>CM062818.1:985922091-988322091 GCA_031772625.1 Pinus tabuliformis | reverse complement strand
TTAGAGCACGCTGGTTGTTTAGCATGTTTGCAGCACTGTTTAGTGCATCGAGTGTCTCCGTTCGGAGATCTCACCCTTAGCTCCAGGGGACTTCGAGTCCCTGCTCGGGCAAGGTAGTTTTAGTAGTATTTTGCAGGAGGAGCGATTTCTGGAGTTGAGGAGGAGCTGAGTATTTTGATGACTATGTAGTCTTGAGAGGGGAGGACGCAGTTCTTTTGGTAAGAGCTCCGGATTGGGTTTTTGTGGAGGATTTGAGATTGGAGATTGAGCAAGGGATCAACCCTTGCATATTGGAGGATTTTGGCAGAGTTTCAGGTAGAGTTTTGGAGGATTCTCTTCAGGAGTAGAACAGAGCCTTGAGGGATAGCATAAATCCCCAAGGGGGTGATTTTCGGGGGACAGCTATTTTAGAAGAGCTTTCTGGTATTTTATGGGTTTCTTGAGCAGAGGTTGATTGCAGAGTTTCAACATTTTCTGAGGAGGGGAATAGCTCCAAATCCTCGTTTGATTCCAGCAGTAGTAGCAGCACAACAGTTCTCCGGCAGTTTGGACGCAGTTCAGAGAGAGGCCATTTCCTTACCATTCTGAGTGTATTTCTTCACTTGCCTTGTGCAAGTCGAGGTGCTATCTTTCTGATCACCTCTTGTACTCTTTCCATTCCTCAGTATAATAAAATGGCTTAGCATTTCTCTCTACATTTCTCGAGTATCCGCTTATATTCCATGTATACATTATTGTATCTTGCATTACTATTATTTCTCTGGTTGGAGTTTGCTTGTGTTTGAGGGATATCTCTGATAAGGGATACAACAATGGTATCCGAGCATAAATCTGGCTCAGCCTGTGGAGCTAGCAGTCTATGACACCGAGGGAGAAACCCTACATCTGTTATAGAGGTAGGAAATACAGAGATATTGAGTGTAAGTTGGAGAACACCTATGGAGAGGGAGACTGTGTTTGGGTTGTGAACACAGAACAGGAGGAGCCTGTGGTGGACGCAGAGTAGGAGGATCTGATGGCAGATGATGATGGGAAGATATTTGTGGACATGCTCCTCAAATCAATGCAGGATCTGTCGAGGCAGATCGAGGTGATGGGGAAGAGATTCATAGCAGTGAAGGCTAGCCAGCGTGAGAACCCACGAGTTTTCCAGGTTGGTGAGGAATCGGGTACATCCCACCATTTTCCAGAGCAGGGTGCCACTCAACATGATACTACTCAGTAGATGGCCTCACATGCCCCTACACACTCTACCATGCCCACTTTCCTAGGAGTAGACACAGGGGCCGGAGCCGAGCAGGAGGCAGAGCCCGATTATATGGGTGATTATTTTGTAGAGTACCAGGCCTATGGGTAGGATTTCAGGGATGCTCTCTCATTTAGAGACTTTGTTCAGTTCCAGCGGGATAGTAGACCCCACGACCATCACAGAGGGTATTGGCATTATCATGATGGAGACACCCACCACACAGCTAGTAGATTCCACTTGCCTACGTTTGATGGCTCATTAAACAGTTTGGAAAAGTCTTGGGTGGAGAAGCTGGACATCTATTTCTAGCTTAACCAATTGTCGGAGACAGAGGCCATCAAGGTGGTGACGTTACATTTGGATGGTGAGGCCCAGGACTGGTGGTTCCATGGGTTGGTTACACTCGGACACTCCATAGTGATGACATATGCAGAGTTCACTAGGAGACTGATAGAGAGGTTTGACCGGAGGGATCCGAAACATCACTTTGTTGAGCTAACGAGGCTCAAACAGAACGGGAACCCAGAGACCTACATTGTAGACTTCTTGAGGGTTTCAGTGATGGTGCCAGATCTATCCACGACATGGAGGATCTACATGTTTGTTGAGGGGTTAGCAGAGCCACTTCGGGGTCTAGTCAGATCCACTAGACCAGCCACACTCCAGGATGCTATTAGTAGGACCCGGGACTTACAGGATGCCTTACCCAGGACTCGAACACCTTACCCCCAGAGACAGGCTTTCCAGCCTAAGGGGAAGGATGTGAGGATTTTGCCTCCAAAAGGGAATCTAGGATGAGCACGGGTTGATGATGATGCCAGGAGGGAGCTGAAGAAGAAGCGATTGTGCTTTACTTGTCAGCATCCGTGGGCACTGGGACATAGATGTGCTGTTGGCAAAGCACATTTTATTGAGGTCTTCTCGGAGAACAGCGGGGAAGAGGATGAGGAGGATGATGTGGAGGCAAGAGATAGTCATGCTGTGTAGGATCCTTTGCCACCTCCACCACCACCAGCAGGTGGTGCAGCTTTTGCACCTACCAAAGGGGCCCTTGCAGCATTGCTAGGAGTTCCCAAGTATTTAACGTTGTGCATACGGGGGACTGTACGTGGCCAGCGAGTATCAGTTTTGGTTGATAGTGGGGCAACCCACAACTTCATCGATGAATAGATGGTTGAGCGGAGAGGTATATAGACAGAGAGATTCGATGGATTTTTAGTTTTTGTCATAGGAGATCAAACCATGGTGTGTGCTCGTTATGTTCCAGAGGTATCAATGACGATGGGCACCTACACATTGACTGACCACTTTTTCGTGGTCAATATTCCAGACACCAACATGATACTTGGTGTTCAATGGCTTATCACTCTAGGGAAGGTCACGACAGATTGGAAGGCCCTAGAGATGGAGTGGGATGATGAGAAGACAGGGAGGCATGAGAAGATACGGGGACAGCACACATATCCGCCTCAGACTATTTTGGCTCATCAGATGGAGGCAGTCTTCCAAAAGGGAGACATAGAGTGGGTAGTGGAGCTGCATGCATCAGAGGCAAGGACCAAAGGGTAGACGGTGCACCCAAAGATACAGTCCATCCTTGACCAGTATGCCACAGTGTTTGGGGAGATTCCGCCGGGACAGCCACCAGACCAGGGGTTTGAGCACACCATTGAGCTTGAGCAAGGCATACAGGCAATGATTACTACCCCCTATAGGCATTCCAAGGCCTATCAGGATGAGATTGAGCAGGCCATTCAGGATTTGTTAGCTCTTGGGCACATTCAGCCGAGCACGAGTCCTTTTACTTCTTCTGTGGTGTTGGTGAAGAAGAAGGATAGCACATTGAGGATGTGAATTGAATACAGGGCCCTGAATAAGAAGACCCTGAAGAATAGGTACCCCATACCCAGGATCAATGAGTTGATGGATGAGTTGAGAGGAGCACAGTTCTTCTCAAAGATTGATTTGAGATCTGGGTACCACCAGATTCGCGTGAGGGAGCAGGACATTCCCAAGACCACCTTCAGGTGTCACTATGGGCACTTTGAGTTTTTGGTGATGCCCTTTGGGCTAACCAATGCCCCAACTACATTCCAGTCCTTCATGAATCACATCTTCCAGAGTCACTTGAGGAAGTTTGTTTTGGTGTTCTTTGATTATATTCTCATTTACAACAAGACTTGGGAGGAGCATCTCCAACACATTGAGACAGTGTTGCACATCTTGGAGGAGCAGTAGTTCTATGCCAAGCTCTCCAAGTATGAGTTTGGGTTAACAGAGATGTTGTACTTGGGACACATCATAGGGGTGGATGGAGTGAGAGTCCACGATTAGAAGATCAGGGCCATCAGAGATTGGCCAGAGCCGAGGAACGTGACAGAACTTTGGGGATTCATTGGCATTTGTACTTACTACCAGAATTTCATCAAGAGTTTCTCACAGCTTGTTGCACCCCTGACAGATCTGACGAGGAAGGGGGCATTCAGTTGGTCGGATACAGCGCAGTGAGCCTTTGATAGGCTCAAGGAGGTTATGAGCAGCTGCCCAGTGCTTGCATTGCCGGATTTTTCACAGCCATTTGTTTTGGAGTGTGATGCGTTGGGAGAGGGGATCAGCACAGTGTTGATGCAGGGAGATCACCCTATAGCCTTTGAGAGCTGGAAGCTCCTTCCGCATGAGAGGTTGTATTCTATATACGATAAGGAGATGCTGGCCATTATTCATGCACTGGCCAAATTCCGGCAACATTTAGTGGGTAACAGGTTCAGGGTGAGGACTGATCACAACAGCCTCGGGTTCTTTTTGGAGCAGAAACAACTACAGGAGAGGCAACAGAAGTGGATCAGTAAGATACAAGCGTATGACTTTGACATTGAGTATGTCAAGGGTAAGAACAACATGGTAGCAGATGCCTTTTCACGTAGACCAGCCACATTGTCTCTTATGAGCTTGGACGTAGACTGGAGGGCTCAACTCTTAGTAGAGTACTCCAAGGACAGATTTGCATGTGAGATTCTGGATGGGCAGGTGGCGGATGACAGGTATAGGGTAATCAGTGAGATCATCTACTATAGGGACCGGATCTTCTTGACTGAGGGATATCATCTCAAAAAGAAGATACTTCAGGCATCACATGATTCACCATTGGTTGGCCATTAGGGTTTTACAAAAACCAATAGGGCCATTAGAGAGAGGTTCTCATGGAAGGGCCTCAAGGAGGACGTACTCCAGCATATCCTGGAGTGCGATATTTGCCAGAGGAACAAGGGGGAGATGAGCCATCCTGCAAGATTATTGCAGCCTCTTCCCATTCCGAAGGGGAAATGGGAGAGTATTTCGATGGAATTCATCACAGGGTTGCCCATGGTGTAGGGCAACGATTGTATCTCTGTCGTTGTTGATCGGCTGACAAAGTATGCACATTTTTTCGCCATATCCGCACACTACACAGCAGTGCAGGTGGCCGAGCTATTCTTCAGTGAGGTCTTCAGGCTACATGGTCTTCCTAAGTCCATCATCAGTGACAGGGACAGCCGTTTCATGGGCGGGTTTTGGCAGGAGCTTTTCCGATTGGTGGGGACAGAGTTGACACCGAGTACCAGTTATCACCCAGAGACGAACAGGTAGACAGAGATAGTTAACAAGTGGTTGGAGGGCTACTTGCATAACTATGTCAGTGGGTAGCAGCGAGCATGGCTGAAGTGGCTGCATCTGGGGGAGTACTGCTACAACACTACACATCACATGTCCATTGGTATGTCACCATTCTATGCTTTGTATGGATATCATCCTTTATATTTTTCTTACGTGATGTTTGGTGCTAGCAAGGCTCTGAGAGCCAAGATTTCGATCCAAGAGAGTCAAGATATCATCCAAGCTCTCAAGGATAATATGGCTACAGCGCAAAACCAGCAGAAGTTGTATGCTGACAGGGGTCGGGTGGAGAGACAATTTGAAGTAGGGGACTTGGTCTACCTACGATTACAGCCATATCGACAGTCGTCACTGAAGCAGAAGGGAGTTGATAAGCTCAAGCCCCGCTTTTGTGGGCCATATAGGGTGATACGCAGGATTGGATAGGTTGCGTATGAATTGGAGCTGCCCCAAGGCAACAAGATTCATAACGTTTTTCATGTATCGTACCTGAAGAAGGCATTGCGGCAGTAGGTGACAGTGACAGATGAGATACCACCCACGGATGATGAGTGGCATTTGGTGTTGCAGCAAGAGGCTATTATTGATACAAGGGAGAGGCAACTATGGAGCAGGACAGTCTGAGAATTCTTGGTGAGGTGGAAGAATTTACCAGATGAGGATGCCACTTGGGAGAGTGAGAAAATTTTGCAGCATCCATCAATTCAGTTGCTTGAGGACAAGCAACATTTTGCTGAGGGAGACTGTAATATTCCAAATTAGCCATGGCTAATTGGAATATTCGATTTTGTTCAATTTTGCCTTCTATAGCTATTTATAAATAAAAAGGTGAGGAAAGGGGGACATAACTCACTTTATGAATAAATTCACTCCCTAGTAGCACAACGTTGTAACTTAAAAGGGGAGCCAAGGGGGCCCAAGGACCATGTAGAGAAGGGGCCCACGTAGACACTTGGAGGGACTACGCAGATGGAGAAGGATTATGTGGCAAGAGAGAGGCTACGTTGGGGAAGGTGGGCCTTAGGGTTTTGAGAGAGGCCAACGCTATAAAGGAGAGAGGAGCCTCCTCATTTTGATCATTCGATTATGTTTCATTTGATCTAGTCACTTCGACTTAGAGCACGTTGGTTATTTAGCCTGTCTACAACACTGTTTAGTGCATCGAGTGTCTCCGTTCGGAGATCTCACCCTTAGCCCCAGGGTACTTCGAATGCCTGCTCGAGCAAGATAGTTTCACCAGTATCTTGCAAGAGGAGCAATTTCTGGATTTGAGGAGGAGCTGATTATTTCGATGACTGCACAGTCTTAAGAGGGGAGGACGCGGTTCTTTTGGTAGGAGCTCCAGATTGGGTTTTTGTGGAGGATTTGAGCTTGGAGATTGAGCAAGGGATCAACCCTTGTATATTGGAGGATTTTTGTAGAGTTTCAGGTAGAGTTTTGGAGGATTCTCTTCAGGAGTAGTGCAGAGCCTTGAGGGATAGCATAGATCCCCAAGGGGGTGATTCTCAGGGGTCAGCTATTTTAGAAGAGCTTTCTGAGCTTTTCTGGGTTTATTGAGCATAGGCTGATTCCAGGGTTTCAGCATTTTCTGAGGAGGGGAACAGCCCCAAATCCTCGTTTGATTTCAGCAGTAGCAGCAGCACAACAGTTCTCCGACAATTTGGATGCAGTTTAGAGAGAGGCCATTTCCTAACCATTCTAAGTGTATTTCTTCACTTGCCTTGTGGAAGTCAAGGTGCTATCTTTCTGATCACCTCTTGCACTCTTTCCATTACTCAGTATAATAAAATGGCTTAGCATTTCTCTCTGCATTTCTCAAGTATCTGCTTATATTCCATGTATACATTATTGTATGTTGCATTACTGTTATTTCTCTAGTTGGAGTTTGCTTGTGTTTGAGGGATATCTCTGATAAGGGATACTACACCATCCTTACAAGCATCTGTACAAACCAAAAACTCCTTATTGGGATCTGCAATCTTCAAGGCTAAAGCATTTGTAAGAAAATGCCTCAAGAGCTCAAAACACATTGCACACTCCTCATCCCATTCAAACTTCTTCCCTTTCCTTTGCAAATATGTAATAACATAGTCAATCCTTAAGAAATTTCTGATGAACCACCTGTAATAACTTGTTAATCTCATGAATGATCTGACCTCATCCACATTCCTAGAGTTGGCCACCCCATGATAGGTTTGATCCTTTTCGGGTCCAATGTTATCCCCTCCTTAGAAACAACACGTCCCAAGTAGTGAATCTAAGACTAAAAGAAATTGCACTTGCTGAGCTTGGCATACAACTGATGCTCTCTCAACAATCTCAACACTACTACTAGGTGCTCTGCATGCTCTTCCTCATTCTTGGTGTATATCAATATATCATCAATAAACACTATCACAACCTTGTCCAGGTAAGGACTTAACACATTGTTCATCAAACACATGAAAGTGGCTGGAGCATTGTTAAGACCAAAAGGAACCACCACAAACTCATAATGTCCATACCTCGTACAAAATGCAGCCTTGTAGACGTCTTCTTCTTTGATGCACACTTAATGATATCCTAATCTCAAACCAATCCTTGAAAAAACTGCAGCTCCCTTCAATTGATCAAACAAGTCATCAATCTACAACATTCGATACATTTTTTTGATCATCACCTTGCTTAATTATCGGTAATCAATGCACAATCAAAGAGTACCGTCCTTCTTTACAAACAATACTAGTGCACCCCAAGGCGACAAACTTGGCCTTGTGTATCCTTTATCAAGCATTTCCTTAAGTTTCAAATTCAATTCCACCAACTATGGAGTACTCATCGTGTAAGGAGCCTTAGATGTTGGTGTTGCTCCTACAATCAACTCAATAGAAAAGTTCACTTCCTTATGGGGAGGCAACTCTGAAATCTCTGTTGGAAACACATTGTGAAACCACTGCAAAACAGGATACCTCTTCAATACTTCATCATCCTCAACATCCTTCCCTTTGTCATTGGAAATATGCACTACAAACAATACACATCCCTTCCTAGAAATGTGTTTTGCCTACATAATTGTAACTGCTCTCACCGATATAGGATTCATATTTTCCTACAAGATTCTTCTTTCCCCATCATCATCCAAGCACTCAATAGCCTTGTCATAGCATTCCACCTTGGTCTTTTGAATGAACAACCAATACATTCCCAAAAGCATACTATATTATCCCAAAGGAAGCACATTTAGATCTACTAATGTAGACATACCATTCAGCTTGAATGTACAAGATCTCACCTAATGATGAACTCTTCTCTTGGTCACTATACCCAATTGCACCAATCAAGATTCTGCATGCACTTCTTTATTCAAGCAACACTTATCCACCAGGTCAACACTGATATAACTATAATTAGATCCAGGATCAATCAAAATGGAAACAACTCGATCATGGGGCTTACTTCTAAAACCACTTTCCTTTAGTCTTCTGATTCCTTTCCAATCTCGCTTAGGCTCACATTTGTGCATAGTTGTTCATAACAATGCTTCAAATTCCCAATTGTTGGAAATACTAGGAGGGGGGTGAATCAATATTCCTTAGCAATTAACACTTTTAAATCTTTTTCAGAGCATTAGTTAATATTCAATTATTATTAATGTTTAAAAAGTAACAGTAAATAAAAGAACACAATAGACACAAGAATTTTAGGTGGAAAACCCCCTCTTGGTCAAAAAGCACCGAATGTTTTTCTAATAAATTATTCAATCTTCATCCCCAACTAAAATGAAAGCACCAACTTCCTGAATTCTAGGAAAACATTCTTCTCTAGCTCCCACTGTAAGGACACCCCAATGCCTCGGTTTCTTCAGTAATCAATTGAATGGATGCCCCAACACCCTAGCGAGCCACAACTCGCACTAGCACCACCCTACCACCTGAAGTGTTCAGAGGTGCCAACTTGTAGGCAACTTCATACACCTTCCTAGCAAGTTGAAATGAGACAAGAGTGTGGATTCTCGTACCAGGGACAACGATCCACGATACAATATGATTTACAATGATTTTGACCAAACACCCAATCACACTATAACCTGCAACCCAACCATGATGTCACCCCAACAGAGACTCCTATACCTCCCAATAATGCCTTTTCGACTCTAGACAGATTGACTCTTTTACAATAATGACTCTTCCAATGATGACACTTTTACAAACGATTCTTTTACAACTTTATAATGATGACTCTTGGCCTTGACACTTCTTCACAATATAGGGTTGGTTGTCATGTCTTCAAAGGATATCCTACTACAATGCTTCCTTTGATTTGATACTTTTGCTCTTGAATTCTTGCTTGAATCTTCTTCTACTTGGATGCAAATTTTACTGGCGAAACCAATCCCAAAACAAAACAAAATACCCTTCAACTTACCTCTGCCTGCAAAACACATTTAAGTGCATAATAATGAATAAATACAAATTAAAATTAAAATGCGTACCTGAAGTGTGCCTGTCACTTTTGTTTTTGACTGGTTGCAACAGTAGACAAAGACTCCCACACTTGATATAGGCTTGGACTTTATGCAAAACTATAATCCAAAACTGACCTAAAGATATATATAATAAAAACTGATGATAGACCCTAGACTTGTGATGGACCAAGTTCTAAGTACAACAACATAGACCATTCTATCAACTATGACAAGACAAGTAACATGAACATACAACATCATATAGATTTAGCAGACTTGGTGTAGCATCAAGAATATGTAGCAACAAATGTGTAGTATCAATAATATGACATCCAAAATGTGGTATCAAAACTAACTGTGACATTAGACATAGAGATATAACCGAGACCTTGTATATACTTAAGTTGTCCTGCAAAAACATATGTCAGAGATGATGCTCATATTTGAAATATAAACACTAATCATACATACCTTGTTGTAGGAGACTTACACCCTTTACTGTTGATGTGTGGTCCTTACTACAGTGATCCTTGAATGCAAGATTTTTCTTGCCTTCTAGGAGCTCGATATTGAATCTGTTGTATCTATGTAATTTCATATCTCCAGGGTTTGAAATTTCATCGTGTGGTAGCCCTTTGAGTCCTCTTTCCAACCTGATAGGTCTAATCAAAATTGGAATCTTCAAGAAAGAGTTATTCCCAATGTGCCACGATGACTTGATTATAGATTGGTTCAGCAGAGGGAACTTGTACGAAGTGCCACGTGTCACTGTTGCGACCTTCAACCTTGAAAATGATAATCAACAAACTATAATCCATCCTCTTTCTGTGACTATTTACGAAATCAGAAGCTATAGTGAACCAAGATCTGAAATTTGGTTATGAGGTTCATCAAGATTTTGGCTCAAACGGATTTTAATTTCAACTTTTGAAGCTTTGAAGAAAAAAAATTATAGCGAAAATGCCACGATGACTTGTTTTAAGCCACAAAATCCCTACTAGAGGAGGATATGAGGGTGTTAATTTTAGGTATGTTCTATGCTTAGAGAAATTTATTTCAATTTTCACAGTTAGCTCCATATCTTTTCTAGATTAGCAATCTCATCAACATTAAATTAAATTGCAGATAGAACATAAACATAAATCGCAGAAGACAAGCCAGGACAAGAGGACACAAGATGTGGCGCTAGCTAGGGACAAACCCCAATGTGTGGAAACCCTTGATCAATTCTTCTTTTATGTTCTTCAATAATTCAACAGAGAGAGAGAGATAAAGTACATTTACAACATAAGTCAACACTTTGACTTTCTAGATAAGAGACTAGATCATCTCTACATGAGATCAGTTGAAGACATGCTACTTCAATTGATTATCCATGGTGACTCCTTCACCTATTATTGTGCTGAATCTTGTCCATATGTTGCACCTCACCATGATGCACCATGTTGCTCTTCATGTTGCTACACTTGTCACTTTGCTGCTCCAATCATTGAGTTGCTCTTATCACGAATATGCATCTAATGCTTTACTCATCGTTGATCAGCACTCGATGACAGCTATGCTACACTGTGTTTCACCCAATAAGGCAAACTCAATACATCATCGTCATTATGCTACAATACTTACATCATGTTGCCAAATGTATATCAGCCTTAGCTACTTGCTATGGCTTGAAGTGTAGTAAAGCAGCTAGGCTATAGTTCCAGATTCCTAGACCCAAGGTAGCAACTTAGCCCTCTGACTTCTAATCTGATGACAGCTGCTCCTAAACGTATCTCATCCATGCTTTTGACCAACAGTGAGATCGTTGTAGCTATGGCTAGATGTGATAGCGTATGAGGTCATCTTCATGTCTGAGATAAGGGACTCTTTGGGCCTCCTTGCTGCAGCTTGATATCTCAATAGACAACGAATTAGGTGACTCCTTTTAGAAAACAGAATGGGGCTCTTAGGATTGTGGATAGGAGCCTTTCAAGATAGCTGAATGAGGTCTCCTTTAACAGTGTTTAGAGGATATTCTTTGGCTGTGGATTAGGGTTGCGTATGAAGCTCCCTTGGACAATGAATAGGTCATCCTCATAACAACTGCAAGGGCTTCCTTCAACTACGTCTAGGCTTCATGACTGTGGCTAAGTTATGGCTAAGTCTCCTTGTTAGAACAACAACTAAATCATCTCCTCTAGGACTGTGTATAGATCCTCTTTCTGATTGCGGATAAAGAGTCTATTTCTTGCTCCGTATAGGGTCAATAGACAGTGGATTCAGGCCTTCAGTTAGGTCCTATATTAGCCCTCCTCTCATCTATGGATTGAGCCTCTTAAGACAGTGTATAGGGGCTAATTTATGCTGCACATAAGTCTCCTGTTTTCTACGTGTAGATCTCCTCATAAGCCTGCGGCTTACTGCAGCTAGGGCATCACTACAGCTAAGACATCATCTGCGGCTAGGGCATCACTACGGCTAGGGAATCATCTGCGGCTAGGGCATCATCTTTAGGTCAGTGTATACCCTTAGTGTCTCTCCTTCACCAAAACCCAAAGACGTGGAGAGGAGGAGATCACATGAAGAGTTAGTGTGACAAATGACTTCAAGTCCTCTTCTATTTATACTAAAAACGTAGAGGTTGAATAAACATGACTATTGGGCTTCTGAGCCTACATAAGATGCTCGCTGACTTGAAAATTTGTCCATAATCAAAATAAATTCATATCTTCATAAATACTTATCAGAATCGGATGATCTTTAGATCAATCGTACACCTCTCAATGAGAGGGATCTAAGAAAAATATCAGTTGCCATAAATAAGATGACCCACATGGTGTTTGGCCCTAGTTTCCAATTTTAACACTCCCTCTCAACTAGGGAGAACTCCATCTGCTGATCCATATGTCCGACTATACTATCTCTGCCACCAGTGCCCTGCAGTGCTCTGCTTTGGTCTGCTGAGCTTTGCTTAGCTCTGCTCTGTTTTACTTAGCTCTGCTCAGCTCTACTCTACTCTGTTCTGTTCTACTCTGCTCAAACTATGAAGAAGAAGAAGTGATCGAGGATGTATCATACCATCCTCCACTGACCCGAAGTCAGTCTAGAGTGTGTACCACTTTCGCTGGTCCCAAGCCAGTCCTCTACTGACCCGAAGTCAGTTTAAGATGGTGTACCACTCTCACTGGTCCTAGACCAGTATCATTGATCCTAGATCAATGGAGGTCATCCTAGCATAGGGAGTACGATAGTTACAACGATGCGTCCATCGATAGAACTACTATGGTCCCTATCCTCATTTCCCTGCTCATTGATCAGATGAAAGGTACTTCCCATGAGTCCCAGACTGCATGGGTAGGATGCCTCGATAGGAGAACTAATCATCTTGTCCAGTGGATTCCACAAAGAACTAATCATCCTGGCCCACAGGAGAACGAATCATCCTGTTCCACTATCACCATGGAGAACGAATCATCCTGGCCCACAGGAGAACTAATCATCCTGTTCATAGCGCACCACCAGGGGAGGGCGAGTCACCCTGTGGTTGTATGTTGCCCTAGTAAGTACTCCAAGCCCCCCCAGAGCTCCCAGAGCTCAATGCATGCAACATGTGGGATCCTTATAAGAAAGTCTCTCAATGACTCCAAGTTGTTCAGGAAAGTCACAGGTTTGACCTTTCCCCAGGGCTTTGACAAAATTTCTACGACCTGTACATCATCCTCAATGTGATGGAGCCTCCCTACTCATCGACTTACCATATCCCAGATAGGGCAGTATCTGATGTCTATCTACTAAAGCAATCATCGAATACGGGATTCCTCAATAATCAAATCCCACCTCTGGTTGTCATAGAGAATCACAGTGGTATTCATCATGTGTACGAACGGCTCACTTAAGAGCTTCTACAATCATGCAGCTTCACACGAGATCATACCCATAACTATGTATATGGTTTCGGTGGTGCTTATAGCGACCGATTTCTTCTTCCTTCTCATCCTATCGAAGAAGAATCCAAAGAGAACCAACACTGAGGAGTGCTCTAGTGATCCTCCACACTGCCTGCCCACTCAGCATTCGAATAATCATGCAGTTTCATATTTGTGGCAGTGTATCTCAATCCATGAGAGATTGTGCCCCGAAGATATCTCAAAGGACTCTTGGCATCAATCCAGTGAGGCTCAACCAAATATGAGCTCACCATGCTAATTGCAAAACATATGTCCGAATGGATGTTCACCAAGAACATCAACGCGAATGAGTTTATGAAACTCAGAGGCATTTCCCAAATTTGGTCCAACATCACTACCATATAACTTCTAAAAGTTAAGATCCTCAAGGTAGTCACAAGCTTACAGTTTATCATTCCACATCCGGAATCCAACTCCCTCTTAGTTCTACAAATGAGAGGGTTTGCACCTATCAAAAATAGGTCATCCTCATAAGGTGCTGATATGAGAGGTCTATCATCCACAACCTTCGGGTAATTGTTTGGATCGGTTTCACTCCTAGTGAATCTCAGCTTCATCTGACAGCTATCAATCCTCTCATACTACACCCGGGGAGTTTTGCTTCAAGTCATAGAGGGCTTTCTTCCACCTGCATATGTGAGATTCCTAATCATCAATCTCAAACCCCTTGGGTTGTTCCAAACTTGTGGACCTTCTACAAGAGGGGAATGGTCCCCTTGTAAGATTTTCCTTCCGTACATCTCAGACATGTACTTTCATGCTCTTTTTGAATTCAAGCATCCTTGTCACCATCTGACTCACAGACTTTTGGTGCTATGTGTCAATGGACATCATCCCCAGTGAACTTCCTACAACTTGATACAACCCTGAACTCAAAAACATCTTTTAAAATTCTATTTTCAAACATGTGTCTTTCCATCGATGAGTGCCACCCTGAAACCTTTGACTTCCATTGCTGAAATGGACACTAGGTTCTTTTTGTGATCAGGTACATAAAAGAGATTCTGTAAATGAATCAAGTTACCCTCATGAAATTGAGAGTTAACATTCCCTACACCCTTTCTGGGATAGGTGGCATCGGCTCCAAGTATAATCCCACGATTTTTTCCATCTCTAGCAAATTAGAGAGTGCACCCATTTATCCGATGGAGTGCCTTGAAGCACTACAAGCAATAAGCTAGATTCCCAAAGAATCTAAAGGAGAGGGCCAATACAAGATAGTGCCTCTTTATCTTATCGAAAAAAAACATTTGATTCTTCATACCTGGGGTTCCTTGCTTTCTATGAAGAGTCGGCCATTTCCTTGATGACCTGCATTATCTGTCATTCCCTTGATCATGTCCCTGTTGTTATCATCATCAATTGATGTGTCCCTTCCATTCGAACACTACTTTGCATAATGGTCGAACTAGTTATCTGCCTTTCCTTCCACCCTGAGATCCGGTCTTCCAATGAAGTGATCTTTAGGTAAGCCATATTCTGTTGTGCCATTCTAATAATATTTTCTACTTTGAATTCACCCTTGGTGAATTTGAAGAGGGATAAGGAATCCACTGATCCTTTTGTCCTTACCCAATTGTCTTTGGTGATTTCTCTTTCACTCTAGCTTGGGCATTGTCTTCACCTCAGCTTGTTGGGTGTGGAGCCTGATTATCTTCTATAGTACCGGCATATTGGACCCCAGTTCAAAATGGGGCGGCAACGCCACCCATAAAATAATCGCTGCCGCCCCCCCCCCCCTGGCGAGGGGTTTCGGGGGCAGCGCCCCCGAAGCTAAAAACAGCTGTAAAATTGCCTTGTAAAAGTATAGTAATTTCTAGTCAATCTGGGCCATTCATTAGGCGGATGATCTGACGATAGAACTTATGTTTAGTTTAGGGTTTTTTTTTGCCCTAGAAGGCAACCCCTCTCTTTATATGAGGGCATTGTATTTGAGGCTGTTATATAGATGTGTATTTGGTGAGCGAGAAACATAGAGGTGAGACTGTGAGAGAAAACAGAGGATATTACAACGGTTTTGCTGTAGGTTGTGTCTCTTCATTTTGCTGGATAATAAAAAGGAAGGACTGGCTGTTCGGGGTGGACGTAGCCCAAACTAGGTGAACCACGTATATCTGTGTCTCTCTTGTTTTGTGCGTTTTCTGTGTTTATATTTCTGCAATATTATATGTGTTCCATTGCTCCGTAATATATAATTTTCTAACAACTGGTATCAGAGCCGAAGGTCTATTTGGCTGATAAACTTGCAGGAAAGAAGGGTTCCTGGTTCGAGTGGGAGCAATGGCGGAAGATGGTAAGTTTAGGGTCGAGAAATTTAACGGCCAAAACTTCTCGCTGTGGAAGATGCAGATGGAAGATTATCTGTATCAGAAAGATCTATACCTACCATTGGGCGGAAAAACAAAGATGCCGACGGGTATGAAAGACGAAGAATGGAACCTTCTCGATAGAAAGGCACTCGGAACAATACGGTTGTGCCTTGCTGCGTCAGTCGCCTTCAACATTTCGAAGGAAACCACGACAGAGGGTTTGATGCAGACGTTGTCGAAACTATATGAAAAACCCTCGGCCTCAAACAAGGTATTTCTTATGAAACGGTTATTTAATATGAATATGTCGGAAGGTGGATCTGTTGCAAACCATTTAAATGATTTTAATACAGTTACAAGTCAGTTAAGTTCTGTAGGGGTAAACTTTGATGATGAAGTTAGAGCTCTGTTATTCTTGTGCTCATTACCAGAAAGTTGGAATGGTTTGGTAATGGCCATTAGTAACTCCGTTTCTGGATCTAGTACTTTAAAGTTTGATGATGTTGTCGGTGCTATCCTTAGCGAGGAAATGCGACAGAAAAGCTCCGGTGAGACATCGGGAAATGCTTTGAGTGCAGAGTCTAGAGGAAGAAAAATGGAAAGAGGAAAGAGCTCAGGATATCGCAGTAAATCAAGGAAAGGCAGATCCAAGTCCAGATCGGGGATAGTGTGCTGGAAATGTGGAAAGAAAGGACACCTAAAGAAAGACTGTAGATCTCGGAAGGGAAAAGAAGGAGATGCACAGCAAGAAAACAATCATGAAGCAAATGTGACAGGTGAGGTGTTACAAGATGCTTTGATTCTTTCTTTCGAAAATATTACTGATTCCTGGGTGGTAGATTTAGGGGCCTCATTCCATGCCACACCTGAAAAGAAATACTTTTATGACTATGTTCAAGGAGATTTTGGACAAGTTTGTCTGGGTGATGACAAACCCTGTAAAATCGTTGGAATGGGTAAGGTTCTTGTAAAACAGCAGAATGGAAACCAATGGCTATTAAAGGAGGTAAGGCATGTTCCAGATCTAAAGAAAAATCTGATTTCAACAGGGCAGTTAGGCGGTGAAGGTTGTGTGACAACTTTCACAGATAAAGCTTGGAAGGTCACTAAAGGAGCCCTGGTAATAGCAAAAGGCGAAAAGGTTGGTACATTGTATTTATGCAATGGTATTTCTAACTCTGTTAATGCTTTAACTTCCAGAGGAGCAGATGCAGCATTATGGCATCATAGGCTCGGACACATGAGTGAAAAGGGGATGAAGATTCTTCACTCAAGGAATTTGTTGCCGGGTTTGAAGAATGTTGATTTGGACTTCTGTGAGAACTGCATTTATGGAAAACATAAGAGAGTCAGATTTCTCAGAGTTGGGAAAGAAAAGAAGAATGAAAAATTAGAGCTTGTGCATACAGACGTATGGGGACCTGCTCAGGTATCATCTCTCGGTGGCTCTCGTTATTATGTTACTTTTATTGATGATGCAACTAGAAAAACTTGGATTTATTGTATAAAGAATAAATCTGATGTATTTGATACTTTCAAGAAATGGAAAGCTTTGGTTGAGATTGAGACAGGAAAGAAATTGAAGTGTCTTAGATCAGACAATGGAGGTGAATATTGCAGCAAAGAGTTTGATAGGTACTGTTCAGAGCATGGAATTCGCAGAGAGAAGACAGTTCCAAGAACACCACAAGAAAATGGTGTGTCAGAAAGGATGAACAGAACAATCATGGAGCGTGCAAGGTGCATGAGATTGCATGCAGGATTGCCTTTACAGTTTTGGGCAGATGCTGTAGATACTGTTGTTTATTTAATAAACAGAGGACCTTCAAGTTCCTTGGATGGTGGTGTTCCAGAGGAAGCATGGACAGGGAAAAAGGTAAACTACTCTATTTTAAAGCCTTTTGGTTGTGAGGCCTTTGTCCATATTGATAAAGAAAATAGAACAAAGCTTGAGGCAAAGTCAAAGAAATGTACCTTTATTGGATATGGTGTTAATGATTTTGGTTATCGCTTATATGATTATGAAAATCACAAAATCATTAGGAGCAGAGATGTAATATTCAATGAAAAGGTCTTGTATAAGAATCAGTTGCAGGAAAAGAAACAAGAGAAAGGAAACAAGGAATACGCAGTTCTTGATGAAATTACTGAAAAAGTAAAGGTGCCTGAAAATAATAATAATCAACAACCACAACAACAGCAACCATCACAACAACAACAGGCACCCCAAACACCTGAAAGTGGTGTTAGAAGATCTACCAGGACAAGTAGACCTCCTGAACGATACTCTCCTTCATTATATTATTTATTGTTTACTGATTCCGGTGAACCTGAATGTTATGAAGAAGCAATGCAGGTTGAAAGCAAGAAGAAGTGGGAGGTAGCCATGGAAGAAGAGATGGACTCCTTAATGCATAACCAGACTTGGGATTTAGTCAGGTTGCCTGCAGGAAAAACTACATTGAAGAATAAATGGGTTTACAGGCTGAAGGAAGAAGATGGAGGAAAGCAAAGGTACAAAGCTAGACCTGTGGTGAAGGGGTTTGCACAAAGAAAGGTATTGATTTTGATGAAATATTTTCTCCTGTTGTTAAAATGACTTCAATCAGAACTATTTTAAGTCTTGTAGCAGCTGAAGATTTGCATCTTGAGCAGTTAGATGTAAAGACAGCCTTTCTCCATGGGGATTTGGAGGAAGAGATATATATGCAGCAGCCACAAGGATATGAGGTGAAAGGGAAGGAGAAACTTGTGTGCAGGTTGAAGAAGAGCTTGTATGGTTTAAAACAGGCTCCAAGGCAGTGGTATCTAAAATTTGACAAGTTTATGTCTGAACAAGGTTATACTAGATGTCACTCTGATCATTGTGTTTATCTGAAAAAGCAAAATGATGGCAGTTATATTATATTGTTATTGTATGTAGATGACATGCTTGTTGCAGGATCTAACATGCAGGAAATAAATGTGCTCAAAAGAAAATTGGCAAATTCATTTGCAATGAAGGATTTGGGTGCTGCAAAACAAATCCTTGGTATGAGAATAACTAGAGACAGGAAAAATAGAAAATTAACATTGTCTCAGAATGAGTACATACAAAAGGTGTTGAAAAGATTTAACATGCAAAATGCAAAACCAGTTAGTACACCTTTTGCTAGCCATTTCAAACTTAGCAAAGAAATGTGCCCAAAGACCCAAGAAGACATGGATTATATGTCTAAAGTTCCATATGCATCAGCAGTTGGAAGTTTAATGTATGCAATGGTCTGCACAAGGCCTGATATTGCACATGCAGTGGGAGTTGTAAGCAAGTACATGAACAATCCAGGAAAGGAACATTGGATGGCAGTGAAATGGATTCTCAGATATTTGAGAGGTACCACAAATCAGGCATTATGTTTTGGTGGTTCAAACATATCCCTACAAGGATATGTTGATGCAGATATGGCAGGTGACAGAGATAATAGGAGGAGCACTACAGGATATGTATTTACTGTCGGAGGAACAACTGTCAGTTGGGTTTCAAAAATCCAAAGTGTTGTTGCACTTTCAACAACAGAAGCAGAGTATGTTGCTGCTACAGAGGCTAGTAAAGAAATGATTTGGTTACAAAGGTTTATGGGTGAATTGGGTAAGGAGCATGATATGGGCACGTTATACAGTGATAGTCAAAGTGCCATTCATCTTGCAAAGAACTCAGCATTTCATTCCAGGACAAAACACATACAGCTCAAGTACCATTTCATACGATCAGTGTTGGAAGATGGAGAGTTGAAGCTGGAAAAGATACACACTAGCAAGAACCCTGCAGATATGCTAACAAAAGTTGTAACCAGGGAGAAACTGAGAATATGCTCAGTTTCAGTTGGTCTTCAAGGATGACGATGAAGATGAGAAACAGCCAGGTCCAAAGAGGAGTAATTGTCCAGCAAATGGAGCAGCGGTGGAGTTGCTACAATCAGTCTCCAAGTGGGAGATTGTTGGGTGTGGAGCCTGATTATCTTCTATAGTACCAGCATATTGGACCCCAGTTCAAAATGGGGCGGCAACGCCGCCCGTAAAATAATCGCTGCCGTGGGGGGTCCAGGGGGGGCCTGTAAAATTGCCTTGTAAAAGTATAGTAATTTCTAGTCAATCTGGGTCGTTCATTAGGCGGATGATCTGACGGTAGAACTTATGTTTAGTTTAGGGTTTTTTTTGCCCTAGAAGGCAACCCCTCTCTTTATATGAGGGAATTGTATTTGAGGCTGTTATATAGATGTGTATTTGGTGAGCGAGAAACATAGAGGTGATACTGTGAGAGAAAACAGAGGATATTACAACGGTTTTGCTGTAGGTTGTGTCTCTTCATTTTGCTGGATAATAAAAAGGAAGGACTGGCTGTTCGGGGTGGACGTAGCCCAAACTGGGTGAACGACGTATATCTGTGTCTCTCTTGTTTCGTGTGTTTTCTGTGTTTATATTTCTGCAATATTATATGTGTTCCATTGCTCCGTAATATATAATTTTCTAACACAGCTTTGATACCATGTTAATTTTAGGTATGTTCTATGCTTAGAGCAATTTATTTCAATTTTCACAATTAGCTCCATATCTTTTCCAGATTAGCAATCACATCAGCATTAAATTAAACTACAGATAGAACATAAACATAAATCGCAAAAGACAAGCCAAGACAAGAGGACACAAGATGTGGCACTAGCCAGGGACAAATCCCAATGTGGGGAAACCCTTGATCAATTCTTCTTTTATGTTCTTCAATAGTTCGTCAAAGAGAGAGAGAGAGAAAGTACATTTACAACAGAAGTCAACACTTTGACTTTCTAGATAAGAGACTAGATCATATTTACATGAGATCGGTAAAGACATGCTGCTTCAACTGATTATCCAAGGTGACTCCTCCACCTATCATTGTGTTGCATCTTGTCCATATGCTACACCTCACTGTGATGCACCATGCTTCTCTTCATGTTGCTACACTTGTCACTTTGCTGCTCCAATCATTGAGCTGCTCTTATCACGGATCTGCATCTAATTTTTTACTCATCATTGATCAGCACTCAATGATAGCTATGCTACACTATGTTTCGCCAAATAAGGTAAACTCAATACATCATCGTCATCATGCTGCAATACTTACATCATGATGCCATATGTATATCAGCCTTAGCTGCTTGCTATGGCTTGCAGCCTAGCAAAGCAGCTAGGCTATAGTTCCATATTCCTAGACCCAAGGTAGCAGCTTAGTCCTCTGACTTCTAATTTGATAGAAGCTGCTCCTAAACATATCTCATCCATGCTTTTGACCAACAATGAGATAGTTGTAGCTATGGCTAGATGTGACAGCGTATGAGGTCTTCATCATGTTTGAGATAAGGACCTCTTTGGGCCTCCTTGCTGCGGCTTGATATCTCAATAGACAAAAATTAGGTGACTCCTTTTAGACAGCAGAATAGTTCTCTTAGGGTTGTGGATAAGAGCCTTTCAAGATAACAAAATAAGGTCTCCTTTAACAGCGTTTAGAGGATCTTCTTTGCCTGTGGATTGGGGCTGCGTATGAAGCTCCCTTGGACAGCGAATAGGTCCTCCTCATAAGTCAACTGCAAGGGCTTCCTTCAACTATGTTTAGGCTTCATGACTGTGGCTAAGCTATGGCTAAGTCTCCTTGCTATAATAGCAGTTAAATCATCTCCTCTAGGAATGTGTATAGATCCTCTTTCTGATTGCGGATAAAGAGTGTCTTTCTGGCTTCGTATAGGGTCAATAGACGACGGATTCAGGCTTTCATTTAGGTCCTATATTAGCCCTCCTCTCATCTACGGATTGAGCCTCTTGAGACAGCGTATAGGGGCTTATTTATGTTGCACATAAGTCTCCTCTTTTCTACGTGTAGATCTCCTCATAAGCCTACGGATTACTGCGGCTAGGGCATCATCTGCAGCTAGGGCATCGTTGTGGCTAGGGCATCAACTATGGCTAGGGAATCATTTGTGGCTAGGGCATCGCAGCGGCTAGGGCATCACCTGCGGCTAGGGCATCATCTATGGCTAGGGCATCATCTTTAGGCTAGCATATCCCCTTAGTGTCTCTCCTTCACCAAAACCCAAAGACGTGGAGAGGAGGAGATCACATGAACAGTTAGTGTGACAAATGACTTCAAGTCCTCTTCTATTTATACTAAAAATTTAGAGGTTGAATAGACATGACTGTTGGGCTTTTGAGCCTACATAAGTTGCTGGTCGACTTGACAATTTGTCCATAATCAAAATAAATTCATATCTTCATAAATATTTATCGGAATCAGATGATCTTTATATCAATCCTACACCTCTCAATGAGAGGGATCCAAGAAAAATATCAGCTACCATAAATAAGATGACCCACATGGAGTTTGGACCTAGTTTCCAATTTTAACAGACAGTCATTATTTATATGAATGTCTTGAGTTGAGAGGGTCCTCAATGAGTGAACGTTGGAGGGATTTTAGAGAAACTTTTTTTATTATTAATTATTGACTATTCAATTACCACAACCAATTATGAGTGTCATGCCACAACCCCATAGGATTTAGCCCACTCACTGGGGTTGCTAACTTCAAACACGAATATCTCTCAAACCATGAAGAATTGCATGGTGTGCCTTTTTATTATTTAATATTGACTATTCAATGACCACAACCAATTATGAGTGTCATGCCACAAATCCATAGGTTTTAGCCCACTAACTAGGGTTACTAACTTCAAACACGAATATCTCTCAAACTGTGAAGAATTACATGGTGTGCCATATATGAACGGAAACATCTCGATGAGTAGAATCCAGATAGAAGATCCTTGACTAGGAATAGAGTAATTTATCAAGTAAAAATGCCCATGCAAGATTGGGGTGGCCCCTGGTGCTGCTTGGGTTGACATCAGTGACAACCACTGATCAAAACCAATGACTTCCTCCAATGACCAAGGCTCATCATACTCAATCTGATCTTTAAATGCTAAAGACAATCCACAGATGAAGCTTTGGAATTTTGTCTTCTCATCCTTGAGGTAGGAAACATACCTACACAGCTCCAAAAACTTGCTTGTGTACTCTTCATCTGTCATGGAACCCATCTTCAACTCATAAAACTCCTTTGACCTTTCTTTCATAATATCTCTTAGAAAGGTACTTCCTGAATCATCTCTCAAACTCATGCCAACTAAGCTCCTCTACCCTATTGACTCTAACACGCTTCACATCTTGCCACAAGATATCTACTTTTCCCTTCATCCTGAAGATCACTATCTTGGCTTTCATATTCTTTGAATAATCATGCAATCCGAAGAACTTCTTCATCCCAAGCACCCATGCTTTTGCATCTTCTAATTTCTTCACATCCCCATGAAAAGTAGGAGGCTTGGCTTTGTTGAACTCTTTTGGCAAACACTACTTCTCCCTCCTCCTATAAGGATGTTGGTGGTAATGACGATGATGTCTCTCAGAAATAGAACTAGAATAAAATCCATGAGTGTTAGCCCATTCGTCAGGTGTATCCAAAGATCTGCCACCTATGACTGTGTCATCTTTGTCCAACCTATATCTGGATTGAGACCTTCTGCCATATGCCCCATTAGTCTTTTCCTCTTGTCCACAATTGATCCTCAACTATCTCTACTTCTACAAAACTGAAAGCTCTAAAGGATAACTACATTAACCTCTACTTGCTTTTCTTGAGCTCTCGAAAGCCTTTCCAGTGCCTCAATCAACCTGTTATTCTCTACCTTACAACTTCTAATTTCTTCCTTCAAACTTCTCAGTGTATCTAATATATAAGGAAAGTACTCTTCTCCTTGTTGCTCAACTAACTTGTCTCATTCCATTGAATACACATCAGGCCTGTAAGGGGAGTCATGTGAACTATAGTCCACCATTCTACTCTTCATCTCTGATCTTCTATATACTGTAAACATGTCATGTTAGATACAACAAATAGAGACATAATCAAAATCATACATTAGTGTATTTCAGGGGAGGTTATCTCATCTACACAATCATCCATATTAGCACGATACAGATACATAATGACATCAACATCTCAATCATCATGCATGATAACACAAAACTGCAATAATGGCCATATGCATAATAACAATAACCACCACAATGCATCCATAGCAGACACATACACAATTAACATGCATGCATAAAAATATTCATTTATCCCATCCAGTTCAAGTGCTTAAACCTAGATGCCCTCCCACATTTACCCACTTTGACAAAAGCTCTCTAAGGTAAACATGTGCTGTGTCATTATGATATTACCTAACCTTCAAATTCCATTTATGAAAGTGGGGCCTACAAACCAAAAGTAAACTGACATCCCGCAAGAACTATAGACCACTCAGGACCCTACCAACCACCCCAAGTGATCAATCCATTAACTGGAACTCTTTTTCACCAGGTTTACTCCCCAATCTCACACTTGACACTATGCATGTTGTTATGAGGCTCAAACCGCACTCATAAGCCTGCTTGCATGCAGTTGTGACCCTAATTCCTTAGTTCAGTGCATGGGATCGTGAGATCTATGCCACTTTTTTGGCTAGCCTCCATACCACTGCCTAGAACTCCCTGTAACTTTCTAAAATCATGAGAATGATGACAACAATGCTAAATAATCAAAACTTCAGTAAGACCTTGACCTAGACATGCCTAATGCAAGATAGACATTTCATCAAACATATGACAAACATATAAGTTAGAGGTCATGAATGCATATATGATCATAACCTTTTGAACTTCATTTGTGGATTACCTAGAAGGATCTATCAACTCTCTAGGTAGATGCAATAAGACTTGTTAGCCCATGCATTCATCAATCATCTAGTAACTTATCAAATTATGAACAAGAGTCATATCTAGAACACATCATAATAGCATAAATATAACCATAATACAAACTATGACAAATCAGTTATAAAATCACCATAATAACTAGTACGAGCGCTCATAGATCACAATAGAAAAATAACTCATATTAACAACTGAAAAGGCCAACAAATTCAAGGACTTCCATGTACCACCGGGCCATTGATTGGGCTAACCCAAATCTCTCTTTAATTCAATCACCCCCACGCCATATTCCAAGCTTGAATGTGGGATCATGAGGGTTAAACTAAAATAAACCAACCAAGGCTTCCAGAGGCCAAGCCACCTCAACCCTCAAGCATATTTACCTCACCTATACAGTCCAAAAATCACTAACATCAACTATATTGGTCTCTACCCAAGTTGTCCAGGGCTCTAAGAACTAATAACTCAACCCACAACCTCCAAGGAACCCACGTTGTTTCAGGGCTCCAGAGTGTTTGTCCCAACCCACAGGCTCTAGGGACTAGTAACTCAACCCACAACCATAGGAAGCCCAAGTTGTTCTAGGGCTCCAGAGAATTTGTTCCAACTCAAACACAACTATAGAGAACCTGAGAACCAATTAGAAATCCAAATGAAAAATCCACTACACCATAGCTAGCCAAGAAATGGAAAGGCAAGGTTGAAGCCACTGTCAATCCAGGAAAATCTCCGTGCTAATGACAACACATAACCAAGGAATCACATGCATATACCAAACATCCAAAAACCTGCAAGGAGATCAGACATGCAACCTGTTACCTACAAAGTCAGTCTATTGTAACTGTTGATCCAACTATCTCCTTGCACTTCCTTGCTTTCCTTTGCTTGCTGTTAAAATTGGCAAGTAGGGAAAAACTCCATGTGGGTCATCTTATTCATGGCTGATAATATTTTTATTAGATTCCTCTCATCGAGAGGTGTAGGATTGATCTAAATATCATCTGATTCCAATAAGTATTTATGGATATATGAATTTATTTTGATTATGGAATAATTATCAAGCTGACCAGCAACTCATGTAGGCTCAAAAGCCCAACAGTCGCATCTATTCAATCATCAACAGTTGTGTATAAATACAGGAGGTCTTTTCCTCATTTAGACTCACTCATCTCATCACATCTCTCTCTCTCTCTCTCCTGCACTGAAAAGAGGCTCTTCTCCTACTACGCAGAAAGAGACTCTTCTCTCACACGTGTGGAAGGAAGACCCAGAAATTAGGGTTGCAACTGCAGATTAGAAGTTTGACCAGAGTTGACCATCAGACTCTCTCTTAGAATTGCATTGTAGGTGGAATTGACTCTCCTCTGAAGGCCGCATTTTTTGGTGAAGGAATCAAGCCGATCCGACAGTCGGTTTGCAAGATATTGTATGCCCTAGTTTAGGGTTGATCTAGGGTTTGTTGCTGCTAATGTAAATAAGATTTATGTACTATTTCTCTCTGCTAAATTATTGAATATAAAGGAAGACTTGATCAAAGGGTTTCCCCATATTGGATTTTGTCCCTTGTTATGAAACCAACTCACAAAAATATAGAAAAGATAGATCAACGCCTTAGAATTCAGCCTCTTCGAGGGGGCAACCTCCTTTACATTACATAAATGAACAATTATTGGATGATTCAAATGAAAAAACATCCTTTCTATATATAGGAGTCTAAGGATTCACAATATAACCCAGCCGACCTAACAATAATAATATAAAGCCACAAAAATAACAATAGAGGTATTCTATGGTGCACAGTAATAAAAATATGGGGACAATAGGGGCACAACAATATTAATAAGGGATACAACTACAACAGTAATGGGTAATCACTAGTATTATAGGGACCTAACATGCCCCTCTCCTTCAAAAAAGTGTTGTCCTCAACGCTTGAGTAGTTCTGGATGCTTCTGTATAAAATTCTCATCCTCCCATGTGGAATCTTCAGCGGATAAGTTCTTCCACTTGATGAGATACTCCGAAATTGATCGATTTCGTAGTTGTTGAGTTCTTGTTTCTGTGCCTGCTTCCAATTCCAATATAATTTTTCCTTCCTCATCAAGTTTTGGCAATATTGTTTGAATTGGGAGCTTGTCACCTATAACCTTCTTTAAACATGAAACATGGAAAACTGGGTGCACTCGAGACTCTGCAGGAAACTCGAATTTGTATGCCATAGTACCAATCTTTTGCAACACCTTGTATGGACCATAATAATTTGGTGATAATTTATTATCCTTATTAGCTTGCTTGAGGGACATTTGTTTATATGGTTGTAGCCGTAGGAATACCCAATCACCTACATCAAAACTTCTTTCGTTGTGATGTTGATCTGCCTGTTGTTTCATTCTATTATGTGCCAACACAAGGTTATCCTTTAAGAGTTGGAGAACTTGTTGTTGATGTTCGATGTGATGTTCCACTGCTTGAACCTTAGAATTTTCTCTTAAATATGATGTGATGGATGGTGGTTGATATCCATAAAGTGCCATAAATGGGGTCATTTTTGTTGTTGTATGGAAGGAATTGTTATACCACCATTCAGCCGGAGGCAACCATTTGACCCATTGTGTCTGTTTATCAGATACAAAGAAACGAAAATATCCTTCCTTCCAAACATTTGTTTACTATCTCAGTTTGCCCATCAGATTGAGGATGATAAGATGAGCTATGAGATAATTGAGTACCAAGACAAGAAAATAATTCTGTCCAAAAATTTCCAGTGAAAATGGGATCTCTGTCACTTACAATAATCTTTGGGTTTCCATGTAGCTTTTGAATTGTTTCCATAAATGCAGTAGAAACTGTACAGGTTTTAAATGGATGTGATAATGCACAAAAGTGTGCATACTTGGTAAGTCTGTCAACTACCACCATGATGACACTCTTTCCCTCAGACTTGGGTAAACCTATGATAAAATCCATTTAAACCTCCTCCCAATGTTGGCTTGGAATGGATAAAGGTTGTAATAGACCCGGGGTCTTAATTGTTTCAACTTTATTTTGTTGGCAAACCAAACATACGCCACAAACTTTTGACTATCCAATTTAAGGCCATCCCAAAAAAATTCCTTCTCAACCCTGTGGTAAGTTTTTAAAAATCCTGAGTGCCCTCCTAAGGGAGAAGTGTGCAATTCCATAAGAATCTTTTGTTTGAGTTGCGAATTATTACAAAGGTATAAGCAATCTTTGTACCATAACGAATCATTTTGCCAGCTAAATGTATCAAATGTACTGGAATCTTGTTGTAACTTTCGAATAAGTGCCCACACTTCTTTATCATTCTTCCATTCCTCCCTTGCTTCGTTTATCCAATGTGGTTGGATAATAGAAATGGCGCACAACAATGCTTCCACATCCTCATCCTTTCTTGAGAGTGCATCTGCCACCACATTTTGCTTCCCTTTTTTGTAGATGATTTCAAAGTCATAACCCAACATCTTTGTGACCCACTTTTGTTGTTCTTCAGAGGATAATCTTTGTTCTAAAAAGTATTTAAGGCTCTCATGATCCGTTTTTACCTTTAAGTGTATTCCCATTAGGTAGGGTCGCCATCTCTTAAGTGCATGTAGTATTGCCAACATTTCCTTCTCATAAATAGCTTTTTGTAAAAACTTTCCCTTGATTGGACGACTTTCAAAAGCAATGGGTCTTTCATCTTGCATTAAAACAACACCAATTCCAATTACTGAAGCATCACATTCCACAATAAAGGTTTTTGTGAAGTTCAACGTAGCTAAGACCGGTGCTTGGCACATTGCCTCTTTAAGATGTTCGAAGGCCTTTGTTGCTTCTAGAGTCCACGAAAATGCATCTTTCTTCAATAATGTTGTTAGAGGTGCTGCTATTCTCCCATAATTCTTAGCAAACTTGCGATAATACCCTGTCAACCCGAGAAATCCTCGCAGATGCTTTATGGATGTGGGGATTTTCCATTCCTTAATGGCTTTAATTTTGCTAGGGTCTACCTTAACTCCTTCATGAGATACAATATGACCCAGATATTCCACCTCTTGTACTCCAAAGAAGCATTTGGATCTTTTTGCATATAATTGTTTCTCCTCCAATAGTTGTAGCTCCCTACCAACATGTTCATCATGATCCTTCCAAGACTTGTTGTAGATTAGTATATCATTAAAAAATACTAACACAAATTTTCTAAGGAAGGGTTTGAAAATAGAATTCATCAAACCTTGAAATGTAGAAGGTGCATTAGTAAGGCCAAAAGGCATGACCAAAAATTCATAATGACCCTCATGAGTTCTAAATGTTGTTTTCAGAATGTCTTCAGTCTTCATTCTGATTTGATGATATCCTGAACGAAGATCCAACTTGGTGAAGTAAATTAATCCATGCAATTTATCCAGTAATTCATCAATGGCAGGAATGGGAAACTTATCTTTAATAGTGAGCTTTTTGAGCTCCCTATAATCCAGACACATGAGCCATGATCCATCCTTCTTGTGCACCAATACTACTGGAGCAAAGAAAGAACTTTGACTAGGTTGAATTATACCAGCCTCCAGCATTTCTACAACCATACGTTCAATTTCACTCTTTTGGGCATAGGGATATCTATACGGTCTAATGTTTCGAGGAACACTTCCTGGAATCAGATGAATAGCATGATCATGATCACGAATAGGTGGGAGACCTTTGGGAGTCTCAAATACCTTGGAATGATTGTCCAAGACTTTTTGGAGATCTAGAGAAATAGATGTTTCCGATGTGGAAACATCTAGCGAACATAATTGTGCAATTACACCTCTTTGTTCCTTTTTTAGAAGCTTTGTCATACCGTTAGAGCTGATTATCTTTTTTAGTTTCCCTGCAATACCCCTTAATTCAACTTCCTTTCCTTCCACAGAAAAGTTCTTGAAAATTAAAAGCTATTGTAGCCATTGGACTCCTAGTACAACATCAGCACCTCCCATTTGAATGGAAAGCATTGGGCTCGTCAATACATATTCTCCCATGGATAGCTTTATATTATGGCACTTTCCATAGCAATTTATCTTTCCTCCATTTGCAACCATCACTTGACACTTTGGTGCTGGATATAGGAAGCAATTCAATTCTTTTGCTACCTTACAATGAATAAAATTGTGGGTACTTCCCGATCAATCAACACTATTACCTTTTTCTTCTTGATTTTTCCTTCTATCTTGATGGTTTGAGGAGTGGTAATTCCAACCAATGCATTACAAGATATGGTTGGATTCATTTCTTCTTTATCTAGGCTTTGTTTCTGGAGTATATCCTCTTCTTTTGACCTTTCTTGCTCCTTTTCTTCTTCCTCTTCACAATCTATGTAGAATAATTTCTTCTCGGCACACTTATGACCTTTAGTGTAATTTTTGGAAATAATACTAAGAGGGGGGGGTGAATCAGTATTATCAAATCAATATAACTTTTTCATTTCCATATTAAGATTCATATACGCTACTTCAGTTAAGGCAATCTACGTGTATACGCAACTGTGTTTAATGCAACAAGCATATATCCAGTAAACTTATGATTTAGTTAGTTGATCCTTAATGAGTGCATCAGAACATTATTGACCATATGAACGGTAAACAGGAGTAGTAAAACAGAAAAGATCATCACACAAAAGAAGCACACATGAACACCATGATATAAGGTGGAAACCCAATGTGGGTGAAAACCACCTGCTGCAATTCGTCTCTATCTTCTTTTAATAAGAAACTTCTTTTTACAATATTTCTGTAATGGTGCAGTCTTATACCAGTACACAGGCTTCTACTTGCAGAAGGCTACATCCTTCTCTCATTCTCCAGCTTCTTCTGGAAGGGAGCTACAACCCCCTTAGCTATTGTACTAGTCGATCCTTTTACTAGTACATAGGTGCCAACCTACTGAATGCTCCAACCTTCACTCGTTTTCCAGCTGCTATTGGAAGGGAGCTACCACCCCCTTAGCTCTTGTACTAGCTGATGTACTAGTATGTAGGTGTCGACCTACAGAAGGCTACAACCTTCTCTTTCTTCCTCCGGGTACCATGTTTCATAAATTTTCAGACTGGATACTCATGGAACACAACATCATAATCTGAAGGCCACATTTCATCCAATTTTCATACTGGACCCATCAATATGATTGAAGCACACAATCAATCAATACTAGCATCATCAATCTCTGAATCACCCAATACTGAATCATTGAAACCCTGTCAACAAAATGCAGTCACCAGAACACAGAGCAAAACACTAAACTCTGCAACAATATTTAGAACCAATTGTATCATCAAAAATCATGCATCAGAGCACATACGCTACTTGGAAGTTCTGAACCAGCATGTATATGCAACTTCACCAAAGAGAACCAGTGCATATGACATTAATTACTTACTTATAACTTCGTTGCACTTCCTGACTCCAGACAAACCCAGATCATTACATATACAAGGATAATACATATGTTAGCAACCAGATCTAGCCCATTAGATCACATAAAGATAAGTCATTATGATCTTGATCCATTATAGATCTCATCCATCAACACTGAAGCTAAACACAATCAACCAAACTGACTATGCAGAATACTGACACCAGTAAACAGTCATCAGAACTCATCAACAACCAGAACCACCTGTAACTTCAGACATCATAGTTCATATGGTGTACGCTACTTAGATGTATATAACCTGCGTATGTATGTGCTTTTGTCAAAGTCAACCAGCGTATACATCTGTAAATATTCAATCATGAGTTGCATCTATTTCAAACATAAGTTATACCCAGATCATATCATTACATGCGTCAGTATACAGATCTATAATAAGCATAATCAAACCATATAGAGATGATTCATTTCAAACCATTTGATCCCGATTTATCCTTAGATCTTGTTCTCCATCCACCGATGAGATTTCTCCTTAACTCAGATCAAGCAAAGCATCATGAACCCATAACCTGCATACTGATCTCATACTTCATCAGACATTCAAGAATTTCTCAATGCATTTGCCTAATGATCTTCTTCTCCTTTTATAGTCTTAGGCCTTACTCAATACCATGGTCCAAAACCATTTAGAACCAATACTAGGGACCCAATACCTAGGTTCAATACTTCAAACGCAATACCAAGGTCCAAAACCATAGTTATAAATACCACGGACCCAAAAATAAGCTTTCCCACATGTACGCGCTTTTCTGTGCATGAAAGTGTGTGCATACGCATACACGACTTTTGACCAGCAATCCCGCGTGTATACGCACCTTTGTATATAGTGAACCTGCGTGTATACACTACTTGGTATATAGCGAACCGACGTATATATGCGACTTGGTATATAGTTAACCTGCGTGTACATGACTTGGTATATAGTGAACCTGCGTATATACTTTTCTTTCTTCATTCTTTGTAGTCTGATCATCAATTCTTTGCTACTGACCTGCTGCACTATGATCTGTCATCTGTGTGAGTTGCCATCAAGGACAACACTTGTATCATAATTCCAACAATCTCCCCCTTTGGACTTGAAGGCAAAGGTAACTTGCCATACTAAGAACTGTCAACTTAATGAGTTGTCATTGTACATTACATCTGAACCAATTCCTTTGAGCTGCCCTACATCCCATGTGTTCTGTCACATCTGATCTCTCTTCTGTAGATTCATCTAGTTATGTATAAGTGATATGTTCTACTACAAGTGGGTTTCCATCAAGTACAACACATGCATCATAATGCCAACAATCTCCCCCTTTGGACTTGATGGCAACAACCACACCAAGTCACTCTCCCCCTTTGCCATCAAGGGCAAAGGGCGGACCAAGATATTTTCATCCTTGATATACATTTCATTGTCCATACTCCCCCTGAGTACCTACTGAAATCTCTGATTGAGCTCCCCCTTTGTATATGCCAAGTTGTACCAATTTGTCCATGCTCCCTCTGAGTACATGCTGAAATCTTTGCTCTGTTGAAGAGTGTTGTTCATGCTCCCCCTGACTGTAAGCAAGGTCTGCAAAAAGATGTTCTACAAGAATAACATGACGCTATAAATCATAAATGACCTTCCTATCTCATACATACATCCATCTCCCAACCAAGTGGGTATATACCAATATTGACTCATCCACCCAACCAAGTGGGGATATACCAGATACCAATTGTTATTACATCATCCTTCCCATGCATAGTGGGGGTACAAATTACATCATATGATCAAATGACTACAATAGATAGAGACAAACTATTACATCATGAGTCTTGATATGACCTTTACATTGAATGATGTACATGACATTTATAACAGAGACCAAACATCTAAATAAGAGCATGATAGCCATCAGCAACTATCATACACAGTGTATGATCTGCTCCATATGCATCTGTCAACAGCATCTAGACCAGCAACCTGTATATGTCCATTAGTGTAGATAGCATCAACCTGTCATAAGATATGTCTGTATATAGATATCAATTCATCCTCTTGATCTTCAGCATTATCATAGCCTTCCATGAATGAATTCTACATATGACATAAAAAATCATTCACATTATATCATATGTGAAAAACATCATAGCCATCTCATCAACATCAAGATCTGCATGATCTTATATATCATCTATGTATCATCACTCAGGGACATCCCTCATCTGTATCAATCAACATATGTAAGTATCAACCTATCATCATATGGGTAAGAACTCATCATCATCATGTCTCCAGCAATGCGAATTTGAGTAATCATCCCTGTATCCAGCATACTGTATATAGCACTATGTATCTTGAGCTCAAGATCTTTTGTCAAGACTTCTTGATATCATCAACAGAAACAATCCTCATCCATGTGAACGCCAAGAACTATAGGAATCCTGCATCATAACTGTATTATATGTCGACAACAGCATATGAGTGACTCATCATGAAATTGTGTATTCAAGCTTTGTACTTCTCCTTATCCTTATGAAGATCACCATGTAAGCACCATATATGCATCATTCGAGAATCAACCACAAATTTGATCTTAACACCAACTATGTAACCCCAAGAATCATATGAGATTTTATCATGGACAACTCATAACCATATCATAGCAAGATATATCATTTAGCCATATAAGAATCATCACCAAGGACTACTAACCATAATGCCAACAATGCATTATTAAAAGCATATGCTCCCCCTGAACCTGTGCCATATTGCTTAATGTCAGATCTAATCATTCATATATTAGCAAGAAGTATCAAGGCATCATCATCATTAATTTAGGATCAAAAAACTTTTAAACATCTTACAAGTGTCAAGACACTTCCACACATCATCAGCAGATTTTAACCATTATCAAACAGAGCAAATAATGGACTGAATCATATCAGACCCTTTTTCCTGAGCCTGTTCCTACTGCTTTTCCTCAAACTAACATATACGCGATTGTGTAGTAACTAACTCGCGTATATACGCAACTTCCCTTTATGAAACTTGCGTATGAGATTTAGGACACTGAAGTTTTACACTTTCAGCTCCCTCTGAGTGTGTTATGTCTGTATATTGTGTTGTGCCACATCTTTCTGACTGTACTTCCTTCTTCTTCCATATCTTCAAGTGTGATGATGTTTTCTCCTTTTGGTATGGTGCCTATACTTTGTTCCTGCAATCCTTAGCTATATGTCCAAGCTTGTTACATGCATATCATCTCACATGTTTCATATTCCTTCTGTAGCAATCAACAGCTCTGTGACCAAACATATTGCAAGCAAAGAAATATCTCTTAAAGTACCTGGAACGTGATGGTCTTTCTGTGTGATGAACTTGAACCATTCTTCTTCTGCATCTGGCTGCAACATGTCCAAGATTATGACATACATAACATTCAACATTATTCATCGGAGGAGTAAAAGATTTTCTTTGAATAATTTCTTTCCTTGGCTATTGATGGGGTTGTCCTCTCATCTCCTTGTTGATTATTTTAGATTTCTCATTAGAATTCCTTGCCTCTCCTTGTGAGCTAGATTCATCTTCAACAGATTCATAAAAACCAAGGCCAGTTTTGATAGCAGGAGACCTTTGACTACTAAGAATATCATCCAAGATCTTAGTACTATCTTGAAATCGTAAGAGCTTATCCTTTTCTTCTAAGTTATCTTTTAGAATATTTACCTCAATCTGATGTTGCTCCTCCTTTTCATGATACTGCTTCTTCATGTTTTCTTCAGCTTTTCTTCCTTCTTCCAACTGATGTCTTAGTTCAAGAACTTCGTTTTCTTGTTTTTCAAGAGCTTGGAGTAGTTATTTATTCTGCTTATTTGATTCTTCAAGATCTTCTTTTAGCGAGAGGATCGTAGCTTCAAGACTTTCATAGTAACTGGATCAATCTCTCAGTTTCTTGATTGTTGTGCTCCTTTCATTGACTTCATTTCTTAATGATGTCACTTCATCCTGAAACTTTTGACATTGATCTTCCTTGTCCTTGAATAACTTCCTTACCTTGTTTCCTTCCTCTAGTTGAGCTTTTAATTTGGTAGCTTCTTCTTTGAAGGCACATCCCCCTTTTGTTCAATAGATCTTGTTGATCTCTAATTTTGTCTATAAGCCTTTTAAATTCTACCTCTATTTGATATCTTTCTTCCTCACCCATAAGAGCAAATTCAATTGTTTCACTATCACTTTCATCATCTTCAAATGGATGGATAAATGTATCACAAGAGGATAACAAATTCATACCTGATAGTTCTTTTGCTTGTTCATCTTCATTCTGAAGTGATTCTGAATCTGAAGTGCTTCTTCCACATATTCCCCAATCGATTCTCCCACTATCATAGCTCTTCTGAGATGTCTTCTTCTTCTTAGGCACTTTCTTCTTAAGCTTCTTTCCCATTGATCTACGGATCTCCTTCAAGTGATTAAGCTTCTACCAAAGGACCTGCTCTGATACCAATTGTTGGAAATAATACTAAGAGGGGGGGGGTGAATCAGTATTATCAAATAAATATAACTTTTTCATTTCCATATTAAGATTCATATACGCTACTTTAGTTAAGGCAATCCGCGTGTATACGCAACTGTGTTTAATGCAACAAGCGTATATCCAGTAAACTCATGATTCAGTTAGTTGATCCTTAATGAGTGCATCAGAACATTATTGACTACATGAACAGCAAACAGGAGCAGTAAAACGGAACAAATCATCACACACAAGAAGCACACATGAACACCATGATATAAGGTGGAAACCCAATGTGGGTGAAAACCACATGCTGCAAGTCATCTCTATCTCCTTTTAATAAGAAACTTCTTTTTACAATATTTATGTACTGGTGCAGTCTTATACCAGTACATAGGCTTCTACTTGCAGAAGGCTACAACCTTCTCTCGTTCTCCAACTTCTCCTGGAAGGGAGATACAGCCCCCTTAGCGCTTGTACTAACTGGTCCTTTTACTAGTACGTAGGTGCCAGCCTAGTGAATGATCCAACCTTCACTCGTTTTCCAGCTGCTACTGGAAGGGAGCTACCACCCCCTTAGCTCTTGTACTAGCTGATGTACTAGTACGTAGGTGCAAACCTACAGAAGGCTACAACCTTCTCTTTCTTCCTCCAAGTACCACGTTTCATAAATTTTCAGACTGGATACTCATGGAACACAACATCATAATCTGAAGGCCACATTTCATCCAATTTTCATACTGGACCCATTAATATCATTGAAGCACACAATCAATCAATACTAGCATCATCAATCTCTGAATCACCCAATACTGAATCACTGAAACCCTGTCAACAAAATGCAGTCACCAGAACACAGAGAAGAACACTGAACTCTGCAAGAATATTCAGAACCAACTGTATCATCAAAAATCATGCATCAGAGTGCATACGCTACTTGGAAGTTCTGAACTAGCGTGTATACGCAACTTCACCAAAGTGAACAAGTGTATATGACATTAATTACTTACTTATAACTTTGTTGCACTTCCTGACTCCAGACAAACCCAGATCATTACATATACAAGGATAATACATATGTTAGCAAACAGATCTAGCCCATTAGATCACATAAAGATAAGTCATTATGATCTTGATCCATTATAGATCTCATCCATCAACACTGAAGCTAAACACAATCAACCAAACTGCCTATGCAGAATACTAACACCAGTAAATAGTCATCAGAACTCATCAACAACCAGAACCACCTGTAACTTCAAACATCATAGCTCATATGGTATACGCTACTTAGATGTATATAACCTACGTATGTACGCGCTTTTATCAAATTCAACCAGCATATACATCTGTAAATATTCAATCATGAGTTGCAGCTATTTCAAACTTAAGTTATACCCAGATCAGATCATTACATGCGTCAGTATACAGATCTAGAATAAGCATAATCAAACCATATAGAGATGATTCATTTCAAACCATTTGATCCCGATTTATCCTTAGATCTTGTTCTCCATCCACCGGTGAGATTCCTCCTTAGCTCAGATCAAGCAAAGCATCATGAACCCATAACCTGCATATTGATCTCATACTTCATTAGATATTCAAGACTTTCTCAATGCATTTGCCTAATGATCTTCTTCTCCTTTAATAGTCTTAGGCCTTACTCAATACCATGGTCCAAAACCATTTAGAACCAATACTAGGGACCCAATACCTGGGTTCAATACTTCGGACGCAATACCAAGGTCCAAAACCATAGGTATATATACCACGGACCCAAAAATAAGTTGTCCCACATGTACGCGCTTTTCCATGCATGAAAGTGCGTACATATACATACACGACTTTTGACCAGAAATCTCGTGTGTATACGCACCTTTGTATATAGTGAACCTGCGTGTATACACTACTTGGTATATAGCAAACCTGCGTATATACGTGACTTGGTATATAGTTAACCTGCGTGTGTACACGACTTGGTATATAGTGAACCTACGTATATACTTTTCTTTCTTCATTATTTGTAGTCTGATCATCAATTCTTTGCTACTGACTTGCTGCACTATGATCTGTCATCTGTGTGAGTTGCCATCAAGGACAACACTTGTATCATAATGCCAACAATCTCCACCTTTGGACTTGATGGCAAAGCTAACTTTCCATACTAAGAATTGTCAACTTAATGCGTTGTCATTGTACATTACATCTGAACCGATTCCTTTAAGCTGCCCTGCATCTCATGTGTTCTGTCACATCTGATCTCTCTTCTGAAGATTCATCTAGTTATGTATAAGTGAGATGTTCTACTACAAGTGGGTTTCCATCAAGTACAACACATGCATCATAATGCCAACAATATTTGCTATCACAATTGTAACAAATCCCTTTTTCTATTTTTTCTTGCAATTGTTGTGGTGTCAACCTTATAGGTTGTGGAAGGCTAGGGGTAACAACACTTCCATCTTTATAGTTGTGACTGGTATGCTTCCTGGTTGCCATAATTTTGCTTTCCATTTTTCTTGCTAACCTGAATGCCTTCTCTAATGAATCAAGTTCCCAAAGGTGAACATCATGTTGGATATTATCCTTTAACGTCCCTATGAACACATCAATCCTATGCTCCTCTGGAATATCTTTTACTCTTATGTTCAATTTTTGGAACTCCTCAATGTGCTCCATTATTGAACCCTTTTGTTTGAGACTTATCAATTGGCTAAAAAAAAGTGTTGCTTTTTGTGTCCTCATAATGTGATGTCAATTCTTCCATAAAATTGGCCAAGTGATCATTTTTTTATGAGAGCAAAGCCATTGATACCATACAAACTAATTTGGTTCCAAATATAAAGTTGCAATACGTACCTTTTGTGTGTTTTGCACATTATTGAGATCGAAAAATTGCTCCATCTGTAATATCCATGTTGCGGGGTCCTTGCCATCAAACTTCCTCATATTGATTTTTGGAATATGGTGGGTCTTCGATCCAACATTAGAGTCTATGGAATCATGATTAACATATCTTTTGTTCTCATCATGAGTTTCCTTTACTACCGTTTCACCATTTGTGACCATTTCTTGTAGCAACTTATTCATATTTATCTTCAATTCTTCCATGTCTGTCTTCAAATCATCCATCTTAGCTTCCATGCCATTCATCTTAGCTTCCACACCCTTTATCTTAGATTCCACGCCATTTATCTTAGCTTCTGTTAGCTTTTGTGAGAGTGACATTTGTTGCACTTGGTCTTGTAATTTTGATATATCATGTAGCATTTCTTCCTCTTCTTCATGAGTCATGCTAGCGCTTTCAGGTTGCTTACTAGGTGTTTGCATTTTCTTTCCTCAGGGCATCAATTACCAATAATAATGCTCTACTATGCCTTTTGAATTCTTCAAAATAATTTTTCAAACCAAGCTTAAGAAAAAATTTAAAAAAATCTACACACCTTTTTTCACTTTGAAGGAGCTTGATATTGCCTCTGATGTATCTCTGTAATTTTGGATCATCCAATTCTGAAATTGTGACCTATAGTAGCCCTCTGTGTCCTCTTTCCAATGCCACCAGTCTGATCCAAATTGGATTTTCCAAGGAAGAGCTATGCCAAATCTCCCACAGTGACCTGATTATAGACTACTTCAGTAGAGCGAACTTGTACGACATGCAACGTGTCCCTGTTTCAACTTTTGGCTTTGAAAATTATATACTAGAAACTATAGTCTGTCCTCCTTCTGTAGCTTCTTACGAAACTTCAATCTGATGCTCAGAGAGAAAGTTATGATGATTTTCCAGGTATGAATCTAACATTGTTGACAATAAGTAGGATGAATATTATCTACCAGCTGCTTTATCTACCTCTGCTCCTTCGGACATACTGGGAATTTGGCTTATTAATAGTGGTGCCTCAAGGCACTTCACCGGTTACAAAGAAGTTCTCCATAATCTGATAGAGAAAGAAACTAACCTGGAAATTTTCCTTGGAGATAATATGAAATACCCCGTGAAAGGTGTAGGCAATGTCTCTCTTAAATTGAATCAAGGTAATACGATCCACTTACATGATGTATTATATGTACCTGACCTCAAAATAACCGGGTGTCCATCTTGGCAATGGAAGAAAAATCCTACAAGGTGACCTTCAGCGATGGCAAGGTACATATATGGAAAAATAATGTTAAAGATGCCTTCACTCTTGGGTTTCCAATTGATTCATTATATCAAGTCGGTGGAACTCCGCTAGGTGTCATGTCTTGTGATACATCTCTTCAGTCTGAACTTTGGCATTGGAGGTTTGCCCAACTTCATTATAAAGCTCTACCCAATGTAAGACAAATGGTGACAGGGATGCCTGAATTCCAAGTAGAGAAAGAAGGTTTATGTCCGGGATGTCCCGAAGGAAAGCTCAAAAGGGGACCATTCTCCTCAAGCAAAAGCAAGACCTCTAATATATTATAGCTGGTTCACTCAAACATATCTGGTATGATGCCTATGAAGTCCTTAGGAGGATATTCATATTACCTTACTTTTACAAATGACTATTCACGAAAGACGTGGATATACTTCTTGAAAAAGAAGGATGAAGTGTTCTAGGTTTCGACAATTCAAAGCCTCGATCGAGAATCAAACCAAAAAGAAGATCAAGATCTTAAGGACTGATAATGGGACTGAATATGAATCTAACAAGTTTCATGATGTTTTTAAAGAGAATAATCCAGGTGGATATTGGTGGCCACCCTCCAATTCCACTTGTACCCCCACCATTTCTTCTTTCAGTCTTTCAGTTTCCTTAATTATGGCACAATTTACTATTTTTAGCAGTTTTTCGGGTCCTAAACTTCTAGAGTTGTTTTGAGGCGCTAAACGACGTTTTTTGGGAAATCTACCGCCTGCGATTTTTTGTCTAAAATCGTCTTTTCCGTCGTAGTCCTCAGAGAGTAGCATTTGATACTCAAATACCATGGCTGCCTGCACAAGTACATCCAGGAAGAAATAGAATTCCTAAACATCTCCTCGCTTGGCACAGCATACCAGTATGTCGTCAAGGTCGAGCAAAAGTTTAAACAGAAGAAGCAAGACTTTAGATCTACGAATCCAAAACAAGGGAAAGGTGCCCCCAAACCACAGAACAAAGGACAAAGCCAAGGTGGGGCGGCCCAAGATAACCCACCAAAGCTGCAAGCAAAGAACAGTGTCGCGAAGCCGAAAAAGGACACGGGAAAGTGGTGTGAGTTCCATAAGAGCTCCATTAAAACACAAGTGAGTGTCGGGCCAAGCAGTCACTAGTGGCCGAGCTAAAGGTTTCATAATCATATTCATGTTCCGACTATGAGTCAGAACTCGATAAGGGGAATGAAAAAGGGAAGTAGATTATCGATGCAAAGCCCAATGCCACTGTTTCCACCATGAAGATACAGAAGGAGGAACCCGAAGATCCAAAGGAGGAGGAGCATCTCTTCCACTCCCAGATGTGGGTAAAGGGATCCCTGCTACAGTTCATTGTTGACAGCAGGAGCCAAAAGAACCTCATTTCGGCAGAGGTCGTGAAGTGGTTGGGCTTACCGACCACAACACATCCACAACCGTACACCATCGGGTGGCTTCACCAAGGACGGGATCTTCGCATAAGCCAACATTGTCGCCTTCCATACAACATCAAGCCCTTCACGGATGAGGTATTGTGTGACATTGCTCCCCTTGAAGTTTGTGATGTATTATTAGGACAACCATACTTGTGGAAGCAACATGCTATGTATGAATCAAGGCCCCGTGCTATTATTGTTACTTTGGGAAATAAGTTGTACAGGATACTAGAGGTATCACCGCCTACCGCCATCTCTTTGGTTACTGCAAAACAATGCAGTAAGCTCATTTCCAAAACCGACAAATTTGTTTTCCTGATGATATGCCCTCAAGGAAAGAAAAAAGATGGTGGCTACGACCTCAAGACAGGGCCCCTCCACACGCCAACTACAGATGGATAAGGTCATGGAGGAGTACAAGGACATCTTCACCTCCCCCACAGGGGTTCCTCTGCACTGTCAAGTCAAGCACTCCATTGATCTGACCCCAGGTGCGTTGTTTCCAATGGACCAATCTATGGGCACTCCGTTCTGGAGAACAATGAAATAAAGAGGCAGATTAAGGAGCTACTGAAAAAAGGTCACATCAGTCTGAGTTCATCGCCTTGTGGGAACCCGATCGTGTTGGTATAGAAGAAGGATGGGACTTGGAGACTCTGTATTGACTATCGGGCGCTGAACAAGATCACTGTCTGTAATAGGTACCCAATCCCACAGATTGATGACCTCCTGGACCAACTGAAGGTGGAAAAATATTTCAGCAAGGTCAATTTGAAGTCAGGATATCACCAGGTACCAATCGAACCCTCCGATGTGTTGAATACTGCCTTCAAAGCCAAGGAAGGACTTTTCGAATGGTTGGTTATGCCTTTCAGATTAACGAATGCTCCTGCAACCTTCATGAGGCTAATGGATGACATCTTACGGCCATTCACCAACTAATTTGTAGTGGTATACTTGGATGACATCGTGATCTTCAGCCAAAATTGGGAACAGCACCTCCACCACATCTGACAGGTTCTCCAAACATTGTGGCAACACAAGTTATGTGCCAATTTGGAGAAATGCACTTTTGGCATGACCCAGGTTCAGTTTTTGGGATACATTATTAATGAACAAGGGGTGCATGTGGATCCAACCAAGAGCCAAGTCATTCGAGATTGGCCATCTCCAACCACTCTAACAGAGCTTCGCAGCTTTCTAGGGCTTGCCAACTTCTATTGCAGGTTTATGTTGGGATATTCTCATATCACTTGGCCCTTGATTCAAGTCACCAAGCGAGGAGCGAAAGAAAAATTCTTTTGGTATGAATCTCAACAAAAGGCACTCACAGAGTTGAAAGATCGTCTCTGCTCGGCACCAGTTCTTGCATTACCAGACTTGCAACAACCATTTGAGGTCAAGACACATGCCTCTGACTATGCTATTGGGGCAATCCTTACTCAACACGGGCATCCAGTGGCATATCACAGTGAGACAACGTCAGACACAATTCGGAAGTATCCCACTTATTCCATTGTGCAAGCCTATCGACAATGGAAGCATTACATTTTGGGGAAGGAAACAGTCATCCACACAGACCACCGACCCCTGCAGTTCATATAGACCCAAGGGAAATTGCAGAATGATCGCCATCAGAAGTGGTCCACATACCTGCAACAGTTCCATTTGAATATCAAGTATAAGAAGGGCAGCACTAGTAATTTTGTAGATTGCCTCAGTCGACCACCGATCATGGCGTTAACCACCGTGATCAACTCTTGTGGGCACGAGACTTCTGATTGGCCACTTCTCTACAAAAGCGACCCAGAATTCAGCCACACATACTAGACGCTCTTGGAGGGTCAGCATGTTCCTGATTTTCACCTCCAGGATGCCCTATTATGCCACCTAGGTCACCTTTGTGTTCCTTCAAGCAAGCGTGCCAAGATGATTTGGGAAGCACACTACCGTCAAGCTGCTGGGCATTTCGAGGTTGAAAAAATAGTGGCAGTACTACAGAAGTATTTCTATTGGCTGAATCTTCGACAGGATGTCGAGAAGTACATCATATCATGCACTGCCTGCGCCATTGCCAAACCGACCATCAAGAAGCAAGGCCTATATACCCCACTGCCTACCCCTAGTCGACCTTGGGAATCCATCTCCATGGATTACATGTCACGCCTTCCTTCCACTAAGCATGGAAATGACTGTGTTTTTGTTGTCATCGATAGGTTCTTGAAGATGTCCACTATGGCGACTTGCAAGAAGAATATCATAGTAGAAGCCATTGTTAAACACTTCTTTGAACGAGTGTGGGTACACTTTGGGATCCCACAGTCTATCATCTCAGATTGGGACAGTAGGTTCCTCAGTACATTTTGATCCAGTCTCTGGTCGATGCTGAACACCAAACTCACTAAGTCCACAGCCTTCCATCCTCAAACTGATGGTCAGATAGAGGTTGTCAACAGGATGATCGTACACATTTTGCGCATGTACAACTCAAAGCATCCACGCACATGGGACGAGAGCCTCCCCTATGTTCGGCATAGCTACAACTGGGCTCTCCACAGCTCGACTGGACACAACCCTTTTTAGTTGGGCTTGGATTCTAGCCACTATGTCCCATTGATGTGGCTATGCCATTTGCAGCTACTCACGCAGATTCAACTCATGTCCAGTCTGAAACAGATAAGGCAAACAACTTCATTGAGTACATCTAACATATTTTCCAGCAATTCCATGACATTCTGGAGAAATCAAATGCCAAGTACAAGCAACAACATGATCAACATCGGGTGCTACACAAGTTTCAGGTGGGCAACAAAGTCTGGTTGCATTTGCAAAAGGAACACCTTATCGGAGCCTATCGGAAACTCAGACCACTCTAATATGGTCCTTACACCATTACCAAGGTTGTGGGAGACAATGCATTTGAGCTCAGCATTCCCCCATTCCTTGGCCTGCACCTAGTGTTCAATGTGGACCGCCTTCGGCCATACTTTCCACCATTAATAAAAACACATATGAAATTGCAGAACAGCTCACACCCACAGAGTTAAATCCAAATTGCATAGAACAAGGTGAAAATGATCAGATCATGGACACGTAGATCAAGAACACTCACCAGCAGAATATCCAACTGTATCGAGCTGTCAAAGCAGGCCAACTCCTTCACTAGAGCAAGTGGCTCACCAGGGACCAAGTTCAGCAGAAGTTCCCTCATCTCATGGAGGAACTCAACGTAATGGGGACCATTGATTCCTAAGCGGGGGGGGGGGAATGATCCAGGTGGATATTGGTGGACACTCACCAATTCCACTTGGACCCCCACCATTGCTTCTTTCAGTCTTTCAATTTCCTTAATTATAGCACAGTTTACTATTTTTAGCAGTTTTTCGGGGCCTAACTTCTGGAGTTGTTTTAAGTCCCTAAACGATGTTTTTTTTGGGAAATCTACTGCTAGTGATTTTCTATCTAAAATTGTCTTTTCTGTCGTAGTCCTCGGAGAGATCTTTCCAACGGGCTATCATGCGTGTCAAACAGATATAATATGACCAAGTCGCAACCCCTAGAAGTTGGTTGTCCAAATCACCCCAACGGAGCCCATAAACTCTTGGTGTTACATCTCCTCGGGTTAGGGTTTTGTTTGGTTAGGGTTTGCTCTTATTGTTCAATAAAAAAAATTCCCTTGAGCCTCATTGTAAGACAGTGCAGAGGCATGTAGCCGCCACATCTCTTCTCAGAGATAAGCTAACATTGCCCTAGCTGGTTTATTTCCATTCATGTTTGTAAGCATATTTCAGTATTTTACATTAATGAAATGAAGTATTATTTCCGCTGCATCTCTGTGTTTATGGTTCTCTCTATAATTTGTTGTGTTCCTGTTTAAATCCAGATCAGTGGTATCCGAGTGGTCTGATTTTCTTCTCTGTTTTTATTTTCATGTCCCCAACGAGGTCGAGATATAAGGAGTTAGGGCTTGAACTGGTCGAACCTTTGCAAGACCAGCCTCGCAAATCTCGACGACCTCCCATGGCAGATGGAAAGAAAGATGAGGGGGTAGGAGATCCTATCAAAATCTTGCTCGAAGAAGCCCTCGAGCAACAAAGGAACGCGATGATGGACAACTTTGCCTAGATCCTTCAGCGGCTACCCAGGGGCGACGCATCGGCTTCTAACAGCAACTCTGGAAACACCACACTATTTAAGGTACAAGTTAATTTTGAAATCCCCATATTCGAGGGTCAGATAGACGCAGATGTTGTCAATAAATGGTTAAATGTGCTAGAGGGTTATTTTTTTGTTCATGATTTTTCCAATCTGGAAAAGATTATTTTCGCTTTTCTCAAAGCAGCCCCCTACGTCAAGGATTGGTGGGAACCCTACTGCGAGCAAAAGAATGAAAGTACAGGCTCACTATTTTCAGCCGCACCCACTTGGAATTCATTCTGGGATTCCATCAAGGAGTAGTACTACCCTGTCGGAAGCTATGAGGATCAATACATAAAGTGGACCATGCTGCGGCAGGGAAGGGACCAAGACGTGCCAGAGTTTACCAATATTTTCCATACCCTTCGCACAAAGTTGGGTATCAACGATAGAGAGCAGCATTTGGTACTCAAATATCATGGTTGCTTGCACAAGTACATCCAGGAAGAAACAGAATTCCTGAACATCTCCTCGCCCAGCACAGCTACCAGTATGCCATCAAGGTCGAGCAAAAGTTTGAACAGAAGAAGCGAGACTTTGGATCTGCGAATCCGAAACAAGGGAAAGGTGCCCCCAACCCATAGAACAAAGGACAAATCCAAGGCGAGGTGGCCCAAGACAACCCTTCAAAGCTGCAAGCAAAGAATAGTGCCGCGAAGCCGAAAAAGGACACGGGAAAGTGGTGTGAGTTCTATGAGCTCCACTCACAACACAAGTGAGTGTCGGGCCAAGTAGACACTGGTGGCCGAGCTAAAGGTTTCAGAATCAGACGCATGTTCTGAATCTGAGTCAGAACCTGCTAAGGGGAATGAAAAAGGGAAGCAGATTATCGATGCGGAGCCCAACGCCATCGTTGCCACCATGAAGATCCAGAAGGAGGAACCCGAAGATCTAGAGGAGGAGGAGCATCTCTTCCACTCCCAGATGTGGGCAAAGGGCTCCCTGCTATAGTTCATTATTGATAGCGGGAGCCAAAAGAACCTCATTCCGGTAGGGGTCATGAAGCCGCTGGGCTTACCAACCATAGCACATCCACAACTGTACACCATCGGGTGGCTTCACCAAGGACGGGATCTTCGCATCAGCCAATAGTGTTGCCTTCGATACAACATCAAGCCCTTCACAGATGAGGTATTGTGTGACATGGCTCCCCTTGAAGTTTGTGATGTATTATTAGGACAACCATACTTGTGAAAGTGACATGATGTGTATGAATCAAGGCCCCGTGCTGTTATTGTTACTTTGGGAAATAATTTGTATAGATACTAGAGGTAGCACCACCTACCGCCATCTCTTTGGTTACTGCAAAACAATGTAATAAGCTCATTTCCAAAACCAGGAATTTGTTTTCCTGATGATACACCCTCAAGGAAGAAAAAAGATGATGGCCACGACCTCCAGACAAGGCCCCCCCACACGACAACTACAGATGGACAAGGTCGTGGAGGAGTACGAGGACATCTTCACCTCCCCCACAGGGGTTCCTTTGCACTATCAGGTCAAGCACTCCATTGCTCTGACCCCAGGTGCACCGCTGCCCAATGGACCAATATATCGATGCTCCGTTCTGGAGAACAATGAAATCAAGAGGCAGATTTAGGAGTTGTTGCAAAAAGGTCACATCCATCCAAGTTCATTGCCTCTATGAGCCCGATCGTGTTGGTACAGAAGAAGGATGGGACTTGGAGACTCTGTATTGACTATCGGGCGCTGAACAAGATCACTATATGTAATAGGTACCCAATCCCATGGATTGATGACCTCCTGGACCAACTAAAGGGGGGAAAATATTTCAGCAAGATCGATTTGAAGTCAGGATATCACCAGGTACCAATCGAACCCTCTGATGTGTGGAAGACTGCCTTCAAAGCCAAGGAGGGCCTTTTCAAATGTTTGGTTATGCCTTTTGGATTTACAAATTCTCCTGCAACCTTCATGAGGCTAATGGATGACATCTTGCGACCATTCACCAACTCATTTGTAGTGGTATACTTGGATGACATCTTGATTTTTAGCTAGAATTGGGAATAGCACCTCCACCACATCCGACAGGTTCTCTAAACAGTGCGGCAACACAAGTTATGTGCCAATTTGGAGAAATGAACTTTTGGCATGACCTAGGTTCAATATTTGGGATACATTATTGATGAATAGGGGGTGCATGTGGATCCAGCCAAGATCCAATTCATTCGGGATTGGCCATTTGCAACCACTTTGACAAAGCTTCGCAGCTTTCTAGGCCTTGCCAACTTCTACTGCAGGTTCATGTTGGGATTTTCTCATATCACTTGGCCCTTGAGTCAAGTCACCAAGGGAGGAGTGAAAGAAAAATTCTTTGGGATTCTCAACAGAAGCCATTCACAAAGTTGAAAGATCGCCTCTTTTCAGCACTAGTTCTTGCATTACCAGACTTGCAACAACCATTTGAGGTCGAGACACATGCCTTTGACTATGCTATTGGGGCAGTCCTTACTCAACACGGGCATCCAATGGCATATCATAGTGAAACACTTTCGAACACAGTCCAAAAGTATCCCACTTATGACAAAGAGATGTCTTCCATTATGTAGGCTTGTCAACAATGGAAGCATTACATTTTGGGGAAGGAAATAGTCATCCACACAGACCACCAACCCCTACAGTTCTTACAGACCCAAGGGAAATTAAAGAATGATCACCATCAGAAGTGTTCCACATACCTGCAACAGTTCCATTTGAATATCAAGTATAAGAAGGGCAGCACCAATGATGTTGCAGATTGCCTCAGTCAACCACTGATCATGGCATTAACCATTGTGCTCAACTCTTGTGGGCACGAGACTTCTAATTGGCCACTTCTCTACAAAAGCGACCTGGAATTCGACCACACATACCAGACACTCTTGGAGGGTCAACATGTTCCAGATTTTCACCTCTAGAATGCCCTGTTATGCCACCTGGGTCACCTTTGTGTTCCTTCAAGCGAGTGTGCCAAGATGATTGGGGAAGCACACTACAGTCAGGCTATTGGGCATTTCGGGGTCGAAAAAACGGTGGCAGTACGACAGAAGTATTTCTATTGGCCGAATCTTCGACAGGATGTCGGGAATTACATCAAATCATGCACTGCTTACGTCATTGTCAAACCATCAAGAAGCAAGGCCTCTATACCCCGTTGCCTCCCCCTAGTCAACCTTGGGAATCCATCTCCATGGATTACATGTTAGGCCTTCCTTCCACTAAGCACGGAAATGACTGTGTTTTTGTGGTCATCAACAGGTTCTCGAAGATGACCATTATGGCGGCCTGCAAGAAGAATATCATAGTAGAAGCCACTGCTAAACTCTTCTTTGATCTAGGTCCAGTCTCTGGTCGATGCTGGACACTAAACTCACTAAGTCCACAACCTTCCGTCCTCAAACTAATGGTTAGACAGAGGTTGTCAACAGGATGATCGTACACATTTTGCACATGTACAACTCAAAGCATCCATGCACATGGGACAAGAGCCTCCCCTATGTTCAGCACAACTACAACTAGGCTCTCCACAGCTCGACTGGCCACAACCCTTTTCACATGGCTTGGGATTCCAGCCACTATGTCCCATTGATGTGGCCATGCCATTCGCAGCTACTCACGCAGATTCGGCTCATGTCCTATCCGAAACAGATAAGGTAAACAACTTCATTGAGTACATCCAACGTATTCTCCAGTAGGTCCATGACATTTTGGAGAAATCAAATGCCAAGTACAAGCAACGACATGATTAACATCAGGTGCCACACAAGTTTCAGGTTGGTGACAAAGTCTAGTTGCATTTGCAAAAGGAACGCCTTACTGGAGCCTATCGAAAACTCAGACAACTCTGATATGGTCCTTACACCATTACCAAGGCTATGGGAGACAATGCATTTGAGCTCAGCATTCCCCCATTCCTTGGCCTGCACCCAGCGTTCAATGTGGACCGCCTTTGGCCATACTTTCCACCATTACTAAACACATCTGACACTGCAGAACAGCTCACACCCACATAGTTAAATCCAAAATGCATGGAACAAGATGCAACTGATCGGATCATGGACACACACACTCACTAGTAGAATATCCAACTATATCGAGTTGTCAAAGCAAGCCAACTCCTTCACCAGGGCAAGTGGCTCACTAGGGACCAAGTTTAGCAGAAGTTCCCTCATCTCATGGAGGAACTCAAAGCAATGGGGCCCATTGCTTCCTAAGGGGGGAGGAATGATCAAGGTGGATATTGGTGGCCACCCGCCAATTCCACTTAGACCCCCACCATTGCTTCTTTCAGTTTCCTTAATTATAGCACAGTTTACTACTTTTAGCAGTTTTTTGGGTCCTAAACTTCCAGAGCCGTTTTGAGGCCCTAAACGACGTTTTTTTTGGGAAATATACTACTAACTATTTTCTGTCTAAAATCGTATTTTTCATCATAGTTCTCGGAGAGATCTTTCCAACATGCTATCATGCACGTCAAACGGCGATAATATGACCAAGTCGCGACCCCGAGAAGTTGGTTGTCCAACTCACCCCAACGGGGCCCATAAAATCTTGGTGTTACATCTCCTCGGGTTAGGGTTTTGGTTGTTTAGGGTTTGCTCTTATTGTTCAATAATAAAAAGGCCCTTGAGCCTCATTGTAAGATAGTTCAGAGGCATGTAGCTGCCACATCTTTTCTCAGATATAAGCTACCATCACCCGAGCTGGTATATTTCCATTCCTATTTGTAAGCATATTTCAATATTTTACATTAATGAAATGAAGTATTATTTCCGCTACATCTCTATGTTTACGGTTATCTCTATAATTTGTTGTGTTCCTGTTTAAATCTGGATCAGTGGTATCAGAGCGGTCTGCTTTTCTTCTCTATTTTTCTTGGATGTCCCCAACGAGGTCAAGATATAAGGAGGGCTTGAACTGGTTGAACCTTTGCAAAGACCAGCCTTGCAAATCCCAACGGTCTCCCATGGTGTATGGAAAGAAAGACGAGGGGGCAGGAGATCCTATCAAAATCTTTCTCAAAGAAGCTCTCGAGCGACAAAGGAACGTGATTATGGACAACTTTGCCCAGATCATTCAGCGGCTACCCAGGGGCGACGCATCGGCTTCCAACAGCAACTCTGGAAACACCACATTGTTTAAGGTACAAGCTAATTTTCAAATCCCCATATTCGAGGGTCAGATAGATGCAGATCTCGTCGATAAATGGTTAAACGTGCTAGAGGGTTATTTTTCTATTCATGATTTTTCCAGTCGGGAAAAGATTATTTTCGCTCTTCTCAAAGCAGCCCCCCACGTCAAGGTTTGGTGGGAAACCTACTACGAGCAGAAGGATGAAAGTACAGGCTCACTATTTTCAACCGCACCCACTTGGTATTCATTCTGGGATGCCACCAAGGAGCAGTACTACCCTGTCGGAACCTATGAGGATCAATACATAAAGTGGACCACGCTGCAGCAGGGAAAGGACCAAGACGTGCCAGAGTTTACCAATATTTTCCATACCCTTCGCACAAAGTTGGGTATCAAGGATAGAGAGCAACATTTGGTACTCAAATACTGTGGTTGCCTACACAAGTACATCCAGGGAGAAATAGAATTATTGAACATCTCCTCGCTCGGCACGGCATACCAGTATGCCGTCAAGGTCAAGCAAAAGTTTAAATAGAAGAAGCGAGACTTTGGATCTGCGAATCCGAAATAAGGGAAAGGTTCCCACAAATCGCATAACAAAGGACAAAGCTAAGGCGGGGTATCCCAAGACAACCCACCAAAGTTGCAAGCAAAGAACAGTGCCACAAAGCCGAGAAAGGACACAGGAAAGTGGTGTGAGCTCCATAAGAGCTCCACTCACAACACAAGTGAGTGTCGGGCCAAGCAATCACTGGTGGCCGAGCTAAAGGTTTCAGAAATAGATGCATGTTCTGACTCTGAGTCAGAACCCGATAAGGGGAATGACAAAGGGATGCAGATTATCGATGCGGAGCCCAACACCAACATTCCCACCACGAAGATCCAGAAGGAGGAACCCGAAGATCTAGAGGAGGAGTAGCATCTCTTCCACTCCCAGATGTGGGTAAAAGGCTCCCCGCTACAGTTCATTATTGACAGTGGGAGCCAAAAGAACCTCATTTTGGCAGAGGTCGTGAAGCGGCTGGGCTTACCGACCACAGCACATCCACAACCGTACACCATCGGGGGGCTTAACCAAGGACAAGATCTTCGCGTGAGCCAACAGTTTCGTCTTCCATATAACATCAAGCCCTTCACGGATGAGGTATTGTGTGACATTGCTCCCCTTGAAGTTTGTAATGTATTATTAGGACAACCATACTTGTGGAAGCCACATGTTGTGTATGAATCAATGCCCCGTGTTGTTGTTTTTACTTTGGGAAATAAGTTGAATGAATACCAGAGGTAGCACCGCCTACCGCCATCTCTTTGGTTACTGCAAAACAATGCAGTAAGCTCATTTCCAAAACCGGTAAATTTGTTTTCCTGATGATACTCCCTCAAGGAAAAAAAAATATGGTGGCCACAACCTCCAGATAGGGCCCCTCTACACAACAACTACAAATGGACAAGGTCGTGGAGGAGTACGAGGACATATTCACCTCCCCCCACAGGGGTTCCTCTGCACTGTTAGGTCAAGAACTCCATTGATCTGACCCCAGGTGCGCCGCTGCCCAATAGACCAATCTATCAGCGCTCCATTCTGGAGAACGATGAAATCAAGAGGCAGATTCAGGAGTTGCTGCAAAAAGGTCACATCCGTCCGAGTTCATCGCCTTGTGGGAGCCCGATCGTGTTGGTATAGAAGAAGGATGGGACTTGGAGACTCTACATTGACTATTGGGCACTGAACAAGATCATTGTTCGTAATAGGTACTCAATCCCATGGATTGATGACCTCCTGGACCAACTAAAGGGGGAAAAATAGTTCAGCAAGATCGATTTGAAGTCGGGATATCACCAGGTACCAATCGAACCCTCCGATGTGTGGAAGACTACCTTCAAAGCCAAGGAGGGACTTTTTGAATGGTTGGTTATGCCTTTCAGATTGACGAATGCTCCTACAACCTTCATGAGGCTAATGGATGACATCTTACGGCCATTCACCAACTCATTTGTAGTGGTATACCTGGATGACATCCTGATCTTCAGCCAGAATTGGGAAGAGAACCTCCACCACATCCGATAGGTTCTCCAAACACTGCAGCAACACAATTTATATGCCAATTTGGAGAAATGCACTTTTGGCATGACCCAAGTTCAGTATTTGGGATACATTATTGATGAACAGGGGGTGCATGTAGATCCAGCCAAGAGCCAAGTCATTCAGGATTGGCCATCTCCAACCACTCTGACAGAGCTTCGGAACTTTCTAGGCCTTGCCAACTTCTACCGTAGGTTCGTGTTGGGATTTTCTCATATCACTTGGCCCTTGAGTCAAGTCACCAAGGGAGGAGCAAAAGAAAAATTCTTTTGGTCCAAATCTCAACAGAAGGCATTCACAGAGTTGAAAGACCACCTCTGCTCGGCACCAATTCTTGCATTACCAGACTTGCAACAACCATTTAAGGTCGAGACACATGCCTCTGACTATGTTATTGGGGCAGTCCTTACTCAACACGGCCATCAAGTAGCATATCACAGTGAGACACCTTCATACACAGTCCGAATGTATCCCACTTATGACAAAGAGATGTATTCCATTGTGCAGGCTTGTCGATAATGGAAGCATTACATTTTGGGGAAGGAAACAGTCATCCACACAGACCACTGACCCCTGCAGTTCATATAGACCCAAGGGAAATTTTAGAATGATTGCCATCAGAAGTGATCCACATACCTGAAACAGTTCCATTTGAATATCAAGTATAAGAAGGGTAGCACCAATAATATTGCAGATTGCCTCAGTCGACCACCGATCATGGCGTTAACCACCGTGCTCAACTCTTGTGGGCACAAGACTTTTAAGTGGCCACTTCTCTACAAAAGCAACCCAAAATTCGGCCACAAATACCAGACACTCTTGGAGGGTCAGCATGTTCCAGATTTTCACCTCCAGGATGCCCTGTTATGCCACCTGGGTCACCATTGTGTTCCTTCAAGCGAGCGTGCCAAGATGATTTTGGAAGCACACTACAGTCATGTTTCTGGTTATTTCGGGGTCAAAAAAATGGTGGCAATACTACTGAAGTATTTCTATTGGCCGAATCTTCGACATGATGTTGAGAAGTGCATCAGATCATGCCCTGTCTACACCATTGCCAAACCGACCGTTAAGAAGCAAGGCCTCTATACCCAGCTTCCTACCCCTAGTCAAACCTTGGGAATCCATCTCCATGGATTACATGTCAGGACTTCCTTCCATTAAGCATGGAAATGACTATGTTTTTGTGGTCATCGACAGGTTCTCGAAGATGTCCATTATGGCGGCTTGCACGAAGAATGTCACAGCAGAAGCCACTGCTAAACTCTTCTTTGAACGAGTGTGGGTACACTTTAGGATCCCACAATCTATTATCTCAGATTGGGACAACAGGTTCCTTAATACATTTTGGTCCAGTCTCTAGTCGATGTTGGACACCGAACTCACTAATTCCACAGCCTTCCATCCTGAAACTGATGGTCAGACAAAGGTTGTCAACAGGATGATCGTACACATTCTGCGCATGTACAACTCAAAGCATCCATGCACATGGGACGATAGCCTCCCCTATGTTTAGCACAGCTACAACTGGTCTCTCCACAGCTCGACCAGCCACAACCCTTTTCAGGTGGGCTTGGGATTCTAGCCACTATGGCCCATTGATGTGGCCATTGCATTTGCAGCTACTCACGCAGATTCGGCTCATGTCCAGTCCAAAACAGATAAGGCAAACAACTTCATTGAGCACATCCAACATATTCACTAGTAGGTCCATGACATTCTGGAGAAATCAAATGCCAAGTATAAGCAACGACATGATCAACATCGGGTGCCACACAAGTTTCAGGTGGGCGACAAATTCTGGTTGCATTTGCAAAAGGAACGCCTTACCAGAGCCTATCATAAATTCAGACCACTCCGATATGGTCCTTACACCATTACCAAGGTTGTGGGAGACAATGCATTTGAGCTCAGCATTCCCCCATTCCTTGGCCTGCACCCAATGTTCAATGTGGACCACCTTTGGCCATACTTTCCACCATTACTAGACACATTCGACATTGCAAAACAGCTCACACGCACAGAGTTAAATCCAGATTGCATGGAACAAGCTACAACTGATCGGATCATGGACACACAGATCAAGCACACTTGCCAGTAGAATATCCAACTGTATCGTGTTGTCAAAGCAGGCCAACTCCTTCACCAGGGCAAGTGGCTCACTAGGGACCAAGGTCATAAGAAGTTCCCTCATCTCATGGAGTAAATCAACGCAATGGGAACCATTACTTCCTAAGGGGGGAGGAATGATCCAGGTGGATATTGGTGGCCACCCGCCAATTCCACTTGGACCCCCACCATTGCTTCTTTCAGTCTTTCAGTTTCCTTAATTATAGCACAGTTTACTATTTTTAACAGTTTTTCGGGTCCTAAACTTCTAGAGCCGTTTTGAGGCCCTAAACAACGTTTCTTTTGGAAATATATTGCCAGCGATTTTCTGTGTGAAATCGTGTTTTCCGTCGTAGTCCTTGGAGAGATATTTCCAACGGGCTATCATGCGCGTCAAATGGAGATAATATGACCAAGTCACGACCTCGGGAAGTTGGCTATCCAACTCACCCCAACGGGGCCCATAAATTCTTGGTGTTACATCTCCTCAGGTTAGGGTTTTGGTTGTTTAGTGTTCGCTCTTATTGTTCAGTAATAAAAAGGCCCTTGAGCCTCATTGTAAGACAGTTCAGAGGCATGTAGCCACCACATCTCTTCTCAGAGATAAGTTACCATCGCCCTAGCTGGTTTATTTCCATTCCTATTTGTAAGCATATTTCAGTATTTTACATTAATGAAATGAAGTATTATTTATGTTGCATCTCTGTGTTTACGATTATCTCTATAATTTGTTGTGTTCCTGTTTAAATCCAGATTAGAGGCTGGTATTAAGAGGGAGACTACTACACCATATACTCTTGAACAGAATGGTGTGGCGGAAAGGAAGAACTGTATGATTGTGGAAGTTGTTCGTGCCATGCTCCATGATCAAAGACTTCCGAAGTTTCTATGGGCCGAAGCTAAAAACACCGCCATATATGTACAAAATCGATTCCTTCATCAAGCATTGGGTTCCAAGACTCTTGAAGAAATGTTCACCGGTAAGAAACCTGACATATCTCATTTTAGAATTTTAGGAAGCCCTGTATATTTTCATGTGCCGAAAGAGAAAAGGAATAAATTGGGCGCATCTGGAAAGAAAGGAATCTTCGTGGGCTATGGTGAAAATACTAAGGGTTATAGAATCTATGTATCCGGTCAAAGGGAAGTCGTGATTAGTCATGATGTCACCTTTGATGAAGATATGGCTCTCAGCAAGGTGGAAAATCTTCTGACTTTGAGGAGCTCTCAAGAAGCCGACACCAGGGAACCGAAAGAAAAAGATGATGAAACAATTCCTGATGTGGAAGAACCCATGGATCCTATTGATCCACCTAAGCCTTCCTCTTCTATGAATAGGCCCTCTTGGCTTAGGGGGTTGCTCGATGATGCTGAAGGACACACTGCACCCCGAGGAACCTTCCATGAAGGTAAGAAACCTAACAAGTATCAGGAATACCTGACCATGTGAGCACAATCATACAAAATGAGCCTTCATCATTCTCAGATTGCATCAAGCATCAAGTATGGAAGGATGCTATAGAATATGAGTCTATTATGAAGAATGATGTATGGGAAGTAGTTCCCAGACCCCAGGACAAGAAAATTGTCACTTCTAAATGGCTTTACAAGATAAAGCATGTAGCAGATGGAAGTACGGAAAAGTATAAGGCTCGTTTTGTCACTTGTGGCTGCTCCGAGAAGGAAGGTATAGACTATGACGTGATATTTTCACTTGTTGCTAGATATACCACCATCCACTCAATCATAGCCCTTGCGGCTTCACAAGGATGGAACCTACATCAGATGAATGTCAAGACCGCTTCTTGCATGGTTCGATCAAAGAAGAGGTCTACGTGGAGAAACCCGAAGGATTTGAGATGTATGATTGAAAATCTCATGTATGTAGGTTGAAGAAGGCTCTTTATGGGCTTAAGCAAGCACCCCAAGCATGATATGAGAGGATCAATAGCTACTTGATGAAGCTGGGATTAACTAGGAGTGAAATCGATCCTAACCTTTACTTTAAGGTTGAAGATGACAAACCTCTCATACTGGTGCTGGATGTGGATGACCTCTTTCTAACAGGTGCAGACCCTCTCATTCACAAATGTAAGAGGGAGTTGGCTTCTGAATTTGAAATGAAGGACCTAGGACTGATGCACTATTTCCTAGGACTTGAAGTGTGGAAAAAGCCAAGGGAAATTTTCCTATCTCAAGGAAAATATGTGGTTGAGATATTGGAAAGATTTGGTATGGTGGACTGCAAGCCTGTTACTGCCCCGATGTAGCTTGACTTTAAGAAGTTAAGCAGTAGCGTTGCTCGACCTGTTTTATGAAATGTCACCGAGTATCGTCAACTCGTCGAAACATTAATGTTCTTAGTGAACCAGATATATGCTTCGCAATCAACACGTTGAGTCAAAATATGGTTGAACCTCACCACATACATTGGATTGGTGCCAAGAATCTGTTGAGATATCTTCGTGGCACAATTACTTATGGGTTAAGATACACTACCGGAGATGTGAGACTACTTGGATACACTGATTTTGATTGGGCAGGAAATGTGGAGGACCATAAGAGCAGTTCTAGGTGTTATTTCTCCTTGGGATCTACTACGATATCCTGGATGAGCAGGAAGCAGAAGTTGGTGGCTTTGAGCACCGTCGAAGCAGAGTATATTGCTGCTAGCATGGCCTCTTGTGAGGCATTTTGGTTGCGAAAGCTCTTCAGTGAGCTATTTGGATTTACATTGGATACCACCGTGATCCTATGTGATAACCAGAGTGGGATTTGTTTGTCAAAGAATCCTGTATTTCATGATCGCTCTAAGCATATCGATATCAGGTACCACTATATTCTAGATATGGTGCAACGGGGAGCTATATGGCTCCAACATATCGGTACAGATGAACAAGTCATTGACATTCTGACAAAGCCCCTAGGAAAGGTCAAATTTTTGACTTTCTGAGAACGACTTGGTGTCGTTCAAAAACCCTCTAATGAGGGTCTTGTATGATGTATTGAGCTCTGGGAGCTCTGGGGGGTGCGGCGTACTTCCTGGAGTGACATATGACCGCAGGGTGACTTACCATCCCCTGGTGGTGTATGTGTACAGGGTAAAAGAATCAAAACTTTCCCTGTGACACCGCGTAGTGACTATGTAGCAAGATGATTAGTTCTCCTGTGAGGTCTGGATGATGTGTTCTCCATGACGATTATGAAACAGGATGATTAGTTCTCCTATGAGGTCTGGATGATGTGTTCTTCATGACGATTGTGTAGCAGGATGATTAGTTCCCCTGTGAGGTTTGGATGATGTGTTCTCAATGACGATGGTGTGCTGGATGATTAGTTCTCTTGTGAGGCCTGGATAATGTGTTCTCCATGGCAATTGTGGACAAGATGATTTGCTCTCTTGTGGGACAGGATGATTCGCTCTCCTATGGACAAGATTGATTAGTTCTCCTGTCTAGGCATCCTACCCATGCAGTCTGGGACTCATGGGAAGTACCTCTCATCTTATCAATGAGCATGGAAATGAGGATAGGGACCATAGTAGTACCAATGGACGCATCATTGTATCTATCATCCTCCCTATGCTAGGATGACCTTCATCGATCTGGGATCAATTATACGGGTCTGGGACCAGTGGTAGGAGTTGTACCCACTATGACTCTGACTTCGGGTCAGTTGAGGACTGCTCTGGGACCAGTGGTACATACTCTGAGACTGACTTTTAGTTAGTGGAGGATGGTATGATACATCCTCGATCATTTCTTCCTCTTCATAATTCGGACAAAGCATAGCAGAGAAAAACATATCAGAGCAAAGTAGATCAAAATAGGGCAGAGCAGAACAGGGGAGAGCATAACAAAGCAGAGCAGAGCAGGGGTCAAGATGTATAGGGCAGTGCATTTAATGGAAGAATAGTAGCGGCCGACAGACGAATTGCGGATGGAGTTCTCCCTAGTTGAGAGGGAGTGTTAAAATTAGCAACTAGGGCCAAACTCCATGTGGTTCATCTTATTCATGTCTAATAATATTTTTACTAGATTCCTCTCATCGAGAGGTGTAGGATTGATCTAAAGACCATCCAATTCCGATAAGTATTTATGGAGATATGAATTTATTTTGATTATGGAATAATTATCAAGCCGACCAGCAACTCATGTAGGCTCATAAGCCCAACAGTCGCATCTATTCAATCATCAACAATTATGTATAAATACAAGTCTTTTCCTCATTTGGACTCACTCATCTCATCACATCTCTCTCTCTCTCACTCTCTCTCTCCTGCGCAGAAAAGAGGCTCTTCTCCTACTGTGCAAAAAGAGGCTCTTTTCTCACACGTGTGGAAGGAAGACGCAGAATTTAGGGTTTCAACTGTAGATTGGAAGTTTGACCAGCGTTGACCATCAGACCCTCTCTCAGAACTGTGTTGTAGGTGGAACTAACTCCCCTCTGAAGGTCACATTTTTTGGTGAAGGAATCAAGCCGATCCGATGGTCGGTTTGCAAGAAATTGTCTGCCCTAGTTTAGGGTTGATCTAGGGTTTGCTGCTGCTGATGTAAATCAGATTTATGTATTATTTCTCTCTGTTGAATTATTGAAGATAAAGGAATATTTAATCAAAGGGTTTCCCCATATTGGGGTTTGTCCCTAGCTAGCCGCCACATCTTATGTCTCTTGTCTTGGCTTGTTTTCTGTCGATCGTTTAATGTTCTATCTGCACTTTACTTTATGTATATGTGATTGCTAATCTATGGATAATAATAATAAAGATAAGTAAACTGCTCTAAGCATAGAACATACCATAACTTAACACTTGCTTTCTCCAAATCCAAGTGAATGCTAGAGAGCTCCAAGAATACTCTAAGTATACAAGAATATGAGAGAATGATAGTGTGAAAGGAGATAACCAAAACTAAACTGACAAAAGTTGTAATGACCAAAAACTAAGCCAAAAGATGTGAATTGCTTCTCTGGTGCCTTTTTATCATTGATGTCTCATTTTTTCTTCATTTTCCTTCATTTTTCCTCTAATTTCCTTTGCATGCAAATTTGTCTCTTCACCTTCATTTTCTCCTATTTTTCTTTATTTTCATAATTAAATGCCATTTATTGTCTCTTTTATTTTTCCAATGATTTTTCCCATTTCCATAGCCATAATTAATCCACAAGTGATGCCCACTATAATATTTGTCAACCATTCAGCTTGGTCTTATTTTATTTACATGGAAAATCAACAAGGGGCTATTACAATTGTAGTATCAACATCATTATGGAAACTCCAACAAATAAGCATGGATATGAAGAAGAAAAAGGTTACAACTTTGAGTTAAGATCAAAAGGATAATTAGAGGATCGAGAAGAACCAAAGGGCTCCCAAAAAGAACCCCAAAAAAAGCAGTCAATTTTGAGCACCATGAACCATTCACAATCCCTCTACAAGATGGAAGTAAATATCGACATCAATCCATATCAAGGTGAGACTAATGCTTTGAAACTAAATCAATGGTCCTAACAGTTAGAGGTGTATTTAGTGTTCACCACACAGATGAGGAACAAAAAATTAGAGGGCCGCACGAAAACCCTTAAACTAGAGGGAGATCCTCTGCTAACCAAGTGAGAGGATTTAAAACTCTCATAATGTCCCAATTCTACTATATCGATCATGTAGAGGACTAGTGGATCTAATGGCATTTCTTTAGGAAAAGACAAGGGCAAATTTTACACAAGTAAACCAAAAAATTCAAGAAGATGGCAATAAAGCTAGGTATATCTCCCAAGAACTCAAACATACTCCTCAAGTATCTAAGGGGTCGACAAATCCATTTGGGAAGGCAAGTGATGTTGTTCAAACCCAAAACAATGTATGAGGTTTTTGTGTAGGCGTACTACTTGGTAAACATGGGTTTGAAGAAAGGATACTCAAGTGGTTCAACGTAGATCGAACACTTGGAAGCTTCTAAGGAGGGGAAGAAGAAGTGGAAAGGGTGGAAGGACAAGAAAATAGCAACCACAACACACTCATGCAAAAATCCTAGCAACCACTACAACATTAAGGGTCACAGAGAAGAGAAGTTCTAGAAATTACATCTAGATCTAAACCCAAGAACTGTAAGGACACAAAGAAGAAAAATCTCATAACCACAGAAACAGGTAATCAAGTGAAAAGTGGCTCTAATGTGGGTGAGAAGATTGTGTGCAAATCAATGTATATGGAATATCTCTTTTAATTTAATTCACAATTTTTCTAGCAAATTTCTTCATAAAATTTCCAAAAATAAATTTGTTGAAAATTTTAATATATTCTAAAAAAATTGGACAATGATTAATCACAATTTTTTTATTGAAAAATGCTACAACAAAAACCCAACAAAATTTATTAATAATACTAAGGAAACTTTACATTAATTTATTTTGGAAAAAACTAGCAAATTGACAATTGAGATAATTCGGCCTCCTTTTGAGGATTCCTTGGCTACAAATCCTCCGGAAAATTCAGTTGGCTCCAATTTGGCCTCTTCAAAAATTAAGATTTGGCTCGAACAATTCGGCCTACTTTGAAAATCTTCCCTAGCAGCTGAATCTCGCTCTTTATAGATCCAATTCGACCTCTGGAAAATTGCTCTCCTCTCCCCTGCAATAGATCGACCCAGTGTATGGCCTCTCAGTCATCCAATGGTACTAATTATATCACCGTTGGAAAACATATGCACAGATTTTATTGGGTTGTTAGTGGAAAGTTAATTGAAGAGGAAGATGTTGTGATGATGTTGTTTATCTTGTCCTTAGAAGGAAGTGCTACGGATTGGTACTTAGATTTTCCTACAAGTACCCTTAAAATCTTGAACCATTTCCATCAAGGATTCGACAAAAGATGGGCCATGGTCAAAGAAGGCATACAACTTATAGATAAGTTCTAGGGAGTCGAGAAAACAAAGAATGAAACTACTAAAGAGTTTACACAAATATTTGACAAATTACTCAAGGAAGTCCCTCTCCTATACAAGCTAGTTGATCAAAATATCTTTGAGATATACATAGAGGTTTTCCATAAACACTCGCATTATGTTCTAAAGGACAAGGGACCTAAGACCTTGGACGAAGCTAAGGTCCTATCTGTGAAAATTGAAAATAACATAAGCTCATCCAAGACTGGTTTGCTTTCCTACCCAAGAGCTAATGTTGAAGTTAAAGTTAAGCCTACTGCGCAAGTTGACCCTACCTTGCAAGTTTTTGCCCAAGAATTTAATAATTACCACTAAGTTAATGCAAGGGCATTTTAGTGGGTCAATAGTGGAAAGTTAATTGAAGAGGAAGACATTGTGATGATGTTGTTTATCGTGTCCTTAGAAGGAAGTGCTAGGGATTGGTTCTTAGATTTTCCTACAGGTACCCTTAAAATCTTGAACCATTTCCATCAAGGATTCAACAAAATATGGGCCATGGTCAAAGAAGGCATACAACTTATAGATAAGTTCTAGGGATTCTAGAAAACAAAGAATGAAACCACTAAAGATTTTACACAAATATTTGACAAATTACTCAAGGAATTCCCTCTCCTATACAAGCTAGTTGAACAAAATATCTTTGACATATACATAGAGGTTTTCCACAAACACTTGCATTATGCTCTAAAGGACAAGGGACCTAAGACCTTGGATGAAGTTAAGGTCCTAGCTGTGAAAATTGAACATAACATAAGCTCATCCAAGACTGGTTTTCTTTCCTACCCAAGAGCTAATGTTGAAGTTAAAGTTAAGCCTACTGTCCAAATTGACCCTACCTTGCAAGTTTTTGCCCAAGAATTTGATAAAGTTACCACTAAGATAATGCAAGGATAACTAGACATGATGAACAAGCCCTCTATATTAGAAAGAGAAAGAGCTTCCAAACAAAACTTCCCTCCCAAACCATAATTTAATAAAGATAGGTCACCCAACAAGAACCCTTACAATGGAAATAATGTCTCACAACAAAATGTGCCTAATACTCTTGCCCCAACTAACGTGGTTGGTGAAGAAGGACCCTCTTAGTGTCACACATGTAACAAATTCCATAGTCAAGCGGAGTGCCCATATAAACACATGGAAGAAGTGGAATGTTGAGAACATATTAATATGATAAATGATAATGCTCCATTTAATACTTTGTTGGCTGAATCATTCTTCGATTCTCAACAAGAGCATGAAGAAACCATTGAATAACCTAGTAATGATTGTGATTAACTAATCATAGTTGTTTAAGAGGGAGGAAGTTTTAAAGGCTTGCATTACTCTAGGAAAAATAATGAAAAAAACCACCCTCAAGCAAGTATTATCAATAATAGTATCCCTCAAAAGAGTGACATGCTACCCCCACCTCCTAAGAGCATCCTAAAACCGAATGCACCTAATCCTAACATGTCCCTAGATGTTGACCTAGGAAGTGTTTTAGTAAAGATGAATGTTCAAGTGCCGCTATTAGAATCAGCTAAACTTGAACCCCAAAGAGGGCAAGTTAGAAAGGGACTTAACCTTGAAAGGGAGTTCCAAGGCCCCCATGTAATCCTTCAAAACATGTACAATAATTGACGAAATGGAGGGCATCTGCCTTTCTTATTATCTCTAGTAGTAAATAATCTAATCTTACACAACTTTATGCTTAACTATAATGCCTTCAGAAATGCTACACCAAGAGTCATGAATTAGTTGGAAATGCAAATCACTAGACTATATAGGAATATGTGTGGCTTTGACTCAAATTTTATCCCTGTGTATGGTTTGATGAAGTTAAACACTAGCGATTAATAAGGATATTTCAGTGCTAATGGATATTCTAGTTGTTGATGTGCCAGATGCTTGGGGTATGCTTGTGTCCAAGAAATGGTGTGCATCTATAGGTGGGAAACTATAGATGGATTTGTCATACTCCACCATACCCACCATGGATGAGAAACCATTTGTTCTGAATAGAGAACCCCACATGCCTGATCATGTGAAAATCCTCTCCCAAAGACCTACATTCCTAAAAAAAATAATAAACAATTAAATAAAATAAAAAATAAAAACTTTAAGCCAAAGATTAGTGATAGACCCAAGAAATTTGAGTCAACATCAAGGAATGTATGTCAAATCAAAACAACCCCTGTCAACAAGAATAAGAAAAAAACATTCCAAAACATTAAAACAGAAACAATGGGTGCAAAGCCAAGGAAAGGATTTTCAAGTCAGTGCCTTTGTAGTCCTCATCAATAACCCATATCCTTTTACGGTCCATGGGTATGTGTCAATAACAACCCATATCATTTTAGGATCTATGGAAAAGTAGGGGTTAGGTATCTCTACATTGCAAAACTTGATTGTGAGATGTTGCCCTCTCCTATTCGAGGCAAACACCTTACTTTGTTTAATGGAACCTAATGCATTCATATTTGGGTAGTTGCATTGGATTTGTGTGTTTACATTTTTGTGAGTGCAACCTACTTATTAAGTATTCATGCTAATGTATTGACCCAAACTTGGGTTTTTCACAAAACCTTGTCTCTACCATGGCGGTACCAGTCCTACCTGTTAGGACTCCATATTGCCCCTTTTTTTTACACATTTTGTTATCTTCCATCCTCTTTCAAACTATAATTAAAGCCCATGTTATTACTTTGATCTATTTTCCAAGGTATATAGCATGTCTTCTCATTACTATATGTTTGATTTATTTTACATGTAATTTTGCATTTCCTTCATAGTTAATCGTTGATCGGATAGTTGCTGAAACAGTTTTTAAGACTGCAGATATTATTGTGGACTATGTTGCTGAAGCAATTTTGTCATTTTGGATTACGTTGTTGAAACAATTGAGAACAATGCGCAAATCACGTTGCTGAAACAACCCGTGATTTGCATTTTTAGATCTAGCAGCAACAGAAGAGGATCATCGAAGGAGCTATTACATGGGCCATAACAATTGTATTCCAAAGTCAGGCATTGTCATAACCATTGTAACAATATTTTGTTAATGGAAAACTCGGTTATCATATTTTAGCATTTTAGATCAAAATAGGATTGACAATGTAATTAATTGCAATTGTTGTCTCCTCTTTAAAAAGAGGAGACCTCAACATTAGAAGGAGATAGAGAGATTACGGGAAGGTCTAGCTAGGAGCAAGGAACTTTAATCCTTTTGTAATATGATACTTTGACAGATGAATAAAAGACTATTCTGAGCATTTTCTCTTAAGTTCTATTGTTTGGGGAATCTTGTGAGAAGGACAGGGCCCACCTTCATCACAAGATTCACCCCTTAAATTCTGTAATGTGTTAAGTGTTATTTTTACATTCATGCCTTGTTAATTCATGTTTGCTGAATTTACTTATGCGTTATTGAAACTTTGTGTTTACTGCTGAAACTTTGTTTCTGCTTGGTCATTGCATTGTTTCCATAAACTCATTCATAGGTAATCAGTGATTATTTTAATTGGTTTCCTAGAGTGATTTGGTGAAGCATAGTAATCAAAAACAGGCGTTGAAGATTCCTGCTTGAGGAATAGGGTCTTGTTCTCTGTTAGAGCACAACTAGTCTTTTCCTTTGCAGAATGATTTCCTTTCTAGATTGTTCTTTTTAACTGTAATTCAAGATTCCTTTGATCATTGTCTACAATAGAGAGATTTCTTTTGTTGTAACTCAAAGTAGAACTTCAGTTGTTTAAATCAAGGTGTGATTAGAATAAATTATACTGCAACTTTTTACTGCTTTTGGAATTGAGCATATATAGTGTGTAATTGCCTTTGAAATAAACAGACTTCCCTGGGTTGACAATTCATGTAGCACTGGTTGTTTAGATTAATAAGCAATTAAAGTGACCAACATTTTGGCGTCGTTGTTGGGGAAGGCAATTGTAGATTTCAAAAGCATTAACGTTTTTCTTTTAGATATGTAGAATGCATGAGAGGACACAAGAAAAATAACCATACAGGTGGCAAAGGTAAAGGAGGAGGAAGAAAGACCTTTATTGATGATATCATATCAAAGGCTGAAACTTCTCAGAGGCTGAGCTCTCGGAAGCCCAAGCCTCAGCTCTCCCTCCAAACAAACTACGAAACAGAGGAAGTTGTGGGTCCTGAAAAAGTTGAGGAAACAGTAGAAGAAATTGAAGAACCAGCAGAAGATTTTAAGGAGCCAGTTGAGGACATTGAGGAACCAATTGAAGACATTGAGGAGCCAATTGAGGACATTGAGGAACCAATTAAAGACGTTGAGGAGCCAACAGAAAACATTGAAGACAGAGCAAGTGCAGCAGGAGAACAACCAATGGAAGAGAATAATGAAGGATTCTATAATGGAAGACAGGTAGAACCTAAAGGAAGAGGTGAGAATTCTCTCTCTACCTTGGGATTTCCTATTGGTGAGTTGCCCAGAGGAGCAACTCCTATGAAGAATATCCCACTTTCGGCCTTACCTAACTTCCATGGGTTATCTTCTGAAGATCCTGATGAGTTTCTTTTTGAGTTTGATATATTATGCAGAAGCTATGATTATGTTACTAACGCTCAAAAACTGAAGCTGTTTCCAGCAACACTAAAAGGAAATGCATTAAGATGGTTCATGAGTCTGGGAGGCCATGTAATCACAACATGGGAACAGATGAAACAGAAGTTTCTGACCAAATATCAGGACTACTGTCGGATGAGAGAAAAAAGGGAGGAATTATTTAAGATGGTGCAAAAGGAGGACGAGAATCTGGAGGACTTTGTGGAAAGGCTACAATATAACCTACAAAGATCCAATCACCCCGATGTAAGTAAAGATATTCTTAAAACAATATTATTGAAAGGGGTGAGGGATGATTGTCTAGACATGTTAAACATGCTTGGTAAAGGGGACATATCTAAGGAATCATATGATGAAATTGTTAACCTCTGCAAAAGATGTTCAAGAGGAGCTGCAAGGAACAGATCAAATAGCAAGGATAATACATATTCAAGAGTTCAGAAATCAGCCAGTGGAGGAGCAACAAGAGCTGAAATAGGTAATTTACTTGAGGAATTTAAAACTGAAATGTTAAGTTCTTTTGCTTCACAGATTGACACCTTGCAGGCTAAGAAGAAACAAGCAGAAGTAGAAGTTGCTTTAGCCATCTTTTGTTCTAAATGCAGAGAAAAAAATCCACTAAGGGAATGCCCATTGGACAAAGTGACAATTTGTACCATTTGTGAGAGGGATCATGAAACACAACAATGCCCTTCTTTACCAGGAATAAAGGCAGCATTGCAACCAACTGAAGAAGAAGCTGAAGCAGTTTATCTACTGACACAGAGAAGGCAATGGCAACCACGAGGACAAGGTATGAACTCTAATATGCCATTTTCTAATCATTGGAACAATTACCCTTCTTTTAATCAAGCAAATTACCCTCCCTTTAACCAGATGCAATACCCACCCTTCAATCAAATGAGTTACCCACCCATGCAACAACCAAACCCTCCCTTTGTAGATCCAACAATGTGGACTTCTTGGCCCCCACAACAGCAATCTTATTTTAATCAATGGAATCCAAACTGGAGGGGTCAGCAACTCCCGTTTCCAAACCAATTTCCTCAGTTTCAACAACCACTCCTGCCATCAGGAGCTCCACCTAATAATCAAACAATGAGACCCAGCTACCTGTACAACCGAACCCTAAACCCAATAATAAAGCTGTGCAAGTTATTGATATTCAGAACCAGCCTATACCTTCTGTTTTCCCTACGCAATGTAATGATATCCACTTACGATCCAGGAAAATAGTTGAACCTATTATTGATGATATTACCTCTTCTGATTCTGATAAGGAAGAGACTGAGAAAAATAACTCTCATAAGGAGGAACAATCACCTTCTAATAAGGGTACTGAAACTGTTGAACCACCATTCCCTGAGCATTTAGCCTTAACTAAAACGCCTGAGCCACCTTCTTGTAACCTTTTGGGGGAATTACAGAATATTTATGTTAAATTTCCACTTTTACAAGCATTAACAGATGTACCAATCTATGCCATAACTATGAGAGATATTTGTATCAAGAAACCTGGTAGGAAAGCTAAAGATCCCCTTACAGTTCATGTTATGGGTGATCTATCAGCCTTAATGACCAGAAAGGCTCCCCCTGTTAAATATGGTGACCCTGGACATCCTACTGTTACAGTTCAGATTGGAAAAACTATCATCTCACGAGTTCTGGTAGATTTAGGTGCTGCTATAAACATTATGACTCTGGAAACTGCACAACTGTTACAGCTGAAAAATGTGATCAGAGAGACACCAACCATTCTAGAATTAGCTGACCATTCTACAATCAAACCGGAAGGAGTCATTGAAGACCTAATCATTTCAGTTGAGTCCTGGAATTACCCAGCTGACTTTGTGGTATTATAGACTAAAACAAAGTTGGGGGGACACCCTCTAATTCTGGGAAGGCCCTGGTTAGCCACAACCGATGCCTTTATCAGCTGTAGATCTGGTTCAATGACAATTTCTAATGGGTGTGAAACCAAGCAGCTTACCCTCTACCCTCATGCCACACCTATGATTAATAATGATAATTCTGTATGGTTGGACTATGATGATGATGCTACTCAACCTATTTTGACTATCGGACAAGCTTTAAGTCTTAAAGATACCACTGAGGATGAAGTAATTAATAATTTTATTTGTGAACCTTCCTCGGTCATTGTTGAAACACACAACCACTTGACTACAATTTTGAAATCTAATACCCAGGAAAAGCTTAAATCAGAAGATCTACCTCAAACATCAACCACCATCTCTTCTAAAAGCATAACAGTAGAAATCGAACCTGGAATAAGAAGCTTTTTAGGACATGCAGGATACTATAGAAGATTTATTAAAAAAAATTCTAAAATAGTTTCTCCTTTGTTTGTGTTACTTATGAAAAATGTTGAATTTAAGTGGACTAATCTTTGCCAGAAGCATTTGATGAACTCAAGCATCAGCTATCCACAGCTCATATTTTAAGGGGACCTGATTAGGCACTTCCCTTTCATATATCCTTTGATGCTTCAGATACTGCAATTGGAGCTGTCTTGGGACAAGAGGAAAACCATCTTCCTTATGCTATCTATTTTATTAGTAAGAATATGACTCCTGCTGAGCTTAATTACACAGTTACTGAAAAGGAATTCTTAGCAGTTATTTATGCTATTAACAAGTTTCGACATTACATTCCTGGTTACTCTACTTTTGTCCATACTGATCACTCGGCTATTAAGTATTTAATGAACAAATATGTCACAAATGCCCAAGTTACCAAGTGGTTATTATTATTATAGGAATTGGATATTACAATTGTAGATTGACCGGGTAAAGAAAATGTAGTTGTTGATTTCCTTTCTCGGTTAAAAGCTGATGATAATACTCCAGTGGATGATTCCTTTCCTGATGAGTATTTATTTGCAGTATCTGGTCACTCACCTTGGTATGCAGACATTTCCAATTATTTGGTTGCAGGGAAGTTACCATCACACCTATCACATCGAGAGAAAAGAAAGATCATTCAACAAAGTTCTCGGTATAGCTGGATAAGTCGGTGTCTTTTCTATACAAGACTTGATCATGAAATCTGGAGATGCATTAGAGAAGATGAGGTTTATGATATATTGAAAGCTTGTCATGATGGCCCTTGTGGAGGGCATTTTGTTGATAAGAGAACGACACATAAAATTCTCAGGATGGGCTATTACTGGCCCTCACTTTTCAAGGATGCAAAGAAGTATGTTCAGGCCTACGACAGCTGTCAGAGAATGGGTCAACCGAATCATAGAGATGAAATGCCATTGAATCCCCAGGTAATACTTGAACCCTTTGAAAGATGGGCTCTAGATTTTGTAGGGCCCATTAATCCTCCATCCAATCAAAGAGTTTACATATTAGTTTGTACAGATTATATGACTAAATGGGTGGAGGCTAAAGCACTCATTAGAGCTAATGAAGAATCTATTCTAGCTTTTCTATTTGAAGAAATCTTTGTTAGATTTGGAGTACCTAGAGAGCTAGTTACAGATGGAGGACCTCCTTTCAATTCTCATGGTTTTAAAGCCACCCTTCAAAAATATCATATTCATCATAGAATGACTACACCATACCACCCCCAAGCTAATGGGCAGGTGGAGAGTACAAACAAAGTTATAGAAGCCATTCTAACAAAAACAGTGAAGGAGAATAGGAAGGATTGGTCTCAAAGGCTCCCTGAAGCACTATGGGCTTACAGAACTACTTGGAGGAACACTACAGGATTTTCTCCCTATGAATTGGTTTATGGTAAAAGTGTTGTTTTTCCTGTGGAATTTGAGATTAAAACTTTAAGAACTACTTTAGTTGTTAACCTTGATTTGACTGATGCACAGACAGCAAGGTTGCAGCAGCTTCAGGAATTGGATGAAAAGAGGTTAGATGCCATTCATCAAACAACTATGATCCAACAACAAAGAAAAAGGTGGCATGACAAAACCATCAAGCATAAGCAGTTCCAAAAAGGTAATTCAGCTTTATTATATGATTCTCGGTTTGAAAATTTTCAAGGGAAACTACGTACAAGATGGCTGGGACCTTATGAAATAGATATTGTTTTTCCCAATGGAACAGTAAGGCTCCTAACAATTGATGATTCTAGGACACCATTATTGGTAAATGGTCATCGGCTTCGTCTGTACCAGCGACCCATTTCCAAAGAGGACTTTAAGGCCACTTGCATGGCAGATTCACATTATCTTTTCTTGGGGGAGCTTGCTGCCCCTCATTGCTATTAATTTATGCATTATATTTTTAAGTATTAGATTAGATTTCTTAACTAATAATCCTTGTCAAGGGTTGGCATGTTACAATTGACTTTTTGCAGATTCCAGATTTAGGAAAGGCTGATTGAAAAGGACGATCCTACTATAAGTAGATACAAGCATCATTTTGGAACTCTGTCATCTCATTTCAATCCATCCATAATTCATTTCTCCACCCTCCAATAACATTTCCATCATTTCTCATGCCCCCATCGTTTTTCAACAACATTTTTCTCATCAAGTAAAAAATATCTTTCAGCAACATTTCCCTATTTCTTCCATCCCTGCAATAGTATTCTTCAGCAACATTTCCTTTATCTTCCCTGTTGCTGAAACACCGTTCTTCATCCATTTCCTGTTGCTGAAACACCATCCTTTACTCATTTTCCGTTGCTGAAACATGATTCTTCACTCATCTTTCCTGTTGCTAAAACATCGTTTCAAAGAATATAATCATACAACACTTTTCGTCATAAAAATCACTTATGATGCTAATTCCATCCCTTCACTGCCTTCTCCTATAATTATAAAGACCTATAACAGAATTATCCTCATAATTTCTTCCATGATTGTTGATGACCTATTAGCAACGAGTATTATGTTTTTTTCGAAATATGGACTAAAGGTAAACATGAGGTATGTAAATATTACGTGTGAATATGATTGAACTATAGTTAAATGAGAAGATCATGTCATAATTACCACGATCCTCGTACATTTAAAAGCCATCATTTTAGCCATATTTATGGGGGGATACTGAAATCATACGCCATTATTTCACTTATATGCCATCATTTCACGGCAAGCCAATTACCGTCATTGTTTTTACACATGAATTACGTCTCATCACCTCACCTCAGTGTTGTTACTCCATATTCCTATTTGCAAAAGTTACTATGTCTGAAGAGCAGTAACTCGGTTTTTGACTGTGCATTTTACTGAAGTTGGTTAACTATGGGGGGACCTGCTATTTGACATGAGCCCGGCTCGATAGCTATACTTGAACTACATCCAGAAGCATATCAAATTTTTCAGCAAGCAGGCTAGGTAGATTATTTTCAGAGGCTTCAGGGATTCTATCCAAAACAATTCCTTGAATTTGCATGTAATTTACGTGATGGTTATTCTACGGTTCAGGGACTTCGAATTCTGGCTACAGAGCATGACATACCACAGGTTTCAGGCCTGCCAGTCACTAGCATTCATTGGTTTAGCCATAAGCATATCATTCTGAATGCACAAATGGATTTTCTTCTGCCAAGAGAACAGGTTGAGGCCAAAGGCCGGGGCACCCGACTTCACTCATTACCACCTCCATGGTTGAGGGTTGTTGAATTCGTCAAGCATTATCTCACTTGTGAAAGTCGCTATCAGGTAGTCTATCAACATGACTTTGTCCTATTAAATCATTTGAGACATGATAGACTATTGAATATGCAGTATTATTTACTTGGGTGTCTAAAGAATATGTTACATTATTGTAGACAGGAAAAATATCTACTCCTTTCCCTTACCCATCACCATCTCGTCCACCTACTAATTCAGAAGGGCTTTGCTCAACAAGCTATCCCTCCTAATAACCCACCCCTAGACCCTCAGCAGGCTATTGAAAATCCTCAAGAAGTCCCTGAAAATCCCCATGAGAAGTAGCCTGATAACATTCATGATCCCCCGAAAATTCCATCAGTAGAATCAGTTAATCCAATTGACCCTTCCACTCTGTCAATTCCATCCCGCAATTTAGCAGAATCATCTAATCCCACTATTCATATTCCTAGTGATGACTTTGAAGATAACCTTCCCCTTGCTATGCTAAAAAGAAAAAGGCAGAGTAAGACCACTTTCCTACCAAAAAGGTGAACTAGGGCCTCGACCAAAGAAGCTACCATTTCTAATAGTCCTCTCCCCCAGAAAAAACTGACTCGTAAAAGGAAATTTAGTCCTTTCCCTACCTTTTTACCCCAAAGACGAAGGAGGGCATCAACTAAAGCAGCAACTGCTGCCACCATCCCGAATTCCCCACCAATTCATCTAAAACCCCATACTCCATCACAGTCCCAAGACCCTGAATCCTTGCCTGTCTCACCCTCGGGCACTGAAACACAAGAACCAGATGCCCAGGGTTTTACGACATCATCTCTTTCTGAGCTAGTAGCTGAAACACAAGAACCAGCTACTCAATCAGTAGTTGCCACACAAGAACCAGCTGCTGATTTACAAAATCCAGATGCCCAGGAAATTGCACAACACGCAACTATCACACAAGAACCAGCTGCTAATTTACAAAATCTAGATGCCCAAGAAATTGCTCAATCAGCAGTTGCCACACAAGAACTAGCTGCTGATTCACAAAATCTAGATGCCCAGGATATTACACAACAGGTAGTTGCCCCACAAGAACTAGCTACCTATCCAGCAGTTGCTCCACAAGAACCAGCTGCTGAGATACAAAACCTAGATGCCTTGGACGTTGCACAGCAGGTAGCTGCTCCACAAGAACCAGCTGCTCATCCAGCAGTTGCTCCACAAGAACCAGCTGCTCATCCAGCAGTTGCTCCACAAGAACCAGCTGCTGAGATGCAAAACTTGGATGCTTTTAATGTTGTACATGATGTAGTTGTCCCACAAGAACCAGCTACCCATTCAGCAGCTGCCACACAAGAACCAGCTGCTGATACACAGGATCTGGATACTCAGAATGCTGCCCATCCAGTAGCTGCCACACAAGAACCAGCTGTTGAGACCGTGATGGATACACAAAGCCCGGTCACTCTGGCTTCCCTTTTGCAGGAAAATGAGTTTTTAAAGTCAGAACTTGAAGCTTATAAGCAGGAATTAGTAAAGGCAAGGGAAGCCTATGATAGAGAACTTAATTTATATACTCTAGCCCATGCAGCATCCACAACCGAGAAAAGGGCAGAGGCAGATCAGTACAGGGAATATATGTGCAGCCAATGCGGTAATATTTATCATCAAGCAGGGTATAAAGTAGTTGAAATCCCACTGCCTGGAGCCTCCCCTACACCCACCTCTTCAGCAACCAAAAAGGAACACCCTACTGTTACACAAGAACCAGTAGGGCCTTCAGAAATTAAAAAGGAATACCCTACTGTTACACAAGAACCAGTAGGGCCTCCGAAGATTAAAAAAGAACGCCCTACTGCTACACAAGAACCAGTTGGGCCTTCAAAAATTTTTGAAAAGGAGGACAAACCACAAGTGTCTCAGCCTACTGTGTCAATTAAAGCTGAAAAATAGGTACCACGGCCTACAAAAACAGTCTTTACTCAGACTGAACCTTGGCCTGCAAAAACTGTCTTTACTCAGACTCCCAGTACTGAACAACAAATCGATAGTTGGAAGAAAGCATATGTTATGTCACAGGATAAGATCTTGCGGGAGCATAAAACACTCTGGAAAAATCACATATATTCAAATTGGGAAGCCTTAGAGCAAATACTCCAGCAGTTTCGTGCACAGAAGAAAGAAAATAAACAACTAAGGAATAAACTGTTTCTTATATTTGATCTTGTTCAGAAGTTATTAGCTGCTAGAAAACCATCCTTGAACTACTCACTTTTTCTTGTAGAGCGCTTAGCGTTCTTCCAGATAAAAGCAATCAAAAATGGGAAACCTCATGAAGTTTCTACACCTGAACAGTTTGTGGAAACTTTCACAGAAGCATCTATCACTGATCAACATTTGCTCTGTGAATTGTATCTACATAATGAGGCTATCCCTGAAGACAGGAAAATCAATCTTAACCCTTTGGTGGGTGATGTTCAGATTAGGGCGTTTGTCTCTTTCCTGGCCAATCAAATCACATGCAGACTACCTTCCTTGCAGCAAAACACAATGACGACAACAAACTCTTGTGGATTCAATCAGAGCCACAAAATCCTGCCATGTTCATCTGTGAGTATTCTCAATTCTTGAAAGAACCAGGGATGTCTGAGCACGTCAGGCAGCTACAAGCAACAATCATACAAGATTGCCAACATTTTGTCAAGACTAAACAAGTTGCTTCCTTGAAAGGAAATAACTTACTCTAGCAGTAATCCTCCAAAGAAAGGCAGGAGTATAATCCTTTCAGCCCAACTAATCTTGAAACAACAATTGCAAGGCTACCTGACTATATCACATATGTTCAGCAATCTGCTGAAAAAATGGATAGGCTATCGCTTTCATTTTCCTCTTTTATGGATGTCAACACAGGAATATAAGGCACATCACAGGCTAAGTAAGAAGGAAGAGGCAGCGGCATGGCAGAGGATACAAAAGGTCCATGGGTTCAGAGACTTAGCTAACAAAACCTTCTACAATTACTGCCTAAGTAATGTGCACTCCAAAGCCCAGTACCCCGACTCGGATTCAGAGTAAAAGCCACATGAGGACATGCAACCCTTTTAGTTGGGGGTGATGTTAGGACTCCATATTGTCCCTTTTTGTTTACACATTTTGTTAGCTTCTATCCTCTTTCAAACTATAATTAAAGCCCATGCTATTACTTTGATCTATTTTCCAAGGTATATAGCATGTCTTCTCATTACTATATGTTTGATTTATTTTACATCTAATTTTCCATTTCCTTCCTAGTTAATCGTTGATTGGATAGTTGCTGAAACAGTTTTGAAGACTGCAGATATTATTGCAGACTACGTTGCTGAAACAGTTTTGTCATTTTGGATTACGTTGCTGAAATAGTTGAGAACAATGTGCAAATCACGTTGCTGAAACAGTCCGTGATTTTCATTTTTAGATCTAATAGCGATAGAAGAGGATCATCGAAGGAGCTGTTACATGGGCCATAACAATTGTATTCCAAAGTCAGGCATTTTCATAACAATTGTAACAGTATTTTGTTAATGGAAGACTCGGTTATCCTATTTTATCATTTCATATCAAAATAGGATTGACAATGTAATTAATTGTAATTGATGTCTCCTCTTTAAAAAGAGGAGACATCAACATTAGAAGGAGATAGAGAGATTATGGGAAGATCTAGCTGGGAGCAAGGAACTTTAATCCTTTTGTAATATGATACTTTGACAAATGAATAAAAGACTGTTTTGAGCATTTTCTCTTAAGCTCCATTGTTTGGGGAATCTTGTGAGAAGGACAGGGCCTACTTTCATCACAAGATTCACCCCTTAAATTCTATAGTGTGTTAAGTGTTATTTTTACATTCATGCCTTATTAATTCCTATTTGCTGAATTTACTTATGCGTTATTGAAACTTTGTGTTTACTACTGAAACTCTATTTTTTCTTGGTCATTGCATTGTTTCCATAAATTCGTTCATAGGCAATCAGTGATTATTTTAATTGGTTTCCCAGAGTGAGTTTGTGAAGCATAGTAATCAGAAATAGGTGTTGAAGGTTCCTGCTTGAGGAATAGGGTCATGTTCTCTGTTAGAGCACAACTATTATTTTCCTTTGCAGAATGATTTCCTTTCCAGATTGTTCATTTTAACTGTAATTCAGGATTCCTTTGATCATTGTCTGCAATAGAGAGCTTGCTTTTGCTGTAACTCAAAGTAGAACTTCATTTGTTTAAAGCAAGGTTTGATTAGAATAAATTATACTGCAACTTTTTACTGCTTTTGGAATTGAGCATATATAGTGTGTAATTTCCTTTGAAATAAATAGACTTCCCTGGGTTGACAATTCATGTAGCACTGGTTGTTTAGATTAATAAGCAATTAAAGTGACCAACACTACCCTCCTCAAGGTTTTTGGGTACTTTCTCCACACATCCTTCCCCTATCTTTTGTAATCTTTCCAGTCATGAGCTAGATTCTTTGCTGGTGGGTTAGAGTGGTTTTCTTAGTTTTGGTTTGTCAGGGGGTCTCCCCACATCAGAACCATTATGCCAATCAGTTGATTTTCAGGGTTAGGTGGTTTTCAGCTAAAAGCAGAACCTTCTCTGCCATTTGTCATTCCGTTCCCTCTTCATGAAACCGTACATCCAACTACCAATAGTTCCATAAATGAAGTTTTGGCTACAGCAAGAAGTGAAGGGCGCAACTCAAATGGATGTGTAGACAAAGTAGGCCAGTATCCATGTCCTAAAGGAAAGAAGATGATACCTCTTTTGAACAAAAAACGTTGGACAGAAAAGAATCCCTGTGGATGACACAAAAGGCTTGGCATATCGCCTCTACCCTGGTTCTTTTCAAATTTTGGACCCCCTTGTTTGATGCAAGCAGAGAATGAATGGATGTCGTCCTAATATGGGTCAAGTTACTATGGCTCCCCCACTTTAATATTGGGACAACCTGATCTTTAAAGACCTTCGGAATTCTTTAGGTTTTTATTTGGAACATGATACATCTTATGAACAAACAAGGAACAGGTCTATGGCCAAAATTCTATTAAATATAATTCTACATGATGGTCTAGCAAGCATGAATGCCAATGGCAGATTCTCAACTGTGAGGGAGTCCCCTTTAGGTATCATTGATGTCACAAGTATGGACAACTAGCAAAAGACTACATGCTCCCTCTGCACAAAGAGCCCTATGATTCCAAGAAGGGAAACACCAAGAATCAGGGCCCTTTAATCTCGGATTTAAGGGTTGAGGAACTGGTCTTGGATGTCCAAGAACAAGCAACGCTAGCAATAAATCCACAGCCACCACAAATATAGGTGAAATCATTTCGTTCAAAGGAGAACAACCTTCAAGACCAGACAGAAGAGGACTTGATGCAGCAACCACATGAAGGTACTCAAATGTTTTAGATCTTTATTTTTTCTTCTTCCCCTGTTTCTCGTGTTAAGCTCATGTTAAGTTGAAAGGGGTTCTAGGGGTTTGGAATATTTTGTCTTCCCTTCTCGTTCCTTGAATCCACTTGTCTCCCCCCCTCTTCTAAACCCCACTTTCCCTTACTTAAGTGTTGTTTCCAATTTCACTTCTCTAGTGATTTCGGTATCACAAAACCTTTCTAAAAATGCACTAAAGGAGGAAATTGCGTGCAGCCTTCGATCCCAAACAATTTTTTGTGTCCCTGAAAGAATTGCATGGGGGCTTGGTAAACCCTCCCTATCAAATCATGGGGCCAAAGGGAAAGGGAGGAAATCTCATCTGTTAAAATACAAAGAAAAGGCTCGAGAGGAACTTGTTGAAGGAAACAACAATCTATTCATGGGGCACTAAGAGCAATGATATCCCTCAACAATGTTCCCCAATGAAAATTATTTCTTTCAACTACAAAAGTTTAGCATGTTCCTCCAAAAAACATGTTTTTTATAGATTAATTGAATTAAACAAACCTAACTAGATCTTGCTTCAAGAAACTCTGGGGGATGGTTTTCTTGTTTCTAAATCACTGGAATCTATCTTGAGTGGGTGGAATTTATAGGCCTCAATGTCAAAGGTGGTTCCAAGGGTCTTGTTATTGGATGGCACTCCAGAGTCTCCAGTTCTTAGAGTGTTGATTTTGGTTTAGTTATCGATTTATTATCCAAAGAACTTGAAACTTCCTTGACTCTCATCAATATTTATGGCCCATACCAAAACAAGGTGGATTTTTGGTATAGATTCTTTTCAAAAATATTTGATAAATTCAAATTCACTAATTATTGGCGGGGATCTCAACTTTTCCCTAGGCGTTTCTGAGCTCCGGGGTTAGAGGGCTAAACTGGATCCTCTAGCTGATTTCTTTACCCGTAAGTTGTTATCCTCCAAGCTAGTAGATATCGAACCGATGAAGCTCAAGTTGACTTGGAGAAAATGTCGAACAGACGATGATTGCATTACAAAAAGAACTGATCGTTTTTTTTTTTTTTTGAAAACTTACTTGAGCGTTTCCATCTAATCAAACAATGGGTTAGTAGTGGGGGGGAGTCTAATCACTCCCCATTTTTTAAGGAAGTCAAAGGGATAGATGACAAGCCAACAAGCCCTTCCAAAATGAACTCCCATTTGTTAAAAGCAGAGGAATTTGTTTCTCTTGTAAATAAGCACTAGAAAAGTTATGACCTCCATGTGGGAACTTCTACAGCAAGCTAGTTTGAAACCAACCTCAAACTCACAAAAATTCTTTCTAAAGAATGGGCCTTCAAAAAAGGACATGCTGAGGATCTTGAACTTCAAAAAGTAGAGAAGGATCTACTCTCATTATCAAATAAAGGGGATGAAGGATTCACCAATTCTTATTCAAGGGAGGTAGTGTTTCGAGTTGACGGTACGTGAATATCACTCTTAGAAGCGAAGGAAGTAGCTTGGAGACTTAAAAGCAAGGAAATTTGGTTGAAGAGTGGCAATGAAAATACAAAATTCTTCCAAGATTTTGTCAATGGTTGCAATTCTTTCAACAATATCTAGTCCTTGGAGGATCGGGATGGGAATGAACTCTCAAGCTTCAAAGAGTTAGCCAATCTTGGGAAGAATCATTTTCACGAACTTTTCAAAGCACCCAAAGGAGTCTCTCTTGCAAAGATAATTCGAGTAGAACAAGCCTTCCCAAGTTTTGTCGAGGAGGAGGATAACAATTACTTGTGAAGGAGGTATAAGACGCAGAACTCAAATCGGTTCTTCACTCCTTTCAAGGGATAAAACCCAAAGCCCTGATGGATGGTTAGTTAAATTTTTTTTTGTAACTCTTCTAGGCTTTAATTCCTAACTCTATGTGCAATTGCATCTATAAAGTCATTGCAAAAGTTATAACCATGATACTGAAGCCCATTTTATCCAAATCCATCTCTAAGATGTAATTTGGCTTCCTATAAGGTCCTCAAAATCATGAAGCAATTGGTGTGGTACAGGAAGGCATGTAGAAATTCTCACTGTAGATTAAACTGATTATGCATTGTACTAAAGCAAAATACTTAATCTACTTCTAAAATAAAACTTGCGGAAGCTTAATCGATTTTGAGCAAGATCAAGCAGAACACATATAACAGAGAAGAAGAATCAATCACACATGAAACACAGAAGAATACTCTGCGGAAAGCCTCAGCTAAAAACCCTGCTATCTGTATTATCATACAAGTGGAAATATCTCAGGATTACACAAAGCTTTAGCTCTCAAGCTATCCAGCTCTCAGTACAATCCCTCACTGCTACTCATAGACAGAATAGACAACACATATCCCTTCCTTTAGTCCTCCAAGCCTCTTATTTCCTTGTGCAGTTTCTCCTGGGTCCTCCAGCTGCCACCTGTGTGATTCTCAAATCACACACTACTATGACCTATGTAGTAATTGTGCAATCCTTAAGGAATGAATTCCTTCTATGTGCAAGAGATATTCACATGGGAATATTCTAGAAACTAATAGTACATTGTCCCTGCCATTAATATCAACTGAATCTTTGTCTGAACTAACATGCATTGGTTATTTATGAGAGAATATTCAGTTATCTAGAGAACAATAGTTGCATGCATGCATGAATTAACTAACTGAACTCACAATTAGTTCCACAAACTGTTTGGAACTAATTTAACTGGACTTAACTCAGTTAACTGATACAACTCAAATACAACTCATCCTTATCTCCTTAACTAAGGGATAACTTCCTCAATCAAAGGGATAATTGTTGCATGTCTTCACAAAGACTTCATGTTTGAATTTATTCAACTAATTAACTCAAGATGAATTAATTAATTATTTTTCAAACAGTTGGTGAGACTAAATTTGAATTTCAATTCAAGGACAAATTAAAATTGGAATATATCTTGAAATGCTATCTATAGCAATGTTATTTTTATCATTTCTTGTTGCTATGTTCAACACTTCCTCTCAACAAGAAAGGGTTTATCTTCCACCCTGATCATGTCTCTGTGGAACTCGAATTTACACTTTGACAATGCCTTGGTCAAAATGTCAGCATCTTGCTCCTTGGTCGAAATATATTGCAACAACATGATCCTCCTCGTGACACAGTCTTTGAGACGATGATACCAAATATCTATGTGCTTGGACCTGTCATGAAATACTGGATTCTCAGACAATTTGGTACACCTCTGATTATCACAATAGATCACAGTTGGATCCATCCTCTGATCAAACAAACCAGCTAGAATTTTCCGCTTCAAAATGGCCTCACATGTTGCCTGACTTGCAGCCATGTATTCAGCCTCTGTTGAGCTCAGTGCAAGTGACTTCTGTTTTCTGTTGTACCAAGAAACTGCAACTAAACCAAGGTTGAAAATTCCTCCTGATGTGCTCTTTCGATCTGATGGACTCCCTACCCAATCTACATCTGTGAATCCCTGTAGCTTCACTCCCTCTGACCGTCTGTACCATAATCCTTATTGAGATGTGCCTCTGAGGTATCTCAAAACATGCTTCTCTGCCTTCCAAAACAGCTTGGTAGGCTGAACCATAGCTTGACTCAGCTAGTTCACAGTGCAGCACAAATTTGGTCATGTGTTCACTAAGTACATCAGTGAACCCACAAACTGCCGATACATAGTAGCCTCTACTACTTCTCCTAAAGTAGCATCCTCCTTCCTCTAGTTACCTACTAGAGGAGTCTGCATGGACTTGCACTTCTCCATGTGGAATCTCCTGAGTATCTCATTAGCATACTTGCCTTGAGACACAAACACTTCCCCATCCTTCTGCCACACTTCCATGCCTAGAAAGTAGTGCATGAGACCCATGTCTTTCATCTCGAACTCTCTTGCAAGGTCCTCCTTGCAAGACCTGATCAATTGATCATCACCTGTCAATATCAAATCATCAACATAAAGAACAATGATCAACTTCTTACCATCCACCATGATGTGATACAAGTTCGCATTCGCTTCACTCTTTGTGAAGCCCAACCCGATGAAGTAGTTGTTGATCCTAATGTACCAAGCACAACATGCTTGCTTCAGCCCGTACAAAGCTCTCTTGAGTCGGCACACATGCGACTCATGATCGAAGGTCTCAAATCCTTATGGCTGCTCTATGTACACCTCTTCCTCAATCTTGCCATTTAGGAATGCAGTCTTCACATCCATTTGATGTATCTTCCAACCCATCTATGCTGATAGTGCCAACATCGATCTGATAGATGAGTACCTTGCTACAGGAGAAAAATTCTCATCATAGTCGATCCCCTCAACCTGTGAGAAACCATGGGCAACAAACCTTGACTTATGTTTCTCCACACTACCATCAGCAGCTTGCTTTACCTTGTAAAGCCAATGGGAACTCACTACTGACTTGTTCTCCGGTCTTGGAACCACATCCCAAACACTGTTCCGAACTATGGAGTCATACTCCTCCACCATAGCATCAACCCAAACTTGGTTGTTGCACTGCTTCCTCAAAGGAAGATGGTTTGGTCTCTACACATTCCCCAACAAGGGCCATGTAACCAGTGTACCGCTCAGGTGACCTCCTCTGTCTGCGCTGAGAAGATGGTTCTCCCACATTCTCTCTCACATCCACCAATAATATGTCAGCCTCCCTTGTGTGTTTCTGCCCATCTCTGAGGTATCTCAAAACATGCTTCGCTGCCTTCCAAAACAGCTTGGTAGACTGAACCATAGCTTGACTCAGCTAGTTCACCGCGTAGCACAAATTTGGTCATGTGTTCACTAAGTAAATTAGTGAACCCACAAGTTGCCGATACACAGTAGCCTCTACTACTTCTTCTGAAGTAGCATCCTCCTTCCTCCAGTTACCTGCTAGAGGAGTCTGCATGGGCTTGCACTTCTCCATGTGGAATCTGCTGAGTATCTTATTAGCATACTTGCCTTGAGACACAAACACTTCCTCATCCTTCTACCACACTTCCATGCCTAGAAAGTAGTGCATGAGACTCATGTCTTTCATCTCAAACTCTCTTTCAAGGTCCTCCTTGCAAGACATGATCAACTGATCATCACCTGTCAATATCAGATCATTAACATAAAGAAAAATGATCAACTGCTTACCTTCCACCATTATGTGGTACAAGTTTGCATTCGCTTCACTCTTTGTGAAGCCCAACCCGGTGAAGAAATTGTTGATCCTAGTGTACCAAGCATGACATGCTTGCTTCAGCCCGTACAAAGCTCTCTTGAGTCGGCACACATGCGACTCACAATCGAAGGTCTCAAATCCTTTTGGCTGCTCTATGTACACCTCTTCCTCAATTTTTCCATTGAGGAATGCAGTCTTCACATCAATTTGATGTATCTTCCAACCCATCTGTGTTGATAGTGCCAACATCGATCTGATAGATGAGTACCTTGCTAAAGGAGCAAAAGTCTCATCATATTTGATCCCCTTGACCTTTGAGAAACCACGGGCAACAAACCTTGCCTTATGTTTCTCCACACTACCATCAGCAGCTTGATTTACCTCATAAAGCCAACGGGAACTCACAACTGACTTGTTCTCTGGTCTTGGAACCACATCCCAAACACTGTTCCAAACTATGGAATCATACTCCTCCACCATAGCATCAACCCAAACTAGTTGTTGCACTGCTTCCTCAAAGGAAGATGGTTCAGTCTCTACACATCCCCCAACAAGGGCCATGTAACCAGTGTACCACTCAGGTGACCTCCTCTATCTATGCTGAAAATATGGTTCTCCCACATTCTCTCTCACATCCATCAACAATATGTCAACCTCCCTTGTGTGTTTCCACCCATCTCTGGAAGACTCTGCATGAGTGGATGTCTCCACTCCTGGAACCTCTGCATGCGGTTGCTCCCCATCAGTCTGAGGCTCCTCCTCCTTAGGAACCAAAATTTCCTCCTCTACATGCATCTTGAGTTCCCTCTCAAGGGAAACTCACATGGCCTTCATCTCATCGAACTTAAGATCTATGCAAACCATTGTCCTCTGACTGGTAGGAAAATACACCCGAAAGTTGTGGGGAGTATCAGTGTACCCCACAAGTATCCCCAACTCTGTTGTCAGCTCTAGCTTCTTCCGGGCATCCTTGGTCACATGGCAATAAACCGATGAGCCAAAGATCCTGAAATGACTCACATTTGATCTCTTCCCAGAGAAAGCTTCCTCTGGTGTCTTCATCCCAAGTATGTGATGTGGGCTTCTATTCTGCAAGTAAACCGATGTGTTGCATGCCTCAACCCACAAATGAAGTGGTAGGCCTTGGTCATGCAACATCGCCTGAGCCACTCCGATAATTGTTCTATTCTTCCTTTCGAACACCCCATTCTGTTGTGGGTTATGGGGTGTCGTCAACTCCCGTTTAATTCCTTCTACTGCACAGAAGTCCTTAAACTCTTGAGAGACATACTCTCCACCATTATCGCTTCGCAAGGCCCTGATTTTATTTCCTGATTCTTTCTCAACCAAGGCATTGAACTCACAAAACCTTGAGAAGGTTTGATCCTTATTTTGCATGAAATAGATCCAGCATCTACGAGAAAAATCATCAATGAAAATAACATAGTACCTTTGTTTAGCGGTGGAGGCTGTCAAGAATGGTCCACACACATCTGTATGAACTCGCTCCAAAATTGCTTCAGCTTGACTGTCTCGATCATGAAAGGAAGATTTTGCATACTTACCCAAGGTACAAACTTTGCATGTGTCCACTTGGTTAAGTTTACCTTTTGGAAGTCTGGTAGAAATCTGTTGCATGATCTTCAAGGCCCCATGATGCAAGTGGCCCAACCTTCTATGCCATAACTCACCAATATCTTGGCTTTGCACCAATTTTGCTTTGGAACTCAATGAAGCACAGTCATCTACCTCTAACTTGTAGAGATTCTTCACTCGAATCCCAATCCTCTTGGTCTAGCCCGTGGCTATGTGTCTCAGGAACGCCTTTTCTTTACTGAAGACTACATCATAACCTTTCTATTCCAACATTGCGCCCGATTCCAAGGTTTTCTTTAGTCCAGGCACATACTTTACATCAGTCAGGGTGAGAGGAGCTCCATGCTCCCTCTGAAACACAACTATACCTTCACCTAAAACATGGTACTTTCCATCATCGATCATCTCTATCTGCATCAAGGTACTGAACAAACTCTTATCACCAGTCATGTGGAATGAAGCTCCACTGTCCAGGTACCAAACACAACCCACCATTGATGAAACCATGCATGCGATGAGGGTAAAATCCAATTCGAACTGTGAGGCTAGTGCCTCACCATCTGATCCTTTCGAGGATCCCTTATTAGATTTCTTCAATGGACAATTAGTTGCATAATATCCAACCTCATGACAATTAAAGAATCGCACTTTAGATTTGTCAATCTTCTTTCCACCATGGGAGGAACTCGATTTGGAATGGGAAGCCTTCCCTTTCCCTTTCCGCACCTTACCTGCTAAGGCTAGATTTTCTTCATCATCATGTTTTGATGAAGAACCATCTCTAGTGCTTCTCCTAATCTCCTCATGCATTAGATCCGAGCACCGTCATTCCCAATCTGGCAGTTTCTCTCTTCCATTCACTGAGTCTTGGTAGCTATGCCAGCTCTTAGGAAGATCGAGGAGAGCAAGACTCACCATATCATCATCAGTTGTTGTGATTCCTACACTTCCAAGCTCATCTCTGCAAGTGGTGAGCTTGTTCAGATATATAGATATTGTGTCACCCTTTTAACACTTGATTTTCTGAAGCTTGTCTTTCAGCGCCAGCTTCCTCTGGTCATTGTTGTTCTGATATAGATCCTTCAATGTCTTCCACATTGAAAACAGAGTCTCCTTCCCATGGAGACTCGAGACAATATGGTCTCGAACTCCCTCCATAAGAATCCTCCTCGTTCTCACCACACATTTCTTCCATTCCGCCAAATCTTGGGCATTAGCTGCTGCTAGCTTGGGGACTTCTTGATCAATGAATTCCTTCAAACCGTTGTCTTCTAATACTACTTCCATGTGATCCTTCCATGCTATGTAATTCGAACTGCCATCCAGGGCATACTCGAGTCTCAACCCATTGAACGCCATTAGTGAACTTTGAGATGTGATAAGAAATCGATTTTGTACCTACAATCAAGAACTTTGAACTTTGAACTTCTCCCTTCTTTGTATATTGTTCTCCGCTTTGATCACCTTTGCTCTGATACCATGTAGAAATTCTCACTGTAGATTAAACTGATTATGCAATGTACTAAAGCAAAATACTTAATCTACTTCTACAATCAAACTTGCGGAAGCTTAATCGATTTTGAGCAAGATCAAACAGAACACATATAACAGAGAAGAAGAATCAATCACACATGAAACACAGAAGAATACTCTGGGGAAAGCCTCAACTAAAAACCCCGCTATTTGTATTATCATACAAGTGGAAATATCTCAGGATTACACAAAGCTTTAGCTCTCAAGCTATCCAGCTCTCAGTACAATCCCGCACTGCTGCTCATAGACAAAATAGACAACACATATGCCTTCCCTCAGTCCTCCAAGCCTCTTATTTTCTTGCGCAGTTTCTCCTAGGTCCTCCAGCTGCCACATGTGTGATTCTCACCTCACACACTACTATGACCTCTATAGTAACTGTGCAATTCTCAAGGAATGAATTCTTTCTGCATGCAAGAGATATTCACGTGGGAATATTCTAGCAACTAATATTACATTGTCTTTGCCTTTAATCTCAACTGAGTCTTTGTCTGAACTGACATGCATTGGTTATTTATGAGAGAATATTCAGTTATCTGGAGAACACTAGTTGCATGCATGCATGCATTAATTGACTGAACTCACAATTAGTTCCACAAACTATTTGGAACTAATTTAACTGGACTTAACTCAGTTAACTGAGCTAAGTAATTATAACTCAAATACAAGTCATCCTTATCTCCTTAATTAAGGGATAATTGTTGCATGTCTTCATAAAGACTTCATGTTTGAATTTCTTCAACTAATTAACTCAAGGTGAATTAATTAATTATTTTTCAAAGAGCTGGTCACAAAAAATTCGAATTTTAATTCTCAATTTTAATTCAAGGACAAATTAAAATTGGAATATATCCTGAAATGCTATCTATAGCAATGTTATTTTTAACATTTCTAGTTTTTACCATTTCTTGTTGCTATTTTCAACAAGGCATACATAGAATTAAAATGCATAAGATGAAAGAGGTTATCCTCAAGATAAACCTCTCAAAATCCTACGACAGGGCCAATTGGTTATATATCAAGCTCCTTTTAACTCACGCCGGCTTTTGTCCAAACTCTGTGTTAAGATAATGAGTTGTCTTCAATATGTGGCTTTCGCAGTTCTTATAAATGGCTCTACATCCCTCTTTTTCCACACTCATAGGGGCCTTAGGCAAGGATTTCTGCTTTCTCCTCTCCTCTTTATGTTGGTGGCAAAAGGATTGAGCATACTAATGGAAGAAACAAATAAGAGAGGTGAGATCAATGGTTAAATCATTGCTCAAGCTTTAGCTGTTACTCATCTACTTTTTGTAGATGAGATCTTATTTTTTGTAATGGATCCTTTTGAGATGTAGATGAGATTCTTGAAATTCTACCTATATTTGGGAAATCCACTAGAATGATTATAAATGACAAGAAATCCACCATCCCTTTTCACAACCTGAATGATAGGGAAAACCAGTACTTCAGGTAGAACTTCTCATTCGATCATAAATTTCCAGCTGAAGGTCTAAAATATTTAGGCTTCCATCTCAAACCAAATAGCTACAACAAAGAGGATTGGAATTGGCTTTTAGCTAAACTATGTTGTTGTTTCAGGTGGTTATCTAGAGCAAGAAGGCTAGTCTTGCTAAAATACGTTTTAGAGGCAACTCTAGTTTACTAGATGTCTCTAGCTTGGATACCCAAATGTATCTTGTTAAAAGCAAGAAGACTCTACTTTAGGTTCCTATGGATTGGCCATAAAGAACAATATGTTCTTCCTAATTGGATGGCAACACCAAAATCTCTCAAATGGTGGGGGATAAAATATATTTTTCTTTTCTCAAAATTGTTGGTTGCAAAATGTGGTTGGCGGCTTCTATCATCCCATAGCCTTTGGACTATAGTTGTCACGCATAAGTATGTCGCTCCAATTACACTCTAAGACTAGATTAGAAGAGTAGAAAAGACTTGTAAAAACATCTCTGTCATTTGGAGGGCCACTTTGAACCAGGGTTGCGAGGGAGTGCACCCCCACCCCCCCTCACGACCCTGCTCCCAATTCGAGGGAGAAATTTCATGAGCACGCTCCCGGCAAAAAAAAAGGCTCCCTGGTTTTTTGAGAACATTTGGTCTTTTTCGCAAATATTTTTTTGCAGTAATATTCAAAATGCAATTTGATATGAGATTCATGGTAATGTTAAATTCTTAAAGTAAAAGTGACATTCTCCTTAATCTTCATTTTCATCCTTTTACTTAAATTTCTAACATTACCACGAAATGACTCGGGGTGTTTGAGAGTGGTTCCGACCTCATTGGATTTCGTATGGAAAAAGTAGAATTTTAGATTTCATTCAAAATCCAATAGACTTATCAATTTTTCAGGATTTCAGGATTGGGGGCATTGCATTGTTTCCACTGGATTTTGTCATGTATTAGGGTATGGAACTCATATTTAATCAAGAGTACCAATCCCTCTATGTACCTTGATGTTAGTGACATTGGTTGTTTAACTCCTCTATCATGACCCTCCTAAAAATGTACGCATCACTCAAACAAAATCTTGACTTGACATGCTATGCTTTTTCTATTTTATGTTAATGCTTAGAGAGTGATTGGTGGGCTCCAGTATTGCAGCAATAATGCTGCAACTCCTGGAACTCCCTTCTTTAATTTTATCAACCCCGTAGTTCGTAACAAACTTGGAAGCGACGGTGTTGTATGCACAAGTACTAGCTCTTGCCGCAGCTGTCACTTGGTCAGCTGGCACAAGTCCGCTAGGAGCTTAAGCCAACTTCTATGAGCTCTTAGAAGAAGCTTTTTAACTGATGGATGGAAGCTAACTCAAAGGAAGCTAATCTACTTGTGGAAAGAAACTGAAAGCCAAAAAGAAACGCAAACCCTAGAAAACCCTAATTCTACAAGCTAGTCCTACTGACGTAAAGGTGAGCATGCAAACTACTGACAGAGATGCCATTACTTCTATGAAGGTAAAATACATGTGTCTAGACTACCTCTATCTGAAGAAAACATATTTTTGTATTTTTGAATAAGTTGTTAGAGTTATCATGCATGTGCTTTTAACTATTTTTTACTATGCAGAGGTGGATCAAGGAGGAGAAATGCTTGGAAAAGGTTGGGAAGGTACAGAGAGGGCCTAAGGGGTCCCTAGTACCCTTCCAGAGAGTTTCATAGGGTTTGACTATCAAGAAACCTCATTCGTGAGCTTCTACAGGAAATCTGCAGGGGTTCTACAGGATGTTTTGGGATTTCTACAAGATGTTCTGTAATTTTTCTACAGGATGTTTAGTAATGGAATTTTGGAGCATGGATGGAGGGAAAAAGGTGGAGGAATGAGTATGGAGGTGAAATAGGGGTGTAGGGGAGTTCAAGACTTGGAGGATGGAGTTGAGGAGAAGGTGTAGATGGCTGGACTTGTTCCAAGAAGGCTGGAATAATGCTGCACAAAAGGTAGGGTTATGAGGGAAATGTGGCAACGTGAGGCAAGAAACCAAGTTAGGAGATGGAGAAGATGGGTTTGAGGGAGTCTGGGCAGATAGAGAAGTGGTATAGGTGCTCTGCAATTTGTGTTTCCAACTGAACCAACAAAGACATGCAAGAAAACAAAGATCTAGTTATGCTACCCTAATATGATCTAGCTAACAGTAACAAGAATGGAAAACAGCTTTATTTGGAAGGAAACCATGTATATTAACTATGCAATGAAGCATTCAAAGATCTGAACATGTAACCAACTTCTGCAAATGAAAACCAAACATTAATGATTGCATGGCAAAGCAAATTCAATGTTTTTGTGGGCAGCAAAGTCATCCTAGTCACAGCTCCTGATCCCACTGAGGGAGAGGTGAAACCACAGATGTTTGTTGGCCCTTTTCTTGAATCTTTTTCTGTTAACAACCTATCAACTAAATCTGAGCATGAAGAGCTATTTTACTCATCAAAAAACAAACTAAATAACAAAACAAGATTTAGATCTAAATAGCAGATTTTATTCTAAGAATGCAGCAAAAACACATAAAGATAATCAAAGGAGGTATTGGGCGCTTGAGATGGGCCCAACCCCAAGATCTATAGCCTCCAAAGAGAGATTTAGAGCTGGTGCAAAGCTGGATTCATCTTTATTGAGCAAGAAAAGAAGAGTTACATCAAAACTGTCCACAAGGAGAACTTGAAAATGAGCTGAAAGCAAAGCTAATCTATTGCCTAAAAATCGAAATACAAACTAGCTAACTTCTGCCTACAAAATGACTAACCATTGGTTACCCAAAATGACTAACTACTAGCTACAAATTGACTAACCACTAGCTAACCAAAATGAAGCCCTAAGCCTTCTTATTTATACAAACTGAGGACCCCAACAGTCCTCCTAAACTTTAGGGACTCGGCTGCCCAAAACTTGTAGTTAACAGCAGTCCTACTTGACTTGCTTGGCTGCCCTTGTGCTAATTGATTTGGTAGCCCTTGAACTCCGAGCTGATGGTGGAGAATTCGAGGTAAGGGCCCGTAAATGAAGGGGACACCTTCCTAGAAATCCTCTCCCTTGTTCTCCCACGAATTTGGCTGCCAAGTGCTCATTAAAACCTTCAATTTTGTCTCCAAATTGACCAAAAAGGCTACACAAAGCACACATTAGACTTGTTGGCATAATGACTAACCCAATTCACTCTATTAGCATAAATATAATAAAAAACATGCAATAAACTAATGAGAATGGTGGATTAAGTCGAATTAGGAGGTTGAATGAGCCCAAATAATTATCCATTTTTGGGGCTCATCATCACCCCCCTACTGAAAGTGTTGCTCATCCTCTGAGCAACCAATTTATCTCCTCATCTTTGATGGCCCTGGTGGCCTCCCTGTCATGCCAAGATTTTGAAGTGATGTCCTCTTCTTAGTCATGAAACCATGCTTTTCTCTCTGCTCCTTCCCACTGCCTATGCTTCTTTTCCTAGAGAATTCTCAACTTCCTGTAGAACTGTCTCAGCATCCTGTAGAACTGTCTTTGAGTCCATTATCTAAATTCTCTCTCTCCAAGTGAAGGTTTTTGGCTTCCTCATTCATAGGTGATGGACATCCTTGAAGGAGACTCCTCCTTTGGTGTGGTAGGGGTGTCAACAATGGTGATTGGTTCTTTGGACGGTGGTTGAGGTCTGCCGGTTTTAATTCTTCCACTTCTTCTTGCCTTAAAATACAGTGAGGGCTCCCTCTTTTGCTTCTCCTTCTGCTTGGGGGATGTTCTTAGGGTGGCTAGCACAACTATTGCCTTCCTAGCTAAAATCTCGGCCAATTTCTCCTTCTGCTACCCTTTCTTCAGACTTCCTGTAGAAATGCCTGTAGTGGCTGGTTTCTGGCTTCCTGTAGAAGCAGTTGGCATTGTCTTAGCCTGCTTGGCTGAGGGTGCTTTTTCCTTTAGCTTGGCTGATGCTGCCTTAGGGGTGCCTTCACTGGCCTGGGCTTTCTCAGTCCTCTCTATCCTACTCTGCAGTCTTTTCTCCCTGGATGTTTGTGTTATTTTACCACCCACTGTTTTGGCCTCAGCATCCTGTTTTTTCTCCTGCTTTTCCTCTTTCTTTTCTAGCGACCTTTCTGGTGATGGTCTGCCCTGCGTTTCCTTGCCCTTAGCTAGTTTCTCTGCCTCAATATTCTCCTTTTCCTCGCTGCTAGAGGAAGTGAGTTCTTCGGCCAAAATTCGGACGTCATCATCCTTAGACATATTCCGAAAAATTCCCCAGGAGAGAGGGACAATGTAAGTATGGAGTGCATCTTCCACGAGGAGCTTGATAAACCCCTGATGGGCCAGCTGGTCTGGTGTCCCCTCCCTTATCTTTGTGGCACATTCCATCAAGGATTGCAGGAGGAAGTAGGGGATGCTCAATTTTTGTTCTGAGGGAAAATCCATTTGATGCCTGAGTTTTGTTAGTAAACAAAAATGATAACCATATACGATGCTGAATCGCCCCTCACAGGTAATATACTTCATAACTTGAAGGCTGACCTCGCTCCAAAATGGCTGAAGGCTGGCTCTCCGGACCCCATTCTTATCCTCTGAAAACTGTTCTTCTGGTAGAAAAAATTCCTTTTTGGCTTTTTGGCCCAATGACCTCTCCTCTTTACTCCATGATGTCCCCAATGGCAGCTCAGTGACTCGGCTAATGAGTTGTGGGGTCAGTTTTAGGGTCAACCCTCTGAAATTTACAGTGGCCAGTATTTTGGATTTAGGCTGCAGGGATATTAGGAATTCTTCGGTTACCTCATCATCATAGCCTTGGATTCTGTCACAGAAGGTCATCCAATTGGCATGGGTAAACAGGTCTACCACCTCAGGAGTTTCCCTCAATTTTTTTGTATTTTCCTTTGCACCAAATCCCCATTTAGAATGTTGTTGCTGCCCAAATTCGACTGACAAAAGGGAATTAGGCTCTCCCAGACAGGGCGCAGAGCTTGTTTTTTATTCCAACCACATAACAGTCACAAATTTTTTTATGCACAAGTAAACCTTATAGTGGTTTATCATTAACATATGGAGCATTTGTTAACAGGAACCTTGGAAGAGAATGTGATGCAACGCTATTTGAAAGAAATTTTGTGTATCCCACAAGCAAACCACCATTCTTGACCCACAGGCAGACTGGTTTTAATTGTCCCCACTTCAACCAAGCTAGTTCACCACCTTTCGTAATATCATGCATGGGAATGGTGTTCTTGAGCCTACCTTTTTTCAAGCTCCAAACTTGATGAAGAAAAACTCAGGCTCCTCTGCTTCAGAAGGGTATAACGTACTTCCTGTAGAAGACCCCTCCCGTTTCCTGTAGAATGTTATTCTGCCTTTGAGTGAGCCCGATACACTAGAGAAATTCGAACCAGGCTGCAAAGCTCAGAGGAGGACGATAGGTTAACCAATTGTGGGAGCAAAGGACGCATACTTCAGCTAAGAATGTTGCAAGTGCAAATTAATCAGCGGATGGTGAGAGTGAGCCGAGCATTTTTAATTGTGGCATGATTTGTGGTGAGGTGGCAGAGACGTAAGTTGGCCCATGCAAACTGTTGGTCCCCTGCAGTGCTTAACTATTTTTTATCTGCCTGTAATTTCGTCCATCAATCACGCTGAAGTTTGACTATCCATCACTACCTGTTTTCTAATTCCCTCCTGAGATGGCTGAGCGCACGTGTCTCATTCACCCACCGAGCGCTATTGAACTGGATGACGGTGGTCAGTTAGCTAGCCACTGATTTTTTTAATCCCGACCAGCTCATTGCTCATGCAGTTTCTAAATTACATTCATGCAACCAGAGGAATGAGTTTCAGTCACGTACCTGGAAGTCCAATGGCTGCTGTGAGGTGCTGTGGCCTGTCATTTGCTGCATGCACTGGTTTTTGCGATTGCATGTGGCTTGGCTGCTGATGTTTTTGGTTGTTCTCCTTATGTAGGTGTCCTTTGACCAGATCTAAGCTACAAGCATTTGTTTCCACGTTCAAATCTACAACTTCAAGCTGCTGCTGCTGAATTTTCACAGGACCAGAACTTGTTTTCGCCATTTCTCCCAAATGGTAAACCGGATCGATCTGAAAATTGCTGAGCATGTTCCTATCATCATGATGCACCTCCCATAGAAAAATCGTGATCAATGGATGCACAGATTTCAAGAAAAATGTAAAATGGCTGAAGATTTCAGAGATCAATTTCTCGGAAACCGTGCATCGGAATCTGCTGAAACTGCTTGGGTAGGTTACTATCACCCATATGCATCTCCCCATGAAACAAGTTTTGAAACGGATGCATGGATATGGAGAAAATGCAAAAATGGTTGATGGTGATGGAGGCTGATTTCTTGGAAACCATGCACCGGAATTGGCTGAAACTGCTCAGGCATGTTGCCATCACCCCGGTACAATTCCCCGTAAAATGGTTTTTCAAATGGATGCATGGTTTTCAAGTTATGGAAGAAACAAATTCTGTTCTAGGTATTTTTGCTTCAAGGCATTTTGCAGTTTTGTTGCATGGTATGAAAAATTGAGCTTGGGTTGTGATGCAGGCATGGAGATGATGGAGGAGGAGTTTGAAAAGTGCAGGAGGACTTCTGAACCCTTGAGGAAGCTACCATGTTCGCCAAACCACCTTTTTGAAATCCATTTCTAGCTTCCTACAATTTCTACAGGAACTTCCTGTAGAAGCACAATGAAGAAGCACAATGAGGTGGAAAAGATGATGGAAAAGGGTGAGGAATGGGAACATGGATGCTTGCAGGCATAACTAATGGATTCCAAGCTTTAGATCCCCTTCCAAAATCGAATCTGGCTCGCTTGAAGGTTCTACAGGATGTTTCCTGTAGAAATATAGAACTTCCTCTAGAAGGCACAAAAACTCCTTTGTCTTTGTTTTGAGTGATCCTCCTGCCCTGCAATGTCATTGCTGCAACCTGAAATTATTCAATGGAAATTAGATTTATTTTTCTTTTTCTTTTTCTCTTTTTTTTTTGAAAAACAACTAGGGCGCCTCATGGAGGTTTTCACCCTAATTGCCTGCCTTGGGCGCCTCCAAGGGAGGTTTTCACCCAGAGATCTTATTCTCTTTTCTCTCTTTTTTTCCCAACCCATTGACCGCCTCATGGAGGTTTTCAATCAATGAGCCAATCTAAGGCACCTCCGAGGAGGTTTTCACCTTAGATTTCTATTTCCCTCTTTTTTTGTTTTTTTGTTTTTGTTTTTCTCTTTTTTTCTTTTTTTTTTTTTCTTTTTTCTACCCTACCCTACTTGAAAAACAAAATCGTTCTCAAGTATAAGAATACTTCCAATGGAGCCATGTGCACATCGAGATTAGAGATAAACTGATGTGGAGGCTTGAAATGCATGCTTTGATAGCTATCCAGATCTCAGAGACCAAATGATTTGACTTTGAAGGGATCAAGCATAGCTGAAGAAGAGAGTATTGCTGCAACTTAGTGACCGTCGGAAACCATATCTCAATATAGCTTTGATATCCTTGGTTCTTTTGCTGATCTGGATCATGGTTCATGTCACCTTCTAACATGACTTTCTCATCTTCCTCTTTTTGCTGATCTTTCTCTTGAATACATGGAATATTTGATGGTAGCCATGAGGGATCTTTCTTTATCTCTGCTTCTGATGTCTTCTCTTCATCAAGTAAAGCCCATCGCTCTTTGATTTCCTCTTCTGAATCTTCTTTTGCCTGATGTGATCCTTCAATGCTTTCAATATAGTCTCTTTTTTGCAATACTCTTCCTGAGCTATGGTGAATATCATTGAGCTCAAGAGGAGTCATTTGGACATGTTGTGTCCCAGCATTGCAATTGGGTTGAGCTACTCCATGGTATGGTTTTGGAAATGGTGGTACGGGTAGTTGAGTGGAGGTGTGTATTTGAGATGGATGCAGATGGGGTTGTGGTTGGGTAGGCATTTGGGGTTGCCTTGGTGGAGCAGGAGGCGATGGTTGTGGATGAGTAGGTGGTGGAGGAAAAGAAGTGGGAGGAGTGTTGTATTGGGGCCTCCACCCCTGATGAGGTGCATTCCACTAAGGCTGCAGCTGAGCATAAGAGTGAAACGAATAAGCAGTTGGTTGGGCATAATATGGATCTGTGAAGGAACAAGGAGGAGGTGTGAACCAGGAAGGGTGAGTAGGAAGACCCCAAGAAGGCATGAAAGTGGCTTGATAGGGGTCATAATAGGTCTCGGATGTCCCTTGCAGTTCCTGCTGATAAGATCTAGGTTCATGTGGCCTCCTTTGGTTCATATAGTAGAGTGATTCAGTGGCTCCTTTTGCTCTCTGATATGCAGCTTTGATTCTGGGTAAGGAAGGGCACTGATCTATAGGATGGTATTCTTCACAGACAAAACACACTTCTATGGAGTACAATGGACATTCATTCCTAGGATTCTTTCTAGTGCACCTGGGACAAAATATGGCCAAAGCCCTCTTGGCTTCTTCTTGTTTCTTTTGGATCCGCAAGGTATCCAGTTGCATGGCAAGAAACTGCCTCATATCACTCTTGAAATCTTCGATCTGATTTGCAAATTCATTTTTGGATAAGGTACTGCTCCCAACATTTCTGCTTGTAGCCATTTGCTCCAGAGGAATGTTTTCTTCTTCTTCTCCCCTAAAGATGCCTTGATGTCCACCTAGGGCTTCTTCTTAATCACAACCATCGAAGAAGAGAGAAGGTTGGCTGTGTGAAGCAGTGGGGGGTGTTGTGCAAATATTTTTCTAAATTATCTCTACTCCTACAAGGCATGAAAGGAAATCTTTTTGGTTGTTTTTTCTTTTTTCTACTTGTACCTGCAAAAACTAAAATAGATTGAATTGCAACTAACTATCTTACGGAAATGAAAATGCGGAATTGAAATGAAATCAGGAAATGACTAATATATTTTGCTCAAATGAAATTGCAGGAATGAAATTCTAGGCTACGCTTGCAGAATTGAAATGCTAATCTACGCTTGCAGAAATGAAATTGTGGAATTGAAATGCTAATCTATGAAAGCGAGAAATGCTAATCTACGAAAGCGGGAAATATTAATCTACTTTTGCAGAAACGAAATTGCATAATGGAAATGAAATAAACTACTTAGCAGAAGGTTGTAGTAGAAAATAGAAGAAAAGCGGCAATCACCAATACTCTGACGCTTCCCCGGCAACGGCGCCAAAAAGATGGTGGGCTCCAGTATTGCAGCAATAATGCTGCAACTCCTGGAACTCCCTTCTTTAATTTTATCAACCCGGTAGTTCGTAACAAACTTGGAAGCGACGGTGCTGTATGCACAAGTACTAGCTCTTGCCGCAGCTGTCACTTGGTCAGCTGGCACAAGTCCGCTAGGAGCTTAAGCCAACTTCTATGAGCTCTTAGAAGAAGATTTTTAACTGATGGATGGAAGCTAACTCAAAGGAAGCTAATCTACTTGCGAAAAGAAACTGAAAGCCAAAAAGAAACGCAAACCCTAGCAAACCCTAATTCTACAAGCTAGTCCTACTGACGTAAAGGAGAGCATGCAAACTACTGACAGAGATGCCATTACTTCTATGAAGGTAAAATACATGTGTCTAGACTACCTCTATCTGAAGAAAACATCTTTTTGTATTTTTGAATAAGTTGTTAGAGTTATCATGCATGTGCTTTTAACTATTTTTTACTGTGCAGAGGTGGATCAAGGAGGAGAAATGCTTGGAAAAGGTTGGGAAGGTACAAAGAGGGCCTAAGGGGTCCCTAGCACCCTTCCAGAGAGTTTCACAGAGTTTGGCTATCAAGAAACCTCATTCGTGAGCTTCTACAGGAAGTCTGCAGGGGTTCTACAGGATGTTCTGTGATTTCTACAGGATGTTCTGTAATTTTTCTACAGGATGTTTAGTAATGGAATTTTGGAGCATGGATGGAGGGAAAAAGGTGGAGGAATGAGTATGGAGGTGAAATAGGGGTGTAGGGAAGTTCAAGACTTGGAGGATGGAGTTGAGGAGAAGGTGTAGATGGCTGGACTTGTTCCAAGAAGGCTGGAATAATGCTGCACAAAAGGTAGGGTTATGAGGGCAATGTGGGAACGTGAGGCAAGAAACCAAGTTAGGAGATGGAGAAGATGGGTTTGAGGGAGTCTGGGCAGATAGAGAAGTGGTATAGGTGCTCTGCAATTTGTGTTTCCAGTTGAACCAACAAAGACATGCAAGAAAACAAAGATCTAGTTATGCTACCCTAATATGATCTAGCTAACAGTAACAAGAATGGAAAACAGCTTTATTTGCAAGGAAACCATGTATATTAACTATGCAATGAAGCATTCAAAGATCTAAACATGTAACCAACTTTTGCAAATGAAAACCAAACACTAATGATTGCATGGCAAAGCAAAGTCAGTGTTTTTGTGGGAAGCAAAGTCATCCTAGTCACAGCTCCTAATCCCACTGAGGGAGAGGTGAAAACACAGATGTTTGTTGGCCCTTTTCTTGAATCTTTTTCTGTTAACAACCTATCAACTAAATCTGAGCATGAAGAGCTATTTTACTCATCAAAAAACAAACTAAATAAAACAACAAGATTTAGATCTAAATAGCAGATTTTATTCTAAGAATGCAGCAAAAACACATAAAGATAATCAAAGGAGGTATTGGGCGCTTGAGATGGGCCCAACCCCAAGAGTTATAGCCTCCAAAGAGAGATTTAGAGCTGGTGCAAAGCTGGATTCATCTTTATTGAGCAAGAAAAGAAGAGTTACATCAAAACTGTCCACAAGGAGAACTTGAAAATGAGCTGAAAGCAAAGCTAATCTATTGCCTAAAAATTGAAATACAAACTAGCTAACTTCTGCCTACAAAATGACTAACCATTGGCTACCCAAAATGACTAACTACTAGCTACAAATTGACTAACCACTAGCTAACCAAAATGAGGCCCTAATCCTTCTTATTTATACAAACTGAGGACCCCAACAGTCCTCCTAAACTTTAGGGACTCGGCTGCCCAAAACTTGTAGTTAACAGCAGTCCTACTTGACTTGCTTGGCTGCCCTTGTGCTAATTGATTTGGTGGCCCTTGAACTCCGAGATGATGGTGGAGAATTCGAGGCAAGGGCCCATAAATGAAGGGGACACCTTCCTAGAAATCCTCTCCCTTGTTCTCCCACGAATTTGGCTGCCAAGTGCTCATTAAAACCTTCAATTTTGTCTCCAAATTGACCAAAAAGGCTACACAAAGCACACATTAGACTTGTTGGCATAATGACTAACCCAATTCACTCTATTAGCATAAATATAATCAAAAACATGCAATAAACTAATGAGAATGGTGGATTAAGTCGAATTAGGAGGTTGAATGAGCCCAAATAATTATCCATTTTTGGGGCTCATCAGTGATATTAATGACAAAGATCCCTATACAGATCCAGAGGTAATGACAAAGATACCTCTGGATATTAATGCTTAGAGGGTGATATTAATGACAAAGATCCTGATTTTCCAACAAGTCTAAAAAATTAGACATTTCTTGTGGCAGCAAGAGGCCCAAGCAGTAGCAATAGAAAATAGATTTACTTGTCTTTTCTAGTTTCTATTAGTTTTTATAACTATTTACTCTTTCATATTTATTAGGATATTTTTTGTAAACGATATATTACAATTTAAGTTTGAAGTTTGAAGTTGGCAATTATAACTCATTAGTAATGAATTATGAATATGATGCTTTGTGAAAGTTGAAAGTTGTTTCATTTCATTTCATTTTATAACATTTCAATTTTCATTTCATGTTAGATATTATTTGTTGTAATGGTTACACTTAGCTTACAAGTACAACTTTGGTGATCAATGATGATAAATGTTATATTTTGAATTTTGAAAGCTTGAAACTTTAATATTGATGAATCATGAGAATCAATATGTTGTATGTTACTATGTTACTAACTTGTGGACGTGGTTGATGAAGATTACAACTTCTAGATGATTGTTTTTATATGGTTCAATCTACGTTTTTTATGTTTTTTATATCTAATTCATCATTCTACATGCTTTTGTTGACATATATGCATCAAAATATTAAAAAAAAAAACATATATATATATATATATATATATATATATATATATATATATATATATATATATATATATATATATATATATATATATATATATATATATATATATAAAATGCTCCCGGAATCGCTCCCAAACTAGGAGCTTTTGAAAATGTCGCTCCCGCTCCCAAGTAACCTTGCTTTGAACTCCTTCGACCTCATAGGCTTGGGTGTTACTTGGTTTGTTGGCAAAAAAAACACAGTAAGTATAGGGGTTGACCCCTAGCTAGGTAGTAGTAGGGAGAGACACATCTTCCCACAAGCTCTTATTTAATTTTTAAGAGACTCGGATATTTTAAAGCAATCACATCTGGAAAATCCTGCAAATTCATCGATTTGGAGGGAAGGATGGAAGTCTACAGTGCAACTTCGAATTAAGGAATCCTAATAGGAAGACTGGTCAAGATATTTGGAGGCGCTCCAAGATAGCCATATTAGACTAACAAATAGGGAATAAGAATTGGTGTGGATATTCTCCCCTTTTGGATCATATTCTCTAATGCTAGATTATATTTGACTAAAAATAGACAGAGCTATGGAAGAACCAAAATGGTAGTGGAAATAAGTGTGGCGAGCTAAATGCCCAGCTAAATCTCACATTTTTATGTGGTGTGTGCTAGAAAATAGGGTTCCAACTTGGGATATTATGCAACAAAGATTTAAAATAGGTTGAGGGTTGTGTTAGTTGTGTAAAATGCATGAAGAATCAATTACCCATCTCCTTCTAGGGTGCACATTTACTATTCAGATTTGGAACATTATCGCTCGACCCTCAAATGGGCATACTGTTTCTGGGAAAACTAGTGTCTTTTCGATCGACTAGCCCTCTAGGATTGGCAGCTACCCTAGAAACAAATAGTTTAAAACAATTTTCAATTTCCTCTATGTATAACAGATAAAAGAGAGGCAAAGGAACCAACCTGGATCTTCCGCTTAACTCCTTGCTTGATCTCTCTCCCCCTTGACAGAGCTTGCACCTCCTCTCCTACTTATCCCGCTTAGAGAATATCTGTACAAACAAAGTAACAAAACACCATCAAATCATCTTGATCTATTATATCATAAGCATTGCAGAATCAGAAATACAATGAACATACAATGGCATTCACAATAACAACATTCACAAATACACAATTGTATGGAAGAAAACTCAAAGAAATTTATTAAAATTGAAGGGAGAATTACAACCCAGCTGTTTGATCCAGCATCATCCTCCCAGCGTCAAAGCCCTCTTCACCTCATGAAAATCAAGATCACCCAACAATACAATGCTCTTTCTCAGACACAAACTACAACACTTCCTTACAAATTCCAAAATTACAGCCTCCAAATCTCTCAGCTGAGGGATCCATTTATAGATGTATGCAAGGGTGTGAGTCATCTCTAGGTTTTTTATTAGTTTCTTTTTGGTTCCACTTGGAGATTTCTTGGATGTCTTACTCATCCCTGGGCGAATTTAGAGAGGCAAGTGTCATATGAGAAGTTTCTAGAAGATTCCATGAGCATCCACTTAGCAAACTGTCTTGGACATTTGCCAATTCTTGCTCATCGCACCCCACAGAAGACCTCTTCAGTATGCATCACACCTAGCTAGTGTAGAAGTCAGTATGCATCGCACCCTGATAGCGGAGCTTTCAGTATGGTCCAGTTTAGGCCAGTTCTGGATGGTTTTTCAAGTGGAACTTTTGGGGAATAATGTAATCAGTTGACCATGATCTTTTAGGGTATGAAACAACACTTTTAGGGGTTAAAGAGCCTTAGTTTATCGACATATAATATTGGGGTTGAAGTGCCCAAATATGTCTATAACAGTTGCCCCCTAAAGCATGAAGTCGTAAATCTTTGATGTCGGGTGAAATGCTTTAACATGAGGATCTGAGGTTTTGAAACTAGAAGGTGACCTGTATAAGATACAATACAATACATCATCATAATATAATTTTTCATGATCTAGCTGAGGCGAGCATTCCCATGCTCAGCTTTATAAATTCATTTCATGTACATAGAACAGATAATCATCTGCAGTTGCAGACTAGTGATTCTTCATATGTAGGGTCATCGTCCCTGGCTTGGATGACCATCTGTGCAGCTTCTGTGTACATTTGATGTCTTTATATCCCTGAATATATCACAGCCCGGATGGATGAAACTAGATCCAGGGTCTTCAAACTCGTTCAATCTTCGCCCAATGTACAAGTCGATCCATGTGAAAAGATGTTCTGAAGTCGAACATGGAAAGACATTGCCTGATTACCAGCCAATAATGTGAGTTGTTAACAGATGCGAGAGGAATCACCGATAATGATAATGACCCTCAAGGTACTACAGTACAATTCACATGGTGTGAATATATGATCCGATGTTGAACACCATGCAAAATCTTTCGGTCAAAGGCCATTGATGTCAACCTGTCGCCGGAAGTGAGAAACTTTCCATTAAGGCATGCAAGCTTCAAAGTACTGAAAGGGTTGTTTCTAATTCAACTTCTTGGATAATGAGTTGATGTCGACAAGAAGTGACCCGTCGTAGGAGGGCCTTAATGTATCCCACATCTACAACACGAAACGAAGCAAATGATTTTCTGGAGGTGAAAATGATCGACGACACAAGGTTCAGGAATGGCAGTCATGAAAAATGGAGGTTGAAGGTATTGCAGTGGATGAGGCATTAACTGGATGGTGAATTCTCAACTGAATGACTTCTCTTGAACATATTAGCAACACTGAGATGGATTGATAGTGTTAACCCCAAAAAATGGATGCTGTGAAAGACCAATGGTGAAATGATCAGTGAACGGAATAACACAACCCGACTCAATCATGGTGATGGAGTGAAAGTGTCATGTTCAAGAGCGACCTACTACCATAAAATTCTTCAAGTTTTTTTCCCTTTTTCCCCAGTCGTTGCTGACCAGTACCTCTTTATTTTTGTCAAGCTTGAGGAGGATAACATATGCTTGTTCTATAATTTGCCCTTCAGGCAAACCTGTCGCTATGTTCTCAACGAGTCTAGCGATGGTGAAACTCGTTCTTGTCTTGGGGGACAAGTTTGTCGCTATTGTTTTAACAAGTTTAATGACAAGGATAACTTAGTCCTTTTCATGTTTAGAGAGTTTGAAAAGGGACGAAAAGGAAACTCCAGTAGTTCTTTTTCGTAGCATGATCCCTTAAGTCAGAAAAAAGATTAAAATAATATGCAAGGGATGAATTTTTTATCACTTTAGCGAGCCGAAAAAGACAAGCGCTCGAACTTTTTCGTGAAATAACCTCTCAGGCCCGAAAAATATTAAAATATACAGGAGGGATGGCATTTCCGACCACTTTTAACGAGCTGAAAGGCCAATTGCTCGACAATCTTTTCATATTTAACGAATCTGAAAAGGGTTTAAAGAGGACTCATTTTTTAGGAACAAGTGGTGTCTAGGGTAGCAATTGGTTCCGGGTAGGTTTGGAACTTCTCAAAACATGGTGATGTGGAGAGGGTGGCTAATAGGACCACTCGTTGCAGCCGTTCCTCAAAAAGGTAAACAATCAAGTGAAAGCATATGATTGGCCAAAAGAATGGAGGTGATGGCAGGAACACAACCAAGGCTTAAAAGGCTGATGTAATGGCAATCACAAAGGTTATTTACCAAAGGTAGGTTCATTTTTTAACGAGCTTGAACCATGCGATAACATATGCTCAGTGTGGGTGCAGATTCATTTTTTAACGAGCCTGAACCTTACGGAAACTATGCTCAGTGTAGGTGCAGGTTCATTTTTTAATGAGCTTGAACCTTGCGGAAACTATGCTCAGTGGATTACCTAACCACAATGACAACTCTAACAGAAAACACAAAAAATGCAATAAAAGTATATTTACAATGATTTTACTACACTTAATCAAGCATAGCAACGTTTAAGATACAACCCGTTTCAGATCTGCGACAATGGAATCCCATCATAATCGACCAGCTCGTAGGCTCCTTTTGTCAATACCCGTTTAAAAATGTAGGGGCCCATCCATAATGGTTCGAATTTACCCGCTCCTAACTTATCGGAGTCCTGATCGTAAAGCAAGACCAGGTCACCTTATGAGAAGACACGAGGCTTGACACTTCTGTCAAATTGCACCTTGACACATTTCTTATGTGCTTTGTTAGCCAATGCGGCATCACGACGAGTTTCATCCAAGTGGATTGGTTCGAAGAAACGAGCCTCTTCCTCAGAAGTTTCGAGAAGCAGATCAATTGCAAGCTTGAGGGACACGATTTCACACTGAATTGGTAAGACAGCTTCCAGACAATACACCAACTGAAAAGGCGTAAATCCGGTCGCATTTCTCACCGAAGTCCTATATGCCCACAGAGCTAAGTACAAGATTAAATGCCAATTTCGTTTGTGGACTCCAATCATTCTCTGTAGCATGCGCTTAAGGACCTTGTTGATTGCCTCAACCTGTCTGTTAGCCTGCAGATAATATGGAGTAGAACTGTCGTGGGACAGTCCTAATTTGGCAGTCAAATCTAGAAACTACATGATTAAAAAAAGAAAAGAGCAGTCGTTTCACCGTTGTTGTTTAATGTAGGCATCGCCTTGGCCCATTTTGTAAAATAGTCGACAGCGACTATAATATATCCATGCCCCCCGGCCGAGGTGGGGTTACATGTCATGAAATCAATGCCCCATTTAGCGAATGGCCCAACAACAACTACTAGATGCAGCGGTGCAGGTGGTAATCTGGTTTTGCGATAAAAAATCTGACAAGCATGGAAACTTCTGACTGTAGTGATGCAATCTTTGAATATGGTGGGCCAGAAGTAACCTGCTCGTAAGATCTTTTGTGCAGTAGCGTAACCAGATAGATGCCCCCCACAAGCACCTGAATGACAATCATTCAAAACTTTTCAGCTTCCTCATGCGTGAGGCACCTTCGTAGAACTGTATCGACACCACGACAGTAAAGCGTATCACCAATGATCAGGTATTCTTTGGCTTGGTATCGAGTACGTTGTTGTTTAGAGTGAGAGGTGTTAGGCCTAAAAGTTTGGGTTTGGAGATAGACCAGTATATCCCCATACCACAGATCACTTGATGATATCAGAAACAGAGTCTCATTCACGATTGATGCTTTGGATGTTAAATCGTTGGATGATGAGGGAAGGTCACAAAATAACTCTGCAAAGACAAGAGATTTATTTGATTTGGATTTGGTGAATTCCAGATCAAACTCTTGCAAAATGGCTATCCATTTGGAATGTTTTCCCCCCAACAATTGACGCGACAAAATGTAGGTCATAGGGTTGCAATCTGACACAATGGTAGTTTTGCGAAAGAGAACGTAGTGTCGAAACCTTTGTACTGCTTGAACGGCTGCTAAAGCCAATTTTTCAACATAAGAGTACTTGCCTTTTGTATCATTAAGGTTGCGACTTAAATAATATATTGGATGTTCAATTCCACTATCTTCTTGCACTAAAACCATGGCGATGGTCGTATTTGCAGCGGCGAGATATAGGTTAAAGTCTTTTTGATAGTCAAGAGCGTACATTAATGATGCTTTTATGAAGGAATATTTTAAAGCATCAAAGGAACCTTGCGCAACCTGATCCCAGTGGAAGGGTACTCCTTTTTTCAAAAGACGTGTATAACCTTTAGTGAGTTCAACATAATGTGGAATGAACCTCCTCAGAAAGTTTGCTTTGCCTTGGATTCATGCATGAAATTAGTGAGTCTCCATATCGACTCTTAAGGGAAATGGATTTCCCTGTGATTTGAAATTGGAATTGGAATATACAAACAATGTGGAATAATATGAGGCACTAATACTTGGATACAACCAAAAAGATAGGTATCAAACTCAAACTATAGATATGGCTATCCGTCCATAGAGAAAGTCTGTTGGAATAAGAGTTCAATGTCAATTGGCTACATTGATTGATTGCTTCATCTATGATTGGCGGCCACTCATAATAGATTATATCATAGAAAATATACATACGCTAGCCACTCAAACAACAAGGGAGCTATCTTCCTTCGATCCAATCTGAGGAATATATCTTGTCATGATAAATTATGGTTCTCAAGGTGAATATCTCACCATGATAAATTATAGGACAAAGCTAAATCTGGTTTATTTGAGCATTGAGCAACGTAGAATTTATGCATGCTATTATCACCACACTTGATAGGGTTGGTGAAACACCAATGTGGGGTAGCATAACATTGACCTCATAATATGATTGGGCTTTATATAAACAATATATTTTATTATGTGTATCTTATGAGAGTGCATTTGTTGATGTATGGTGCTAAAGGTAAACCTAACGTGGATAGGTTCTTGATGAGTGAGATTTAACCTATACCATAAATTAGGTTGCATACATTATTGACTTACTTAGATACAAACATCCCTTATTGTATTAGTAGGTTGATGTAAAATTAAGGAAATGTTATGTTAACATTATGTGAATTATGAAAGATGTTAAAGTCTAAGGTATGTAGGTATGCAATAATGTTGCAAAATTACTTTCAATTTGAACCTTTTTTTGTGTTATGTAGGAAACAAAAATTGTCAATGTTGACATGCACTAAAATGGTCTAATATATTGAGCACACACTTATCCTAAGGAGGGGGAAGGGGGGTGAATAAATATAAGACAATTTTTACTTATTTAAACTTCATGAACCATGAGAAAAAAATCACATATGAGATCAATCACCAACATAACATGGAACATAAAATTTATGAGGAAATTATTTTGGGAGAAAACCACACAACTTATTTTTATAATTTTTTGTATGTATCAACCTACTGTTACAAATATTTGTAGGCACTAACTTACTTGAGACACCAATCCTAATTGGTACAAACCCTGGTAGACACTAACCTACTCTCACAGATTCCTATAGACACCAATCCCCACTACATGTTCATAAGCACCAACCTATATGAGACACCAATCCCCATTGCTAAACACTGACTTAGCAAGATACACCAATCCCTTTAGTTGAGCAGCAACCTGAGTCAATTAAAACTCTTTTTTAATGCATACAAATTCTTCAAACGGTGATGACTTTTACATTACCTTTGCCAAGTTTTATTGCTACTTTTGCCTTCATGAGGTTTTCTCACTACTTTTGCCTTTAGAAGGTCTGCTCACCACTTCTATGTTCACAAGGTTTGACCAAGATTTGAGTCTCCAAATGAAATGTACGGTAACTTTCCCAAAACTTGTTGTTTTTTAATCTCTTCCCAAGAATGAACGTGTACAACATGTCACATATCTAATTCTACAAATATTATTTTGACGCTTTTACCTAAGGTACTTATGTATGTCTCCTCATATCTATGAAAATTTCACAGTTTGAAAAGTCCAAGGAAAAAAGTTACAACAAAAAATTCCAAGTTGACCTGTTTGAAACTAATTTCATGACCATTCAAAAACCCTATCTTCCACAGAGTATATCTCTGAAAATATAGCAAACCAAAGTCTAACATTTTTATATGAGGTATTGTTATATGTCTCCATAAATCTTGAAAATGTCGCAGTTTGAAACATCCCAAAAAACTTATCGCGAAAATGCCAAACTAACATATTTGTAATTGATTTCAGGAGCATTTAGGAACCCTAACTTCCATAAAGCATACCTCATAAAATATAACGAACTGATGTAAAATTTTGATCATATTTACCTAGACATCTAACCTCCATCTCCTTCATAAGATGAAACATCCTAGAAAATAAGTTATAGAAAAAATCCTGAGATGACTCGTTTGAAGTAGATTTTTGGACCCGTCACAAACCATAACTTCCATAATGCATACCTCTGAAAGTATAGTGAACCAAGATCTAAAATTTTAACCAAATGTCTCCCCTAATCTCTTCGCAGTATGCTCAAAATTTCACCAATTGAAGTATCTCAGAGAAAAATCACAGCAAAAATGCCAAGATGACTTATTCGCTCCACAAATTACATTTTTTGCTCACTCACACTTTCCTTCCAATGTTTTCTCCTTTTATGCATTATCATAGCCCTTCATGAAAAGACGTATTAATGGGAAAAATCACATCAATTAATTAACTAATTAGTTCCCCTTTTTATTTCACTTTTCCAAATACCATAAGAAAATACTATGGGATTCTGAAACCATGGATTTGAAACCACTATTTCACTTTATGACCTTACTTTTTTCATGAGAACTCCCTTTTTTAATATACTTAGATACTTATATAATATCAATATATATTCCAGTTAACATCAATGGCAACAATATATTCACTATTATAAACTTTATAAATTATACAACAACTTCTCTATATATCATTTTAAATATTTAATTTCTTCATAAACATATTTATTTTTATAATTTTCTTCTCATAATTATTTTTTAATTATTATTATTATTATTCTATATTCTTTTCAAATAATTAATTATAAATTCTAACTAATTTATAAAAGAAAAGTGAAAACAAAAAACTCTGAGGATTAAGTGGAGAAAGGGTTACTTAAACCTAAAGTATCTTATTGTTTTAAATTGCAAAACGTAAAAACTAAATTGAGCAAATCAATTTATGCAAGATGTTTATTGAGGAAAAATAATTCCAAATATTTTTTTGTTATGATTTCTTTTCTTTTTAGGCTCTTAAGTTTTTGGAAATCAAAATATTTTTAAAAAATATGTTATATATAAAATTCTTAATCGTAGATATTTTAAGGATTTTTATTTTCTTAATTAATGGATAGTTATAGAATTTAGATAAGATAGATTATGTAGTATTTGTTTGTTATAGAATTTAGATAAGATAGATTATGTAGTATTTGTTTTTTGCGTTAATTGATAGTTATAGAATTTAGAAAAGATAGATATAATTGATAGTTATAGAATTTAGAAAAGATAGATTTATGTAGTATAGGGTTTGTATATATTATTTATTATTTATAGTTTAATTATTTTTAAATTTAATATTTTTTATTATATATGAACTATAATTATTTTATTAAAAAGTAGTAGTATGGTATGTTTAATTGTTATTTATTGGGGTTAAAGATTAAGAATATGTTTTTTTTAAGAGGGTGCAAGTTTAAATTTAGAGAGGGGTAGAGTATGTACACTTTTATAGATTTTCATAGTCAAATCACTCCATAGAAAAGATTCTTTTGTGCCACAAATAATATACCTATTTAACATCAAAAGCTCTTTTGTGCCACAAACAAAAAGTTTCATATACCTATTTAGCATCAAGGTTAACAGTATTTTAAAATTATATGATTATTATTAGATTAATATAATTTCATTATTTTTAAAATTATAAATTATATTTTTAAATAGAATATTTATTCTAATAATATGAAAAATTACATTAACACAAAATTAATAATATGAAAAATTACATTAACACAAAATTAACCCAAAATATGTTAGATTTATATTTAAATAAAAATAATAATAATAATAATAAAATAGTTTTAATTAAGGAAAACCACACTATATAAAATCCTAACCAACTTTGAATCTATGTTTTGTAAAGAAATATCATATATAAACACTCATCCATTACGTGATTGTATTTGGCACATGAATATAGCTTAACATAATTTAGATTTGAATTTATGAATAATGAAAAAATAGTATAAAAAAACCTATTTGCCATATAAATAGAATAAAATATTATTTACAAAATTTGAATATATAAATAAAGAAAATATAAAATTTATTAAAATCATTAATGACATAAAAAGATTTCCAAACAATATAAAAAGTTCTATGCCCTAAATATCCTTGCATTTGACATAAGGGTGAAACTCAACATTATTAGCCAGCTTTGAAAGCACAAAAAATTATTAAGAGACTAAGAGCATTCCTTTTCACGTTATTATTACGACTACAAAGCTAAAAGGTTACAAAGTTGTCAATTTGAAATTGACACTTTGTAATTTGTGTAAACATAAATCGAAAGGCGCTAGGGATTTCATATCAATATGTTTGATAGGTTAAGGTGAATGCTAAATACCAAGATTAGTATGTATATGGTTAATTAGGTTTCTGTGGGATTAAGTGGTCAAACTAGAAAGTGATTTTTCACAAAAACCTAATATTTAAGTGTACAATTGAAACCACTTTACAAACCTCGCATATCATAAATATCATATCACATGAATTAGGGTTCATTGACATTAATTTAACATAAATGCTCTATCATACATTACATTGCCTCATCAACATTATTTTGTACGTCAAACTTTTTAATATATAAATATATTTAATTATATTTATTTGTAGTTTTTCCTAAAAGAAGAAAACATATATTTCATAAAAGAAGTATATATAGTGTTATCTAAAAGGACTAATTAGCTATATTGATATGCATACTTTCCACATATTGATAAGATTAAAAAGGTTATTTTAAAGTTAAAAGGATAAATTACATGATTGTATAAAACTAAGTTGTTTTTAGTGAGACTTTTTGGAAGCTTTTTCGGGTGGGTTTTTCGAGTCTAATTTCTCTAAAATCTAGCAGGAATTTATTGAAATCACAAGCTTGATGGGTAACCCCTGCACAATCGAAGTGCCCTATGAGTTTTTCAAGGTGTTCACAAGCTTGATGGGTAACCCCTGCACAATTGAAGTGCCCTAGGAGTTTTTCAAGGTGTTGAATCCATATATATTGTCAAAAAACCAGTTTAAATAACACAAATGAAGATTTCACCTCAAATTTTTCGCTAGATTTTGGCACCAGAAAGTCCAAAAAGTCGCACTAAAGACAACTTCGTATAAAACAATTTTAATCGTGAAGACTAGAAGTGGAATTCCATTCCATTGATTTCTTGATCATCCCATAATTTGTATTGGCCAAACGAACTAGTTGGCAACTGAAGAGCTTCTTTGGAAAGTTTATTAGCTTGTTCATTCAATCCTTTGTAGATATGTATATATGAGGTCCATTTAAAGGATTCCATCTCCAGAGATATTTCCCAAAGGATATGGTTTATGTTTGGGACATTTACTTCAACTTATTATTGGCTCAATTTATTACAAGTTTGGAATCACCCAGGCCTTCGAACCATTTCTAGGAGTGTATTTGAGTAGATAATGATGGTGTTGATTTAGGAACAACACACCTCCTACACCACAAAGAGGTGGGTCTCCTTGACTAGCTCCGCCAAAGAAACCCCGAGGAATATCTTTATTTAAGTCAGGTTGTTATGAACTTAAAATCATAACAAATTAAATAAAATATCAAAATATTAAAGTATTATTTAAATAATAAAGTATTAATTATAATCAATTAATTAGAAAATAATTAGTTAAATGAAGAGACATCAGTCCCCAAGGGACATGTCTCTCTGATTAGGTGAGGCCAGTCAACTCCTATTTAAGGAGCACCGCCTCAACCTTGTAATCATCAATCATTTTTTATCAATATATATATATAAGCATATTACATCCAGAATCTTATCTGATGTATTATTATCAGTTTACAACAAATTAAACATTAATATTGCTAATAGTGGTATCAAAGCCAGCATTACACTGGTGACACCCGCAACGTTCTGTTGGTCGTCAAGCCCTATGAGCCTTCCATCTACAGCTTGCGTTCGCTATGAAAACCTGTTGCAAGGGTCGAATAGGCAGAGAGGAGAACTGTCGTAATCGTATAGTTACAATGCTCTGTGGCTAAAACAACATATGTGTTTTCGTTGTTGTACGTGTTCTGGCCAGTCGTTGGGTTTTAGGGCGTGGCTACGCTGAGTCGTAGCATAACTCCACGGACCACGCTAACTGTTGTCGCGGTTAGATACACTAGTTGAACCGTGGTCGAAATTTGCTACCATCGTGGTGATATCTGCACAGAGGAAGGGTCAACTAACGGAGGTAGGGTCAACGTGACCATTCAGCGGGGACGTGACTGTCCAAATGGGAATAATTCGTGAGTTAATTAAATTATAAATATACACATACGTATATTATAATATATACATATATCTAATTAAATTATATATAATTAAAATTAGATATATGTATGTAACTTTGATTAATTAATATCTTTTAATTAATTAAAAAAAATAAATAAAAAATTTGGGTCTTCAAAAAAAAATTCGGAACAGAATGACAAGCGACAACAATGACGGTATGAAAAAGATCCAAGAAGACATCAACAAGCCAAATAAACACATGGATAACATCGAAAAATCAGTTAATAAGCATGACCAAATGGCTAACGATATCTCTTTCTTAAAAATCTTGATGAGCTGGCGCTTTGGAGAGACCGATCCACCTTCAGCTACACAGAGTCCCAAGCCTCCAGAAGGGCAGACTTCCCTAGAGTGGGACTTCATGAGGCATGAGAAGCAACAAATACCCCAAATTCACTTCGAAGGAAGCCAATATTATACTCATTCTCCTGGAAAGAACCATCTTAAAATAAAAAATGAATTATCGAAGTATGATGGTAAGAACTTTAAAGGCGTTGTCGTATGGGTAAATAAGATGGATGCAATTTTTTTAGCAAACCCTCTGCTTGGCGAACAAGAAAAAGTCATGACTGCATCCAATTACTTAGAAGCAGAAGCATACGATTGGTTTTTGTGGTGGTCATTTAAATGCACGTGTTGCTCATTCAATTGGCAAAACCTTAAAAGCGCTCTGTTAAAAAGGTTTCATGACGAAGAGGAGGATGATGTCTACGAGAGATTTGTTCACCTGAAGCAAAAAGGATCAGTGAGTGAATACACTCACGATTGGGAAGTATTAGCAGTAAGGCAGAGAGGGTTTTCAGATGAGGAGCTGCTAAAAATGTACCGTTGTGGCCTTAAAGATTATATCCGCGAAGAATTAAAATTGCATAAACCTAAAACTATTGAGGAGGCTAGACATGCAGCCATAATTATTGAGTGAAAATATAAACTTCACAAACCACCATATGTCACTAACGACAGGACTAACAACTATTTCAAGGGAAAGGCAGGTAAAACCTCGTTCAGAAAATACTAGTAAGTACGTTCCACCACCATTACGAAGTGAAGGAAAACAACAATTTAATGTCGAAAGAAAAAAAGATGGCAAATGCTAGAAGTGCGGAGACAAGTATCATCCAGGACACAAATGTGCAACACAAAAATTGTACAAATGTGAAGCTAAACAAGAAGTGGAATCCTCAGAAGATAGCTCTGACGAAGAGGAAAATGAAGAAAATGCAAACCCTAGTCCAAAATCAGAAGACGATATGCCACAAATTTCCATAGCAACCATCACAGGGATAACTCAACCACAAACACTGAAGTGTAAAGGTTACATCAAGAAGCAAAGCGTTATTGAGATGGTGAACTCAGGGAGTACGCACAACTTTGTAGATGTCAATGTTGCAAAAATATTGAACATCTTTTCTTACCTAGTAGCAGACTTAAAAGTTATGGTAGCAGATGGAAAGCAAATAGATGGACTTGGCAAGTGCCATAAACTTAAGTTGCAATTAAGCGACTATGCAATAGAGTCTAGTTTTTATACGGTTCCCCTAGGAGGAGTAGATGTTGTTTTAGGTGTACAATGGTTAAGAACACTAGGGACTTATTCATCAAATCACATAAAACAATTCATTAGATTCAAATGGGATGGATGGAAATATCAGTTGTTCGGGTTTCAAGCACCACCAACACAAGTCATCTTCGCTCAACAGATGAAGAAGCTTATTCGCAAGGGAGCACCAACATTTGTTGCACAATGTCAGCACTTGGAATTATTATCAACAGAAGGGACTCATCAAACATCAGATATTTCATCCTTGATCTAGAGATACGAGAAGGTTTTCCAAGATATACCAATGAAGTTACCCCCAGAAAGGAAAATTGAACACATTATCGAAGTCAAAACCGACTCAACTCCAGTTAATGTCAAGCCATACCATTATCCCCATCACCACAAGACAGAAATAGAGCGCTTAATTCAAGACCTGCTGAAGCATGAAATCATTACGAAGAGTAGAAGTCCATATGTTGCACCCGTAGTATTGGTCAGAAAGAAGGACAGATCTTTCCGATTATGTATAGCTTACAGAGGCTTAAACAAAATCACTATTAAGCATAAGTTTCCGATTCCATTCATTGATGAAATGTTAGATGAATTACACGGCGTAGAATATTTTTCCAGGTTAGATCTAAGATTAGGTTACTACCAAATACAAGTAAGGTTAGAAGACATCGAAAAGACAACATTCAGGACTCATGAAGGGCATTACGAGTTCAAGGTCATGCCATTTGGATTAACAAATGCACCAACCACCTTCCAAGCCACCATGAATGAGCTCTTTCACCCTTACCTTAGGAAGTTCGTATTAGTTTTCTTCGATGATATTTTAGTCTACAGTAAGATGTGGGAAGAACATCTCAAACATCTAGAAGAAGTATTGCCTGTTTTGGAAAAGAACCAGTTTTACGCCAAGCTATCAAAATGTATGTTTGGGCAAAAGGAAGTTGAATACCTAGGTCATATTATATCAAGGGAAGGAGTCCAACTAGATCACAACAAAATCAAGGCAATCAAAGAGTGGTCGAAACCCAAGAACATATCTAAGTTAAGGGGATTTTTGGGTTTAACAGGGTATTACAGAAAATTTATAAAAAACTACGCACATCTGACAACACCCTTGACGAATTTGTTAAAGAAAAATGATTTTAAGTGGGATGACCAAACAAACAAGTGTTTTGAGAAATTAAAGGAAGTGATGTCAACCACACCAGTACTAGCAACTCCTGACTTCTCCAAACCGTTTGTGGTCGAATGTGATGCTTCTAGGTTTGGAATTGGAGTTGTACTGATGCAGGACAACCACCCTATAGCATTTGAGAGCAGGAATCCTAATAAACAAGAAGGCTTAAAATCAACATACCAAAAGGAGATGCTCGCCATCATACATGCTCTAACGAAATGGCGCCAGTATTTTCTTGGAAGTAAATTCTCAATCCGAACCGACCACAACAGTCTTCAATTCTTACTTCAGCAAAAGACATTATCAACGGAACAACAGAAGTGGAAGGAGAAGTTGTCAGCTTTTGATTTAGAAATATTACACAAGAAGGGAAAGGAGAATGTTGTAGCTAATGCACTCTCACGTAAATATGACGATCACACAACATGTGCCGCCATGATAGTCATTCCGGAATGGTTAGACGAAATACAAGCATAATATGCCAAGGATAAGGATTGTGACTCCATGATTAACAATATCAGTTAATATACCAACTTCGAGTGGAAAAATGACATCTTATGGTACAAGGAGAGGATTTATCTAACACCTACATCCAAATTTAAGGTAAAAATACTAAAGGAGTCTCACAATTCACTAGCAGTTGGACATGTCGGATTCTACAAGACTTACTACAACGTCCGACAATTATTCTATTGGAAGGGTATGAGCAAGGAAATTCATAAATATGTTTTAAAACGTGATATTTGTCAAAGAAACAAGAGAGAAAATGTTCCAACTCTAGGGTTGCTACATCCACTACACATTCCAAATAAAAAGTGGGAGGAGATTTCGATGGATTTTATTGAAGGAATACTTGCATCTGATGGAAAGTATAAAATATTTTGTAGAAATTTTGAATAATATGACACATATTCACAGAGATTATCCCGATTATACACTATTGCGGAATACATGCATAATACATAACCTCCTCTACGTTGATCATCAATTTACAGAAGCAGAAACAATAACATGCGCACATAGAAGCATCAATCATGCATATCAACACAGTATTTTCCCAGGGAAAGCATCTCGCTAAAAACACCAACTATATGTATATTATATTGATTGAGAACATGTAACAAATATAGTACAATACTCCTCACAAGTACTCAGTACTATCTCCACCTGTTACACATAATACATCTCAGATCTGATCTCCAAATCTCCTCCGCTGCTTGCCTGCCTCCACTGCACAATCCTGCAAGAGAATGAATAAGAATGGCTGATCCAAACTCCTATTTACCTTGTGAAAATCACCCACACTGTAAATCACGTGAGCACAAGCTACATTTCACTTGGTATTGGCCCACACTACGTAGAGATCATTGGCATAACTCAATCCCATGCATGTGCACACTCTCATGCACAACTGATAGCAATCTCAACCTCTAACACCTGTCTCCACTGAACTGTACATGCACTGAGTTAACTGATGTATTATTCAGTTGCATTATGAGTTAATAATTAGTGAATTAATTAATAACTAATTCACACAACTCATCACTTAGTCTATTGATTAGTTAGACTAAATACAACTAGTTCAACTAAGTCAAACTGAACACAACTCCATTAACTGCTCATCCAACTCCACAGAACTTAACCACATGAGTTCTAACTGATGTCCTGCATGCAATAGCTCAACTAACACATAATAAAAGTGTATTTCTTTTTGTCAGCTGCATGTGCCACATTTGTAGCTCAAACTGAAGTGCTCCAAGAGGATAAGATAAAGTTTATAGTCTAAATATTATTATGAGACAATAATATTTGACTTTTCTATTTTTGACTAGCAGTCTAAAAATAGACTCTGATCACTCCTGTTGTGATCCTCCTGCTGTGATCACTCTGCTGTGATCCAAAAATAGACTTTGCGCCATAATTTGCCTGCGGGCCTACTTAGTGAAGGCGACTCCTTTCCACTAAGCTCCATCATCTTGTTGCATTCTCAACAAGCATTTCTTGTTGCACACTTTTCAGCATATTTGCAGTAGTCGACAGGCTCACTAAATATGCCCACATTATGGCTATTAAAAAGACTGACACATCCAAACAAATCGTTGTTGTGTTTTGTAAAAACAGTTACAAACTACACGAGTTTCATAAGGTCATAGTCATCGATAGAGATGTAAGGTTTAAAGGGAAATTTGGAAGGATTTCTATCATCAAGCATGAATATCACTTAATATGAGTTCAGCCTATCACCCACAAATGGATGGGAAAACTGAAATTGTTAATAGATGCTTGGAAACATATCTTCGTTGTTTCGTTACAGATAAACAAAACAGATGGACACAGTGGCTACACCTGGCCGAATGGTGGTATAATACCGCATACCACACGTCAGCTAAGCTGACACCCTTCCAAGCCTTATATGGTTACGAGCCACCCAGGTGGAAGGACTTTACACCCTTGGATTCTAGGGTACCAACTGTTAAAGACCACTTAGGAGAAAGTCAAAGAATCATCAACTTACTAAAAGAAAACTTAACCATGGCCCGTAATAGAATGAAACAACAAGCCGACCAACACCGTTCTGAAAGAGAGTTTGAGGAGGGAGATTGGGTTTTTGTTTTTGTTAGACTCCAACCCTATAAGAAACTATCACTAAAATATGGACCATACCAAACAAATAATTAAAAAGATAAGTAGTGTAGCTTATGGGTTAAAGTTACCTGACAATTACCGAATCCATAATACCTATTCACATATCAAGTCTCAAAAAAGTATTAGGGAAAAATCAAACATCACAAACAGAAATACCAGAGACCGATTAAGAAGGAATAATAGTCCTTGAACCTGAGGGTATACTCGCTACCTGAGAAAAGGTTTTACGATCTAAGACAATAAAGGAATACCTCATCAAGTGTAAGAGGTTACCAGAGAAATATTCGTCTTGGGAATCAGAACGTTTCATGCATCAACACCCAGGCCTACCTATGCTTTGAGGACAAAGCATCTTAAGGGGAAGGCAATGTTATGAACTTAAAATCATAACAAATTAAATAAAATATTAAAGTATTAAAGTATTATTTAAATAGATAAAGTATTAATTGTAATCAATTAATTAGCAAATAATTAGTTAAATGAAGACATAAGTCCCCAAGGGACATGTCTCTCTGATTCGGTGTGGCCAGTCAACTCCTATTTAAGGAGCATCGCCTCAACCTTGTACACATCAATCATTTTTTATCAATGTATATATAAACATATTACATTCAGAATCTTATCTAATGTCTTATTATCAATTTACAACAAATTAAACATTAATATTACTAACATGGGCATAGTAGGAATGTGAGTCTTCTTTATTCTTGGTTTTGTTTTGAATTCCTTAACTTGTTTCTTAATAAGACCGCCAATAACTTCTGGTGGAACAAACTTGTTATGGAAATTTGATTTACTTCTTTCCCACCATATGTTATTAACAAAAATAGTTGGAATTGCCTAAAAATTGTGGACTAAACGCTCAAAAGCCCATTCCCTTACAAATTCTTCAAGTGAGTTTTTGTTCCAATGAGCTTGAGTAGGAGAAAAAAATTGACATAAAGATTTCTAGGTGTTTTATGAATATGGACATAAAACAAAGATGTGTGAGATGAATTCTTCCTCTGAAAGACAAAGAACACACTGATTAGGCGCATTCCACCCTCTTTTTAGTAATTTTTTCCACATCAATAGTTTAGCAGTTACGACAAGCGAAAGAGTATGTTTTCTCTTTAGAGGAACATGACGTTTCCATATGTAACTCCACCACCATCTCTATTAGATATTTGAAAGACTTTTAAGATGTGCCTTATATCCCATCTTTGCAATTTATTCTCCAATGGTGAGGTTTGTAGACCATATTAGTCAGTTGGGATCATTATCAACCAATTTAATGAGGGATGACACCAACATCTTGATATAATTATTCCATTCCAATGTTTCAGGTTTTAAAAGAGTCAAATCCTCAATTGGTTTCCAAACTTGTTTCCCTATGGGAATGCCATTTAGAGCTTTAACATCAACTAAGACATTAATGCCTGCCAATTTGAGTAAATTTATGCAGTTTTGAGACAACCTATAATTGACCTTGGCCCTTGCCTAAGGATCGATGCTGACACAAATAGAATTTACATTTCCAATCCGTTAGGAAACCCGATCCTCGACGAAAGGAAAATTTTTAGAAAGGGGTCTCCAAACAATGGAAGCATTTTTTCATGGTTTTTTAGGGTACTTGTACCACTATAAAATGGATTTGTTGCCTATATATTTTGATTTCAGAACCCGCCCCCACAATGTTGTGTTATTAGTAAATCTCCATAGGCTTTGAGTTGCAAGGGAGTTACTGAAAATGTGAATGTTCTTGAGACCCCATCCCCTTAGAGATTTGGGTTTAAAGATGGTGTTCCATGACACCAGTGGAAAGCCATGGAATCTCCCTTACTTGGCCATAAAAACCTGAAGCTCAAATTTCTAATCTTATTTAATATACCCTCGAGGACCAAAGAAATAGAAGTCTAATATACATGAATGCTCTCGAGGATTTCTTTTACCAAAGTCAATCTACCCCCTATGCAAGAGACAATTAGTTCATACATTAATATGCTTCTATACTTTATTATAGAGCCACAACCAATATTCATACTTGTAATCATTAGCTTTCAACATAAAACCTAGGTATTTGGTTACCTCTAGGATGGATTTAGTCTGAAATTGAAAGAGATCCTAAATATTCCTCATCAAACAATCTGATAGGTTATGAAGAATCATACATGACTTTTGAATGTTAACAACCATCCTGGTGACCGTTGAAAGGTGGTCCACAATTCTTCGTAAATGGTGAAAGTAGCAACGATTGCCAACAATGAAGAGAAAGACATCATCCACAAACAACAAGTGTGACATATCAAAAAAACTTGGTATACTTATCCACTTTATCTCTTATTTATTGATTGCATGATGGATAATTTTACTGAGGACCTCCGCAACCAACAAAAAAGGAAGGGATAAAGGGAGAAATTATGTCTGAGCCCCGTGGAAGTAGAGAAAAAGGACAAGGGACAACCATTTATCAAAACAACAAAACTTACCGATTAGACACATGCCATAATATAATTGATAATTTTTATGCTCATTCCAAGCTGAAGCATAAATAAATGGAGAAAAGTCCAATTAACTCTATCAAAGGCTTTGGATAGAACTATATTGATCATCACGCTGTTGATGTTCTCATTGAGTGGAGAGTTTCCTAAGAGAGAAACAACATCGTGAATTGGTATATTCTTAAGAAAGTCGAACTGCTCTTCCAAAATTATATCACTGAGAACAGGCTTCAATCTGGAAGAAATGATTTTGGATATTAGTTTGTAAATAAGATTGCAACAAGAGATAGGCCAAAACTCATCAAAGGAGGAGGCATTCTGGGTTTTTGGAATGAGTGCAATGAAAATTGAATTAAGAGATCCTAGAATGCGTCCCAAAGAGTGGGATTCTTTGATGACCTTAAGAAGGTCTTATTTAATGAGATAAAAAAACATTGTATAGAATTTGATGGTCAGTCCACCAGGACCAAGACATTTCCCTTAATGCATGCTAGATATGGCTTTCAATAGTTCTCCCCCTAATACCTTCACTTCTAATGTTTCATTCATTTCTTCAGTGATGGATTGTGGAAAAAGATAAACTTCTTGAGTAAGACATCCTTCAGGTTGAGTAAACAAGGCTTTAAAGTGTTAAACACCAAGGATGGAAATATCATGGAAGGAGGTAAAAGATGTGCCATTATGATCTTTGATAGACCAAATCGAGTTCATGTTTTTACGCATGTTAGCATAATTAAGGAAAAAATTTATGTTATTATCACCCTCCTTGATCCAAATTGCATGATTGCGCAACCACCATGTTTCTTCTTTTTTGGCCAATGAATCTTTCTTTCTACATTCCAATCTGCTCGAATTCTTTTAGACATCCAGGGGCTAGTAACCTGCTTTATGAGAGGAATACATATCATGTGTTTGTTTGATTTATTTCAAATCCACTTTTGCTTTGGTTGAGTATTCCTTGGCCCATTCCCTTGATTTCTTCTTAATTAATTTTAAATTTTCCATCATTTGATACATATAGGATCCATTATGCACGTGGGTAAATGGCGTCCACAATTGTTCAATCATCTTGAGGTAGCTATCTTTATGCAACCATACATGGTTGACACAATAGAGGATAAGAGATTTGATTTCATCAACAACCATCTCATAGAGGATGAGGCAATGATAAGAAAGCCCACTGTCCTCCACCCAACATGTGATTTTATAAGATGAGGAAATGAGAGTTTTCAAAATCTAGTCTTTTAGTAATAATGCCATTATCAGTCCCTGAATTTCGCTAAGTAGGAGAAATATTCACTAGGCCATGATCAATGAGGCTTAAAGAGTTTATGAAGTGCGGAAAGTAATTAGATAGGGAATCCTTTCTGGCATTGACACCCCACACTTTGCTTTGAGTAATGGTGAAATTAAAATCTCCGCCAGTAAGAAGGAGATGACCATGGAGAACACTAGAGTTATTCAAATCCTGCCAAAAGGGATGATATCGACATATGGCCCATAGTATTGAAAAGACGAAACTTCAAGCATGGCTTGTTTGATTCTATATGGGAAAGAATGTATTGAGAAGAAAAAGATGTCGAGTGGATGATAAAAGTTTGATTCCATGCAGTTATAAGACCACCTGATAGGCCTTGGGATCAATTGTTAAAAAAGTCCACAACTACGACCAGGGAGATAGAATCTCTTTGGCTTTTGTCTTGTTCGACATAGATTCTTGAATCATAATGACATTCGACTTATTCTTATGGATAAGCTGCTTGAGGGGTAATCTTTTGGGGAATCCCTTAAACACCTTTAAATTTAGGGATAAGATATTCATCTTAAGCCCCCTTTGGGGCCTCGCTCTAAGAGCCCTGTCTATGGTGGCCTATTTTCCTTGCTGGATGTCCTTGTGCACCTTGTTTTGTGCTTTTGAAAGGTTACACAATATGCCCACATAGTTAAAGGAGGGAGAATCTAGAGCTACACCTCCACGAGAGGGAGCATCTTTTGTCCACCTAGGGTGAGAACATAAAGGGTATGTTCTCTTGCTAGCCTGAGAGGAGCCAAAAGAAGAGTTTGAGGGTCTAGGGATAGGACATGCATCCTCCAAACAACAGTTAATAGAATTCGACACTTGGGTTAAAGAATCTGAGCGGGGCTAGTGGGGAAGAAGAGCATTTTATATGAGAGTTGTGTTCAATTCTTTCACATACTTCCTTAGTTTTAGACTTGACATGTAATTCGTTTTCAAATTCTATATTGTAAAGGGTGTTCGGAGAAGTTTTACCTGAATCCTGAGCCCGTTGGACTAAAATTTGTGTTGATCTATCTATGTGAGGGGGCTCCACCATTATTGCAATGGACAACTTTGGAGGGTCTTGTGCCTGAGAAAAACTTGTTTTTTTAATCCATTTTTTCAGCGAAGGTTTTGTATTTCAATAATTGAATTCACAAGAGTTGACTAGGTGACCAACCTTGTGACATGAAAAAACACTTGAAAGGTAGCCTCCAGTTGTCGATGTTTTGGACCCAAGTGTGACCTTGATAGCATAACTCTATGTCTTCTAGAAGATCACCTTTAAGATTAACTTCAACCCACAACCATGCTACTCTGCGATTAATTTTGGTGAAATAATCTTCCTTGAATCCCACAAATGACCCGATACGTTTACCTATCTCCTTCAAGATTTCACTATTCTAGAATATCAATGGAAGTCCAAGAAGGAGAGCCCATACCTTTTGGGTTCGCATTGGTTGATGGACAACATAAAAATTAATATGCGAAGAATGAGCCTCGAGGGACCCTAATTCCAATCTTTTGAAAGAATTTTCTCCACCTCTGCAGCAAATGAAAGTATAACATAAAACCATCCATGCATGAGCACATGGAATTGGGGTGTGTTTCCTAGCAAAGGCCTCCAATTATCTCGCAACCATTTTTCCAGAACTGGAGGGCGAACCACCTCTCATACATGTTTCTCCACTAGTGCATGCTATTGTAGCAATGGGATATTGGATAGTGGTATATCCTCGACTACCACCATCTTGACTTTCTCCTTGTGAGATTTCAATTGATGTTTTGGGAAGGGTCAGAAACCACAACGTGAGTCAGGGATCTTGGCCTCAGGAGTATGTCTAGATGGATTTGCAGGTGGCAGAGCGTCATGCAAGTTACCAGCTTCAGTAACCTCCTTGGTGGAATGAGACATTACTATATTAGAAATATCCGCGCATGGCAGATCCGACAGAGGATTTCTTGCAACAATCATTTCATCGCGGGCTATGAAGATAGGTTTGGAGCATGTGGTATTGGGGCCCATAATCTAATAGTTCATCTTACACTAAATAAGCCAATAGATAACACATTGCCATAGACATTAAATCCGACCACCAAAGCACAATCCTCCACACAAATGATAAATGATCCCAAAATGAATAAGAAAGACACTTGTAACCTGGAAAAATACCCTAAACAAGTCACTAATAGAAAGAAACTAGAACCAAGATATAAACAAATCATAACCCTAAAAAAAAACTGTGTGGAAAAATACGTTAGCGCAAAATAATGAATAACCAAGAATTAAACCCAAAAACTAAAATGGTTGCGAAGTGATCACAACAAATATATATTTAGAAAGCAAGAATTGATCACTAGAAAAAATAAAAAATAAAAAATAATATAACTATCTAAAAAAACCTCAACATAACCCACCTCAATATAACCCTAAACTAAACTAAGTGCAATCTACCCTCCCCATCTCCCCATATCGGTATTGAAATTATATATATATATATATATATATATATATATATATATACCCATGATTCATATTTTAACACTATTTTAACACTGATAGAAAGAAACTAGAACCAAGATATAAACAAATCATAACCCTAAAAAAAAACTGTGTGGAAAAATACAGCGCAAAATAATGAATAACCAAGAATTAAACCCAAAAACTAAAATGGTTGCAAAGTGATCACACCAAATATATATTTAGAAAGCAAAAATTGATCACTAGAAAAAATAAAAAATAATATAACTATCTAAAAAACCTCAACATAACCCTAAACTAAACTAAGTGCAATCTACCCTCCCCATCTCCCCATATCGGTATTGAAATTATATATATATATATACCCATGATTCATATTTTAACACTATTTATAGGCTTATATTTTATGCATTTAATATTCATATAAAGAAAAGGTGTGAAGAATAAAGATTGCGTAGGAGCATCACGCATAATCACATACTATTCTATTTCTTTATTGAAGTAATTAAAGGAATACCCTCCTCCGTCCACCCACCAACCCATCTTCACATGTTTGCTTCTTGGAGTAAGAGCTTTACAAAGGCATATATTACGAATATTCAAACTGAACAAATTGATGGATGCCGAGGAAGTATACCTCAATCCAACTGGGTACACCTCTCTGTTGCCACGTGTACATAATCATATGTTGAAACGCCCATAAATAAGAGGCTTAATCCCGGGAGCAAATTTGTGTTGAATTGCAGAGCAGACGATGGAGGGATTGAAGGAATCTTCGCCGCGTTTGATGATCGTGTCGGACCTCGACAATACCATGGTATGAGCTTTACTACCCATTCTAATTCTGATGATTGTGTAGGACCTTGACAAAACCATGGTATGAGTTTTACTACCCAGTGTAATCCTATAAACAGAATTTCTCTCGGGTGAAATTGCTGCCGATCCCGAGATTTGCGACACCGTCCCCCACTCCAAATGACGATTTTTAGATCCACAATGTTTATTGCTTTCACATATTAACTGCCCGTTTGAACTTTTGGGTGTTGCATCGGATGCCACCTTTTAATTTTTTTTTTTCATTCATCTGCATTGATTGTTTCTTAGTAATTTTGCAGTAAAATGCTATGGGATTTGCATCTATAGACTTGCCAAATGTTCTAAAAGTACACAGACTTCCTGTACTGTTCAGCTCATTGCGAGACAACACTCACATGCATAAATAGATGCTTGATTGATAGTACTGAATAATTTCAGAAATAAATCACCAAGTTTGCAGCTTCTTAGAAATTGGTGTAGCAGAAAACTGTTAGCAATGAAGATTAGATTGGAAAATTGTAATTAAAACTGAAGCTTTATTAGGCCAGAGGGCTTGAAAGAATATGGCACATCTCTGTCTGAGGAAAACAAGTTCACTTCTTAAGTCTCAAAGTATTTAATCTCTCTTTGTCCAAGTGCCAAGTACAAGATGCCGTTCAGAGAACCTGGATCCATAACCCCAAATTTTTGTGTGTTTCCAATTACCAAGAACGTTACTGGCTTTCAGATTTATTGCGGTGAGACGTTTTATGTTTGTTGTTAGTTCTTTTGAATGTTGAACCCAGCAGTTTATCAAGCAAGAAAGAAATGTAAAGAAGTTAAAAGGGAAACTGGAATATACACACACAAGTAAACACAATATTTTATGTGGTAAAACCTTGACAATGTGTCAAGGAAACATCCACGGGGCAAGGGATTGGAAATCTTTATTAATCAAGAATGATTCTCATAATTACATTCTCTTGGGCATTCACCAGTTTTATAAGAGTCTCTTCTCCGTTACATAACTGCTATTCGGTATAAAACTATCTGGCAGTAACTAATAAAGATTTCACTCATTATTACATAATTCGTTGTTACATTTCAACAAACTCCACCTTGAAAACAATTTTCCTAATCCTTTGCCCATGCCCATTCATCATGTCTTCTCCAAGCCAAGAGAAGCTAAACACCATAGCAACTTCTCTATTGTAACTGGCTTCGTGAATATGTTTGCACAATTCTCCTGTGTATGGACCTTCTTGAGAGCTACTTTTCCGCCATTGATCACATGTCTCAGAAAATGATACATTACATCAATATGGTCTTGCCATGATAAGCTGGATTTGTAGCCAAGTGAATAACACTCTGACTGTCACAGAATACATTCACTCTTTCCTGTGCTCTTCCAATCTCATCAAGTAGACCCTTTAACCAGATAACTTCTTTACTGGCATCTGAAGCAGCTATATACTCTGCTTTGGTAGTGGACAACGCAACTGTTTCTTGAAGCTTTGACATCCAACTAATTGCTCCACCTGCAAGAGTAAAGACATAACTTGTAGTAGATCTCCTTTTGTCCAAATCACCTGCATAATCAACATCCACATATCCGCAGACTGATCCTTCACTACCATTAAAGATGATGCAATGATCACTTGTGCCTCTTAAATACCGAAGCACCCATTTCACTGCTTGCCAATGTTCTTCACTTGGATTTGCCATGAACCTACTGACAACTCCAACTGCATGTGAAATGTCAGGTCTTGTAGATACCATCGCATACATTAAGTTGACATATGGTACACAAGACATATACCACTTTTCTTCATGAGTTCTATGACTCAAAACCGAAGAAATCTTAAAATGGGAAGCTAATGGAACATTAACAGGTTTCACACTGTTCATACCAAACTTTTCAAGTACCCTTTCCACATACTTCTGTTGTGATAAACAAAGCTTACCATTTTTCTTGTCTCTGTGTATCTCCATGCCCAAGATATGTTTTGTTGCTCCAAGATCCTTCATGTCAAATGTCCTAGAGAGATGAGCCTTTAACCTGTTGATTTCTTCCATGCTTTTGCTTGCAATAAGCATATCGTCAACATACAAAACTAAGATAATGAATATGCCATTGAAACTCTTGAAGTACACACAATGATCATACTCACTTCTAATAAAGTTCTGGCTCACCATGAAGGAGTCAAACTTCTTGTACCATTGCCTGGGAGATTGCCTCAGGCCATACAATGATTTCCTGAGCTTGCAAACTAATCTTTTGCTGCGACCTTGTACAAAACCTTCTGGCTGTTCCATATATATCTCTTCATTCAAATCACCACGTAGAAAAGCTGTTTTAAAATCTAATTGTTCTAACTCAAGGTTAAGTAATGCAGTTAGTGCCAACATAGTACGAATAGAAAAAAGTTTTACAACTGGTGAAAAAGTCTCATGAAAGTCAATACCTTCAACCTAAGAATACCCTTTTGCTACCAGCCTCGCCCTATACCTTTCGATACTTCCGTCAACTTTCCGTTTATTTGAAGACCCATTTGCATCCAACAACACTTCTCCCTTCAGGAAGTTCTACAAGATCCCAGGTATTGTTCTTGGCTAAGGAATCCATTTCTTCTTCCATAGCCGTTTTCCATTTTTTGCTATCCGTATCATCCACTGCTTCCTGATAACAAGAGGTTCCCCATCTTTAGTAATCAAAGCAAAAGATGAAGCAGAATCTTCATTCCTTTTGGGAGTTTCTCTTTCCCTTGTAGACCTTCTTAGAGTGACTCGTTGCTGAACTGGTTCAAAAACTTCAACAATTTCCTTTGTATCTTCATCACCTTTTCCTCCAGAAGTCTCTCCTTCCTTTCGACTTTCGGAAAAAGGTCTAGCCTCCAACTGAATTTGTTGATTTGGCGATACCTGTTCTTGTTCAATTCTTTCAACATTTGATTTAAAAAGAAAATATTCATTAAATGTTACATCTCTACTAATGACTATCTTCCGTGACATAGGATCCCACAACCTGTATCCTTTCACCGCATAGTCATACCCAACAAAGACATAACATTTCGATTTCGGATCTAATTTTGAACGCTGATTTTTAGGAATAAGAGCATAGGCATCACAACCAAATATCCTTAAGTGCGAATAATCACAAGACTGACCTGACCAAACTTCTTCAGCAATTTTACAATTAATTGCTACTGAAGGTGATCTGTTAACTAAATAACAAGCAGTGGATACTGCTTTTGCCCACAACTCCTTTTTGCAGGTTAGCATTGATGATCATGCTTCTGGCTCTTTCCGTAAGAGTTTGATTCATATGTTCAGCAAGACCATTTTGCTGAGGAGTATAAACAACAGTTTTATGTCTAACAATTCCTTCATCCTTATTCTTAAATATTCAATTAATTTGCCTGTTCTTTTCTCTACCATTGCTTTAAATTGTTTAAAGACATTGAATACATCAACTTTCTTTTTTAACATAAAGACCCAAACTTTCTGGGAGAAATCATCAATAAACGTTAAGAAATATAAAGCACCTCCATACGATACAACAGGAGATGGTCCCCACAGATCAGAATGAATATAGTCCAAAATTTCTTTACTATTATGACTTCTAGTTTTAAACCTCTGTTTACATTGTTTTCCATACACACAATGTTTACAGAAATCCAACTTCAAGGATTTCAAATCAGGAAGTAATTTACGGTTCATCAGTACCTGAAGACCTTTCTCGCTCATGTGACCCAATCGTTGATGCCATAGGCGAGTACCTTCTTCTTCTTTCTCTGACACAATCGCTGCTTCACTGACCTGAGTACTTCCTTTGAGTCTGTAAAGATTTCTGACATTTTTTGCCTTCATAACAACTAGGGCGCCTTTTGAGACTTTCAACACTCCATTATGACCTGTAAACTTATAACCATTCGAGTCCAACACTCCCAAAGAAATCAAATTTTTCTTCAATTCAGGTACATGTTTAACACTAGTTAATGTTCTAACGGTGTTATCATACATTTTAATCCTGATATTTCCCATTCCAACAGTCTGACATGATACATTATTACCCATAAACACAAAACTGCCATTTACATCTTCATATGAAGTAAACCAATTTTTGTGTGGACTCATGTGATGAGAAGCACCAGAGTCTAACAACCAACTTTCAAAATTCTGATAGACATTACATACAGGTAAGGTTTCATCTATCATGCATAATTCTTTAGCAGATAAAACTTCATCTATCATACTTGAATCAAATTGATTTGCTTCCTTCTTTGGATTATCATACTCTTTTTGTTTCCAACAGTGTTTCTTGAGGTGTCCAATTTTATTGCAGTACCAACATTTGGCCTTACACTTTTTACCCTTTGATTTAGACCTGGAAGAGCCCCTTGTTTTCTCCCCTCTTTCTTTTGACCGTCCTCTGGCTACCATGGCTTCTGATGCAGAGGTTTCAACATTGGACTTCTTCCTTACTTCTTCAGCTAACAGAGCTCCCACAACTGAATCAAATTCCAAGGACTCAGTTGTGCTCAAACTGATAGAGGTAACGAAGTGGTCCCATGACTCAGGGAGGGAACACAACAAGGTGATAGCTTTGTCTTCTTCTTGAAATTTAACTTCCATATCCGACAATTGGCAAATAATTGTATTAAAAACATTTAGATGTTTTGCAATTTTGTACCCTCGTTCATCCGAAGACTGTACAATTGTCTTTTTAGATAAATTCTGTTGGTTAACCATTTGGTCATATATAATGTTTCCAGTTTTCCCCTCAAACCCGCTGTTGAAGTTTCTTTTACTATATTGAAAGGAACTTCATCTGTAGGCATAACCGGATGGTACTGAGAGCTCGGGCATCTAAGTCCTCCCAGTCCAAATTTGTCATGCCAACAGGTTTCTTCTTCACCCCGACTAATGCTTTGTGCAACCCTTGTTGCACCAACAAATCCCTAACTTTCATTTTCCATAAAGCAAAGTTGTTTTTGCCGGTGAATTTCTCCACCTCGAACTTTGCATTCGTCATTTTAGCCATTTCTTTCCTACAAATCCTTCCTCCTAGGGTTTCTGTCTTTCAACTAGGGTTTCCTTCTTGGTTACTTGAGTTTCTCCTTTTTAAAAAAAAAAACTGAACAAAACCCTACTCCAATTTCTGTTACTTAAAAGAATTCCAGAATTCTGTTCCTTTCCCAAAAAAAAATTGCCCATTTTTTCTTCAATTTAATGAAAATCAGGAAAAATTCTTTTCTTCAATTTAATGAAAACCTACTACAGTTTTCTGGGAAAAATTTCACTGGTTTTTTGAACTCAAAACAAAGAATTTCGGAAAAGATTTGCTTTCAAAAGAAAGGAATAATTTTGCACAAATACTTGGTTTTTGTTGTTGTTGTTGTTTTTTTGTTATGGTCTAAACACAGTCGGTTACTTTTTATATATTGCAAAAAAAGGGGGAAAGGAAGCTAGTTCCTTGTACAATTAGAAGAGGGCTGGATCAAAGTAGAGCACAACAGGGAGCGCAGTCCCCACAACTACTTTAACAACCCTGTTTCTTATAAACTTCAAAAAATACAAAATGTGACTTGAACACCTTAAGCCTTGCGAAGAGACCAAACCCGCACTTATCTTTGAAAAAGCGGACTTAACCAAAAACCCGCACTTAACTTTGGAAAAGGTGGTTATAAATACAAACTCACGGCACTCAATTTCCGCTTTTCCACAACCTTGGCGCGAATATCAAAACATACCTTTATTTGGCTCAATCTCCACCGTAGATTTCCTCTAGCAAATTTGACGGACACTATTGAACGCCGATCATTCAACCTGCATAACTCTCCTCTACTGTCGATCCACACACTATTCACCCAACGGCGAGTAAGGATTTCGGGTGGGTAAATCGCGCGGGGAATACCCGCCCGATAAAGTGGAATTCTCGCCCCACCTGCTTGCAACGTGTCCAATGGTGAGTGGAATCGGGGGGTTCCCTCCTGAAACCACTTACCGCTTAATCACCTCCCGATATACCACTCCTACTTATTCCTGCCTTTTCTCTTTGACTAAGTCTCACGCAAGTTAGCGCCCGATGACCCTTGATCTGCCTCCATCGAGTTCCTCTCCCGATACTTCTGATGTCATTCCTTATCCATTGATCTCCGGATCCAACGGTTCCTGTGCGAGGGTTCTTCATCTGTCTCCTCATGCTTTCTTTGCGGCAATTCTTCAATGTTTTGTGGTTTCTGGTCCTAATGTATTGGTCTCTGTTGAGGAGAGACTTGCTGCTGTTGATTGCCTTACTGTCTCGGGTCGCCTGGGAGCTTGCGCAGGTGAACTTGGAGACCTGACTGTTACTTGCATTACCGTTACGGTCCAGGCATTCGTGGTTGACATGATTAATGCTGACTTTGCCCAGGAGAGGAGGACAATTGGAATCTTGTTTCATCATATAGTGTAGCTTTTTGGGATTATGAGAGTCATGTGCTCTAAGCAAGGCTGATTACAGTTGAGAACCTCTGCTGACATATATTCTCTGTTTTCCTCATGCAATCTCCATCTTGAGTTGATGTTTTGATTCTTCTTTTTTATTTTTCCCCATGTAAAATTTCTTGTGATATTCTTCGGATCTATATCTTCTTTCTCGATCCTCATATTGGGTGTGGGGGTCATGGTATACTTTCTTCATAAACTTCATTATTCTCTTTGACAACCCCAATTGGTCTGTCAATTGCTTTGTTGGCATGGCTATCAGCATCCTTATTTTGGTTTCTCAAGACATGCTTTATGGTTATTTTTCCCAGGCTTTCAAAGCTTGTTCTGATCCTTTGATAGATTTTGTTGATGGCTATGCTTTTGAAGTCCCTTTTGGCATCCAATGCTGCTATTATGATAGCTGAGTCCCCTATTATCATAGGGTCCTTGATTGCATTTTTGTTTAAAACCCTTGTGCCTAGGAGAAGGCTGTATGCTTCAGCCTTGTTGTTTTTCATTTCTCCAAGGTTCCATTCATAGGTTATTATTTTTTTCCATTTGGATCTAGTATAACTCCTTCTGCCCCTGCTTTGCCTGGGTTATTTTTTGTAGCTCCATCAAAAAAGAGAATGTGTCTCTTCTGTTCTTTTATCCATTCTGCAAAATCTTTATCCTCCAATCGTAATTTCCAATTCTTGTTTGTGTGAAATTCTTTATTTTTTGCTATAGCTGCTGCTTTTGCTTTGTTTTCTAACATTGCTTTGCTGTACCAGTCTTTCTCTTCTTGTTGTAAGTCGTTCTGGTCCATTTTTGAGATTCCTTTTGTACTTATTGTCTCTGCAACTTGGCTCTAAGTTTTTGCTAGGATCTTGCCTAGATTTGGCTTTTGTTCTTTGAAAATGCATTTGTTTCGGGCTAACCAAATTTGCCAACACAGGATTGAAGGAAAACATTGCCATATCCTACTTATTGTTGCCTTTTTTTCCTTTGTATATGGGTAGCTTTTATCTCTGTTTTTGTGAAGAGTTGTCAACTGAATCATTGGATTTATGTTTATTTCCAAAGGACTTGTTGCCTGTTTCCAACACTCTCTCGCCACCATACAGTTAATGAAGAGGTGTTGGATTGATTCTTCCTCCTTTTGACACATGACACATTTTGAGGGCCCTTATATTCCTTTTTTAAATTTTTTTTCAAAGGTAAGAATTTTACCTTTGAGAAGTGCCCATGTGAAGACTTTAATTTTGGGCAAACTCTCTGAATTCCAAGCTGCCTTCCAAAGACTCCAGTCATTTTGATTGTGGAGTTTTTGGAGGAGGTTGTACCCCGATTTCACTATGTAATCCCCTCCATTTGGGTCCCAAACAAAGTCATCCTGCACTTCCATGTTGATGGGCGCGGCTCCTGCCAGATGGACTTTTAAAATTTCCCACTTACTTTTTAGTCTTGGTGGTATAGCCAACTTTTTCCATCTTACCCAGTTATTCTGATCCCAATCCGAAATGGAATAAAGAGTGTTAAAACTTTGCTCTTCCACCCATCTCTGAAGTCCCCTTAAATTTTGTTGCTGATTTAAGGGGTTTTTTCCCCATTATTCTATTCTCCCAGATAGAAATTGTTTTGCCATTCCCTAGATTTTTGGATATTTGATCTCTAATGAGAGGAATTATCCTTTTAACCAATTTCTAGATTTGGTTGCATGGCCTGTCTAAAATAGTTTCAGTGAGCAGCTTTGTTCTTTGACAATTTAAGTATTTCATTTTTAGTACTTTTGCCCACCAGTGGCCATTCCCATTTATCATTCTCCAGAAAATTTTTGTCCCTAGAGCGATGTTCATTAGTCCTGGCAGGCTTATTGCTATACCTCCTTTTTCATAAGGAAGAGTAACTTGCTCCCATTTAACAAGGCTGAATTTTTTATTATCTTGCTTTCCTCCTTGCTAGAGGAAGCTTCTAATTATCAATTCCATTTGCTTGTGGGCGCTTGCCGAAGCCATAATGATTGCATACTGATATATAGGCAAGGCCGAGAGAAGTGCTTTAATCAGAGTCACTCTTCATGCCAGGTTGAGCCACATCACTCCCCAATTCTGAATTTTTCCCTTCATTCTCTCCACTTGCTTGTTCCAGACTTCTGATTTTACCACTTCCTTTGCTAAGGGCAGCCCAAGATAAGTGAAGTGGCTCCAATTTATTTGTAAAGGTATTTCCAATATTTGTGAGATACGCTGCATTGTTTTTGTTGGGGTATTCCAGCAATATATTCTGCATTTAGAGTTGTTTAGAATTCCTCCTGAAGCTAGGAGAAATTCATCCAAGACTTTTTTGAATCGTTTTGCTATAATGCAGGATGCTCCGACAAATACCTGGATTTTACAGTGAGAAACAATATTGGTTTTTCCACAGTGTTCGACTGGTTCTTCCACAATGGTTTTCAGAAACCCTCTTCCTGCAGTAGCAGTGGTCTCCTCTTCCTCTTTCAACAAAATGACAAACTGCTCCTTGATTTGCAAACATGCTGATCTACAACTTGCTTACTGGGCTCTGTCTTTCACAAGACGACTCAATAAAATTCGACTGTTCCTCAATTTGCACATCGGACTTCTCTGCGGCACTATGTCAGCATTCCCCTCAACAACGTTCCTCCAACGATGGAGAATGTTCCTCCAACGATGGCACCTCAACTTGAGAGAACCGACTCGGCTCCTTTTCCAGGGTTAAGACCAGATAATCTTAAAACAGCGACATAGATCCCACTGCATTCTTCCACGTGACTGAAAAAACCACAATGGGCTTTTCATTTCTTGGTGGCTGTAGCGGCAGGGTGCGTTCTTCCTTTTCCAGCGGTCCAGCGGCAGGGTCTCTGCACAATGAGTTTGAAACCAAACTTCGACGACTCTTTTGCGTTTGACTAACCGACGTCTCCTTTGTCCTCCACAACGGCGGAGGGAGCATCGCATTAGTCTATGCACAATGAATTTGAGCCCGAACTTCGACGACTCTGCTGCGTTTGACTAACCGACGTCTCCTTTGTCCTTCACAACTTCTTTGTAATAATAACAGTTCTTCAAACAGTTATCACAACAGTTCTTCAGTTCTTCAACCCTACTCGACAGCTTTCAACTTTAGCTCTGATACCACTTGTTGAACCCAACAATTTATCAAGCAAGAAAGAAATGTAAAGTTAAAAGGGAAACTAAAATATACACACACAAGTAAACACAATATTTTACGTGGTAAAACCTTGACAGTGTGTCAAGGAAACATCCATGGGGCAAGGGATTGGAAATCTTTATTAATCAAGAATGATTCTCATAATTACATTCTCTTGGGCATTCACCAATTTTATAAGAGTTTCTCCTCCGTTACATAACTGCTATTTGGTATAAAACTAGCTAGCAGTAACTTATAAAGATTTGACTCATTATTTCATAATTCATTGTCACATTTCAACATTGAATGCTGGAACATAGAAAAATTACTGGATCAATATTTGGTATCAAACATTACTTATTTTAAACCACTCTAACACCAATAGACACTATTGAAAAGTCAACAACAATCTGACGCAGAAGTCACTGTGGTACTACACTTAAAAAGTACTAAAAGAAGAGAAGCTTCTATAGAAGAATGATTGCATATAGAACAAAGGTAACATGTGCTTAAAGGTTTATCAAACTTTACATCTAAAATCCCAGGTATCAATAGCAAGATCACTTGCACTAATTCTAAGCTCAAATGCAACTCAAAAAATAAATAGTCTAATAACATCAATTTTGGAGCTAATACACCATTATTATTGGTAAATATCTCAACTACTCTAATTCACAATTAATACGCTCTAATTACTAATTAATACCCCTTGTAGCAGGCACTCTACTTACTAATTAATAACCCTTGTAGCAGGCACTCTACTTACTAATCCATTGAAGGTTAAATAATAGTGGGGATTAAACCATTGATAATTCCTTAGACTAGTATTGTGAGACTCGCGAGCCTTACATGTTTGGCCTAGCACAGTCTGTAATATCCCTTATCAGGAATATTCCTCAAACACAAACAAACTCCAACCAGAGATGGACTGGGAGGGCATTTACCGGATGTGTCGCCTCTGAAAAGAGGACGAGATCTGGAGGCTACCTAGCCCTTTCCAGACTTTGTCTAAGAGTATAGGAGAAAACACACAAGTGGTATAGTAGCCGGAAGCTCAAAGAGATAAAAATAACAATGGTGCAACATATAACAATATAACCATAAGCAGATACTCAGGAAATGCAGAGAGAAATGCTAAGCCATTTTATTATACTGAGTGATAGAATGAGTACAGGAGGTGATCAGAAAGATGGCACCTCGACTTGCACAAGGCAAGTGAAGAAATACACTCAGAATAGCAAGGGAATGGCCTCTCTATGAACTGCGTCCAAGCTGCCGAAGAACTGCCGTGCTGCTGCTGCTGCTAGAAATCAAATGAGGATTTGGGGCTTTCCCCTCCTCAGAAACTGCTGAAACTCTGCAATCAGATTCTACTCAAGAAACCCAGAAAAACCCAGAAAGCTTTTCTGAAATGGCCGACCCTCGAAAATTGCCCCCTTGAGGACCCACCCAAATTCCCAATCCCTCAAAGCTCTGCGCTGCCACTGAAATAAACCCACCACAACTCTGCCAGAAGCTCAGCCAAAATCCTCCAATATGCAAGGAATGATCCCTTGCTCAACCTCCCAGCTCAAATCCCCTTGCAAAACCTCAATCTAGAACTGCTCCCAGAAAGAACTATGTCATCCCTCTCAAGACTGCGTAATCATCCACTATGCTCAATCCTCCTGCCAAAATGCTGATGAAACTACTGCAAAAATACTAATGGAAATACCTTGCCCGAGCAGGGACTTGAAGTCCCTCGGGGCTAAGGGCGAGATCTCCGAACGGAGACACTCAATGCACTAAATAGTGCTGCAGACTAGCTAAACAGCCAACGTGCTCTAAGTCTAAGCGACCAACTCAAATGCACATAATTGAATGCCAAAATGAGGAGGCTCCTCTCTCCTTTATAGCATTGGCCTCTCTCAATCCCAAGGCTCACCTCCTCCAATGTAGCTTTCCTCTTGCCACGTGTTTCTCACCATCTGCGCAGTCACTCCAAGTGTCTACGTGGGCCCCTCCTCTACGTGGTTCTTTGGACCCCCTTGGTTCACCTTTTAAGTTACAACGTTGTGCTACTAGGGAGTGTCTTTATTCATGAAGTGAGTATGTCCCCCTCTCCTCACCTTTTTATTTATAAATAGCTATAGAAGGCAAAATTGAGCAAAATCAAATATTCCAATTAGCCATGGCTAATTAGGAATATTACAGTCTCCCCCGGCAAAATGTTGCTTGTCCTCGAGCAACTGAAGTGATGGATGCTGCAAGATCTTCTCACTCTCCCAAGTGGCATCCTCATCTGGTAAATTCTTCCACCTCACCAAGAATTCCCGGACTGTCCTGCTCCGCAGTTGCCTCTCCTTGGTATCAATAATAGCCTCTGGCTGCAACACCAAATGCCCCTCATCATCTCTGGGTGGTAGCTCATCTGTCACTGTCACATGTTGCCCCAATGCCTTCTTCAGGCATGATACATGAAAAATGTTATGAATCTTGTTGCCTTGGGGCAGTGCCAACTCATATGCAACCTGTCCAATCTTGCGTATCACCCTGTATGGCCCATAAAAGCGGGGCTTGAGCTTCTCAGCCCCCTTCTGCTTCAGTGACGATTGTCGATATGGCTGTAATCGTAAGTAGACCAGGTCTCCTACCTCACATTGTCTCTCCACGCGACCCCTGTCAACATACAACTTCTGCTAGTTCTGCGCTGTAGCCATATTATCCTTGAGAGCTTGGAGAATATCCTGACTCTCTTGGATCCAAATCTTGGCTCTCGGAGCCTTGCTAGCACCAAACATCACGTCAGCAAAAGATAAAGGATGATACCCATACAAAGCATAAAATGGTGACATACTAATGGATATGTGATGAGTAGTGTTGTAGTAGTATTCCCCCAGATGTAGCCACTTCAGCCATGCTCGCTGCTGCCCACTGACATAGTTACGCAAGTAGCCCTCCAGCTACTTGTTAACTATCTCTGTTTGCCCGTCTGTCTGTGGGTGATAACTGGTACTCGGTGTCAACTCCGTCCCCACCAACCAGAAAAGCTCCTGCCAAAACCTGCCCATGAAACGGTTGTCCTTGTCACTGATGATGGTCTTAGGAAGACCATGTAGCCTAAAGACCTCTCTGAAGAACAACTCGGCCACCTGTGCTGCTGTGTAGTGTGCGGATATGGCAAAAAAATGTGCGTACTTCGTCGGTCGATCAATGACGACAAAGATACAATCCTTGCCTTGCACCATGGGCAACCCTGTGATGAAGTCCATCGAAATACTCTCCCATTTCCCCTCCGAAATGGGAAGAGGCTGCAATAATCCTGCGAGATGGGTCATCTCCCCCTTGTTCCTCTGGCAAACATCGCACTCTCGGACATGCTGGAGTATGTCCTCCTTGAGGCCTTTCCACGAGAACCTCTCTCTACTGGCCCTGTAGGTTTTGGTAAACACTTGATGGCCTGCTAATGGTGAACCATGTGACGCCTGAAGTATCTTCTTCTTGAGCTAAGACCCCTCAGTCAAGAAGATCCGGTCCCTGTAGTAGATGATCTCAGCGACCACCCTATACTTGTCACCTGCCACCTGCCCATCCAGAACCTCACATGCAAATCTGTCCTTGGAGTACTCTACTAAGAGTCGAGCCCTCCAGTCTGCGTCCAAGCTCATAAGAAACAACGTACCTGGTCTACGTGAAAGGGCATCTACTACCACGTTGTTCTTACCCTTGACATACTCAATGTCAAAGTCATATGCTTGGATCTTGTTGATCCACTTCTGCTGCCTCTCTTGTAGCTGCTTCTGCTCCAAAAAGAACTTGAGGTTGTTGTGATCAGTCCTCACCCTGAACCTGTTACCCACCAAATACTGCCGGTACTTAGCCAATGCATGCATGATGGTCAGCATCTCCTTGTTGTATATAGAATACAACCTCTCGTGCGGAAGGAGCTTCCGGCTCTCAAAGGCTATAGGGTGACCTCCCTGCATCAACACTGCGCCGATCCCCTCTCCCGACGCATCACACTCCAAAACAAATGGCTGCGTAAAATTTGGCAACGCAAGCACTGGGCAACTGCTCATAACCTCCTTGAGCCTATCAAAGGCTCGCTGCACTGTATTCGACCAACTGAATGCCCCCTTCCTCGTCAAATCTGTCAGGGGTGCAGCAAGCTGTGAGAAACCCTTGACGAACTTCCGGTAGTAAGTACAAATGCCAATGAATCCTCGAAGTTCCGTCACGTTTCTCGGCTTTAGCCAATCTCTGATGGCCCTTATCTTCTCCTCGTGGGCCCTCACTCCGTCCACTCCTATGATGTGTCCCAAGTATAACATCTCCGTCAACCCGAACTCACATTTGGAGAGCTTGGCATAGAACTGTTGCTCCTCCAAGATGCGCAATACTGTCTCAATGTGCTGGAGATGCTCCTCCCAAGTCCTGCTGTAGATGAGTATATCATCAAAGAATACCAACACAAACTTTCTCTAAGTGACTGCGGATGATGTGATTCATGCAAGACTGGAATGTAGCTGGGGCGTTGGTTAGCCTGAAGGGCATCACCAAAAACTCAAAGTGCCCATAGTGACACCTGAAGGCAGTCTTGGGAATGTCCTGTTCCCTCACGCGAATCTGATGGTACCCAGATCTCAAATCAATCTTTGAGAAGAACCGGGCTCCTCTCAACTCATCCATCAACTCATCGATCCTGGGTATGGGGTACTTGTTCTTCAGGGTCTTCTTGTTCAGGGCCCTGTAGTCAATGCACATCCTCAATGTGCCGTCCTTCTTTTTCACCAACACCATGGAAGAAGCAAAAGGACTCGTGCTCGGCCGAATGTGCCCAAGAGCCAGCAACTCCTGAATGGCTCGCTCAATCTCATCCCGATAGGCCTTGGGATGCCTATAGGGGGTAGTAATCACTGCCTGTATGCTCTGCTCAAGCTCAATGATGTGCTCAAACCACCGGTCCGGTGGCTGTCTTGGCGGAATCTCCCCAAATACTATGCTGTACCGGTCAAGGATGGACTGTATCTCTGGGTGCATTGTCTGCCCTGTAGTCCTTGCCTCCGATGCACGTAGCTCCACTACCCACTCTATGTCTCCCTTCCGGAAGACTACCTCCATCCGATGAGCTGAAATAGTCTGAGGCGGGTATGTGCGCTGTCCTCGTATCTTCTCATGCCTCTCTGTTTTCTCATCATCCCACTCCATCTCTAGGGCCTTCTAATCTGTAGTGACCTTCCCTAGAGTGATGAGCCACTGAACACCCAGTACTATGTTGGTGTCCGGAATATTAACCATGAAGAAGTGGTCAGTCAGTGTTTAGGTGCCCATCGTCACTGATAACTTTGGAACATAATGAGCACACACCATGGTCTGATCTCCTGGGACCAAAACTGAAAATCCATTGAAGCTTTCTGTCGGTATACCTCTCCGCTCAACCATCTGTGCATCGATGAAGTTGTGGGTGGCCCCACTGTCAACCAAAACTGATACTCGCTGGCCACGCACTGCCCCCAGTACGCACAACGTCAAATACTTGGGAACTCCTCGTAATGCTACATGGGCTCCTCTGGTAGGTGCAAAAGTTGCACCACCTGCTGCTGGTGGTGGAGGCGGCAAGGGACCCTGCATGGCATGACTATCTCCTGCCTCCACATCATCCTCCTCATCTTCTTCCCCGCTGCTCTCGGAGAAGACCTCAATAAAATGTGCTTTGCCAGCAGCACATCTATGTCTTGGTGCCCACGGCTCCTGACAGGTGAAGCATAACCGCTTCTTTTCAACTCCTTCCTGGCATCATCATCAATCTGTACTCGTCCTGGATTCCCCTTTGGAGGCAGAATCCTCACATCCTTCCCCTTAGGCTGAAAATCCTGTCGCTGGGGGTAAGGTGTCCGGGTCCTGGGTAAGACATTTTGTAAGTCCCGGGTCCTGCTAATAGCATCTTGAAGGGTGGTTGGTTTAGCGGATCTGACTAGACCCCGAAGTGGCTCTGCTAACCCCTCAACATACATGTAGATCTTTCGTGCTGTGGATAAATCTGGCACCATCACTGAAACCCTCAAAAAGTCCGTAATGTAGGTCTTTGGGCTCCCTGTCTGTTTGAGCCTCGTCAGCTCAACAAAGCGCTGTTCTGGATCCCTCCGGTCAAACCTCTCCATCAATCTCTTGGTGAACTCGACATACGTCGTCACTGTGGAATGCCCGAGTGTAACCATCCCATGGAACCACCAATCCTGGGCCTCACCATCCAAATGTAATGTCGCCACCTTGATGGCCTCTGTCTCCGACATCTGGTTAAGCTGGAAGTAAATGTCCAGCTTCTCCACCCAAGACTTTGCCGAACTGTTTGATGAACCATCAAACGTAGGCAAGTGGAATCTACTAGCTGCACGGTGGGTGTCACCATCATGATAATGTCGGTACCCTCTGTGATGGTCGCTAAGTCTACTATCCCGTTGGAGCTGAACAAAGTCTCTGAATGAGAGAGCCTTCCTGAACTCCTACCCATAGGCCTGGTATTCTGCAAAATAATCGCCCATATGACCGGGCTCTGCCTCCTGCTGGGCTCCGGCTCTCGTGTCTGCTTCTAAGAAAGTGGGCATGGTAGAGCGTGTAGGGGCATGTGAGGCCACCTGCTGAGTAGTATCACGCTGCTCTGGCAAATGGCGGGATGCACCCGATCCCTCACCAACCTGGAAAACCCGTGGGCTGTCACGTTGTCTAGCCTCTACTACTGTGAATCTCTGCCCCATCACCTCAATCTGCCTTGACAGATCCTGTACTGATTTGAGGAGCATGTCCGCAAATCTCTTCCCGTCATCATCTGCCATCGGATTCTCCTGCTCCGCGTCCACCACAGGCTCCTCCTGTCCTGCGTCCACCACATGCTCCTCCTGTTTTGCGTCCACCACCGAAACACAGTCTCCCTCTCCGTAGGTGTTCTCCAACCTACGCCAAGCGTCTCTGTATTTCCTACCTTTGTAATAGATGTAGAGCTTTTCTGCGGATGTCATAGATTGCTAGCTCCACAGGTTGAGCCAGATCTATGCTCTGATACCACTATAATATCCCTTATCAGGAATATTTCTCAAACACAAGCAAACTCCAACCAGAGATGGATTGGGAGGACATTTACGAGATATGTCGCCTCTGAAAAAGAGGACAAGGTCTGGAGGCTACCTGGCCCTTTCTAAACTTTGTCTAAGAGTATAGGAGAAAACACACAAGTGGTATAGTAGCCGGAAAGCTCAAAGAGATAAAAATAATAATGGTGCAACATATAACAATATAACCATAAGCAGATACTCAAGAAATGCAGAGAGAAATGTTAAGCCATTTTATTATACTGAGTAATAGAATGAGTACAGGAGGTGATCAGAAAGATGGCACCTCGACTTGCACAAGGCAAGTGAAGAAATACACTCAGAATAGCAAGGGAATGGCCTCTCTGTGAACTACGTCCAAGCTGCTGGAGAACTGCCGTGCTGCTGCTGCTGCTAGAAATCAAATGAGGATTTGGGCTGTTCCCCTCCTTAGAAAATGCTGAAACTCTGGAATCAGATTCTACTCAAGAAACCTAGAAAAACCCAGAAAGCTTTTCTAAAATGGCCGACCCCCGAAATTGCCCCCTTGAGGACTCACGCAATCCCTCAAGGCTCTGCGTTGCCACTGAAATAAACCCACCACAACTCTGCCAGAAACTCAGCCAAAATCCTCCAATATGCAAGGGTTGATCCCTTGCTCAACCTCCCAGCACAAATCCCCCTGCAAAACCTCAATCTAGAATTGCTCCCAGAAAGAACTGCGTCATCCCTCTCAAGACTGCGCAATCATCCACGATGCTCAATCCTCTTGCCAAAATGCTGATGAAACTACTGCAAAAATACGGATGGAAATACCTTGCCCGAGCAGGCACTCGAAGTCCCTTGGGGCTAAGGGTGAGATCTTCGAACAGAGACACTCAATGCACTAAACAGTGCTGCAGACTAGCTAAACAACCAGCGTGCTCTAAGTCTAAGCGACCAGCTCAAATGCACATAATCGAATGCCAAAATGAGGAGGCTCCTCTCTCCTTTATAACATTGGCCTCTCTCAATCCCAAGGCTCACCTCCTCCAACGTAGGTTCCCTCTTGCCACGTGTTTCTCACCATCTGCGCAGTCACTCCAAGTGTCTACGTGGGCCCCTCCTCTACGTGGTTCTTTGGCCCCCCTTGGCTCACCTTTTAAGTTACAACGTTGTGCTACTAGGGAGTGTCTTTATTCATGAAGTGAGTATGTCCCCCTCTCCTCACCTTTTTATTTATAAATAGCTATAGAAGGCAAAATTGAGCAAAATCGAATATTCCAATTAGCCATGGCTAATTAGGAATATTACACATCATTCACAGAAAGAGTAGTTGCTGAAAGCTCATCAAATTTATATTAATGTACTAACTACTTGACTAATGCTTCTCCTTGTTTCAATTCGTTGAGAAGAGGACGAGTGGGGAGCTTTAGTCTTTGATTGAAGGAAGGACGAGTTAGAGAACCAGTTAGACTTAGTTAACTAGTCAATCACAACTCAAGTTCTAAATTTGTGACTTTCCAACTTTAGCATGGATAGAATCAATAAAAGGAGGACGGAGGCAAAAAATTATCATTATTGTATGCACAAGTTTGCGTGTAAGAGATCTTTGTTGTGGGATCATATCTTGGAGGAGCCAATATGCAACATTGAAGAGAGACTTTCTTGTGGTAGAATTGCACTAAGAAATAGGGCAATTCTGCACCAGGAAATAGGAGTCAAGCCCTAAAGAATAGGGAGTCCTTTGTGCTAGGAAATAAAAGCCTGTGCGCAAGGGAATAGGGCTTGTCTTAGCGCAATAAAGTAGGAGCAGGGGTCAATGTGTTTGTAGGGTGAGTCCAACTAGTATAGTGGGAGGATAAGTGTGTTCTAAGGGTGACAATTTGCCTTGTAAGAGAATCTATTGCTCAAACTATATCTATAAAATACTACAACAAAGTAGAGGGTTTTCCCAAGAAATCAAGTGTGTAAATTGTGTGACTGTGTTTTTATCTCTATGTTTTAATTCCACTGCTTATAAGTGTTATGAAATTTGTGTCTTGGTGAAAGAAAGTTAGTTTCAAATTATGTTATGAAACCAGCTAAAGGAAAAGATAGAAAAGATAGATCAACGCCTTAGAATTCAGCCTCTTCGAGGGGGCAACCTCCTTTACATTACATAAATGAACAATTCTTGGATGATACAAATGAAAAGACCTCCTTTTTATATATAGGAGTCTAAGGGGTCATAACATAATCAGAGCCGACATAACAATAATAATGTAAGGGCACAATAATAACAATAGTGGGCTTCTATGGGGCACAATAGTAACAATATGGGCACTACATGGGTACATCAATATAATAAGTGGGTTGTACTAATAACAATAAGGGGCTACACTAGTAGTATAGGGGCCTAACATGCCCCTCTCCTTCAAAAAACGTTGTCCTCAATGCTTGAGTAGTTCTTGATGCTTCTGTATAAAATTCTTGTCCTCCCATGTGGAATCTTCAGCGGGTAAGTTCTTCCACTTGATGAGATACTTTGAAATTGATCGATTTCGTAGCTGTCGGGTTCTTGTTTCTGTGACTGCTCCAGGTTCCAATATGATTTTTCCTTCCTCTTCAATTTCTAGTAATATTGTTTGAATTGGGATTTTTTGCAATTTTTGTATAAGTGGCCATACTTCTTCGTCCTTCTTCCATTCATCCCTTGCTTCATTTATCCAATCTGGTTGGATAATAGAAATAGCACAAAACAATGCTTCCACATCCTCATCCTTGAAGAGTCTTCCCATTCGGTAAGGTCGCCATTTTTTAAGTGCATGTAGTATTGCCAACGTTTCCTTCTCATAAATAACTTGCTTGAGATGTAGCAGTAAAAACACCCAATCACCTACATCAAAACTTTTTTCACTACGATGTTGATCTACCTGTTGTTTCGTTTGATTTTGCACCGAAGTGGCGTTATCCTTTAAAATTTGGAGAACTTATTGTTGATGCTCGATGTGATCTTTCACTGCTTGAACCTTTTTCTTCTTGATATGTCCTTCTATCTCTAGAGTTTGAGGAGTGGTAATTTCTTCCAATCCTTTACAAGATATGGTCGGATTCATTTCTTGATGCTCGATGTGATCTTTAACTTCTTGAACATTTTTTTCCTTGATATGTCCTTCTATCTTGATAGTTTGAGGAGTGGTAATTTCGACCAATGAATTACAAGATATGGTTGGATTCATTTCTTCTTTCTTGATGTGATCTTTCACTTCTTGCACCTTTTTCTTCTTGATATGTCCTTCTATCTTGAGAGTTTGAGGAGTGGTAATTCTTGCCAATGCTTTACAAGATATGGTCTGATTCATTTCTTCTTTCTTTGGGGTGGGGTCCTGGCGTATATCTTCTTCTTTTGATGTTTTTTGATCCTTCTCTTCCTCCTCTTCATATTCTATGTAAAATAATTTCTTCTCAGCACACTTATTACCTTTAGTGCATTTTCTATCACAATTGTAACAAAGCCCTTTTTCTTTTTTTTCTTCCAATTGTTGTGGTGTAACCCTTGTAGGTTGTGGAAAGCTAGGAGAAACAACACTTCCATCTTTATAGTTGTGAGGGGTATGCTTCCTGGTTTTCATAATTTTTCTTTCCACTATGTCACAAAGCCCTTTTACTCTTTCCAATTGTTGTGGTGTTGCTCTTTGTATCCTCATAATGTGTTATCATTTCCTCCATGAAAATTGACCATGTAACAAGTTGTTTACGAGAACAAAGCCCTTCGTACCATAAAAATTGATCTGGTTCTAAATATGAAGATGCAATACATACCTTTTGTAATAGTTGTACACCATGTAGATCAAAATATTGCTCCATCTGAAGTATCCAATTTACCGGATCCTTGCCATCAAACTTCCTCATCTTGCTTTTTCTTGATTTTAGGAGCTCGACCTTGAAACGACTGTAACTCTGTACTTTCGGATCTTTAAGTTCTGAAATTGTGACCTATAGTAGCCCTCTGTGTCCTCTTTCCAATGCCACCAGTCTGATCCAAATTGGATTCTCTAAGAAAGAGTTATGCACAATCTCCCAAGATGACCTGATTATAGACCTTTCCAGAAGAGCGAAATTGTATGAAGTGCCACGTGTCACTGTTTCGACCTTTGGATCTAAAAAATACATACAAGAAACTACAGTCTGTCCTCTTTCTGTACCTTCTTACAAAATTTCAATCCGATCCCCAGAGAGAAAGTTATGATGATTTTCCCCAGGTCACCTGTTTGGAATGTAATTCAGGAGTCTGCAAAAAGACCAACTTCCTCAGATCATATCTCCGCAAATAAAGCACGAAAAGCTCTGAAATTCGGACCCAAGGTTCAACGCGATTTCTTCTCAAATGGGTTTTTTTTTGCAACTTCTGAAACGTCATAGAAAAAAGTTATAGTGAGAATTCCACGATGACTTGTTTGGAACAGCGAAACCCTAGAACCCAAAGCTCTGATACCAAATGTTATGAGACCAGCTCAAGAAAAAGATAGAAAAGATAGATCAACGCGTTAGAATTCAGCCTCTTCGAGGGGGCAACCTCCTTTACATTACATAAATGAACAATTCTTGGATGATACAAATGAAAAGACCTCCTTTCTATATATAGGAGTCTAAGGGGTTATAACATAATCAGAACCGACATAACAATAATAATGTAAGGGCACAATAATAACAATAGTGGGCTTCTATGGGGCACAAGAGTAACAATATGGGCACTACATGGGTACATCAATATAATAAGTGGGTTGTACTAATAACAATAAGGGGCTACACTAGTAGTATAGGGGCCTAACAAATTATACATCTAAGTAGTTGCAAAATTTCGTGGAAAATTAACATGGTATGAGAGCAGAGATCAACATAAAGACCAACACCGATTTGATAAGTTTGTGAAGAGTGCAGATCAGAGTTTTGAAGAGCAGTTCTTTGGATAAGTAGGATGTCGTTCCACGAACTAAGAGCAGATCAATGTTTAGAGGGAGCCTCTAACTCGTGCTCATGGAAGGAGAGGATCACAATAGTGTTGGAAGATAATGGGGTGGGAGAGTTTATCAAGCAGGCTATAGTGCCACCTCAAGATCCCCAATAGTTGGCCCAACATACTAAGAATGACACCAAGGAAAAGAGGATTATTCTAGAGGGAGTCAAAGATCATCTTATTCCTCATCTCCATGACAAGAAGACAACATATGAGATGTTCAAAGCTATCCTAGATCTGTATCAGGGGTCTAGTGATGCCAGGAAGCTTGTTCTCAAGGAGAGGCTAAGGAGTATTTAGATGAGCAAAGGAGACCCATCATCACATATCTTTCAAAGTTCGCTCAGGATCGAGATGAGCTAGGTGGTGCGGGTGTGACGACACTAGACAGTGACCTTATGAGTCTAGCACTACTAGGACTTCATAAGTCTTGGTATAGCTTCTAGGAGGCAGTAAGTGGCAGAGAAAAATTTCCTAGTTGGGAAAGGATGTGGGGTGACTGTGTTCAGGAAGAAATCTGGAGAGGGACTAGAGATAGTAGATTAGCGAAGATAGGACAAGGAGAACATTGCCCTAGTAGGCATAGGCAGCAAAGCCAAGGGCAAGAAAGGCAAAGGGGAGGCCAAGTCCAGTCAAAAGGGCGAGAAGAAGAAGAAGGATCTAAGCAAGATCAAGTGATTCCATTGCCATGAGTTTGGGCACTATGCTACTAAGTGTCCTAATCAAAAGAAGGGATCTAGTAAGGATCATGTGGCCGCATCAATTGAGGTAGATAGGTTTTCTTCTCAGTTCAAGAAAGATTTCTCATTGATAGCTTGCATGGCAAGCTCAGTAGGGAGAAACTCATGGTATATTGATTTTGGAGCATCCTTCCATATGACCAAGAACAAGGGGTATTTCAGCTATATGAAGGAGAAGGACATGCAGTTTTAGATTGAGCTAGGAGATGATGGCGAGTACACATCTAGGGAAGTTGGTATTGTCAGCTTTGAGAGGGAGTCTGAGAGCTCTCTTCATCTCAATGATGTTTTCCATGTTCCAGGCTTGAAGAAGAACCTTGTTGCAGTAGCTACCCTTGAGGATAAGGGATATGATGTCATATTCAATAGAGGTAAGGCTTACCTTAAGCACTTAGCTTCTAGTTTAGTGAAGTAGATAGGTGTGAGGATGAAGAAACTTTACAGGTTGTAGGTTGAGACATGCGCAACCTTGAGCAACAAGGCCGGTGGTGAGCATAGTAGAGATGTTAGAGAATTTTGGCACAGGTGCATGGGACTCTTGCATGATGGGGCATTGAAGATTCTTCAACAGATAGCCACAGGATTGCCGACATGCAGTTTTGATCAACATGATGTATGCAAGGGGTGCACACTTGGCAAGTATGTTGAGACTTCTTTTCAGGGCTGAGATCCTCAATAGAATGGAGTGGATGAGAGGAAGAACCATAACATTGTTGGAGTGGCCAAGGCCATGTTGCATGATTAGGGACTGCCTATGTTCTTGTGGGTAGAAGCATGCAACATTGCAATATTTTTGCAGAATAGGAGTCCACACAAAGTGCTTGGACAAGTTACACCGGATGAGGCTTTCATAGGCAAGAAACTTGATGTTTCACACTTCTGTATCTTTGGCACAAAAGTTTATTGTCATGTGTCCAAAGATAGCAGGAAGAAATTGGAGCCCACAACTAAAAAGGGAATTTTTGTGGGATACAGTGAGATAGCTTAGGCATACAGGGTGTATCTACTAGGACTCAAGAAGATATTTATCAGGGGGGATGGGAGTTTCCAGGAGGATAAGGCTTTGAGGGATTCCTTGGAGTGAGAGCAAGTTAGTGTTGGCATTATGATTCTGGTATGGCTCTATGTTACAGATGTTGTACTTGATGGCAACACCCGTGGCTCTCAAAATGTTGAAAATTAAGAAGTACGCAAGAGAACAGTTCAGAAGATGCGTACACGCAGGTACACCGTGAAGGGACCGCGGCTTGACACGTAGGTCACCCGTTCAGGAGGTGCGTACCCCTAGTTTCACTTACTTCAAGGCAGAGAAGCGCGTTCACGTGGGGTTTCCTATGTTTGGCCCGTGGTATTTAGCCCGCCACTCTTGATTCTATGGTTTTGGCCCGTGGTATTGCTTTATATTATTATTATTATTGAGCCCCATGTTTTTGGGCCCCTTGTATTGGTTATTTATGGTATTGATCCATGATTTTAGGAGGAGCTTGCCTATATAAAGCAAAGGAGATCACTTGGCTAAGCATCTTTAACAATTGAATATCTTAAGATCTGAAATATTGGGTTATTGTATTAAAAGCTTAATCTATATGTAAGTGAAGTTGAAAGCGAATCTGTGAAGGGTGATCTCTCGAGTGCATGATCAGATCTGGGCATCTGACTAACTGTGCCACACTGGTGGACTGCCAATTCGGCCCTAATCAGAAGTGCGCAGGTGATTAACGGTACAGGTGCGTGGGTACGCAGAGCAGAAGAAGGGGTACTGCGTGGGTACGCAGAGCAGAAGAAGGGGTACTGCGTGGGTACGCAGAGCAGAAGAAGGAGAACTGCGTGGGTACGCAGTGCGACAAAGGTTCAGGTGCGTACGCACAACAAAAGTACGCGGCGCGATAGTATCTTTGAGTGCGTGGCTTCAGTAACGGTACGCGGCGCGATAGTGTCTCTGGGTGCGTACCTACAATAACAGTACGCAGCGCGATTGAAGAAGCAATGCGTGGGTACGCGACGCAGCAGAAGGCCCTCTGCGGGTATACGCAGGGAAGCAGAAGGTGAAGTGCGTAGCGACGCAGGCCACAGAAAGAAAAACTGCGTATCTGTCTTAAGATCTTCTGTTGACTGAATTTTTCTGTTGATAAGGTGTTCTGGGTTAGTTCTGTTATTGTTGATCTGGTTACTGCAGTTGACTGTGTAATTTACATGTACTTGATGATCATTTGATGCTTATGGATCCAGTTTGAAAATTTATGAAAAGTGGTCATTGTAAGAAAAGAAGTAGGGGGTTGTAGCTCCCTTCCAGGAAAGACTGGAAAACGAGAGAGAGTTGCATCTCTCTGCAGGTTGCAGCCTGTGTACTGGTAAAGGACTGCACCAGTACAAAATCATTGTAAAAGGAGTTTCTAATTTGAAAGAAGATAGAGACATATTGCAGCAGGTGGTTTTCACCCACATTGGGTTTCCACCTTACATCTGGTGTTCCTTGGTGTGACTATCTGTTTTTCTTGTTCATGCTCATTATTTTATGGTACTGATATGCAAAAATAATTCAAAGTATAAATAAGGAAGATTTGTTAAAAGAACTTGATAATACTGATTCACCCCCCCCCCCTCTCAGTATTATTTCCAACAGTTAGAGTACCTGAGGAGGAGCTACTTGCTCCTAAGTAGGAGTCACAACCAAGATCACAAATTGAGTCCTCACTCCTAGCCTGGTGGCAAGAGAATGTTGTGAAGGTAAATCCCCTCTGTGGATAGAGGCGATCCCTCTAGCCCTGATGCTAATCACTCAATCTTTTGAAGATGACTTTGATTATTTCGCTCTAGGCCTCACTCCTTGTTTTCACATCCGAATACCTGCAAGGAGGATCAAAGAGCTATGTAAGATACAAGAGCATATATGGCATACATTAAACATAAACTACTTAATAGATCAAGAAGTATTAAGCTAAAAGTATAAATATTTACACAATTATGGAAATTGAACATCAGATGTATATATTGATAAGCTAAAAATGGAAGCATATAACCTATGCCTTGATGTTGGAGGCCTCCTTTTGGTGGATGTCCAAGTCCAAGAAAAGACTCTTCAAGCACTCCTTCTCCAAGCTATAATGGGTAGCATGTAAGCATAATCTTAGCATAGGGATGCAACAATCAATGACCAAACATTTGGGGATGGAAGGGAGTGAATTTATAGGAAGGGAGAGGGAGTTAGGGATCCACAAAAGAGGGAGGAAGGTCCACATCTCAAGGGGAAAACCCATGTTGATAAGATCAAGAGGTCCAAATGGGAGAGCTCGACCATATCAACAACAACCAATATTCAACTCTCTGTTCTTGAAGGTTCTAGTGCACGAAGCTTCTCTTCTAGTTTGGGAAAAATTGCTAGAAGAGGTTCAACGCGGGTTTTCATATCAAAACCCATGCTGACAACGCTAGTGTATAACTGTGCAACTTTCCATCAGCATGGGCAGACAGTGAAGCAAAGCATGCTAATGCTAAAATTTAGGTTTATGTTAACCTTCTTCAGAATGGATTCAGGGCAATTTTCCTTTGATCTTTTAGGGAGACTTTGTTCTGTATATCATGATGGATATGCTGCACAGTAGTCAATTTTTTGGCACTTCGGAACATGAGACAGGAAGTGAACAAGAGGTATGACTAGATACTGTGTAACAGATGCCCCCTAAAGCATGAAGGTAGAACAAGGAGTGATGGCTGAGATGCTTTACAAGTAAGTGCAAGGACGAGAACAACACCATCAAGATACCTGCAAATCAAGCATATACATAAACATATACATATCTGATGATCATGCCTAATGATACATGAATAGGCATCTAATAATGCATGAATCCACGACATGGACGCAACCATCCGAATAGAAGGGATCATGTGTATGGATCCTCGGCATGGTCGTAGCGATCCGAATAAAGAAGGATCATGAATATGGACCCATGGTATGGTCGTAACCATCCGCCCAAAGGAAACATGTATACAATCATGAATAACTCAGAACTCCACGCAACCTGGATTTTATCAAACAGAATCCAGGGTCTTGTGCTTTGTCTCGACCTAATCAATGTACGAATTCTAACATGTGAATAGATGTGTTGAAGTCAAATATGATACAAAACCACCTGATTACCAGTCAATGATGTAAATCGTTAACAGGCATGAGAGAAACCACCAATAATGACAATGGCTCTCAAGGTATGATCAACACAATCCACGAATGTGAACAATGAAGCTAAAGTTGAACACTTGTGGAATCACCCGATCAAAGGTCAATGATGTAAACCTGTCGTCGAATGCGAAGAACTTGCCATTGAGGCATGCAAGTTCTAAGGCACTGGAAGGGAGTTTCTAGATCATCTTCCTGGAGAATGAGCTGAAGTCGACAGGAAATGATCCGTTGAAAGAGGGCCATAATGAATACCACATCATCGACACGAAACAAAAGGATGTAGTAGAGTAGATGAGTGTGGGCCATAATGAATACCACATCATCGACATGAAACAAAAGGATGTAGTAGAGTAGATAAGTGTGATCCAGCACTGTGGCAGAAAGTCAGACAGTGTATAAGCGGTAAAGAACTGCAGATAGGACTTCTCTTGAACATATCGGCGACACGACTCCGAAGTTTGGCAGCATTTGATTCAACATAGGATCAAAGGTCATGATGACAAAGTGGTATAATCAGATGAGAGGCAAAATAGATTTCCCAAACCCAGGAAAGCAAGTGACCAAGTGAGGATGTCCTAAACCCGACACAAGCGACAAATGAGTGTCATGTTCAAGAGCGACATGCTGCCTTTACGAAATACAAGAGATGATCGCTTTCACTATTTTCCCACCATTTTTGGCGAGTGCCCCATATATTTTTTATCACAAGCTTGAAGGGGATAGCATATGCTTGCCATATAAGTTCATCCTTCAGATGAATCCATCCTAATAAGTTTTACGAGCCCTAGGAAGGAGAAACTCGGCTCGTCATGGTGACAAGTCCTGCGTCGTTTATGTTTTACGAGTCCGATGAAGGTGAAACTCGACATCTTTTTCATGTTTAAAGAGTTTGAAAAAGAAGCGAAAAAGAAAATTCCAAAGGTCCCTTTTTGTAAATCGTCTCTTGAACCCGAAAAGGTAGAAAACAATATCCAAGAGAACCTCTTAGCCATGTTCGACTAAGGTATTCCTTTTTCGTACAACAGTCTATCTCAGTTCGGAAAAGGGTTAAACTTATATGCAGTAGATGTCATTTCATTTACTTTAACGAGTTCGAAACAACAAGTACTCGACAATCTTTTCATTTTTCGAGAGTCAGAAAAGAGCTTAAAGATGACTCCAGGGGGTCTCTTTTTTATTTATTTTTTGATGAGTCCGAAAAAGTGATAAAATAAAACTCGTTGAATCAGTCAAGATAAATCACCGTCACTAAGAATATATGACCTGTCGCTGCACAAGGAAACACACATTACCGATTTTGAGGAAAAATATATAAAAAATGAGTGAAATATGCCCTAATTTGGTAAAAATATTATTTAAAACTTATAAATAGGGCAAAAAGTAAGTCATTTTTACCATTTTACCAATTTGCAATTGTGAGAGCATTTTTACCTCATTTTACCTCGATTTCAGGCAAGGAGCACGATCAATCCTGGACACCATTTGCTGAGCCGCTTGTTGCAGGTAAGAGATCTGTCCCTTCCCTTCATTTTGGTACTCATTTCATGCATTTTCATCCATAGGATAGGCTGCAAGGAGGACTTGCAAAAAAATTATATCGTGGGTGACCAGCGTGGGTTTTACCCATCGGACTCGCGCTGCTCACCTTGTGGTCAATTAGGCCCTCGCAATGGTAGTGTGAGAAAATTCATAAACAATTGTGTTGGCGCCGAGGTAAATTTTCAAAGTGAAATCCTCCATGTAAAAAAGTTTATCTTGGATTTTGTCTCCATGGAAGCTCATGAAATGTTGTTTTATTGATTTTCCACAAGATAATCAGTCCAAAATGGTGATTGAATGGAAAGAAAGGGGACATGAAGTTGAATACCATCAGGCTATGTAGGATCAAGATTGTGTTGATGCCCTACGAGCATGTGGATTGCTCAAGTTCTTCATGATTCCTGGGATCAGATCACAACCTGAGTTATTGCAGCATCTGATCAGTTGGTGGGATGTGGATCACCAACTATTCATGATTGGGGATCAAGAGATCGAAATAGAGGTCGCCGACATTTATTTCATCACCGAGTTGTCTAGAAAGGGACAATGGGTGCAGTTGTCTGGATCACGCACTGGAGGAGAGAGCATGAATATGCTCATTGCGAGGCATTTTCCAGGGACCAAGAAGACCCAAAGTGGGAAAATTGACATAAAGACCATTACCAACCTCCCACTATGAACAATCCTGCACACCATGGCCCGAGTAGCTGGGGCTCAAGCGTTGCATGAGGCAACAAAGTCTCATTTCCAATATGCAATCGAGTGTTTGAATCCCACGGTTTTCAATTGGAGTGAGGGTTTGTTGGTGTGCATGAAGCACCAACTTACCAAGTGCAAGTCAGGGAATCTGAAACAATTTGGTTTCGGATCCATTTTGGTGATGTTCATTCTAGAACATGTGCCATTGTTCCGTTATCAATGGTTGGAAGTGGATCCACCAGTGCCCAGAGATCCACAATTACTTAGATGGGGAGAGTTGATGCCTTGACATGGAGGCGGCCAACATATGTCATTCCCTCTGACATTTTTTGGATGGTTACGTTAGCAGCTAATCATGGTTGATGATTGGGTGTATGCAGGTATGGATTTCCGAGGAGATCCAGATCTTCCACTTCCTCTAGGGGCACAGTGGACCGATTCAAGTAAAAACTATTATTCGAAGTTTATATATATATATTTTTTATGTGTACTTAGATTTGACTTATGATGATTTGCAGATGTGGGACCAGAGAGACCTCTAGGGGTTCAGACACACTGGAGTTTGACAGAGAAACCCTAGGTTTTTTCCAATCTCAGAGATCAGCATGGTTGTTATGGGCAATTGGCGCTGAACAAAGGATCAGTGTGATTGTTTCAATAAAAAGCGCTCTGGCAGTGCGACTGTTAGAGAAAAAAGCACGCTGGGCAAGAAATAAGGCAAAAAATAGAAAAAATTCCACAAACACTTCCCGACTTAGCACTCTAAGGCAGCAACCAATGATTGTGCAAACCTATACAAACCCAAACTAATTGAGAACACGATGGTTGGTCAAATTGATTAAGAGATCAGCTGATAAAAGAAGATGAAAAGGCTATAGCTTCCCCAGTGGATTCGCCATTTTGTTGTGAAGGTAAATCCCCTCTGTGGACAGAGGCGATCCCTCTAGCCCAATGAGTGGGGCTAGCAACAAACTATACGAACTAACATACACTTTCCTATTTTATGTTTAACAAATGCAGAGAGGAGGAGTAACCTACCTCGCTCTGATGTTAATCGCTCAATCTTTTGAAGATGATTTTCTTTCGCTCCAGGCCTCGCTCGTTTTCACGTCTGAGTACCTACAAGGAAGATCAAAGAGCTATGCAAGATACAAGAGCATATATGGCATGCATTAAACATAAAATACGTAATAGATCAAGGATTATTAAGCTAAAAGCATAAACATTTACACAATTATGGAAAGTGAAATGTATATATTGATAAGCTTAAAAGGTAACAATACAACCGATGCCTTGATGTTGGAGACCTCCTTTTGGTGGATGTCCAAGTCCAAGCAAAGACTCTTCAAGCACTCCTTCTCCAAGCTAGAATGGGTAGCATGTAAGCATAATCTCAGCATAGGGATGCAACAATCAATGACCAACCATTTGGGGATGGAAGGGAGTGAATTTATAGGAAGGGAGAGGGAGTTAGGGATCCACAAAAGAGGGAGGAAGGTCCACATCTCAAGGGGAAAGCCCATGATGATAAGATCAAGAGTTCCAAATGGGAGAGCTCGACCATATCAACAATAACCAATATCCAACTCGTTGTTCTCGAAGGTTCTAGTGCACGAAGCTTCTCCTCCAGTTTGGGAAAATCTGCCAGAAGAGGTTCAGCGCGGGTTTTTGTATCAAAATCTGCGCTGGCAGCGCTAGTGTATCACTGTGCAACCTGCCATCATCACGGGCAAGTAGTGGAGCAAAGCGCACTTTAGGTTTTAGTTAACCTTCTTTAGAATGGATTCAGGACAGTTTTCCTTTGATCTTTTAGGGAGACTTTGGTCTGTATATCATGATGGATATGCTGCATGGTGGCCTGGGTGCAAGTGTAATGGACAATCGTTCAAATCTGGAAATGAGTTTTGCAAGTTCAGGTGGAATTTCCTCTTGGATTTCCTTTGGAGTATCAGTCATTTACCTCCAAACTTGACTATTATGCTAAATTAGCAGAACTGCTTAATTTTAGCCGCAATGATAAGCGCTTTACAAGTCCTCTAATCATCGCACATCTCAAATTGCATTTGCTTAAGGCCAAGGTACATTCACTCATGAAATATTGCGATGCGAAACTAATCGGCGATCCTCCACCGTTTGATCAAGGCACACTTGATCCGACGGTGAGCAACGATATCGCACAGGGATCTTGCGCGACATTTACCCGCCCTTACGGAGTCGATAAGGACTATAAATCCTTGATCTATAAATGTTCGGGTCCGTTTTTGGAATTAAAGCCCGATCACTTTATGACCTGATATCCGTTGGATATAAGAGGCCATCGAATCTACAGCCTATGGGTCTTCAACTAGCACACGGATAAAAAAATAGCGTAACCCCCGCAGTTCACTGTGACCTAAGAGTTTGAAAATGAGATCGATGGCTAGGAGTGAGTGCGGGGCTTCAACCACGATCAAGAAATTCATACACTTCCACCCCCGCAGTTGTTGATCACACCAGATCATACAGAACTCTAAATTTTCAGGCCAAACTGGAATTTCAATAACACACAGAGATACTTCGAAGGGATGCAACACCTTCGGGATTGACCAATTATACACAAAAATACATAGAGATATAATTTCTGCAACTTAATCTTATATGGCCAAAACAAGCCAAATCAGTGAAAATCCCCTTACAATCATTCAGAACTTACATAAATACCATTTCATCCTAACAATCAGATCCTTAAACACTGGATCGAATCTGCCTAATCTTAAACAATATCTAATCTGGTTGATATTCTCCTCGAGAATCTCAACTGAATCTAAACTGCATGAATTAATTACAAAATCACTCAATCCCTAAGTCGTAGCTCAAATCCTATTTAGAAAACTTGTAAATTGACAGCTAAAGGATCCCACTCCTTTGCTTGTAAACTTTTTTTGTATTTTTGGAATAAATTCGAAGCCTTTTGCCTTCAAGCCTCATGCTCCTGCATCAGACTCTTGAGGACAAAATTCTTCATGGGCTTCTGTCCATGAGCTCTTCTACAGAACTGCCTAACTTCTGTAGCATGGCATCTGTCATCCAAATAGCTTCAACAATTGGTTGATCCTTCCATTTGACCAAATATTGAAAATACTCCTGTCCTCTTGTATTCTTCAACAATCCAAAATCCTCTCTGGCTTCAATTCCTTTGCTATAGGTAACTGTTTTACCCAATCAATCTCTTGTTCTTCTTGATCCTCTGCTGTGTCATCTGCATTTTCACTTTCATACTTATACAAATTAGCAACATTGAAAATTGGAGATATTCCAATATCAGGGGGCAATTCAATTTCATATGCATTTGCAGAAAATTTCCTCAAGACTCTGCATGGTACAATTTTCTTAAACTTTAGCCTTATTATACTCCCTTTTTGGAAAGCTTTCTTTCCTCAGGTGTGCTAAAACCAAATTTCCAACCTCAAAATTAACTAATATTTTCTTCAAATCTGCTCTGCTCTTGTATTTTATGTTGCTGTTTTGTAGTTGCTATTTTACCTGTTCATGTATTGCTTGAACATCTATAGCAAAATATTCTCCTTTAGCACTTCTCCTTTCATCTTTTCCCAAGTCTCTCAATTCAGACACTCCTCTTGGGTGCATTCCATAAATTATATGGAATGGACTCTGCCCTGTACTCCTGTTAGGAGAATCATTATATGCATATTCTGCCTGTGCCAATACTTGATCCCACTGTTTTGGATGTTCACCTGCAAGACTTCTCAGAAGATTACCTAAGCTTCTATTTACAACTTCAGTCTGTCCATCAGTTTGAGGATGATAAGCAGAACTGAAACTCAATTTAGTTCCAAGCTTCTTCCACAATGTCCTCCAGAAATGTCCAACAAATTTGGTGTCTCTGTCTGAAACAATGCTCTTAGGTAACCCATGTAATCTTACAATCTCCTTAAAAAACAGATTAGCAATGTGAGTAGCATCACTGGTTTTATAACATGGAATAAAATGTGCCATTTTTGACATTCTGTCAACTACTACATAAGTTGAATCATTTCCTCTTTGAGTTTTTGGTAAACCCAAAACAATGTCCATACTTGCCATATCCCAAGGCCTATCTGGAATAGGTAATGGAACATACAAACCTGTGTTTTGACCCCTTCCCTTTGCATACTGGCAGACTTAACAATTTTTTACATACTTTTCCACTTCAGACCTCATCTTTGGTCAAAAATAAAACCGTTCATCTGCTCATAAGTCTTGTCTACACCAAAATGCCCTCCAAGTCCTCCACTATGTTTCTCCTTGATCAAATTCTCCCTCATTGAACAACTTGTTATGCATAGTTGATTTCTTTTAAACAATAGTCCCTCTTGCAAGAAATAATCCAGCCACTTGCTTTTGTCTAATAAAACAAGATTTCTACAAGCTTTAAATGCCTCTTTAAAATCTAGATCTTTCTCATATAACTCTTTAAGAAAATCAAAACCCAACACTTGAATTTGACTTTCTTGAACAAAAATGCTTTTCTACGTAAGGCATTTGCTACTTTGTTTGATTGACCAATTATATGTTTTCACACAAATTAAAACTTTGCAGGCATTCTACCCATTTTGCATGCCTCTGGTTAAGCTTTCGCTGTTGCATAATGTACTGTAATGCATGGTTATCTGAATACTGTATGAACTCCTTGGACATCAAGTAATGTCTCCACTTCTTTAAAGACTGCACCACTGCATAAATCTCTTTGTCATAAGAAGAATATTTCTTCTTTGTCTCATTAAGCTTTTCACTAAAATATGCTACAGGCCTGTCCTCTTGACTCAAAACAGCTCCAATGGCTTCTCCACTGGCATCACACTTCACTTGAAAAGGTTTATTAAAATCAGGCAAAATCAAAATAGGTTTCTCAGTAATCTTTCTCTTCAACAGTTGGAAGTTCTTTTCTGCTTTAGCAGTCCATTTAAATGGTTGTCTGTCCTTCTTTATTGTGTCAATAATTGAAGCATTAATCTTACTAAAATTCCTTATGAATTTCCTGTAAAAACTAGCAAGACCGTGAAAACTTCTTACCTCAAAGACACTTTTTGGTGAAGGCCACTCCATGATAGCCTTGATCTTCTCTAGATCCATCTTTAACCCCTCAACAGAAACAACAAAGCCTAAATACACCAACTCCTCCTTCATGAATGAACATTTCTTTAAATTTAACAATAACTTTTCTTGTTGTAGTCTCTGTAAGACATAATTCAGATGTCTCACATGTTCCTCCTTAGATCTGCTGTAAACTAATATATCGTCCAGATATACTATTACAAATTTGCCAATAAATTCCTTCAAAACTTCATTCATAAGCCTCATAAATGTACTAGGGGCATTCGACAATCCAAAAGGCATTACCATCCATTCATACAATCCTTCATTGGTTTTAAAACAGTTTTCCACTCATCTCCCTCTCTAATTCTGATTTGATGATAACCACTTTTTAAATCTAACTTTGTAAAATATCTAGCTCCACTCAAACAATCTATCAAATCTTCGATTTTAGGTAAAGGAAATCTGTACCTGATTGTTATCTTATTGATTGCTCTCGAATCAGTGCACATTCTCCAGCCTCCATCTTTCTTTGGGCTCAACATTGTTGGCATTGCACAAGGACTTAAACTCTCTCTAACCAGTCCCTTGTCTAACAATTCCTGAACTTGTTTCCTGATCTCTTCATTCTTTGTGGGAGTCATCCTGTAAGCTACTTTATTAGGTAGATTTGCTCCTGGAATCAAATCTATGTGATGACTAATTTTTCTAATGGGTTTTAACCCATGAGGCAAATCATCTACAATGATATCACAATCACTGTCTAGCATCCCTTGAATTTCAATTGGTAAATCAGAAACTTTTGTGGAAGTAATTATTACCTCGGGTTTGCAAACCAACGCAAAACTTACCTCATCTTCTTCCATCTATTGCAAGTACTCCTTTCCACTCAGCAAAAGGGTCTTTGGATCAGGTTTCTTTGATGTATCCTCTTCTTCTATTGGTAGCAATGTATGATTGACACCATCTTTGTTGAATTTGTATGTGTTCTTCTTTCCATCATGCATAGCTCCTCTGTCATACTGCCAAGGTCTACCCAACAATATATGACACACATCCATAGGCATCACATCGCACAGAATTTTGTCTCTGTATTTTCCCAACTGCAACTCCACTTCACATTGCTCATTCACTACCAACTAATATCCCTTTTGAAGCCATGACACCTTGTAAGGTGTTGGATGTTTCTTTGTTTTCAATTTCAACTTCTCCACCACTTCTGTGGAGACCAAATTATCTGTACTACCACTGTCTATTATCATCTGACAACACTTCCCTTGAACCTTACACATAGTCCTGAACAAGGTTTTTCTTTGTGCTGGTTCAACAATTTCCTTAGCTGGTTTTAACAAAATTTTGTTGACTACCAAAGATTCTCCTTTCTCTGGTACATTCTCTTCGTCTATTACCTTTGTTGCTTCCTCTTCAGTTTTTGCAACAATTGCATTCCTCTGATTCGTTCCTATATTTTCTGGGCACTCATAAGCTCTGTGTCCTAGCTTGTTACATCTGTAACATCTAACTTATCTACCTCTACCTCTACCTCCTCTTCCTCTGGAAACACTGCCTTTGCCACTTGCATCACCTCCTGTGGGTGCATGCTGACTTGAGCTGCTGCTAGCTCCATCTCTAGGTGCTGTAGATCTTCCTCTACTGCCTTGACTTCCCCTTCCTTGGAAAGTACCTCTATTTGTGGCAGACTTTTTCCTTACAAGTTTTTCTTCAGCTTTCAGTACCATCTGATAAGCCTCTTCTACTGTTTTAGGAGACAACACACTTATCTCATCTTGGATGTCCATTCTAAGACTATTCACATATCTTGCAACCTTCTCATCTATATCTTGGATTTGTCCTACTCTTATACTCACTTTGTAGAATTCCTCTATGTATTACTTTACTGTCATAGATCTCTGTCTAAGATTCTGCATCTATTTAAATAGTGTTTGTTGATAATCACTTGGTAAAAACTTACTTTTCAGTTTTGCCACCATCCTGTTCCAATTCTTAATTGGTTCTTTGCCAAGTCTTCTTCTTTCTCCTTGCACTCCATCCCACCAAAGTGCTGCATGTCCTTTCAATTTTGTGACAACAAACTTCACTTTCTTTCCTTCTTATGTTTCTTCATAATCGAAGAATTTCTCCATGTCATTTATCCAGTCTACCAATTCCTCAGGGCTTAAGTGCCCTGTGTAGATTGAAACTTCAAGTCTAGGCTTGGATGTGGATCTCAACACTTACTTAAAGAATCTCATTTCAGGAGTTACATCTGCAGGTTCTTCTGCAGCCTCAGCTTCAGGGTCACTGACATCCTCAACATCTGCGTCTCTTCCCATTTCCACTGCTTCCAATCTAGCTTGCATCTGTTGCATAGCTTCCAACACTTCAACATTTGCAACTGGTCGTCCTCTTCTTCGACCACCACCTCTTCCTCCAACTCTGAAAGCCATGTTGGATTTCTTTTTTTGATCCTTGAGATCCTGTTCAGTGTCAGTAGGCTGCTCCGATACCACAAATGGTGGCCTGGGTGCAGGTGTAATGGACAATCGTTCAAATCCGGAAACGATTTCTGCAAGTTCAGGTGGAATTTCCTCTTGGATTTCATTTGGAGTATCAGTCATCTACCTCCAAACTTGACTATTCTTCTAAATTAGCAAAAATGCTTAATTTTGGCTGCAATGATAAGCGCTTTACAAGTCCTCTAAGCATCGCACATCGCAAATCGCATTTGCTTAAGGCCAAGGTACATTCACTCATGAAATATTGCGATGCGAAACTAATCAACGATCCTCCACCGTTTGATCAAGGCACACTTGATCCAACGGTTAGCAACGATATCACACGAGGATCTTGCGCGACATTTACCCGCCCTTACAGAGCCGATAAGGGTTATAAATCCTTGATCTATAAATGTTCGGGTCCGTTTTCGGAATTAAAGCCTGATCACTTTATGACCCGATATCCGTTGGATATAAGAGGCCATCAAATCTACAGCTTGCGGGTCTTCAACTAGCACACGGATTAAAAAACAGCTTAACCCCCGCAGTTGACTGTGACCTAAGAGTTTGAAAATGAGATCAACGGCTAGGAGTGAGTGCGGGGCTTCAACCATGATTAAGAAATTCGTACACTTCCACCCCCGCAGTTTTTGATCACCCAGATCTTATACACGGCGAAAGAGAAATTAAATGCAATCACACCAGATCATACAGAGCTCTAAATTTTCAGGCCAAACTGAAATTTCAATAACACACAGAGATACTTCGAAGGGATGCAACACCTCTGGGATTGACCAATTATACACAAAAATACACAGAGATATAATTTCTGCAACTTAATCCTATATGGCCAAAACAAGCCAAATCTGTCAAAATCCCCTTACAATCATTCAGAACTTACATAAATACCATTTCATCCTAACAATTAGATCCTTAAACATTGGATCGAATCTGCCTAATCTTAAACGATATCAAATCTGGTTGATATTCTCCTCGAGAATCTCAACTGAATCTAAACTGCATGAATTAATTACAAAATCACTCAATCCCTAAATTCTAACTCAAATCCTATCTAGAAAACTTGTAAATTGACAGCTAAAGGATCCCACTCCTTTGCTTGAAAACTTTTTTTGTATTTTTGGAATAAATTCGAAGCTTTTTGCCTTCAAGCCTCATGCTCCTCCATCACTGCACAATAGTCAATGTTTTGGCACTTCGGGACATTACTCATGAGACATGAAGTGAACAGGAGGTATGACAAAATACTATGTAATAGAGGACCAACAAGATGATGAGGAGGAGAGACCAGGACGAGAGCATGCAACTACTCAGTGAGAGACTCCTAGTACAGGGAGGAAGAGAGCCAAGTGGGTTAATGGGTTGATTCAGGAGCAGGAGCATGTTGAGGCTCCTAGCACCATGTTCCGGTAGAGCAAGCAACAACAGAGGTACCCAGGATATATGGCATTGATGACAAAGTTGGTGGACACTGAGCCTTCTTGTTGTAAGGAGGAAACTTCTCAGTAGGTTTGGCAGGATGCCATGGTGGAGGGATATTCCTCCATCATGAAGAACGATGTTTGGGAGATTGTGCCACGACTAGAGGGAAAATTTGTAGTAGGCTCACACTGTGTGTATGAGGTGAAGCATGGAGCTTATGGGAGTGTGGAGAAGTACACGGGCAAGTTTGTGGCCAAGGGCTTCTCACAGATTGAGGGCCCAAACTATGATGAGACCTTTGCCTGAGTAGCACGATAGTCATCCATCAGGATGATTCTGGCACTTGCAACACAAATGGGGTGGAAAATCCACCAAATGGACATGAAGACAACATTCCTCAACATAGTGGTTGAGGAGGAGATTTGTATGGAGCAGGCAGAGGGGTTTGAGGAGTTCAGCAGAGACACATGTGTGTAGGCTGAAGGGAGCTCTATATGGGCTTAAGCAGGCTCCGAGAGTATGGTACACTCGTATTGACAACTACCATTGAGGATTGGGCTTCACTAAGAGTGAGGCAGATGACAACTTGTACTACATCATGGTTGGAGGGCTTACGCTCATTTTAGTGCTCTATGTTGATGACCTTATATTGACTAGAGCAGACAACTTGATCTAAGATTGCAATGAGGATCTTGTAAGGGAGTTTGAGATGAAGGGTATGGGGCTTATGCACTATTTCCTTCGGCTAGGGGTATGGCAGGGTGATGGGGAGACCTTCTTGGGACAGGGCAAGTATGCACAGGAGATTCTCAGGAGATTTCATATGTAGGATTGCAGGCCCATGGCCACGCCTCTAGTCACAAACTGGAAGAAGATGGATGTTAGCAGAGCAAAGCGAGTAAATGCTACATTATACAAGCAACTCATTGGGTTGTTGATGTACTTAGTCAACACACAACCTGATATTTGTTTTGCAGTGAACCAGCTGAGTCAGTTCATGATGGAATTGACTAGAGTTCACTGGGTTGTTGCAAAGTATGTTTTCAGGTATCTTAGAGGCACAACAAATTATGGATTATGATATAGAGAGGTTGATGGATTGAGGCTTGAGGGCTTCACAGATTTAGATTGGGCAGGGAGCTGCATAGATTGGAAAAGTACTTCAGGTGGCATCTTTAGCATTGGGTCAACAACTTTTTCCTGGTAAAACAGGAAGCAGAGATCAGTTGCACTCTGTTTAATAGAGGCCGAGTTTGGCAACATGTGAGGCTATTTGGATGAGGAAGTTGCTTGTGGGACTTTTCAGACAGGGGATGGAGCCTATTGTGATAATCAAAGTTGCATTAAGCTCTCTGAGAACCCAGTATTTCATGATCGCTCTTAAGAATATTGAGATCAGGTATCATCATCTTAAAGACTGTGTGCAGAAAAGGATAATGAAGCTACCGTACATTCCAACAAAGGAGCAAGTAGTAGATATCTTGACCAGGGCATTGGCAAGAGGTGGTTTTGTCTATTTCAGAGATAAGTTGGGAGTTGTACATAATCCCTTTGTTGCTAAGAGGGAGTTTTGAAAATGCTAGCATGGAAGGTCTTCTCTGGCTTGTGCCTTAGCCAAAAATACCATGATTTGTCTTCCTTTGACCATAGAGCGAGTTTATGGAGATGATGAATTCATGCGTAGTGTTGGAGGATTAGTTATGTGGACCTTCTTTAGATTGACTACAAGTTCGAGTGGCAGTTCAAGTTTGGAAGAGAACGAGTTGGTAGCTTCAATCTTTGATTGAAGCAAGGATTAGTTAGAGAACTATTTAGACTCAATTAAGTAGTCAATCGTAACTCAAGTTCTAAATTTGTGACTTTTCAATTTTAGAATGGATCAAATCAATAAGAGGAGGATGAAGGCATAGAGTTTATCATTATTGTATGCACGAGTTTGTGTGTGAGAGATCTTTGTTGTGAGAGTGTATCTTGGAGGAGCCAATATGAAAAATTGAAGAGAGACTTTATTGTGGCAGAATTGTGCTAAGAAATAGGGCAATTCCGTGCTAGGAAATAGGAGTCGAGCCCTAGAGAATAGGGAGTCCTCTGAGCTAAGAAACAAGAAGCCTATGTGCAAGGAAATAGGGTTTGTCTAAGCGCAAGAAAGTAGGAGCAGGGGTCAGTGAGTTTGCAGGGTGAGTCCAACTAGTACAACATGAGGACAAGTGTGTTCTCAGGGTGATAGTTTGCCTTGTAAGAGATTCTATTGCTCAAACTCTATCAATAAAATACTACAACAAAGTAGAGGGTTTTCCCAAGAAATCAAGTGTGTAAATTGTGTGACTATGTTTTTATCTCTATGTTCTAATTCCACTGCTTATAAGTGTTATGAAATTGTGTCTTGGTGAAAGAAAGTTAGTTTCAAATTAATCATCTAAGCAATTGCAATATTTCATGGAAAATTAACAATTGAAAGCTTCATTTTTTGTGAATCTATGTATTTTTCTATCCATAGACCACCAAAAAGGCTATGCCTTTATGTTAACTTCCCCAAAGATTTGAGAATGTTGTACCTTGTTGGGGCTACGGATAGGATAATGAAATAGGTTGTTGGATTTTATTATCTTGCAAACCAATGCTTTTGTTGCTAGAGTTTGAACCAAAAAGTTTGTGATCGACTTTGATGGCTCAACATAACCCCTAAGAAGCACTTGCTCCATAGGAAAACTAATCTAAAATTGGTGGTCAAGATAATAATTATGATAATGGAGGGTGGATTCAAGTTGTGTGTCAAAATAACTAGAACAATAGGACAAATGCTCAGAAGGCCCTACCCCTTGCTAATAAATCCCTTGCAATCAAAGGCTTAAGTCAAAACAAGCTACCAACCCCAACAGTGGTTGTCACCCTGGTGCTTTCCTTGCAAGGAGCCGATTGATGGGTGTGCTCTTTACCTCTCTAGCTCCACCATTGGCTGATGGCCTACTGAAATTAGGAAAGGTCTAAAGCCGCTACTTTGGATCAATGGCTTGCAATGTTGAAAGATCTTGAAAATTTGAACCCTTTATGGAGCCTTTGGCATGGAGATCACAAGGAGATGGAAATGATCACCAATACACAATAAAAGTTGCCTTATGGAATGTCCTCACCCTATCAAATTTTGGCATAAAACAAATAGTCTTGTCGATTTAGACCTTATTCTATGAGTTAGGTATTCTTTCTTTGTAAGAAACTAAAACTACTATTTTTTGCTTAGGACGACCTTACATGTGAATCTGCCGAATGCTATTTATCTTTTTCTAAGTGGGCTAAAAGAAGTGGGGAAGTAACTAACCCTAATATCTTGCCAACTAATGTTGATGAGGCAAAAACCCCAACTCAAAGAATTGAGTGGACACTACTTAATTTATATCATTGTATTCTTGTATCAGCGAATATATATGCTTCAAATGATGCAATAGAATGAATGACCCTTTGGAGGTGGATGGCTGATGAATTACTAGAGGCTCCTTGGTTGGTTTGTGTGACTTAGTATGGTGGAATGTTAGGAGCACGGGGAGGGCATGCTACTCATGCAATTAACCTAAGGAGAGAAGGGTGTTTGGTGTGCCCTAAAATTCAGGCTAGGGTTTTTGTAGCATAAAAACTATGGCTGAAGCAAGAAAACTGATAGCTTGGAAACTTGAATGTAAAAATACACAAGTATTTTAAATAATAATTTATTAATATGTATAAAATGTATAAGATGATATGAATGTTTACAACGAGGCCCTGCTTTTATACCTCAACAGGTGATCTATCGCGAAGGGGCATGTCTTTTAGACATGCCTTTTCACTTAACTTAATGACTATTTAACCTAACTAATATTTGATTATTTAATATTTATATGTATTTTATTTATTTAATTGTTATGAATTATATTCATAACAGTTTTATGGCCCCAATAAATTCCACCATCATTATTCAACAAAGTTCTTGGAAGAGAAAAGTTTTAAAAGTTCAGAATGATACTTTGGCTCACAAACAAACCTTTGGCTTAAGGGGGGGAATGTTGGACATGTAATCCTTTAGAATTTTGTCATTGTAAATAATTTGTAAATAGTAATGGATAGGTGAATTTGAAAGGTCAATAGACCTCTTGGAAGATGAGAACAAGAGTCATCTTCTTGCATTTATAAGAATTCATGTTAATACAATACCATCCAAGTATGGACTTTGGAGTTACACCTTGGCCTGACACTTTCTATATATATAATTACTAGGCATAGCCTAGATAGACTACTTAACGGTTCCCATTTTTGCTCTATCTCAGTCCCTAGTAATTTGGCTCAGGAGAATTTAGGAACTGGCATTTCCTGTTATGATGAATAGAGATTATTTTCTTATACTGGACCTAGACTCACTGTTCTAGTCATTTATATTTGAATCTCAACTTTCAAAGCATTAATTGTGTTAAGGACATTAGTCATCCTCTCCTTTGACGGATTTCAATTTTAAACCCTAAAATTTTATCACTGGCATCAAATTACGCAACTGAAATTTGATTTTTTTAATGATAGTTTGATTAGTTCAATTTGAAAGATTTAATATCCTGGATGCCTGTGCTCATGATTCTTGCTTGTGCGAGGCTTTTTGTTTTTTCTTTTCTTATAAACTTGCTTTTACATGTATTTTATTGCATTATATGAAAATAAAAATTTAAATAAACTTGCTCTATCGTGTGAAAAGAAAAATTCAAATAAGTCTAGGCTATTTAATGATTTTGAATATAGTGGAAAGGCCAAGGCCATCAGAGACCTGAAATTGTTGGTATGCAAAATATGTCTTTTCCGAATGTCCAAATGTAAATTTCTGCTTGATAAATCTAGTAATGCCTTCCACTGTACACTCAGTTGTTTGAAAAACCGCCCATATAAACACTGTGTTGTGCAATTATCTGCATTTATTTTTGATCTACATAAGAAAAACTCTCTTTTTCAATTGCCAATCAACTGGCATCTGAAACCTAGGAACATGGCTCAGAAGCACATAGTTATCATGCACAACCGCCACATGCTAGCAAGTCATCCAAGGTACACACATTTAGTTTGCTCAAGGAAAAAGCTAGAGTTTCCACATGTTACATGCTGCCTAAAGCTAATATGGTATGCTACAGTTTCTACATGTCAGATGCTGCCTAAAGCCAATATGGTATTCATCCACGACTCTGTTTTTCTGGTGTTTTTATTTTTATTTTTATTTTATATAAATGAAATATAGTTAGGTATTTGTTGTCATGGATATTGAACCCAGTTTTATTACTGTGATAGCTGGTCATTTTCTGAAGGCCAACAATGTAAACCAGATGAGTTTAAACCGGTGTTCCGAGGGTTTGTCCCTTCTTCTGTAATTAGTTCAAGGCTGACTATAATTTGAAATCAATTGCTAACAAGTAACTGATATAGTGTGCTTTCACTGGAATTTATCCGAACATAATCTTGGTATGGAGGCATTGTAATTCTGATGTCTCAGTTATGCCTACGAGAGAGATGAAGGCTTCTCTAATCATGAAGGCAATGGGTTACAGGGTTTCATTACATTGCATGGCGCTGTATTGTTTTTCAGTTTTTAGACAAATTCAGTTTTTGGGGAAATGAGTTTGTGTTTAGTTGTTCTGCTGAGGTTTCTGGAAAGCCATGCTTATGAGCCCAGTTGAGACTTGACCTAGATATTTTTCCTGATTATAACACCCTTTCCACGATTTCAAGGGCAAGAGTGAAATGGAGCCTGAAGACACCATTGTAGATTTGATCGTAGTGCTGTTTGATAGGCTTGAGCTCTATCACGAGCTGGTGCCTGTACTGACTTGATATATGAAGTTCATCCCTTGGAAGGACCAGGAAATGCCCAGAACACCTCAACTTCCATAATCTTTGTATGAGAGCTCTTACACAAAATAATAATAGAAAAATTCTTTCCATCCTTAGGAAGATTTTGTGTGTTATTTGTCATTTCTTTTTGCTCTATTTGTGTTATACAATGCTTGCAACACTTTGATATATGATGGAATTATATGGCGTGAATAGGAGCTTTCAGAAGATTAATGTACTTTGTGGAGTTTTATTTAATTGCACAGAGATTTGGTAATGTTGCATTTCATTTCCTTCACTATTGCAAATGCCTGAGTAGCCATGGGGAGGGTGGGTGGAAAAGTAGTTTTTGTACTCATATAATCATGACCTATGAATAGTACTTGATATTGTTCCTTCCAACTAATAAGGGCTAGAGCAATTGTAGGCTGTAGCAGCACCTAATTCTGTCACATTGAAGAGGAATTCAAGTTTAGAGGATTCAAGGTCTGAAATGGTTAATAGTGGCCATGAAAGGAAATTTATGGGTAGAAATGGCAACAACAAATATTGGCCTCTCTATGACTGCATCACAATTATACCTGGAGACTGACTGAAACACAAGCATTATTAATCAACCTGGAAGATTTACCTTATAAACTGTTCAAAAACTTCCTTTTCCAAGCTTGTTTGCTAAGTTGTTTGCATAAGCTCTGATCTGTGTATAAGAATATCTTGTAGACACCATTGTGGAATAATAATGTAAGAATTCTCCATGGAGGGAGGCCTAGAGTCGAGAGGGTCCATAAACTCTAGAATGGTTCGTCCTCATCACTGGCAGTTCTCTTACAACAACATCGCTGATGGAACATTATGCAAGAAACCACTACTATGATAAAAGCACGACACTATTAAAAAACATTGCTGCAAATAATGTTGAACAAGGTAATGGAATATAGATTCTAAAAGATATGTATTCATAATTAATGCATTAGTATTAAAGATAAACAATTCACCTTCCATAACTCTTACAGGTGGTCCATTTTCAACTGCATTTCCTTCACGAGAGGAAACAGAAATCACTGAGTCAGATAATGTAAGGTGGAAACTGGTGAATTAGATATCGTAAATTAGATAGACTTTGCAAAAGACAATATGGTCAAAAGAAATTTTTTTGGGGATTCTCACCAGAGCAATTCCACTTGTGAACATCATTAGTGTTGAGAAACCAAGTACTAGTAAATAATGGTGATTTCTCTTTCTTGATAATTACTTGTGAATGTTTGTTGGCTTCTTATTAAATTTTATGTTCTCTTTATCAAGTAATTACCAAAACCATAAAGATTACAGAGACAATCAACACAAGAATTTAGGCTCCAAGCTAGGGCAAAATCCCTACAAAGGGGAAAACCCAACAACAATCCTTCTCTTATAGAATCAGATCAAAATGAGATATCCAAGACCAAGACCAATGCCTAAAACTGCCACCAAAACTTCAAGTCCAGCCCTCCTTGAAGTCATTTCCAAAGTCAAAGTCAACATAGGTCAAACTGGTCAACCTCGTGAAATTTCGGGCTTCCCTGAAATCTCGCTCCTCAATTTTCGGGCCTGCAATTAGCTCTGAAATTCGGCATTCTTTTCACTGCAATTCCTCCACATGTGCAAGCTCCTTTTTCTCCTACTTCGTCCTTTTCTTCTTAGGTGCAGAAGATATGTATGATGATGATGTGTGAGTGTCCTCCAAAGTAATCGAACTGTCCTCTATATATATCTGTCCAGGAGATCGAATAGATGGCTCTTGGAAGCCCATGCCGACTTGTTCCCAAGGAGGGACAACTTGTACATTTTGATGGCTTTTGATTCAATAAAAACTCAAAATTCTTTTTCTTACAAATGTCCAAATAAAACATGACTCAAGTACATTTTCTTTGACTCAAAATAATTTGTTTTTGATTCTTTTTGACTCTTATAAGCATGAAGAACATGCTTTAATGAAAAATAAATAATAATAATAAATATGTCAATGATAAAAATATATTTTATTACATTATGAAGACCGACACTAGTTACATTTTTCAACAATCAGAACTACAAATAAAAATAAAATCATAATAATGAAAATCAGAATAATCAAAGGAACATTGTACTCTGGTGGCTAGACAAGATTGACAATCATCCTGGACAGGCCATGTAATTTGGAATCCTGTTTTTTGGAGTTGATTAAAATTCTCATTAGCACTAATATTGTAGGTTTTATCACTTGGAATATCTATAAGATATGATTTGCAATCTGGAAGGCTGAAATATTGGGCAGGGTAGAAGAAGTAATAACTGTTGGTTTCTATGCATTTGAGTGGAGTGACGTTCTTGTCATCTTGGAATTTCTTTATTAGTTGGGTGTGTGGTGTACAGGTCATAATTGTTCCGACTATGTATCCCAGAGAGGGACTGAAGAATCCATCTCTGATTAACCAATCTTAGAGGGGAAAGGAATCACTCAGGTTTGGGTATGGTATAACAATTCTTCGATATTGTCGACTTGTAATATCCCTATGTAATTTTTCCTTTTGGGGTTGATAACAAAGGACAAGATTTGCTCCAGAATTCTCAGTAACTTTAAATTTCAACACTATGATAATGAAAATACAGTGATGTAAGTAAACACTAATTCAACAGTAGATATCGGATTGCAATGTTTATCTCAGAGCTGTTACAGCAGCCTTAGTAAATTAATAGCAGAACAGTTAACTAAGCTTAATACTGCTGTTACTAATTATTCAATAACTTACTGCCTATCAGATGCAAATCTTCAAAGCTTCCGTGTGGTATGCTGCTGATCGCAGAGAACTTCGCTGCTCCCAGTAATTACTGCATTGCCAAGGAGAGTTTGTGACAGACCCATCTCAGTCCAATATATCCTTGCTGTCTAAAGTTTAAACAGTACTTCAGGAGAGTATTGCTGGCTGTGTGTTTACAAATGGCCCTTGCATTAGTCCATCTAAGGTTACAGAAGTACCTGTGGCCTTCCAAGGGGACCTTCTAACGGTTAAATTAGAGATCCGCTGCCTCAACCCTCCCAGAGAGACTGAACTTCCATGCTGCCCAGGATTAGAGCTTCAATATGCTTCGCTGATTAGGACAGAGGGATTTACGAGACCTCGCTGTCTTGAACAATGGTCAAATTGTTCTGGTGGTTGTCTAAACTGCCTCGCTGCTAGGATAGAAATTTTGGCCCTGCGGTCCCTGTGGTCTGATTTTTTTTTCTTAATCACGGAAGCACAAATGATATAAAGGTGACCTTCGATGCTTCTTAACAGAATTTGTTGACCAAATAAACAACAAGAAACTGCAGTCTTGCTGCTTCCAATTCTTCAATCAGCCCTTTGGTGACCAGACATACCACAAAAAATCCACTTCCTTGCTTTGCCCAAATCAGATCAGAGATGCTCCAAGATAAAATGCTGTAATAGAGACGAGGAAGAGTGGGGATTAGCTAGGGTGGAATGTCTCACCACCAACAATAATCAAGGAGAGCGGACTAGCTAGGTTGAGATCACCTCCACTGAAACTAGTCAAGAGAAAGGGGGGTCTTAAAACCCTTAGAGCCTCAGCCTCAACAAAACAGAGATAATCCAATGTGATGATCCAAAATGATCCCAAGTCTCCTCTATTTATAGATTCCCTCATGGGTTTTTTCAATTGTGATGTCCCAGCCAACCCAAAATTTACCCAATGTTGCCCCAAGCATTGGATAATTGGGTTTTCCCCCTTTATCAAGAGTCAAGGCTATAGCCTACGGGGTTCGATAGGCTATTCCATCCTCCCGTGGGAAATTAATCAACAGGGGACATTACACAACTACTCTCCAACTGAGGGAATTGGAAACACATTGCAGGCGCGAGTGACAAGCTGATTGTCATGGCACTCTATAGATAAAATACCACAACTTCCAAATGGTTATTGGCTGATGGAATTTCCATAATGGGAAGGACTGCAGTCTTTATAAGATGAAAAACTCTGAAAGTTAGCAATAATGATCAAGTAGACCATGACAGTAATATAACCACCCAGATGCAAAGTGGTAATAACAGGGATGATGATTGAGGATCTCATTTTCCATAAACCCAACCAAACAGACAGGCATACAAAGGTAAAATAAACCATCTTTGGAGACTAAATATACTAGACATTCCCATTTCTCTCTGAAAATATTTTACAGTTTTCATTTGTTTTGAATTCTGACTTTATAGTGGCACTAACCAGTTGCCAGGATAAAAGATTTTCAGGATGCCCCAGACAAATATTTGGAGAAAAAACAAAAGAACATTTGCAGATACCATTTGAATACGAAACAAGTAATTCTTGAATGCCTTACATCTGCAGATTCGATGAAGCTGTTACACAAGCTTGAAGGTAAGTGCACTCGAACACAGACAGTAAACTTGAATATAAACCTCCTTGAAGGTATAAAATGAAATTGGAAACAGGGATAAAAACATAAACATGATAGCTAATAAATAGCTCTGGTGGTGTTAGGCGGTGAATAGCCATGGCGGTCAATAGCCATTGGTGATGATAAATGTTCTGGTAGTCCTTGTCAGATTCCCAACTATCAAAGAAAAATATAATAGAATATCATAAGGTCTTTAAAACAAGATTCTATCATCCCTAGTCACAAGAACTCCACCAGCCCCCTAATAAGACCTTAAACTCTATAGCCAATAGACATTGAAATACACAAAGTTGAGTATTTCAGTTTTAATAGGAATAACCAAAGTATTATGTGAGTTTTGCATAAAATGAAAATCTTGAAAAGTCAAAGAAGTAATAGAAGTTCAAGGATGAACTCATTACTATAGTCACTGGCCCTTGGCAGGGACTAATAAGCAACACCAACAGAGAATACCTCGTATTTATTTGAGAATAAATTGGCCAACCTTGGCTTCTTTGTATTGCAAATCTACATGTGACAATAACAGCAAATATTTTTTTTATGCTTATCATCTGTGTGACTGCAATTATTATGGTAATTTATTAAAGTCGTCAAATTATGCAATTTTTTTTGTATTCAATGTGACAACTTTACCGGGAGAGTTTAATACCACTGAGTAGATTAGGCCATCACTTCACTCTACTTGGATGATATATTCTGAACTTTATATGCTTGAATATGTTAAGAATTAGAGCAAGCACAAGCACAAGAAGTATTGTTGGAAATTTTTTTTATGCATATTCTACTCTTTTGTATTGATCTCATGATATTAATTTAGAATACATAAAATTTACCACTTCTAGATATATATCTCACAGACAACTCATCAGTGGATCACGAGAACACGTCATCAATAGATGAGTACAAGTCATCAGTAGGTGGCCTTGGACTTTGTGATTTTCTAGGGACTCAATCTAACAGAATAGTATTTGAAAAATTGCACTTGACCCATTTTTCATTTTGCCAAAAATTGATACAAAGGGTGAATATGATCATTTATGTAGCATTGTCAATTAAGTTATTAACTTTTTTGATCTTGTTTTGCTGTGTTACTTTTTGTTTTGGATATCTGGATAATGGAAAGAACTGGATATAAACTTTAGGATTTAGCCTACCTTATTGATTGAATGTCATGATGGCAGGTGGATCATCATGATCCAGAGAATATATCATTGCTTCGATTCAATGCATTATGGGAAGCAGATTACAGGCACGATTCCCTCTTGGTTTTCTCTACAGGAAGATCTCCAACATTGTACAAAGAGCTGAGAAAGGAGAAACCTTTGCTGACACCAGAAATCACCATAATGTCTGTTGGAACAGAGATAACATATGGAGATTCGATGAGCCCTGATAAGGGCTGGGAGGAAGTGCTGAATCAAGGGTGGGACAGAGACACTGTGGTAGAAGAGGCGTCTAGATTCCCTCAGCTTAAGTTTCAGGTAAAGCCTTCTGTGCCCAATAAATTATGCAATTGGTAAAGAGTTGTTGACAAGAGAATTACAGAGTTTACCTGATTATAGGCAACTGCATTTTAAAGAAACAAATGGAACTTACTAAAAAATGTAGATTGAATGGGTTCTTGAGTGCCACAGCATTGTGTATGACTGGCAATGTTCTGATTTATGTTGACTCGCAGGTAGAGACAGAGCAGCGACCCCACAAAGTTAGCTTTTTTATTGAGAAGACAAAGTCTTCAGAAGTGATTAATGCCCTTTCTAAACGATTAGAAGAGCGTCAGGTGAGATCCATTGACTGGATCATAGTCCATTCTTTTTAGGATGTTTATTATTTCCATAGATAGCATTAAAACTGCACACAGAATCTCAATAGTTAGAACTATACCTGAATTGGTACAGAAAAACAAAATTCATGGTGGTTGCACTTCTGAGAATCTCCATGGGCATTGCTTGTCTTGGATTAGAATATGGTTAACTGATTAAGTTCCTTGCATGACAGTCCAAGCAAACTGTTCTTTTCATAATTATTAGATAATGGCTTGAAAATATGGTTGGAGCTTAATAATTGGTAAGTTGAACTATCGACAGTTGGATGTCAAAATCATATATAGTGGAGGCATTGATCTGGACATACTGCCACAAGGTGCTGGTAAAGGACAGGCTTTAGCATATTTGCTGAAGACATTCAATTCTGAGGGTAAATCACCGCAGAATACTCTTGTCTGTGGAGATTCTGGCAATGATGCAGAATTGTTCAGCGTTGCAGATGTGTATGGAGTCATGGTATGTTTATTGTCACCATTATGCATTAGATATTCTTTGAGTTTTTCCAACGGTTTTCACTTATTATCCTGATAGCTGCTTCCAGAACCTTTGCTGTCTCTCTCTTGGTTAATTCTCCCATCGCATGCATAAATTTTTCTTTAATATTGTTATAGCTTGTGTTTTTTAAATTTTTAAATGCAGGTTGGTAATGCGCAAGAAGAGTTATTGCAGTGGTATGAGGAAAATGCCAAGAGCAATCCTAAAGTTATCCTTGCACATGAGAGATGTGCTGCAGGCATCATACAGGCCATGCAACACTTCAATTTAGACCCCAATGTTTCCCCTCGAGATATTGTAGGGCTCTCTCAAACTGGGGCAAAATACTTTTTACTTGGTCATGAGATTGTGGAATTCCATCTATTGTGTGAGAGATGGCGCCGGGCAGAAGTTGAAGATTCAAATGAGATATTCCAGCGGTTTAAAAGTGCAATTGTAAGGTTTAATATCATTGTTAGTATTTTGTTATTTGATCTGCTAAATTTGATTTGATTTCATTGTTGTTGTCATTTGATCTAGTAATTTTGATTCGTCTGCCCACAAACATCCGAATAAAACTTTCTCTAGCTAAGTAAACTAAATATGGACAAAGAAATAAAAATTTAAAATGCAAGGTGAGGAATTATAATGTCCATAGTCAACTTTTAAAACTACTTTCTTGTTCGGAAGAGGCATAAAAATGATCAGTTTATCTGCACAGATATAATTATTGTGAAGCACCTTTATTGCAGTATATGCCTTCTCATTGAAAATTGCCTGGCAGGATCCTAACTGTAGCTTGCTGCATCCATGGGGAGTTGAAGAAAATCTTTTCACAAGCATTGATCTTCTAAGACAGTGTTATGGAGACCAGAAAGGAAAACAATTTCGAATTTGGATTGATAGAATTCGTCCATTGAAAATCTCTTCGGATATTTGGCTTGTGAGGTTTGATAAGTGGGAACTAATTGGTAAGAAATGCATCTTGCTCTTTCCTAGTGAGTTCCAATGAAATATAATTTTCATTAATTCAACTTCAGAAGCCTTTGACAATCTTTTATGGATAATACAGCATTGTCGTATATCCTTATCTGTTTTCCTTTCTTCAAACAATGGTGATAAGGGCAAATCAACTTCTGTAATCTGTTTACCTGGCATCTAAATAAGTGCCATCCCAACTTCTAATAATCTCATTTATATTGGAACTACAGAAAAGGAACGACGTTGCTGCTGCACGACTGCTTTACTCAAAGTGAAGGTAATGCTTAGATGTGATCGTGGAAAGAGTGGTTTAGACTTTCACACACATTCTTCAGATTTTTAAACATCTAGATTCTAATGTTGTCTAATTTTGTGATTCTCTTTTTGGCAGCCTGATGCTCCAAATTCATTGTCATGGATTCACATTCATGAAACGTGGCTTGATGGATGTGGAAGCAGAACTAATCTGTGTTGTTCAATCTAAAGGAGCTGCTAGATACCACTCAAGCTCTGGTTCTGAGCTGTGATGCTATGATGGAGCAGTTATCAGAGGTTGATGTTTTGGTACATTGAGATCCAACAACTTTACTCAGATTTATAGCTTAACTTTTGAAGAATCCTTTCCATGCCCCCCTGTGCAATTATTTAAATGCCACATCTATAGGCTATAAATGTTTTTCTGCAGTTTAATGAACACTATATATCGGGAAGATTTAACTCCCAGCAATGAGAAATCTTGGCTGCCAATCTTTTATTAGTCAAATTTCTACTCTGAAATATTTCTAAAAGATTATTGAGTTAATCTACTCAATTTTCTGGACGTTTACTTTGTGGGCTAATATGGATGTGTGTCTGGGTGTGCAGTCCCATAGTGATATTTTTCCGAAAGGGAATGTTGGCAATATAATTACTACATCAAAATTTAAAACTACTGAACTAAAACCAAACTACACTAGTCAATTTCTCATACGAGCTTCTGCGCCATACATTTGCAAGGTGTCATCGTCTTTAAATAACCATATGCTAAATCAATAGCTTTACACTGGTAAATATCTAGCTACAGCACGGCCTTGTGTATGGAATCAGTCTTCCCAAGGGCTGAAGCAAAAATAATTAAAGCAGAATCGGGAGAATTTCATAGAAGGAATTATCTTTGTTCATGGTGGTGATCCACCCAAGCAGTTAACCTTGTTGCATGCCACTTTGGGCAGCCCCTGGATCTATTCTTTGCAAGGGTGGAAGCAAAAATAGTTAAAGCAGAATCAACAGAATTCGTAGATGGTATTAGCTTGTTCACTGTAGTGATCCACCCAAGCGGTCGCCCTTGTTTCATGCAACTTTGGCCAGGTCCCTTTCCAAGGAATTTACTGCCCAAAACTCTTTTGCAGTCCTTGAACATGGACTTGATGAGTGTTGTCCATGAAGTTGAAGATCCCCTGGAATATTAGGTGGGGTCTTGGGGATGATATACTATGAAGAGGCCAAATCATTAAATCTTGAAACACTTGATAAGGTTGAGACAGAAATACACACAATAACACAATATTTTATTACAAAAATACTTGATACCCTAACAATGAGATTCACTTAGAGAGGTCATAATTGTTTAAAACCTTGAAAGCTAATTCGAATTGGAAATCCTAACTTTTACAGCCTAACTCACCAAGGTGACTTCATTACACATATGAGCCTTATATTCTAACAATCTCTCCTAAGGTTTGCAGTATTAAAACCAAACTTATTGAAAGCAAACACATTCTCACTAGAAACACATTCATTGGAAAATAAAACAACATAATCAAACGTTCTTCTGATGCTTCTTTGAAAAGTGCTCGAACAACAAGACTCCCTTATATTCTAACAATCTCTCTTAAGGTTTGCAGTATTAAAAACAAACTTATTGAAAGGAAACACATTCTCACTGGAAACACATTCATTGGAAAATAAAACAACATAATCCAACATTCTTCATATGCTTCTTTGAAAAATAAACCACATAATCAAACATTCTTCATATGCTTCTTTGAAAAGTGCTTGAACCATAACACTCCCTCAAGCGGCTGCTCCTTATTTCTTTGAAAGGTATAGTCTCCCGGCTGTAATCCAAGTTCCCAGCATTAGTGTACATCATTTGCACATGAAATGCCTTGTAGCCCTTCTAACGGTATAATACCGAACTTCTATATCTCAGATCTCTCCTGAACTATAAAACAACAATTGCTAAATTAATGTCTCATAACCCCAACCAGATATGGTTTCTCAAATCCAAAACTTCCCAAACTAACAATTGCTAAATTAATGTCTCATAACCCAAACCAGATATGGTTTCTCAAATCCAAAACTTCCCAAACTAACAATTGCTAAATTAATGTCTCATAACCCCAACCAGATATGGTTTCTCAAATCCAAAACTTCCCAAACTATTGAACTATTATCTGTCCTCCATTGCATCACTCCTTGTCTTTGAAGTGTGGGCCTCTTAAAATGCAAAATAAACAAGTTCTTTAGTGAGGTCATTACTACCATCTTTGGGGGATCTTCCACAATGGCCACATTCTTTGACTTCTTTAGCTTTCCTTTGAGAAGATTAATGGCACAAGTCTTGCAATTATTTGTTGTATGACTCGTTTTCCATAGTAATAACACTGAATCAACTCTTACCCATCATTCTTTTATCTTCATTTTCTGAATATAGTGTTGTCTTTGGTTAAGAATCTCCTATTGAATCTCTTGCAATTGTCCTCTTTTTATTAGCTAATAGAAATGAATTCATGTCTTTTAGACCGTTTGAAGATATTTGACTAAGAGTAAAGATGACATTGTTGTATTGACAAGGCAAATTGTTCAACAAAATGACCTTAGTATTCTCTTCTTCTACCGTAGCCTTGACTCTAGCTAGTTGTTTGATGCAATATCTTGGATTGTTTGTGGTTTCTCATAGGGACTCCAACAAACATCTTGAATCCGAATCCTTGTAGGTTTAGAGAAAACTTAATATTCATTGCTTTTGCTCAAAATAGCTTGTTAAGATTATCCTAGATTTCTTTCAATAATTTTCCTAGGTCTAGATGGTGCAATTTAGGATATGAGAGAGCAAGGCCATAATAGCTTTGACTTTATCATCTATGCTCTGCTATTTAAGTAATTTATCTAGATCTTCAGGTGGTTGTTCAATCCCTTTTACCATTCTCCATAGGTTTTTATTTGTGAGCTACATTTGAATGATCAACTTATTTGTGAGCTACATTTGAATTATCACTTTCTAGATATGAAAATTTTGGCCATTGCTTTTTTCTAGAGTATTTTCCATTTTGAAAATTATGTGTAAACTCCTGTGGAAATTAAATAGGAAAATTTTGAATTTTAGGATATACCTCTACCTTTGCAAATTAGAATTGGCAGCTATTGTATGCCTTGGTCGGTGTAATAACTTATGCGTGATGGTGTATGGTGAATAAACATCTTTATTAAAGGCTATACAGATGACAATGGGTTGTACCATTGATCGTGAGTTACAATTTTTGTACAATAGTTAGTTGTACTCTTGTCATTCGCTATGAGAAAAGTTACATTGAACTTTTCCTTTCACAGTCATTCTTTTAGTGATTTGGCTTACATAGACTCCGCAATGATGGTTGGTTGCATTTATGAGAAAAGTTACATTGAACTTTTCCTTTCACAGTCATTCTTTTAGTGATTTGGCTTACATAGACTCCGCAATTGATGGTTGGTTGCATTCTTGGTGCTCATTGTAATAAAAATTCAATTAAACTTAGTACTTGAATTTTTGGAGATTGATTTGGGTGAGAGTTTTCGAAATGTCTGACGTTTTGAGTGACACTCCACCCAACATCAGGGACATGTAAGCTATATTAATAATGAACAAAAGTAAGTTGGGGTTTAGATTAAATTGGATATAAAATATAATAATGGCTTGGGATATTTACACTTTACCGAGGCATCAAGGGGATTGGGAGCTACTTTTGTTGGTAAATGGTTGGTATGGGTTGTGGATGGGGATGTTTTTTGAAAATTTAATTTCAGCATCATTAACACATTTGGGGTATTTAAGTCTTTTGATAATACTAAGTTCATGATGCTTTTAGGTTCAACTCCACTTCAAAGAGTGTGGATTGCATGGTATATGGTGTTTGATTTTATCTCATGGTTGCTTGAGGGGCCATGAGATGCCTTATTTCTTGCGTCAAGACTTATTTGGATGCTTCAACGTTGATGATGTCATCTTGGTCTCTTGATTATGTTGGGGAAAAAAGATTGACCAAAAATTTGTGTATCAACAATGATATAGTTTGATGTTTCAATGTTCAAATTTTGAATGTTACAATATTAGTTTCATAATACTTGGCAACATGTAATTATTTGTTTTAAATTATCATTTTATGATTATTATTTTCCGATGATGAATGATAAGAAACTAAAATATTTATAGATTCCCTTTTTGATCAATAGCCTAAACACTTACCATAGGAAATAAAAATGAATACACAACAATTATTTTTGAAAATAGGTAAATCACTATACAAACATATAAAGCTATAATCAAATCATTATAAAATGTGTATTAGAAAAATGAACATAAAAAAAAGCACTACAATCCATGGTTCCAAGAGATTTCAAGCTTGCAAATTGTAGATATTTAAAACTTGACAAGTCTAATTACATTTAAAGATAGTCGGTTAAGCCTATTTTATAAGAAAAAAATCTCTTATTAAAACTACTAGGTTTTAGACATAAGGTTTATGTATCCAATCTTAAATTTTAAAACTTTAATTTGACTAACTCTATGTCCTTACCAATCAGAATTAATCAAGTACATAATCGAGATACAATATTAGACTATATAATATTGAACCATATGCTATAAAAACATTGAAAAAATGTACTTGCAAATGGATTTGAAAAACAACTAGCAAGGACACCATGCTTTAACCTCACCCCTATTCCAAATTCTCTTCTTCCCTTGGAAATATGGTGAATATGATTCCTTGTGAGATATATTGCTTGCCTATTTATATCCAAAATTAGTAATAGGGTTTCAGATAAGGTGAAATACGAAATATTTAAATAATATCAAATATTTGTTAACTTCATCGTAAAATTTTGTCTTTTTATTGTAATTTACCTCTAAAATTTACCTTGATCCTGCCATACATACTATATTGACCTATGAACACGATAGAAGGTTTGCATCTACCAAATGAATTAAAAATAACTATGATAGTTTCACCTTTTAAGTATAATCCACCCCTAAAAATTACCCTGACTCTTCCATACATGTTATAATCACTTATGAACATGATACACAATTCACATGTACAAAAATAAATAGGAGAAGGTTAGCAATTCTATATAAATACACTAAATATACATTGAAAAAGAGAGATTATGTATTACGATAATCAAGACCCTTTTTGTCAATGGCAGTTGCACTGGACATTCAATTTGGCCTAAAAAGTTTGCAGGTAAAGAAACACATTAGGAGTTACATAAAATGTGCTAAAGAGACTGTGAAAAGAAATTTTTTTATGCATTATGATACTAAGAACCTTTAGTTGCATCCAAAACTGAATTTGACCTTGAAGAACTAACCCCAACATTGAATTTGGCCTAACATGTTTGCAATAGAAAACAAGTTAGGTTACATAAAATGTGTTAAAGAAATTGTGAAGAAAAAAAAGTTTATACATCATGTTAATCAACAATCTTTCCATGAATAATAATTGCACCCAAAATTGAATTTGACCTTGAATAGTAAATTGCAAGAAGAGTAACCTACACTAAAGAGGAGAAGAAAAAGTGTTTTATACATTATGATAATGAAAAGTATTTCTACCAATAATTTTTGGAGTTTTATACATCATGATAATGAAAAGTATTTCTATCAATAATTTTTGCACCCAAAACAACTGAATAACTAGATCTGACCTTGAGGAGTAACTTGCAATAGAGAGGAGAATTAGTCACATAAATGATTAAACATGGGATACTTTAGATAAATATTCCAACAATGTATCATTTCCAATGAGTATGTTGATGAAGATGATGACTTTTTATTTGTGTATATAAAGTCCTATTTAGTGATATGGCAAACATGTAGGTTCCCCTCATGTATGTAAGAAAAATGGGTCTATGTCAAACCTTAGGGTTTTGATATTTTTATATGTAACCTTGTGTTTATTATTATAATATATGAAGTATTTCCAAAAGAGAAAAAATGCCATCTACCAAATTCTTAACATGAATGATGTTATGTCAAGTCCAATGACTATTTCTAAATGGTTCAAGAGACATGTATGAATTATGCCAACGTCATGTCTATTTGTAGATATTATGTCAAGTCCATGGTATAAATTATGCCAACTTTATGTCTATTGCCACTATTAGGGAAAGGGAACTCTATATCATGGTATATACAATGCTTTTGTTTTGCAAATACCTTTGGTTTCTTCTTCTCGGTTTTCCACAAGCAATCACTATTAAAATTGAGAGCTTTCTAATTGCTATTTAGATATTTTGAAGTCATTCAAGATACATGTTGTTTATTTGTAATGCAAAATGCTTTACCCATTTCTAATGATAATAATCATAATGTAGTGCTCTAGAAAAATTCTAAAGTATTTGACTCTATAAGTGTTCTTAATGATGAAAAAATTTACACATCAACATCATAACAAGATGGTTGTTATTTCCTTTTTAGGAATAAGGACAAGTTAAAATTCAAGAATTTCCTTTTTGGAACAAGTTTACAATATTTTCACAAATGCGAAGGATAAAATAAGAAGTCTTCTTGATTGAATTATTAGCCAAGATCATCATTAAAAAGTAGAATTATTAGGCCTTGTCTTTGGAGTTTACTAATAATTGGACAAAACACACTTGTTGGTAATGATTTTGTCCAATGAAGCTTCCATCTAGTGCACCTTTAGTGCAATCTCCTTTACTAATGACATTTTCCAATTTTCACTATTTTTTTCTATTTGTCACTTTGATTTATCTACTCCTTGTAATAGACCCAACTCCATTGGTATCTTTAAGAAGATGAGGTTTTGATATTTTGATTTTTATTTAAACATCATTGAAAATTTGATTCTGAGCTCCTAACCATATTCCTCTCATTGAGAGCTTTCCAACGATTGTAATTTTTTTCTAGGTTATGGGTATAAGTTATGGCCTTTAGAAGATTTTAGGATTTTCTTTCTGTCTCCTCACTGTTGAAATTTGTAGCTATGGTCGGTATTCATAATCAATATTTTAGCCCTTGAAATATATATAATGAAAAATGTAAGAAATGTTCATGCCATTTTATTTTAGCCCTTGAAAAGATTAATATGAGACACGTTCTTCATGTTAGTTTCAAAAGAGAATTTTGAATTTGAAATTTTGAAATTTTGGCTCCAATGTTGTGAAGTCATCCAAGTCAAGTCGGCCATAGTTGAAGAGACACCCATTTAGGCCATGAAGAACACTATATATAAGGCACTCAACCTCCTCCTTCAAGCATAATTCGATCCCACACACAAGAATATATTTTCTGAGCATCCAAGCAAAGGAAAAGAAGGATAAGAAGGAAAAAATCATCTAAAACATTTCTCTCTCTATTTCGTTGACTTTGCACGTGTGATTCTCTTTCTCCGCAACTTCACACATGTGGTTTATGGGCAATAAGTCTGAAATTTTGGGCAACAGGGCCGAGTTTTTGGGTAGATTTTTGGAGGCCAAATTTCGACGTAGATAGATCAAACAGGGTTGATTTTGTTGGGCAAAAGATTGACTTGATAAGAGGTCAGTTTGACCAGGTTTGACCATTGTATTGTTGGTCAATTTGACCATCATATCCGACTAGAAGAATTAGGTGTATCTCTTGTTGAACTAAAGAATTTCTCTAAGGAAAAGGTTGTTGGGTTTTTCCCCTAAGTGGGTTTCCCTGAGGTAAATATTGTGTTATCTTTGTCCATTGTGATCTCTACCATCCTTGTGCATTTATGGTTGAAATTTTGAAGTATAATTTCTTAATGATAAACTGGAAGTACTAAAAGAATATCTACATCATTAGAAGTAATTATCAGTTTTCATAAATTAGTGCTTGTATCTATTGCACTTGAAAAATCAACTTGGTATCAGAGCTTTGCGGAAGGAAAGGGAATTGAGATCACTCTTGAAGAGACACACATCTATAATCTGATTGTTTATTTATGACCACAGGTTTCTCTATGAAATCAAAGAACAAGTTGGAAGGAGCTACATTTCATGGCTTGGAAGACAAGGGTTGACCTCATTCTTGCATAGAATGATGTCTTAGATATTGTGAAAGGCAAGGTCACTAAACCTTCAAATGATGGAGGGAAAGAAAAATATGAGAAGGATGGCATCACATATAGGAGTATTATTGCATATTCTCTCAGAGATCATTTGATTTCATATGTCGCAAATCTTGACACTTCAACGAAGATGTATGATGCCCTAGTTGGATTATACACCATCAACAACATTAGTTAGGTAATGAATTTGAAGAATGAGCTTCATGATGTTAAAATGACAAGAAATTATACTTTGGCCTCATATTTCATGAGGATCTCTCAAGAATTTAATGAAATTATTTCTGAAAAGGAACTTATGACTACAACAATTAATGGTTTACTTAACTCATGGGACTCATTTGCATCTAGTATATGTGGTAGAAAGGAAACTCCAAGTTTTGAAGAAATATGGACCTCATGTACTCCAGAATAATCTAGGCTTTATCAAAAGGAAGGATTCAAACATCTTAAGAAGGTTACTCTCAAGCATTTTCAATTCATTCCAAGAAGGTTGGAGGAAGAAATAAGTTTAGCTTCCAAAGAAGAAATGAAGGTAGAAGATATGCTCCTTAAGGGAAGAAAGGTATGCCAAAGATTCAATGCTATCATTGTCACAAATTTGGTCATTATAAAATCTAGTGTCCTGAAGGATTGAATGATAGAAAGAGAAAGGGAAAGCAACATACTACCACTACAAACATTTATGAATATCTAAATAAACCCAAGAATGAAAATCTAGGTGTCAAAGATTTCTTCTATTTTTCTACTCTTACAGGTTCTGTTGCAGATAACAATGAATTTTGGTTGGTAGATAGTGGTGCCTCAAGACACATGACATGATATTGTGACAATCTCAAGTATGATGGCAAAGATATCATCACAAAAGGCAGAGCTTGGAGATAACAATAATTATGTAGTTTAAAGGCATTGAGACGACATCTATTGAGCTAAAATTAGGTGAGAGCATTCATATTAGCAACATACTATATGTACTAGGTTTGAAAAAGAATTTGGTTTCTATTTCATGTTTGGAAGATAAAGGATCTAGAATAGCATTTGTTGATGGTAACTTACTTGTATGGCCCAAGGGCTTAAGTATAAACTCTGCTAGATTAACTGGAGTTTGTGAAGAAAGGTTGTGTAGACTCTTGAAACAACCAACTCAAGAATTATTGCATAATTTTATCAATCCATGTGAACTATGACATAGGAGATATGCTCACCTTCATTATATAACTTTACTAGCTTTAAATCAGATGGTTTTAGGTGTTCTAGAATTACAGACAAATCATGGAGTATGTAAAGGTTGTGCGTTTGGGAAGAATGTCAGGAAATCCTTTCCAAGCAGTGAGATTAGGTCTAAGGAAATCTTGAATCTAGTCCATTCTAATGTGTGTGGTCTAATGCTAATAGGATATCTAGGAGGCTCTTTGCACTATGTAAATTTTATTGATGACTTCTCTTGCAAGACATGGATCTATTTCATGAAGACCAAGGATGAAATATGTAGTAAATTTCAAGAATTCAAGGTTGAAGTAGAAAATTTGACAAGAAAGAAAATACAGATTTTGTAGAAAACTTGACAGGAAAGAAAATACATATTCTAAGATAAAATAATGGTTGTGAATACACTTCCAAGGAACTCATTGTCTTCTGCAAAGAAGTTGGGATTAAGAGGGAGTTGATAGTCCTTTACAATCCATAACAAAATGGAGTTGATGAAAGAAAGAATAGGTCCATTGAAGAATTTGTTAAGGAAATGATGCATGATCAAGACTTGCCCATGTTCTTATGGAGTGAAGCATCCATGACAACAATCTATATTCAAAATAGAAGTCCTCATTGAATCTTGGAAGATAAGACTCTTGAATAAGTGTTCCCCAGACATAAATCAAACATTGGACATTTTAGAATCTTTAGTTGTCCAGTTTACATACATGTACCCAAAGATAAAAGAGAAGAGTTTAGAGCCTTTAGGAAACAAATGAATATTTGTTGGATACAATGAGTCATCAAAGACCTATAGAATTTATGTTCTTGGAAAACAACAGGTTGAAGTCAGTAGGGACATTACCCTTATGAGAATCTTTCCTATTGGAAGTCTAAAAAGTCCCCATGGACCTTCATGATGAGGAGGATCATGAAGCTCCCAATGAAGAGGGTTCAGGTCCATCCAATCCTTTAGAAAATATCAAAGATCATCAAGAAGATCCAGAAGGACCTAGTGAACCAATGGATCTAGTTGTTGTTCTAGAAATCAAGAAGATTCCAACTTGGATTAGATCTACCTTGAAGAAAGTAGAAGGAAATGCAAGTCCACGTGCCACCTTAAGGAAAAGCAAGAGATTAAAGAGGTATTCTAGGTATGCAACACCGATGACTAATCTTATTGGTTTTGAACCTTCCAACTATGAAGAGGCAACTAGCCAACAACTTTGGAAGGATGCGATGATGGAAGAATACCAATCTATTATGAAGAATGATGTATGGAAATTTTTCCTAGACCTAGAGGGAAGTCAATGGTGACCTCCAAATGGATAAGATTAAGAATGTAGTTGATGGCAACATTGAAAAATACAAAGGGATATTTGTGGCTAGAGGATTCTCACAGAGAGAGGGAGAAGATTACGATGAGACCTTTGCTCCAATTGCTAGGTGTAGAGCATCTCATTATCTTGTGTAAGAGGGAGTTGGCCACTGAATTTGATATGAAGGATTTCCTAGGTGCATTAATATTTGGGACTAGAAGTATGGCATAAGCCTGGTGAAATATTCCTTGGTCAAGGAAAACATATTATCAAGATCCTTCAAAAGTTTGGAATGATGGACTATAAATCTAGATGGCAACTCCTATAGTGACTAACCTAAGGAAGTTGAGACACTTTGAGTCAAATTTGATAGATCCATCCATGTACCAAAAGTTGATTGACTCCTTGATGTCTTTGGTTAATACCAGGTTGGATATTTTCTTTGAAGTGAACATTCTAAGCTAGTTCCAGATGGAACCAAGACATGATCATTGGATTACAACAAAGCATATATTGAGATATATACACGGTACAATTAATTATGGTTTGAGATATGTCTCAAACAATGATATACAACTGTAGGGATATACAAATTTAGATTGGGAAGGGTGTTGGGTATGTGTTATGTTCTTTCCACGACTATGCTCATACGCACCCAAGGATGGGGGGCAAACCTACCCATGGTTTTGTGGATGGGTTTTGCACATGGTTTTGGGCATGATGGTTTTTTTCCCGTGATATTTTGTATATTCGGTCAAGGGAACTACAATTATGTTCTAATCTAGGGTTAATGGATTGGGGTTTATGAATGCTTCGACATCTATATATATGTATTGTAACATTGAAAGGAATATAATGAAAAATAAATCTAGTGGTCCCAATTTTGGTATCCAGGGGAAATTCTCTTTGTATATTTGTTTTATGTTCTTGGCATTATATACTTTTCTCTATTTTAAGAATTAGTTTGCAGGTAATTTCTGTACAGGGTTAAAACCTACAAAGGGAGTGCAAAATACAAAAAGAGTACTTCCAGAGGTTGCTTCAGTTTGGGCTTTGCTATGATCTCATGGATGAGCAGGAAGCAAACTTTTGTTGCACTTAGCACTACCGAGGTTGAGTATATTGCATCTAATTTTGTGAGTTGTGAAGCAGTGTGGCTTCAAAGCTACTCACAAGACTATTTGATCAGGTGCTAGAACTAACCATGATATATTGTGACAATTTAAGATGTGTGAAGCTTTTAAATAATCCAATTTTCCATGACAGGTCAAAGCATATCAAGATTAAGTGCCACTATATTCACGACATGGTGTAGAAGATAGAAGTAAGGCTCTAGTTCATCTCTATAGATGAAAAGATAATTGACATCCTCATAAAGCCTTTGTCCATAGCGAAGTTTGTATACCTCAGGGAAAAGATTGGAATTGTTGAGAATACATCCCTCAATGAGTGGGAGTGTTGATGTGATAACATCAGGGACATACATTCTCCCTAGGTCAAGTATGTTTACTAGGATTAGGGAAAATAGTTCGACAAAGGACCTACATTCTTCTTGAGTCAAGTATGTTGACCAGGATTAGGAAGAATGGTCCCAAAGTCTTAGAAATACTCAATCGTAGAGTTGAGTAGGTGCCTTTCAACATCAAGCTTAGTGTACTCTCCATATAGGTTGAGTGAGCCCATTTAGCATCATTACCTAGAGTGACACCTTTGGATTTGGGACCAAAATACTCAGATGGATTGAGTGTATCCCTTTCACCACAAGTCAAATATATTAACCAAGATGATGGTGAGCCAGGATTAGTCAATATACCATGGGTCAGAGGCGCTGACCAAAATCATGGTGACTAGTTGATGCTAATGATGTACCATAGGTCAGAGATGCTGACCAGAATTATGGCACTTAGTTGATGCTGTAGATTTTTACCATAGTTCAAATATGTTGATTAGGATTATGGTAATCAGATGATGCTGATTCTGATGTTAGATGATGAAACTTTTCTTAGAGGAATTTGTCAACAAGAGAACATCTGGTTAGTCATTATGAATACCTCCCTAGCTAAGAGGGATCTTTGAATTTTGTAGCTATGGTCGGTCCGCATAGTTAATATTTTATCCCTTGAAATATATATAATGAAAAATGTAAGACATGTTCTTCATGTCATTTTATTTTATCCCTTGAAAAGATTAATATAAAACTTGGTCTTCATGTGAGTTTCAAAAGAGAAAATTTTGAATTTTTGGCTCCATTGTTATCAAATCGGCCCCAGTTTAAGAGACACCCATTCAGGCTAGACATAACACTATATATAAGGCACTCAACCTCCACCTTAAGCACAATTTGATCCCACACACAAGAAGATATTTTCTGGGCATCTAAACGAAGGAGAATAAGGATAAGATGGACAAATCATGTCAAGCATCTCTCTCTCTATCTCTTTGAATTTGCATGTGTGATTCTCTCTCTGCAACTTCACATGTGTGGTTTCTACGTAGATTCTGGGAGGCCGAATTTCAACCTAGGTAGATTGGACAGGGCCGAGTTTGTTGGGCAGAATATTGAATTGAAAAGAGGGAAGTTTGACTAGGTTTGATCATTGTATTGTTGATTAGTTTGACCATCATATATGACTAGAACAATTTGGTGCATCTCTTGTTGAAATAAAGAATTTATCTAAGGAAATGGTTGTTGGGTTTCCCCCAAGTGGGTTTTCCTAGGGTAAATCTTGTTTCATCTTTTTGCACTGTGATCTCTAGTATCCTTGTGCATTTTATGGTTGAATTTTTGAAGTATAATATCTTAGTGATAAACTCGAAATGCTAAAAGAATATCTACATCATTAGAAGTAATTATCAATTTTCAGAAATTAGTGCTTGTATCTATTGCACTTGAAAATCAATTCTCACCATATATCAACCACATAGCATGCACATGTCATGTGATGCGACATCATACAAGTAATTTGACATACCTAGGGTCTCCACACCATAAATGAGAAAGGGCGTATACATAATACATTAAAACATTAATTATTATTTTTCTAAAATCATTATACCACATTTGATAATAAGTTTGGGATGTGATGTGTCACACCCTAAACATTTTTGGGATGTCATACATTTCCAGGGTTGTGGGGGAGAGGCTCACCCCCCTCAAACTTTCTCTTGGAGTGTGCTCCTGCAGGGAGCGAATTTCGGGAGTGACCCTGGGAGCGAAATTTTTTCTCTCTAGTTTTTTTGCAAAAACAGTCCAAATGCAATTTTTTTAGAAGAAACAATAATTTGTGAGTTGGGCAGTCTAATTATCAAGCCTATGTCCGTAGTATTGATATGCGATTCATGGTAATGTTAAATTCTTAAAGTAAAAGTGATATTCTCCTTAATATTCATTTTCATCCTTTTGCTTAAGTTTTTAACATTACCATGAAATGACTCTGGATGTTTGAGAGTGGTTCTGACGTCATTGAATTTCATATGGAGAAAGTAGAATTTTAGTTCTCATACAAAATCCAGCAGACTTATCATTTTTTCAGGATTTCAAGATTGGGGGGATTGCAATGTTTCCATTGGATTTTGTCATGTATTAGGGTATGGATCTCATATTTAATCAAGAGCACCAATCCGTCTATGCACCTTGATGTTAGTGACATTGGTTGTCGAACTCCTCTATCATGACCCTACTAAAAATGTGTCCATCACCCAAACAAAATCTTGACTTGACATGCTATGCTTTTTCTATCTTATGTTAATGCTTAGAGGGTGATATTAATGAAAAAGATCCCTATACATATCTAGAGGTAATGACAAAGATTCCTCTGGCTATTAATGCTAAGAGGGTGATATTAACGACAAAGATCCTGATTTTCCAACACGACTAAAAAATTAGACATTTCTCGTGGCGGCAAGAAGCCCAAGCATTAGCAATAGATAATATATTTACTTGTCTTTTCTAGTTTCTAGTAGTTTTTATAACTGTTGACTCTTTCATATTTATTATGATTTTTTTTGTAAACTATATATGACAGTTTAAGTTTGAAGTTTGAAGTTGGCAATTATAACTCATTGGTGATGAATTATGAATATGATGCTTTGTGAAAGTTGAAAGTTGTTTCGTTTCATTTCATTTTATAACATTTCATTTCATGTTAGATTTTTTATACAATTTTGGTGATCAATGATGATAAATGTTATGTATTGAATTTTGAAAGCTTGAAACTTTAATATTAATGAATCATGAGACTCGATATGTTGTATCTTACTAACTTGTGGACGTGATTGATGAAGATTATAACTTCTAGATGATTGATGTGATATGGTTCAATCTATGTTTTTATTCCTTTTACATATAATTCATCATTCTACATGCTTTTGTTGACATATATACATCAAAAAATATAAAAATATATATTATATGAAAATTCGCTCTTGATTAGCTCCTGAACTGGGAGCTTTTGAAAATGTCGCTCCCCACTCCCGCTCCCTCTCCCCACTTTGATTGCCACTACCAAGTAACCTTGTACATTTCATCACATAACATTTCACTTTGCAATGAGAAACCTTTAGTAACTTATCGCATTTGTTAAACATTTATCATGCCTTGCAATTGAAATAGAATTTGGGTGTGGTATTTCACGGTTTCACAAATATTTGGATATGCAACACATTGAAAAGTCACCTCCTTCCAAAATCCTCATTTTATTGCATTAGAAAGGTGTTGGGGGTGCACTATATTGCATCTTGAATATTTTTAGGATGCGATACGTTACATCCCATGAAATTTTGACCTGCAATAAACATCATAACTCCAAATCAATGGTCAACTATGAATTTTGAGGTGGTTACTCTTTCCCACTCCTTGCATTAACTATTAAGAGACTTCTTTGCCACGACCCCATGCTTCCATGATTGTGGGGAGGTGACCTCTCAACTACCAGGCGCTTTCTCTCATTCAATGGGTTTTGAGCAAGAGGGAAAATGAGGGTATATTTTGAAATTCAAAATTAATAGTATAGCTTTGGAATAGGTGGTCAGTAATAGTATGCAAGGTGAACCCCACAACCCCCTTACAATTCCTTGCTTGTGTTATCATGGTCCATGTAGGTGCTCATATCTCAAGTCAATTGCTTGCCATTTTTCATTAATGAGAAAATAAATTCATATAAATTGTTCCTAATTTATCTAGTTGAACTTGTCATTATCATAAAATGTTCATGTTGAAATAGGTTATTTTTTTTCTCAGTAAAAACTAATTCTATTAAGAGAACGTATGGTACAAAAGAGATTACAAACAAGAGAAGCAAGAACACAGGCAGCCGGAAAGGATAGGCTATCCACCTCGGCTCCTAAGAGAGAAAGAGAAGAGAGCAGGGATGAGCGAGAAGAAACAAGAGGAACAGAGGAGCAAGAACAGAACAGAGGACTCTACCCAACATGAGTAGAATCAACTATTCGGCATTTTTTCCCTTTCTTTTTACCAACTTTGACCCAATCAAGAGGATTTTGCTGAGCTGGCATGATTTGCAAACTGAGATGTGCTGACGGAGAGGTCTCCTTGTCTGAATCCGAGGTGGAGGATTCATGATTCCTTTTCTGTGAGACTGGTGGGACGGACGCATCCATAGGACCAGTCGAGGGCGGATCCTGTGCCGACTCTTCTGCCAAACCTTCCTTATTCTCTTCCTCTTCATCCGTGCTGAAGTCAAAATCGTCCATGGGGGGAGGATCATGTGGCTTCCAGCTTTTGGATTTCTGCTTAGGGTTGGTTTTCTTCTTTTGGGCTGGCATCGTGGGACAGGAGCTCTGAAGGTGACCTGTGTGATGGCAGTTTCGGCAGCGAAACACTGTGTTTTCGTAATCCAAAGTTTGAGTCCAATGGAAGTCTCCGATTTTGAGATTGATCTGGTCCGGGAGACCTTTGCTCATGTCTATTTCTGCACAGATTCTGGCAAAGGTGTATAAGCCCTTTTCCCCTCTAGAGATATCTGTGTCTAAAAAGCGGCCTAGAGAGTTGCCAATCCCTTGGAATACAACAAAGTGCCATAGATGCGCCGGGAGGTTTGGAAGTCTGACCCAGATGGGTAGTTTGGTGATGACTGCTGTGGAGGGATCAAAATCTGGGAACCAAGGGGTGAGGAATAAACCAGCTGCACCCCAGAACCATGGGCCATCAGTTAAGGTTTTTTGATAGTCCTCAACGAAAGCAAACACTACAATGAAGAAGCCCTTTGAGCATAACAGAACCTTGCAGTTGTTGGTCCAGTTAGAGTGAATCCATTGAAAGAGGTCTGCTGTGTGTGGCCATAGCCCATTAAACCTGCAAATAATGCCATGTTATGCAAAGTGTTGGGTTTGCTCATCCAGCGTTGGGTGTTTTATTTCAATGGAGGGGGTTTCCTCCAGTTTATCCACCAGGAAAGGCTTGGGAGCCTGAACAGGTGGAGCTGTTCTCTTAGACGACTTAGCATGGACAACGCCCTTGTATGAGAATGCCTCAGCTGAGGATGGCTGTCCTACAGCTCCTCCTCTCAGACGAAGGGTTAAAGCAATGGAGGCATTTCTCTTAATGCTGTAAAAAGACAAGGGGTAAAGATCCTCGAGTTGTTTACCTTCGTGTAGAAGTCACTGTGCTGCAGAGGGAATCCCCAGCTTGTGTTCCAGAGCCAGCTTGAGGTCTTGCACTTGATCCGATGCTCTCACCCATTGTAGCAGAGTTTTGCCTGAGATAAGCTTGATCAGGATCTAAAATGAGGCAGAGAGACCAGAGTTCTGCTTGCCTCTGCAGATCTGAGACGAGAGGAGGCTGGAATTTTGAAGGGCCTTCTTTTCCTGTGTTTGCCGCAGGGGATTGTGAGGAGAAGAAGAGAGAGTCCTAGGGTCGTCGAATCTGTCATTGCTATCCGCCCAAAAGGGCTTCCAGATGCTCCGTCCAAGCTGATCCAAGAAGGTTAAAGATTTCTGAAGGTCAAATACAGAGTATTCACTGTACTGGGGGGACAGAGAAGAAGCTAATGGAAATGAGCGACCTTCCAGGGTGAAAAGTTCCTTCCCAAGAGCCTCCTGGGGAAAACTGAAATCATTTTCTGCTAATTCGTTCTTGGCCAATGCCTCTATAGTCTGATGGGGGCAGCTGTAGCCAGATGCAGCGGCAGAGGGCTGAGAACTGGCGGCCCCAACGTCCATAACAGAGTAAATCAGCGGGAGGGGAGCTCTCGAAAGCTGCCTGAAGACATGCGGAACAACAATAATCGCATAGACCTGCAGTCCCTGACAGAGGTACGCTTCTCCAGCATCGGCAGGGCCGAGCAGGGGCCCGACGGTGGCCGAAGGAGAGGTGACGGCTGCATATCTTCTAGGATTCATCTTCAGGGCCGGAGGTTCGCTTCGTAGCTCAGTCATGAAAGATATCTGGTACGCTTCTCCAGCAACGGCAGAGCCGAGCAGGGGCCCGACGGCGGTCGAAGGAGAGGCGACGACTGCATGTATTCTAGGGTTCATCTTCAGGGCTGCTCAATTCCGATTCCCATGTTGAAATAGGTTATTTTCAATATGATTAATTACAATATAAAATAGGGGTAAAAACGGGTATGTTACAATTTCCACCCCCTTAAAGGAAGATTATCCTTGGTGTTCTAGTATTCACAATATGGTCTTTAAGTTGAAAATAAAAATGGGTGTGCTAGTTTCATGGCATCCTCTAATTCCCATATAGGCTCATTTGCTCCAAAGTGCTTCCATTGCAAATTTACTTATCGAATGGATCAATTCAGGAGTATGCATAGAGGCTCTAGTAGAAATCTCCCTTAGGATCCACTTGGATCATAAGCTAATTAATAACATGATTAAAATTATATACATTTTAATAAAATAAATATGGAAAACATTACCTTGTTTAACATTTGGAGGTAGTGCAAACCTTTATGCCACTTGTACCACTCTTTCCAAAATATCAAAAGGTCCATGATAATTTCACACAAGATCCTGCTATGCAATAACTCTTTTCGGGTTTCATTTTAAGATATACATGATCCCCCACTTTGAATTCTCTGTATATATTATTCCTATCTACAAAAAATCTTCTATAATCTTGAGCTACATTTAGCCTCTACTTGACCTTGATGACCTCCTATTTTATTTATCTTATAAATTCTGATCCAAGTGTGAATACTTCCACAAGATTATTCTATCTCATACTTGATCTTGATGACCTCCTATTCCATTTATCTTAGAAATTATGATACAAGTATGATTATTTCCATTAGATTATTGCATCTCAATGGATATTACACTTCCTACTATTTATGAATATTACACTTCCTGCTATATATGGATATTACACTTCCTACTACATATTGCCTTAATAGGGCTCATTTATAATGACTCTTGGTAGCCATTATTGTAGGAAAATTCCAGCAAAGGTAGGTAGATGTCCCATTTCATGGGCTTATTCATGGAATGCATATGAAGCATGTCTTATAACACCTTATTTTTCCTCTTAGTCTACCCATCTATATGGGGGTGATAGGTAGTATTGTAAGCTAATTGAATTCAACTTCTAGCAAGAAATACTTTCCAAAATTTAGGTGTGTACTTGGAATATTGATTAAATTACTTTTGACATACCATGCATTAAAAAAATTTCTTTCATAAAGATCCCATTAATATCAATCATGTTGTGGGTAGACTTTACTTGAATGAAATGAGTAGTTTTAATCAACTTGTCCACGACTACTATTTTTGCATCATGATGCCATATTGTCCTTGGGATTCCTATGATAAAATCCAATGATATGGTTCACCACTTCCATTATGGAATTGGTAGAGGATATGGTAAATCTGTGGAGTGCCTCTATTCATCCTTGACTTGTTGACACTCAGGAAATTTGAAAATATACTCCAATATTACCCTTTTCATTCCAAACCAATTGTATAACTTCTTCCTTATTGTTGTAATCATGTTCTGATAGCCTGGGTGTCTGGAGTAGGGTCCCTTACAGAGTTCGTCCTTGATGGTCCATTTCATTTCTAAGGGAATATGGTACATATATTCTACCATTGTGAGTTAGCAAATCATCTTCAATCAATTGATACCCTTCAGATTTTCCATTTAGGCTCTTGTTGTAAACATTATTTAATATACACAAAGTGCTCATCATTTTGCATGGCATCCTCTATTATAGATTTAAACCAGTTCCACATGTATTGATTATTGTTGAGTTCATTTTTCGCTTAGCTTTCCTTACTCTTTATATGATTGATCTTCAATTCATAATCACTGATAAGATGCAACCATCTACCCTTCCTAGCATCCAAACCTACAACCAAGCAAGTAGTGCTGCCACATATTCAAGGCATGGACTATAGTTGTAATCTTCACGTCATTCGTAATATAATTCCTCTTGTGCTTATTTGGATTCTTGGACTCATAACTGATCAAATATTTGGCTTGTATGATAAATACACTAAGTCATTCCTTGCAAGCATCCACGTATACCAAGAAATACTTCTTTGTGTCTACAACCTTCAAGAACAATGCAATGGTAAGGATATTCTTTAATCTATAGAAAAATTGTTCACTTTTTGTTTTTACCATACAAGTCTCACTCCTTTTCTTTCTAGTGAAGTGATTGGATGGCTAATCTTGGATAATCCTTGAATGAAATTACTATAAAACCATACTAATCCCATAAATGATGTCACTTATGATATGTTCCTTAGAGTGGGCCAATCCATGATGGAATTTATATTTTCTAGGTCTACTACAATTAGCTATTATGAAATCACGTGACCCAAGTAATTGATTTGATTTTGGTAGAAGTACAATCATGTGACCCAAGTAATTGATTTGATTTTGATAGAAGTACAATCATGTGACCCAAGTAATTGATTTGATTTTGGTAGAAGTTGTACTTGCTAGACTTAGCATTTAGTTGATGCTCACATTTTACGTACAATACCATTATGATTTGTTCCTCATGCTTCTCCTTGGTATTAGAATAAATGAGAATATTATTGATGAACACTAAAATAAAATCCTCTTAGTACTTTTTGAGAATGTTGTTCATAAAGGAAATGAAGGTGGCTACTACATTGGTAAGCCCAAATGGTGCCACCATGAATTAATAATGCCTATAGCTCACCTTTAATGTTTTCTTTTTGATATTTTCATCCTTGATTCTAACTTGGTGATATCTAGATCTTAAATGTATATTTAAAAACATAGTCCCCTCTTATCTGATCAAACAGATCATTGATCTAAGGAAATGGATACATAATTTTTATGGTTACTTTGTTCAATAATTGGCAATAATTGAAGGGCCCTTAAATTAGATACTTACTCAATCACCTTGGAGAAACATGCATGTCATAGGTCCATTATTATTATGCATTTTGATAATTTTCTTATAATTTCTTATGTTGAGCACATGCTTAAGATATTAACCCTACTAATGAATTTTGTGACCCTTAGCAACTCAAACATCTTGGTTTGGATATATTTTTGAAGAAGCAATGAGTTCATCCAGTAGCCCCCTAGTAGCCAACCATGAAGATAGGGATTCTGCCCCCTTGGCTACCAATATGCACCTATGGGACTGCTAGAAAATATGATTTATTAGTAGTTAGATAGGTGTTTGTGCAACAATCCCTAGGGAATTAACTGCCATGATTTTAGGGATTTTTAGAAGGAAAGGAACCCTCTTATTGAGGAGGTTCCCTTTCAACACTTTGTATAAAAGGAGGAATCAATCTAGTTAAGGGGGGGTTTTGAGGAGGAAGAAAAATATTGTTGTTATTTGGAATCTTGCAACTTCTTTAATTTCAAACTTATGTAATGCCAATTTTGTTAGAAATATCAACAAGAAATGCTAAAAATAGAAATTCTAAAAATAGCATTGCTATAAATAGCATTTCAGGTACCAATGTTGGACATAGAAACAAGGAATGAAAAATGGAAGTGCTAAAAATAACATTGCTATAAATAACATTTCGGGATAGATTCCAATTTTAGTTAGTCCCTGAACTAAAATTGAGAAGTAAAATTCGAATTTGATCTTAGCAATTGTTTGTAAAATAATTAATTAATTCATTTTGAGTTAATTAGTTGTAGAAAATCAAACATGAAGTCTATGTGAAGACATGCAAGAGTTTCTCCATTGATTGAGGAAGTTATCCATTAAGTAAAGGAGATCAGGATGAGTTGTACTTTGAGTTGTAATTAGTTAGCTCAGTTAACTGAGTTAAGTCCAGTGAGATTAGTTCCAACAGTTTATGGAATTAATTGTGAGTTCAGTTAGTTAATGCATGCATGCATGTAACTGCTGCACTTCAGATAACTGAATATTCTCTCATAAATAACTCATGCATTTCAGTTTAGTTAGAGACCCAGTTGAGATCAGATGAAGGGACAATGTACTATTAGTTGCAGGAGTTTTCCTATATAGGAAACTCATTCATGCAGAGGGAATTATCTCCTTTAGGATTGCGCAGTTACTTCTGAGTTTGGTGAGTTGTGTGAGAGGTGAATTCACACAGGTGGCAACACTGGACCCCAGGAGAAACTGCGCAAGGAAATAGGAGGCTTGGAGGGCAGAGGAGAAGGTTTGTGAGAAGCCTTTGACTGTCTATGAGTAGCAAAGGGATTGTACTGAGAGCTGGATATCTTGTGAGCTAAAGCTTTGTGTAGTCTAGACATATTTCCACTTGTATGATAATACAGAGATCGGGGTTTTTAGCTGAGGCTTTCCCCAAAGTATTCTTTTGTGTTTCATGTGTATGATTTATTCTTCTCTGTTATATGTGTTCTGATTGATCTAGCTCAAATTGATTAAGCTTCCGCAAAGTTTGATTGTAGAAGTAGATCTAGTATTTTTCTTTAGTATATTGCATTATCAGGTGATCTATAGTGAGAATTCTACATGGTTTCAAAGATAGCTGATCCATAGAGAAATTTCTACACGGTATCGGAGCAAAGGTGATCAAAGGAGAGAACAATATACAAGAAGGGAGAAGTTCGAAGTTTGAGGTTCTTGAATATAGAAATCGAGTTCTTATCACATCTCAATTTCACTAATGGCATTCATCGGTTTAAGACTTGAGTATGCCCTTGATGGCAAATCGAATTATACAGCTTGGAAGGATCGCATGGAAGCAGTATTAGAGGATAATGGTCTAAAGGACTTCATTGATCAAGAAGTCCCCAAGACGACAACGACTAATGGTACAAAATTGGCGGAATGGAAGAAATGTGTGGCTAGAGCAAGGAGAATTCTCCTGGAGGGAGTTCGAGACGATATTGTCTCGAGCCTCCATGGGAAGGAGATACCATTTTCGATGTGGAAACATTGAAAGCTCTATATCAGAACAACAACGATCAGCAGAAGCTGGCGCTGAAAGACAAGCTTCGACAAATCAAGTGTGAAAAGGGTGACACGATCTCTACATATCTGAACAAGCTCACCACCTGTAGGAATGAGCTTGGAAGTGTAGGGATCACGACAACTGATGATGACATGGTGAGTCTTGCACTCCTTGGTCTTCCTAATAGCTAGCATAGCTAACAAGACTCGGTAAATGGAAGAGAGAAACTGCCAGATTGGGAACGACTTTGGTCGGATCTGATGCAGGAGGAGATAAGAAGAAGCACCAGAGATGGTTCTTCATCCAAGGAGGATGAAGAAAACTGTGCCTTAGCGAGTTAGGCAAAGAAAGGGAAGGAGAAGGATTCTCATCCCAACTTGAGTTCTTCCCATGGTGGGAAGAAGTTTGACAAATTGAAAGTGCGATGCTTTCATTGTCATGAGGTGGGCCATTTTGCAACAAATTGTACATTCAAGGAATCCAAGATGGGATCCAAGGAAGGATCTGAAGGTGAAGCATTGGCCTCATAGTTCGAGTTGGATTTCACCCTCTTCGCATGCATGGTTTCATCCATGGTGGGATGTGGTTGGTTTCTTGATAGTGGAACTTCATTCCACATGACCAACAATAAGAGTTTGTTCAGTACCTTGGAGGAGAAAGATCTCCAGATACTCATAGTGATGGGTAATGATGAAAAGTATATTGTCTCAGGAGTAGGCACAGTTGTTTTTTAGAGGGAGCATGGAACTCGAATTACCTTGACATATGTGAAGTATGTGCCAAGACTGAAGAAAAACTTGGTATCGATCATAATGCTGGAAGATAAAGGCTATGATGTAGTCTTCAGTAAGGGAAAGGTTTTCCTTAGACACGTCACCATGAGACAGGTGAAGCAAATCGGTTCACGAGTCAAGAACCTGTATGTTCTTGAGGTTCAAGATGCATGCAAAGCCTTGAGGAGCAAGGAAATTGTTGGAGACTTGGTGGTTGAGAGGGAGAGTACATTACCTCTTAACATGTAGTGCCAGAAGAAGTCTCAGACAATTGTGGAGGAGACACAATTGGTGAAGAAGCTTCAGGAGGTTGTGGAGCAGCCACAACTAGAGAAACCGAGTGGAGGAATCCACTCATGAAGAGACCTCCAGTAGGGGAAATTTCGAGTCAAGTGGGCAGAGGGATCACATGTATCCATACCTCCAGGTCGGAGGTGGGACGATGTGGAGTGACATTCCCAAGAAGGCTGGAATATGGGTAGGATCATTGAGGTACCCAACCTCTTCGATTAGACCTTGCTATGGGAGCCTCGAAGAGGAGTAGCAGGACTAGCTGAGTGGGTAGAGGCAGATGCGGATGGAGTGGCAGAGAGAGCTACAGTGCAGGAATCCCAAGACAGTGCAGAGCTAGCAGGCTGCAACAATGCGAGAGGCACAAGAGTGTTGCACTAGTGTAGGATGGCATAGAGAGGTGTGCAACGGTGCGAGATACATGGAGTGTTGCAGCAGCTCAGAGGTCACAGAGGGAGCACTTGTATGCGGCAGAGGAAGCTTCAGCATCAAAGGATATTTCTAGCCCAACAGGGAGGTCAGTTGGGAGATTTTTTTGTTTCTAGAGTTGCTGGAGCAACAACACTTGGGAGAAGTGTTGCATGCAGAACATTCCAAAGGTTCAGGATCGGGTTCGAGTTGAATGCCTTTCTTGTTGAGAGGGAGTGTTGGAAATAGCAACAAGAAATGCTAAAAATAGAAATTCTAAAAATATCATTGCTATAAATAGCATTTCAGGTACCAGTGTTGGACATAGCAACAAAGAATGAAAAATGGAAGTGCTAAAAATAGCATTGCTATAAATAGCATTTTGTGATAGATTCCAATTTTAGTTAGTCCCTGAACTAAAATTGAGAAGTAAAATTCGAATTTGATCTTAGCAGTTGTTTGTAAAATAATTAATTAATTCAACTTGACTTAATTAGTTGTAGAAAATCGAACATGAAGTCTATGTGAAGACATGCAATAGTTTCTCCATTGGTTGAGGAAGTTATCCCTTGAGTAAAGGAGATCAGGATGACTTGTACTTTGAGTTGTAATTAGTTAGCTCAGTTAGCTGAGTTAAGTCCAATTAGATTAGTTCCAACAATTTTTGGAATTAATTGTGAGTTCAGTTAGTTAATGCATGCATGCATGTAACTGCTGCACTTCAGATAACTGAATATTCTCTCATAAATAACTCATGCATGTCAGTTTAGTCAGAGACCGAGTTGAGATGAGAGGAAGGGACAATGTACTATCAGTTGGAGGATTTTTCCTATATAGGAAACTCATCCATGCAGAAGGGATTATCTCCTTCAGGATTGCGTAGTTACTTCTAAGTTTGGTGAGTTGTGTGAGAGGTGAATTCACACAGGTGGTAGCATTGGACCCCAGGAGAAACTGCGCAAGGAAATAGGAGGCTTGGAGGGCAGATGAGAAGGTTTGTGAGAAGCCTTTGACTATCTATGAGCAGTGGAGGGATTGTACTGAGAGCTAGATAGCTTGTGAGATAAAGCTTTGTGTAATCCGAACATATTTCCACTTGTATGATAATGTTGAGATCGGGGTTTTTAGCTGAGGCTTTCCCCAGAGTATTCTTCTGTGTTTCATGTGTATGATTTCTTCTTCTCTGTTATATGTGTTTTGATTGATCTAGCTCAAATTGATTAAGCTTCCACAAAGTTTGATTGTAGAAGTAGATCTAGTATTTTGCTTTAGTATATTGCATTATCAGGTGATCTACAATGAGAATTTATACATGGTATCAGAGGTAGCTGATCCATAGAGAAATTTCTACAAATTTTGCATTAATGTAGAAAGTGATTCTTTAGGAAAACATTTTGTGTTGACTTCATTTAGGTTCCTGAGCACCTTGGGGAGGGCCCACACAAAATCACTCTCGAAACCATTTTTGTACCTTCTATAATTTATTTCCATGTTAATTCCTTAAATTTTTATCATTTCCTTTATTATTTTTGAATTTTTAACTACCATGGATATTCCACTAGACAATTCATCATAATAGATTTAATAAAATTATACTTAAAACTTTGAAATCTACACTATGAGGGTTTATTTCTCTTTATATTTCTTGATATGTAAATTACTATTTATTGTGTATGCGTGCAAATGATAATTATTCATAAAATAGAGAAAAATGAAATAAAAACTCACAAACCACCATTAAAACAAGATATATCCTGGAAACCCTTTTCAATAGAAACTTGTCTAGAAGGTGAGGCTGCTCTACTTTCTTTCTCTGTAGAGAAAATGGCTGCGAGTACAAAGAAGTAAAGCCTGTGGCCCATGGGATACTATAGTGCACAAATCCTCTCTATGTGATCTCTCCCTATCCCTCTCAATTACTCTACTCATTTATGGAACAAAAATGCACTAAAAAAGAATGGGATCCCTTTTCCTCCTGGTGGCCCGATTATAACACAACCCAATAGCCTACTAGTTGTTATTTTTGACTCCAAATATTAACTAGGGTTACAACATTGAATCTTCTATATTCCTCTTTATCATGATCATGTGGCTAATGCCTTTTCCTTGAGTAATGAGGTTGATGTGGCATCCTCTTGAAATATGGGGAATAGACAATTGAGGTGATTCTTGAACCGTTGGAAATGTCTCTACGTGTAGAAAAGGAAATGAAAGATGCTACATGAAAGCATAAAAAATTGTATAAATTTCATAGAAATTGCAACTGCTCAAGAATTTGAAATGAAACCAGGAGAAACAAATTCTACTCTACTAATCTGCGGAATGAAGATCACAATTTAGAATAACATGCATAAACATGCAACAAGCAAAAACACAAGTACACAATGATTTATAAGGGAACCCAACTGGGAAAAACCCCTCAAGCCTCTTTTCATTAATAAGTTGAATAGAGAAACTATTATAATTTCATGCTCCAACTCTGAGCACCACTTTCAAAAGTAACACTGTTCTCTCTGCTGAATGAGAGCCTCTAGCCAACACCTACCTAATTTCTACCTCCTCTAGCCTCCTATTTCCTTGTGAAATCCTAAGAAAATTCAAGCTTCTAAATAATAGGGAAGTCATTATTTCCTTGCACAATCCCAAGGAATTGATCTCTTGATTGCATGCAACAACCATACACTCAACTAGTATACACTTACTGTTACACTAGCCTTTGTCTCCTCTGATTCAGTTGAGCAATTCAAATTCCATTCATTTCTAGGCTATTTTGGGTTGATTGACCAATTAATTGACAAATCTCTAAGTTAGCCTACTGTCTCACTGCACAACTGACCTTCAACTGACTCTATCAATAGTTAGAGGTCAGTTAACTGAGTACAACTGAAAATAACTGAACTAGATCTCTTAAATTTAGCAATCAACACATGTATGAATGAAATCCAAGCCCACTAACTGAAATTTACTGAGCTATCTGAGTGACAAGAGGCATGCCACACTAGTTAAGTGCCTCCAAGTTTTCCTACTGATGTGGAATTCTATTTAATCAGTTTGACTAAGGCTAAAGTCAAATTGAGCCTTTCTTGCTACATTTTCTAACACTCCCTCTTAGCAAGAAAGGCATTTTTCACCACCCCTATCCTACACCTGTGGAATTCAAATTCACCTCTTGAAAATTCCTTTGTTAAGATGCCAACATCTTACTCCCTAGTTGGAATGTACTGTAGCAACGTAACTCTCCTTTACACACAATCCCACAAATGATGATACCAGATATCAATGTGCTTGGACCATCATGAAATACCGAATTCTTAGAGGGCCTACTGCAACTCTGATTATCACAATATATCATTTTCGGATCCATCCTTTGACTAAAAATACCCACAAGTATTTTCCTCATCCGTATGGCCTCACATGATGCTTGAATTTCAACCATGTATTCAACTTCTTGTTGAAAATGTAGCAAGAAAATCTGAGTTTGCACTTTCCTTGGTTAAACTAGAGAAAATTCGAATTTCCATTTCAGTAGAAATCTTGTAGGTAGTTAACTAAGGTCACATGGTGCTTGTCACTCAGTTAATTCGAGTTGGGGAAGCTTGAGTTTAGTTCAATATGATTGATTGCTAATTTGTAGCAATCTATTTCAGTTAAATTGAGTTATGGTCAGTTAAACAAGTTCCAAATGTTGGAGGAACTAGTGGAAGGTCAAGTTGTGGAAGTGTAACTTCAACCACATTCAGTGATCAACTAGTTAAATAATCAATCATGCCAAAATAAATGATGCATGCAAATAATTCTAGTTATCTAGTTGAGATGGATATTCCAAGGCAGTGTATTATCAGTTGTAGACTATTCTGAAGTGTACAAGTGGTAATGCAGTCGGAGGATGAGCTTAGAGGAATTGCGCAATCCAATTGAGGAAATTTCCTAAATAATAGGGGTTAATTTCCTCAAGGAACAAAGCAAGTAAATATGAGCTTGGAGGGCTTGAAAATTGGTTAAGTGTCAGCGGGAGTCAGTCAGTCAGGAAGAGAGAGACTATACACTTGCAAGTTGTGCTCAGGCTTGAGAAAGCATATGTATTCTTCTCTATTCTTTGATTAATGCAATAAATATAGGAAGGGGTTTTGAGCAGTTGCTTTCCCCTAGATAAATCTCTGTGCATGTGTGATAATTCTTCTTTCATGTTTATGATTTTTATTCTCAATCATGAATTGAATTCCGTAGAATAATATAGTAGATTTGAGTATTGTGTTTTAGTAAATTTCATGAGTAGTCTCAAATCTACACAATAATTTCTACATGGTATTAGGGTAGGATTCACAATAGAGAAGAAATTTCGAAGTTTTTATTGCATGAGGGTCATATGTGCAGGATTAATTCTTCAGAGCTAGAAGGATGTCTTTCTATGGACCAATACTCGAGTATGCCCTTAATGGAAGCTTGAATTATGTTGGTTGGAAGGACTGCATGGAGGCAATGATGGAAGATAATGGATTGAAGGAATTTATTAATAATGACATCCTGAAACCAACAACAGTTGATACTCAAGATCTAGGAAAATGAAAGAAGTGTGTAGCCAAGGTGAGGAGAACCATATTGGAGAGAGTACGAGACCACATTATCTAAAATCTCCATGGGAAAGAGACTTTGTATGCAATGTGGCAAGCACTGACATATTTATTCCAGAATAGTAGTGACCACAAGAAGCTAGCACTCAAGGATAAACTTTGAAATATCAAGATGCATAAGAATGACACTATTCTACAGTACCTGATCAGGTTCACACAATGTCGTGAGGAACTTGGTTAAGTTGGTGTTACTGTTATGGAAGATGATTTGGTAAGCCTAACCCTTCTATGCCTTCCCAAGATCTAGCACAACTACTAATATTCGGTGAATGGGAGGGAGAAACTACCAAATTGGGAACTCTTATGGTATGATTTGGTACAAGAGGAAATAACACAGAATACCATAGATGAGACTTCATCCAAGGGTGAGGATGAAGAAAACATTTCCTTAGCTAGAAAAGGAAAGAAGGGAAAAGGGAAGAAATTCCAATCCAAACCAGAATCTAGTGAAGGGGGAAAGAAGAAAGACTTGTCCAGAATCAAGTGATTTCACTGTCATGAATTCAGGCACTATGCCATGAAGTGTCCACACAAGAAGACAAGAAATAAGACCTCAGGAGGAGTAGCGGGTGAAGATTTGGATTCTCAGTTCGAGCTTGAATTCACTCTCATCACATGCATGAAAAGCACAGTGATGGGGAGTGTGTGGTACTTGGATAGAGTGCTTCGTTCCATATGACAGAGAATAGAGAATTTTTCAGTGACCTGGAGGAAAAAGACACAGATGCACATTGAGATGGGGGACGACGAAAGGTACGATGTGACTGGGATTGGTACAATCACCTTTCATAGGGATTCAAGCTCCCCTCTCAAGATCAAGGATGTCATGTTCGTTCTAGGCCTAAAGAAAAATATTGTTCCTATTACAGTTTTCGAAGACCATGGTTATGAAGTGATATTCAACAAAGGAAAGGAATTCATAAGACACATAGCCATGGGACAGGCGAAGTAGATCAGGGTTTGTGTGAAGAACCAGTACAAGCTAGATGTGGAGGATTGTGCTGCATTGAGCACAAAGGCAGAGAAGGTGCAGAGCTGCGGTGTCAATGAACTTTGGCATAGAATACTTGTCCATTTGCATCATGGTGATTTGAAGATCATACAACAGATAACCACAAGCCTCCTTAAAGGAGAACCAAAACAACAAAATACATGCAAAATGTTTACCTTGGGTAAGTACACAAAAGCCACTTTCCATGATCAGGACAACAAAGCAAATGTAGTCCTTGAAAGGATCCACTCTATTGTCTGTGGACGTTTCTCGATAGACTCCGCTGCCAGGCACAAATATGTTTTCATTTTTATTGATGACTTCTCACGGAAGTGCTAGATCTTCTTCATGCGGAAGAAGAATGAGACATTCTCCAAGTTCATAGAATTCGAGGCACTGGTTGAGAAATAAATAGATAAGAAGGTGAAGCCTCTCAAGAGTGATAATGGAGGTGAGTACATGTCGAAGGAATTTAAAAATTTCTATGCAAAAGAAGGAATTCAGCAAGAGTTGACAACACCCCATAACCCACAACATAATGGGGTGGCTGAGAGGAAGAACCGCAACATTGTTGGAGAAGCGAGGGCGATGTTGCATTATAAATGGTTACCTATGCATTTGTGGGCCGATGCGTGAAACACAACAATCTATTTGCAGAACCAGGGTCCTCATCAGATTCTAGGCATGATTACACCAAAGGAGGCTTTCTCGGGGAGAAAGTCGGATGTGTCACACTTCAAGATTTTTGAAGCATCTGTTTACTGCCATGTATCCAAAGAATCAAGGAATAAGATAGAGCTGACAATAGAATTAGGGGTATTTGTGGGTTACACATAAACTCTCCATAACTACCATGTGTAATTTCCATCCATCAGAATTGAAGTTGAGCGAAAGGATGTACAATTTGATGAAGACAAGTCCATGCGGTTATCTCTTGAGAGGGAGATCCAGATCCCACTAGAAGAGGAGATTTTAGCTCCAAAGGAGGAACCTCAATAAGTTGTGGAGCAACCACAAGTTGAGGAGCAGAGAGTGGAGGTAACCACTCAAGCATAACCATCCAGAGGAGGTGGGAAAAGGACTAGGGAAGTTAAGAGGATTGTGAAGGATGTGAGGGAGAATGTTGGCACTCCTTCAATTCAGTGCAGGCAGAGAAGGTCATCAAATCAATACACTAGCTATGTGGGTCTAATGACCAAGATTGTAGAGATGAAGCCATCTTCTTTCTAGTAAGTCGTAGAGAAACCTGTATGGGTTGGTGCAATGGTGGAGGAATAAAATTCCATTGTAAAAAACAATGTTTGGGAAGTGGTGCCAAGACTAGAAGACAAATTAGTTGTGGGTTCGAGATGGATCTTCAAGGTAAATCATGCAGCAGACGAAAGCATAGAAAAGTTCAAGGCCAGATTTGTGGCCAAGGGGTACTCTCAAGTTGAGGGGATTGACTATGAGGAGACCTTTGCTACTGTAGAAAGGTACTCATCCATTAGATCAATTCTTGACCTGGATGTGTAGATGGAGTGGAGCAATAAGAAGGATTTGAGACTTTTGATTGGGTGCCTCATGTGTGTAGAATCAAGCAAGCATCGTATGGTCTCAAGCAAACACCTCATGCTTGGTACACAAGGATCAATAGTTATCTCACTGGTTTGGGATTCACCAAAAGTGAAGTGGATGCAAACCTCTATCATATTTTGGTAGAAGGTAAATTGTTTATTATATTATATTATATGTCGATGACTTGATTTTAACTAGTGATGAGGAGTCGATAAATATTGCAAGGAGGACGTTGCAAGATAGTTTGAAATGAAGGAAATGGGTCTCATACACTATGTCCTAAGATTGGAAGTATGGCAAGGTGATGAGGAACTATTTTTCTCTTAGGGAAAGTATGCCAATGAGATACTTCAGAGGTTTCGCATGGATAGTTGCAAACCCATGGAGACTCCTCTAGTGACCAACTAGAGGAAAGAGGATGGCACTTCAGGTGAGGAAGTGGATGCTACTGTTTATCCGAAGTTTGTGGGTTCACTATTGTATCTTGTGAATACATGACCAAATATGTGCTATGTAGTCAACCATCTGATCCAAGCTATGGTTAGGCCAACCAAACTATTTGGAGGGAAACTAAGCATGTTCTATGGTACCTCAGAGGCACTACCTAGTTTGGAATATGGTATATAAAGACAAAGGGAGTGAATTTGTGTGGTTTCAGAGATGCATATTGGGTGGGGAATCCATGAGACTGAAAGAGTAAATCAGGTGGAATTTTCAGTGTTGGGTCTGCAACAGTTTCTTGGTACAACAGGAAGCAAAGATTTGTGGCACTTAGCTCAGCATAAAAAAAATACATGGATGCAAGTCAAGAAACATATGCGGCAATCTAGATGAGAAACATAGTTGTTGGATTTTTGGTTAGGTGATGGATGCAACTGTGATCTATTGCGATAATCAAAGTTTCATCAAACTCTCTGAAAATCCTACTTTCATGTTCGATCCAAGCATATATATATATATATATATATATATATATATATATATATATATATATATATATATATATATATATATATCTGGTATCACCACTTACGGGACTGTGTATAGAGGCGGATAATGTTGTTGCTAATATATTCCGACAAAGGAACAATATGTTGAATTTTTGACAGGGGTGGTTCCATTTCTTGCTGAGAGGGAGTCTTGAAAATGCAGCAAGAAAATCTCAGTTTGAATTTGCCTTGGTCAAACTAGAGAAAATCTGAATTTCCATTTCAGCATAAATCTTAGAGGTATTTAACTGAGGTGACATGGCACTTATCACACAATTAACTCTGTTAATTCGAGTTGGGGAAGCTTGAGTTCGATTCAGTATGATTGATTGCTAATTTTTAGCAATCTATTTAAGTTAAATTGAGTTACGACCAGTTAAACTAGTTCTAACTATTAGAGGAACTAGTGGAAGGTCAAGTTGTGGAAATGTAACTTAAACCACACTAAGTGATCAACTAGTTAACTAATCAATTGACCCAAAAAAATGAAGCATGAAGATAATTTGAGTAACCTAGTTGAGATGGAGATTCCAAGGTAGTGTACTATCAGTTGTAAATTATTCCGAAGTGTATAGGTGGTGCACATAGTCAAAGGATGAGCCTCGAGGAATTGCACAATCTAATTGAGGGAATTTCCTAAATAATAGGGGATAATTTCCTCAAGGAACATCGCAAGGAAATAGGAGATTGGAGGGCTTGAAAATAGGCTAAGTGTTGGCCAAAGTCAGTCAGTCAAGCAAATATATAGACTATACACTTGCATGTTGTGCTTAGGCTTGAGCAAGCATATGTATTCATCTTTATTCTTTGATTAATGCAATACATATAGGAAGGGGTTTTAAGCAGTTGCTTTCCCCTAAATAAATCTTTGTGCATATGTGATAATTCTTCTTGCATGTTTATGATTTGTGCTTTCAATCATGAATTGAATTCCATAGAATAGTAGATTAGATTTGAGTCTTGTGCTTTAGTAAATTTCATGAGCATTTTCAGATCTACACAATAATTTCTATACCTATGCTAAGCTGCGTGCCACAAAACTCTACTCACTGCTATACCAGAAAATAGTTGCGAACCCAACACTAAAGATAGCACATGAATTAATTTTCCTATTTGATGGACTCCCTACCCAATCTGCATCGATGAAGCCTTGGAGCTTCACTCCCTCTATCCTCCTGTACCATAATCCATACTTGGTAGTGCCTCTGAGTTACCATAACGCATGATTTGTTGCCTTGCAATACAACTTGATAGGCCTCACCATATTTTTACTAAGCTGGTTTACTATACAACACATGTTGGGTCTTATGTTCACAAGATACAACAAAGACCCCATAAGCTACCTGTAAATGGTAGCATCAACCTCTTCACTTGAAGTGGCATTCTCCTTCCTCTAGTTTGTAGCTAGAGGTATGTCCAAAGGCTTACAATTATCCATGTGAAATATTTGAAGTATTTTAGAGGCATACTTCCCCTGAGACACAAATAATTCACCATCACCTTTCCATACTTACAACCTATGAAAGTAATGCATTAATCCCATGTATTTCATCTCAAATTCCATTGCAAGATCCTCTTTGCAAGAGAATATCAGTTTCTCATCACCTGTCATAATTAAATCATCAATATACAAAACAAGAATAAGCAACTTACCATCTACCATAATGTGATAGAGTTTTTCATCTACTTCACTTTTGGTGAAGCCCAATCCATTGGGATAATTGTTGATCCAAGTGTACCATGCTTGGGGTGCCTATTTGAGACCATATGATGCTCTCTTGATTCTACACACATGTGACTTCCGATCATATGTATCAAATCCTTCTGGTTTCTCTATGTAAATATGCTCCTCAACAACACCATTGAGAAAGGTAGTGTTCACATCCATCTTGTGTATCTTCCACTCCATCTGTGTAGCTAATGCAAGAATTTATCTGATGGAGGAATACCTTGTTACAAGGGAAAATGTTTCCTCATAGTCAACTCCTTCTTCTTGATAAAATCCTTTGGCCACAAATCTAGCCTTGTACTTCTCAATGCTCCCATCAACTGCATGATTCACTTGTAGATCCATCTGGAACCAACCACTGATTTCCGTTTTGGTCTCAACACCAATTCCCATACACTGTTCTTCATGATGGATTCATATTATTCCACGATGGCATCAACCCAAACAAGTTTAGAAAGTACTTCCTCAAATGAAGAAGCCTCTGACTGAGTGAACTCTGTCATAAGAGCCATGTAACTAATGTACCTCCCATGTGACCTCCTCTGCCTGATCTATGATGTAGGAACTCCCACATGCTCCGTGCATCCTATATCAATATATCATATTCTCTGGTTCTCTTTCTCCCTTCTCTGGATGTTTATGGTTGAGTGGGTGTCTCAACTTGGCGTCCTCTCTGCTCCTCCATTTGTGGCTTCTCCACAACTTCCTGAAGCTCATCCTAAGGCTCCTCCTTTAGAACTAGAAGCTCCTGCTTTGATGGGATAATTATCTCTCCTTCCAGAGAGGAACTTATATCCTTCTCCTCATAAAAACTGACATATCTCCTCACCATTGTCATCCTTAGTGAAGGTAAACACCCAATAATTATGTGGAGTTTCGGTGTATCCTACAAAAACTTCCAAATATATTGTAGGCTCAAGTTTCCTCTTCTCATCCTTGGATACATGACAATAAACTAAAGGTCAAAAAATATTGTAATGAGACACATCAATATTTCTCCCAGAGAAAGCTTCCTCCAGTGTGATAATACCAAGTATTCTATAAGGACTCTGTTTTTGCAAGTAAACTGTTGTGTTATGTTCTTCTACCCATAGATGCAATGACATCCCCTGATCATGTAGCATAACTCTTGCAACCCCAACTATGAACCTATCCTTTCTCTTAGCTACCCAATTTTGTTGTGGGTTATGGGGCGCTATTGGTTCTATTCGAATACCTTCTTTGGCACATAATTCCTTGAAGGAATTAAAAAAAATCCCCCTCCATTGTCGCTCCTAAGAGCCTTCACAACATTCCCAGTCTCCTTCTCAACTAATGCCTTTAATTCTACAAATTTGGAAAACACTTCATCCTTTTTCCTCATGAAGAAAATCCAACATTTTCTAGAAAAACCATCAATAAAAAATTACATAGAACTTATGTTTTTCTATGGAGGCTGTAGATAAGGTTCCACAAACATTAGAGTGGACTCACTCCAAGATTGCATCTACTCTGCTATCACTACCATGGAAGGTGGATTTGACATATTTCCCCATTGTGCAACCCTTGCAGACATCCTTCTAGTCAAGGGAGCCTTTAGGGAGACTGGTGATATTATTCTGCATGATTTTTAAGGCACCATGGTGTAGATGACCCAATATTTTGTGCCAGAGTTCTCCAACATCCTAACTCTACACCTTTTCTGCCTTGCTGCTAAATGCAACACAATCTCCCACCTCAAGTTTGTATAAGTTCTTCACTCAAACTCCAATATGCTTCACTTTCCTGATAGCTATGTGTCTCAGGAAGGATTTCCCTTTACTGAAAATAACATCATATCCTCTATCCTCCAATACTACTACAAAGATCATGTTCTTTTTCAGCACAGGTACAAACATAACATATTTGAGGTGAAGAGGGGAGGCTTTCTCCCTCTTAAAGGTGACAATACTAATTATTGCAGCACTGTACCTCCCGTCATCCCCCAATTAAATATGCATATGGAGCTTCTCCTCCAGGCCACTAAAAAATTCCTTGCACTATATCATATGGAACAAGGCACTAAAATCAAGGTACCACACACTACCCATAACAGTGTTGGCCATGCATGCTATTAGGGAAAAGTATAATTCAAATTTTGAATCCAATGATTCACCTCCTGCTCCTCCTGAAGGATTCTTGTTAGACTTCTTATTCAAAAATTTTGTTGCATAGTGACCATATTCGTGGCAGTGGAAACATTTTATCTTGCTCAAGTCTTTCTTCTTGCCATTATTTTGGTTGGATTTAGGTTTTCTTCAGATATTCTTTCCTTTTCCCTTATTCCCATCCAAGGAAATATTCTCTTCATCCTTTTCTCTGGATGAAGTCCCATCTCTGGTGTATCTCCTGATCTCCTCTTGAACCAAATCAGACCACAACCTTTCCCAATTTGGTATTTTTTCCCTTCCATTCCCAATGTCCTAGTAGTTGTGCCTAGATTTTGGAAGGCCTAGAAGAGTTAGGCTCACCACATCATCTTATGAAACATTCACCCCAACCACTCCAAGCTCATCTCAGGCTTGTGTGAATTTGGAGAGATGTTGTGGAATAGTATCATTTTTCTACATCCTAATGTTTTGAAATTTGTCTTTCAGGGCCAATTTTCTATGGTCACTGCTATTTTCAAATAGCTTAGTTAGTGTCTTCCACATAGCATAAGTGTTTCTTTTCCATGGAGATTTGAGACTAGATGGTCTCTCACACTTTCCAAAATAATTCTCCTGGCCTTTACAACATCCTTCTTCCATTAGGATAATTGTTGTGCATTAGACTGTTGGAGTTTCACAATGTCAATTTTAGCATATTCTAACACACCATTATAATCAAGCACTACTTCCATTCAATCGTTCCAGGATATGAAATTCAAGTTACCCTCTAGGGCATGCTCCAATATTAGCCCGTAAAAATAAATTCTCCCGAATCTGAAGAAAAAACACTGCACTGAAGCTGGAAATATGAAGTTCTCGAGGGAAAAATTCAAAATATTGGTTCCAATGTGATTTTAGGCTCTGATACCATGTAGAAATTTGATAGAGATTTAAAATTCTCAAGAATTCAAACTAAAATCAAGAGACACAAATTCTACTTTACTAATTCGCATAATGAAATTCACAATTTAGAACAACATGCATAAACATGCAATAAGAAAAACCATAAGTACAAAATGATTTCTAGGGGAACTTGTTACACAGTATTTTGTCACACCTCCTGCACTTCCACGTGACATACCCTGAAGTTCGTGAAAATTGACCATCATACAATGTACTCATTCATATATGTAGTTCAGATCCTTCCTAAGACATTGATTGGAAAATGCCTTGAACTTCCTCTGAAGGAAATGGCTCTAAAACCCTGATTTGAGAATCATCGCCCTTATGATACTAAAAACAACGATGATCGCCTGTTGCACTATACTTGACTTGTGATGGCATCGCTCTGTTCACTTGTATACCTGCGTTGACACTAAAAAGGAAATTTTCCCAAAGAGGATGAGAAGCTTCGTGATCTAGAAGCTTCTAGAGCGGCGAGCTGGAGGTTCTTCGGCATAGATGTGGTTGAATTCTCCCAACTTGGCCTCTTGGTCTTATCCCTATGAGATACCTACTTGAGATAAGAGCCTAATCCTATATTTGGAGAGATCCTAACTCCCTTTCCCAACCTATATATTCATCCTCTCCCATTCCTAAATGGTTGGTCTATGTCTATTTGCACCCTTATGCTAAGATTGTGCCTATATGCTACTCATTTGTCTTGGAGAAGGAGTGCTTGGAGAGCTTAGCTTGGACTTGGATAGTCATTCAAAGAAATCATATCAATATCAATTTTTGGTTGTATGCTTCCCCTTATCTTCTATTAATATACAACTGCTGGTTCATTTTTCCTAAATGAGTATGCTCATGTATCATTTAGCTTAACATTCCTTGATAAGTTAAGTAGGTTACTTTTGAATATGCTATTTGTATTTGCATGCCTTGTTGTGTCTTAACCTCTTGTGTAGGTACATAAACACTGTGAATAGTAGGAATTAGCTCGTGATGCAAGTGATTCAAGGTCTTCAACAAAGGAGATCGAGATAACATTAGAACGAGGTAGGCCATCTTATTCGTCTCTCTTCCCAATTGTAACTTAGGAACATGTGTGGTAGATTGTCACTTTGGTTGCTAGACCCACTCATTGGGCTAGAGGTATTGTCTCTGTCCACAAAGAGGATTTACATAGACAAAAAAATGGTGACTCCACTAGGGAAGCTATAACCCTTTCCATCAATCCTTCATCCTACTTTTATGTTGAGTTTGACCAATCGTTAGTTTCCAGGCTTGTTTGTTTTTCTGTAACTTTTTTCACTTACTGTTGATTGCTTGAAGGTTCTTGGTTTTTTGCTGATCTTGAAGATTTTTTGGTTTATCTCATATTTCTTGACCATCACGGTTTTCTCCCTGGCAGTCATGATGACAGCGCGGATGTTTTGATTGCAGTAGCAATTATCGCTAGTTTTCCTTGAGAGGTGCGATGACCCCAGAAGTTTAAAAAAATTTAGGTTTTTCTTCTTGATTTCAATTTTTTTTCCTTCTAGCAATGGTTTGTCAGTGTGATTCTACTGTCATTTTCTTGGTTGACATGTTTGAGTGACTAGAATTAACTCTTGCTTTATTTTATTTGTGTTTGAATCTTGATTTGCTTTCGAGGGTTCTTAGGGTTTCTAGGTAACCTTTCATTCACTCATTGGTCTGCTCTTCATAGATCAATTACCTTTGTTCAAAGAGTTCTTTTGCATTTGGAAATATTTTGCAAGTCACTTTTGGTTCTTTGGTATAAAGATATTTTCATTAGTGTCAAATTGAGTAGATGCTTTGAAAGTCACTTTAGTTCTGTTAGCAAGAAATAGATTACAAAAATGTTTGTTTTGATTGAATCGAAAGGAAGTGCTTGTTGTTATTCTTGTGTTTCGGAGAGTGAAAGTGTTATCATTGAAATATTTTCGAAACATTTCTTGCATTCAAATTGGAAAGTGAAAGAGATTTTCATGATTTGAATTGTTTGCATTTTCTTTTGCTCTTTTGCATTAGTTTGCATTGATTGCATCTTTAGTGAAAAGAAAAATATTTTCATCTTTATGTCATTGCATTTGTTAGTAGAATGAAATATTAGTTTTAATTTTATTGCATTAAAAAGTTTGTATTGATTCTTTTGGATTGTTTGATGCATTGATTGGCTGTTTCTCTTCCTTTGTTAGAATAGCCTCCATCGAATGAAAATTTTCATTTTCATCATTTAGTTGCATTCTAGGAATAGGTGACATCATTGAACCCTAAAAAATGAAACTTAATTCAAAGATTAACTTTAAAATTTACCTCAACGAATCTAAGGATAATTTGAAACATTAACGTTCAAACTTAGTGGTCTAGGCTAGAGACGTGTTTCGACATCTATAAAACTTAGCCGCTGTCGTTCACAATTCTCTTGCGTTAGACAATGCTAGCACGTACTTGCACTCCCCATACCGTCAAGTATATAAAGGGATACCCTCATAGGTTGCAAACCTTTATTCATAGGAAGCCGAGTCTACCGCCCTGTAAACGTGATACACTAAATGAAACATTCAGGGAGATTTCCTGCACGTACGTCAAGTCCTTGGTAAATTTATTGACTAAGGTGTATATTGCAGTTCACGGTTACTTGGTACTCCTTTTTTCCTAGAGTTACCTGAGTAGTCATTTCGATCTTTTCTGACTCGTTAAATTTGAAAATATCATCAAGCACTTGTCCTTTCAAGATCGCTAAACCATAGAAAGCGACTAAAGTCACATTTTCGTCCTTTTCTCGACTCTTAAAAGATGAAAAGGTAAAGTTTTTGTTTCAAATTCTAAAAATAACTACCCACAGTAACATGGCGAACCCATGCAGTTACTTCTTGACCCAATATTGAGTAAATCCTTGTAAATTTTATTTTTAATCAACCCTCAACAAATCTCCTCTCCTTTTCTTCTCTTGAGAGGAAGTCATTGTGGCTGAACCATTGAGTTCACCCCGAAGTTCCCCTTCATTTTTTGATACTGAAGGGTCTTCACAAGGAGTTCATCCGGAATTTCCTTAGTCACTTGAAGCTCAAGGTTTTGAACTTGGGATTATCCCAAGCATTCAACCCCTTTCTTCTCGTCCACCACCTTCGGATTCCTTGTCACCTCAAGAATCTGATCCAGAAACCCCTGAGAGTCCATAACCATTTGTCTTATATCTGCCGAATCCGTTATTTGATCCTATTGTGGTATCTCCTTAACGTCCTTACAATCCTTACGATCGACTAGGTGTTCCTTTGGAGTTATCTCCTCGTACATCTCAGGTTCCTCCTCGCCAATTTTTTCTGCCCATGGATTTAGAAGGTGAGATCCCAACCTCTTCTCCGGGTCATTCAGAAGTTTCCACTAATACTCCTCATGTTGATGATGAACAAGGGTATGAATTTCTCCAAAAGGCTTTCCTTTTATAGAAAGAGTCCCATCTCTTGTACTTCCTAAAACTAGTGGGCCTATGTTTCCACCTGTTTATACAACCCTAGTCCAGTTAGTCTCAGGTATTCCTAGTGCTTCATCTTTGTATCAAAATCCCATTTGGTCTTCAATTTCCATGCCTACTTCTGGTCTGTTCATTCCGAACATGACCTCACAAACTTTTGTACAAACTGTTGTCACGTCGGTTCCTGTTCAACCTACGATCCCATCGCAACCTGTATCATCGTTTCAATTGTCTATTATGGTACAAACAATTGTTTTAGGTTAGGTGTCATTAAGTTATTCCACCCCTCTGCTAAGTGGAAAGAATGTGTGTTGGCTTAGTGGGTCCTAACCCAGGTTCAGAGTTAATTGCGCCAAACAAAACCCTACATTATTGGCCCTTTCAGCATCAACCTGCATAGCGCAGATTGAAGTCTCACCCGAAGTAGTATGGGGGGATGCTGGAACAAAGTTTCCACATCCAAAGATCAGTGTGATGTCCTTTTATGCCCTAGATCTACCTTCACACAGATCGCTAAGCCCTTAGGGACTGGTACTGTAACTTCCTTCAAATGACCCCTAGACCTCCGTGAAGGTCTACAATCGGCTTCTGTGGACCCTTGACAGATCAATTATTTACTTACGCATATCATAAAATAGTCTCAGATCATAATTCACACAGGGGTGCTTAAGTGCTTAATAAATGTAATAGAAAGTATAATAATCTTAGCATAAATACTTAACATTTATTGCATTCAGTTAATGAGATTTATCCAATAGATTCGCGCATCAATACACTATTAATTCATAAATACATTATTTCAATCACAACATATATCACAACATAATTAACAACAGTAAATAGATAAACACATGAATTTCTTCAACTGTCTTCTTTATTGATCTTCAATATAAGGTTACATACTCAAAACTTCCCTACGCACTCAGCTGCAGGGGTCTGCGAACTCAGCTGTGGACACTACTCTAAGCCTTTGCGCACTTAGCTGTAGGGGTCCGCACACTCAACTGTGGATACTACCCTAAGCCTCTGCGCACTTAGCGGCAGAGGCTTTTCCTCCTCAAGGACTTACTTCTCTGCGCTATCTTTTTAAGACTCCATCCGTTCATACCCATAGGCATGCCTTAGACTCCCTAAGACACAACTATTTATAGCCTTTTACATGTAATCCCATGGTTCGCGGGCCATGGGTGGATCTCAAAACTGACTCAACTTTACATAAACGAGGGTAAAAACCCTTTTTGACTCCTAACCACCTACGCACTCCGCATCCAGAATTCGTGGAGACTCTACATCTTTTCATCAAGATTTACATCAAAACTTGGGGTTTTAACCCAAAGATGACCCAGAGATCCCCATCCCAACAGGCCCCCAACACAAAGGTCGTGACTCACCCTCAAGTCACTTGGCTGGCATGGTGATTTTGCTGCGTAGATCCCCCAACTCCACCTGCACAACTGCTACCTCAGTAGCAGTCTGTGTAGCTACTTGCTTTACTTCTTCAACAAGCTGCTCCATAGCTGGACCTTCCGCGACCAACTTGATCTTTTGCAGTGTTTGCTAAAAGCCCGTCAGCTTTTCCTGAATGTTGGTTGTTACTTGGTAGGCTTCATCTAACCAAGGTCCCAACTTGGCCTTAAGCACAACCTACTTCTATTGGGATGCTTCTACTTGTGCGCGGAGCTACTTCCTCTCCTGTAACTTGGTGAGGCGCTGAGCTGGAGCAATCGAGCACATCGTCGCCTGGAACTCATCATACTGCTTCTGCAGCTCGTGAACCTCTGTGTTCAGCATCTGTAGGGTTGGATCTTCCTGCAAAGTCATCACTAATTCCATGGCTTGTTCAAATAAGGCCGAGCAATCAGTGACTGCGGTATCCAATGTGGTCATTCCTTCTTTTATAGTGGCTTTGCATTGCTCCCTAACCTCTGGAGGAGTCGAAGGTTGTGATTTGAGTTGTAGCTCCATGATTTTCATGTTCAGTTTAATTGAACTCTTGCAACTCTTGCCTTTGCCTCGCGGATGCCTGCAACTAATTTTCAGATCTTGGCCTCTGGTCGTGCGTCCTCAGGTATGTGTAACTCCGACACTGTTCTACATGCCTCTGCTACCATGACCGCCAGCTTGGAGTTCTGTGTCTGGATAGTATCCCTACATCTTCTTGGTGAACATTTTTTCATTTTTCACCTGATACTCACTAATTAAACCGAGAGTGCATTTCTCACGAGCTCTCAATTCTTCTGTGACTCCTGTCTGCAGCTTATGAAGAAATTTGTTGGGAAGCGCTGCAATGCTCAACGTGACATCCTTAAGGGTGCTTAAAATAACTCGGTCATCAGTTGATTGTGATCGTAGGGACCCTTCTGATAGTGCAACTGATCTAAGGTCCAATGTCCTTACCAATTCTGCAACCTTACTTATCCCAGTGCCAAGCTCATTTGTGCGGCGCTCACTTGACCTGCGCCCACTTGTATCCTGCTAGTTTGGATATGCAGTACGTGCAGATCCTTTTGGATGATTCCCAACATCTGCATGTACTGTTGCTCAAATTTCTAGAACAATTCAGTTGTAGTATCGTGCACTTTGTCACCGATCTCATCGAGATCGCCCTCCGTCAAGGTTAAGGGATCCACCTGTGTTTTGTCCGATTTCTGCTTTTTGTGGGACCCTCCTACTGCTATTCTCTGCGCTTCCTTAGCCAAAATGGGGTGCTCTACCCCTCATCTCCGACTCCGCCCTACTCAAACTGCTCTTCCTCAATTTCAGGCGAAGAATATTTGCCACTTTTCTCAGAGTTGCATTGTTCTTGCTCAACCTGCTCCTCGGAAGCGCGCTCCTTTTCCAGTCGAGCCTTCTCTTTGGATTCCTTGTTCTGCTGTGCAAACAACTTTTTGACTGCCTGTTTTGCTACATCCTTCCTTTTCTTTTCAACGGATCTCCCCGCCCCTTTTATGGTACCTACATCCAAGTCTGACAAGGTGTGCCAATTGGCTGGCCAATGCTTATTGACCTCCTGGATGGCATCGTCGGTGACCAAATACGGTAAATAAAACTACTTTTGCTACGGGTCCTTCTGCGCCTAAATGTAGACATGACATATGTGGACAAATTTTCATACAGGGTCGGGGACAACCTTTGCCACTAGTTGATGGCCATGCAGAAGCTCGCTTTAATAAACACCAAAATATCTTTGTTTCTATGACCCGTGCGGGGTCCTTCATGGTCTAGAGGGAGGTGAACTGCATGGCCTCTGACAATCCTTCCTTTAACAGAGGAAACTAGCTGTCTTCCGGTAGTTACCATGCGACAAACATGATGGAGAGAACAAGGCATGCATAGTGGAAGGGCTTTCTCTCATCTTGGACCTCGTGACAATTCGCAAGGAATTCACTACATAAGTACCGCGACTAGTTAAACTACACGCCCTTTGCGCATTATGCAGCTAATGATACCACAGGCACCGAAAACTCCTCCGCGCGGCAGTTCCACATAACCTTTCTGGATAGTATTTGGGTGGAAATCTTCAAAGTAGTATCGTTGATGGACGTGATGGAATAGTCGCACGGCTCCTTCACAAGCTCAAACTCCTTTTTCATTTTCTCTGCCAAGTCTCTTTCTCCTGCCTTTTCACCAAAATCTTTGGCTAGATTCAAACCCACATTTGGCAGGTGCATGATCCTATGGATGAGCATGTCCGTGATGGGTATAGGTGCACCAAGCCATAAACACCCATCGTGCACAAGAGTAAGTAACTTTCGCACACAGGTGGTGTCAATATTAGTGTGGTGATAGTGGGGCACCCATAATAGGTTCAACAACTCGGATTTCTCCACTCTGTGAATCCATTAAACCGTCTCCAACTCAGTGACACTTGAGTCTGGGTAATAAACGCTCCTCATATAATTTTCTATTGCGAGGTGACGAAAATTCTCATGGTCAGCTAGGTACCAATCTTCCATTTTTAATAGGGGGATTCGCGTAAGGCGCGGACCTTCGAAGGTCATTTGCTCTGGCAATAGGGGCATATGAATGAGGAACTTTTCTGAGTCTGGGTCCTTGGGGACCTTCACCTTCCCCTTACACAGAGGGATATATTCAGGCAACTTGGTGAGGGGTTCCACTCCTTCGACATCTATATCCTCGATGCCATGTTCAACTTCCAAATCCACAACATTCTGAGGTTGCTTTTCCTTCTTTTGCTTCTGAGCTGCAGTATGTTTCTTGGACGACTCGCGCACTGGTAATGACCTCTTATGTTTGTATTTCTTTGGTTTCTGGGTCTCTTTAACAGGGATGGGCTTCGGCCTAGGTGATCTCGGCGCCATAGGCATAGGAGCTAGAGCTTCCATGCTCACAACCTCTAGAGTAGCTCCTTCGGACATGACAGTTCCCCCAGTGCTTGCAGTCTCAGTCGGGACTGGTCCTAACATGGTATCATAGACGAATTTCCGGGTTAACTATGGTAAATGATCAAATGTAGGGCTTGCAACTAAATCCTCGAAGAATGCATGGTTCATAAGCAAGAGACAACACAACTCAAAGATTCTAAGGGTGAAAAGTGTTCTTTGCTGGATCAACACGCGTAATTTATTGGGAATTTTGAATTCAAATCCAATGGTTCCCCCCAAAATTCATCCATTAATGCTGATTTGGCAAAATATCTTCAAAGATTTTAGCCTTAAATGCCACTCGTCCGCTCCTCTTAATCGTCTCCTGGCTGTCAAATCATGAACAGTGACTCTAAAGGTCACTTTCTGGCTATACTACGTGGCATTTCCCTCGGTAGCACAACTCCCTTCGTGCAACCTCTTATACTATAACTTTATCATATTCCATGTAGCCCGCCTGTCACGTAGTCCTCCAACCCGAGCATCGTAGTTTATAGTCCCGCACTCCCTTGGAACTGCCTGGAGCACTAAGATTGTCTTGGCGTCTTATAGTCATTGATATAGATCCCCTGTATATGTCTTCAATTGGCTGCCATTCACCATTCTTGGAAAAGATTCTCCATTAAGCTTTGTGAGCTGAACTGTGCCTCCATCTGTAATCTCTTTGATGGCATATGGCCTAAGCCAGTACATCTAAATGTTTCTTGGAAACTTAGAGAACTTACTATCATATAATAAAACCAAATAATTTACCTTGAACATGTGCAGCTTGATGTGTTGATCATGCCAAGCATTTTTGCGTTCCTTCTGTACTTGTTGATGGAATCCAGCCAATAATTTGTCTTCTTCAAGTTCCATCAGCCACGTGAGCTGATCTTCCAAGGCTTCGTGATCTGCTATACCCATGAAAGATGCTATGCATAGACTAGGCATGATATATTCCATAGGCTTTACAACTTCTACGCCATAGACCAATCGAAAAGGCGTTTACCCTGTCAGCTTCTTGCAAGTAGTCCTGTATGCCCATAGCACTACAGGTATGCGCACATCCCAGTTATTTAGTTGTGTGTTGCAAATATTTGTTAGCACGTTCTCCAAGATTTTATTAAGGCCTCAATTGTTCCATTAGCCTGAGGATGATACGGCGTGCTCTTTTGATGGTAAACATGGAACTCTTCAATTAACGTGTTGATTGTTTCATTTAGGAAGTGTGTACCCCGATCACTCATCAATACTTTTAGGCAGCCAAACTTGGTTAACACATACTCAAATAAGAACTTTGCTACTGTAGCCCCTGTAAAATCCTTCACAGGTTGTGCCTCCACCCATTTGGTCAGATACTCCGTCGCGGTGATGATATAACCCGCCCTTGTATTCTTTCCTGGAGGCTGAATTGGTCCAACGAAGTCAATTTCCCATTTTTCAAATGGCTGCAATAATACTTGAGGATTCCGTGGTAGCTCATCCCTCCGTGATGGTCTACCTGCTCCCTGACACACATTGTATGCTCGACAATATGCTTTAGAATATTTATGCAGCATAGGTCACCACAAACCCACACATAAAGTCTTTTGCATCGTTTCCTTTCCTGCATAATGTCCTCTCGCAGTCCCTCCATGAGATTCAACTAGGATGCTATGTCTTTCAAAATGAGGCACATACCTTCGCAAGATCTCGTCAGCACCCATCTTATAAAAATGACCACCAATCACCGAAAAATCTACTGTGCGCACCACTAGTTCCTTCGTTTGCTGACTTGTATACCCTTCTGGAGCCGTCCCTGTAGTTAAGAAGTGGATAATATATGTAAAATGATTATTCGCTACATACATCGTGAAGAGTTGTGCGTCGAGAAACCCTTCCTCCAAATTAGTAGGCTCCTCCCCTATTTCAATTCTTGACAGATGGTCAGGTCCTAGATTGAACCTTCTTGGCATTAAAATTACCTCAAAGTCATACTCTTGAAATAGTAGCAACCATCTACATATCTTCCCCCCAACACAGGCTTGTTGACTAGGTATTTCAAGGCATAATGGTCTGTGTACATCTTGAAATGTCTGCCCAATAGACAATGCCTGAACTTTTGAAGTGCGTACACCATACCCAATCCTTCACGCTCTTTCGTTGAATAATTCTTCTCAGCCTTCGATAATTTGCTGCTCGCGAAGGCTATAGGGTTATCCATCTCTCCTTCACCAGCTTGTGTCAACACTGCTCCCAACGAAATACATGAGGCATCAACGTGCAAATGGAATTCCTTCTTCCGATCCACGAAGACCAAGATCAACGTGGTGACCATCTTATATTTCAATACATCCAGACTGCATTGACATTCTTCATCCCAGTAGAATGTAGTGTCATTTTTTAGCAACTTCTCCATAGGCACGGTAATTTGAGCATAAGCCTTGATGAAATTTCTGTAATACCCTGTATGTTCGAGCATTGAGCACAATTGTTTGACACTCCTTGGGGCCTCCAAATTGACTATTACCGTGATCTTGGCAGGGTCCACGATAAGTCCTTTATTGTACACCACATGATCAAGAAAAATCCAAAAGGGGACACAGAATAGACACTTATGTAGGCTCAATGTGATCTGGTATCGGCAACACGTATCCAAAATCAGGCACAGACTTGCTACATGGTGCTTTACTAAGCCGAACACTGTCCAGTCATCAAAATACACTTCCAAGAACTTATGGATGAACTCTTTAAATGCTGTTATAAATACGTGAGAGAAAATCGTGGGCACATTTTTGAGTACAAATGGAATGACAATATACTGAAAACAACCCCATTCAGCTGCGAAAGTTGTTTTTCTCCTATCCTCCAAAATGATCTTGATCTGATGGTACCCCGAAAATCCATCAGTGAATGAGTATGCCTCCTTCCCTCCAACGTTATCCAATACCTCATCAATAAACAATGTCAGAAAAGGATCATGGACGTAGGAATCATTAAGTTTCCTGAGATATGTGCAAATCCTTATTTCTCGCTTCTGTTTCTTCTCTTGAACCACCATCGAGCTCACCTAGTCAGATTCCTCCACATGTTCGATAATGCTTGCCTCAAGCATCTTATCCAATTCCAAGTGGATCTTTTCCTTGTATTTGGGATTAAGGTGACACAACCTCTTCTTAATGGGCTTCACGTTTAGTTTCAAAGTGATTTTCATCACACCCAAATCTCCTATGATGCCCTTTAGGTCTGAAAACTTGGTGGGAAAAAGATCCTAGTACTCGCGGAGTAGCTCAAAAACTTTATCCACTGTGGCATCATCCGAGTAATCTCCAATCTTCACAATTTTGGCTCAGCTTCAGTACCAATGTTTACTTGTCTGGTTTTCAACTGCGTGGTGATGTTCGGGTTTTCTATCTGCAGACCTTCCAATTCGCATTGGCCTTCTGCCTTTGGATATTGATATTTCTTGGATCTTCATCCTCACCTTCAACAATCACATTATAACATTCCAGTGCATGGCGTAGCTGGGTGCTCCAATCTGGCTAAACCAAATCCAAAGGATCTTGTGGTATTCTAAAGATCGCTGCCTCAACCTCCTGTAGAGCTTAATAAATGATTTTGAATACATCTTCAAAACTAAAGGTCATTAGGAATCGTTCCCTTAAAATATCCCACTCCGCGGTGCCATGATAGAGCTCCGTTTGAAGGTACCAATTCATAGGGATTATATCCAAAGTGTGATAGAATAACTGCACCCACTCCGGCTACGGCTTCGTTCCATACATTTTAGTCCACTTTGCTAAATGATCGCGTGGATCATTTCTCCTATGATATTTCTCAGTCAGTCAAATTTTTTGATGACCAAAGTGCAATCTCATCACCCTCCTGTAATCTCACCATTCATCAAAGCTATCCTTGTGTGTACCCCACCATCGTGCAGGCGTAGCGCATAGCACCATGCCCAGTGCTTGGAAGCGATGATCCTCAAGGACTTCTCATTCAAAGGCATCCAAAAAATTATCTACGTTAGTTGAACCATCATAATAGGGTAAATTTCTTACCTTCGATGACACACAACGTAGTGATTTAGTCATCATGTTGTAGCACAACGTAGATACTTCATGCAGCCTATTTTTCCAATGCTCCAGTTCTTCATTTGAATATGAGGTATAGGAACCCTCCCGGTCCCATGCAATTCATCCATCAGTTGTTGGATTAATCCAGTCTTGATTTCGTGAAGTTATTTTATAAATTTGATTCAAGTCATCATCACTTTCTTCATAGTCACGGATTGGTTCTGTATAGCACGGTCCCTTCGCAGGGTCCAATGGTACTACAACGCGGAGCAATTTCGGTTCGAACGACATTGTTCTTTTATTCAAGTTGATGAATCCATTCATATTAATGGCCCTTTCGATTCTGAGGAGCGCAAAGTATGGATTGCTATCATCAACAACTTTTATTACTTCAAAATCAGCTAGTGTGCTCACACCTTCTATGTCTATGGTGACTCCATGTAGTCATCGCATAGGGATAATCTTTTGCTGGTTCGCCATCCTTAGTTGAATCGGAGACCACTGCAGTGCAGGTCTCCCCATTCTCCCCCATGTCTATTTAGGCAAAAGGTTTGTGTCAGACCCTAGATCCAAAATAACCTGGTCCATCTCATAATCTCCTATCTACATGGTGAGCCTCATTTCGCGTCCTATTCTTGCCTTATGTTTTCCAATCTTTCTGATTACGTGATGTCCATCAAGAGAAACTTCCATACAAACACACTTTTTTATCAATTCCTATAGCCCCTTCATAGCCTTTCTATCATGCAACAATTTCATACATGTCTCCAAAAACGTAGTGACCACAAAGGGATCAACCTATGTGGGTGCGGTTGTTTCTGGTATTTTGTGCTGAACGCCTAAGGTAGATGCCTCAGTGAAGCTTTTCTTCGCTTCCATAAACGTTTCCTTTGTGCGTTCCAGATCGAAGCCAACTTACTTTTCTGGGGCCTTTCAGATCCATTCATTCTCGTTAGGTTTTTTTCCCTTATCGTCTTGAGTTGTCACTCTGCTTCTCAGCATGATATTCACATTCAGATCTTCCTCGTGGGGCTCAGGTCTCATCATTTGTAAGATCTGTCTAGGTTTCTAAGGCCATGCCTTCTTCTCCTGCATCTTAGCTATCAGCACAAGGCATTCTTCTATGGTATGGTCAAACTGACTGCAATACTGATAGGACAGGTGTGTCTAATTCTGACACTCCTGCGTGTAGTTCCCTGGTGTCCCACAGTTGTAGCAAATAACTTGACTGTGACCTCTACCAGGTCCTCCTCCTCATCGGCCTCGTCCTCACCCCTGATATCCTTCGTGTTCTCCCCCAATGCCCTAATCTGGAGGTCAAGTTTCTGCTTGCATTCGATAGGTAGCCGTTCTTTACATCATCAACTCGTAGCTACGACAATGGCGATCATTGTGGCCTACTAATTTGCAGAAATCACAGAACAACTGTTGCGGTGTCTGAACGAAATTTTGCAGCAAATGACAATTATCCGTTACATGTTTTCCATCCACCTGACGAATAGTGCACCATAGCATGGTCCCCGCACTTGGTCATGCTGGAGCTTTCTGCCTCAGGGGCATCGATCCCCCCCCCCATAATATAATTCTCGAAGACAGTGAAGTGGTCTTTATCATGCTCCTGGTTCTTACACTTGAGGCACCGAATTTCCTCACACACTTCTAGCCTAGTCTCCTTTTCTTTTTTCAAGATTTGCAATTCCAAGTAGAGGTTCTGCAACTGTGAGTGAATTTTTTGAAATCCCAACGTAGCATCCTGAATAGGTGTCTCATGCAACCTCATTGTGATTTCCAAGGCTTCTGCCTGGGTTCCTATCTTTTGCTGTGACAAAGCAATCCTCAGGTGGGATAGAAGTGAGGCTATAAACCACTCGCAGTGCTGGCCATTTGTGAGTTGCATATTAGCTTCATGGACCACACATTTCAGCCTTTGATCCAACTCCTAAGGTTTCTCACCAACCCTCATCGTGATCTCCTTAAATCCAATGATTGACAACAAGTCAGAATTAGGCTTACTAACCTCTTTGTTTAAAGCATCCTTAGTATCTGCTAGTGTTGCTAAAGGATGATCAGTATAATACGTAATATACCATGTCAGCGCGTGATCCTGGAGAGCAGTAACTAAGTGCACATTCTTTATGATGTCATTAGTGATCTGCTGCATGGTCCATACAACATTCGCAATAAATCAGAATTGATCTGTATCTTTGCTTCATATACCTTTGAAAATTGACAGCTTTACTGAGTTCGACATGTTGAACGATGGTGGTGGTGGCAGTGGTGTGGGCGAAGGTGTATGTTGTAGAGGTGAAAGTGGAGGTGGAGTGGATGGATGATGTATCTATGGAAAACCCTATCTTATACGCTAGACTGCACTCTGCAGTGAGGCTTGTGCCGTTCCCTCACCGTCGCTCGACGAAGGTCCAATCAATGGGCTATATTCAGGGCTTGCTTTTTCTCTATTTCTAAAGATTTGTCCACTTCACATAGATCTGAACATCAAGGAAATGACATAACCCATTTCTCACACAAGAGCATATTAATACAGGTATTCAAAGATCTCAGATACTTACCTTGCGGTCCCTCGAAGAAGCATCGCTCTACTTCATTGTAACTAATTGAGGTATCAACCACGAATTCTATAACAAATCCTCCTATAACCTGATCAAGGCAATGATCAACAATGCACACGATCTTATCTTCTGAAGCTCCCAATCTCTGCACTAGCTCCAGAGCCCACACTATTGGACTGTCAAGTCTCCAACTTCCTTGGCCATTTGCCAACTTAGCTATCCACTTGTATAGTTCGATCGGGAAGGTGCAGAAGAAAATTTCATGTATTTCCATGTACAAATATTTGTCCAATCACTGTTCTTTTATTTGGCGCAGATTTCTGTTTTCCTACGCCATGAATTTGTGGATCTTCCTATCCAACCATTTCTTAATTTCCTTCTTGATCGGATTCCAGTGATGTGAAATCACACATCTCTTTATGCAGATCTCAGTCCCGACAATGGAACTATTTGTTGGATTAGTGGGTCCTGAACTAGGTTCAAAGTTAATTGCACCAAACAAAACCCTACACTACTGGCCCTTTCGGAAACCCACGTAGTGCAGATTGAAGTCTCACCCAAAGCAGTATGGGGGGATGCTGGAACCAAGTTTTCACATCCAGAGATCAGTGTGATGTCCTTTTATGCCCTAGATCTTCCTTCATGCAGATCTCTAAGCCCTTAGGGCTTGGTAATGTAACTTCCTTCAAATGGCCCCTAGACCTCCGCGAAGGTCTACAATCGGCTTCTGCAGACCCTTAACATATCAATTATCTACTTACGCATATCATAAAATAGTTTCAGATCATAATTCACACAGATTTTCTTAAGTGCTTAATAAACGTAACATAAAGTATTATAATCTTTGCATAAATACTTAACATGTATTGCGTTCAGTTAATGAGATTTATCCAATAGATTCGTGCATCAATACACTATTAATTCATAAAGACATTATTTCAATCACAACATATATCACAACATAATTAACAACAGTAAATAGATAAACACATGAATTTCTCCAACTGTCTTCTTTATTGATCTTCAATATAAGGTTATAGACTCAAAATTCCCTGTGCACTCGACTACAGGGGTCCGTGCACTCAGCTGCAGACACTACTCTAGGCCTTTGTGCACTCAGCTGAAAAGCCTTTTCCTCCTCTAAGACTTACTTATATACGCTATCTTTTTAAGACTCCATCCTTTCATACCCATAGACATGCCTTAGAATCCCTAAGACACAACTATTTATAGCCTTTTACATGCAATCCCATGGTCCATGGACCATGTGTGGATCTCAAAACCGACTCAACTTCACATAAACGAGGGTAAAAACCCTTTTTGACTCCTAACTACCTACGCGCTCAGCATCCACAATTCGAAGAGACTTTACATCTTTTCATCAAAATTTACATCAAAACTTGTGTTTTTAACCCAAAAATGACCCAGGGGATTCCATCCCAACAATATGCCACCGCCTGGGGGGAAAATCCGAACATTACTCTTGTGTTAGGTGAAACCGATGTGAGTGGATTACACACTCACATGGTTGGAGTCAATCAACCTTATTCTGGTGGTATTCCTAACCCTGTTGGTCCATCCAAGTGAGGTAATATCCAATATAAACAGCCTTATACGACTCAGATTCCACTCCAATAGGCTTATGTACCATATGATTCGCAAGCCTTTGTCAATCTGTCTTACACTCCATAAGCAAGAGCTTATGTCCAACCTGACCAATCATTTATTCCTGGTGGATATGGTCAGATTCAATTGAGAAATTTCGAATACCCACAGGGTATATCCCAAGGAATTGTCCAACAACCCTTGCAACAACAAGGGAAACCCTTGCAGCAACAAGGGAAACCCTTGTAGCAACAAGGGAAACTGTTATAGCAGCAAGGGAAATCTTTGCAGTAGTTTCAGTAGCCTTTGCAGCAGCAAACAAAGTTTGTTCAACAACCTACTCAACCTTTGTACTTGCAAGGCTAACCTTTGTAGCAACAATGTCAACCTTTATAGTAGCAAAGTCAACCTTTGTAGCAGTAAGGTCAACCTCTGCAGTAGCAAGCTCAATATGCGTATCAACAAGATTAGCCCTTGCAAACACAAGGTCAACCCTTGCAGTAGCAGGGCCAATCTCTTCAGGTCTAGGGTCAACAACCTTACAAGCCATATGCTGCATATAATGCTTATCAACAGCTTGTGGTAGGTCAATATCAAACCTACCCTTGACAAAATCTGCCTTATGGTCTAGGTACCTTTTAGTGGGGGCAAAATCAAGTTCCTTATGGTCAAAATCCTCCGCTATGGGTGAAAAATCCTTACCAGCAAGGTTGGAACTTGCAGTTTGGGCCTCCTCAAAGGCCCTACATGCCGTTCAATCCACAATTGCCATTTCTGGCTACGTTGGAACTGCCTGATGTCTCGAGGCTTACAAATGATATTATTCTTCATTCACCTTACTGGCCTCTAGTTCCAACTAAAGTTCCAAGCGATTGCCCTAAATTCAAAGGAAAATCTAAAGCGGATCCACAAGCCCATGTGATGACATATCACTTATGGTGCTCTTCAAATTCTTATGTTGATGGTTCTATCCTTCTTCGCCACTTTTAGAGAACCTTAATAGATGCTTCCGCAAAATGGTACGTTGAGTTACCTCAAGGTATCTATGCTAACTTTAAATCTTTAGGTATGGCTTTCCTCACTCACTTCCAGTTGCTAGTTCATTATGAAAATGGCACTCATTTTCTGACATCTCTCAAGCAAGATATCACGACACACATTTATGATCATATCCTGAATGGAGACGTAGGCATCGCCTCATCAAATTTGAGATTGCTAATGAGTTGTTGACCGAATGGTTCAAAAAATCATTTTTAAACAAGATTGTTAAGGATATAGCGATGGGTGGCTATGTTACCGAGGACGAAGCTATTGCTCGTGCCTAGTATCTAGACTTAGTCTATTCTCAATCTGGCACGTTATACGAGATGTTGCATGATGCTCCAAGACAATCTTCGAATCTCAATCTGGAAACTTCAAATTCTATTGATGTACCACTTGTTGATCATATCATTGGATGAGTGTCCTAGACTTCCACTAAGAGTTCTTCGAAGAAAAAGTCTGTGTCAGATAATAATTCCAACCATCCTTTGAAAAATTCATCAAATCCTGGTAAAACCTCCGAGGTACATGTTGTTCTCTACCGCAGCAGATAAGGCCTCCAAAGTTAAGAAAAAGGGTAAAGGTAAAGCCAAAAATGATACCCCGAAACAGGAGTCACCCAAATCATCTGCTGATGATGCTTCCAAGAGAAAGCCAAAATATCCTTGCCTCATCTGTGAGGAAGATCATTATACCAAGGATTGTCCCAGATGATCTGAAGTTAACCATTTATTCAAAGGGATGCCGACTATTTTGAAAGAAACCCTTCCACCTCAGCAGATGCAGTTGGTAGACCAACCACAATCTTTTGCCTCCTCTGGTTCCCAAGTTTTCGTGATGCAAGGTTCATCGTCTATTTTGATTGATACTCGAACAAACGAATATCAAACCATGCAAAAGAAGATGGTGGAGAAAGAAGTCATCGATATACCTTCTACTTCCACTCTGTCTAGTTCTAGTCCACTCCATATTGAGTGTCCTAACAATGAATTTGTAATTCGACCACCTCCTAAAGGTGTGCTTCGGAAATCATCTTATAATCTGAATTCTAGAGCTGCACAACATTATAATATTATTCAATATTTAGCTCAAGCACCTTCGGTGATGTCTGCTTTGGAAGTTCTCCAAACATGTTCAACGCAGTGGAAATCATTGTTGTCTGCTATAGGCGCCATTGACCTCGCTGATTTGAGTTTAATTACCTTTGATATTGAAAACCACATTCCTTGTCTCCCTCATCAGATTTCTTTTTTGATTCAAGTTACCATTGAAGGAAGGATGATTTATCAAACTGTTATTAATGAAGGTGCTTTCACCCGCATCATGTCTGTTTCGTGCTGGAAGGCCATTGGCTCTCCTCCTCTCAATTAGTCCCCGAACACTTTGGAGGCCCTTGATGGGAGAGGCTCTTGTCCATATGATATTCTCACAAACTTGCCAATCACATTGGAAGGAAAGATCATTGAGCTAGAAGTGGAAGTTGTAGATACAAATCTCAAATACAACTTTCTCGGGTGAAGTTGGACCCATGCTATGTTTTGTGTGGTTTCTTCTTTGTTCCAGGTGCTTTGTTTTCCTCACGAAGCTAAAATTGTCGCCATCGAACAACTATCTTTTTTCTCTTCCAGTTCATCGAATGACAATGTCCCATATGTGGGAAATACCAAAATTCCTTATGAGAGTGTCGGGGTAGGTATTTTCAAAGATTCTACTTTAATGGGTACTTTTACTCTCCCAACTTCGAATTTCACTTCCGTCAATATGATCTCGGTTTCCACAGATCCTTGGATTATTCTGACTCTAGATCAAATTGGTTCATTTGGTGATTCTATGCTGTTAAGTCTGTTAGAGAAAGACTATCAAGAAATTGTCTTGGCTTCAGCGACCGCTTCATAAATTCATGCCGTTTTCAGCACGAATCTGGATACTTATGTGCCATCACCTTGGCTTGGTACATGGGATTCTCTCGATCCTTTGAACGAGGCATTCCCCACCGATGAGAGTATCGTTGAGGTTATGTCTCTGGATGAAACTCCTTGGAACGATCTCCATTATCGTTCTTCATTTCTTCCCAGCCTGAGTGAGATGCCATCGTGTCTTGAAGCGTTTTTTTCTCATTTCCCAACACATCAACTTCAAACACCTATTTTGGTGCACGAAGTCTTGCCTGAGGGTAATATGGGAATCATTACTGCAACTCTACCCATTGAAATTTCAGTCCAATTTGGAATCGTCAAAAGCTTTCAACTGGGGGAAATTTTTCCTCATCACGAGTTCAAGTTTTTCTTGCCTTCTTTCATGAGAAGTTTTCACCGAGTCTCCACCATTTTCTCATTATTGCAATGGGGTTTTAATTTTATGTCTCGTAATCCTAACTCGCCCGAGGGGCATGGGGGCATAGCCTTCTATGAGTTTTACTCTATTATTTGGTCGAGTTGATGCTTACACATCATGTCAATGGTGAAACTCCAGTTTTATTCTCTGTTGATTGATTACCCGAGTCCGAACATGGACTCCCTCTGAAATTTTTACGTTTGAAATTTGTGTACTTAATTTTGTACATTAGTTTGTGAATTTATTAGTGTGCACTTTTTGATCCCTTTGTAGACATGTGTTTTTCTGCTTACCTTGTGTTCCACTCGGTTTGCAGATATTGTGAAGTCAATATCTCAGTTTTGCTGATGGTGCTTGATGCATGAGCATTTAGAACTAGTCAGCAATGCGATGGAATGATCACATGTTGTGACTAACAAGGGGTTGGAAGATAAGATATTAGTTAATTTTATTTATTTAAATGTGTGAGAGTGTTTATTTATTGTAAAATATGAGAAAGGGCATAGTGGCTGATTGATCCTCCTTGTGTGGAGATCAGGCCAAGCAGTTAGATTATTTGGTTTGAATAGGATATGAGGGATTTGAAAGCTTAAATTAGCATTTGTTTTAGAAAAGAGTGGAGTTGAAGAGATTCTTTAGGAGAGTGAGAGATTTTTGGATCTGAACTAAAATTGGTTCATGAATCCACTTTTGTATAAATTATGATCTTTTTGTATAATTCAAAGGTTAGCTGGAGATTAGAGAGGTTAGAGAGGCTATCTAGAGGTTAGCTAGGTTGGAGTCGAGTAAGAGAGAGCAAGGATTTCAAGAAAGGAACATGGGCTTTATTTATTGTTGTAATCGAGCCAGAGGGCGAGACCCTATAACTGTATTATATTGAATAAATAATTTTGTGTGCATAAATGTGTTATTCTCTTGAAACCCTTTGCTTGTCTTTGTATATTTGCCTGAGGAAAAATTTGAGCATTCTTCTCTGTTTTTATGTCTTAAGTTATAAATTACAGCATTCGATGTTTTATTACGGCCCATAGTCTTATACAGTGGCTGATCCGCTTTAAACCTCAGTCATTTATCCAAAGATATCACAGAGAGTTATATATGGAGTTATGGTTGTGAAACGGAGTATGGCAGAGAGTCGTTTTTAATGTAGAGTCCATTAATAGCAAGCGATATCAAGACAAGACGGAATAGATGCGAGAAGGCACGATGGTTGTTGGATCTGTAAGATCAATGGACTAGATCTAATCGGGGAAAGCAGAGAAACTTTATCGCATTGTTGGAAACAAAGGATGGATGACCTAGATTTAAGCACATACCACATGTTTTATTGTTTAATACCTCACAAGTCAATAGGCGCAAGAGTGTTGTGATCATTGATCAAAGGAGATCTACAGTCATCACGTGGTGGAAACGTGCAGGCGTTAATCGGTGGAAGGCAGTTTCCATAAGCAGTAAGTGGATTATCGGGCGGCCAAAAAATGGTAAGTGGTATTTAGGCCTGGTCACCCAATACCATTCGTCGACCGACGCGTGGCAGGAGACTGGAGAGAGAAAAAATGCTTTATCGGGTGGTTATTCCTCTCGTAAGATATCCACTTGATATCAGTATCAACTGTTAGATCGAGTGGGGTTGATTGAATAGTTGAGATCAAACGAACTGTTTGGTTAGGTTGGGAGAAGTATAAATCGTCACATTGAGTGACAGATCAATGATGGAGAATAAAGTGGAAAGCTTTGGTATTAGCGGACCCGAGAGAGTTGTATATGTGGTTTAAATGCATTTGAAGTCTGACTTAAGTGTTTGGAGCGGGTTTTCCTGTGTATTCCGTGTGTTTCGATAAAGTTATGTTGTTCTGGGTTCAAAGAAGAAAGCACGCAAATAACGCTTTCGATAGTGTTATATGGGCACAGTTTACAAGTCCAACATTATCGCAAATCGGAAGTGGAAGGGTTCACGAGTAGTGTGACCGCAGAGAGTCGATATCCGATTGCGATAAAGGCATACATTGATAATTGTGCAGAGGCCGTATGATGGGCGGAAAAGGTATGTTTTATAATGAATTTCTATTACAAAGGGTTTGTAATGGATTAAAGCGCCGATAGAAGGTTTTCGTGGGTTGAGTCAAATATAACCATAGATAAGTGTGGGATTGGTTATGTATGTGGGCTTAAGGTTTAATCAAGGTTTAAGGTGTGGCATTAAGGATAATAGAGGGGCCTTAAAACCATTATTCAATTAAGAAGATTTGACTCGGTTTCTGAGTTAAACATTCATGGGGATATTGGAATACTATGTATTGGCCCATTTCCTGCATCAAGTGGTATCAAAGCTAGCTCAACGCTCTATAAGGATTGGTTTGGAAATTGAATTTTAAATCTCAACATATGTATAATTTGCACAAAAGTGGATTGATACAGATGAGGATCAGACTACAAAGGACACTGATATCAGAATGGGGGAAGCAGTGAATCTCTGATGAAGGTTTGGTAAGAATGTTTATTTTGATGGTTTTACAGAGATGTGTTTTGAATGTCTAAAGAACAACAAGGGATTGAAATTTCAAAGGAGAAGATGTTTTCCTTTCAGGAAAATGAAAATTCCATGTAAGTTGATTGAATGATTGGTTTGATTTAAAAGGTAAATTGAAATGAAAGGTTTAGAAGTTAAAGCTAAATAGAAGAGTGGTTTGATATGGCATTGAAGTCATTTAAATGATTTGAAGAATTTTGTGAAAACTGAGAATTATTGAGGATTACTTAAAGAATTGTTGAAGACAATGATATCGATAGATAAAGGAACAATTAGACTGAAGGTTGGATTCAATAGATCTGAAAAGAGAGTCATTACAAGGAATGAATTTTGGAATTTGTAGAAGCAAAACAAGATTTGATTATAAACAGGTTATCAGAAGGAACTGATAGTGTCTATCATGAATTGGTAAAAATAATTGAAATTAAGATCTAATCTTAATTGATCTTGAAAGCTGAAGAGTCCATTATGAAAAGTAAAATGGGAAATAGTTGTTGGTTATATGGAGTCTTTTGAATGGAAAGTCTAAATGAAATAGTGAATAGATGAATCTTTTGGAAAAGATCTAACTGATGGAATGGGAATTATTTTTAAGACACATTTGAAGGAAAAGTTGCAGGTTTAAAAGGTTACTTTGATGTATCTTGAGATAAGATTGTATAGGTCAATAGAAGTAGTGGAATTGCTGAAAGGTAGAATGAGTTGTACCAGCATCATAGCATATGAGCTATGTTAAAGAAGATAGAGCAAGAAGAACTCTCATATGAGTAAAGGTGACAGTACCCAATAGTAAATGAAATTACTGAATGAAAGAAGGAAGTGAGAAATTGAAGATGCAGAGCCTAGAGTAAGGAGTATTCAAGAGGAGATGAGAACAACTTCCAACTATGGTCAGGTAGAAGTTGTTGAGGCAGCTCCACAATTGTGATTGTGGTAGAGTTGTCTTAAAGATAACAATTCTAGCAAGAGGAGAGCTGGGTAGAATTGTTAGTTAGTGAAAGGTTCGAGGAAAGAACCAATAGGTGCCAAAAGGATGAACTCATAAAAGTTTGGTGAGGCATGAAGGAGACTTGTTACCAATGAAAAAGGGCTAGGTGCAGCTCACAAGTGAACAAGGAAAGTTCAGCAAAGGAAGAAATGGAACTGACTATTGGTAGTTATGATAGGGGTACAGAGGAAAGTCAGAAGCAGAGGAAAAAGAGTGCTGAAATAGTTGGACTCAAAGGAATGAGTAAAGAAGAAAGGAAAATAGAGTTGGCTGAGATGAAGATAGAACTCAGTCGTTTGAAGAAGCTGGTATTGAAAGGAATTAGAGAAAAACAGAAACAAGGATTTTATGTGGGAAAAAGAGTTAAATGGCATGTCAGAGAATTGTTTGCTGAGAAATTAATACTCCGAACAGTTGAGGATGAAGGAGTAGAATACATCTGTGAACCAGAGAAAGGATCTCTCCTTGGGGAAGGAGATAGCGAAGATAGTGACGAAGAACTGATCTATGCAAATCAGAATGAGAGGAATGTGTTGGTAACATCTTCACAGATAAGAGAATCTCATATTTTTGGGACTAATTGTTTTTGTGAATGTAAAATTGCAGGTATGCAGCCTAATGAATCTGAACCTATGTATGAAAAGGTGAAAGAGGCAGAGGCAAGAAAACCACAAAACGAGATGCATAAAGACTTTCAAGACTTCAGTTGGTGGAAGAAATTAAAAGGTATGGCTGAATGGTTGTGTATTCTCTTAGTGAAAACTTATTGGAACATATTGTTGGGTTGTGTTATATTCTTTCCACGACTAGACCACATAGTTAACCGGGGGTTAGAGGGGGGATCACATGGGGTTTGAGGCGTACCCATAACCCCACTTTTGGAACCTATGTTAGGTTGGGTGGACCCACCTATGGTTTTGTGCATGATTTTCGCACATGGTTTTTTTGGACACGATGGTTTTCGGTCCATGGTATTGGATGCTTCGACATGTATAAATATGTATTGTAACATTGAAAGGAACATAATGAAAAATCAAGCTGGTAGTCCTAGTTTTGGGATCCAGGGGAAAATCTCTGTGTATATGTCTTTTATGTGTTATGCTCTCACATTATTTATTTTTTGTGTTTTAGAATTCGTATGCAAGTAGTTTCTGTATGGGGCTAAAACCTACATTTGGTATCAGAGCAATTTTTGCTTCAAGGGGATGCCTTTGTTGCTAAGGGGTTTCGCTCGGGCCTGTGGTAGACCACGTTTAGTGGGAGATCTGCAAGATCGATTCTGGTGGTAAAGAAGATGGTGAGCAGTGGAAAGATAGAGATCGAGAAATTTAATGGTCAGAGTTTTGAGTTGTGGAAACTCAAGATGGAGGATCAGTGGATTGTGGTAGATCTAGGTACTAAACCAACGGGAGTGTCCGATGAAGAAGGGAAGAAGTTGGATCAGAAGGCAAAGAGAAAAATACGATTGTGTGTCTCAGATTCAGTATTGTTGAATGTATCAGGGGAAACTAAGGTGAAGGATTTGTGGTACAAGTTAGGGACTTTGTACCAATCTAAGTCTCTGGTGAATAAACTATTCCTGTGGAAAAATCTATATAACCTGAGGATGAAAGATGGAGACTTGGTGACAACATCTGAATGCATTTAATACTGTGGTAAGTCAGTTAGCATCAATTGATATTAAAATTTTAGATGAAGATAAGTGCATCAGTTTGTTGTGTTCTCTACTAGATTCGTGGGATAGTCTGGTTATTGCAATAAGTAGCAATGCAACTGCCTTGCAGTTTGATGAAATAGTCTCATCCTTACTGACGAAGGAGATGAGATAGAAAAATATGGAGAACCAGAATGGTGATGCCTTGTCTGTACGAGGACGGTCCCAGAACAGAAACAAAAATAAGTCATCGAGTGGGAGATCTAAATCTAGAGGGAGATCTAAATCTCCAGGAAAACCTATAAAGGTGGTGTGCTGGAAATGCGGAAGGGAAGGCCACTTCAAAAGGGACTGTAAATCTAAAGCTCCTGACAAAGGAAAGGAATATGATGAAGCTCCTTCTGCAGAGGCAAAAACCACTTCAGATGAAGGTGGGGATGTGTACTTGGCTTCTTCAAGTACACATGTAGATCATGAGGCATGATTGATTGAATCAGGTGCATCCTTTCACTTCACTCCCCATAGAGAGTGGTTATGCAAGTATGAGAAATACGATGGTGGTGATGTATTCTTGGGGGATGACAGGAAGGCTAGAATCGTTGGTCACAGAAAAGTAAAATTGAAGTTGCAAGCTGGAAGGGTTAGAACACTTCTGGGTGTTCTGCATATTCCTGCATTGGCCAGAAATCTGATTTCTATAAGCAAGTTGGATGATGCAGGTGTAAAAACAATGTTTGAGAAGGATACCTGCAAAATGGTTTGAGGAGCAGTGGTATTGATGCGAGGAGTTCAGATTGGAACTATGTACAAGCTGCAAGGTAGCACTGTTGTTGATGGGTGCAACAGTTCTGTGGTTCCTGAAAGTGGAGCAGAAAATCTAGTGGTCTCTGGAGAGAAGACCGTGTTGTGGCATCAAAGGCTTGGACATATTGGAGAGAAAGGCCTTTGAATACTTTATGGTAAAGGTATGAGTAATAACTCTCTGGATTTTGATTTATGTGAAAATTGTGTATATGGGAAGCAGAATTGGTTGAGTTTTCCCTCTAGTAGTAAGAGGGTGAAACAAATATTAGTGCTTGTGCACAGTGATGTGTTTGGACCTGTGAAGGTTCCATCACTGGGTAAGTCTGTGTACTATGTGTCATTTATAGATGACTTTTTAAGGAATACATGGATATATTTCCTTAAGAATAAATCTGAAGTCTTTGACAGGTTTAAATAATTTAAGGCTCTTGTGGAAAATCAAAGAGAGAAGAAGATAAAAGTGCTGAGGACAGATAATGGTGGAGAGTTTTGTAGCAAGGAATTTGAAGAATTCTGTAAGAAGTGTGGTATATCATGGCAAAATACTACTCCATATACACCTCAGCAAAATGGAGTTACAGAAAGAATGAACAAGGCATTGATGGAAAGGGCAAGAAGCATGCTAAGTGGTGCCAGGTTAGGACAAGAATTCTAGGCAGAGGTGGTGGATACTGCATGTGACCTAGTCAACAGGTCACCTTCATTAGCGTTGGAGGATAAGACTCCACAAGAGGTATGGATTGGTAAGAAACCCTCTCTTTCACATCTAAGGGTATTTGGATGTGATGCATATGTACATGTTCCAAAGGAGAAAAGAACCAAGTTGGATAGTAAATCTGAAAAGTGCATCTTTATTGGGTATAAGGATGGTTTAAAGGGTTATAAGCTTTGGAACCCAGTAACAAGGAAGGTTGTGTACAACCGAGATGTGGTGTTCAGGAAGGTGAAATATGTTATTAAACATGAAGTCCAACCAAAGGAACCTGAGAAGATAGAGTTTGAGCTAAAGGAGGAAGAATCAGACTCTACAACAGAGGAGGAATCAGAAGATGAAGAGCCACAAACTCCGGCTGTGAGAAGATCAGTTCGAGAAAGAAGGAAGCTTGAAAGGTATAGTGCATCTGCTTTTTGTTCAATTTTTTCTTTGTCTGTTATTGATGATGATCCCAGAAATGTGAAGGAAGTAGTGGATTCAGAGGATGGAAAACTCTGGAAAGAGGCCATAGTTGATGAAATGGAATCTTTGCACAAAAATGAGGCTTGGGATCTGGTGGAGTTGCCGGCTGGAAGGAAACCCATTGGCAGCAAATTGGTGTTCAAAAAGAAGACAAATGCAGAAGGAAAAGTGGAGAAATACAAAGCTCGATTGGTAGCAAAAGGTTATTCCCGGGTGTCGGGAATTGATTTTGGTGATATTTTTCTCCTGTTGCCAAGGTAAATTATATTATATTACTTTTATCTGTTGCTACTACTTTTGATTTTGAGGTAGAACAGATGGATGTGAAGATAGCATTTCTTCACAGGGATCTGGAAGAGGAAATTTACATGAAGCAACCTAAAGGCTTTGCAGTGAAGGGTAAGAAAGAACTGGTATGCAAGTTAAAGAAGTCTCTGTATGGGTTAAAACAATCACCAAGGATGTGGTATGAGAAATTTGATACATTTATACGGGGACTTGGCTTCACCAGAAGCAAAGCAGATCACTGTGTGTACTTTAAATTAATTGGTGATCGTGTTATTTATTTGGCGTTGTATGTGGATGATATGTTGCTGGTTACATATTTGTGAAGTGAAGAGAAGGAAAGCTAACACAGAGAACTTAGCTGAAGAAGTTAATTCAAGGAAATATTTGAAAGATCAAAATCTTATCATAGAAGAGGAGGAGACATTGTTATCTTATTTGGATAAATTGAGTGTTGGAAGAAATAGTGTAGAACAAGAAGGTATTCTACAACTTATGATGAAATTGCCAAGCATAGTCAAGACGTTGCAGTCCCAGAAGTTTTCTTTGATGAGGAAGAAATCATAGATGTTGAGGAATAATTTCTCAATAACTTAGTGAACTATCACAATAGTTCAGAGAAACATGAGGAACTGATCACTGAGGCTTCAAATTAAGAGCCTTGTAATTTTGAAATTAACATGTTGTGTATGTTTTCAGGTTTGACAGGTGATGAACAACAATTGGACAATGTGCTTATGCATGTTGATGAAGAAGTGAGATTACTGGAAGAAATGGATAAAACAGAAAGATATTTTGATCACGTATTTAATAATTTTGAGAATGATGGTATTGATAGGGAAATTGTCATGATTAAAGAAGCTGAAGATAAGAAAATGAAAGTTTGTGATGATAACCAGAATGAAATATTTTCAGTCGAGAATCAAAATGAAAGTACTATGGAAATTATGAAGGAATATAAGATGATGTTGACAGATATAGAAATTCAGGGATTCTTTGATTTTAAAGTGGGTTATTTTTATGAATTTGTAAACCATGAAGACGTCTTAGAAAACCAAAATTTTGTTTTTGATGTAGGAGAAGATGAAACAACATCATTTTGTTGCAATAGTATAAGTATAAAAGATGAAAGGATACTTCATAATGATATGCTCCAAGAAATCCTAGCTATTGAATTGTTGAATGATAGTCTTGTGTTAGAACAAGGAACATTGTAATTATGATCTTTTTGTATAATTCAGAGGTTAGCTGGAGATTAGAGAGGTTAGAGAGGCTAGCTAGAGGTTAGCTAGGTTGGAGTCGAGTAAGAGAGAGCGAGGATTTCGAGAAAGAAACAGGGGGTTTCTTTATTGTTGTAATCGAGCCAGAGGGCGAGACCCTGTAACTGTATTGTATTGAATAAACAATTATGTGTGAATAGATGTGTTATTCTCTTGAAACCCTTCACTTGTCTTTGTATATTTTCCTGAGGAACAATTTGAGCATTCTTCTTTGTTTTTATGTCTTATATTATAAATCATAACGTTCAATGCTTTATTACAACCCATAGTGTTATACAGTGGCTGAGCCGCTTTAAACCCCAATCATTTATCCAAAGATATCACAAAGAGTTATATATGGAGTTATGGTTGTGAAACAGAGTATGGCAGAGAATTTTTTTTAACGTAGAGTCCATTAAAAACAAGCAAGATCAAGAAAAGGGGGAATAGATGCGAGAAGGCACAGTGGCCGTTGGATCTGTAAGATCAACGAACTATATCTAATCGGGGAAAGTAGAGCCACTTTATCGCATTGTTGGAAATAGAGGATGGACGGTTTAGATTTAAGCACAGACCACATGTTTTATCATTTAATACCTCAAAAGTCAACAGGCGCGAGAGTGTTGTGATCATTGATTAAAGGAGATATACAGTCATCACATGGTGGAAACGCGCAAGAGTTAATCAACAGAAGGCGATTTCCATAAGAAGTAAGCAGATTATCGGGCAACCAAAAAATGGTAAGTGGTATTTAGGCCTAGTCACCCGATACCATTCATCGAACGACGCGTGGCAGGAGACTGGAGAGGGAAAATTGCTTTATCGGGCGGTTATTCCTCTCACAAGTTATCCACCCGATATCAATATCAACTTTCAGATCGAGCAGGGTTGATTGAACTGTTGAGAGAAAACGAACTGTTTGGTCAGGTCAGGAGAAGTGTAAATCGTCAGATTGAGTGGTGGATAAATGATGGAGAATAAAGCAAAAAGATTTGGTATTAGCGGACTTGAGAGATTTGTATATGCAGTTTAAATGCATTTGAAGTCCGGTCTTATGCGTCAGAGTGGGATTGGCGTCCGCTGGTTGGGTTTCCCGTGTATTGCGTTGTTTGTTGAACGATCGGTGGTTGGTCAAATTTTTGTAAAGTCCACCAATGTAAAAGTGCTTCCGATGCAAATGTGGGCTTGACTCATAGGCTACACATGGACATTTGAAAAGACATAGTTTGGCTGCATCAATGCTTGTCGTAGCACACAGAATTTATCTTCCGGATCTTGCGCACTCTTTTCCCTTGATGGTGAGTTTATTGACTTACAAGGTATATGCCTCAGTTGAACAACAAACAATATTGCTGAATATAGTGAATTCATTGAACTATCGTCAACAGTAGTTTTTCTTGGCATTAGAGATTTAGTTGTTAAGTTAGATTCGCAACTCGTTATGTTACAGTTAAATAATCATTATTCGGTAAGAAATCCACAGATATTGCATATGTATATACACGTTTGATTATTGGAAAGAAATTTTTATTTTATCACATATTAACATATTCCACACAATTTGAATACATTAACAAATGCATTAGCAAACTATGTTGATAGACATTTGTGAATTTATAAAACCAATCACATCATCATGATACATGGACACATAAGTAGAAAATAAAACATGCATATGTATATATATATATATATATATATATATATATATATATAGTGTCTGTCAGAGTGTTTACATAAAAATCTCAAAAAATAAAGTGTTTTGAGACACTTGGCTTTTAAAGCCTACAAAATGTGTAAAAGTAACTAGAAAGGCTATCAGCCCGCACAATGCTCATGGTAGCATGAGACTGCTCTGATCACTCGGCCTAACAAATGACATCGTCTCGTTGATACTCCTACGGTGTTCCTATGACATCGTAGTGGCAACTCATCTACGGTAGCATACTTTGGTATCCCCTGGCTAATCATGTTCAGGTTATGCTCCATCTCTACCAAGGGGTCCACCCCTTCCTCATAGTCAGAGCCTACTATCTTATGGGATTCTCATCGTGCAATTGGCAACATGCCAGGCGGTCTTTCTGGTCCAACATCTGCACATTTATCACAAGTTACATATGAGTTACACTTTTACATAAAATCATAAAACTTGAAAAAATCAGAAAGCAAGTTTTACCTGCGTCAGTCCACTGTTCTCTCGGTGGCAGAGGTAGATCTAGATCCCATCTGAAATCCATGCCGGTATAAGCATAATAATCCACAATAATTAGTTGGAAATGTATTCAACTGAAAAAATGTGGAGGGAAATTCATCTATTGGCCCCCTCCTCCTTGGGGCATGAGCTGACTCCACCACACTAGCCTCAGATCCTGGGGAAGAGGATTTGGTACTTATGAAAATAGGTTCCAAAACAAGGGCAACTGCTCTAGGAAGAAATTAACCAATATTGAATCGAAACCAAATTGTTTTAGGTTCCCTTGTTTACCTTTGGTTAGCTACCTCTTCATATTATCGAGTAGTCCTCCACACCAGTTGAATACTATGGGAGTTAAACAATCTACTGCATAACAAAATTGTGATAGGGAGGCTTCATGGAGAGCTTGCGTGCCAGATACATGAGCTATGGTGAATAAGATAGTTCTCAAGGGAAGGTTAGTGACTGTTGTTGTCTTTACTTTCCCACCCATGGTCATCTCTAAACCAAGGAAATGTCTCCTGACGAGACGACTAGTACTTTTACCTCTTGGGTGAGATCCAAAGAGTTGGACTCTCCCTCCCCTCCTAGATAATATAGTGATGAAATAGATGTCTATTTCTTTTAGGACTAGCTCATGGTCTTTTATTATTAAGGGTTATCGATCAACATCCCATAAGATGATCAAATACAACAACTACATCTAAGCTCTCAATCCTGTGGTCCTGAAGAACTTCAACAACCCACAATTTCTCAAAGCATTGATGCATGCTAAATCCTAGGATGCCTGGTGGTATTTGACCTCATGGCCTCTCTCTTTCCATTCTAAAACCATGATCTCCTACAAAACATCATTAAACATAATCTAGAGATTTTTCATGGATCAAAGATCAAAATCAAGTTTTTTTTTTGGTTGTAAAGAGGGTTTTTCCTTCACAAAATTCCACCTCAGTGCCATCGTGTCCATTTTTATTAACATAGTGATGTCACCATGAGGGCCTTTGGGCTCGGGAGCGATCATCACAGGTCCGATGAAGAAACCCACAATGATCACGACATTTTAAAATTTTAAAATCCTTCCTTTTGGCATACAAAATTCCATTAAAAATACATAAAAATATGATGAACTGCAAGAGCAAGGAAAAACCTCATACCTACTGCAAATGTTCTCGAAATGATGTCCTGGATCTCCCGCACTAGTCATTGGAAAATCAGGAAAAATAGGGCACAAATGCACTCTCGAAATTTACTTTGGTGAAATGGTAAAAATATTTGTACTTAAGAGCTATTTATAACTTTTGATTTCATTTTTTACAATATTTTATTATTATTTCTTGATATCAGTGATGGGTGAAGTTCCTTGTGTAGTTACTTGTACTTTCTGGTGAACCTGTGATTATCATTGATTGCTTCAAATGAGTTTTTGTTTTATCTCTTTTTTCAGATTCGTTAAAAATAAATGAAAAAGGAACCCCCATGGAGTCATTTTTAAGCCCTTTTTATGATTCTCGAAAGCTGAAAAGATCACTGATTACTTGTCAAAATAATGAAATCGTTAAAATAAATGAATTGACGTCGTCTCAGTATACATTTACCCCTTTTTCAGGCTGAGATTGACTATTTATGAAAAATGTACACCTTGGTCGACATGGTCAAGATGTTCTATCGAATATTGTTTTCTACCTTTTCAAGTTCGAGGGACAAATTATGAAAAGGGACATGATGGAGTTTTCTTTTTCACCTCTTTTTCAAACTCTCTAAATATGAAAAAGATATTGAGTCATTCTTACATCAGACTCATAAAAGTTTTACGATGAAAGACTCGTCACCGTGATGAGATTGAGTTTCTCCTTCCTATGACTCGTAAAAGCTTACTAGGATGGATTCATTCAAAGAATGAACTTACATGACAAAGATATGTTATCCCATTCAATCTTTTGATAAAAATAATTGGGGTAATCACTAGAAATAGCGGGGGAAAATGAAAATGAAATGTCCTTTGTATAGGCAGCATGTCGCTCTTGAACATGACACTCTTCGACTTTCGTGTCAGGTTTGGGATATCCTCACTTAGTTACTTATCCTCCCAAGTTTGGGTGATCGATTTTTGCCTCTCATTTGACTATTCCATTTTGTCATTATGACCTTTAGTCATATGTTGATTCAAATGCTGCCACACGCAGGAGTCATAAATCCAATGTTCAAGAGAAGTCCCATTTGCAGTTATTTACCTATACATTGTCTGACCCATTGTTACAGTCTTGGATCTTATTCATTTCATTCCAATTTATTCCTTGTTTCGTGTCGATGATGGGGAAATCATCATTGCCCTCCTTCGATGGGTCACTTCCTGTCAACTTCAGCTCATTATCCAGGAAGATGACTTAGAAACTCCCTTTCAGTACCTTAGAGCTTGCATGCTTTAATGGCAAGTTCTTCACATCCGATGATAGGTTTTCATCATTGGACTTTGATTGGATGATTCCATGAGTGTTCAACTTCAGTTTCATTATCACATTCACAGATTGTACTGTCATATCTTGAGAGCCATTGTCATTATTGGTGGTTTCTCTTGTGCCAGTTAACGATCCATATCATTGGCCAGTAATCAGGGGGTTTTCTATCATGTTCAACTTCGACACATTCATTCGCGTGTTAGAATTCATACTTTGATTGGGTCGGGATGGAGCACAAGACCTTGAGTTTTGTCTGATATGACTCAGGATGTGTGGAGTTATGTGGTATTCATGTTTGTACACATGTTTTTGTTATAAAGATGGTTGTGACCATACCGTAAGACTTTATATTTATGATGATCCTTTTATATTGGGTGGCTGTGTCCATACGTTGGATCTTAGATTCACAAATGATCCTTTTCATTTGGATGGCTGCACCCATACCATGGATCCTTTCATATAGTTCTTATAATCCAGATGGCTGTGTCCATACCGTGGATTCATGTTTTAATATCATATATGTATATGTATATGCGTCCTTGATTTTCAGGTTTCCTGATAGTGTTTGTCCTTGTCCTTGCAAAAGCTCGTAAAGCATATCAACCATCACTCCTTGTTCTGATTTCATGGTTTAGGGGGCATCTGTTACATAGTATTTTCTCACCCCTCATGCACTTCCCTATGACATACCCTAAAGTGCTTGAAACATGACCATCATACAATGTACTCATTCATATATGCAGTTTAGATCCTTCCTAAGACATTGTTTGGAAAATACCTTGAGATTCCCCTGAAGGAAATAGATATAAAACCCTAATTTAAGAATCATCGCCCTTATGACACTAAAAAAAAATGATGATCACATGTTGCACTATACTTGAACCATGATGGCATTTCTCTATTCACTTGTATACCCATGATGATCCTAAAAAGGAAAATTTCCCAAAGAGGATGAGGAGCTTCGTGATCTAGAAGCTTCCAGAGCGGCGAGCTGGAGGTTGTTCGGCATAGATGTGGTCAAATTCTCCCAACTTGGCCTCTTGGTCTTATCCCTATGAGCTACCTCCTTGAGATAAGGGCCTACTCCTATCCTTGGAGATCCTAACTCCCTTTCCCAACCTATATATTTATCCTCTCCCATTCCCAAATGGTTGGTCTATGTCTATTTGCACCCTTATGCTATGATTGTGCATATATGCTACTCATTTGGCTTAAATAAGGAGTGCTTGGAGAGCTTATCTTGGACTTGGATATTCATTCAAGGAAAGACTATCAACATCAAGGCTTGGTTGTATGCTTCCCCTTATTTTCTATTAGTATACAACTGCTAGTTCATTTTCCCAAAATGTGTATGCTCATGTATCATTTAACTTAACATTCCTTGATCAGTTAAGTAGGTTACTTTTGAATATGCTATTTGTATTTGAATGCCTTTTTGTGTCTTGATATCTTGTGTAGGTGCATAAACACTGTGAACAGTAGGAACGAGCCTGTGACACAAGTGATTCAAGGTCTTCAACAAAGGAGATCAAGATAGAGTCAAAATGAGGTAGGCCATCTTCTTTGTCTCTCTTCGTAATTGTATCTTAGGAAAATGTTTGTTAGATTGTCACTTTGGTTGCTAGACCCACTTATTGGGCTAGAGGGATCATCTCTGTTTGCAGAGAGGATTTACCTAGACAACAAAACCCAACTAGGAAAAACCCCTCAAGCCTCTTTGCATTAATCGGGTTAATAGAGAAACTATTACAATTGAATGTTCTAGGTCTAAGCACCACCTGCAAAAGCAACACTATTCTCTCAGCTGAATGAGAGCCTCTGGCCAAAACTTAGCCAATTTTTTCCTCCTCCAACCTCCTATTTCCTTGCGCAATCCTGCGAAAATTTGAGTTCCTAAACAATAGTGAAGTCCATATTTCCTTGCACAATTCCCAAGGAATTGAGCTCCTGAATCCATGCAACAAATTCACACTAAAATATTATACACTTATTCTTACACTAGTCGTTATCTCCTCCACATCAGCTGAGAAATTCGAATTCCATGCATGTTTGGGTTGATTTATCAGTTAAATGACCGATCTCTAAGTTAGACTAATGTCTCACTGCACAACTGACTTCATCAATAGTTATAGGTTAGTTAAATAAGTACACCTGAAAATAACTAAACTAAATTTAGAAATCAACACATGCATGACTAAACTCCAAGCCATCTAACTCAAATTTACTAAGCTAACTAAGTGACAAGAGCCCTGTCACATTAGTTAACTGCCTGCAAGTTGTCTCGCTGATGTGGAAATTTGATTTACTCATTTTGACTAAGTCTAAAGTCAAATTGAGCCTTTCTTGCTACATTTTATAACAAGTTTTACCTTGAACAAATGCCATTTAATGCCTCAAAATTATTGTAGAAGGTTTTAGACCACAATTTTCCTAACTGGATCTCACTAGTAAAAATGGTCCTATAAGATGATTCCTCCACTTTTTCCACTTTGAAAGTATCAATATGGATGAAATTCAATATAATGATCCAATTCGGATCACACCTCCGCATTTTGGGAGGATTTTGGTTCCCAAAAGATTCTACTGAACAAGGTGAGGAAAAGTGTCCTCCACCTTCTCTCGGGTGTACCATTTAGTTTTGCCTAGAAGTTATCCTTTCAAATCAATCTGCTAAAGATCATGTTGCCCTTGCCTGGAAGTTATGGACCTCTTTTACAAAATTGTATCCTATCTCAACGTTTAATAAGCATCTGGTGCCAAATCCTTTGCATAAGGTAGTGTTGTGCTATACAACAACCCCCATTTGTTATCTAAAACCCCCATTTGTTAGAATCCTTTAGATAACTAATGGGGACCCTTTAGAAAATAATTTGATTTAAAATTCATTAAAACCTAAACAAAAATCCAAGAACCCCACTCCAAAGATTAAATCTCATTTCGCATTTCACAAAAGTCTTGTGTGTAGTGGTTAACATTACCAATTGAAGTGTCATCGATTTGCGATATGTGGAGAATATAAGAATATTCCTTTCGGTAAAATCAAGTCAAACTTTTCGTATCCCAAAAAGTAATAAAACATGTTAAACCTTCCCTTACGTATTGCGATATCACGATGGACCCGACAAATGAATTAATTGTAATATCAAAATATGTTCGTACCCATCGTATCAGAATCTTGCAAATCGTAGAATCGCAAAATTGGCAATCAAACATATCATGTGACATTGTGAATAGCCGATTTGCTATGAAATATGGACCCAATGACACGTCATTAAGTTATATTTCATGTATTAAGGGTGGTATGTTAACAAGTTTTAATGAACTGCTCCGAAAATATTGTTAGCAATAATGTGATTTAATCCTAATCTTATGCGGATATAGTTTCAGATTATGGATATTTATGATTGCACGGCTCAAGAATCTGAATGTCTTCTCACAATTATAGATGTATTTAAGTGTTTCAGTTTCATTTTTGAATAAGGTTTTCCTATTTTCATGCCGTTATACTCCTATTTCTCATTTTCTGTAATATCACTCTTGTCTTCTTTGTGGTGATAGGACTGTAACAGAGACTCGATTACTCATCTGGATGATCAAGATGAATAAGGGAAAGGTAACACAGTCCACAGCTGAAGATATATTGGAATCATCACCTTTGTTTTCTGATACAACTTGTATACCAGAGTGTGGTACTTGCTCCTGGGAAAATATTTATGGCCTATTAGAGAAGGAAATACAAAAGGAAGCCATGATAGATGATATGCAATCTTTAGATTCTTCTTATCCTAAAGTTTCATACTCCATTTTGCATAAGGTAGCAGCTAGACCAAAATTACTACCCTACGTTGATATCGTCAAATGGATTACTGAAAATGTGAATGTTGAGGATAGAGAATTCGTGACCTCAAGGCAAGTGGTCATTGGCTCCTTTAAACTAGAGGATATTAGAAGAATGTATCATTTACTTCCGCCAAACAAGGTTTATGATAAAGAATTTGTGGAGAAATTTTCTGCTGAAAATGAAGAACCCTCCGAAGTTATAAAATAATGGAGGGAAAATCCAAGCTAGCACAAGATGGATAAAACTGGTATGCATTCAGTAGCCTCTCTTGCTGGTCCTTATTTATACATTTCCGCAATGCTATGTAGGTTATTTGGGTACGCAGATGCTACCAAGTTTTCAGTGGAATGGGTTCCCTCATTGATGCCGTTTCTAATTCTATAGTCATGGATTGGGCCACAGTTTTGTCAAATAACTTAGACTGCCATATAATAGAATATAGAAATAACCATTATGTTGCTACATGAACCATTCCTCCATTTTATATGTCCACCTATGTCATGGATGCTGTATATTTCATTTTTCATTTTCCAATTAGGGGATGGAAGTGGACTCCTCAAGATCCCATGCCAATCCATGTGTATCATAAATCTCTTTGGAAATATTGTTTCAATTAACATTTCTATTAGCTTTATTAGGGGGTTATGCTACCTATTTATCAGGCTGTCTTTGACAAGAAAGCTCCAAGGTTATCAGAAGAAGCCAAGGTTGATATTCGACCTATGGTGAGATGGCTTGGAGAAGAATTATTTACATATATCAGAGTTTTTGGAAGCACCACTCCGCCGCATGTACTTCCATAGTATGTCCCTAATAAATTGTTAGCCAAACAAATTTCATACCAGACAGTTACCAAAGGCGTAACCAGATCTCTCAAAGTGTTAAAAAATTTATTAGGCCCACTTTTCCACTTCGGTGTGGTGTTTATTGCTTAAATGAATTTAGACATGCACAAGTCAAAGTCAAACACATTCACAGTTTGAATCTTGTTGAGTTTCGAGAAAGACAATGCGACCTTATTAAGGTCATGTATGATTTTACCTTGGCTATTAAGGTTAAAGCATTTATTCACGAGGATGATCGTTTTGACAATATTTTTGAAGCAGGTGAACTATTTTCACAAGTACATAGTTTAGTTTCCCTCCAACTGAATTTGGATGAATTAACAGAATTTAAGGAGTACTCACATCAAAGGTTAACGCATGTGCATTTAAATATACTTAAAATAATCCCACAGGAATCTGAGGAAGAAAGGTTGTCTACTAATGTCTTAGAAGAGGATCAAAATAAACTATCCAATGATGCTAAATCATAAAAAGAGTCTGCTATAGAGAAAGACATAGAAGAACCTTTCAGCAATAAGAGTAATAAGAAAGGACTTGATCAAGACCAAATGCAGAAAGAATGGGGGCAGCTTGAACAAATCATCAATGAATCGTAGGGTGGTACGAGTCAACCACAAACTTTGCCTGAAACACCAAAGCATCTCGAGAAATCTTTAGAAAAAGATATTACTACTTCAGAGGATATTGAAGTAATTCCTGCTTTTCCTTCTTCAGAAATTATTTTGAAAGAGGAGGAAATTCCTCCTTTGGATATTTTTTATAGTCCCAAATATCGAGCAGTAATGAAGAGGTAAAGGAAAAAGAGAAATATTGACCATGCTGCTATTATCCTGCCAGGCAACGAACCAATGGATGTTGTCTGGAAGGATACACCTATAGATCCATCTGAAAATTTGACCAAATTATCTAAGTTTGCAGGTGCTTATGCTTATGCAACAATTGACAAAGAAGAAGAATTAAGAAATTTGATCAAAGAAAAAGAGGAAAGAATAAATCAGTTGGAAGATCAACTAAGAAAAGAAAAGGAGAATACACAAGAATAGACTAAATCATAGCTTGAACAAACGCAACAGAGTTTTGACAACCTAAGACTTTAGGGCCAAGCAATATTAAATGCTAACGATACTAAAATCGCGTAACTACGATTTACAACATATCAAATAAAGGATTTCCCAAAAGTGTGTGAATTCATCAAAGAAACTTTAGAAATCAATTCATTGCTATCAAAGCAACAATCAATATTTTTTAAGCAGTTAATAGAGATTAGTCCATTGTGCCAAGAAGCTAATGCATTAGTGGGTCAATTCAATGATGCTAAAATCAATTTTGAAGAAATAGATGAGAAAATTTCAAATTTGATCACATGGCAGGATAATTCAAAGGGAAAGACAACAAAATTGCCAAAAGTCAAAAAATCTTATAAGGACATTCTTTTAATTGATTGGGAAATCCAAATAAAATAGGATGAAAGGGCAGTTTCAAGTGCAAGAAAAACATCAAACAATATAATAGATACTATTAATGATAATCTTTGGTATGCATGTTTTATTCAAATATGTTCGCCACGAAATTTGCCCGAGATTGATGATTTGCAGTTAATTTGGCATGAAAGTCTTGCAACAAAATAACAACAGATTAAACAACCGTTGAATTTGAATTGGGATGCTTATTGGTCATATTTGGTAAAACCGCATAGTCATTTGATGGCCCTACGATTCTTGACCAATTTAATCATGCATATGACACCATCGCTATCAGATACAATTTATGCGGGGCAAGTAAAGATAAGCATTAGGCAGCTTCCAGGAGTTTAGGTTATGATGGATATCTATGAGAAGTGGAAACAAATGAGGAGCCAACACCAATCGTGATCATATTTTTTAGTTTTAAATCAATTTTAGTTTTGCATTTTTGGCACTGATTTTAAGGAGAATCGTTTCACTCCTCAGAATTTAATGCTTAGCTATTTTTGTAATATTTTTTGATATTTAAACCCCTTTGATGTATTTAGAAAGGGGTCTGACAATTTTATTTGAGACACTTTAAAAAAACACACACTTTGTACTTTTTAAATTTCTTCTTTTATTTTTGAAGATCTAGTCCATGAAAGTTTATCTGAGAAAGTTTGTTAAGAAATGCACTTCTATTTTTATGCGATCGATCTTGAAGAAAATGCATGGATTGCAACTTTATTGTCTATGGATCAATCATCTCGCATCAGGTACTTTTATCATTGTGTAGTGATTATTTTATGAATGATTAAGCTGTTTCTTTTATATGTCTATTGTTTGTCAATTATATTTTAATACATCATGTTATTCCTTCACTTTTGAATTATAGATGAGCTGTCATCTTTTTTGATTTTGATAAGAAAAATTATATTAGATATATGATGCGATATGTTTTGCAGTCAACCATTTCAATTAACTATTCAATCGAAATAGTTATTTTATGAATGTTTTATAATTCTTGTATGAATAATATTCATTATCATTCAAGGCAGTCATTTATCTAGATTGCACAAATATTGATTTAAGCTCGGGCAATTAGTAAATATAGTTAGTTTGATTTTTTGTTTGTTGAAACCACCCTCATCTACCAAATCATCTTTGATAATCAAATGCATACCCCATCCTACCATCTTTTCAAAGATTGGGAAACGGGTCCCATAAATCTAGTCAGAGCCACCAACCCAAATGGATAAGGGACGATATTCAAGTGCCCGACCAGTTGGTTATCCCTCATGTTGTCGCAATGAATTTTGAGGCTTAAAATTTTTTGGCACTAGAAGGAGGCCCAGGGCTGTGAATGGAAAGTTAATCTAAATCAAAAAGCCATTCTAAGAGTAAAACTCCCTCATTGTCACCTCCAACTTCCCAGTAACATTCTAGATCTCCAAATCCCAAACGTGAAGTTGTGAAAAATCTTTACAATCCACTAGTGTTTCCCCAAAGAAATCAGATCAACCTTCCTTTATAGAAACTCCTGAAGTACAATCTTTAATTCATAAAATAGAAGAGATTTCCTTGTCTCAAGAAGAATTTGAATTATATCAAGCCAAAATTTCTTCATATTTTTCTTCCTCTCGAAGATTAACCAGATTGCAGAATGAAAAAATTGGAATACCTCCATTTGAATTTCCTCTACCTCCTGCTCAAAGGAAAACTAAGAAATTTGAGTCTAAAACTCATAGTGAGATTCTTTCACCATCACCACAAACTCCCTTATTTATCACCATCTTCATCACAAACCGACTCTATCCAAACATCCACTTCACCATCTCAAATAATTATTTACACCGGTACAGGAGCACAATCTTCCTCCACCCAATCACCTTCTACTATTGGTGCGTCTTATTCCACATAGATACCCATAATGGCTCAAATACCATGGAAAAATCTAGGAGCCATTCAAATGGCAGGACCATTACATCCATTACCTGCCCATCCAGAAAAATGGTTGCCAAAATTCAATCCCGATGATGGTCTTCCTGTCGAAGAACATATAAACAACTTCATGTTATCTATAAATCTAAATGGAGTTGTAGAAGAATATGCTATTGTATGGCTATTCCCTTATATTTTTGAAGGATCAGCAGGATCCTGGTACTTTTCATTACCACCTGGTTCCAAGAACAATTCCTAACCAAGTTTGGAGATGACCACTCAACAAATACTCTTCTTAATGATATCTCCAACTTAAACGCTGAATCTAGAGATCCAATTAAGGATTTCAATTCACTTTTTAACAAATTATTAAATAAAATCCTAATGACATCTAGACCAAGTGATGAATTATATAATGAATGGTACATTTCTTCTCTCCCTTCAAATGCAGCTATTTTTGTTGATAGAGCTGCTAATCCAACCTTGGATGAAAACATGAAAGAAGCTATAATTGTAGAGAAATGAATTTTAGCCTTAGAGAAGAAAAATGCATTAGAAGAAAGAAAATCCAAAAAGGTCACCTTCAAAGATGAATCCAAGAAGAAAACACCTAAAGATCATTTTGATCTTGAAGGTCTGCAAAAAGTACTTAAAACCACGTCCAATGAAATGGTTGATATAAAGAAGAAAGTAGATGAAACTTCTTCTAGAAAACCCTTTATACCTTTTAAAAGAAATCCCAACTCTGATCCTAAACCACCAAATACAATATCAAATGTTGAATCGATTTGGAAGAAGAAGAAGTATCAACAACTTATGAATAAACTGATGATCAAGATCTAGTTGAAGTACATGGAATGTGGGATTTCGTTCTTCCTTTGTCAGACAATGAAGAAGAAGAAGAAGCTTTACCTGTTCCCACCAGAAGCAAGAGCACTATTGATTTTCCACAGACAAGTCAAAAATAGAAACCATCAACTCCTACTATCAAAGAAAAAGAAATAGGTAAGAAATCTTCTCCCAAGCCTACTCAAACATCCCCTCCTCAATCTAATTCTTTGCCTTCAGCCAAAACCTTATTAATTTATGATGATATGGAATACAACATAGTCGAAGACATGAATAAGAATAGAACTAATATTACGCTATATGATCTTAGCACATTGAAACATCAGTAGAAGATATTGCTCAAAAAATTAAATGCAGTTCCCACTTCTCCTCTTCCTGCTGCTGTAATTTCTCAAGCTGCTCAAGGAATGGGTAAGCCTCCTAGTACTTCATCGGATAATGTTAAGTAAACTGGCATTGTTTTAATTGGTGGTAGATCGAATTCTCATACTCCTCCTTTTATTTTGACTTTTGAAATATTTGATAATAATTTGCACAATTGTTTAGTTGATTATGGGGCTTCATCCAACATTATGCCAAAAATAGTTTGCGTGAAATTGAATGTTGTACCCCAAAAATATACTATTCACATTGTACAGTTAGATAGAACACAAGTCAAAGTCATAGGAGAAATTAATTCAGTTACCATTAGACTTTCATCAAATCTGAGAGTATGTCAAGTAATTGATGAACTAGTCGCTGATATTCCTGAATTTTATGGCTTGATCCTCAACAGGGAGTGGTCCAAAAATATTCATGGCTATTTCGCAATAGGCTAGTATCATATGTGGCTTCCTTACAATGGCAAGCCAAATCAAATAAGGGTCAATTGTGAGAAGAATTTAAAGTATACTGTTGTTAGCTACCTATACCAATAGGTTTCATATTTCATGATGGCTATAGAAGTTCCAAATATGCTCTGCTTTGATTGTGCAAAGATCCCATATTTCCAAAGGAGTAAAAGGTGTGTAAATAGCTTAATGGTTCCAAATTTTGATGGATGATTCAATAGTATAATCTGGATCATGCCATGTTTGAATTTTCTGTTGTAGAATAGAGAAGGAAGTCTGTCCAAACTGTCTAATCTTGGCAGACAAAGTAGTTCAGGTAGAGAAAAGAAGGCTCCCAACAGCTTAATCTGGGACCTTGGAAGAAATAAGGGCAGAAGTAGATAGAAAACAAAAGAAAAAAGCCAAAGAAAAGAAAAGGCAAGCAAGGGTCTGCAAGTCCAAATGCACCCTCCAAGAAGGAATAAAAAATGCTAGGCAAAGTAGCTGGGTAAGTAGATGGGGTTGCAGAAGTGATATTCATTTCCAGAGTGAATCTTGCTGGTTCAGATAAGAAAACAAGGCAAAGGAGCATGTCTAATTCCCCAAATCCCCTTCCACTCCTATTACTAACATCCCTTCATCCATGGAGAGTTATGAAAAATCTGAAGTGTTATGATGGTTCTTATGACTCTAAAAGCCACATTTCCTATGTAAAAATCTTTTCATTTTGATCTACTCCTTAAACTAAGTTAGTCTCAAACAAACTTAGTGTTTTCTCCCTTCACTCATTCCCCCCATATTAACTCTAACTTTACTATGTAAATCCCCTATATTACCTTTCCCCTACTAGTATTAACACCATGGTGTATAAACCCCAAATTTTGTATAAATATCCCTCCCCTGGTATTATAGCCAATAAGTTCTGTGTCAGGGATCAAATGACACCTGGTCATCTTGATGAACCTAAGTCCAACCCCCTCCCCTCTTCTGAAGTCATTTGGCCCCTTAGAAAACTTCATTTGCCAAAAGAGCCTCATAAATGACCTTGTTTTACCCATACCCGCTTCATTTGCAAAAATAACCCAAAATACCCACTTTGTTCTCTTATCCAAAGTATTGGGGCTGTCTTATTGCGCATCGGAAAACCTTACAAAACCCCTTTATCCATGAAACCCCTTTGAAACTACCAAAAAACCCCGAAAAACCCACTTTCCGCTGCTTAAACCAAAGTTTGCGCATATATTCAATTTTTCGGAATATATTGAAAAGACATTAAAAAATATATATTTATTCCTCTGCCTGTGGCCGTATCCACCTATCATGTCATCATCCCGTCCACCGTCGGATCAGATCCAAGAGATTCGACGGTCCTTATGGATGTCGGAGCGGTCCCCGTGACAGAGGTTTAGCGCCCGAGAAAGTGACGTTGCGTTACGTCAGGGCGCGGCCACGCGTCGCCCATTGAGGGCTCTCGGAGCAACCTCTGACAAGTGCGGGGCCGTATCATAACCGCCCCGAGAAACCGCAACTGTTAGGGCTAAACCGTAAGCGTTAGGTCATTCACTACCCGGTTTGCGGGTCCAGCGCCATCCCCACGACATCACCGTGCCTGCCACCGCATCACACTTTTGTCCGCATCTGTGCCAACGTGCCTGCCACCTCATTACCCCGTGGACCAATGGCTGCCCGCCACCTCGTCCGATGACGTCATGCTGACGTCATCCGAGGCTGACCCCACCCTATGACGTCATGCGGACGTCATCACAGAAAAAGCGCCAAATTGCAAAAGGTCCATATTTTAGCCAAAAAACGCGTTTTTTCATACTTTTCGCTCATTTGCTATTATTTCCTCTGCATGCTATTTCACGTCCTGAACTGCGCCACCTGCGGGAAACGACCTGAAGACCTCCAGAGCACCAATTCCACCCACAGTTACGACCTCTGTTCGCGGTTAACCAGGTATTTCTCATAGTTCATCCTCCATACGCCTAAATTCACTGTAAATTGCTCAGAACGCTTAAGGAACACTGAAAATCACTATTTCACCGACAGTTTTCCTCTGCAACACTTCTAAATTACAACTGCAACCTTGAAACCACGAGCTGAGCCTTCATTTCCCGAGTTTTGGTCGAAAACTGTAAACTGCTCGCGCAAACGTGAGACAGTTGGTCAAGCTATTTAAACCTGCCAAAGAAGACAGAGGGAGACCAGGCATTGGTCTTATTCATAATTCGAGCAATATTTCAATTGCTGCGTGTCCACTCCACCCTCTGGTCCCTGTAATTCACAGTTGCATTGCAAAAAGTCACCTCTGTGCTGTACTACTCACTTGAACTAATTCACCTGCAAGACAGAAACTGAATAGACCATGGAGACTCCAATTGCACTGAATATCAAGCCTCTCAATGCCCCTCACCAGGAATTAGAATGGAAAGCCCTGGGAGATATGGATTATCAAATGCTAGACTGGTTTCCATTAGGCTCCAAATATAATATCCAGATGCTGAATGAGTTGAGAGCCCAACACCTTAGTGGAGCTGACATCCTAGGGGTTTGGGACTCAAACTTGCCCATCTATAACCTCCCCCAGGTAAATCCTATGCCAGAGTTGATCTACAGATGCCAGGAGTGCTATGATCCAGGCCAAAGAGCTGTCCTCAGCCCTACAGGCGCAATTCTGTTTCATATCACCCCAGAAAGCATAAATGAGATGCTGCACTTCCACACTGCAAAGCCATTGACCCCCCTCCACATGCAGGACTTGATAAAGAAGGGGAATAAGTTGTCAAATGACCAGACCATCAAAATCAACCAGCTGTTTGTACAACCAGGGTTTGAAGCCATCAGAACTCCTCCTATTGGATATCATTACTTGAATGAATTGGGCAGAATGCTAGTGGATTTGATCAGCTATGTCCTAGGCTTCAAGGGAATGGAGGAGGTGGATGAAATCATAATGGCAATACTGTCTATATTCTCTCCTGGAAAACCCCCAGCTGTACATTATGATTATGCCACATACATTGCAGATAAGATCCATGACCAGTTCATGAACTTGAAGAGGGAAAGACTGTTCAGGTATACTTCATACATATACCACCTATTCTTGTTTTATCAGCCAGCCAGCTTCTCTATTCCCTTGAAACAAGTCAATGCCCAGGGGAATCCAAGGTCAGTTGTGTTTTGGACCTCTGTTTTTCATTGTGCCTCTGTATCACCATACACATACTCTGAGTTCATAGACTTATTCATTCATCCAGCCATGACAGTATTGGATGGTGTTCCTCCTCCAAGGTTAACTGATGACATGAGGAGAATTCTCCACCTGAACAAAACCTACAGCATTGGTAATTGGTACCTCTACCAAGACCACACAGTCATCAGAGTATATGGCTGTGAGTTGAAACCTTTTAGGTTGCCAAGGTATGTCCCCATGAGGCTTTTTGCCTTAGAATATTTCAGGCAATTTGGGAATGTCGACTACCTCCACTTTCAAAGCAAGAACAAGAAGGCACAGTTGAAGGTAAGTAGCCAGCTGGGCCCTTTCCTATACAACAGAAAAGAGGAGGGGTGGAAAGAGGCAAACAATATCCTAGAGGCCCTCAAACTGCAAACTAGCTTTGAATGGATACCCTATGATCCCAATCACTTTGTCTCCCTCAGAAGGATAAGATACAAATTGGGCAGCTATTCACACGTAAGGCAGCCTGAGATTGAGCAGTATGCCAATAAATTAAGCTGGGAAGAAGGTACCCTAGAAGAAGAAATTACTAGTGAGGAGCTGCTAGAGAGAGAGGCTAGAAATATTCAAAAGAAAGCTGACTTAGAAACTTGTGGACAGGTTCCCCTCTCATACAAAAAACAACTTGGAGCAGCTGCCTCGTCCTCAACAACGCACCATCAAGCTGCCATCAATCCTCCACAGACAGTCAACAAAGGCAAGGAAAAGCAGGTGGAACATCCACCTCCTATGACCGAAGAGCAAATGGAAGCCCTAATGCAGCAACAAGAAGAGATGGAGCAGCAGGGAGAAGGGCAGCAGCAAGAGGAGCAGCAACAACAACAAGAACAAAGGCAGGAACAACCTGCCCAGCAAAAGCAAACAGTGGAAGCCCCTAAATCCACTAAACAAACTGAGCCTCCAAGGCAAGAAGTTTCACCTGATGCAACAATACTCCAGACTCCACAAAAGGAGGACACAAGCAGGAAAAGGGACAGAGAAACTCCCCTTACAACATCAGCAACTCATGGGGAGAAGAGGCAGAGAATCAATCCTTCTTCAGAGGAAGAGATGCCAATAAGGCAGCCTCTGGGTATGGTCCCACCCAGCAGGGAAACATCAGCAAGTTCCTTTCAACAGGAACAGGATAGAGCAATGGGAGGAGAAGTGAGTTCCTCTAGGCAGCAAAGGGAAAGTGGGCCTAGTATTAAACAACAGTTCATCGATATTAAGATGAGAAATGAGCCCATCAAGAGACAACTGTACAACCATCTGCTAAACCTGGCTCCCACCAATCAGCAGAGACTCATGTCTGCATATGATGTGCAGGAAGGAAAAATGATCATGAGTCATTTCATGCCAACAGCAGTACAGCCCCAATCTGCCTCTGATTATTTGAGGACTAACTTGCAAGTCCTTGCCAAGGATATCCACCCAATGGACAAGATAGAACTGCACAAGCAAACGGGTGAGATGGTCTATGCTTCCCTGGCAGACCAAACCTTGGATAACTATAGGCTACAAAATAGCCTTAACAATACAGCCTCTCAACTGGAGTTGGAGAGGGCATCATCCCAGGCAAAGGACAATAGAATAAGGTCCTTGGAAGACATAATCATTGAGATTGGACATGATCCCAAAGATATCAAAGGGATACAAGAGGTATTGAAGTTGAGGGATGCTGACATGGCAGCCTTGAGGAGAAAGATCAAACTCCCTGCCACAATCCACCCTCAAACAGATGAGGTGGCCCAGCAAAGGCATGATCAAGAGGCCACGACCCTGTTGATATCTCTATACAAGGAGCTAATCCGGACTCAAGACAAACTAGGAGAATCTGAGGCTGCAAAGGCAGCACTACAGGCAGCACTGAAGCAAAGAGAAGAGGGTCAAACCTCCCAGCCTCCTCCTGAAATAATCAATCTTGAGGAAGCTCCTCCAACAACTGCCCCTCCTCCTCAGCAAACAGGGCCTACAGCACCAACTACATCAACAACTGCACCAACAACAGAGCAGACTCATAGTCTGGATATGCAGAAGCTCCAAAATGAAATTCAAGTCCTGGAAGCTCAAATGTTGGAGCTCAATTCAGCCAAAGAATCTTTGGCTAAAGTAAATGAGAGATATGATAAGAGCAAACAGAATGCAGCTGAAAAGGAACGAGAAATAAAAGCTCTAAAGAAGAGGATAACTGAGCTTGAGAAGGAGCTCACACTAGAAAAGGTGACAGCAGAGCTAAAAGCAGTCCTTTGGGCCAATATTGGCCGGTCTATCACCAATCAGTGGCAATACATTGAGACTATAGATGAACAATCAGTACTCATTGCAAAGGCAAACAGGGAAATACACAGAGCTAGAGCAAGCCTTGGCAACATGCCTGATGCTGCCACCAGAATGATCAATATTTTAAATAACAGGACAAGCTCTCAACTGGCCACCATGGGAATTGCTCACAGGACTGAGACAATCTCAATGGTTAAAAGGGTCCTGACACTACGAAACCTGATTGGAACATTGGAAAGAAGAACCCAGGATATGCAGACTGAAATCAACAAGTTCATGGACAGATTTCAGGCATTACAGAACAGAGGCCTCCCCAGCATATTAAGCAGTGTAGGAAGACTGCTTACCCTGGAAAACTACACTAAGAGGGTTGATGCCTATGCTGCAGGACAAATTGCAAGACAGCCCAGCACTTCAGCAGAATCAGGGCCAGCATCAGGGCAAACTTTATACAATAGGGTGGACAACCTATTTTTTATTATGAATGAGATCAATCATCTGTTTGATGTGCCTCCAAATTTTTTTAAGTATACAGAAGCAGATGAAACCATAGAGGCAATTGTGAAGCACCAATTGCCCACACAGGAAGTCTGGAAGAATTTGACACAGATGATATTATCAAGCCAGAACCTGTAAATGTTAATTTTTTCCAGTTTATAAGTAAGTCATACACAGGCAGAATTTTGATAGATAAGCATACAGAGCAAAGATGAAAGGCTGAGCCAACTCAGCAGGGCTATTCGGTCGCCACAGCAGCAATCACAGTCACAGATGACAAACCCGAGAAAATACAGCGCAACAAGAAATAAAGACGCGTTATTCAGCATTAAAGCAAAGCGGCTCAACCGACTCAATGACCTCCAAAGGTCAAATTATCCTCTGACAGACATAAAGAGCATTTATGCTGCATTCAAAGTTGCAATAACTTCTTTTCTACTTTCTGTACGAATCTATGAAGATATTTTCTCTCTCAGATGACTCAATGCCTGAGATATTTTGTATAAACATTCCTATAAAGTCCCCTTCGCATGAGCTTGCAAGGGTTGTTGTTGATTTCTCCTGAAGAAGTTCTTATGCTGTAATCCTTTCAGAAGTTAATAAAGAAAGTGATGGAATTTCTCGGATTTCTGGAGTGTTGAATGCGTACTGGTGTCTGTTGGAAACTGCTGGATTCCTGTGTATTTCGCCATACAATAAGTCTCTGTAACTCTCTCTGTTATGTATTTTGTTTGTTAAAATCCATATGTTATCTCACTTTAAATATCTAGCAACAAGGAAAAAGAATAACTTTCAGGATTTATTCAATGAATACCCTGAGTTCAATCTGCGTTGTTAATGAATGTTTTCAGATGCAATCTTGATAAGTGTAATTCTTAATTGCTGCACTTTCAGAATACATCTTTCACAGTAGCCTTTGTCACAGGAATTCAAGTTTGCTCCTGTGCAGCGTGTTACACTTTCACCTCACCAGCTTAATAGAAAATTCTTAATTGCTTTCTATTGGTTGACATACATCACTATTTAAACTAAATTTGTTTGTCTGAAATACAAAATTGGCCCTGCAGTTTAAGCACCAGCAATCTTTCGTTTCTAAGCACTTCATAATTCCAGACTCCATTGCCCAATGATATTTTACTCTCTAAACAGTATATCATAAGACCTGAAAGAAATCCTTCAACCAAAACATAAACCAAAACCTGAGCATAATAGCTAGCCTAAAACACCATCATAACAGAGACAAATCATAAAGAGAGAGCCCTCTCTGATTACAGTTTGGCTAGAAACTGTGATCCAAAGATTGGTTAGTGGTTACCCCGGCCGTATTCCCTTGGGAGTCATAGGGAACAACCTGGGTGTTAACATAATTGGCGACTCCACTGGGGAATGCTTGAGTTTTTTCAATTACCATATATTTTCATAGCTACTATCAAGCCTGAAATCAGCCAAGAGGCCTTTAATCTGTTTCTGTATCACATTAACAGCTTTGAGGAGGAGCTTGTTTAGGGAATCTTCATCTTAGCTCTGAGAATATATAGCCATTCTAAAATCTCCATTCAGTCCTTGCAGATATAAAAACTTCCTACAAAATCCCAAAAAGGTTGGAAGCTGGCTCCTAAGAAAAATCCACGGTATACTAGAGCAAATCCTGACCCTAATCCACCCATCATTGTTGATAATCCAAATACCATCCCTAGAAACATTAGGAGGCAGCAAAGGCAGGAGCAACCTGCTGATTTGACTTCAGAGTCAGATCATCCCAGCCTCATCCCTACTCCATGCAAGGTCCTTTTCCGGTCTACCCCTACTTCCCCTAGCTCACCGTCCACATCTCAAACTCCTCCTCTCACATCCTCATCCACTGCTCATATCCCCTTGACCAACACTCTAGGTTCATCCTCGCTTGTCACCCCTATCGTACCCGCTGTTCCTATTATCCCAGCTGCCCCTGTTAATCCTCTAAATCCTATAAATATGGCTAACAGATATGCACCCTTGCAGATACCAGCTAATGCTGCAACTTTACCTCAAGATTACCAAAGCAAAATCTCATATTTTGACTCCAATGGCTCTCTGACAGCTGTCCAGCATGCGAAGAAGATGCAAGACCATTTTGAGACCTATGAAATAGATGATGACAGTGTCAGAATGAGGATGTTTGTTCAAAGCCTAACCGGGGATGTAAGAACTTGGTTTAGATCCCTGAATGCAAACTCCATTACAACTCCTGATGAACTGTATCAAGCCTTTACTACTAGATGGGAAAAGAAGAAAGATCCTCTGCACATACTTGGTGAATATGAAACAATCAAGAGAGGTCCTCAAGAGACCGTTCTGGAGTATTGTGCTAGATTCAACAATGTGTACAATGCAATACCACAAAACCTAAGACCCCCTCCTGATTTGGCCTTGTACAAATTCCCTGATGGATTTGATCCTGACATGGCATATCAGTTGAAGGAAAGAGAACCTGAAACCCTTGAAGACGCTCAAAAGGCTGCTGTCACAGTGGAAGCAAACCTGATTGCCAAAAGAAACAGGGCAAGGTTGGAAAAGAGAAATATATACAAAGAAGAACCTACAGCCTTTGACCAAAAACTTGATGCAATACTTAATGGTATGAAAAGGTTGGGTGATAGGGTAGAATCAGTTGAGAGAAAAGCATCATGGGAAGCACCACAAAACAATCCTCCTAGGAATCCAAATTTTAGGAGAAATCCAAACCCAAACATTGGCAAGACCAGTGCTGACCAAGACATAAGACCCCCTTTCCAAGAAAATTATGCAGAAACTTCCACATCAACTGAGCCCAATGAAGATCCTGAGATTAATTTAATGGGTCTAGACGGTGAAAGTCAAGTTTTCTTAACACAAGAGGATCATGAGGATGATGAAATCAAACTATTCCAAACTAAATCAGGTGAATCCTTTGACTTCAAACAAGGCTATGACACTGCTGTTTATGAAGTCCATAAACAATACAAGCTGAGGAGCAGAACTGTGAATGTTAACCAGCCTGAAAAGAAAAAGGATAATCAGCAGCCCGAAAGAGTTACAGTCACAGAACCTAATGACAAAATAAATTCACATACACAAGAAGTGATTGTTGAAGAGATCACCGAACCACTGTCCATAAAACAGCAGCCTACGGTCACTTCTCCTGCTCATCCTCATTCAACTATTTCTCCTCAAGAGATGAGTAAAAAGGATAAGTCCCAAAATCAAGACAAAAATCAAGAAGAAGATGTAATGAATAAGGAAAGGACTGTCACCTATAACCCCAGAACCCAATCCGAAAAATCCTTTGATCTAGAAACTGAAATTGGCAAAATAAAGATAGCTATTCCTCTCGTGGAACTAGCCAAGCATGACATCTATAAGCTACAGATCAAAAAGTCCCTTCAACTCACTAGTAACAAAGATGATGTCAATGTGATGGATGACACCCCAGAACTCCTGTTTGGCCCAGAAGTGGATGGAAAAACAGTAGTCACAGGGGTACTGCCTTTCTATGTCAGTTTGCATATTCATGATAAAATACTACACAATGCAATGTTTGACTCAGGTGCCTCTCACAACCTCATGCCAAAAGCAGTCATGGAAAGACTGAATTTGGACATAACAAGACCATACAAGGACCTGTTTTCCTTTGATTCCAGCCAAGTCAAGTGCCTAGGTCTCATAAAAGATTTATGTGTGTCTTTGGTTCAATACCCAAACAAGACAATCCTAATGGATGTGGTAGTTGCTGATATCCCACCCAAGTATGGGATGCTGTTATCAAGATCATGGGGAGCTAAACTCCAAGGTTCCCTGCAATTAGACATGTCATATGCCACCATCTCTGTTTTTGGGCAACCAAAAAGACTGTACAGAGAAACACTAATGAAATACATGGTCAGCAGTGAGGAAAAGCCTCAAAACTTTCCCATATATGCTATCCATTCAGACATAGACTCATACATTCTCTTCAATGACACCACAATGCCCTCAAAAGGTGAGGATGAAACCAAGATATTCATACAAGAGAAAGACTCAAGGGAAAGTTTCACCACCCATGAAACAACAGCCAATCAAACACTAGATGTTGCTGCTGCCCTAGTTGTCCAGAACATCCAATCAAATGATGAGACTGTCCTAGAAGACAAGCTAGAGAAAAAACCACAATTGCTACTCACATTACCAGCCCATGAACATATCATCAAATCTCCTTCCCAACAGGACATTCTATGGTTCCTTGAATTTGATGGTGCAGTTAACAAATTAGGAGCAGGAGCTGGAGTTTGGGTACACAATAAAGAAAATAGCTATGCAGAAGGCAGAGCCTATAGATTGAATTTCAGATGTACTAATAACATGGCAGAATATGAAGCTCTTTTACTAGGCCTCAAGTTAGTAAAGTTCTTAAAAGCTGCCAGGGTTTCAATCATGGGTGATTCAGATTTAGTTATTCAACAAGTGAAAGGAAACTTTGTCACCAATGACAAAAGACTAAGGACTTATAGGTCTGCTGTTGCTGAGGTACTAAACTCCTTCTTTGAATTCCAAATCACCAAGATTTCTAGGACCCACAATCTACATGCTCATAGTTTAGCCACCTTTGCAAGTACCTGCAAGCTGCCTTTTGAGCCCCATCATTGTTTTACAGCTGAGATAAAACACAGACCATCTGTCCCAAACAATGTTAAAGATTGGCAAGTATTTGAGGATGATATACAAATAAACAATTTTTTGACTTTGCAGCAAGAATTTTCAGGACTAAATATTGACAATGACAGAGCAAGTCAATCACAAATACTTGAGACAGCAAGTCAATCACAAATATTTGATGGAGCAAGTCCATCACAAATACAGTTTCAACAGACTACTCAGCCAATATCACCCAGAACAGCAAAGCAAATACTAAATCCAACTATTTTCAACATAGAAAACATTCAGCAAATTCAACAAATCAACTATGAAGAGGTGGCCAATGCTGAAACTGAAATCATAGATCTGAAAGACAATTTCCTACCAACAGGCCTAACTCCCCTAGAAGACATCTTTGACTCGAATGATATTCCCAGAAAACCTAAAATGCAGCCCTTGAATGCAGCCGTTGAAGAATGCAACATAGGTACAATTGACAAACCCAAAATAATTAAATTGTCTGCATCTTTGCCGCCTGATCAAAAGCCCAAATACATTGACCTCTTTAAAGAGTTCCAGGATGTTTTTGCATGGAGCTATGAGGACCTAAAGTCCTATGATACCTCTGTAATCCAGCACACTATCCCTCTCAAACCTGATCAAAAGCCCTTTAAACAAAAACTGAGGAGAATCAATCCTATGCTTCTCCCAGCGATGGAACAAGAAGTACAGAAAATGTTTAAGGCAGGCATCATAGCACCAATCAGATTCTCTGAGTGGATCTCCAACTTAGTCCCTACAAGAAAAAAGACCGGTGAAATTAGGCTGTGTGTGGATTTGAGGAATCTGAACCAAGTATCCCTTAAAGACAATTACCCCTTACCCAAGATGGATCATATTTTGCAGAGAGTAGTGGGGGCTTCCAGAATTTCTCTACTTGATGGATTTTCAGGCTTCAATCAAATCCTAGTTCACCCTGATGATCAGGACAAAACAACATTTACAACCCCATGTGGAACTTTCAAATATGTAAAGATGCCTTTTGGATTGAAAAATGCAGGGGCAACATTTCAAAGAGCAATGGATATTGCTTTTGCAAAGGAGATTCATGACTTTTTAGTCATTTACCTAGATGACCTTACACCTTTCTCAAAGTCAGACCAAGAACATATAAGACATCTGAGACAGATCTTCCTAAAATGCAGAAAATATGGAATCTCCCTGAATCCTAAGAAATCCCTGTTTGGTTTAGAGGAAGGTAAACTATTGGGCCATATCATTTCTAAAGATGGCATTAGAATTGACCCAGATAGGATACAAGCTATCCTACAAATGCCTCACCCAAGAAATGTCAAAGAGTTGCAAGGATTCTTGGGAAAAATCAATTTCTTAAGAAGGTTTATCCCAAACCTAGCAGAACTAATCAGATTATTGAATAACATGCTAAAAAAGGATTCAAAAGTCAAATGGACTGTTGAAGCCAATCAAGCCTTTGAAGGTATAAAATTGGCCCTTACCCAAACTCCAGTCTTGACCAATCCTCAGTTTGACAGAGAATTTATCATTTTCTCTTTTGCCTCCCAACACACTATTGCTGCTGTTCTATTACAAAAAGATGACCAAGGAAATGAAAAGCCAATTGCTTTCTTTAGCAGAGCTCTTAGAGATGCACCTTTAAAGTATCAAATCATGGAAAAGCAAGCTTATGCTTTAGTCAAAGCAATTAAAGACTTTAGGATTTACATCCTTTATTCCCATGTTATAGCATATGTGCCAAGTCCAATTGTCAAAGACATTCTCACTCAAGAAAACTTAGAAGGCAGAAGAGGAAAATGGATTGCCAGCATCTTGGAATTTGACATTGAGATAAAACCTACAAAACTAATAAAAGGGCAAGGCTTGGCCAAATTAATGACAGATACAAATTTTCAAGCCTTAGACATCAATCAGCTGGACAGTGAACCGGAGCTGGCGACTCCAAAGATCAATGTAGCCTTTGAACAATCTCCTTGGTACTCTGATATCTGTTATGTCTTGCAAAACCTGTGTGCTCCCCCAGGACTGTCCAAAACTAAGTGTAGGTTCTTGAAAATGAAAACATCAAGATTTTGTGTGATGGATGGCAATCTGCTTTGGAAAAACCATGAAGGTATATTGCTGCACTGTTTAATTGAAAATGAAGCTGACAATATCATAAAAGAATTTCATGCAGGTGACTGTGGTGGACACTTGTACTGGAAGTCCACTGTGGATAAGATACTGAGGGCTGGATACTACTGGCCCACCATGTTCTCTAATGTCAAGAAATTCATCACCTCATGTCATAAATGTCAAGTGTTTGAAGGAAAGAGACAGTTGCTGCCACTTCCTTTAAGGCCTATTGCAACAGAGAGACCTTTTCAACAATGGGGATTGGACTTCATTGGGGAAATTCATCCCTCATCTTCAGGCCAACACAGATGGATCTTAACAGCCACAGACTACTTCACTAAGTGGATTGAAGCTGCCCCATGCAGACAAGCCAATGATTCAATAATTATTCAGTTCTTGGAGAACAACATATTGGCTAGATTTGGCTGCCCTGACAAAATAATTACAGACAATGCTGCTGCTTTCAGATCTAAAAAGATGGTGAATTTCTGCCATAAATTTCATATTACCTTGGGCCATTCTACTGCATACTATCCCCAAGGAAATGGCCTTGCTGAATCATCAAACAAAAGCCTGGTGAACATCATAAAGAAGGTGTTGGAAGAAAATAAAAAGAATTGGCACAAGAAGCTTGTGAATGCCCTATGGGCAGATAGACTAACAACCAAAAGATCAATTGGGACCAGCCCATATGAGTTGGTTTATGGATTAGAGGCCAAGTTCCCCTCATCCTTAGGAGTGCCTGTTATGAAGCTTCTCCAAGAAAGCCAAGCTGAACCAAATGACATGCAAAGAAGGATAAATCAAATCATATGTCTGCAGCAAACCAGAGATCAAGTTTTCAGCAGAGTTCAGGTATTACAAGAAAAACTGAAGAAGGCCTTTGACAGAAGAACCAAAGCAGAAGATTTTAATGTTGGTGATAAAGTCCTCAAGTGGGATGCAAGAAGAGAGGAGAAGGGAAAACATGGAAAATTCGATTCCCTGTGGAGAGGACCATTTGCTGTCCAAGCAGTACAAGGAAACAACACTTACTTCCTTAAGAGTCTCAATGAAACTGATTTGGATGAAGGTCCTGTGAATGGCAGGATGCTGAAGCACTATTTTGAATATCACCCATAAGTGCAACCTGATTCTCCCATGTAAATATGCAGATGTATATATTATTTTCTGTTCAAAATTGTAAAAAATGCAGCTTTCTTACTTTATTGACTGCCAGCGAAAGGTAAATAGAATTAGAGGTCTACCAAGAAGAGAAGCACACAATTTGACACTTCAAAGCAACAAAATTCAAGAATGATATGGGCAGCCAAAGAGCAAGGCAATCTGACCTGCTGTTCTTGGTCTTTCAAATGAAAAACCATCCCCATGTGGAGCCACTGTTAGCTACCTATACCAATAGGTTTCATATTTCATGATGGCTATAGAAGTTCCAAATATGCTCTGCTTTGATTGTGCAAAGATCCCATATTTCCAAAGGAGTACAAGGTGTGTAAATAGCTTAATGGTTCCAAATTTTGATGGATGATTCAATAGTATAATCTGGATCATGCCATGTTTGAATTTTCTGTTGTAGAATAGAGAAGGAAGTCTGTCCAAACTGTCTAATCTTGGCAGACAAAGTAGTTCAGGTAGAGAAAAGAAGGCTCCCAACAGCTTAATCTGGGACCTTGGAAGAAATAAGGGCAGAAGTAGATAGAAAACAAAAGAAAAAAGCCAAAGAAAAGAAAAGGCAAGCAAGGGTCTGCAAGTCCAAATGCACCCTCCAAGAAGGAATAAAAAATGCTAGGCAAAGTAGCTGGGTAAGTAGATGGGGTTGCAGAAGTGATATTCATTTCCAGAGTGAATCTTGCTGGTTCAGATAAGAAAACAAGGCAAAGGAGCATGTCTAATTCCCCAAATCCCCTTCCACTCCTATTACTAACATCCCTTCATCCATGGAGAGTTATGAAAAATCTGAAGTGTTATGATGGTTCTTATGACTCTAAAAGCCACATTTCCTATGTAAAAATTCTTTTCATTTTGATCTACTCCCTAAACTAAGTTAGTCTCAAACAAACTTAGTATTTTCTCCCTTCACTCATTCCCCCATATTAACTCTAACTTTACTATGTAAATCCCCTATATTACCTTTCCCCTACTAGTATTAACACCATGGTGTATAAACCCCAAATTTTGTATAAATATCCCTCCCCTGGTATTATAGCCAATAAGTTCTGTGTCAGGGATCAAATGACACCTGGTCATTTTGATGAACCTAAGTCCAACCCCCTCCCCTCTTCTGAAGTCATTTGGCCCCTTAGAAAACTTCATTTGCCAAAAGAGCCTCATAAATGACCTTGTTTTACCCATACCCGCTTCATTTGCAAAAATAACCCAAAATACCCACTTTGTTCTCTTATCCAAAGTATTGGGGCTGTCTTATTGCGCATCGGAAAACCTTACAAAACCCCTTTATCCATGAAACCCCTTTGAAACTACCAAAAAACCCCGAAAAACCCACTTTCCGCTGCTTAAACCAAAGTTTGCGCATATATTCAATTTTTCGGAATATATTGAAAAGACATTAAAAAATATATATTTATTCCTCCGCCCGTGGCCGTATCCACCTATCATGTCATCATCCCGTCCACCGTCGGATCAGATCCAAGAGATCCGACGGTCCTTATGGATGTCGGAGCGGTCCCCGTGACAGAGGTTTAGCGCCCGAGAAAGTGACGTTGCGTTACGTCAGGGCGCGGCCACGCGTCGCCCATTGAGGGCTCTCGGAGCAATCTCTGACAAGTGCGGGGCCGTATCATAACCGCCCCGAGAAACCGCAACTGTTAGGGCTAAACCGTAACCGTTAGGTCATTCACCGCCCGGTTTGCGGGTCCAGCGCCATCCCCACGACATCACCGTGCCTGCCACCGCATCACACTTTTGTCCGCATCTGTGCCAACGTGCCTGCCACCTCATTACCCCGTGGACCAATGGCTGCCCGCCACCTCGTCCGATGACGTCATGCTGACGTCATCCGAGGCTGACCCCACCCTATGACGTCATGCTGACGTCATCACAGAAAAAGCGCCAAATTGCAAAAGGTCCATATTTTAGCCAAAAAACGCGTTTTTTCATACTTTTCGCTCATTTGCTATTATTTCCTCTGCATGCTATTTCACGTCCTGAACTGCGCCACCTGCGGGAAACGACCTGAAGACCTCCAGAGCACCAATTCCACCCACAGTTACGACCTCTGTTCGCGGTTAGCCAGGTATTTCTCATAGTTCATCCTCCATACGCCTAAATTCACTGTAAATTGCTCAGAACGCTTAAGGAACACTGAAACTCACTATTTCACCGACAGTTTTCCTCTGCAACACTTCTAAATTACAACTGCAACCTTGAAACCACCAGCTGAGCCTTCATTTCCCGAGTTTTGGTCGAAAACTGTAAACTGCTCGCGCAAACGTGAGACAGTTGGTCAAGCTATTTAAACCTGCCAAAGAAGACAGAGGGAGACCAGGCATTGGTCTTATTCATAATTCGAGCAGTATTTCAATTGCTGCGTGTCCACTCCACCCTCTGGTCCCTGTAATTCACAGTTGCATTGCAAAAAGTCACCTCTGTGCTGTACTACTCACTTGAACTAATTCACCTGCAAGACAGAAACTGAATAGACCATGGAGACTCCAATTGCACTGAATATCAAGCCTCTCAATGCCCCTCACCAGGAATTAGAATGGAAAGCCCTGGGAGATATGGATTATCAAATGCTAGACTGGTTTCCATTAGGCTCCAAATATAATATCCAGATGCTGAATGAGTTGAGAGCCCAGCACCTTAGTGGAGCTGACATCCTAGGGGTTTGGGACTCAAACTTGCCCATCTATAACCTCCCCCAGGTAAATCCTATGCCAGAGTTGATCTACAGATGCCAGGAGTGCTATGATCCAGGCCAAAGAGCTGTCCTCAGCCCTACAGGCGCAATTCTGTTTCATATCACCCCAGAAAGCATAAATGAGATGCTGCACTTCCACACTGCAAAGCCATTGACCCCCCTCCACATGCAGGACTTGATAAAGAAGGGGAATAAGTTGTCAAATGACCAGACCATCAAAATCAACCAGCTGTTTGTAAAACCAGGGTCTGAAGCCATCAGAACTCCTCCTATTGGATATCATTACTTGAATGAATTGGGCAGAATGCTAGTGGATTTGATCAGCTATGTCCTAGGCTTCAAGGGAATGGAGGAGGTGGATGAAATCATAATGGAAATACTGTCTATATTCTCTCCTGGAAAACCCCCAGCTGTACATTATGATTATGCCACATACATTGCAGATAAGATCCATGACCAGCTCATGAACTTGAAGAGGGAAAGACTGTTCAGGTATACTTCATACATATACCACCTATTCTTGTTTTATCAGCCAGCCAGCTTCTCTATTCCCTTGAAACAAGTCAATGCCCAGGGGAATCCAAGGTCAGTTGTGTTTTGGACCTCTGTTTTTCATTGTGCCTCTGTATCACCATACACATACTCTGAGTTCATAGACTTATTCATTCATCCAGCCATGACAGTATTGGATGGTGTTCCTCCTCCAAGGTTAACTGATGACATGAGGAGAATTCTCCACCTGAACAAAACCTACAGCATTGGTAATTGGTACCTCTACCAAGACCACACAGTCATCAGAGTATATGGCTGTGAGTTGAAACCTTTTAGGTTGCCAAGGTATGTCCCCATGAGGCTTTTTGCCTTAGAATATTTCAGGCAATTTGGGAATGCCGACTACCTCCACTTTCAAAGCAAGAACAAGAAGGCACAGTTGAAGGTAAGGAGCCAGCTGGGCCCTTTCCTATACAACAGAAAAGAGGAGGGGTGGAAAGAGGCAAATAGTATCCTAGAGGCCCTCAAACTGCAAACTAGCTTTGAATGGATACCCTATGATCCCAATCACTTTGTCTCCCTCAGAAGGATAAGATACAAATTGGGCAGCTATTCACACGTAAGGCAGCCTGAGATTGAGCAGTATGCCAATAAATTAAGCTGGGAAGAAGGTACCCTAGAAGAAGAAATTACTAGTGAGGAGCTGCTAGAGAGAGAGGCTAGAAATATTCAAAAGAAAGCTGACTTAGAAACTTGTGGACAGGTTCCCCTCTCATACAAAAAACAACTTGGAGCAGCTGCCTCGTCCTCAACAACGCACCATCAAGCTGCCATCAATCCTCCACAGACAGTCAACAAAGGCAAGGAAAAGCAGGTGGAACAGCCACCTCCTATGACCGAAGAGCAAATGGAAACCCTAATGCAGCAACAAGAAGAGATGGAGCAGCAGGGAGAAGGGCAGCAGCAAGAGGAGCAGCAACAACAACAAGAACAAAGGCAGGAACAGCCTGCCCAGCAAAAGCAAACAGTGGAAGCCCCTAAATTCACTAAACAAACTGAGCCTCCAAGGCAAGAAGTTTCACCTGATGCAACAATACTCCAGACTCCACAAAAGGAGGACACAAGCAGGAAAAGGGACAGAGAAACTCCCCTTACAACATCAGCAACTCATGGGGAGAAGAGGCAGAGAATCAATCCTCTTTCAGAGGAAGAGATGCCAATAAGGCAGCCTCTGGGTATGGTCCCACCCAGCAGGGAAACATCAGCAAGTTTCTTTCAACAGGAACAGGATAGAGCAATGGGAGGAGAAGTGAGTTCCTCTAGGCAGCAAAGGGAAAGTGGGCCTAGTATTAAACAACAGTTCATCGATATTAAGATGAGAAATGAGCCCATCAAGAGACAACTGTACAACCATCTGCTAAACCTGGCTCCCACCAATCAGCAGAGACTCATGTCTGCATATGATGTGCAGGAAGGCAAAATGATCATGAGTCATTTCATGCCAACAGCAGTACAGCCCCAATCTGCCTCTGATTATTTGAGGACTAACTTGCAAGTCCTTGCCAAGGATATCCACCCAATGGACAAGATAGAACTGCACAAGCAAACGGGTGAGATGGTCTATGCTTCCCTGGCAGACCAAACCTTGGATAACTATAGGCTGCAAAATAGCCTTAACAATACAGCCTCTCAACTGGAGTTGGAGAGGGCATCATCCCAGGCAAAGGACAACATAATAAGGTCCTTGGAAGACATAATCATTGAGATTGGACATGATCCCAAAGATATCAAAGGGATACAAGAGGTATTGAAGTTGAGGGATGCTGACATGGCAGCCTTGAGGAGAAAGATCGAACTCCCTGCCACAATCCACCCTCAAACAGATGAGGTGGCCCAGCAAAGGCATGATCAAGAGGCCACGACCCTGTTGATATCTCTATACAAGGAGCTAATCCGGACTCAAGACAAACTAGGAGAATCTGAGGCTGCAAAGGCAGCACTACAGGCAGCACTGAAGCAAAGAGAAGAGGGTCAAACCTCCCAGCCTCCTCCTGAAATAATCAATCTTGAGGAAGCTCCTCCAACAACTGCCCCTCCTCCTCAGCAAATAGGGCCTACAGCACCAACTACATCAACAACTGCACCAACAATAGAGCAGACTCATAGTCTGGATATGCAGAAGCTCCAAAATGAAATTCAAGTCCTGGAAGCTCAAATGTTGGAGCTCAATTCAGCCAAAGAATCTTTGGCTAAAGTAAATGAGAGATATGATAAGAGCAAACAGAATGCAGCTGAAAAGGAACGAGAAATAAAAGCTCTAAAGAAGAGGATAATTGAGCTTGAGAAGGAGCTCACACTAGAAAAGGTGACAGCAGAGCTAAAAGCAGTCCTTTGGGCCAATATTGGCCAGTCTATCACCAATCAGTGGCAGTACATTGAGACTATAGATGAACAATCAGTACTCATTGCAAAGGCAAACAGGGAAATACACAGAGCTAGAGCAAGCCTTGGCAACATGCCTGATGCTGCCACCAGAATGATCAATATTTTAAATAACAGGACAAGCTCTCAACTGGCCACCATGGGAATTGCTCACAGGACTGAGACAATCTCAATGGTTAAAAGGGTCCTGACACTACGAAACCTGATTGGAACATTGGAAAGAAGAACCCAGGATATGCAGACTGAAATCAACAAGTTCATGGACAGATTTCAGGCATTACAGAACAGAGGCCTCCCCAGCATATTAAGCAGTGTAGGAAGACTGCTTACCCTGGAAAACTACACTAAGAGGGTTGATGCCTATGCTGCAGGACAAATTGCAAGACAGCCCAGCACTTCAGCAGAATCAGGGCCAGCATCAGGGCAAACTTTATACAATAGGGTGGACAACCTATTTTTTATTATGAATGAGATCAATCATCTGTTTGATGTGCCTCCAAATTTTTTTAAGTATACAGAAGCAGATGAAACCATAGAGGCAATTGTGAAGCACCAATTGCCCACACAGGAAGTCTGGAAGAATTTGACACAGATGATATTATCAAGCCAGAACCTGTAAATGTTAATTTTTTCCAGTTTATAAGTAAGTCATACACAGGCAGAATTTTGATAGATAAGCATACAGAGCAAAGATGAAAGGCTGAGCCAACTCAGCAGGGCTATTCGGTCGCCACAGCAGCAATCACAGTCACAGATGACAAACCCGAGAAAATACAGCGCAACAAGAAATAAAGACGCGTTATTCAGCATTAAAGCAAAGCGGATCAACCGACTCAATGACCTCCAAAGGTCAAATTATCCTCTGACAGACATAAAGAGCATTTATGCTGCATTCAAAGTTGCAATAACTTCTTTTCTACTTTCTGTACGAATCTATGAAGATATTTTCTCTCTCAGATGACTCAATGCCTGAGATATTTTGTATAAACATTCCTATAAAGTCCCCTTCGCATGAGCTTGCAAGGGTTGTTGTTGATTTCTCCTGAAGAAGTTCTTATGCTGTAATCCTTTCAGAAGTTAATAAAGAAAGTGATGGAATTTCTCGGATTTCTGGAGTGTTGAATGCGTACTGGTGTCTGTTGGAAACTGCTGGATTCCTGTGTATTTCGCCATACAATAAGTCTCTGTAACTCTCTATGTTATGTATTTTGTTTGTTAAAATCCATATGTTATCTCACTTTAAATATCTAGCAACAAGGAAAAAGAATAACTTTCAGGATTTATTCAATGAATACCCTGAGTTCAATCTGCGTTGTTAATGAATGTTTTCTTCAGATGCAATCTTGATATGTGTAATTCTTAATTGCTGCACTTTCAGAATACATCTTTCACAGTAGCCTTTGTCACAGGAATTCAAGTTTGCTCCTGTGCAGCGTGTTACACTTTCAACTCACCAGCTTAATAGAAAATTCTTAATTGCTTTCTATTGGTTGACATACATCACTATTTAAACTAAATTTGTTTGTCTGAAATACAAAATTGGCCCTGCAGTTTAAGCACCAGCAATCTTTCGTTTCTAAGCACTTCATAACTCCAGACTCCATTGCCCAATGATATTTTACTCTCTAAACAATATATCATAAGACCTGAAAGAAATCCTTCAACCAAAACATAAACCAAAACCTGAGCATAATAGCTAGCCTAAAACACCATCATAACAGAGACAAATCATAAAGAGAGAGCCCTCTCTGATTACAGTTTGGCTAGAAACTGTGATCCAAAGATTGGTTAGTGGTTACCCCGGCCGTATTCCCTTGGGAGTCATAGGGAACAACCTGGGTGTTAACAACTGTGACTAAACTGGAAGGAGAAAATGAGACCATTGCGTACAACAATAATATCATTGGAAATTAGTCTGTTGAATCATTTTTGGGCAATTTTAATGCACAAACTTCACCTTTTTTGGAGACTTCTGTTACCTCATAGATCGAAAATTATTCACAAATATATTCTTCCAAATGTATCAATTTTGTAGAGAAACTTGTAGTTAATTCTTTGTTTTGGATTTTTTCTGATGGATCTAAATCTAATGATGAAGCAGGGAGAGGTTGCATATTAGTTAGCCCTGAAGGAGAGAAAATTATGTTGGCATGCATAATTGAATTTGAATGCACGAATAACACTATCGAGTATGAGGCATTAATTCAAGGATTGTACAAAGCCATAGGCTTTGATATAAAATATCTCCAAATCTTTAGAGTCTCTAAAATCGTGATCAAACAAGTAAGGAACACTATTCACTATATTTATGGACATTTAAAGCATTATCAACCATTAGTCTAGGACCTTACCTCACATTTCTTAGCATTTAATATTTCTCCAATCCCAAGAATTCAAAATGAAAGTGATAATCTTTTGGCTAACATTGCATCCAAACTCATACCGCCAGAAGATTATAGTCATGACCGATTTTCTATAGAATTAATTTTTAGACCTTCTATTCCCAATAATATCACCAATTGGCAAGTTTTTAATGACGATACGGATATCATAAAATTTTTAACATCCAAAGGCTCATATGATGACCAGATAATAGATGAAGACCAACATGATAGTTAGTAAAATAAAAACAAATGAAAATCCTATACCCAAATCTGTAATTAAGCTGGTAGATTTGTATGATCTTAAAGATAGATTCAAGAAACCAACTCAAAAATTCAAATTTGAACATTGAGGTCTGAATTATTAAATCTAGATCTTTGTCTTGCACTCGACAAAAGGTTAGCCTTCATTCATTTGTTGAGAAGATATAAAAACGTTTTTGCTTGGAATTATGATGATATTAAAACGTTTGATACTTCTATCATACAACACACTATTCCTATGATATCCAACGAAAAGCCTATACAACAAAAGTTGAGAAATATTCATCCAAATTTGGAAAATCAAATCAAATCTGAATTAAATAAACTTCTTAAGGCCAAAATCATTTTTCCTATTAGACATTCAAGGTGGGTTTTTAACCTAGTACTAGTAAGGAAAAAGAATGGTGATATTCGAATTTGCATAGACTTTCGGAATCTCAATAAAGCTTGTCAGAAGGACAACTTTCCACTGCCTCCTATGGAACAGGTACTATAGCGATTTTCAGGTTCAAAACTAATGTCTCTTCTGTATGGATTTTTAGGTTACAATAAAATTCTCGTAAATCCAAACGATTGACTAAAAATCACATTCAGAACCAAATGGGGAACATACACCTATCAAAATATGCCATTTGGATTAATCAATGCCGGTGTGACTTTCTAGAGAGACATGGATATAGCTTTCAAATATTTGGTGAATAAATCTGTGGTAATTTATTTAAATGATATAACAATATATTCAAAGAAGTGAAATAATCATTTAAAGGACTTAAAGCAGATCTTTGAACATTGTAAAAGGTATGGAATTTCTCTAAACCCAAAGAAGTCTTACTTTGCTTTAAGTGAAGGTAAACTTCTCGGATTTATTGTATCTAAATATGGAATTCACATAGATACTAATATGATAAAACAAATTTCTAAAATCTCTTTGCCTCACAAAAAAAATACATGCAGTCCTTGCTTGGTCAGATAAATTTTGTTAAAAGATTTGTCCCTGACTTTTCACAAACTGTTATGCATGATCAAGAAAAATTCGGTTTTTAAATGGGGACATAGTGAGTGAGAAGCTTTTCATCTTATCAAAAAGGAAATTATAAATTCTCCCTCTTTAGTAACTCCAAAAGTTTCTAATGATTTTATTTTATTTACTTTTGCCTCTGAAACATCATATGCAACTATTTTAACACAAGTCAATGATGAGAAAATTGAAGCACCAATCTCTTTCTTTAGCTCCAATTGGAAAGGCGCTGAATTAAATTACTCAGATGTTGAAAAGAAGTCTTTCACTGTTTTCAAATCAATAAAGTATTTTAGACCCTTTCTTCTTAAAACACACACTAAAGTAATAGCTCCATTCTCATCTATGAGAAATTTACTAGTGCAAAAAGAATTAGGAGAGAAAAGAGAAAATTGGGTGACAACACTGCAAGAATATGACATTGAAATTAGACCAACTAAAATAATCAAAGGTGAAGTTTTTTGTAGGATTCTAGTAGGAGCGTCCAAAATATCAACAAATGAAGATTCAGGTAATATTGTGAAAATATCCGAGGTAAATTAAATGAGTCTGAATCCCAATATGTTGATTTAATTTTCTATTTGAGAAATGAATTTGCTCCTCCTAAACATAATTATAAAAGGAATAGGGCTTTAAGGCTAAAATCTAATCAATATCAAATCATTGATATGTTTTATTTTGAAAAAATTATGATTCCATTCTATTAAGATGCCTCGAGAAATATGAAGCAGAGAAAGTTTTGCAGGAACTCCACGATGGCCTAGTTGGTGGACATTTTGGAGGAGATACAATGACACACAAAATTATTCATGCCGGTTATTATTGGCCAACGCTGTTCAAAGACACTCATGAATATGTGCGAAAATGAAAAGTATGTCAAACAGTTGTTGGAAGACAAAGGAAACCAACATTTTCCTTATAATCAATCAACATTGAACAACCTTTTGAACAATGGGGGTTGGATGTCATAGGTGATATCGTTCCTAACTATTCAAAACAACATAGATACATTCTTACTACAACATATTATTTTACCAAATGGGTGGAATAAATTCCACTAAGAATAGTCAATTATGATGAAAATATTGAATTCATTAATCAATTTATCATAACTGGATTTGGCTTACCTAATGCACTCATGTTCAACAACACATCTTATTTTTATGGAAACAGTGATACTGAATTTGCACTAAAAAGAGGTTTTAAATTAAAGTATTCTACCAATTACTATCCTCAAGGGAACGGGTTAGCAGAGTCAATTAACAAAAATCTTATTAGAATCATTAAACGAACTATCGACCAAAGCCAAAAGAATTGGCACAAATATTTGACATTTTCTCTTTGGGCAGATAGAATCATTGAGAAGACCTAAATAGGCACTTCTCCATTTAATTTGGTATATGGAAAAGAAGTTGTCATTCCATCAAATTTAGCTATTCCCTCTCTGGACCTAGTGCAATTCATTCAAAAAACTCCTTCTTCATTACAAACAAGGCATGAACAAATTCTCAAATTAGAAGAGGAAAGAGAGAAAGCAAAGATCACACATGTCCGTCATCAACAGTTAGTTAAAAATTCTTTTGATGCCAATTCAATTTCCACCTAGTCATTTCAAATCGGAGATCTTGTCTTGAAATGGGACAAAGCATATGAGGGTAAACACACCAAATTCCAAAGACTATGGTTCGATCCATTTCAAATTGTGGAGAAAGTAGGCCCATAGACCTTCATATTACAAGATTTATTAGGAAGAAGAGATTCTCTTCCCGTTAGTGGGCTTATCTTGAAAAAATTCTTTTCGTAGGAGATAACCTCTCCTAATTGTACATTATAGCATTTATCTTCTCTCATTTTTTCTTCCTAGGAAAACAAATGTTGAATAACATTTACTTTTGGCCTCACAGTAAATATTTTTGAAATATTTATATTTTTCACTTTTAGAAGTAGAGAATGTTAAGGAAACAATTATAACATTTGAAAATTAGCTTAGTTCCATGAATCTATGGAATTTTTATTTATTTATTTATTTTATTTATTTTTTTTTTCCGCCAAAATTATTTATTCTTTGAGAAACCTCCAGCTTTATAAAAACGTTTTTCCTATTATCAGTCAAGAAAGGTATATTTAACAAAGTAAAGACTATTTTCAGCTAAGTATCCTCAACTCTATAATTGTCATCTAGAACTCATAAGGAGTTAGTGGTTCTCCCCATCCAATAAACTTTTCTCTTTTTAGAGTGTAATTCTAAAATATATTAAAACTTAAAAGACAAGAGGTCTCATCAAGAGCCTTCTTACCATGTTCATAGGGAAATAATAAGACTGACATTGCCAATATTGCATACTAAAATAGGGTAATGGCTTGAGATTATCTTAATCTTAAGACAAGGGGTCTCATCACGAGGCAACTTGTTCAGTTGAATTATAACCAGTGAATGGCATTTTCATTATTTGGCCACCAAACCAAGACAATGACATTTGAGTAATAAAAGAAAATAATAATAAACTATTTTAAAAAAATAAAAAGAAAATAAGTATATCATTTGGAATTTATCTCTAAGAATTGCATTCTTTTCTGGATGGCACACTGAATCATTGCTGGTTAAAAGGTAACCCTTTCGAGGCTATGAACGCCTACTAGTAGTAGAGGCTCTACCTGTGAGAAATGAGTACATTAAAAATATGATCTGCAAAAGCCCTTACTTTATTTAAAAAAAAACTAAGTAGATAAAGGAATTTTCATCTTTAAGAGGATATCAAATGAATTATAATTAGGTGAGTTTGTTTTTTATTATTCAGAGAAATGTTACTGATCTAAAATTTCATGCAATTCCTATTTCCTAAACTATCTTTACTTTGAAAGTTTTAGAAATTTCAAAATTATTAGAGATAACTGGTTCTTCCAGTGAATCACCAATTGTTGTGTTGTAGAACAACCCCATTTGTTAGAATCCTTTAGATAACAAATGGGAACCCTTTAGAAAATAATTTGATTTAAAAGTAATTAAAATCTAGACAAAAATCCAAGAACCCCGCTCCAAATATTAAATCGCACTTCACATTTCGCAAAAGTCTTGTGTGCAGTAGTTAATGTTACCAATTGAAGTGTCACCGATTTGCGATATGCGCAAAATCTAAGAATATTCCTTTCCGGACAAATCATGTCAGACTTTTTGCATCCCAAAAAGTAATAAAACATGTTAAACCTCCCCTTACGTATTGCGATATCATGATGGACCCGACAAATGAATTAATTGTAATATCAAAATATGTTCGAATTCATCATATCACAATCTCACGAATCACAGAATCACAAAATTGGCAATCAAACATATCATGTGACATTGCGAATAACTGATTTGCGATGAAATACATACCCAATGATACGTTATTAAAGTTATATTTCATGTATTAAGGGTGGTACGTTAACAGGTTTTAATGACCTGCTCCAAAAAGATCATTGGTAGTAATGTGAGTTAATCCAAATCTTACACATACATCGTTTCAAATTATGGATATTTATGATTTCGTGCCTCAAGAAATTCAATGTCTTCTCACCATTACGGATGCATTTAAGTGTTTCAATTTCATTAATTTGAATAAGGTTTTCGTATTTTCATGCTGTTATACTCTTATTTCTCATTCTCTGCAATATCACTCTCGTCTTCTTTAGGGTGACATGACTGTAATAGAGACTCGATTACTCGACTGGATGATCAAGATGAATAAGGGAAAGGTAACACATTCCACAACTGAGGATATATTGGAATCATCACCTTTGTTTTCTAATACAAGTTGTATACCAGAGTGTGGTATCAGCTCCTGGGAAAATGTTTATGGCCTATTCGAGAAGGAAATACAAAAGGAAGCCATGATAGATGATATGCAATCTTCAGACGCTTCTAATCCTGAAGTTGCATGCTTTGTTTTGCATAAGGTAGCAACTAGACCAAAATTATTACCCTAAATGGATTATTGAAAATGTGAATATTGAGGACAGAGAATTCGTGACCTCAAGGCAAGTGGCCATTGGCCCCTTTAAACTAGAGGATATCAGAAGAATGTATCATTTACCTCTACCACACAAGGTTTATGATAAATCATTTGTGGAGAAATTTGCTACTGAAAATGAAGAACCCTCTGAAGTTATAAAAAAATGGAGGAAAACTCCAAGCAAGAACAATATGGATAGAATTGGTATGTATTTAGTAGCCTCTCTCGCTTCTCCTTATTTATAAATTTCTGCAATGCTATGTAGGTTATTTGGGTACATAGATGCTACCAAGTTTTTAGTGGAATGGGTGCCTCTCATTGATTTTGCTTCTAATTATATAGTCATGGACTGGGCCACAAATTTTTCAAATAACTTAGCCCGCCACATCATAGAATATAGAAGGAAACATTATGTTACTACAAGAACCATTCCTCCATTTTATATGTCTGCCTATGTCATGGATGTTGTATGTTTCATTTTTCATTTTCCAATTATGGGATGGAAGTGGACACCTTAGGATCCCACGCCAATCCATGTGTATCATAAAGCTCTTTGGAAATCTTGTTTCAATGAACATTTCTATTAGATTTTTCAGGGGGTTATGCTCCCTATTTATTAGGTTGTCTTTGACAAGAAAGCCCGAAGGCTACCAGAAGAAGCCAAGACTCATATTCAACTTGTGATGAGATGGTTTGGAGAATAATTTTTCACATATATTAGATTTTTTGTAAGCACCACCCCACCACATGTACTTCCGTGGTATGTCCCTGATAAACTGTTAGTAAGAGAAATTGCATACTAGACAGTTACCAAATCCCTCAAAGAGTCCAAAAAATCTATCTGGTCCACTTTTCCACTTCAGTGTGGTGTTTATTGCTTAAATTAATTTAGACATGCACAAGTCGAAGTCAAACACATTCACAATTTGAATCTTGTTGAGTTTCGAGAAAGACAATATGACCCTATTAAGGTCATGTATGATTTTACCTCGGCTATCAAGGTTAAAGCATTTATTCATGAGGATGATCATTTTGACGATATTTTTGAATAAATTGAACAATTTTCATAGGTACAAAGTTTAGCTTCCCTCCAACTCAATCCGGATGAATTAGAGGAATTTAAGGAGTACAAACATCAAAGGCTAACGCATGTGCCTTTGAATATACATAAAATAATCCCACAAGAATATCAAGAAGAAAGGTTGTCTACTAATGTCTCTAAATAGGATGAAGATAAAGCATCCAATGACGCTGAATCACAAAAAGAGTCTGCCATAGAGAAAGACATAGAAGAACCTTCCAACAATAAGAGTACTGAGAAAGGACTTGATCAGGACCAAATGCAGAAAGAATGGGGGTAGTTTGAATAAATCATCAATGAATCACAGGGTGGTATGATTCAAGCACAAACTTTTCCTGAAACACCAAAACATCCTATTGTAGCAGCTACAACCACCCTATAAAATTTTATCCTGCACCAATTTTGGAGCCTCCCTTAGAGAGTTTCACTTGATGACTGCACACACTCGGGTTCACTCCATGAGCTCGTGTGAGTCTTTACAATCGTCTTTCTTGTTTATTGCACTCAAGTCTCTGCATGTTGATGTCTAAGTCATGCTTGTGACCATTTTCTAGATATGCTCAAAGTCTTCGCTTCGTATGTGTTTGTTGTGTTCACCACAAAGGAATTTGTCGCACTTACACACAGAGTCATATTCACTATTGCACAAGCGTTGTCTCGATCATGAAAGATCAATCACCAGTGTCATGCTTGTCGCTTGCACCATCGCTCAGTCATGTTGAACATGTGTGTCTGGATGGTTTGGTCATTTCATTGTCAAGTCATGCGAGTGTGTGTTTGTAGGATCACCTATGCATCTTTTGAATGTTCACGCATTTAGTCATTTGTGCTGAAGTTCTGATGACCAACCTCCTCACTGACAGTCGGACCATCACCTTGTTTTTGACTTGATCGACTATGAACAAGAACAACGCAGAAGTACCAAGCTAGTTCTTTCAAGTTGTGCTGCCCGTAAGAAATTCAATCAACACTCATGTTGGCCACCCAAACAGTCGACTGACTGTTCATCTCAAAAATTGCGCAGTGCTCATGAGAAGGCCTCACATTGCCCATCAATCATCTCAGCCCTAAAATTGCACAAATATTATCAGCAAGTCAACCTCCCGACCTTAATGCAATTTTCCCAGCTAGCATCTCCTAGCAGCAGACTTCCTATTCCCTCCAAGAATTGCACAGTTTCTACTGCCAGTGACTGAGCAACCAACTGGCAGTTCCCTCTAGGTATTGGCAAGTATAGCTGCCAGTGACCCCAACATCCAATTGGTAGTTTCCTCTAGGAATTGCGTAGATCTGGCTGCCAGTGACCCCAGCAGCCAACTAGAAGTTCCCTCTGGGAATTGCGTAGATCTGGCTACTAGTCTCCCGGGCAGTAAAATTGCGCAATCCCTGCCTGCTGACCCCTCATGCAGCCTAACCCGTTCCTCTGGAAAAGTGCAAAAATTTGGCTGTTTATCCCATGCTGACTGTTCATTTCAGAAAATGCACAGAGCATGCCTGCCTGGCCTTCCAGCAACCCAGACTATTCCTCCCAAAATGTGCACAATTTTTCCTCCCAACTGAGCTAGACCTTGCAGTTAGTCACTGTTGACTTAGATCACCTGTCTCCATCTTTTAGTGAATCTTGGGTAGTTTTCATTAGCAGTTTCTCGGAGCCATCATCTGGCATCACAACCCTGTTTCCTCTCCCGGTCACTTGCATTCGAATGATCATGTGTCATGGTAGACTAGAAGGTTTTGGATTTGATATCGTCTCGTCATGAGTGACTGCAGGTACAAGCACACCAACAAACATGTCGGGTGATGCATGGGATGAATGAAGGGAGCACATGCAGATGGAAAATTTCACAAATGGATGAACGAGTGAAGCACGTGAAGCAGAAAAATGTGACGAACATGCACCTTCACGAACAAGTGAGTCTGCTAAGCCTTACAACATGAAAGAAAGGAACAACATGCTAAAGCTTCATCAAGTGAACCAAGGACCATCGAAGACTCCACGCACTTTGCCATGTGGAGGTCAAGCTATGGTATACCATGAAGACATCCATCACTTATTAGCACTCTAGCTCAACATGCACTCCAACAATAGCACAAATGTACCAGCAATGCCATGTCAAGTCATGTCGAGTCAAGTCATGAGTCATGTTGCCCACATATCTACTATGGTCTTGTTGTCAATCAATGTGATGTAACATGGAAGTCCAAGAGGCCCACTTGTTTAACATAGAGTCATGTAAGTTAGAAAGTCATGGAATTCGAACGGTCATGAGGGTAGTCAAACAGCCACAAGGGTCAGTTTCACCCTTGGCTATAAATACCCCCCTCATTTGTACATGAAAGGAATTTTCACCTCAGCTCCTCCCACATAGCCAAGAGAGTCTGTAATCTTTTCTTTGAGGAGTAAGTAGTGGCTCCAATGCCCCGCTGACGGGGTTAGTGATGTATGGTGTAATGATGTGTCTTGGAACTTTCGCTTAATTTAGAAGCCTGTCAATAGGCAACACGTTTTCAGACATGTATTGTATTTGTTGTAAGACTGATCTTTAACACTTGTAATGCATGTTTCTTTAACCATGTGTTCTACATATGAACTGATTCATTTGTTGTAATTCATAATATATTAATGGAAATGTGTTGTATATGTTGTTAATGTTGTCCCACCTGTGTCGACTGCTTTGCTGGACATTAAATAGACCTTTCACATGAACCTTTCTATAGCAACCGTTGCACTCATCTCAGACTGATCCATGAGTGTTGTATGTGTTATCTTACCTTGTATGTTGTGACTGCAACATTCGAGTGGATTGCTTCGCCAGAAGCTGTGTATGTCCTTTGTGTTGTGTGTTCCTAGCCGAGTTGGGACTGATCCCTTTCAACCTGGAACTCACCTTCACCTTTTTCCCCTCACAGTGAAAGAACCATTGACACAAATACACTTACACTCACCGGCACACGAACCTCACTTCTCGAAGACAAAGTGAACCACTCTCCTGTGCTGACAAGTAAGAGTTGAGGAAAATCCTTAAGACAATGAGTGTTATTGTATCGTCAATGGAAGAAGAAATCCTTGCCACACTTGAAGGCCTAGGAGAAGCTATCGAAGATGAAAAGAAATCTCCCATCATTTGACAAAAGTGAACAAGGAACTCTTGTGGTCTCGGGATCAAACTTGGGTATAGGAGGTGGAGGGGAAGGCAACAGAGGAGGTAGAGGTGGAGACGGACCAACGGACTCAGAGTCGGACACATCAGACTCTGAAGGAGAGGAAGAGTATGAAGAGGATGAAGAGATGACTGACCCAAATCTTGAATGGATGACTTAGGGACCATTGGCTCTCTTAGCTGTTCTGCACAAGATGTTGAAGAGAGCAGAGAGAATGAACATCAAGTTTAACCTTGACAGTGTGGTGAAGGTGGAAGACCACTTAGACAACTTCTACCTACAACTGCAGACCCTTGAGGTACATTATGATGACATAGCATGTAGATTTTTTCCATGTACCTTGGACAGTTGGGCAGCTACTTGGTATCACAACCTTCCACCTAACTCTATACAGAACTAGGGTTCTTTCAAACGTATGTTCCTTGAAAAGTTTTCTAATGACAAGACCCCAACCATGCTACTCAAAGAATTGGGAAGCCTCAAGATGGAGGGAAAACAGAAAGTGAGTGATTTTAATAAGAGGTTCACACGTATACTGAATAAGTTCCCAACATACACTAAGCCTCATGACTCCATCACCACTGATTACTACATGAATGCACTACCAACCAACATTGTGCAGTTCGTCAAGTGATATGTGAGACCAACACTATTGGAAAACTATGAAGAGGCTATCAGTGTTGAGAAAGACCTATGTGCAGTTGGAGTCATTAAGGATGATCAATCGATGAAGGACTCCAAGGATGTGAGTAGACAGTCCCAAGTAATGACAAGAAAGGGTAGAGACAAGGAAGCAACCGACATTGAGATCCTCACTCATCTTGTCAAGAGCTTGTCCACTGAAATGTCTGGACTCAAACAACGCAGATTAGACACATTTGCAAGCAGTCACCTGCCCAGACAAAGATATGGAAGCAGTTCCTCAACCGACTCATCAAGCAGTGACCAGTTCATTCCAAAAACTGTGCAGACGCCTGTGTTCTAGCTCGAACGGTGTGCAGATCCAAAATTCTGTTCTTTCCATGAAGAACATCATCTTGAAAACTCTTGCTTGGGTTGGAAGTGAGTCATAAATACTTTTTATAGTCGTACACTCAAGGCGGGAAGCGATATGTAGGAGCAATTGGAAGATACGTATAACAATTCTGAGGTTTCACGTGATAGGCCGTCAAGCTTTGAGCATGTGATGAACACGTATCAGTGTTCGTAAACAATGGCAAAGACGAACACTGAGAAGCAGCCCCGAAAGAAAACTGACCATTACAGTCTTAGAAGTAAAGGGGCTCCCCCCACACTTGAGGAGATGCAAAAAAAGGTTAGACTGCTGATAAAGAAGACCGATCCACCTACTTCCTCGAAGAAACAAACAAAAAATAAGTCCAGAAATATTACAGCGGGTCTGAGTATGTCCATGAGTAGCAAATTGTAGAACACTTCGCCAGACACCTCAGTGAGTATACCACCTTTGGATTATAACATTGTTGATGACATGAAGAAAACACAAGCAAACATTAGTTTGTTCGAGTTCGCTAAGATCCAGAGTCAACGAGATATCCTATTGTGTGATTTAGGATAGACAATGATGGACAACGCAACCTCTACTAGCAAGGGAGCAAGCACACCTCCCAGACCACTTTCAACTATGCTCAATACACTCCGGATGGAAGAAGCAAACTCAGGTTGCCCTCCATTCCTGCTATATTTTGAAGTATTCAACTACAATGTTCATAACTGCTTGGTTGATTCCGACGTGATAATCAATGTCATGCCGCTCTCCATTGCTAAGAGGATCAATGCACAATGGAGCGAAACATCTATGAGAATCATCCAACTTGATAGAACATCCATACCAGCCATTGGTGAACTACGTGACGTGATCATCCGACTATCCCATGATCGTCAAGTCCACCAATGCATCAATATAGTGGTCGTGGACATTCCAGAAGCATATGGTCTATTACTCAGTAGGGACTGGTCCAACAAGTTGGATGGATATTTTTCTATAGATTGGTCCCACATGTGGCTTCCATACAAGGGCAAGTGAAACCAAATCTGGGTAGAATCCGAGAGGTACATGAAGCATAATGTCACTCCCATCAATGGCGAAAATGAACCGTTCGCTCTCGCAGAACTCATGTTCGGAAACTTCCTCCTTGAAACAACATTGGGGTGTTATCCTGCATGGCCAGCTCCAACCCCACCAAACACATAGTTGGGACTCCTTCCTTGCCCGAATGATGGTAATGAAACTTGTACAACACATTGTACCAATAGTACCAGTAGTAGCAGTGACAACAATAGCATCAATAATATCACATCAAGCGGTTCGTGTATAAATGAGTTGTGGAATTTGTACTTCGACGTATCAAAGACATATGATGGCATAGGAGCTGGGTGCGTTCTGATCGACCCTTGCAATAGGAAGCATATGGTGCCAAGCCACTTGGAGTTTGAGTGCACGAAAAATGTAGCAGAATATTAAGCACTCGTATTAGGCTTGCAGAAAGCCATCAACCTCAATGTGGTCATACTTAAAGTGGTAGGTGATTCAAAGATAATGGTATGACAGGTACACAACACCATTCATTGTATATCACATCATCTAAAAAGCTACCAAGAAGAGGTATGGCGTCTAATATCAAACTTCCAAGCATTTAATATCATTGCTGTGCCACGCACGCGTAATGCAACTGCCAATGCATTAGAAAATGAAGCCTCAAGAATGTCACCAATTAGGGACATATTTACTATTGAAATTTTGTACAAGCCATCTATCTCAGATAACATAACTAACTTACGCGTGTTTAATATGATCAATAGATACTACATTTTATGGCCAACACTGACATTTTCAAAGATGCAACAACAGGTGACGACGAGCACGAGCGCTCTTTGCAAGCAGGAGATGATGACATGAAAGACCACATTATCACAAAAGGTGTGGTATCACTGGAAAAGCTAATCGAATTGCAAGAGTGGTTCCAAGGGCCAAGGAACATGAAGAACCACAATTCCACCATGAGGCACGAACTGATAAACCTGGGAACATAAAGGATCCAAAATTTGTTAACCTTGGTACATGTTGTACATAACAAGAACGTCAAGCCTTCATCCGCTTGTTCAAATAGTACCAAGATGTGTTCACATGGACGTATGATGATTTGAAAACTTATGACACACAGATCATCCAACATATCATCCCAATCAAGGAAGGGGTCAAGCCATATTAGCAAAAGCTGAGAAAAGTACATCCGTCGTTTGAACCCCTCATACAAAAAGAGCTTACTAAATTTTTGGATGCACGGATCATATATAAAGTTCATCATTCCACTTGGGTCTCTAACCCTGTGCCTGTACGAAAGAAGTCCGAGGAAATCAATTGTATGTCGACTTTTGGAACGTTAACTATGCCCTGGACAAAGATAACTACCCTGTGCCGTCTATGGACCATATCTTGCAAATAGTATCTAGGGCACAGATGTTCTCTCTCCTTGATAGTTTTTCAGGATACAATCAGGTTCTGGTACCAGAACCTGACAAACTCAAAATTACTTTCCATACCAAGTGGGGTACGTTTGCTTACAGACATATGCCATTTGGGCTTGTAAATGCAGGCACAACATTTTAGTGCACTATGGACATCACCTTTCATGGAATCATTGGGAAAATCATGGTGGTATACCTCGATGATGTGACTGTGTTCTCCTGAAGACGAGAAGACCACATACGCCATCTTAAGAAAATTTTTGAGCAATGCCGAAGATACAAGATTTTCTTGAACCCCAAAAAGAGTGTATTTGCCATGTCAGAGGGGAACCTCCTTGGACACATTGTTGCCAAGAGCGATATCAAGGTGGATCTAGACCGGGTCTAAGCTATCACACACATTCCTCACCTGGTCAACAAGAAATCCATGCAGTCCTTCTTGGAAAGATAAACTTCCTCCAGAAATTCATCTCGGATTATGCACAAATAGTCAAGCCCATGCAGGACATGATCAAGAAAGATGCAGTGTACACTTGGGGCAAGAAATAAAAGCATGAATTTGCCTATATTAAGCAAGCCATTGCCAAAGTTCTCACATTGTACAACCCAGATTTCAAAAAGGATTTCCTGCCATACACCTTCACTTCCGACAACTCGCTAGCCGCAGTACTCACTCAGAAAGACGAAGCTAATGATGAACGTCCCATCTCTTTCATGAGTGCAAGCATGCAAGGACTGGAACTTAACTACCCCACCATTGACAAACAAGCTTATGTAGTTTACAAGGCGGTGAAACACTTCAGGCCCTACTTGCTGAAAAACCACTGCATTGTCTTCGTTCCCCACCCAACAGTGCATACATTGCTGGTACAACAAGAGTTGGGAGAATGACGTGCAAACTGGATGACAGGTTTGCAAGAATATGATCTTGAAATCAAGCTAGTACACATGATCAAAGGACATGGGCTTTGTAGGCTTGCAGCTGAAGTAGTACATGCGCAAGAGAGTGAAGAAGATCTTGTCAGTTGGGAGCAGGAGATTGAAATGTGCAAAATAAGGTGAGCAGCCCCCATAGAAAATGGAACCTCTTGGCACGCAGATATACGTCGTTACCTTGAGCATGGCACCATACCCTCTCACTTTTCTATCAGAAAAAAGAGGACATTACGTTTGAAAGCCTTAGCATACTAGTGGGTGCATGGAGTGCTTTACAGAAAGCACATTAATAGAGTTCTACTCAAGTTTCTGGAGGCATAAGAATCAGAGAAGGTACTTCAAGATCTACATGACAGAACCGCCGGGGGTCACTTTGCGAGGAATACCATAACACACAAGGTTATGCGAGCTAGTTTTTATTGGCCCACATTATTCAAGGATGCGCATACCTATGCCTGCAAATTCCCGGTCTGTCAATGGTGCGCTAACAGAACATGAAGATCAGCAGCCCCACTACACCCTGTTGCAGTGACTGAACCATTCCAACAGTGGGGCCTGGACATTATTGGGGAAATTTTCCCTCATTTGTCAAATCAACACCTCTATATCCTAACAACAATTGACTACTTTATGAGGTGGATAAAGGTAGTTCCTCTGAAACAAGTGAATGACCAAGAGGTCATCAGCTTCCTCCAGCAGAATATCATCTCACACTTCGGCATTCCAATATCACTTTTTTTTGATAATGCAACTTATTTTTTGTCTTTGAAACTCTATGAATTTGCATTATAAAATGGTATTGTGTTAAAGCATTCATCGAATTACTATCCGCAAGGAAACGGTCTAGCAGAGTCTACAAATAAGAATCTCATCCATATAATCAAGAAGATCGTTTTCTCTGAACAACGTAACTGGCATACCACCCTGACGAATGCACTATGGGCTGACCATGTAACACCTAAGCCCTCTCTAAACACCTTGCCATACTTCTTGGTCTACGGTAAAGAAGCCATCCTCCCTCAAAATATCTGCTTTCCTTCTCTTCAGCTTTCCCAGGAATCCCAAGGCAAGCCTTATCAGCTAGTTTGATGTAGGATGGATGCTCTCCATAAGATCCAAGAAGAAAGCATGAAAGCAAAAGAAAAATTCATACTCCACCAAAACCATATCAAAAGGTGGTTCAAAAAGAAGTCTGCAGGGAAAGCTAGCTTTGATGTGGATGACTTAGTTCTGAAATGGGATAAACCCCATGAAGAAAAAGGCAAACATACGAAGTTCCACTCCCTATGGATTAGCTCGTACACAGTTCACGAGAAGCTTGGCCCATACATGTATCATTTGTGATGACTCGACAGGAGGATTGACAACCTTCCTGTCAACGACCAAGACCTTAAGAATTATTTCCAATAGGTCGGGCCGCACCCGTGCCATGTACATAGTTTTCTTGCTACTTGTTGTTTCATTTGGTTTGTTTTGCTTATTATCTTTGCTTTTTTCTGATTACTATTTTGCTTCACGTGCATTTTGGTTGTTTGATATATTACTATTTTTGTTTTCGGAAATAAGTGCTTCCAACTACTACATTCTGGCTTTTGAATAGAGTATGTGGCTGAAATTTGAAGAGACTTGTGACACTGCATCACTTGGATAGTCTTGTGTCCATTTTCTCTATGATTGGTTGCAACCTTCAGCCGATGAAGTCTTGATGGAAAATATGAACCATCTGTAAGGTAATTTTTGGTCTAACCGTAAACTTGTGTCCACACTAGGAAGCCCCATGCCTGTACTCAGCCTTCTGCTCTGTGTGTTGAAGCTAATCCAATTAGTAGAAACAGAGAAGGGCAAAAATCTAAACGAGAAAACCTATGTCAGAGGTCTTACATGCTTCTCTCAAGGAACAACCTCTTCTACCCTCAATAAGTCGGGATCCCTCTTCCACCCTAAAAATAAATAAGTGCCTATGCACAGTTATCTTAAAAAAAATACAAAGGTGAAAGAAGAGAAAGGCTTCCTGCGCAAAGAGGTAAAGCATGCAACTCCACCGCGGTACTGACTAGGATCGCTGGTAGTGGAGTAATGTGTGTGTTCCTGTGTGATTCCACTGAGGTACTATTTAGGCCTGCCGGCATCAGAGCAACACCAGAGATGAAAACTTATACTCTGAAAATCTTCAACTCGCGAACTAAACTACCCTTCTCAAATTTGAAACACTGAGATCTAAGATGAACTTTTAATTGTGTTTGACTGAGTTGGCAAAGGGTGAACCATGTATGTCCATGGGGTAAGTGGGGAAACTGAAGTAACCTACATAGCGATTCAATACTTCCTGAAAGACCAAGGCCCTGTGCTAGCAATGAATTGAAATAGAGAAGCTGGAGTTCTAGCAGAGTGTCACCAAGTTTTGTAGCGTCTATAACCACCCTCCAAAATTTTGGCCTGCACCAATTTCGGAGCCTCCCTTGGAGAGTTTCACTTGATGACTACACACACTCGGGTTCACTCCGTGAACTCGTGTGAGTCTTTACATTCACCTTGCTTGTTTATTGCACTCAAGTCTCTGCATGTTGATGTCTAAGTCATGCTTGCGACCATTTTCTAGATATGCTCGAAGTCTTTGGTTCGTATGTGTTTGTTGTGTTTGCCACAAAGGCATCTGTCGCACTCACACACGGAGTCATATTCACTGTCACACAAGCATTGTCCCGATCATGAATGATCAATCACGAGTTTCGCGCTTGTCGCTTGCACTGTCGGTCAGTCATGTCGAACATGCATGTTCGGATGGTTTGGTCGTTTCATCGTCAAGTCATGCAAGTGTGTGTCCGTATGATCATCTATGCATATTTCGACTGTTAACGCACTTAGTCATTTGTGTTGAAGTTCTAACTACCAACCTCATCACTGACAACCGGACTATCATGCTGTTTTCGACTCGATCAACTGTCAACTAGAACAACACAGAAGTACCAAGCTAGTTATTTCAAGCTGTGCTTCTCGCAAGCAATTCAATCAACACTCATGTTGGCCACCCAGACAGTTGACCGAATTTCATCTCAGAAAATGCATAGTGCTCATGAGAAGGCCTCCTGCTGCCCATTAGTTAGGTCAGCCCTGAAATTGCATAGAGATGATTAGCAAGTTAGCCTCCTGGCCTTAATGCAATTTTCCCAGCTAGCGGCTCCCAGCATCAGACTCCCTGTTCCCTCTAGGAATTGCAAAATTTCTGCTGCTAGTGACTGAGCAGCCAATTGGAAGCTCCCTCTGGGAATTACGCAAGCCTGTCTACCAGTGAATCCAGCAACCAACTGGAAGTTCCCTTTGGGAATTGCAAAGATCTGGCTTCCAGTGACCCCAGTAGTCAACTGGGAGTTCCCCAGAAAAATTGCGCAATCCCTGCCTATTGACCCCTCATGCAGCTCGACCTGTTCCTTTGGAAAAGTGTGAAAAATTGGCTATCTATCCCCTACTGACTATTCATTCTAGAAAATGTGTAGAGCATGCCTACCTGGCCTTCCAGTAGCCCGGATTGTTCCTGCCAAAAGTTGCGCAATTTTTCCTCCCAACTGAGTTAGACCTTGCAGTCTGTCACTATTGGCTCAGATTGCCTATCTCCATCTTTCAGTGACTCTTGTGTAGTTTTCATGAGCAGTTACCTGGATCCATCATATGACATCACAACCCTATTGCCTCTCCCGGTCACTTGCATTCGAATGATCATGTGTCATGGTAGACTAGGGGGTTTTGGATTTGATGTCGTCTCATCATGAGTGACTGCAGGTACAGGTACACCAAAAAACATGTGAAGGCGACGAACGGGATGAATGAAGGGAGCACATGTATATGGACAGGTTCACCAACGAATGAATGAGTGAAGCATGCGAAGCGGACGAACGTGATGAACACGCACCTTTGCGAACAAGTGAGCCTGTTAAGCCTTCCATCTTGAAAGCAAGGTACAACATGCTAAAGCTTCATCAAGTGAACCAAGGACCATCGAAGACTCCACGCACTTCGCCATGCAGAGGTCAATCTATGGTACACCATGAAGACATCATCACTCAGGAGCAATCTAGCTCGACATTCACTCTAGCAGCAACATGAATGTACCAGCAATGTCATGTCAAGTCATGTTGAGTCAAGTCATGAGTCATGTTTCCCACATATCTACTATGGGCTTGTTGTCAATCAATGTGATGTAACATGGAAGTCCAAGAGACCCACTTATTGAACATAGAGTCATGTAAGTTGGAAAGTCATGGAAGTCAAACAGTCATGAGGGTAGTTGAACAACCATATGGGTCAGTTTCACCCTTGGCTATAAATACCCCCTCATTTGTACATGAAAGGACTTTTCACCTCGGATCCTCTCACATGGCCAAGAGAGTTTGTAATATTTTGTTTGAGGAGTAAGTAGTGGCTCCAACTCCTTGTTGACGGGGTTAGTGATGTATGGTGTAACAATGTGTCTTGGAACTTTCTCTTAATTCAGAAGCCTATCAATAGGCTGACACGTTTTCACACATTTATTGTATTTGCTGTAAGACTGATCTTTAACATGTTTAATGCATGTTTCTTTAACCATGTGTTCTACATCTGAACTGATTCATTTATTGTAATCCATAATCTGTTAATGGAAATGTGCTTTATATTTTGTTAATGCTGTCCTGTCTGTGTCAACTGCTTTGCTGGACATCAGACATACCTTTCACATGAACCTTGCTGTAAGAACCATTGCACTCATCTTGGACTAATCCGTGAGTGCTATACATGTTATATTACCTTATATGTTGTGACTGCCGCATCCGAGTGGGCTGCTTCGCTGAAAGATGTATATGTCCTTTGTGTTGTGTGTTCCTAGCCGAGTTGGGACTGATCCCTTTCAACCTGGAACTCACCTTCACCTTTTTCCCCTCACAGTGAAAGAACCATTGACACAAGTACACTTACACTCACCAGGCAGGTGAACCTCACTTCTCGAAGACAAAGCGAATCACTCTCCTATGCTGACAAGCAAGAGTTGAGGAAAATCCTTAAGACAATAGAAACCGGGCCATCATACCAGATGGGACTCCCACACCAAACGGTGTTTGGTCTAGTTGGGACTTCATACCGGGGTGATCCTTTGAATGTTGGCGGGTCTAGCACGGTCAACACATCCCGAGAAATCTTCAGAAAATGACCTCACTACTTTAGAGGATATCGAAGTAATTCCTACTTTTCCTTCTTCAAAAAGTGTTTTGAAAGAGTAGGAAATTATTCCTTTGGATATTTTTTACTGTCCCAAACATCGAGCAGTACTGAAGAGGAAAAAGAAAAAGAGAAAAATTGACCATGCTGCTATTAGCCTGCCAGGAAATGAACCAATGGATGTTGTTTGGAAGGATAAACCTATGGATTCATCTGAAAATTTGACCAAATTATCTCAGTTTGCAGGAGCTTATGCTTCTGCAACAATTGAAAAAGAAGAAGAAGTAAGGAATTTGATCAAAGAAAAAGAGGAAAGAATAAAGTCGCTGGAAGATCAACTCACAAAAGAAAAGGAGAATACACAGGAACATATTAAATCCCAGCTTGAACAAATGCAATAGAGTTTTGATAGCGTAAGACTTCAGAGCCAAGTATAATTAAATGATAAATATACTGAAATCGCACAGCTACGATTTACTACAGATCAAATAAAGGATTGCCCAAAAGTGGATGAATTCATCAAAGAAGCTTTAGAAATCAATTCATTGCTATCAAAGCAACAATCAATATTTTGTAAGAAGTTAATAGAGATTAGTCCATTATGCCAAGAAGTCGATGCATTAGTGGGTCAATTCAATGATGCTAAAATCAATTTTGAAGAAATAGATGAGAGAATTTCAAATTTGATCACATGGTAGGATAATTCAAAGGGAAATACAAAAGAATTTCCAAAAGTCAAAAAATCTCACAAGGAAATTCTCTTCACTGATTGGGAAATCCAACTAAGATAGGCTGAAAGAGTAGTTTCAAGTGTAAGAGAAACATCAAACAATATAATAGAAACGATTAATGATAATATTTGGTATGTCGATTTTATTCAAAGATGTTCGCCAGGAAATCGGCCTGAGATTGATGATTTGCAGTTAATTTGGCACGAAATTATTGCAGCAAAAGAACAATGGATTAGACAACTATTGAATTTGAATTGGGATGCTTATTGGTCATATTTGGTAAAACCGCATAGTCAATTGATGGCCCTACGATGTTTAACCAATTCAATCATCCATATGACACAATCACTATTACATACAATTTATGTTGGGCAAGTAAAGATAAGAATTAGGTAGCCTCTAGGAGTTTAGGCTATGATGGATATCTATGAGAAGTCAAAACAAATGAGGAGCCAACACCAATCATGATCAGATTTTTTAGTTTAAATCAATTTTAGTTTTCCATTTTTGGCACTGATTTTAAGGAGAGTCATTTCGCTCATCTAAATTTAGTGCTCAGCTATTTTTGTAATATTTTTTGATATTTAAACCCCTGTCATGTATTTAGAAAGGGGTTTGACAATTTTATTTGAGACTCTTTAAAAAAACATACACTGTTGTACTTTTTCAAGTTTTTCTTTAATTTTGAATATCTAGTCTGTGAAAGTTTAGCTGAGAAAGTTTGTGAAAAAATGCACTTCTGTTTTTCTGTGATCAATCTTAGAGAAAACACATGGATTGCAACCTTATTGTCTATGGATCAATCATCTCGCATCGGGTACTTTTATCATTGCGTAGTGATTATTTTATGAATGATTAATATGTTTCTTTTATATGTCCATTGTTTGTCAATTATATTTTAATACAACCTGTTATTCCTTCACTTTTGAGTTATAGCTGAGCTGTCATCTTTTTTAATTTTGATAAGCAACATCCTATTAGATACTTGATGCAATAGGTTTGTTAGTCAACCATTTTGATTAACTATTTAATCAAAATAGTCATTTTATGAATGTTTTATACTTCTTGTATGAATAATCTTCATTATCATTCAAGGTAGTCATTTATCTAGATTGCACAAATATTGATTTAAGCCCCAGAAAATAGTAAATATAGTTAGTTTGATTTTTTTTTTGTTGAAACCACCCTCGTCTACTAAATCAACTTTGATAATCAAACGCATACCCCATCCTACCATATTTTTAAATATTGGGAAACTAGTCCCATAAATCTAGTTGGAGCCACCAACCCAAACAGATAAGGGACGATATTCAAGTCCCCAACTGGGTGGTTATCCCCCATGTTGTTGCAATGAATTTCGAGGCTTCAACAGGTAGTAACTATTCCTCTTCTTGATATAGCATGGAAGGCTCATAGAGTTTTAGATTCTCTACATTCACAACCTAGTAAATCTTCATGTATGGGGATAAAATAAGCCTATATGTGTTATCTACAACCTTTTCTAGCATCTCAAAGGGACCATACCATAAAGCATTGATTTTTTTACTAGAACCCTTAGCCTATCCTTGTTCAATTATAACCATACTCTGTCTCCTACCTTGAAGGGATTCTCTATTCTATGTTGATCATTCTTGGCCTTATATGTTTCCTATGATTTTTGGAATGTTCCTTGTACCTATATATGGACCTTCCTAATCTTATCAACAATTTTTTCATCCCTCAAGGCATCTCCTATAAGATCCTCCCTCACTCTTCCTTGTTTATTATATGCAACATCCAAAGGTGGTGGTGGAAAATACACAAAACACGTTTCAAATGGGGACTTATAGTAGAAGTGCATAATGCTTTGTTATAATATTATTATATATATACTATATTTCTTTCCGAGGTATTCAAATGATTATGATTGTAACCCCTCAAAATTTGGACCAAAGTATTGTTGACAACTTATGTCTACCCATTTTTCTGTGGATTGAATGATGTATACCTCTTTACCTTTCTGTCCATATTGTCTTACAATGTAGTCCAAAATGCAATAAGAAATCTTGTGTCCCTGTCTGAAATGTGCTACTTGGTATCCTAAAGTGCATCCAAACCTATCCATAGAATAAGTTCATTTCTTCTTTCCCACTGATGGTAATTTTTATAGGGCATCATAACACACACCTTGTTGAACTTGTCAACTACCATTAATGTGTAGTCACACTCCTTCATGGTTGTTGGTTAACATCCCACCAATTCCATGGAAAATATTTCTCAAGGATGAGTGGGTACATGTAAGGGATGATATAGACCCTATTTAATATTACTATTCTTTCTAGTAAAACGAAACATGCATCCTCTTATGAACCTAGCTACCCGTTCTTTCATATTGGGCCAATACACATAGCTATGCAAATTGGCCATTGTTTTCCCTACACCAAATTTATTTGCAACCTTGGAGGTGTGAGTCTACCTAATCATATATAATTTATCACCTTTAGGAACACATAACTTATCCAACTTGTAACGATAACTTTCCATAGAGATGGTATTCAATAGTTCTATCACCATCATGCACATGACTCTAGCTCTATAATTGCTAAAACACCTCCTTGAATTCGTCATCCTCTAAATATTCTTCTCTGTATGCATGATGGGTGAATGGCTCCATGTGCATCATGGTCACCTAAAACTATGATATTTGATGTGGGTGGCCTTGAAAACATGTCATCCAACTTGTTTGTGCTGCCTTTATTATACTTGATCACGAAAGGAAATTGTTGTAAAATCCCCATTCACTTGTAATGCTTGGTATGTTGTAGCTTACTATGGGCCTACAGGTGTTGTAGTGGCTGGTGATCTATGTGATTACTATTTCCTTTCGCATCAATTAGTGTTTCCACTTCTTCACAACTTGCACCATGACATAAAGTGATTTTTTGTAGGTAGGGTAGATAATAACTTCCCCATGAAATACTTCAGAATGGTAGCATACAAGCCTTCCTCCTTGTATCAAGACTGCTCCCATAATATACCCACTTACATATTTATCCACTTAGAAGTGTTGTTGCAAGTTTGGTAATGCTAGAACTGGTGCTTGAATAATCTTCTTCTTTAGCTCCTTAAAGGCGCTCTGCTGACCATTTCCCCGCTGGAAACTCTTTCCACTTGCTATTATGGCATGGAGTGGTGTTGTCGCTGTTGAAAATGAGGCTATGAATTTCCTTAAGTATTGTGTGTCCCCAATGGAACTCCTAACCAAAGAATATTAGTAAGCATTGACTTCTTTATGATGGCCTCCATATTGGTGGGATCTATCTTCCACTCTCCTCCACCTATCACATACCCAAGATACAACAAAGATTGTTGTTCAAACTCACACTTATTGAGATTAGAAGTCAATGCTTATTTAATTTATTAAACACCTGCATCAAATGTGAGATGTGATCCTCCTAGGTATAATTGTATGGTGGTATATCATCCTATTTGAAAATAAAAAATGAATCTATAAAAGCACACAATACATAATTCATTAACCACATAAACATAGTTGGTGCATTGCATAGGTAAAATGACATGACTAACCACTCATGCAAACCTTTCTTGGTTTTGAACACAATATTCTAGGTATCTTCTTCTTTGACTCGAACCTAGTGATATCTAGAATTTAATTCCAAGTTGGTAAAATATTTTTCTTGCTGCAATTGATCCAAAATATGATCTATTATGGGAAGGGAGTACCTGTTCTTGAGCATAATTTTGTTCAATGCCCCGTAATCTATACCCATTTTCCAAGTCCCATATTTCTTTGGAACAATGATGATGGGTGACCCACATGGTGATGCACTTTATCGAATGACGCCCTGTTCTCATAGCTGTTGTTAGAAACTAGGAAAATATCGAGGGGGGAGGTGAATCAGTCATTTAACAATTTCAAAAATTCCTTGCTCAAAGTAAAAATACTTAGCAACACAGTAATAAATAATATCACACCAATCTCATAAAATTTAGACGCAAGATATTAATGTGGAAACCCAAATGGGTAAACCACAAATTATTTTTGATTATGATGCAAAATAAAGCTCCAACTTTAAATTACATCTATTTTTTGTATGCTACAACCTTTCAAAAGTTTTCAAGCTTCTTTCTCTCTGCAAGAACCAACTTGTTGATTTTTCAAGCACCAACCTAAAGGAAGCACCAACTCCATGTTTATCAACGCCAAATTAAAGGAAACTCCAACTCCTTGTTGTTCAAGCACCTACCTGCATATCCCTTTTGATCCCTCTTTCATATTATTTTCAAACTCTATCATACATTCATAGATGAATTCTCTGCTTTCTCACTAAACCACCCATTCATTTCTCTCTCAAAATACTCAATTCTCAAATGCCTTATATTCAAATTCTACACCTTCATTCACTGCAATATTGTTGTTATTTATATAAATTTAGAGCAACTTCTATATTAAACTGATTTGTTAATTTTGGGTTTAACAATCAATTTTACGTCACTTCTTTTCTGGAAGTAACTAATGTTCATACTGCTGGTTTTCTTAAAATTGAACTAGTCATTCTCTTATATTTCACCACGAAGAATTATTCTTAGTTTAACTATATTGTTCTGTTTAAAATCACCAATCTAACCTTTTTTCTTTGCACTAATTCTATTTCCAGTCAGTTTTAATTTGGTGCTAGAACACCAATTTTACTTCAACTTAGAAGGACAAATTTATAACTAGTGTTGTGCCCTTATCTCCAGCTCTTTTTAGCATGAGACTCAGTGTTGGGTTCCACAAATAAAGTGTGGAGAGAACTTAAACTTACATAAAAAACATTCTATGCCCTTAATTGTATGTTTAGGTGCTCATAATGCCAAATTTGGATCACGTCACACCCTCCAACAACTCGTTCACGTTATAACAGTCAAGCCATATTTCTGCAGCATGCTAGGAAATTTGGAAACAAGTGATGGACCACTTCCCGTCTCCTAAAGTCTGTCAACTGTGGTAAACTCCATCTCTGTACTTCAATTTGAAATTCCATTGCAGGATGTAAATCTTCATGTCTTTTGATGGAATTAATTTTATCCTGCACCTTCTTTCAACTGTGACATTCTCCATAAAAAAATTTGACCTGAAACCTCCCCGACATAATGATGTGCCAACCATGCCATGCTATCTTGCTAATCTTTCAGCCATGCGTAACCCTGCAAAGGGCCACTTGGGTAAGTTTAAGTTTGAATTTTTTGAAAGACACATTAAGGATAATAACAATGTAGCCATACTAGATACTATCATATTGTTTTCAACATTTGAAAACAATATCGAACTCAAACTAGAACCCGAATCATTTGACTTAGATTTATGGGAATATGCTTGGTATTTGAATCCTAAATAATAATTTTATATATGTTGATAGTACTTGTGTTATCATAGATAATGGGAATAGGATTTGTATAAGTTACCTTCATATCCTGCAGGGTTTTCTTCATCTAAAAAATATGAGTGCATCTAGATGCCACTGCAATGTACTCTACTTGCTCAACCAAGCCATTATAATTTCTCTAAAAATGCAAGCACCTCTACTTGTGATTTTCCTATCATCTAAATTTTCTACCCAATCTATATATGTATATGTTGTTAATGATAAGTTTTTACCTCATGGATGCCATAATCCATATTCCATTGTAGCTCTCAAATATATGAGTATTATTTTTGCTGTTATGAGATGACTTTGTTTGGGGCTGATTGAAATATGCCAACAACACCAAAAACTTGCATAATATTTGGTCTTGTAGCTATTAAATGTAAGAGGTTGCCAATTATTGACATATACATTATTTGATCTACCTCAGGTGAATCATCATTTTTTCCTAGCTTTTATCTAGTGACCACTAGAGTAGTGACAAGTGGGCATTCTTCTATTCCAGATTTCTTGAGTACTTCTTTGAGGTACTTTCCTTGAGAGATGCATATTCCTTTTACTGATTGTGTAATCTATAAACCAAGGAAGTATGAAAATTCTCCAAGCATGGATATTTCAAATTCAGCCTTCATATAAACTACAAAATTTTGACAGTTCATCTACATCACTACCAAAAATATTATCGTCAACATAAGCAACAACAATCACAATATTTTCTTTTTCCGATTTCATATATAAGTTGTTGTCTTTTGCTCCTCTTTTGAGTCAACACCATAGAAAATATTTATCTAATATGGAATACCATGCCCTAGGTGCTTGTTTAAGACCATATAATTCCTTTTTCAACCTGCATACATGATAAGAATTTCTTGACAGTCGAAAACCTTTAGGTTGCTCAATGAAAACTTCTTCTTCAATCTCAATGTTCAAGAAGGATGATTTTACATCCATTTGATATATATTTTACTTTTTGTGGCTGGAAAATGTTGAAAACAATATGATAGTATCTAGTATGGCTGCATGAGTAAAGGTTTCATCAAAATCTAATCCTTCAACTTGAGCATAACCTTTGGATACTAATTTGGCCTTATGCCTCACCACTTTTCCATATTCATTTAATTTATTCCTCGAGACCCATTTTGTACCAATGAAATTTTTTCTGCTAGTATTGGTACCAATTCCCAAGTTTGATTCTTCTCAATTTGATCTAACTCTTCATTGATAGCTTTATCCATTTTTCATCTTGTCTGTTCTAAGAAAAATATTTTGGTTAAACCATGGACATCGTAGCAATATGTGCTTGATTAGGGGGATTCGTCACTCTTCTTCTAGTTTGCACTCTCGCAGCCTAATCTCCTACAATCTAATTAGAAGGATGACACCTTTGAACATATCTTGAGGGATATTTTGGTTAGGGAATTTTTGCATCTTCATTGAATTCTTCCTCAAATTGTTAATCACCATCTTCATGGTTGGCTTGTTCCATTGAGCTGATATTTGATGGTTGCTTGGCTTTGAAAGGAGTAGACTCATTCATTCTCACATCAATGTTGTCAACTATTTTCCTTTCGTTTTTGTTATAACACCTATAACCCTTTCTATTATGTGAATACCCAAGAAACATGCCTTCATCTGCTCTGACATCAAGAAATGTGGCACTTGTTGCCAAAGACTTTGAAGTACTTGACTATTGTTGGCTTTTGATACCACACTTTGCAGGGGATTTTGTCACTATTTGTCCATAAGAGGTTTTTATTCAAAATAACTACTACTATATGAATAATTTTATCCCAAAACATTAATGTGGTATACTTATCTCATCCATCATTGCTCTTTCCAACTGCTATACTGACCTATTGGCTCTTTCAGCTACACCATTATGTTGTGGAGTTTTTGCAATGGTGAATTTCCCTTTTATGCCACGCTCCTTATAGTAATCGTAAAATTATTTAGAGGTAAACTCTCCACCATTTTCAGATATTATACACTTTATTTTGTAGGCAATTTCAATTTTAGCCATAACTTTAAAGACTTTAAACTTTGCAAAAGCTTATGACTTTTCTCTTAAGAATGCCACCCAAATCAACTTGTTGTAATCATCAATAATCAACATAAAATATAGCTTACCATTTGGAGTCGGAGTTTTTGCAGGACCACATAAGTCCATGTGGACTAGTTGTGACGACTTGGTGAAAAAGTTTTATTTTATCCTAAAAGGTACTTGAATTTTCTTACCAATATGGTACAACTTGCAAATTTTATTTTCTAGCTTATAGATATTTGGAAAGTTCCTTACAACTTGCTTTTTTCTCAACTTCAAAATCTTGTTGAAGTTGAGGTGTCCTAGCCTTTTGTGCCACAACAAAATTTCATCATAGTTTATAAAACAAAATTTATCATGCTTTTAGCTTAGAACATAAACATTACTGTCTATTACAACAACTTCAATTTCCACTTCATTTGTGTCTATTGATTTAATTTCACATCCTTTAGAATGGAAAAGAAAATCACATCCCTGATCATGCATCTAAGAAACACTCAACAAATTGTGTTTCAAACCTTCAACAAATAAAACATTTTTCACTTTACCTCTTCCATTTGTTGAGAAATATAGGGCATTGTAATTATGTGATTTCTCTTGTATTAGTAACTGCTTGTGAGTACTTTTTACTTCTTTATATTATGTTCTTATTTTACTTAGGTCATTAGTGTTAATATTGATCAAACAATTACCAATGCATAAACCATAAAGAGACATGAGACACAAAATATAGGCTATCAGCTAGGTCCAAAACCTCTCACTTTGAGAGAGGAAAATTTTAACAAATTATTCTTCTTATAGATATTCCAATTGATGAATACCAAGACCAAGAAATTTGACCTATTTTCCACTCCAAGGCCAAGACACAAGATCCTTAGTCAACGATAGTCAACCTTCTGCTCCTTCCTCTTTCTCGACATCTTCTACAATCTTGACTTGTTTTAGACTTTCGACCTTATTCCACTTCATATCCCTAGGAGGAATTATCCACTACTAAAACAAACTTCTCCTCTCCTCGGCCTTCACTGCTGCAATATATTAAATTTTTCCCTTCTTCCACTTCAGCTCCCTACTGCTGCAACAAACTTCATCCTTACTGCTATAACAAACTTCTAGTAACATAATTCTGTTCGTCCTTATGGTTGTAACATACTTCTAGTATGGATATGTGTTTTCTACCCTTAATACAGTCCCACAAAGTACCCTAAGAACCTCACTCTCTATTAGAGGTTTCTAGCTCCCTTTGTCACACTTCTGTCCACTGCAGACCATCACATAAAACTTCATCAAAATATTCCTTCTGAAATGAGTTTGGGTTGCCTACAAATAGTCGTTTTCCCCTCTATATGAGCCGGCATGAGTGTATGTGACCCGACATGTCCTTTTGGGAATTTACATTATTCTTTTTGAAGCTGACATGAGGAGGATACTTTGCTTGGCCTTGGAGGGCTATTTATACTTATCTAATGACTCATATAAAATGCAGAGTACTCAAGAAGGGTACTTCGTACATGACAAAGACTCAAATTGATTTTTATGACAGATACTAAAGGCTCTCAATGGGAGCCATCACTAAAAATAAATTCCTTTCTCATGAAACCAATGAGACAGGCATAATAATAATTTTATTTTTCTTCTTTTCATTAATTACATAAAATCACAATTACACATGTCATTATGAATATCGAACCTAGTTACTTTTCAACACCATTTACTAGACTAATAATGTTTTTTTCCATGATTTTACTTGGAACATCATTTCCAAAAATGACATTACCTTTGTTTTCTTATTTTAGTAATAGGAATTTATTCTTATCACCTATCATATGCTTTGAACACCCACTATCTACATACCAATGGCTGCCCTAATTTTGTGCATACAACACAATGCCACATTTTCCACTACTTTCTTCATTTTTCTACTGCTAGAACTTGTGTTTTCCTTTTTCTTACTTGTTCTTAGAAGCTGGTATAAATCTTTTGATTCTACATTCAACCACATTATGCCTATAGTTATGACAATTAAACATTCCAACATGTTAGATAATGGAGAAAACAAATTGTTGTTCGTGGGCATATTTCTCTTTATCTTGGCAAATCTATTGTTTAACTAATATAATATATTTCTTTTATTTCTGAATTGCCTATATCTTAAATTTACTCTAAAAGTTGCAGCTTTATGCCCATTGTTCGTGCATGTAAAGAAATAGCTAGGAAAAATACTTTCATGCCCGACAACAATTTTCCTATTGTATTGTTGCTGTCTTCTCCTTTGGAGGAACACCATTTATTTGATGAACTCTCTGGCTATCTTGTTGTTTATTTGGATTTATCTTTATCTTCATGTCTTCCTTTGTTCTTTGCTGCTCCTGCTATTTTTTCTCAGGTTTTTGATTTGTACCATAGTCTAGTCCCTTGACTGCTTCAACAAAGTTGATGGATTCCTTTCCTTTAATTGTTGTTGAACTTGACTCTCCTTCATAGCCCAAACATGTCTTGATAAGAGGGGATATTTGAACATTCAAAATTTAATCCAATTTGCTAGTCTCTTTCATAAATTTCTGATTTAGAATTAGTTGTGCCTTAGTTTTGTCTAACTATTTTTTAAGAGTGACAACCTCCTCACTATTTTCACATGCCTTGTATTTTTCTTTCATCTTATCCAACAAAGTATCTTCAATTTTCATTCCTCAATTTTTACAAGAAGAGGCGCAAAACTTCCATGGTTACCTTTTTCCTTTTCAAATTTTTCCAAAATCTATTTTTGCATCCGATTCTTTTTCCTTAGCCTCTAAATTTCTTCTAAAGCACATAATGAATTCACCTTCCAAGTCTACTTCGGCTACTTCTTCATCAAATTTTGCATGTTTTTCTTCTAGAGTGTCTAAAGGAATGATCATGATATCCTTTATACTCTCCTTAGATTTTTCCTCATCAGAGAATTGTACATCTTCATCTTCTGAGGAACTACTATCATATTGAGTATATAAACTATTCTTTTTAATATTCTTATCCTTCTGTATTTTTCTATACTCATCCTTTTATTCATGTTAATTCTTGTTTTTTTTTTGTGGAAACTTAGAAGAATAATGACCTAATTTAACACAATTAAGACATTTTAAAGGAAACTTACCTTTATATTTACTTAGTCCTCTCTTCAATTTTATGACAAATTTTCCACCTCTTCATCTGATCAAAACAAGAGTCATCTTGATCTTCTTTGGGATTTTTGTCTACTTTGAAGGTTTCCTCCCTTATTTTAGTTCTTCCATTTTCAATCCTCATTTCATAGGCAGTCAATGTTCCAAGCAATTGATCCAATGTTAGAGTGTTGAGATCCGTCATTTCCTCAATCGTTGACACCTTGGGATTGAATCTTTCAGGGAGTGACCTTAGCATTTTTTGAACTACATCTATGTCAACCAATTCTCCATCAAGTCCTCTTGTTGTATTGACTACTTAATCCACTCAAAAGAATAATTTAACTATTTCCTCATCGTCATGCATCTTTAGGGACTCAAACTACATTTTGTAGCCTTGAAGTTTAACCTTCTTCACTTTATTTCTCCCTTCATAACAACTACTCATTTTGTCCCATATTTCCTTGGTAGTGGTGAACTCCATAACTTTGAACAATTCCGATTCAGGTAGTCTAGAAAGAAGTGCATTTATTTCCTTAGAATTATAGGTGAACTCAAGCTTATGATATCTAGTAATTATAACTCGTGGCTTTTCATAGCCATCTTATACTGTGTCCCAAACATCTGCACCAAGAGGCTATAAGTAAGTATTTATTCTTATTTTCTAGAATGCATAGTTGTTCCAATGAACATAGGATTCCTTCTTGGTGTAACCTCCATCCTGGTTAGACATTGCCCCTGATCTTCCTTCTAGTTATTATATTGTTCTTGAAGGAACTTAATATGATACCAATTGTTAGAAATGAGGAAAACATTGATAAGGTTGCGGTGGGGGGGGGGGGGGGGGTGGTGAATCAATATTTTAACAATTTAAAAAATTCCTTACTCAAAGTAAAATACTTAGAAAACAATAATTAACAATAACACACCAATCTCATAAATTTTGGACACATAATGTTAATGTGGAAACCCAACTAGGAGAACCAAAAATTGTTTTTGATTATGATGTAAAATAAAGCTCCAACTTCAAATTACAGCAATTTTATGTAGTCTACAACCTACAAAAGGATTCAATCTTCTTTCTCTCGGCAAGCACCAATTTTTTGGAATGTTGATTTGTCAGGAGCTAATTTAAAGGAAGCACCAACTCCTTGTTTATCAACACAAATTGAAAGGAAGCTCCAACTTCCTGTTGTACAAGCACCTACCGACACATCCCTTCTGATCCCTCTTTCATATAATTTTCAAATTTATAAAAAAGGATTCTCTTTCATACATTCATAATGAATAATCTATTCTCTCACTAAACGATCCATTCACTACTCTCTCAATATGCTCAATTATTAGATGCATTCGATTTAGATTCTACACCTTCATTCACTATAATATTGATTCAGATTTAAATAGGAACACAACAAATTACAGATATAACCATATATACAGAGATGCAACAGAAGTAATACTTCATTTCATTACTGTAAAATACTGTAATATGCTTACAAACAGAAATAGAATAAACTAGCTAGGGCGATGGTAGCTTATCTCTGAGAAGAGATGTGGTGGCTACATGCCTCTGATTTGCCTTACAATGAGGCTCGAAGGCATATTTATTGTTCAGAAACAATGGAAAACCCTAAACATCCATAAACATAACCCTAGAAGATGAAGTACCAAACTATGGGCCCCGTTTTGGGTAAATTGGTACATCAACTTCCTGGGGTCGTAACTTTGGCATATGATCTTCGTTTGACGCACACAATTCCTTGTTAGAAATATCTATCTGAGGACTACAACTTTGGGAAGACAAACATCAGTCCATGGAGCCATGTTGCTCCCATTTTTCCCAAAAAACTTCGTTTAGGGCCTCAAAACAGCTCCAGAAGTTCAGGACCCGAACAACTGCGAAAAACAGTAAATTGTGCTACAATCAATGAAACTGAAAAACAGAAAGAAACAATGGTGGGGGTCCAAGTGGAATTGGCAGGTGGCCACCAATATCCACTTGGATCATTCCTCCCCCATTAGGAAGCAATGGTCCCCATTGCGTTGAGTTCCTCCATGAGATGATGAAACTTTTGTTGAACTTGGTCCCTGGTGAGCCACTTGCCCTAGTGAAGGAGTTGGCCTGCTTTGACAACTCGATACAATTGGATCTTCTGCTGGCGAGTGTGCTTGATATGTGTGTCCATGATCTGATCAGTTGCAGCTCATTCCATGCAACCTGGATTTAACTCTATGGGTGTGAGTTGTTCTGCAATGTCGGATGTGTCTAGTAATGGTGGAAAGTATGGCCAAAGGCGGTCCACATTGAACACTGGGTGTAGGCCAAGGAATGGGGGAATGTTGTGCTCAAATGCATTGTCTCCCACAACCTTGGTAATGGTGTAAGGACCATATCATAGTGGTTTGAGTTTCCAATAGGCTCCGGTAAGGCACTTCTTTTGCAAATGCAACCAAACTTTATCGCCCACTTGAAACTTGTGTGGCACCCGATGTTGATCATGTCACTTCTTGTACTTGGCATTTGATTTCTCTAGAATGTCGTGGAGCTGCTGGTGAATATGTTGAATGTGATCAATGAAGCTGTTTTCCTTATCAGTTTTGGACTGGACATGAGTTGAATCTTCCTGAGTAGCTGCAAATGGCATGGCCACATAAATGGGACATAGTGGCTGGAATCCCAAGCCCACCTGAAAAGGGTTGTGGCCAGTCAAGCTGTGGAGAGTGTTGTGGGGAAAAATGCCTATGCAGGACGATCCTATCCACCTAAGGTGTGACAGCGCCTTAGCAACAAACGAATACAGCTATTATGATTTCTTCCTTTATGAAATGGGAAAGAGGGGAGATCGGTAGACTTACCGTTGTCTTCCAGTTGTCCCTCGAACTAGATCCTCTTCTCTTTGTGTGTCCACAGCTACTTGTCTCCTCGCTTGCTCAAGAGAACATCTACTTGAATCCAACGAGATCAAAAGAGAACAGCTACCTGTGACAAGAGAACAGCTACTTGCGACAAGAGAAGAACACAACACAAAGGAAAATATACATATTCATAAATGATTCAGGATTAGAAGTAAATCAAATATACTAATGCAATCATATAAAATACACCAGCATATAGGAAAGAATCAAGATAGCTTTATTGATTGATAACAAGGTTCAGGAAGAGATACAACCCATAGGGCTCCAATCCAGCATCTCCTTCCCAGCAGAATGGAATTCCTTCTTCAGCTCCCTTCAAAGCATTAAGCACCCAATGTTTCCAGCCACAAACCAACAACAATTCTTTGCAATAACAAAATTCCAGCCTTTAGATCTCATGGAGGAGAGATCCATATATAGATATTTGGAGAGAGGATGAGTCAGCTTGAGATCTGACTAGTGTCCTCTCCCTCTCTCAGTTCTTGAGTCCACTTGGAGGTTCTTGCTTCCACTTGGAGATTTGGAACCTCTTACTCATCACCAGTCGAATTCCTTGATGCAAGTGTCATTTTGGAAGCTTCCTGGGCATTGACACCTTGAGGAATGACTCTGCCACATGTCCAAACTCGCTCAGCGCAGGTAGCCTTTGTTGGAGTTGACATTCAACGCACGTAGACAGTGGAGCAGTTGACATTCAGCGCAGATGCTCAGTGGAGTAGTTGACATGATCCAGAATTGGCTTGTTTTTTGAGTGTTTTTAGGTGGAGAACTTCTGTGAATTGCTGTGGTTGGTTTGCCTTGTTCCTCTAGGGTTAGGAAAAACATGTTTAGGGACTTTGGATCCCTTAGATTATGGACATTTCATGCTCGAGGCTGTAAGGCACAAAAATGTCTATAACAGTTGCCCCCCTAAAGTATGAGGCCATTTATCGGGTGAAATGCTTTATCTAGGAGGGTCCAAAGTTCATCCATCTGCTGGGAGGAGACCTGTAATAAAATAAAATACAATACATTATGATTCATACTGCTTTCATGATCTAGCTGAGGCAGGCATTCCCATGCTCAGCTTTATAAATTCATTTTTGTACATAGAACAGATGATCGTCTGATGGTAGACTGATAATTTTGGTGAAATTATCATCCTTTGAGTAGGATGATCATTTGCTGCAATGATGTACATGTCAAATGTCTTTATTTTTCCTGAATATATGTCGCAGCCCAAATGGATGAAACTAGATCCGGGGTCTTCAAACTCGTTCGATCTTCACTCTAAGTACAAGTCGATCCATGTGAGAATTGCGCTGAAGTCGAACATGGAAAGAAATCGCTTGATTACCGGTCAATGATGTAAACCGTTAACAAGTGCGAGAGGAATCACCGATAATGATAATGACCCTCAAGGTACTGCAGTACAATTTACGTGGTGTGAATAAAGGACTTGGCATCGAACACCACACAAAATCTTCTGGTCGAAGGTCATTGATGTATACCTGTCGCCGGAAGTGAGAAACTTGCCATTGAGGCATGCAAGCTTCAAAGTACTGAAGGGGTTGTTCCTAGATCAACTTCTTGGATAATGAGCTGATGTCGACAAGAAGCGATCCGTCACAGGAGGGCCTTAATGAATCCCACATCAGTGACACGGAACAGAGCTAATGATTTTAATGGAGGTGAAAACGATCTGTGACATATGATTCAGGGTGGCGGTCATGAATGGATGAAGGATAATGTATGGCAGTGGATGGGACCCGGTTGACTCTTTCTGAACGACTTGTCTTGAACATATGGCGACACTGATGCGATGGATCGGTAGCATTACCCTAAATATGGATGGTATGGCGAGACCATGGTGATGTGACCGGTGAATGAAACAACCCAACCCGATTGTGATACGGAGGAAAAGTGTCATGTTCAAGAGCGACCTGCTACCATCAAAGTTTTCTTGATTTTTTCCCAATTTTCCCCAGTCATTGCTGACCAGTACCTGTTTATTTTTGTCAAGCTTGAGGAGGATAACATATGCTTGTTCTATAACCTGCCCTTCGGGCAAGCCCATCGCTATGTTTTAACGAGCTTAGCGATAGTGAAACTCGTTCTCGTCTAAAGACAAGTTTGTCGCTATTTAACAATTTTAACGAGTCTAACGACAAGGATAACTCGGTCCTTTTCATTTTTAGAGAGTCTGAAGAGGTACATAAAGTTAACTCCAAAATTCCTTTTTCGTCATCTAATCCCTTAAGTCCGAAAAAGTATAAAACAATACAGAAGGGATGAGTTTTCGATATCTTTAACGAGCCGAACAAAACAAGCGCTCGATCTTTTTGTGCAATAATCCCTTAGGTCCAAAAAAGATTAAAATCTAGAGGAGGGATAGCTCTTCCTGTCCTTTAACGAGCTGGAAGGCCAAAACTCGGCAATCTTTTCATATTTTACGAGTCAATTGAAAAGAGCTTAAAGAAGACTCGTCTTTTGAGGAACGAGTGATAAACAGGGATAGCAACTGATTCCAGGTACAGGTTGGAATTTTCCAATCACGGCAGTGTCACAAGGATGGCTAGGTGAAATCACTCTTCGCAGCTGTTCCTCAAAATGGGTAAACAATCATATGGAGGTGAACGATCGGCCAAATGAAAAGTGGAGGTGGCAGGTGCAAACACGACCAAGGCTTTAATGGCTGATGATATTACATTCACAGTGGTTATTTACCGGGATAGGTTCATTTTTTAATGAGCTTGAACTCTGGAGGAAACTCTTGCTCACAATCGCTTTTCTATTTTTTAACGAGCATAAATTCCGCGTTAAAACTGCTCGATATCGCTTTTCTATTTTTTAACGAGCATAAATTCCGCGTTAAAACTGCTCGATTATACCAGTCATTTGATAAGAGTGTCTCATCAAGATTCTATTTTTTATGGAGCTTCATCTCACTAAGCTTTGCTCCTGATCCTTTCTTTATGCAAGTTTGGAAACGACTAATCCTACGAGTTTAAAGGGTTAGAGGTCCTAAAAATTTTAAAAAATAAATAGCCGCCCCTTGCTTGCACTCCAAAAGGTTTTCATGCCCCCAGGTATAAAACAGAGTTTCAAGGTTACCTCTACTTACCCTCCGCCAAAACATTTGTTTTAATCGAGAGAGGCTTACCTCTTTCAGGTTACCCAAAGATTGTCTTGTTACTCTTTCAAACAAAACACTTCCTCGGCAATGTCTACGGAAATAGACAAGGGTGAATGACTCTGGCGCCAAACACGTAACTTTGAAAAAAGAATCCTATTCTAGAACAACCCCTCTTCCGTCCACGGATGGGGTACGGACTAGTCATATTCTCCTGCGGAAACCTACCCTATACCCAAAGTTTTCCTGCCGAAGCAGGCCAGGACGCATGCCCCCTGGGTTCCAGTCATATCCTCCCGGATTACTCACGCTCATCAGGAGGACGGACTGTGGGTTGAGACACTTCTTGCGTGAATAGACCATTTAGGGATGGTACATGACTATTTGCGATGTGTGATCCGGGAAACGAAAGTTGGTCCACGAGCTTGACCATTCTTCCTTCATGCGGAAAACACATTACTCTAAAGAGTGAGGATACTATAGCTCCCATGCAATATATATAGTCTCGTCCAAGGAGTAGGTTATAATCCAAGGGTCCTTGAACGACCATCACGTTCATTTGAATGGTCTTCCCTTTCAATGTTATAGGCACATTGGGGAGGATCCCTAAAGGTCGACTGGTTCCTTTATCAAAGCCCGATAGACTTCTCATCTCAGGCAAAAGCGCTGGCGAACCAAGCGCTTTCCAAGCAATAGAGGAAAGGATACTCACAGATGCCCCCTCATCAATGATAGTGCCAGCCATTACCATTCTGTATATTTGACAAATAATTCTGAATGGTATAATGGATGGCAACCGGGGTCTGCCTAGTTGGTTCCAATCAAAGGACACAACCAGGTTGCTTGGTGGTGGGACCGAACATACGGCCGGATATCGCTCCGATGAACTTCCTTCCTGCGATAAAGGAATGGTGGCATTGCCCCCTTGATCATCAGAGTCAGTGCTGATGAAGAGAATCTGGACGGTGTCGTCTTTATTCTCCTCTGTGATGGTGTCATTCGAAGATGGAGCCTCTGAAGGCAAAACCGGGTCAACTGCCGTATCAACCTTTTGACTTTTGTCAGGCATGGATCCAGACGGTTCTTCTTCAATGACAGGTGCTTCGGCTGACCACCTAAGTGGCTCAGCTGGATTCTCAACTAGTGAGGGACTTGGCAGGAGTCTTTGATATCCAGGAGGGAGATGCGCTCATAAAATCGGGCGATCTTCCAAAACTCTTTTTGCCTCATCTAAGAAGGGACAACGGTGGATGGCGTGATCGCCTTCACACAGCCTGGAGGGAAATTTAGCTCTCCCGCTCTATCCTGGAGCTTCACTCCCACTAGTTGACGGTGAGCAGTCGACATGGCTATCAGAGGTCGATGCTACCGAATTGTGCAAACGGGGGGACCAGTCCCTTAGTATCCGGGGGATACAGGGACAATCTCTATGGAAATGGTCTCCCTGGCATATGACGCATGGCGATTTAGGCCTTATGAGTGCGGTGTGTGGACTTTTGTTAGACGACACTTGTTTGCCCCCAGTCGCCTTAGGCTCCTTCTTCTTCTTCTCCTTCTTCTCCTTAGGAACCTGGTTTTTAATTCGACCAGTTCCGTCAAGCGAAGAGGAAGGAGGGGAGGAAGATGAAGTTGAAGGCTGGGAGGCAACTCTTGTCTGATCTAACTGTTGACTCGACTGTTCAGGAATGGTGGTGTTCTGAACGACACTGGTTGAAAAGAGCCAAACTGGTAGGCCAATTGTCAGTCCTGGAAGCGACAATGTGGCCATGTGGGGTGCACCAACATCTCCCCAAGAGGAGAAGGGACTAGGATTTCCACCAAGAGGAATTCCTTGGTTGGTGTGCTCCATCTTTTCAACCTAAAGATCAACGCAGGAATTAAAGGGTGATTGTTCCGTTTAAAATAAATTGTTAACGACGCTTTAGACACAACTTGCTTTTTCAGTTTTAAAGAGTCGAGAAAAAGCTAAAGATGACTCTAGTCTCCTTCGATGTTTTAACGAGCCCGAAGTGACAAATGCTCGGCTGGACTTTTTCTGTTATAGAGTCTGAAAAAGGCCAAAAGAAACTGCTCTGGAGTTCTAGGCAGAGGGTGTGCCAAACTTTTCGCAAAACCACAGAATACTTTTTAGGGTACGGGCGGTCAATCTTCGTGAATGCTGTGTTCACTGCATTGCGATCAACAGCGCGGCCGACACGGCTTCCTAAGGATAAAAGATATATGCCTATAGGGGTCTCCCAATATATACGCGACGGTACGTGGGAGCACAATTCGTACTAGCGCTATCGTCCCTCAGGAGGAATCACCCACCTTCCACGAGATCGACAGTTACTAGGATTAACGACGCCGGAACACGTCTCTAGCCTAGACCTCTATGTTGTGCGTTATGTTACAAAGCGTTGTTAGGTTCATTCAGTTTATTTTAGGTTGATCTTTTTAAAGTTTGGCTTTCAAGGTTCACCACGAGATGTATGATACAACTTCCTAAATGCAGTCTAAGATGATAAGCAAGCTTTATTATCTTTCAACTTTGAAAATCCTAGCTACTAAGGGAAAAGAATAACACTATATTTTCTCAAAGAGCAATCAGCAGACTCTAATGCACTTTCCCTAAATCCAACATGCAAACTGTCAAATGCAAAATGCACAATGCAGGTGTTTGTTTTCCACTTTCTTAGTATAAATGCCTACAAAGAAAGCTTTTTGCACAACTTTGAATTTGCTTTTAAAAAGATCAATACAAACAAGTTCACTTTCTTCGAAATCAACAAGGGTAGAAGAGATTACAATCACTTTGCGATTTTCGAAATAAAGACTTGTTTTGACACTTTGAAAGAGACAGACTCAAACCAATAAGCAAAAGTAAATCTATAATCAATCTGAAAACAACCAATGAACTCTCTTCTAAGATCACTATAAATCAGATCTGAATCAAAGGCTACAGGATGACTACTTTACTCATGCAAAGGAAAACTGTAAATGACGCCACAAACACATAAAAACATTCACAGTTTCTTGTACAAAAGGAGGCGGAATCTAAGCAAAGAAACGGTGTTATCAGACTGGTACCTATGCTGGTTAAAGGCTACAAAAAACAGAGATCAAAACAGGGCAATAAACAACAAAGAACCCCAACTGCACAAAGCCACACTGGATCGACGCAAGTCTAACACTGTGCAGTTGACATTCAACGCAGGTAGCCTTCACGGGACCTGCGTTGAAATGCAGACTGCCTTCACAGTGCCTGTGCTGAAAGAGAAACTCTCGTTTCCCCTGGGTTCTGGGTCACAAAATGCTCAAAAATCAACTGTTTCAGGCCAAATCAGAAACACAAGCAAGGTATAAACAGAGGGATGCTTTGAGAGGGTACTAAAGACTATCACAAGGATCATCAAATCATTCGTGGATCTAGTTTAGATCATAGACAAGTCCAGCAACTGGATCAAAGCAGCAACTTTCTACTTTGCACCCGGGAAAGATGCAGTTCGAGAGTTGCTGTCAAGTCTATGACTTAAACAAATGACGGAAACACAAATGAAATGAATAAAAAGTTCTTCCCCAGTGGAGTCGCCAATTTGTTGTGGGGAAAAATGCCTATGCAGGACGATCCTATCCACCTAAGGTGTGACAACGCCTTAGCAACAAACGAATACAACTATTATGATTTCTTCCTTTATGAAATGGGAAAGAGGGGAGATCGGTAGACTTACCGTTGTCTTCCGGTTGTCCCTCGAACTAGATCCTCTTCTCTTTATGTGTCCACAGCTACTTGTCTCCTCGCTTGCTCAAGAGAACAGCTACTTGAATCCAACGAGATCACAAGAGAACAACTACTTGTGACAAGAGAACAACTACTTGCGACAAGAGAAGAACACAACACAAAGGCAAATATACATATTCATAAATGATTCAGGATTAGAAGTAAATCAAATATACTAATGCAATCATATAAAATACACCAGCATATAGGAAAGAATCAAGATAGCTTTATTGATTGATAACAAGGTTCAGGAAGAGATACAACCCATAGGGCTCCAATCCAGCATCTCCTTCCCAACAGAATGGAATTCCTTCTTCAGCTCCCTTCAAAGCATTAAGCACCCAATGTTTCCAGCCACAAACCAACAACAATTCTTTGCAATAACTAAATTCCAGCCTTTAGATCTCATGGAGGAGAGATCCATATATAGATATTTGGAGAGAGGATGAGTCAGCTTGAGATCTGACTAGTGTCCTCTCCCTCCCTCAGTTCTTGAGTCCACTTGGAGGTTCTTGCTTCCACTTGGAGGTTCTTGCTTCCACTTGGAGATTTGGAACCTCTTACTCATCACCAGTCGAATTCCTTGATGCAAGTGTCATTTTGGAAGCTTCCTGGGCATTGACACCTTGAGGAATGACTCTGCCACATGTCCAAACTCGCTCAGCGCAGGTAGCCTTTGTTGGAGTTGACATTCAATGGAGGTAGACAGTGGAGCAGTTGACATTCAGCGCAGATGCTCAGTGGAGCAGTTGACATGATCCAGAATTGGCTTGTTTTTTGAGTGTTTTCAGGTGGAAAACTTCTGTGAATTGCTGTGGTTGGTTTTCCTTGTTCCTCTAGGGGTAGGAACAACATGTTTAGGGACTTTGGATCCCTTAGATTATGGACATTTCATGCTCGAGGCTGTAAGGCACAAAAATGTCTATAACAGAGAGCCCAGTTAGAGCTGTGCTAAACATAGGGGAGGCTCTCATCCCATGTGAGTGGATGCTTTGAGTTGTACATTTGCAGAATGTGTACGATCATCTTGTTGACAACCTTTGTCTGGCCATTAGTTTGGGGATGAAAGGCTGTGGACTTAGTGAGTTTGGTGTCCATCATCGACTAGAGACTGGACCAAAATGCATTGAGGAACCTACTATCTTGATCTGAGATGATAGACTGTGGGATCCCAAAGTGTACCCACACTCATTCAAATGAGAGTTTAGCAGTGGCTTCTTCTATGATATTCTTCTTGCAAGCTGCCATAATGGCCATCTTCGAGAACCTGTCAATGACCACAAAAACACAACCATTTCCATGCTTAGTAGAAGGAAGGCCCAACATGCAATCTATGAAGATGGATTCCCAAGGTCGACTAGGGGTAGGCAGCGAGGTATAGAGGCCTTGATTCTTGATGGTCAGTTTGGCAATGGTGCAGGTAGTGCATGATCTGATGTACTTCCTGACATCTTGTCAAAGATTCAGCCAAAGATTCAGCCAATAGAAATGCTTCTGCAGTACTGCCACCGTTTTCTTGACCACAAAATGCCTAACAGGCCGACTGTAGTGTGCTTCCCAAATCATCTTGGCACGCTCGCTTGAAGGAACAAAAAGGTGACCCAGGTGGCATATCATGGCATCCTGGAGGTGAAAATCTAGAACATGCTGACCCTCCAAGGGTGTCTGGTATGTGTGGCTGAATTCTAGGTCGATTTTACAGAGAAGTGGCCAATCAGAAGTCTCGTGCCCACAAGAGTTGAGCAAAGTGGTTAATGCCATGATCGGTGGTCGATTGAGGCAATCTGCAACATTATTGGTGCTGCCCTTCTTATAATTGATATTCAAATGGAACTGTTGCAGTTATGTGGACCACTTCTGGTGGTGATCATTCTGCAATTTCCCTTGGTCTGTATGAACTGCAGGGGCTGGTGGTCTATGTGGATGACCGTTTCCTTCCTCAAAATGTAATGCTTCCATTGTCGGTAGACCTGCACAATGGAATATATCTCTTTATCATAAGTGGGATACTTCCGGACTGTGTCTAAAAGTGTCTCACTATGATATGCCACTAGATGCCTGTGTTGAGTAAGGATTGCCCCAATAGCATAGTCAGAGGCATTTGTCTCAACCTCAAATGGTTGTTGCAAGTCTGATAATGTGAGCACTGGTGCCGAGCAGAGGCAATGTTTCAACTTTGTGAATCCTTCTGCTCAGATTCAGACCAAAAGAATTTTTCTTTTTATCCTCCCTTGGTGACTTGACTCAAGGGCCAAGTGATATGAGAAAATCCCAACACGAACCTGCAGTAGAAGTTGACAAGACCCAGAAAGCTGCGGAGCTCTGTCACAGTGGTTGGAGTTGGCCAATCTCGAATGACTTGGATCTTGGATGGATCCACATGCACCCCCTTTTCATCAATAATGTATCCTAGATACTGAACCTGGGTCATGCCAAAAGTTGATTTCTCTAAATTGGCATGTAACTTGTGTTTCCGTAGTGTTTGGAGAACTTGTCGGATGTGGTGGAAGTGCTCTTCCCAACTCTGGTTGAAGATCAGGATTTCATCCAAGTATACCACTACAAATGAGTTAATGAATGGCCACAAGATGTCATCCATTAACCTAATGAAGGTTGCAGGATCAATTTTCAACTCAAAAGGAATAACCGACCATTCAGAAAGGCCCTCCTTGGCTTTGAAGGCAGTCTTCCACACATCGAAGGGTTCGATTGGTACCTGGTGATATCCCGACTTCAAATCGATCTTGCTGAAATATTTTTCCCCCTTTAGTTGGTTTAGGAGGTCATCAATCCATGGGATTGGGTACCTATTACGAACAATGATCTTGTTTAGTGCACAATAGTCAATACAGAGTCTCCAAGTCCCATTCTTCTTCTATACCAACATGATCGAGCTCCCACAGGGTGATGAAATCGGATGGATGTGACCTTTCTGTAGCAGTTATTGAGTCTGCCTCTTCATTTGATTGTTCTCTAGAATGGAGCGTTAATAGATTGGTCCATTGGGAAGTAGTGCACCTGGGGTCAAATTGATGGGGTGATTGACCTAACAGTGCAGTGGAACCCCTGCGGGGGAGGTGAAGATGTCCTCGTACTCCTCCATGTTGGAAATAATACTGAGAGGGGGGTGAAACCCGCGTATATATGCAACTATGTCGAAAGAAAACCGCGTATACAATGCAAACTTATAGTTTACTTTATCTGTCAGATGTTGATTGTTAATCTGTGTATCAGAATCAAATAACCAGTAACCAGGAACAGTAAAACAGAGCAGAGGACAATCACACACAAGAACACAAGATATAAGGTGGAAACCCAATGTGGGTGAAAACCACCTGCTTCAATTCGTCTCTATCTTCTTTTAATTAGAAACTTCTTTTTACAATGTACTGGTGCAGTCCTTTACCAGTACGCAGGCTGCAACCTGCAGAGAGATACAACTCTCTCTCATTCTCCAGCTTCTCTTGAAGGGAGCTACTACCCCCTTAGCTCTTTCACTAGCCAAGATACTAGTACGTAGGTGCTGGCTTGCAGAAGGCTACAACCTTCTCTTTCTTCTAGGGACCACGTTTCATAAATTTTCAGACTGGATCCATGAACATCAAACAGTCATAAACAATTTCTGCATCAAACAACCTCCTTTTCACCAATTAGAACTGAATCAAGTAGATACTTCTCTGACAACTGTACCCAAAAACACAGTAACAGTAACCATACACCAAATTCTGAACCCAAAACACTGCAGCAATAAACAAAAGCAGCTAGATCACAAATCAAAAGATATACGCTACTTCAATAACCTGAAACCTGCGTGCATACGCTTCTGTATTTGAAGGAACCTGCATATACGTTGTTTTCATTCACTGAACCAGCGTGTATACACGCCTTTGCTTTACTGAACCTGCGTATAGATCTATAAAAGATAATTCACTCTTTCAAATATTCAGACACTGATTAACCCAGATTATCAGATTTATAGATCGAGCATGCGCCATATATAACAGATCAAAATCATACAAAGATATTATCATTGAAGCCAAAAGATTATGACCCATCAATAGAACTTATCCTTCTTTATGCGCTAAGGTTCCTCCTTCATTCAGATCCAGATCTGCACCTCAACCCCAATCACCAATAATTCAGCTCTAGCACTTATTAGATATTCAATTAATTCAGATTATACTTTGCCAAATGATCTCCTTCCTCTTTTATAGTCTTGGACCTTTCACAATACCACAGTCCAAAACCATAATAAACAATACCAAGGACCCAATACTTGGGATCAACACCTCTGACGAGATACCATGGTCCAAAACCATAGGTTCAAATACCAAGGACTAACTACCATGGACCAAAAGTAAATTCTCCAACATATACGCGCTTTTACTTGCATGAAAGTGCGTGTATACGCATATGCGCCTTTGTAACGTCTAACCCATGTGTATACACGCCTTTGTCTAGGTGAACCTGCGTATATATATTTTTCTTCATTCTGAAAGCCTGAATTGATATCTGTTACCAAAGAGAGTTGCCATCAAGGACAACACCTGTGCCATAATGCCAACAATCTCCCCCTTTGGACTTGATGGCAGCCCCACAATCCTCAAAGTCATTCTCCCCCTTTGTCATCAAGGGCAAAGGGTTGTGCTCCCCCTGAGTACATGCTGAAATCTCTGCCCTGCTGTGCTGACCATGCTCCCCCTAACTATAGGCAAGATCTGCAAAAAGATGTTCTTCAAGAAGAACCATGACTTATACATCATAAAAGACCTTCCTATCACCAAAAGACTCAATACATACATCCATCACCCAACCAAGTGGGGATACATCAGAAATTTACATATGACAACCAAGTTCATTACATGTTCATCCCAGGCATAGTGGGGAAACCAAAATAGGCCGTTACATGACCTTGACACCATAAAAGAGATACCACAAAAGAGATACATGACATAGAGACAAAATATATAGAACAAGACCAATAACTGATAGCAGAAACATCTATCAATCACAATTCAGATCAACAACCAAGATTTCCTTCTCTTCTCCCTTTGCCTTTGTTCCTCCTGAAATCAACAACAGCTGAGAACTAGAACCAAAAGCTTCTAAGATAATGCCAACAATGCATCATTAGAAGTTTATCTGCTCCCCCTGAACCTGTGCCGGATGGTCTCTGTCAGACCCATATCAGAATATCTTCAACCAGAGCCTATCCCTACTGATATCCATCAAACCTCCATATACGCGGCTGTCTCTGCACAAACCGACGTATGTATGCGGATCCTCCTCAGGCAACTCGCGTACACCCATTTTTCTCTGAAACAGACAAGATTTAACAACAAGATGATGCATCAACTACTCCCAGCTTCTGCCTGAGATATTCAAAAGTTTCCCTGGGCAGTGGTTTGGTGAGAATATCAACAACTTGTTCCTTTGAAGGAACATACTCCAATTTGACCTTTTGTTCCAACACTTGTTCCCGGAGAAAGTGATACTTGATCGGTATATGCTTGGTCTTTGAATGCATGACTGGGTTCTTTGAAATGCTGATTGCACTTGTATTATCACATAAGATGGAGATAGGTGGAGTACAAGTGATTTGAAAATCCTGCAAAGCTTGCATCATCCAAAGGAGTTGTGTGCAACAAGATGCGGCAACCACATATTCTGCTTCAGCTGTAGATAGAGCAACCAAACTCTGTTTCTTGCTGAACCAAGATACTAATATGGAACCCATAAAGAATGCACCACCACTTGTGCTCTTTTTGTCATCCACGCTTCCAGCCCAATCTGCATTTGTATAAGCATGAAGAGTGAGATCTGTATCTCTAGGATACCATAAGCCATAGTTTTGAGTTCCTTGAAGATACTTGAAAATTCTCTTCACTGCCTGAAGATGAGTTTCCTTTGGATTTGCCTGAAATCTTCCAACTATTCCCTCTGCATGCATGATGTCTGGTCGGGTACCTGTCAAATAAAGTAGACTTGCAATCATAGATCTATAGGTTGGTTGATGCATTGCTGCCGATTCATCATTTGCACTGAGGCTGCATCCTGTAACCATGGGGGTACATACTGGTTTTGCATCTTCCATGCCATATTTCTTCAAGATCTTCTTGAGATACTTGGTTTGAGACAAAAAGGTACCGCCTTCATTTTGTTGGATTTGCAATCCAAGAAAATATGTCAGTTCTCCAAGCAAAGACATTTCAAATTCTTTCTGCATCACCAAGGCAAAGCTTTGACTCATAGCTTCTTCATTTCAGCCAAAGATAATATCATCTACATACACAACAAATATTAGCAATTTGTCATTTTCAATTTTTATATAAAGATTGCTATCTGCTGATCCTTTTGAAAAACCTTGTTGATGAAGATATTTGTTCAAACGGTAGTACCAAGCCCTTGGAGCCTGTTTAAGACCATAGATAGCCTTTTTTAGTTTGCATACAATATTTGGATCATTCCCAAGAATGAAACCATCTAGTTGCTCAATGTACACTTCTTCTTCTAAGTCTCCATTCAGAAAGGCTGATTTCACGTCCATTTGAAATACTTTGAACTTCTGAAAGCTAGAGGGAGCAAGGAACATTCTGATGCCCTCAAGTCTAGCAACGGGAGAAAAATTTTCCTCAAAGTCTATTCCTTCTTGTTGAGCATACCCTTTATAGACAAGTCTAGCCTTGTTTCTAATCACTTCCCCATTTTCATTCAACTTATTTTTGAAGATCAATTTTTTCCTTATGACATTCTTATCTTTTGGTCTAGGAACCAACTACCAAGTGTTATTCTTTTCGATCTGCTCAAGTTCTTCATCCATTGCCTTGACCCAGCATTCATCTTTGCATGCCTCTTTTACATTTTGTGGTTCAGTGGAGGAGAGCAATGCCAAATAGCTTGAGGCTTCTGCAATTGTTCTTCTTGTTTGTATACCTACCTCTTTCTGCCCCAAAATTTGAGATTCTAGATGATTCTTCTGAACAAACCTGGATGGAGTCTTCTCTTCTATCTGTTCCTCTGGTGCCTCTTGAGGTTCTTCTTCATCATCAGTCTGATTTGAAGGATGGTCTTCATCCACTTCAATATTTTCATAATTTACTTGCCTAGGAATGTTTCCTTCTTCATCAACCACTACATCAATGCTGTCAACAATTCTTCCAAGCCTTTTATTGTAACACTTATATGCTTTGCTGTGAGGAGAATAACCAAGGAGAATGCCTTCATCTGCTCTGGGTTCAAACTTGCCAAGATGTTCATCATTATTCTTAATATAGCATTTTCTTCCAAATATTTTGAATTTTTTTACCGAAGGAGTCTCACCATACCAGAGCTCATGAGGAGTTTGAGTGCTGTTCACCTGGACATTTGTTTTGTTGAGAATAACAACCGCAGAAAATGCAGCTTCACCCCAGAAGGTTGCGGGAGTTCCAGAATCATCAAGCATAGCACGAGCCATTTGTTGAACCGTTCTGTTCATCCTTTCCACTACTCCATTTTGCTGAGGAGTCCTAGCTGTAGAGAATTCCCTTCTTATTCCATGTTCTTCACAAAAATAAAAAAAATCATTCGAGGTAAACTCCCCACCTCTATCAGACCTGAGGCACTTAATTTTGTGATCTGATTCGTTTTCAACCAAGGCTTTGAAAGATTTTAATTTTTCGAAGGCTTCTTCTTTGCGCTTCATAAGTCCTATCCAAACCATCCTGGAGAAGTCGTCAATGAATAATATAAAGTATTCTTCTCCTCGAGGTGACATTTTCCTAGATGGACCACATATATCTGTATGGACTAGTTCAGGAGGCCTGCTAGCTGATCCTTCTTTCTCAGGGAAGTTAGTTCTGGGTTGCTTACCAAACTGACATGATTTTCATATTGTATTGTTTGGAATTCTGATGTCTGGAAGACCACGAACTGCCTGGTATTTGCATGCTTTCCTTATTTGTGAAAAGCTTAGATTCCCCAACCTCCGGTGCCATAACCAGTGTTCACCATTCTTGCTCAAATAGCATTGTTGTTGTCCTTCTTCAAATATGTATAAATTATTTGGAGTTCTTATGCCTTTGATCACTGTTTTTCCTGTATCAAGATCACGAACACTACATCCATTTGATCGAAATATTACCTCAGTTCCTTGATCGCACATCTGACTGACACTCAGTAGATTATTCTTCAAGCCATCAACATACAAAACATTTCTAGCCTTGATTTTTTCTTTCAACTGAACAATGCCTTTTCCTTTTATGACTGCAGGGGTATCATTTCCAAAAGAAACTTTCTTTCCTTTTTCCAAAGAACTATATGATTGAAGTTTTTTCTTTATCACTTGTCATATGCTTCGAACATCCACTGTCGATGTACCATTGATTTTCCTGTCCTTCTCCATATAAAGCTATCCCACATCTTTCTGGTTGCGGTTCCTTCATTCTCCATGTTCTGCCATTTGAGGTTTGTTCCTTCTGAGTTGTGTTCTGAAACCTGCTCCTGCATTCAGAATCTTCATGACCGAAGTTATTACAAATAGAACATTCAATTTCACTTTCAAGGGCGGAAAAGTTGTTATAGGTCCTTTTCGTGATTCCAGTCATACTTCTTTGTTTTTGAGCTTCTCTAGTCATGATTATCTTATAGGAAACACATTTAGTTGCTTTGTGACCAAAGTTATGGCAAGAGAAACATTGACCATTGAAGAAACTCCTGCGACTATCAAAATCTATCACCCAACCGATTGTAGTTTTTACTGACGTCCATTCTTGAGGCAAATTGGGAAGATTTTACTTGTGGCTTGTTGTGGCTTTTGTTTGTCCTTAAGGTAGATTGCTCCCGATTTTCTTGATAGTCTTTGTTCATTCTTGAGGTAAACTGTCCCTGATTTACCTGATGATTTCTATTAGGCCTTTGCTCGCCCCTCCTTGCTGCATCAAGATAACTTTTGGAGGTGGATGCTTGAGATGCTTCTCCATTATATCCCAACCCTGTCTTGTTTAGTGGAGAACGCTTCACATTGATAATCTCATCTAGAGTTTCAGATCCTTTAAAAAATTTAAGATTAAGAGCTTTTGTTTTCTCAATCTCTTTTCTAAGACCAACAATTTCACATTCCAATTTTTCATGATGTTTTTCACTTTCAGCCAGTTGACATTGCAAAGAATCAATAATCACATTTTTCTCTTCTAAACAAACTTTGAGATTATAAATCTCTTCATAAAGACCTTCTTCATCTATAGCATCCATGTAATCATCATCTTCAAAAGCCATTAAAAGTTTATAATTATTACCTCATTCATCTTCGTCACTATTTGAAAGTCCATCACTATCTTCATGAGTGTAATAGCTTTTCTTATTTGCATTCTGTTTCTTGTTCCATCTAACAGGTTCCTTTCCCTTGTCAATCTTATCCTTATGAGGATATTTGGCAGCATAGTGACCGACTCTTCCACAAGCAAAGCATTTGAAAGGTAACTTACCTCGGAATCGTCCAGCACCCCGTTGAAGGTGTTTGACAAAATTTGATTCTTCTTATTCTTCTGACACATGTCCTGACTCATAGTAATCTCCTTTGCCTAAAGCCTTGAAGGCAGCTTCTCTCCTGTCTGATGGTCCTCCTTTCCTCATTTCATAAGTAGTCAGAATTCCGTGCAGCTGTGACATGGTAAGGTTTCGTAGATTCTCTTTTTCTTCTATTGCAGAAACTTTAGATTCAAACCTAGGGGACAAAGATCTTAGAACCTTTTAACCACAACAACCTCTTTTATTTCTTCACCCAAATTTTTCATACAATTAACAATCTCATCTACACGAAGGAAATAGTTAGCCACACTTTCATGGTTGTGCATTCTGAGATTTTCATACTGAATTCTGAGGGTTAGAAGTTTTGCTCGTTTTACCTGATCATCTCCTTCATAGCTCAGAAAAATCTTGTCCCATATTTCTTTTGTGGATTTATACTGCATAACCTTCACGAATTCTGATTGAGATAGACATCCTAATAGAGTATTGAAATCCTTTGCATTTGTTTCATATTTCTTCTTCTCAGCCGGATCTGTAGGAGTTGCTGATGGAAAAGTGTACCCTGTATCTATGATATCCCAGACTTCTGTACCAAGAGATTGAAGATAGGCAGTAACTCTTACCTTCCAATATACGAAGTTTGTCCCGTCAAAGATTGGTGGCCTGATAGATGCTTCTCTCTCGTAGTTTCTCATGATGATGGATCTTCCTTCAAGCGATCAAGCTTCTTCAGAAGGACCTGCTCTAATACCAATTGTTGGAAATAATACTGAGAGGGGGGGTGAATCAGTATTATCAAGTCAAATATTCCATTTTTCAAATTCAGATAATATACACTACTTCAGTTAATTAAACCCGTGTATATACGCAACTATGTCAAAAGAAAACCGCGTATACAATGCAAACTTATAATTTAATTTATCTGTCAGATGTTGATTGTTAATCTGTGTATCAGAATCAAATAACCAGTAACCAGGAACAGTAAAACAGAGCAGAGGACAATCACACACAAGAACACAAGATATAAGGTGGAAACCCAATGTGGGTGAAAACCACTTGCTGCAATTCGTCTCTATCTTCTTTTAATTAGAAACTTATTTTTACAATGTACTGGTGCAGTCCTTTACCAGTACGCAGGCTACAACCTGCAAAGAGCTACAACTCTCTCTCGTTCTCCAGCTTCTCTTGAAGGGAGCTACTACCCCCTTAGCTCTTGCACTAGCCAAGATACTAGTACGTAGGTGCTGGCCTACAGAAGGCTACAACCTTCTCTTTCTTCTAGGGACCACGTTTCATAAATTTTCAGACTGGATCCATGAACATCAAATAGTCATAAACAATTTCTGCATCAAACAACCTCCTTTTCACCAATTAGAACTGAATCAAGTAGATACTTCTCTGACAACTGTACCCAAAAACACAGTAACAGTAACCATACACCAAATTCTGAACCCAAAACACTGTAGCAATAAACAGAAGCAGCTAGATCACAACTCAAAAGATATACGCTACTTCAATAACCTGAAACCTGCGTGCATACGCTTCTGCATTTCAAGGAACCTGCGTATACGCTGTTTTCATTCACTGAACCAGCATGTATACGTGCCTTCGCTTTACTGAACCTGCGTACAGATCTATAAAAGATAATTCACTCTTTCAAATATTCAGACACTAATTAACCCAGATTATCAGATTTATAGATCGAGCATGCGCCATATATAACAGATCAAAATCATGCAAAGATATTATCATTGAAGCCAAAATATTATGACCCATCAATAGAACTTATCCTTCTTTGTGCGCTAAGGTTCCTCCTTCATTCAAATCCAGATCTGCACCATAACCTCAATCACCAATAATTCAGATCTAGCACTTATTAGATATTCAATTAATTCAGATTATACTTTGCCAAATGATCTCCTTCCTCTTTTATAGTCTTGGAACTTTCACAATACCACGGTCCAAAACCATAATAAACAATACCAAGGACCCAATACTTGGGATCAACACCTCTGACGAGATACCATGGTCCAAAACCATAGGTTCAAATACCAAGGACTAACTACCACTGACCAAAAGTAAATTCTCCAACATATACGCGCTTTTACTTGCATGAAAGTGTGTGTATACGCATACGCGCCTTTGTAACGTCTAACCCGCGTGTATACGCGCCTTTGTCTAGGTGAACCTGCGTATATATCTTTTTCTTCATTCTGAAAGCCTGAACTGAGATCTGTTACCAAAGAGAGTTGCCATCAAGGACAACATCTGTGCCATAGCTCCAAACCTGTGCCATAATGCCAACACTCCATGACCTTGTCCATTTGTAGTTGTCGTGCGGAGGGGCCCTATCTGAAGGTCGTGGCCACCATATTCTTCTTTCCTTGAGGGCGTATCATTAGGAAAACAAATTTCCTGGTTTTGGAAATGAGCTTTCTATATTGTTTTGCAATAACCAAAGAGATGGCGGTAGGCGATACTACCTTCGGTATCCTGTAAAACTTATATCCCAAAGTAACAATAACAACATGAGGCCTTGATTCATACACAACATGTCGTTTCCACAAGTATGGTTGGCCTAATAATACACCACAAAAATCAAGGGGAGAAATGTTACACAATACCTCATCCATGAAGGGCTTGATGTTGTATGGAAGGCAACACTGCTGGCTCACGCAAAGATCTCATCCTTGGTGAATCCACCCAATGGTGTACAGCTGTGGATGTGCTATGGTCGGTAAGCCCAACCTCTTCACGACTTCTACCAAAATGAGATTCTTTTGGCTCCCGCTGTCGACAATGAACTATAGTGGGGAGCCCTTTACCCACATCTGGGAGTGGAAGAGGTCCTCCTCTTCCTCTGGATCTTCAGGTTCCTCCTTCTGGATCTTCGTGGTGATAACAGTGGTGTTGGGCTCCACATCGATAACCCGATTCGCTTTGTCATTCCCCTTGTCGGGTTTTGACTTAGAGTTGGAACATTCATATGATTCTAAAACCTTTAGCTTGGCCACCAGTGACTACTTGGCCCGACACTCACTTGTATTGTGAGTGGAGCTCTTATGGAACTCACACCACTTTCCTGTGTCCTTTTTTAGCTTCGCGGCACTGCTATTTGCTTGTATATTTGGCAGGTTGTCTTGGGCCGCCCTGCCTTGGATTTTTCCTTTGTTCTACGGTTTGGGGACACCCTTCCCTTGCTTTGGATTCGCGGATCCAAAGTCTCACTTATTCTGTTTAAACTTTTGCTCGATCTTGACAGCATATCGGTATGCCGTGCCAAGCGAGGAGATGTTCATGAATTCTATTTCATCCTGGATGTATCTGTGTAGGCAGCCATGGTATTTGAGTACCAAATGCTGCTCCAAATCCTTGATAGCTAATTTTGTGCAAAGGGTATGGAAAATATTGGTAAACTCTGGCACGTCTTGGACCCTTCCCTGTTGCAACGTGGTCCACTTTATGTATTGATCCTCAGCTTTCGACAGGGTAGTATTGCTCCTTGATGGTAGCCTGAAATGAATTCCAAGTGGGTGCAGCTGAAAACAGTGAGGCCGTACTTTCATCCTTTTTCTCGCAGTAGGTTTCCCACCAGTCCTTGATGTGTGGGCCAGCTTTAAGAAGAGCAAAAGTAATCCTTTCCCAACCGGAAAAATCATGAACATAAAAATACCCTTCTAACAGATTTAACCATTATCTACGGTGTCTGCATCTATCTAACCCTCAAATATGGGAATGCCAAAGTTAAATTGTACCTTAAAGGGTTTAGCACTTCCAGAGTAGCTGCTGGAAGTAGATGTGCGCCCCTGGGTAGCCACTGAAGGATTTGGGCAAAGTTGTCCATCATCGTATTCCTTTGTCGCTTGAGACCCTATTCGAGCAAGATTTTGATATGATCTCTTATCCCCTCATCTTTATTTTCATCCGCCATGGGAGGCCGTTGGGATTTGCGAGGCTGGTCTTGCAAAGGTTCTACCAGTTCAAGCCATAACTCCTTATATCCCAACCTCGTTGGGGACATGCAAAGAAAGACAGAGAAAGAGCAGACCGCTGTGATACCACTAATCCAGATTTAAACAGGAATGCAACAAATTACAGATATAACCATACATATAGAGATGTAGCATAAATAATACTTCATTTCATTACTGTAAAATACTGAAATATGCTTACAAACAGAAATGGAATAAACTAGGTAGGGCGATGGTAGCTTATCTCTGAGAAGAGATGTGGCGGCGACATGCCTCTGAATTGCCTTACAATGAGGATTGAATGCCTATTTATTGTTGAGAAATAATGGAAATCCCTAAACATCCAGAAACCTAACCCTAGGAGATGAAGCGCCAAACTATGGGCCCCGTTTTGGGTAAAATGGTACATTAACTTCCTAGGGCCATAACTTTGGCATATGATCTCCGTTTGACGCACACAATACCTCGTTAGAAAGATCTATCCGAGGAGTACAACTTTGGTAAGAGAAACATCAATCTAAGGACCCATGTTGCTCCCATTTTCCCCAAAAAATGTCGTTTACGGCCTCAAAACGGCTCCAAAAGTTCAGAACCCGAAAAACTACGAAACATAGTAAACTATGCTACAATTAAGGAAAATGAAAAATCGAAAGAAACAATGGTGGGGGTCCAAGTGGAATTGGTGGGTAGCCACCAATATCCACTTGGATCAAATATTGTTTTTATTTATATATATTTAGAACAACTTATATATTCAATTGATTTGTTAAGTTTGAGTTTAATAGTCAATTTTACTTTAGTTCTATTCTTGATGTAAGTGTTGTTCATACCACTATTTTTATTTAGCTTGAACTAATTATTCTCTTCTATTTCACCATGCGGATTTATTCTCAATTCTACTCTATTGTTCTGTTTATGCTTGCCAATATAACCTTCTTTATTTGCTCTACATGCCATTATATTTTGAGTTTGTTTTAATTTGGCATTGGAATGCCAAGTTTACTTCAACTTAGAATGCCAAATTTATAACCAGTGTCATGCCCTTATCTCTAGCTCTCTTCAGCATAAGACTCAATGTCATGTTCCATAGTTAAAGCATGGAGAACACTTAACCTTAGATAAAAAACCTTTCACGCCCTTAACTGTTTGTTTAGGCACTTGGGACGCTAGATTTGGATTGTGTCACACTCTCCAACAACTCATTCACATTATAACACTCAAGACATACTTCCAAAATATGCCAAGAAATTTGGAAACAAGTAAAAAACCACTTCATGTCTCTTGGAGTTCGTTAACCACTAAGAAAACTCCATCTCTATACCTCATCTTGAAATTCTATGGTAGGAGTTAAATCTTCACATCTTTTGAAAGAATTATTTCCATCCCATGCCTTCTATCAAATGCAACATTCTCCATGAAAAGCTTTGACCTGAAATATTTGCGGTGCAATGATGTGTCAACCATGCCACAATGTCTTGCCAATCTGTGATCCCAGATCATCACACTCCAACGTGTCACCTTGCAAAGGGTCCCTTGGGTACCAAAAAATGCCAAATCAACATGCCATGTGTCACTTATCACAACATTCCATGTATCACATATATGGTGTGTGCCACAATATCAATTGCCCTGTTTTATGCCACCTACTACATGTCCTCTTGTCATTGGGCCATGTCAACTTGTTAGCCATGTGTCACCTATACGGAGGAGGGTCCTTGAGACCATGTGTTGGAGTGATTTTTAGTGTTATTAAAAAATGGTTGGGGTGTAAGATTTACGTTTTCTGTTTTCATTAAAGAAATTTTGAGGTCTAAAATGGGCCTCATAAGGAATGTTATAAAATAATAGTGTAAATAATAAAATAATAGTGTAAATAATAAAATAATATCAGATTACATCATCAAATTTTAGAGGGAAAAAAGAAAAAACTATTTTTTCAACTTATCTCCCTACGATTTTATTCAAATTTCGAGCAGGGGCACTTATTGGATGCGAAATTTAATTCCTCATCCAAGGGGTACGCATGTTGCATACTTGATAGTATCTGCTATGTAAAAAATGAGAAATACATGAAATAACATGATTGAAATCACTTTTTTCATGTATTTCTCATTTTTCATGTAGCAAGGTCCATTAAAAGTATGCAACATGGGTACTCCTTTGGATGAGGAATAAAATTCCACATCCAACGAGTGCTCCTATTCTAATTTTAAGTAAAACCATAAGGGGATAAGTTGAAAATACAAGTTGAAAAGAGTAGTTTTTTTTTTAAATCTTTTTACATTTTTACTCTGAAAATGGTGAATAACCTCCCATGGTTGACATAATCATCTTGAATCTTATTAGCTATTATAAAGTTGATTTTGGTTGTACATTTTTGTTTTGAGGCCCATTTTAGACTTCAAAATTTCTCTAATGGCTTTGAAAAATTTTCATCCCCCCGAAGTATGTCTACCACGGTAGTCATTTAAACATGATCCTCCACTAACCTTTTTATGTGACCTCCATGGTGGGACATGAATTTAAGTTTTTGTTAATGAGAAATTTCCCGCTCATGATCTCTATCAACTGAAAGACCATTACTATCCATGCCAAAGTCTCTTGACTAAAATTTACATGACACGACACTAAGTTATGCATATGATGATAAGAAAAATATTGTTTCATACCTTATGTTAGCATGCGTGGAACCATGTTCTCCTAGAACCCTTCCAAAATTCAAACTATCATAACTTTTGATCCCTTTGGTGTTTTTGAGAGTGCTATATATTGTTGGAAAGGTATCTTAGAGGACTATCGAGCTGACCAATTTGCATATGAATTTGAACACTTTACCTATAGGAAAAATTTATTCAAGGATATATTCTCTAATTAATAAAACACAAAAGACACATAAGCAATAATTAAAATGACAACTCCTTTGACATCAATGGCTACTCCTTTAACGTCAATGACAATACTTAGCTTGACAACTACTGCAACTATTTCTTCACTTCAATTTCTTCTATAATATACTTTCTATACATCCTAATGTTTTGCAATGTTGAGCCTGGAAACAACCGAATCTTATGCTCCACTTCCCTCTTCGGTGGCAACCCTTTAGGATTCTCGAACACATCCATGTATGCCTTTAAAAACTCTCCCAATTGCTATTTTTTTTCTTAGTACACCCCTCTAGGGATTATTTTTCTCTTACTAACTCTTTTATAAACTAGTTTTCTCTTAAAATAATAAAACATACTTCTTGCTTGAACTGATCAATTTCTTGGCTTGGTTGGCACTTAACAATGAAAATTTTGACTTGTATTTTTATCTGTTATTGGTGAATGATTTTGCATCCTTGATGATCCAATACTAGTTGGCTATTTGCATGAAAATTTCATCCTACATGTACATGTAGGGACTTCCAAACACCACTACACGTACATCAAGGGGAACTACATCTAGTTCTAATTCATCAATAAAATTAGTACCGATAACAAATATAATAAAGGTAAAGGTAATAAAATAGTACAATAGGTTTTATCTCTTCATCAATAAAATCAATATGGATAGCAAATTTTTAATGATCACGAACTTCCAATCTCGATTTGTTGACCATCTCTGCTGTAATGAGATTTTCTTGCGATCTTGAGTCAAACAGAGAACCATGTTGTTGGGAAAAGTATCCAATACGGAATGACCCTATCCCACTCTAAGGGTGATAGTACCTCAGCAACAATCGAATGCAAAGCTATTCAAGGTTACTTCTTTATGAGATGTAAGAGAGAGGAGAAAGAGATCCACTAACCGTTATCTTCCGCTAATGATTGATCCAATCTTCCCTCTTTGCCGCTTGCTCCCAGCTCCTTGCTCTTTCACTGGCCCAGCTACACAAAGATCCTGCAACAGCACAAGAAAGGGAAACTACAAGAAGCATACATCCATAATTGATTCAAGGATTAGGATAAATCAAATACACAAGCATCAATACGCAACAGAGACACATGCATATAGAAGAACCTCAAATGCTTTATTAATGGAAGAAGTAAAGTTCTAAGAGTGTTACAACCATAAGAGGCCCAATCCAGCAACACCTCCCAGCAGAAAGAAATCTCCTCTTCACCTCCTTCAAAGCAATCACCCAATAGTTCTATACTCAAACCAACAACACTTCCTTACATTCACAAGATTCCAGCCCCCTTAGGCCTCATGAGAGAGCTCTATATATAGGAGTTTTGGAGAAAGGATGAGTCAACTTGAGGCTGGCATGAAGCTGACTAGTGTCCTCTCCCACTTTAGTTATACTTCAGTTCTTGAGTCCACTTGGAGTTTCTTGCTTCCACTTGGAGATCTAGATCCTCTTACTCATCACAAGGCGAATTCCCTGATCCAAGTGTCATTTTGGAAGCTTCCTGGGCATTTGACACCTTGCAGAATGACTGTGCCACTTGGCCAATCTCGCCCAGCGCAGGTAGCCTTCATTAGATTTGACATTCAGCGCAGGTACAAAGTGGAGTAGTTGACATTCAGCGCAGATGCTCAGTGGAGCAGTTGACATGATCCAGAATTAGCCTGTTTTTGAGTGTTTTCAGGTGGAGAACTGATTTTCAGTGCTGTGGTTTGCTGACCTTGTTCCTCTAGGGGTAGGAACAACAAGTTTAGGGACTTTGGATCCCTCAGATTATTGACATTTCATGCTTCATGCTGTAAGGCACAAAAATGTCTATAACAGTTGCCCCCTAAAGTATGAGGTCGTTTATCGGGTGAAATGCTTTATCAGGAGGATCCGAAGTTCATTCAATCGCTGAGAGGCGCCCTGTAATAAAATACAATACAATACATTATTTTTCATTCTGCTTTCATGATCTAGCTGAGGCGGGCATTCCCATGCTCAGCTTTATAAATTCATTTTGGTACATAGAACAGACGATCGTCTGATGGTAGACTGATAATTCTCTGCTGAAATTATCATCCTTTGAGTAGGATGATCATCTGCTGCAATGATGTACATAACAAATGTCTTTATATCCTGAATATATATCGCAGCCCGGATGGATGAAACTAGATCCGGGGTCTTCAAACTCGTTCGATCTTCACTCTAAGTACAAGTCGATCCATGTGAGAATTGCGCTGAAGTTGAACATGGAAAGACATCGCTTGATTACTGGTCAATGATGTAAACCGTTAACAAGCGTGAGAGGAATCACCAATAATGACAATGACCCTCAAGGTACTGCAGTACAATTCACGTGGTGTGAATAAAGGACTTGGCATCGAACACCACGCAAAATCTTCTGGTCGAAGGTCATTAATGTATACCTGTCGCCGGAAGTGAGAAACTTGCCATTGAGGCATGCAAGCTTCAAAGTATTGGGGGGGTTTGTTCCTAGATCAACTTCTTGGATAATGAGATGAAGTCGACAAGAAGCGATCCGTCAAAGGAGGGCCTTAATGAATCCCACATTAGTGACACGGAACGGAGCTAATGATTTTAGTGGAGGTGAAAACAATCTGTGAAATATGATTCAGGGTGGCGATCATGGGTGGATGAAGGATAATGTATGGCAGTGGATGGGACACGGTTGACTCTTTCTGAACAACATCTCTTGAACATATAACGACACTGATGTGATGGATCAGTAGCATTACCCCAAATGTGGATGTTTTGGCGAGGACCATGGTGATGAGACCGGTGAATGAAACAACCCAACCCGATGTGATACGGAGGACAAAGTGTCATGTTCAAGAGCGACTTGCTACCATTAGAGCTTTGAGGTTCTCCCAATTTTTCCCCAGTCATTTCTGACCAGTACCTCTTTATTTTTGTCAAGATTGAGGAGGATAACATATGCTTGTTCTATAACCTGCCCTTCGGGCAAGCCCATCGCTACATTTTAACGAGCCTAGCGATAGGGAAACTCGTTCTCGTCTAAAGACAAGTTTGTCGCTATTTAACCATTTTAACGAGTCTAACGACAAGGAAAACTCGGTCCTTTTCATTTTTAGAGAGTCTGAAAAGGTACAGAAAGTTAACTCCAAAATTCCTTTTTCGTCATCTAATCCCTTAAGTCCGAAAAAGTATAAAACAATACAGAAGGGATGAGTTTTCGATAACTTTAACAAGCCGAATAAAACAAGCGCTCGACCTTTTTGTGCAATAATCCCTCAGGTCCAAAAAGATTAAAATCTAGAGGAGGGATAGCTCTTCCGGTCCTTTTAACGAGCTGGAAGGCCAAAACTCGGCAAACTTTTCATATTTTACGAGTCAGGAGAAAAGAGCTCAAAGAAGACTCGTCTTTTGAGGAACGAGTGATAAACAGGGATAGCAGCAGATTCCAGGTACAAGTTGGAATTTTCCAATCACGGCAGTGTCACAAGGATGGCTAGGTGAAATCACTCTTCGCAGCTGTTCCTCAAAATGGGTAAACAATCATATGGGGGTGAACGATCGGCCAAATGGAGTGGAGGTGGTAAGTGCAAACACGACCAAGGCTTTTATGGCTAATAAATTTACGATCACAATGGTTATTTACCGGAATAGGTTCATTTTTTAATGAGCTTAAACTCTGGGGGAAACTCTTGCTCACGCTTTTCTATTTTTTAACGAGCATAAATTCCGCGGTAAAACTGCTCGATCTTATGTTTATTTTTTAACGAGCATGAACTATGTGCTAAAACTGCTCGGATCTCGCTTTTCTATTTTTTAACGAGCATAAATTCCACGGTAAAACTGCTCGATATACCAGTCATAAAATAAGAATGTCTCCTGTGAGATCTCTATTTTTTATAGAGCTTCATCTTCACTAAGATTTTCTCCCTCTCATCCTTTCTTTATGCAAGTTCGGAAATGGCTAATCCCAAAAATAGATAAATAACCGCTCCTAGCTTGCACTCCAAAAGGTTTGCATGCCCCCAGGTATAAAGTACAATTTCAAGGCTGCCCCTACTTATCCGATAAAACATTTGTTTTAAAGGGTGAGGCTTGCCTCTTTCTGGTTACCCAAAGATTGTTTTGTTAACACCATCAAACGAAAACATTTCCTCGGCACTGTCTACCGAAGTAGACAATGGTGAATGACTGTTGTCAAACAAGTAACCTTATCAAAAGAATCTTGTTCTAGAACAACCCCTCTTCCATCCACGGACAGGGTACGGACTAGTCATATTCTTTCGTGGAAATTTTACTTTATACCCAAGGTTTCCTCTGCCCGAAGCAGACCAGGATGCATGCCCTCTGGGTTCCAGTCCCATCTTTCCGAATCACTCGCACTCATCGGGAAGGAGGACTGGGGGTGGAGACATTTCTTGGGTGAATAGACCATTGAGGGTTGGTATGTGACTATTTGCGATGCGTGATCCCGGAAATGAAAGTTGGTCTACGAGCTTGACCATTCTTCCTTCGTGTGGAAAACACATTACTCTAAAGAGTGAGGAGACTATAGCTCCCATGCAATATATATAGTCTCGTCCAAGGAGTAGGTTATAATCCAAGGGTCCTTGAACAACCATCACGTTCATTTGAACGGTCTTCCCTTTCAATGTAACAGGTACATTGGGGAGGATCCCTAATGGTCGACTGGTTCCTTTATCAAAACCCGAGAGATTTCTTATCTCAGGCAAAAGCTCCGGGGAACCCAATGCTTTCCAAGCAATAGAGGAAAGGATACTCACAGATGCCCCTTCATCAATGATAGTTCCAGCCATTACCATTCTATAAATTTGGACGATGATTCTGAATGGTATACTGGCTGGTAACCGAGGTCTGCCTAGTTGGTTCCAATCAAAGGATACAACCAGGTTGCTTGGTGGTGGGACCGAATACACGGCTGGGTATGACCCTGATGATGTTCCTTCCTGCGATAAAGGAATGGGCGTATTGCCTTGATGCTCATCAGAATCTGTGTTGATGAAAAGAATCTGGATGGTGTCATCCTTATTCTCTTCAGTGAGGGTGTCATTTGAAGATGAATCTTCAGTGACGGTGTCATTTGAGGATGAGACCTCTGAAGGAAGAACCGGGCCAACTGCCGTATCGACCTTTAGACTTTCGTCTGGTCTGGATTCAGTAGGTTCATTTTCAATGACTGACGCTTCAGCTGACCACTTGAGCGGGCCAGCTGTATTTTCAACCAACGAAGGACTTGGCACGAGTTTTTTGTATCCAAGAGGAAGCATTACCGGTGAAATCAGACGATCTTCCAAAACTCTCTTCGCTTCGTCTAAGAAGGGACAACGGTGGATGGCGTGTTCACCTTTACACAGTTTGCAGGGGGATCTTGCTCCCCCTCTTTGTCTTGAACCTTCACTTTCGCTGGTCGACGGTAAGCATTCAACATGGCTATCAGAGGTTGATGCTCCCGAATTGTGCAAACGAGGTGACCAGTCCCTTAGTATCCGGGGAATACAGGGACAATCTCTATGGAAGTGGCCTCCTCTACATATGACACATGGCGATTTAGGCCCGGTCTGTGCTGTCTGTGGATTTTTGTCAGATGTCTTTTGCTTGCCCCCAGTCGCCTTAGGCTCCTTCTTCTTCTTCTCCTTCTTCTCCATGGGAGCTTGGCTTTTGCCGGCTCTACCTTGCGAAGATGAAGGATTAGAGGAAGAGTTATAGGAAGTAGAAGGCTGGTGGGTAGCTCTAGACTCATCTAACTGTTGACTCGACTGTTCAGGAACCATGGTGGTCTGAACTACATTGGTTGAGAATAGCCAAATAGGCAGGCCAATTGTCAGTCCTGGAAGCGACAATGTGGCCATGTGGGGCGCACCAACTTCTCCCCAAGAGGAGAATGGACTAGGATTCCCATCATGTGGAATTCCTTGGTTGGGGCGTTCCATGTTCTCAACCTAAGATCAACGCAGGAATAGGAGGTGATTATGTTCCGTTTAAAATAAATTTTATAACGACGCTTTAGACACAACTTGCTTTTTCACTTTTTAAGAGTCGAGAAAAAGCTAAAGATGACTCTAGTATCCTTCGATGTTTTAACGAGCCCGAAGTGACAAATGCTCGGATGGACTTTTTCAGTTATAGATTTTGAAAAAGGCCAAAAGAAACTGCTCTGGAGTTCTAGGCAGAGGGTGTGCCAAACTTTTCGCAAAACCACAGAATACGTTTTACGGTACGAGTGGTCGATCTTCGTGAATGCTGTGTTCACTGCATTGCGATCAGTAGGGCGGCCGACACGGTTTCCTATGGATAAAGGCTTTGTTCCTATAGGGGTCTCCCAATAACGCGACGGTACGTGGGAGCACAAGTCCGTATTGATACTTATCGCTTCACCGTGGAGGAATCACCCAACCACTCAACGCTAAGATATCACGTTTAACGACGCCGGAACACGTCTCTAGCTTAGACCTCTATGTGTTTGCGTTATGTTTCAATGCGTTGTTATGTAAATTCAATTTATTTTAAGGTTGATCTTGCTTAGCAGTTTGCCTTTATGGATCACCACGAGATGTATGATAACACTCCTAAATGCAGTCTAAGATGATAAGAAAGCTTTTCAATCTTTCAACTTTGAAAATCTTAACTACTGAGGGAAAAGAAAGATAACATCTTTTCACACAGATCATAGAGCACACACTAATGCATTTTCCCCTAAATCAACATGCAAACTGTCATAATGCACATGCACAATGCAGGTATTTCTTTTCTCTTTCTTAATGTTTGTGCGACACAAAAAGAAAGCTGTTGTATAACTTTGAATTCAATTTCAAGTGAAAGCAAACAAGCTTGTCCAAAATCAAAAGACACCTTAAGATTTACTTGTTTCGACACTAGAAATATATAAATTCAAACCATATGACGAAAATAAAAGCTCAATCAGCTATGAACAGCAAACAAACTAACTCTTAAGATCAATACGACACTTTATCACAGGTCTAGATCTAAGAGGCCACAACAAGACTAGTTCACTTTCGTTATGGGAAACTGTAAATGATACAAGAAATACACAAAGAAAAAACACAGTTTCTTTATACAACCGAGGCGGAATAGTGGTAAGGAAAGTTGGTTTCAGATAGGCACATTGACTGGTAACAGGCAACAAAAACAAGAGTGAAAACAGGGCAAGAAACAGCAGGAAACCCCAGTAGCACAAGGCAAGACTGGTCCAGCGCAGGTGGTACACAGGCAGTTTGACCTTTAGCGCAGGTAGCCCCTTCGGGAACTGCGCTGAAATGCAGACAGCCTTCACACAGCCTGCACTGAAGAACGAAACTTTCGTTTCTCTTGGTTTCCGGGTCACAGATTGCTCAAAAATTCACAGTTTTTGGCCAAATCAGAAGCTATCAGTCAAGGACACACTAAGGGATGACAAGGAGGATGAAAAGCTATCACTAAGAGCTTATTAGAGTCCTTGTGGATCAGCTCTTCAAATCATAAACTTGCCCAGAAACTGAGCTAGAGTAGCTACCTTCTACTTTGCATTTGAAAGATCCAAATGCAGTTCGATTCGGTACTCCCTGTGTTTATGAAATGAATAGCAAGAAACACAAACAACCAACAAGATACGATCCCCAGCGGAGTCGCCAATTTGTTGTTGGGAAAAGTATCCAATACGGAATGACCCTATCCCACTCTAAGGGTGATAGTACCTCAGCAACAACCGAATGCAAAGCTATTCAAGATTACTTCTTTATGAGATGTAAGAGAGAGGAGAAAGAGATCCACTAACCGTTATCTTCCGCTAATGATTGATCCAATCTTCCCTCTTTGCCGCTTGCTCCCAGCTCCTTGCTCTTTCACTGGCCCAGCTACACAAAGATCCTGCAAAAGCACAAGAAAGGGAAACTACAAGAAGCATACATCCATAATTGATTCAAGGATTAGGATAAATCAAATACACAAGCATCAATACGCCACAGAGACACATGCATATAGAAGAACCTCAAATGCTTTATTAATGGAAGAAGTAAAGTTCTAAGAGTGTTACAACCATAAGAGGCCCAATCCAGCAACACCTCCCAACAGAAAGAAATCTCCTCTTCACCTCCTTCAAAGCAATCACCCAATAGTTCTATACTCAAACCAACAGCACTTCCTTACATTCACAAGATTCCAGCCCCCTTAGACCTCATGAGAGAGCTCTATATATAGGAGTTTTGGAGAAAGGATGAGTCAGCTTGAGGCTGGCATGAAGCTGACTAGTGTCCTCTCCCACTTCAGTTATACTTCAGTTCTTGAGTCCACTTGGAGTTTCTTGCTTCCACTTGGAGATATAGATCCTCTTACTCATCACAAGGCGAATTCCCTGATCCAAGTGTCATTTTGGAAGCTTCCTGGGCATTTGACACCTTGCAGAATGACTGTGCCACTTGGCCAATCTCGCCCAGCGCAGGTAGCCTTCATTAGATTTGACATTCAGCGCAGGTACAGAGTGGAGCAGTTGACATTCAGCGCAGATGCTCAGTGGAGCAGTTGACATGATCCAGAATTAGCCTGTTTTTGAGTGTTTTCAGGTGGAGAACTGATTTTCAGTGCTGTGGTTTGCTGACCTTGTTCCTCTAGGGGTAGGAACAACATGTTTAGGGACTTTGTATCCCTCAGATTATTGACATTTCATGCTTCATGCTGTAAGGCACAAAAATGTCTATAACAAACCACTATTGGTCTTTTTAACCAATATCTTTATGTGGAAGGTTTTGGTCATTTCCTACTCTTATTGTTGAAGGTTACTCAAATTCACTAACCAATATCTTTATGTGGAAGGTTTTGGTCATTTCCTTCTCTTATTGTTGAAGGTTACTCAAATTCACTTCCTTATGCATCGCAGATGATCTTCTTGTCCACATTTGCATAATTTTCAACCTTTTTCCTTAAATTAGTGGTCATGAAATTCTTCTTCTTATTATATTTCTTTTTGTTCTTTGTGTTAAACTCTGGATGCAACTTCCAACATTTCTCTTCCATATGGCGATCAATGTTAAAGTGGTTATAGTGGTTGCTAGGATATTTTCATTGATATGTTGTGGCTACTGTATTTTTATATTTTCCTTGTTTCCACGTCTTCCCCTCCTTGGAAGTGTCATAGTTCTCCTTTTTCTTTGATCCACTTTATTTCCCTTTCTTTTAGCCTATTTTCTCTAGGTACTATGCATGTACACAAGCCTCATCCATTGATATGTGCTTGAATAGCATCAATTTCTTTTGTATATAGATTTGTAGACTCCCATATACTTGACAAGTACATCTAGCTTTTTTGGGGAGACAACCAACATTATGATCATCTTTCTAAATTTTGTGGTGTACTCTTATACACTCTTTCCCTTCTTCTACTTGAAGTATTGCCACCGGATCCACTAGTCCTCTACATACTCATTAGGGTAAAATTGTTACTGTGCCAGGGTTTTAAAGTCCTCAAACTTGGTAACTAGAGGATCTCCCTCCAACCTCAAGGTCCCTATGTGGATTTCGCATTAAGTCAAGGAATGGCCTTCTAATTTCTGTTGCACAAATTAAATCTTATGTTCTTTCTCTATATGATGAACACTAAAATAATATTCTAATTACTGTAACCAATGATTTAGCTTTAGATCATTGATCATACCTCGATATGGCTTGATATTGACCTTTTATTCTAATTTGAATAGGCACTATGAAGGGTTCACGACACTCGAACTGGAGTTGATCCTTTTTAGGTTCTTTCTTTGGCTCCTTCTTAGTTTCTTTTTGATCCCCTGATCTCGCCTATGATTTTAACTCTGCATTAGAACCACCATATTCTTTAAATAACCTATGTTTATTGGTTAGGGCCTCCATGATGAGATTTATGTTATGGTTTGTTTCAACAACTTGTGCTTCCAACCATGATAACCTCTCCTCTACAAGATCACGAGGCTTATTCACAGATTTGTTGGCCATGATTGGGGTTTTATGAATTTTATCTTAGATAATGTATATCCCTTACAAATATCAACAATATATCCAAACAATCTTGCTATGATATCAATATGAACTATAAATTTCCATGTATATTCCAATGTACAATCCATCACAACAAATTTTATAAAATTATACTTAAAAACATGAAATCTATACTATGAGGGTTTATTTTTATTTTTATTTCTTGATTCATAAATTATTGTTTATTGCATATGCATTAAAATTATAGTTATGTAGAAAATAGAGACCAGTGTAATAAAAACTCACAAGCCACTATCGAAACAATATATATCTTCAGAAACCCTTCTGAGAGAAAATCCAGCTAGAAGGTGAGGCCACTTTTTTCTCTTTGTTTATATAGAAAATGGTTGAGTACAAAGAAGTAAGGCTTGTCACCCTGCAAGGAAAAATCATTTCCGTGTTCTCTCTCCCTATCTCTCTTGGCTACTCTTCTCACTTATGGAACAAAAATGCACTTGAAAAGAATGGAATCCCTTTTCCCCCTAGTGGCCCTGTTATAACACAACCCAATATCCTAATAGTGGTTAGGTTTGACTCCTTCAAATATTAACTAGAGTTAAAATATTGACTCTTCTAGAGTCCTCTTCATCATCATCACATGCTGATTGTTATGCAACCAACTCACAAAAGATAGATCAACGACTTGAAAAGTATCCTCTTCAAGGGAAACCTCTGTTACATTACATAAATGAACAATTCTTGGATGATAAAAATGACAAGGCCTCCTTTGCATATATAGGAGTCTAAGGGGTCACAATATAATTAGAGCCTACATAAAAATAATAATGTAAGGGCACAACAATAAAAATAGTGGGATTCTATGGGGCACAACAATAATAATATGGGGGTTACATGGGCACAACAATAACAATAAGGGGAACCCCAAGGGTTAGCTCAGTTAGTCAAGTTCCTATTACTATGTACTTCTCTAATTGGGAGGTGACAAGGTAAAATATCCTCGATGCCCTTGGGGTTAGGCCTTGCTTGTTTGGTCGACAGGTAGATCCCTTTGGGTTGATCTTCCTAGATTTTTCCCGTGGATGTAGCAGCCACCTAGTGTCCGTGAGGCACCCTTAAAAAAACAAAAAAATAAATAACATTAAAGGGGCTACACTAACAATAATAATAAGGGGGCTACACTAGTATTATAGGGAACTAATATGCCCCTCTCCTTCAAAAAGGTGTTGTCCTCAACGCTTAAGTAGTTATGGATGCTTCTATATAAAATTATCATCCTCCCATGTGGAATCTTCAACAGGTAATTTCTTCCACTTAATGAGATACTTTGAAATAGATTGATTCCGTAGCCGTTAGACTCTTGTTTCCGTGTATTCTTCAGGCTCTGTTAGGGTCCTATAATAATAGGATTCATGATTTTGAACTGACTATGGTTAGTCTTGTAATATTGTACATACTTTTGATTTTTGCAAAATGTTTTCCAGATTAAAAATTAAAAAATGTAAAGAGGGTATGTCATAAAAGAATAATCAAAGGACAAAAAGAAAGGAAAAAAAAAGTGAAAATTATGAACCCAAAAAAGAAATAAAACAGATCATGAAAGTGTGCAAGTTCAAATGCCACTACTTTTTACTTTACTATGCAAAATAAGGTTGTGTGTAGCTTGTCATAAATGTCACAATCTATGATGGTCAAATAGCTTAATCTTCACTCATTCATGTTTTAAATTTCATGTTAATACAAAGAAAATGAAGATTTAGCCAAAATGTTTAAACTTGTTAGATCAGTAATTAGGTAGAGAATAAAAATAAGCTCATTAGTTTAATTTGAGCCATTAGAAGTTATAAGGTTAGAATTAGATAGTTTTCTTGTCAAAAGAAAAGGAAATAAAGGGCCAACAAGCTCAAATGCACCCAATAAATGAAGAGAAAATGTTAGGATAAATAAAGGGTAGATAAAAGAAAGGTTGTAAATGCATAAGATTGCTAAGTCAAAAGCACATTTATCATGGTTAATCCTATTTTTCATGTGTAGGAAGATTTATGAGAAAGAAAGGATATCCACCAAGCTTGTTTAACTAATTTCCCCTCATTTCATTATACCCCCACATACTTATTTTCTAATTTCCCCATTATCCCTTCATTTCTTATAAAATACACTTTTTCCCTTCATTTTGACCTTTACCCCTTGGTTTCACACATTTCCCTAGTAATAAAATTTCAAAAATCATCCCCCTTCCTAAAAACCCCTTTCCCTAGTGTGAAACCCATTCCCCATTACAAATATCACTTCCCCCCTTATTAATTTCTCCTTTCCCCTAAAAAACCCTATCCTAAGTTTTTTATCCCCTCGCATTATGTAATTAACTTTCCCCATTTCATATTTCCCTGACAAACCCTTTTTAACCCACCAACCCTTGGTGCAATTAAAAAACCCCGCCACATAACCCATGGTCCCTCTTTATTAACCCGTTGATTAGATTAAAAAACCCGACAATTATTCGCTAATTAATTACATTTCTATGTAATAAAACCCCGGGCCCCACAAATCACTTTTCCGATTCCGTCCGTGTAACTCAGCTGTGCGATAGCCCTCCGATCTCCTACCCCTAGATCCGATGGTGTACATCCATATCGTGTGGGTTCATCGTCCGATCGATAACAACCCAAGAGCATGTGAGATTCACGGTTTTGCTTGGGCACTGTTCTGCTATGTGGCGGCACCAGGCTAGATCGCATAATCGCGAAAAATACCACCTGCCCTCCAAAAGCGGTGTGATGGACTAGAAAATCACCTCCTTGCCCAGACCAAAAACTGCCCATTGTTCATTGATTATTTTTGTGCCAAAATGTGATCGTTACCCGTTAGGCTGAAAAAGCCCCAAACTGCTCTTTTCGCTCGTTTTCCACTGCAACTGCTGCTTAGCTATTTGTGACACCCTGAAACCTCTGTGACAAATTTGACCACAATTTGCTGCCTAAAGAATCCAAATACCTAATTAAAGCAACCAGTTGATAGTTGAAGCCACAATACCCTCTGCATTCTCCACTGAAACCAATCTGCTCATCAAACCATCGCTTTCCAGGTATTCTTGGGAAAACTAGACTTCAAATTTGAAAAATCAAAATTTAAATTGAAAGCTTAATTAATTGAATTAATTAAAGAAAACTTTCCCGAATTAAAAAGAAACCTAGTTCTACGTCCCAAACCCTATTTATGAACTATAATTACCCTCCCACTCTTCCAGAGCTTACAAACCTCACTTCTGAAACCCCTCAAAGCCTAATTCAAATATGAAAACCCAATTATGGCTTCCCAAACCTCTCTGGATGTGAGGCCTCTGCAAACCCCTCACCTGGACATCGACCACCTTGCATTAGCAGAAAAAGATTTCCAAATAAAGGGAACAACTTCCCTTGCCTACCTTCTAAAGCTCCACTGCTGGAGTAAGAACAAATTTTTAAATTAGAATGATGACATTCACCTTTGGGAGTCTAATTTGCCCAAGTATTTGTTTCCATAAGTGCACCCATTCCCAGAAATCATCCACTTCTATCATTCTTGTTGCATTCCCAGCCAAAGAGCCATTGTCACCCCTGACCAACAAATTTTTTTACCATCACTGAAAAATCCATTAACCAAATGCTGCAGGTCCAACTAAGCCCTAATGAGACCCCACTGTTTATTAGAAACTTGCTGGACCTCTATACCAAGTTAGACCTTCCCAGAATAGCCCAAATTTTCCAAAATTTCATCATAGAGGAATGTCATACTCCCACAGATAGTCCCCCTTATGCTGCCACCATTTTTTATTTTATTTTTTTAATTTTTAATTTTTATTTATTTTAATTTTAATTTTTTAATTTTAATTTTAATTTTAATTTTTTAATTTTAATTTTATTTTATTTTTATTTTATTAATTAATTAATTAATTATTTTTATTTTTATTTATTTATGTTTATATTTATTTTGTTTTTATATTTATATTTATTTATATTTATATTTTATTTTTTATATTTTATTATTTTATTTTATTTTTTATTTTTTATTTTATTTTATTTATTTTATTTTTATTTTTATTTATTTATTTATTTATTATTATTATTATTATTATTATTATTATTTATTTTTATTTTTATTTTTATTTTTATTATTTTTATTTTATTTTTATTTTTATTTATTTATTTATTTTTTTCTTTCTGAGAGAGGCAAATAGATTATTACCATGCTCTCTTGCATTTTAGGATACACCACAGATGAGCATGTGGATGAGGTTGTCCTGGCTTTCCTTTCCATCTTTAGCCTAGGCAAGCCTCCTGTTGTAATTTACAATTATGCTCAGTTCATAGCAGATAGGATGCATGAACAGTTCACCAGACTACCAACTGAAAGAGTTTTCAAGTATTCTTTAATTTTATTTCATATGTTCTTGTACTACCAGTCAGATAAATTCCCTGTCAGCATCCAGAAATTGGATACCAAAGGAAATCCAAGGTCAGTTATATAATTTACACACTTGATCCAAAAGTACTCCACTATATTCACTTACAAGGACTTCATTGATTCATTTGTCCATCTAGTTATGAATATGCTAACTAGTAGCCCTCAACCCAAAATCAGTCAAGAGATCAAAAGGGTGTTACAGTTGGCAAAGAACAGTAATGTGGGAGACTGGTATCTATACCAGAACCACACATAAATAAGAGTTTTGGATGCCAAATTGCCCCTTACAAACTACCCAAATACCTCCCCATGAGGATATTTGCATTAGAATACTTTAGGCAGGTTATAAATTCTAATGAAGTCAACTTCCTATCAGCTAAGAAGAAGATCCAATTCAAAATGAAAAATCAATTGGGCCCCTTCATTTGTAATACCAGAGAAGTTGGACCAAAGGCAGATAGAATTTTGCAACAAATGAATTTCAAGAACATCTTTATGTGGTAGTATGACCCTCATGGAGTCATAAACAAGCTAAGGATCAAGGTCAAATTGGGACCGTTCATCCATCATCCCAAACTAGACATTGAGAGGTTTTCCAACCAGTTAGAATGGTTGGAAAACACTCTAATAGACATGGAAAGTACTGTAGTTGATGTAGAAAATATATTGATTAATGTAGAGAAACAGATTGATGAAAGCTCCTTCCTGCAGGTTCTAGAACTAGGAGAACCAATGAATATTCCTCATGTTTTACAAACTCCAGTAAATAAAGACAAGAACCCAAAGAGAAACATGGAAGAAGGTTCCAGTTCAGCTATGGAAACCACAGATGAACAGTTCAAGATCAGTTGCAGGAAGAGGCCCAAGCTTAATCTTGTAATTGAATAGGAAGACACCATTGACTCAGTGAAAATCACTCACACTGATATAATGGTGGAAAGGAGCAAAGGCACATCAGCTTCAGGAGAAACTCACTAGACCTCAACATCAAACACTCAACTTATTGAGAGACAGTTCAGTGTTGAGGTTTCTTCATTCACCAGGCCTGTGGATAAAGAAAAGGATATCAAGGACATATGTAAAGAAATTAAGTTGAGGAATGAGAAGTTGAAGGCTAAAACCTATGCTCAATACTTCAAGCAGACACCAGTAAATCAAAATAGGTTGATGTCAGCCTTTAAAATCAAAACAGGAAAAATGCAGATGTCATTCCTGCAACCTACAGTCCAACAACCGAAAACATCAGCTGACTACAGGAAAATGGATTTTGAGGTTTTGGCCAGGGATGTTCATCCCATTGACCAAATTGAGTTCCACAAGCACGCAGGTGAGATGATTTATTCCACCTTGATAGGTAAAGCCATGGAAACACATAAGCTACAAATTTCATTAGATAATATCACTCCACAATACAAATTGGAAAAGGCCTCGTCACAGGCCAAGGACAACAGGACCAAGTCACTAGAGGACTTGGTAATTGAGTTGGGATATGATCCCAATGATATCAAGGCTATTGAGAAGTTAATAAAGAAAAAGAATGAGGACATTGCTGCTCTCAGAAAACAACTGAAGCTTCCTCATTTAGAGCATCCACAGACAAAAGAGGTCCTTGAAAGCCAAACTCATCAGGAGGAGATGATGGACCTTGTTCTTCAACTTAATGATCAACTAAAGGAAATGGAGAAGGAGTTAGACAACTTGATACAGTTGAAACAAGCCAGTCTTGAGACTGCCATTGCCACTGTCATCCCAACAGTTACCACAACAGTACCATCCACTTTGGAAACATCATTGGTTCCTACAACTCCATTGGCTATAGGCCTCCCAACTTCTACAATGTCTACATTAGCAACAGGTTTGACATCAGTAGCAACCCAGCCAGGTGATGAGGCAAGCAAGTTGGTCAAGGCAATGGAGCACATGTCCATTTAGACCACAGAGATGAAAAAGATTAAAGAAAATACAGTCTAGATAATGATAACAAGCTTGCCCAGATTATCCACAAAGAAGAAGTACATAAGGCAACTAGAATGAATGAAAGAATAATGAGCTTAGAGAAAGATATGGCAATAAAGGAGCCACTTGGCCAAGCCAAGGAACAATTATGGGCCAATATCATTGACTCTGTCAATGATATTTGGCCATCCATTCAAGTAATATTTGAGCAAAAAGACTTAGTGAAAGAGGCTATAGAAGCCATACAGAGAGTTAAAGCAGAACTGGGAGACAGGCCAAAGGAAGCCAATAGAATAATTCATTTCATCAACTCCAAGAACAAATATGAATTACAGGAGCTAGAAATACCTGACAGGATTGGTACAATACTAGAGGTAAAAAAGGTCCTCACCAAGAGGAATTTGATGATGAACCTTGAAGAGAAATGGCAAACCATGCAGCTGGCTATAGACATGTTCATGGTTAAGGTTGATGTTTTGAGGTGGAAAGGTCTACCAAATCCCTTGGTAATAAATGAAAAATTGATGCCACACGAAGACTACAACAGAAGAATTAGAGAAGTGGCAAGGGATCAGGTAAAAACTTCCTCTATGAAGGGGATGCCTACTGGCAAGGTCCTGTATCAGACCTTTGAGAACTTGTTTTACCTCCGGTATGAGGTAAAACACCTTTTTGTAAATAAACCCACTTTTGCCAAATACACTGAAGCAGATGAAATATACAGGAAAATGGTAAATATCCAATTACCGGATGTAGACACATGGGATAAATTGAATGAATTACTATAAAGATACATAGTCAAAATATAAAAATGTACAGTAAGGATGAAAATAACACAGTAAAAGGATGATGATAGATTAGCCAGGTAAAAGAGTATCAGTTGAAAGGTCAAAGTACAAAGAAGAGACAACGTGAAGACCAACAACAAAGCAGAGAATAAAAAGCAAAATATTAGAGCATAAAGAACAACACAACCTAATAAATCGGGAAAACATACAACAGTTGAATATCTGTCTCTATCTTCTTGCATGAAGATATTTCTTTCTCCTAGATTAATTCCCAAGGCAATTTGGGATATTTTGTAAAATATTTTTGTATAAATACTTCATATTTCGAAGTGTTGAGGGTGGATTGCTAAACATCTGTAGATTTGTATTGATCATAAAACTTGAGGGTTATTATACCAATTTTTCAAGTCAACAGACTGGACTGAGGAATAAAAAGATTGCATTACAGGATTCATATGTTGAGCTATTACAGTGAAGTATTTTCTTTGTCAAATTTGTTATCTTCTTATGTATCTCACAAATTTACATGTTATCTAAAGTAAATGAGTTAATTGGCAATTTATCTCAGAATTTGTTTAAGTACACTCTGTTTTGAACATTTGATCATTTCTATGTTTTCTTCTGATATCTGATCTAAGAATCCTTAATTTCTTTCCCATCCCAGTTGACCTCTTTTGTTTCTTTCATAATCCGAACTAAGGAAACCTTAATTTCTCTTTGGATCTGATTGAAACCAACTTCACCATCCAGCCTTAAGATCTGAATAACTCAGCTACCTTTCCCTGTAGACACTGTTTTTAGAACTTGATCCAGTCTTTTTTGCTTGACATTTAACCCCATAGCCCAATGGTAAAATAAATCCCTCTATCCATCTAATTAAGTGACCCCACCACCAAATCCAAATCAAAACCCAAGTATAATCATAACTAGCCTAAAATAAAATAACTAAACAAAGTTAAATCATAAAGAGAGAGACCTCTTTGAGAATTAGGAAGGCTAGATCCTAATATCCAAAGCTGGTTTGTGGTTACCTCTATCATTTCTTTCTCATCAACTCAAAAGAAATTTTGGAGTGATAACATATTTGTGACCATACTGGGGACTTCGATCCTCAGTGTAATAAAAATTTAAGGAAATATTATTTCTCATCTTTTTCCCCTTAAGGTCATTCTAGATATGATGTTAAAAAATTTCAAAAAAAAAATTAAAAAACTAAAATTATAGCTCCCGAAAAGACTCACTATACCAGGGAAAATCAAGATCCAAACGCTGCTACAATAGTTGATGACCCTAATAGAATTTTAAGGAAATAAAAAAGGTAGAAACTCAAGCAAGTAGTAGCCAGTTAGTTAAAGCAAATTCACTCCCCAAGGAATGGTAAACTTTAGAGGACATTCTCTTTGATTTGTCATTTTACCTTTCATTGTTTAGAACTAAATCAGAAAATGCAATTCATGAAACTATATTAGACTCTAATTTCATTCAATTCGTTGAGTCAAAAAAGGCGCCTATCCATCCAGATTTAGATAAACTTGTGTTGGAAACTTTTGACAAACTAGAAGCTTTAACCTCTACATTGATAAGCCATACAAATGATGCCTATCTTCAACAATCAGTTGAATTAGCTGCCCTCACTGCTATTGCCTCTGAACTTTCTGCAGAATCTTCAAATAATGTAAATACACCTTCATTTACTACCACCTCGCCTATAGTATCCACCACAATTCATTCCCCTAAACCAATTATTCCTCATCTTCCTCTTCAACCAAACACCTCAAGTTCATCTAGTTCATCTCCACCCATTTCAAGTCCTTCTTCAAGCACCACTACTTTGCCCCCGAGTCACAAAATCTCAGCCATGGAAGATAGATATGCACCTTTGGTTTTACCAGCCTAACTACATGGCATGCCCCAAGATTACCAAAGAAAAATCTTTTTGTTTGATGCTACTGGTTAGTATACTGCCCAACAACAAGTGAACAAAATAACTGATTACTTTGAATTACATGAGATTGATGAGTCTGATGTCCAAATGAGGTTATTTGACCAGACATTGACAGGAGATGTTAAGAAATGGTTCAAAGGTTTACCTGCTAATCATATTGCAAATTTAGGTGCTTTTCATAGATTATTCATTGATAGATGGGAAAGAGAGAAAAGCCCTCTACAAATACTATCTGAATATGATAACATTAGAAGAGATCCTAATGAATCAGTTCAGGATTATTGTACTAGGTTCAATAACATCTACAATGCAATCCCCGCTAATATTAGACCTCCACCAGACCTAGCATTGATCAAATTTCTTGATGGTTTTGACACTGACATGTCATACCAATTAAGGGAAAGAAACCCTGAAACATTAGAACAAATGCAGAGTAATGCTATTAGTGTAGAAGCCAATCTATTAGCTACGAAAGCTAGGATGAGAAATGAAAAAAGAGTTGTCATTAAAGAGGAAAATTCCACTTCTGATGGTAAAATAGATAGTTTGGAAAAGAGCGTAGAGATAGTAATGGAGAGATTAGAAAACATGGAAAGAAAAACTCACTGGGAAAACCAATAGCCACCCCCAATAAGAAACCCCAACTTTAGGAAGAATCCTAACATTGGAAAGAATGCTATAACATATCAACAAATTGGGCCACCCTTCTAGGAAAACTATGCTGAGGGTTCACAAACCCATGAAGAAGAGGATGACACCGAAATAAACCTATTAGGGATTAAAAATGAAGAACCTATTTTTCTTACTCAGGAAGAACATGAATTATACATGCTGCAATAATTGTAATTAGAATCTGGAGAATCCTTTGATTTTGAGCAAGGCTATGAATCTGCTATATATGAGATTCACAAACAGTACAACCTTAGAAGCAAAAAGAATACTAAAATTTCTAGTAAGAAATCAATCGAAACCCACACTAAAAAGATAACAGAAGCTCCTATGACCAAAGTTCTACAAATTTTCCCTAGGAGAACTCAGGAGAATTCCAACAAAAAATTGTAGATATTACTTCATCTGAAACTCAAACTGAAGCTGTTACTCAAAACATTCCAAATAAGAGAATTCAAAACAAAAGTGCTGAAACACAAACTGAAGTGCCAAGTACTGAAAAACAAGATAAAAATACACAAAGCACATTTGCTAAGGAAGATCTCATCTAATCAGGCAAAACTCAATATCATAACTAAGATAACAAAATTGTAAATATCAGTTCCTTTGACCGAGCTAGTAAAAAATGAATCATATAGAGCACAAATCACTGAAACATTAAATATAGGTGAAGGAGAGGATGTTGTAAACTTGAGTGATGATCAACCTAAGTTATTGTTTGGTCCTGAAGTAAATGGCACACACCAACAAGGGGGTATCCATCCTTTCTACATTAGCTTGAATATTCATGATAAAATATTACATAATGCTATGCTAGACTCAGGGGCATCCCATAACTTAATGCCAAAAGCAATCATGGAGAGACTAAACTTAGATATCACCAGACCATACAAGGACCTCTTTTCCTTTGACTCTAGCCAAGTTAAATGCCTTGGTCTGATTAAGGATTTGTGTGTAACTCTAGTCCAATGTCCAACAAAGAGTATTTTCATGGACATAGTAGTTGCTGATATCCCACCCAAGTATGGAATGCTATTATCTTGCTCATGGGGAGCCAAATTGTAAGGACCTTTACAGTTAGATATGTCATATGCCACTATATCTGGTTTTGGTCAACAAAGGAACTTTACATAGAGACCTTGATGAAATACATGGTGAGGAGTGCAAAAAACCCTCAAAATTTCCCTATATACTCAATGCATTTTAATATGGACTCTTTTATCTTGTACAATTCAGACAATGCAAAAAACGAAATCAAAACTGTAGAAGAAAAATACAAAGCTCCTGATAGTGAAAACATTTTTCATGAGTCCCTATGGCATCTAGATTTTGATGGCTCTGTGAATAGATTAGGAGCAGGTGCAGGAGTTTGGATTCACAACATGGAGAATAATCATTTTGAAGGTCATGCATTTATATTAAACTTTAAATGCACAAACAACATGGCAGAATATGAAGCTCTAATCTTAGGACTACAAATGGTTAGAAAACTTGGAGCCAAGAGAGTTTCTATCACAGGAGACTCATAATTGATTATAAAACAAATCAAAGGTGAATACTCTATGAATAATCCTAGACTTAGCCAATATAGAGACACTGTCCTAGATTTGGTGATTTTGCTGCCATTCCTAGGAAATAGAATATGCAAGCTCACAGTCTGGCCACTTTTTCTAGTACCTGCAACTTTCCTTTTCAGCCCAACCACCAGTACACTGTGGAAGTGAGGCATAGGCCTGTTATACCTGACAATTTGAAATATTGGCAGATTTTCTCACAAGATTCACAAATTTACGATTTCATGAATGCTAAAGGAGAGTTTCAAAATTGTTATATAGATATAGGTTGTATAGTAGACAATAACATAGATAGTGAGAAAGATGTAAATGCTTTACATATAGGTAAACCCACTAATTTCACTAAAGTAGAAATAAATAACTTAGAAAATGTAGAAATAGAAGAAATAATGAATGATGATCCTGAAATTTGAAACCGCAAAGATAATTTTTTGCCGAAGGTATTAGTCCCATAAGAGGATTTGTTTGATTCAAATTATGTAGCTAGGAAACCAAAAATGGAGCCTTTAAGAGCAGATATAGAAGAATGTAACATAGGAAATGAAGAAAAACCCAAGCTTATCAAAATATCCAAAGAATTACCTCCAGATGAAAAATTGAAGTACATAAACTTGTTCAAATAATTTCAAGATGTCTTTGCTTGGAGTTATGAAGACCTTAAGTCTTATGACACCAGCATAATTTAACATAAGATACCTATCAAAGAAGACCATAAACCATTTAAACAGAAGCTTAGGAGAATTAATACAGTTCTTATTCCACTCATTGAAAAGGAATTAAAAAGGATTTATGATGCACAGATCATAGCACCCATTAGATATTCAGATTGGGTCTCAAACTTAGTCACTACTAGGAAGAAAATAGGAGAAATCAAACTCTGTGTTTATTTCAGAAACTTGAACAAAGTCTCATTAAAAGACAACTATCCTCTCCCAAAAATGGACCATATTCTTCGGAGGGTAGTAGGCTCATCAAGAAGTTCATTACTTGACAGATTGTCTGGATATAACCAGATCTTAGTTCAACCAAAGGATCAAGCAAAAACTGCATTTACTACTCCTTGGGGTACTTTCATGTATTTGAAAATTCCTTTTGGCTTAATGAATGCAGGTGCTACATTCCAAAGAGCTATGGATATAGCCTTTGCCAAAGAAATTCATGAGTTTCTAGTAGTCTACTAGGATGATATTACAATGTTTTCAAAATCAGATAATGAACATCTGGATCACCTAAGAAGAGTTTTATTTAAATGCAAAAAATTTGGTATTTCTTTAAATCCCAAAAAGACACTCTTTGGTCTAGAAGAAGGTAAACTATTGGGACAAATAATATCCAAAGATGGAATTAGGATAGATCAATCTAGAATAGAGGCTATCTTGACCATCACTCATCCTAGAAACATCAAAGAATTACAATCATTTTTAGGCAAAATAAATTTCCTAAGGAGATTCATTTCAAACTTAGCAGAATTAATTAGAGAACTAAACAACATGTTAAAGAAATATTCAACACTTAAGTGGACAGTAGGGGCTAAACACTATTTTGAGGCCATTAAAGAAGCCCTTACCAAAACACCAGTCCTCATAAGTCTTGATTTCCAAAAATATTTTATAATTTTTTTTTTGCTTCAAAACATACGATTACATTAGTCTTGTTGCAAAAGAATGATCAAGGTTATGAGAAACCAATTGCATTTTTCAGAAAATCTTTGAGAGATGCTACACTAAAGTACAATATCATGGAAAAACAAGCACTTTCTTTAGTGAAAGCTATTAAAGATTTTAGAGTATACATCTTGTATTCACACATCATTGCTTATGTTCCAAATTCAGTAGTAAAGGACATTCTGACACAGGAGGGGCCTGAAGGAAAGAGAGGCAAATGGATTGCCACTATTTTGGAATATGACATAGAAATAAAGCCTACAAAACTTATCGAAGGCCAAGGTTTAGCTAAACTCATAGATGAATCAAACTGTCCGGCCTTAGATATAGATTTCATTAGTGCCCTAGATGATTAGGAACAAATGGTGACTCCAAATCAGTGAACCTTTTACAATTTCACCTTGCTATGCAAATATCATATTTGTCTTACTAATATTACAAGCTCCTCCTGGTTTATCTAGAACTAAAGCTAGATTTTTGAAAATGAAATCAATGAAATATTGTATCATAGATAATGCTTTATTTTGGAAAGATAATGGTGGCATTCTATTAAATTGCTTATTGAAAGATGAAGCTAACAAAATTATGCAAGAATTTCATGCAAGAGATTGTGAGGGACACCTATATTGGAAAACAACTGCTAACAAGATTCTAAGGGTAGGTTTTTACTGGCCCATCCTTTTTTCCAAATATTTGAGGGCAAAAGGAAGCTCTAACCTTTACCTCTCAAACCCATATCCATAGAAATTCCATTTCAACAATGGAGTTTAGACTTCATTGGGGAAATTCACCCATCCTCTTGATCCCAGCATAAACGGATTTTGACAGTCACTGATTACTTTACTAAATGGATAGAATCCATCCCTTCTAGACAAACAACAAACTCTGTCATTATCTCATTCCTTGAAAACAATATCCTTTCAAGATTTGGATGCCCCCAAAAGCTCATTACTGATAATGCAACTGCTTTTAAATCCAAAAAAATGGTAGACTTTTGTAACAAATATCATATTACCCTTGGCCATTCCACTGCTTATTACCCTCAAGGTAATGGACTTGCAGAATCCTAAAATAAAAAGCCTTGTCAATATCATCAAGAAACTACTAGAAGACAACAAGAAGACATGGAACAAAAAGTTGGTCAATGCCTTATGGGAAGATAGACTGACTACCAAAAAGTCCATTGGCACATCTCCTCATCAGCTAGTATATGGCATGGATGTTGTTTTTCCATCCTCTTTAGGAGTGCCAGTGATGAAGATCATTCAAGAGTTGCAGGTAGAACCAAATGATATCCAAAGAAGGATAAATCAGACAATACACTTGCAGCAAACCAGAGAAGAAGTCTATGTCAAATCACAAGTGATTCAGGATAAAATCAAGAAGATATTTGACAAAAAGACCAAAGCTGATGATTTTTACATAGGTGATAAGGTTCTCAAATGGGATTCTAGAAGAGAAGATAAGGGTAAACATGGCAAATTTGATTTCCTATTGCAAGTCCCTTATATAATTTATGGTTACAGAGGTAACAATGTATTTTTCTTGAGATAGTTAGATGGAATAGATCTACCAAGAGGACCAATTAGTGGTAGGATGCTGAAGCATTATTTATCCACATATTAAAAAAATTTCAATTTACTTTACTCATTGTATATAACATTACAGAGTTTAGATTGGATTGGATGGTAATATTTTAAGGTTGAAGCCTTGAGAGAAGGCCGTGAGCTTTGAAAGATTTACCATCATAAGTATGAATAAAACAAAATCACAGAAGAGCCGTTTACAAGCTAACTACAGTCACAATTTTAAAGGCTATTGATCTTAAAGTTCTTGACATTTCACCAGGAAATGCCATCCCATGTGGAGCCATTGTTAGGTTCCTATAATAATAGGATTCATAATTTTGAATTGACTATGGTTAGTCTTGTAATATTGTAGATACTTTTGCTTTCTGCAAATCTTTTTCCATATTAAAAAATAAAAAATGTAAAGAGGGTGTGTCCTAAAAGAATAATCAAAGGACAAAAAGAAAGGAGAAAAGATAAAAAAAGTGAAAAATATGAACCCAAAAAAGAAATAAAACAGATCATGAAAGTGTGCAAATTCAAATGCCACTAATTTTTACTTTACTATGCAAAATAAGGTTGTGTGCAGCTTGTCAGAAATGCCACAATCCATGATGGTCAACTAGCTTAATCTTGACTAATTCATGTTTTAAATTTCATGTTAATAGATAGAGAATGAAGATCTAGCCAAACTATTTAACCTTGGCAGATTAATAGTTAGGTAGAGAATAAAAATGTGCTCATGAGTTTAATTTGAGCCATTGGAAGTTATAAGGTTAGAATTAGATAGTTTTCTTATCAAAAGAAAAAGAAGTAAAGGGTCAGAAAGCTCAAATGCACCCAATAAATGAAGAGAAAATGTTAGGATAAATAAAGGGTAGGTAGAAGAGAGGTTGCAAATGCACAAGATTGCTTAGTCAAAATAACATTTATCATGCTTAATCCTATGTTTCATGTGTAGGAGGATTTATGAGAAAGAAAGGATATCCACCAAGCTTGTTTAACTAATTTCTCCTCATTTCATTATACCCCAACATACTTATTTGCTAATTTCCCCATTATTCCATGATTTCTTATAAAACGCCCTTTTTCCCTTCATTTTGACCTTTACCCCTTGGTTTCACACATTTCTCTAGTAATAACCCTTCAAAAATCACCCCCTTCCTAAAAACCCCTTTCCCTAGTGTGAAACTCATTCCCCATTACAAATATCACTTCTCCCCTTATTAGTTTCTCCTTTCCCCTCAAAAACCCACAAAAAACCTTTATCCTAAGTTTTTTATCCCTCGGCATTATGTAATTAACTTCCCCCATTTCATATTTCCTCGACAAACCTTTTTTAATCCACCAAACCTTGGTGCAGTTAAAAAACCCCTGCCACATAACCCATGGTCCCACTTTATTAACCTGTTGCTTATGTTAAGAAACCCGACAATTATTCGCTAATTAATTAAATTTATGTGTAATTAAACCCCGGGCCCTGCAAATCACTTTCCCGATTCCCTCCATACAACCCAGCTGCATGATAGCCCTACGATCTCCTACCCCTAGATCCGATGGTGTACATCCATATCGTGTGAGTTCATCATCCGATCAATAACAACCTGAGAGCACGCAAGATTCACAGTTTTTCCTAGGCACTGTTTTGCTACGTGGCGACACCATGCTAGATCGCGTGCTCACGAAAAATACTGCCTGCCCTCCAAAAATGATGTGATGGCCCAGAAAACCACCTCCCCACCCAGACCAAAAACTACCGACTATTCATTGATTATTTATGTGCCAAAATGTGACCATTACTTGTTAAAAGTCTGAAAAAACCCCCAATTGCTCTTTTCGCGCGCTTTTCACTGCAACTGCTGCTTAGCCCTTTGCGACACCCCGAAACCTCTGCGACCAATTTGACCACTGTTTGTTGCCTAAAGAAGCTCTGGATACCTAATTAAAGCAACCAGTTGACAGTTGAAGCCACAATACCCTCCGCATTCTCCATTGAAACCAGTGTGCTCATCAAACCATCGATTTCTAGGTATTCTTGGAAAAACAAGAATGACCCTTCAAATTTGAAAACACACAATTTAAATTAAAAGCTTAATTAATTGAATTAATTAAATAAAACTTTCCTGAATTAAGAAGAAACTTATTTCTATGTCCCAAACCCTGCTTACAAACTATAATTACCCTTCCATTGTTCTAGAGCTTAAAAACCTCACTTTTGAAACCCCTCAAAGCCTAATTCAAATATGAAAACCCAATTATGGCTTCCCAAAACTCTCTGGACATGAGACCTCTGCAAACCCCTCACCTGGACATCGACTACCTTACATTAGCAGACATAGATTTCCAAATAAAGGACACAACTTCCCCTACCTACCTTCTAAAGCTCCACTGTTGGAGTAAGGACAAATTTTTAAATCAGAACGATGACATTCACCTTTGGGAGTCTAATTTTCCCAAGTAACTGTTTCCAGAAGTGCACCCATTCCTAGAAATCATCTACTTCTATCATGCTTGCTACATTCCCAGCCAAAGAGCCATTGGCACCCCTGACCAACAAGTTTTGTTTACCATCATTGCAAAATCCATTAACCAAATGTTGTAGGTCCAACAGGGCCCTAGTGAGACTCCCCTGTCTATTGGAGACTTGCTGGACCTCTATACGAAGTTAGACCTTCTTAGAATAGCCCAAATTTTCCAAACTTTCATCATAGAGGAATGTCATACTCCCATAGATAGTCCCCCTTATGATACGACCATTTTTTCTAAGAGAGGCAGACAGATTATTACCATGCTTTCTTGCATTTTAGGATACACCACAGATGAGCATGTGGATGAGGTTGTCCTCGCTTTCCTTTCCATATTTAGCCCAGGCAAGCCTCTTGCTGTAATTTACAATTATGCTCAATTCATAGCAGATAGGATGCATGAAAAATTCACCAGACTACCAAATGAAAGAGTTTTCAAGTATTGTTTAGTTTTATTTCATATATTCTTGTACTACCAGTCAGATAAATTCCCTGTCAGCATCCAGAAATTGGATACCAAAGGAAATCCAAGGTCAACTACATATTGGACACCCTTAATCCAAAAGTACTCCACTATATTCACTTACAAGGAATTCATTGATTCATTTGTCCATCCAATTATAAATATGCTAACTAGTAGCCCTCAATCCAAAATTAGTCAAGAGATAAAAAGGGTGTTACAGTTGGCAAAGAAAAATAAGGTGGGAGACTGGTAAATGTACTAGAACCACACAGAAATAAGAATTTATGGATGCCAACTTGCCCCTTACAAATTGCCAAAATACCTTCACATGAGGATATTTGCATTAGAATAATTTAGGCAGATTATAAATTCTGATGAACTCAACCTCCTATCAGTTAAGAAGAAGATCCAATTCAAAATGAAAAATCAATTGGGCCCCTTAATTTGTAATACCAGAGAAGCTAGACGAGAGGCAGATAGAATTTTGTAACAAATGAATTTTAAGAAAAACTTTATGTGGTAGTATGACCCTCATGGAGTCATAAACAAGCTAAGGATCAAGGTCAAATTGGGACCTTTCATCCATCATCCCAGACCAGACATTGAGAGGTTTGACAACCAGTCAGAATGGTTGGAAAACACTCTAATAGACATGGAAAATACTATAGTTGATGTAGAAAATACGTTGATTAATGTAGAGAAACAGATTGATGAAAGTTCCTTCCTGCAGGTTCTAAAACTAGGAGAACGAATGAATATCCCCCTGTTTTACAGACTCCAACAAATGAAGACAGGAACCCAAAGAGAAATAGGGGAGAAGGTTCTGGTTTAGCTATGGAAACCATAGATGAATAGTTCGAGATCAGTTACAAAAATAGGCCCAAGCTTAATCCTGTAACTGAATAGGAAGACACCATTGACTTAGTGGAAATCACTGACATTGATACAATGGTGGAAAGGAGCAAAGGCACAACATCTGCAGGAGAAAATCACCAGCCCTTAACATCAAACACTCAACTTATTAAGAGACAACTTAGTGTTGAGGTTTCTTCATTCACCAGGCCTGTGGATAAAGAAAAGGATATCAAGGACATATATAAAGAAATTAAGTTGAGGAATGAGAAGTTGAAGGCTGAAACCTATGCTCAATACTTCAAGCAGACACCGGTAAATCAAAACAGGTTGATGTCAGCCTTTGACATCAAAACAAGAAAAATGAAGATTTCATTCATGCAACCTATAGTCCAGTAGCTGAAAACATCAGCTGAATATAGGAAAATGGATTTTGAGGTTTTGGCCAGGGATGTTCATCCCATTGACCAATTTGAGTTCCACAAGTAGGCAGGTGAGATTATTTATTCCACCTTGACATGTAAAGCCATGGCAGCACATAAGATGCAAAATTCATTAGATAATATCACTGCATAGTACAGATTGGAAAAGGCCTCCCCACAGGCCAAGGACAACAGGATCAAGTCACTGGAGGACTTGGTAATTGAGATGGGACATGATACAAATGATATAAAGGCTGTTGAGAAGTTAATAAAGAAAAAGAATGAGGACATTTTTGCTCTCAAAAAGAAACTAAAACTTCCTCATTTAGAGCATCCATAGATAAAAGAGGTCCTTGAAAGCCAAACTCATCAGGAGGAGATGCTGGACCTTGTTCTCCAACTTAATGATCAATTAAAGGAAATTGAGAAGGAGTTAGACAACTTGATACAATTAAAACAAGCTAGTTTTGAGACTGCCACTGCCACTATCATCCGAACAGTTACCACAACAATACCATCCACTTTGGTAGCATCATTGGCTCCTATAGCTCCACTGGCTACAACCCTCCCAACTTCTACAGCGTCTACATCAACAACAGGTTCGACATTAGCATCAACCCAGCCAGGTGATGAGGCAAGCAAGTTGGTCAAGGCAATGGATCACATGTCCATTCAAACCACAGAGATGAACACACTTAAAGAAATGATAATCAGTCTAGAGAATGATAACAAGATTGCCCAAATTATGCACAAAGAAGAAGTACAGAAGGCAACCAGACTGAATGAAAGAATAAAGAGCTTAGAGAAAGAGATGACATTAAAGGAGCCACTTGGCTAAGCCAAGGAACAATTATGGGCCAATATCATTGACTCTGTCAATGATATTTTTCCATCCATTCAAGTAATCTTTGAGAAAAAAGACTTAGTGAAAGAGGCTACAGAAGCCATATAGAGAGTTAAAGTAGAACTGGGAGACATGCCAGAGGAAGCCACTAGAATAATTCATTTCCTCAACTCTAAGAACAAATATGAATTACAGGATCTGGAAATACCTGACAGCACTGGCACAATACTAGAGGTAAAAAAGGTCCTCACCAAGAGGAATTTGATGATGAACCTTGAAGATAAATGCCAAACCATGAAGTTGGCTATAGACAGGTTCATAGTTAAGTTTGATGTTTTGAGGCAGAAAGGTCTGCTAAATCCATTGGTAATAAATGAAAAATTGATGCCACACGATGACTACAACAAAATAATTAGAGAAGTGGCAAGGGATCAGGCAAGCACTTCCTCTATGAAGGGGATGACTACTGGCATGGTCTTGCATCAGACCTTTGATAACTTATTTTACCTCCAGCATGAGGTAAAACACTTTTTTGTAAATAAACCCACTTTTTCCAAATACACTGAAGCAGATGAAATATACAGGAAGATGGTAAATATCAAACTACCAGATGCAGACACATGGGAGAAATTGAATGACTTACTGTAAAGATACACAGTCAAAATATAAAAATGTACAGTAAGGATGAAAACATCACAGTAAAAGGATAATGATAGATCAACCAGTTAAAAGAGTATTAGTTGTAAGGTCAAAGTACAAAGAAGAGCCAACGTGAAGACCAAGAGCAAAGCATAGAATAAAAAGAAAAATATCAGAGCATAAAGAAAAACACAACCTAATAAACAGGGACAACATACAACAGTTGAACATTTGTCTCTATCTTCTTGCATGAAGATATTTCTTTCTCCTAGATTAATTCCCAAGACAGCTTTGGATATTTTGTAAAATATTTTTGTATAAATACTTCATATTTCGATGTATTGAGGGTGGATTGTGATACATTTGTAGAGTTGTATTGATCATAAAACCTGAGGCTTATTGTACCAATTTTTCAAGTCGGCAGACTGGACTGAGGAATAAAAAGATTGCATTACAGGATTCATGTGTTGAGCTATTACAGCGAAGTATTTTATTTGTCAATTTTTTTATCTTCTTATGTATCTCACAAACTTACATGTTATCTAAAGTAAATGAATTAACTGGAAATTTATCTCAGAATTTGTTTAAGTACACTCTGTTTTGAATAGTTGATCATTTCTATGTTTTCTCCTGTTATACGGATCTGAGAATCCTTAATTTTTCTCCCATCCTGGTTGACCTCTTTCATTTCTTTCATAATCCGGCCTAAGGAACCCTTAATTTCTCTTTGGATCCGATTGAAACCAACTTCACCATCCAACCATAAGATCTGAAATAAATCAGCTACCTTGCCCTGTAGACATTGTTTTTAGAACTTGATCTAGTCCCATTTGCTTGAGAAAAAATACTTAGTGAAAGAGGCTACAGAAGCCATATAGAGAGTTAAAGTAGAACTGGGAGACATGCCAGAGGAAGCCACTAGAATAATTCATTTCCTCAACTCCAAGAACAAATATGAATTACAGGAGCTGGAAATACTTGATAGCACTGGCGCAATACTAGAGTAAAAAAGGTCCTCACCAAGAGGAATTTGATGATGAACCTTGAAGATAAATGCCAAACCATGCAGTTGGCTATAGACAGGTTCATAGTTAAGTTTGATGTTTTGAGGCAGAAAGGTCTGCGAAATCCCTTGGCGATAAATGAAAAATTGATGCCACACGAAGACTACAACAAAATAATTAGAGAAGTGGCAAGGGATTAGGTAAACAATTCCTCTATGAAGGGGATGCCTACTAGCATGGTCCTGCATCAGACCTTTGATAACTTGTTTTACCTCCAGCATGGGGTAAAACACCTTTTTGTAAATAAACCCACTTTTGCCAAATACACTGAAGCAGATGAAATATACAGGAAGATGGTAAATATCCAATTACTAGATGCAGACACATGGGAGAAATTGAATGACTTACTGTAAAGATACACAGTCAAAATATACAAATGTACAGTAAGGATGAAAACATCACAGTAAAAGGATAATGATAGATCAGCCAGTTAAAAGAGTAATAGTTGAAAGGTCAAAGTACAAAGAAGAGCCAACCTGAAGACCAAGAGCAAAGCATAGAATAAAAAGAAAAATATCAGAGCATAAAGAAAAACATAACCTAATAAATAGGGACAACATACAACAATTGAACATCTATCTCTATCTTCTTGCATGAAGATATTTCTTTCTCCTAGATTAATTCCCAAGACAGTTTTGGATATTTTGTAAAATATTTTTGTATAAATACTTCATATTTCAATGTAGTGAGGGTGGATTGTGATACATTTGTAGAGTTTTATTGATCATAAAACTCGAGGCTTATTGTACCAATTTTTCAAGTCGTCAGACTGGACTGAGGAATAAAAAGATTGCATTACAGGATTCATGTGTTGAGCTATTACAGTGAAGTATTTTATTTGTCAATTTTTTTTATCTTCTTATGTATCTCACAAACTTACATGTTATATAAAGTAAATGAATTAACTGGAAATTTATCTCAGAATTTGTTTAAGTACACTCTGTTTTGAATAGTTGATCATTTCTATGTTTTCTTCTCTTATACTGATTTGAGAATCCTTAATTTTTCTCCCATCCGGTTGACCTCTTTCATTTATTTCATAATACGGCCTAAGGAACCCTTAATTTCTCTTTGGATCCGATTGAAACCCACTTCACCATCCAACCATAAGATCTGAAATAACTCAGCTACCTTGCCCTGTAGACACTGTTTTTAGAACTTGATCTAGTCCCATTTGCTTGACATTTGACCCCATAGCCCAATGGTAAAAGACATTCCTCTATCCATCTAAGTAAGTTACCCCACCATCAAATCCAATTAAAACCCAAGTACAATCATAACTAGCCTAAAATCAATTAACTAAACAAAGTTAAATCATAAAGAGAGAGCCCTTTCAGAGAATTAGGAAGGCTAGATCCTAATCTCCAAAGTTGGTTTGTGGTTACCTCTATCATTTCTTTCTCATCAACTCCAAAGAGATTTTGGAGTGATATCAGGCTCTAATATGATTTTTCCTTCTTCATCAAGTTCTAGCAACATTGTTTGAATTGGAAGCTTGTTAATGATAACCTTATTTAAGCATGAAACATGGAAAACTGAGTGTACTCGGGAAGATGCATGCAACTCCAATTTATATTCCATAGTACTAATATCTTGCAACACCTTGTAAGTACCGTAGTACTTGGGTGATATTTTGTTATGGTTCCTAACTTTCTTTGGAGACATTTGTTTGTATGGTTGTAGTTGTAAAAATACCCAGTCACCTACATCAAAAATTATTTCACTGCGATGTTGATCCGCCTGTTGTTTCATTCAATTTTGTGCCATAGCGAGGTTATCCTTTAAGAGTTGGAGAAATTTTTGTTGGTGCTCGATGTGATCTTTCACTACTTTAAATTTAGAATTTTATCTTAAAGATGATGTGATAGATGGTGGATAATATCCATAAAGTACCATAAATGGGGTAATTTTTGTTGCAGTATGGAAGGAAGTGTTATACCACCATTCAACTAGAGGTAACCACTTGATCCATTATGTTTATGTATCAAATACAAATCACCGAAGATATCATTCCAAACATTTGTTCACTATCTCAGTTTTTCTAGTAAGCTAATTGAGTACCAAGACAAGAAAATAATTATGTCCAAAAATTTCCAGTGAAAATGGGATCTCTATCACTTACTATAATCTTTGGGTTTCGATGAAGCTTTTGAATTGTTTCCATAAATGCAAAAGCAACTATGCTGGCTTTAAAAGGATGAGATAATGCACAAAAGTGTGCATACTTGGTAAGTCTATCAACTACCACCATGATGACACTCTTTCCTTCTGACTTGGGTCAAATTGTGATAAAATCCATTGAGACCTCCTCCCAACGTTGACTTGGAATGGCTAAAGGTTGTAATAGACCCGGGGTCTTAATTTTCTGAGCTTTTATTTTTTGGAAAACAAAACATTCTACCACAAACTTCTGAATATCAGATTTAAGGCCATCCCAAAGAAACTCCTTCTTGACCCTATGGCAAGTTTTTTAAAAATTGAGAGTGCCCTCCTAAGGAAGAGGTGTGAAATTCCAAAAACTATTTTGTTTGAGTTGGGAATTCTTATGAAGATATAAGTGATCTTTGTACCTTAATGAATAATTGTTCCAACTAAACGTATCAAATGTACTAGGATCTTGCTGCAAATTTTGAATGAGTGACCACACCTCTTCATCATTCTTCCATCCATCCCTTGCTTTGGTTATCCACTCAGGTTGGATAATAGAAATGGCACAAAGGAATGCTTCCACATCCTCATCCTTTCTTGAGAGTGCATCTGCAACAACATTTTTCTTCCTTTTTTGTAGATGATTTCAAAGTCATAACCCAACATCTTTGTCACCCTTTTTTGCTGCCCTTCTGAAGATAATCTTTGTTCCAAAAGGTATTCAAGACTATCATGATCTGTTTTTACCTTGAAGTGGCTTCTCATTAGGTAAGGTCTCAATTACTTTAGTGAATGTAATATTGCTAACATTCCTTCTCATAAAAATGTTTGTGTAAACAATTTCCTTTCATTGGATGACTTTCAAAAGTAATAGGTCTTCCTTCTTGCATTAAAATAACACCAATTCCATTTCTTGAGGCATCAAAGTCCATAATAAAAGTTTTTGTGAAGTTTGGCATAGCTAAGACTAGTGCTTGGCACATTACCTCTTTAAGATGTTCAAAGGCCTTCGTTACTTCTGGAGTCCAAGAAAGTGCATCTTTCTTCAATAATGAAGTTAGAGGTGTCGATATTCTCCTGTAATTCTGAACAGACTTGCGATAATACCTTGTCAACCCGAGAAATCCTCAAAGATGCTTTATGGTTGTTGGGATTTTCCATTCCTTAATGGATTTAATTTTGTTAGGGTCTATCTTAACACCCTCATGAGATACAATATGACCCAAATATTCCTCCTCATGTACTCCAAAGAAACATTTGGAGGTTTTTGCATATAATTGTTTCTCCGCCAATAGTTTTAGCACCTTGTCAACATGTTGAACATGATCCTTCCAAGCCTTCTTGTATATTATTATATAATCAAAAAATACTAATACAAATTTTATAAGGAAGGGTTTGAAAATAGAATTCATCAAACATTGAAATGTGGAAGGTGCATTAGTAAAGCCAAAAGGCATGACCAAAAATTCATAATGACCCTCATGAGTTCTAAATGTATTCAATCCTCATTCTAATTTGATGATATCCTAAACGAAGATCCATCTTGGTGAGGTAAATTGCTCCATTTAATTCATCCAACAATTCATAAATGAAAGGAATGGGAAATTTATCTTTAATAGTGAGCTTGTTGAGCTCCATATATTCTGGACACATACACTATGATCCATCCCTCTTGTGCACCAATACTACTGGAGTAGAGAAAGAACTTTGACTAGGTTGAATTATACCAGCCTCTGGCATTTCTGAAACCATACGTTCAATTTCACTCTTTTGGGCATCGAGATATCTGTAAGGCTTGATGTTTGGAGGAAAAATTCTTAGAATTAAATGAATAGCATGATCATGATCATGAATAGGTAAGAGGCCTTTGGGAGTCTCAAACACCTTGGAACAATTGCCCAAGACTTTTTGGATATCTATAGAAATAGATGATTTCGATGTTTGAACCTCTAGTGAGCATAATTGTGAAATTACACCCCGTTGTTCTTTCTTCAGAAGCTTTTTCATACCATTAGAGCTTATTATATTCCCCGTTTTCCATGTGATACCCCTTAATTCAACTTCCTTTCCTTCCCAAAATAATTTTAAGAAAATTTCTTGAAAATTTAAAGTTATCATCCCCAAATATTGTAACCATTGGACTCCTAGTACAACATCGGCACTGCCAATTGGAATGGAAAGAATTGGACTATTCAATACATATTACCCCATGGTTAGCTTGATATTATGGCACTTTTTAGAGAAATTTATAGTTCCTCCATTTGCAACCATCACTTGACACTCTGGTGCTAGATATAAGAAACAATTCAATTCCTTGGCTATATTACAATGAATAAAATTATGGGTACTACCCGAATCAATCAACACTATTACTTTTTTCTTCTTGATATATCCTTTTATCTTGAGAGTTTGAGGACTGGTAATTCCTGCCAATGCATCACAAGATATGTTCAGATTCATTTCTTCTTTCTTTGGGGTTTGTTTCTAGTGTATATCATCCTCTTTTGATGTTTCTTGTTAATTTTCTTCCTCCTCTTCACAATCTATGTAGAATAATTTATTCTCAGCACACTTATTACCTTCAGTGTATTTTATATCACAACTGTAACAAGACCCTTTTTCTCCTTTTTACTCCAATTTTTGTGGTGTGAACCTTGTAGGTTGTGGAAGACTAGGAGAAAAAACACTCCCATATTTATATTTGTGAGTGGTATACTGCCTTGTTTCCATAACTTTTCTTTCAACTTTTATTGCCACCCTGAATTCCTACTCAAATGAATCAGGTTCCCAAAGGCAAACCACATGTTCGATGCTATATTTTAAAGTTCCCATGAATACATCAATCCTATGCTCCTATGGAATATTGATTACCCTAATATTCAATTTTTGGAAATCTTCAATGTGCTCTGCCGTTGAACCCTTTTGTTTGAGATTTATCAATTGGATAAAGAAGGTGTTTCTCTCTGTATCTTCATAATGTGCTATCATTTCCTCCATAAAAATTGACTAGGTGACAAGTGGTTTACAAGAGAAAATCCATATATTCCATAGAGTTATAAATATAAAGATGCAATACGTACCTTTTATGAGGGTTGCACATCCTGTAGATCAAAATATTGCTCCATCTGTAGTATCCATGTTACCATATCCTTGCCATCAAACTTCCTCATATATATCTTTGGAACTTGGTGGTTATTAAACCCCACAATTGAGTCTCTAAAATCATAATTCATATTACTTTTTTCCTCATCATGATTTTCATGGATTGCCTTGTCACCATCAGGAAGCCTTTCTTGTAACAAATTTGTCAACCCTTCCAACTTGATATTCATCGCATCCATGCCTACTTTAAAAACCTTCATGTTTCCTTTTATACCATCCATGTCACCTTTTATTTCTGATTTTAGACCATCAATGTCCCCTTTTAGTTCATCTTTGGTTGCTCTTTGTGAGAGCGAATTTTTTTGCACTTGGTCCCGTAATTTTGATATATCATGTTGCAATTATTCCTCTTCATGCGTCATAGTAGAGATTTCTGAGGCCTTAATGGGTGTATAATTTTTTTTGTTTTTCTTTGGAGGCATTTGAGAACCCAATACTGATACATATGCTTTAATATGCCCTTGGAATCACTTCAAATTGATTTTTCAAGCAAACATTATGCAATTTAAAAAACAATACACACATTTTTCTTGCTTTTAGGAGCTCGATATTTAAACATTGTAACTGTAATTTCAGATCTCCAAGGTCTAAAATTCCTTCCTGTGGTATCCTGATGAGTCTTCTTTCCAACACCACAAGTCAGACCACTAATAGATTCTTCAAGGTAATGTTATGTCAAATCTCCCATAATGACCTGATTATGGGCTGGTTCAGTAAAGTGAACTTGTATGTAATGCCACGTGTCAATGTTTCATCCTTCGACCCTAAAATTGATACAAAATAAACTAAATTCTACTCTCTTTCTGTTACTTTTTACAAAATTCCAATCTAATTCTTGAATAGAAAGTTATGATGATTTTCCCCCAGTCACTTGTTTGAGACTGCATTATGGAGCATGAAAAACCTTAACGTCTTCGGACCATATCTCTGAAAATATAGAGAACCAAGATTTGAAATTCTGGCACGAAGTTCACCACTATTTTGACTCTACGTGGTCACAATTTTAGCTTCTAAAGATTTGTAGAAAAGGTTTTATAGCGAAAATCCCTTGATGACCTGTTTGAAGCAACGAAGCCCTAGAATCCAAAGCTCTGATACCAAATGTTATGCAATGAGCTCCCAAAAAGATATATTAATGACTTGAAAAGTATACTCTTCGAGGGGGAAACCTCCTTTACATTACATAAATGAACAATTCTTGGATGATATAAATTACAAGACCTCCTTTATATATATAAGAGTCTAAAGGGTCACAATATAATCAAAGCTTACATAACAATAATAATGTAAGGGCACACCAATAACAATAATGGGGTTCTATGGGGCACAACAATAACAATATGGGGGCTACATGGGAACACCAATAAAAATAAGGGGGCGCTACTAACAGTAATAATAATGGCGCTAAAATAGTATTATAGAGACCTAACAATGATCCACGTGGATATTGATGGTCACTCGCCTATTCCACCTAGACCTCCAGTTAGGTTTCATCCATTTCATTGATTATAGTAGCATTTACTATTTTAATAGTTTTTTTCTGGTCTTGAACTTCCAGAGCTGTTTTTACCCCCTAAATGATGTTTTTTTTGAGGTCTGTAGTATACCCCTAGTTAGAGGAAAGGGTATGCAACAAATCATATAGTACTTAGAGAGATAATTCTAATGAGGTATTGTACACGCCAAACGGAGATCATATGACCAAGTTACCACCCTGAGAAGTTGGTTGCCCAACTAACCCCAACATGGCCCACAAACTCTTGGCGTTTAATCTCCTGGGGTTTTTTAGGGTTTTCCTTTGTTGTTCAATTATAAAAATATCCTTGAGCCTCATTGTAACATAGTTCAAATGCATGTAGCTACCACATCTCTTCTAAGAGATAAGCTACCATCGCTCGAGCTAGTTTATTTCCATTCTATATGTAAGCATATTTCAATTCTTTGATGTTAATGAAATGAAGTTTTATTCCTGCTACATCTCTGTGTTTATGTTATTATATGCATTTTTTTGCATTCCTGCATAAGTCTGGATCACATGGCTAGCCCCTTTTCTAATGTAGGAGCATTCAACTCAGAAAAATAATTGTATTTTAGTAGACATAGGGGGTCTTGTGTTTTAAGGAAGTTGGTTTCCTAAGTGTTAAATTAATGTAATTATTTAGGTTTTTGAGTGATTTTAATGAGAATAGGAATTAATTAAGTATTTTGAGGCATATTTTTAAATGTTCCCGAATGTTCTCGAAGATTTGGGAATCAATTGTAAATCTTAGATTAGGAGTTGGTTTCATGATTTGAGGAAATAGAGAGGATCCTTAGGGATAAAGGAGAGATTTTAGGACTTTGTTGAGAAAGTTATGGATCTAAACCAGGAATTGGTTATAGAATCCTTTTGTATAAATGTAAGCCTAAAAGGCATAGAAAGGGGTTAGCTAGTTAGGGGTTAGCTAACTAGGAATTAGTTTGAGAGTTAGATAGGTTTGACTGTAAGCCTATGGGCAGGTAGGAAAACAGAGGCCACTGATTAGAAAATCAGGCTAGAGAGATAGAGACTCTTGTGTAAATATTTATTTATCAATACAAAGAATTTGATTCTTGAATTGTGTAAGTGTGGATTGAGTAATTGAAAGATAAATTGTTTGTGAATTAGAGTAATTCTGCATAGTATATGTATGTAGGTGAAGTTTGAGCAGAACACAGAGAATAAGTGACGATGAAGGATTGGGTCAGATCGTTGAATCTGATTGAAGGATCAATGTGAAGTTCCAAAGTGACAGTGTTTAAGAGTAAGCGGAGTAAGTCCAAGAGGGAGTTGTGTTGCAGAACAACCAAAGACTGGAAACCTTGTAGGAACCCGAAACCACAGAAGAACCTTGAGAAACCACGTAAAGGCGAAGAAAATAAAGGCACAAAGGAATGAAGTAAATGTGCATAGGAATTGTTGGATCTATAAGATCAATGGACGAGATTGTTTGCGATAAGCGGCCAAGATTAAATCGCATAGAATGGAGTCAAGAAGGTGAGCGGCGAAGATTAAACCACGTGTTGGCAGAAGGATGAAGTGATTTTCATAGGCAGAAATGGATTTCACACGGCCTCAAAACTGTAAGCGGTAATTGAAAAATGGACCCGATGAAGTTATGAATGATAATTTAATCCAGTTGAAGTCCGGAGGTGATCGGATTGTCCATTGAAAGGGTGATCGGACGCATATCATGCACAAACGATCACGGGGTTTAATTTGGAAATCAGACCCAATGAGAGTTATATAGTGGGGTTAAATTTTTGCTGAGTTCCATTGATCAAGACCATCCATGGGTTGACGGATTGGATGGTAATCGTGTGTGAAAGTGTGCGTAGGTTAATATTCTGAGTGGACCCGATGTGTTTATCAACTCAAGTTAAATTTGTTTGAGTTCTGGATGATGAATGGAGATCGTGCAATAGCCGTTGATTTGGTGGAGTGAAATCAATGGTGGAGGTTGAACGTGATAAGGTGAGCATCGGTAAATGTGAAAAGGGTGTGGAAAGGTTAATTAAGGTTTAGACTATTGGATAGTTATTGAAACATTTCCACATGAGGTTTAATTAAGAGGCCAAAAGCCTTAATTTGTGAAGGTTAGACTAGGCAATGAAATTAAAATTCCTGGGACATAATAGATTATGCATTTGATATGCATACTATGGGTAAAGTTAGCTTAGGTTGGCGTCATTTGGTATCATAGTAGAATAAGGAAATTCTATGTTATGTTTTAAAGATGTGTATGCAGGCAAGAGGCTATCAGGTTATTTGAATCTAATAAGCAGAAGGCATGACATAAGATGAGAGTAAGTGATACTCTTAAGAAGAGATTGCAGAAGCATAAAGAAAACATAGTGATGTTTGTTTTCTTGAGGAAATTGGAGATTCACTCAAATGCGGAGAGTGGATAGAGACTGCTTGTGAAATCATACAGAACAAAGTGAAAGAAAGACTGGAAAAATAGGTGGCAGTGAACCTGAAGAAAGTGACTGAAGGTTGGACAGAGGAGACAAAAGTGTTCTCAAAAGGAAGCTGAGCAAAAAGCTTTTGAAAGCTTGGAATGATATTTGATTTAAATATCATTTATATGAAGGTAACAACAACTAGTGAAGCATCTGCTCGAGAAGATCACAACCTGAAGAGCAATGATGAAGGAAGCCAGTAAAGGTTTCTGAGAGAGAGTGGCAGAACATAGTATTTCGTTTGTGTTTGAAATACAACAGGACAATTGTGTTCTCAAAAGAGCAGATGAGTTGAATTCTAGAGCATGGAGTGCTCATATGGTTCCAAAGGAGAGAACTAGAGAGATGCCAAAAGACTGAGCTCAAAAAGAGAAGCATAGTGAGGTATCATGCAGCAGGGAGGACTTGCTGTTATAGAGACTTGTACAACTCATAGTGAGTGAGTGAGGAACTCATAGAGATGGAGAAGAAGATGACTACTGATAGTCATAATAGAGGTTCTGAGGAAAACCATAGTAGAATAAAACTGAAGAAGGAGGACACCAAGGCAAATTGCAAGAGAATGAGTCAAAAGGAGCTTGACAAGGAGATTGAAGAGATAAAATAACAACTCAATGAATTGAAGATGATACTAGAGGAAAACCAAAGACTAGGTTGGGTCTTGAGAAAAAAGGCAGTGAAGTGGCATAAGTTACAGAAAAGGCTACATTAGAGACAGGTGAAGTGGCTAATGGAAAAACTTGGAGAAGTAGAGTTGGAAATGGAAGTTTCCATTTGCGAACCAGAATAGGGTGAGGTTCTGGGTGAAGATGAAGATTGGAGATCTGTGAAAGGTCTTGAGGATTCAAGACATCAAGAAGTTTACTTTACCGAGGAAGGAATTATTGATTATTTTCTGAACTGTTGGGCAAATTTAGATCAGTAGGAGGATGTAAAACCTTGTATATTTGAATCTAGTAATTTTGATATGATTACAGGTTTTGCAGAGGATGAGAAATCTTTTGAAGCTGTCAAAAGTATGGAAGAGTATCTTTCAAAAGATAAAAAATCTGAGGTAATGAATGATGGAGAATGTCTCTTGAATGAGAAAAGCAGTGAATTATTGTAGCAGAAAGAATTTAGTAATACATCGATGTTTGAAGTTGTGAAAACACATGAACAATTTCTTGTGAAAGAAGGAGATGAAATTCAGTCTGAAGAGATGATATGCAAAGCAACAGTTGAAACTGTTGAACCTTGTAATTTTCGAACTGATAATTTTGTATAAATGCAGGAATCATAAGTAATGATGAAGTACTTATGAAGTGTAACAAAGAAATTGAATTGCTGGAGTATTTGCTAGGAAATTCAGAGTATGATAGTGTGGTTGCAGAGGAAGGAGTTTTCTACAATGGACAAGAGCAGAAAGACATCATTGAAGCACATGGTGTGGAGGAGAGACCAACTTATAGTCTTGAAAATATTTTAGAGAATTTTTTAGAGAAGTTGAGTCAGCATACAGATGTGCTGATAGAGGAGGAGAAATCAGAGCAGCGTACTGATGTGTTGCCAAAACAAGAAGAGGCACATAAACCTTATGATTTTTATTTTAACAATTGTTTTGTGAGTGCAGGTTTAGTTGCAGATGCTGGAGAAAATTTTTCACAGATGAGTAGCCAAGTAAAAATCATGGAAGAAAAGGATTATGTGGAAAAGTTTAATCTATGGAACAAAGATGTTTAATTGCTAGAAAGAATGATGGAAAGTCAAGATTCAATGCAGAAAGAGATAATCATGAAAGAGGATATGGATAAAAGGGCAGTAAGAGTAAGAATCTGATAACTTCAAAGAGGAGATAATGAACAACCGTTTGAAGAGGTAGTAGACAACAACAACAACCTGAGACAAAGATAAAGAGGTAGCAGTAAGTGGTAGAGTATGGACCAGCCCAAGGATGTGTTGGAGATAGAGATTGAAGAATTATGGCAATTAATGATGAAGCAGTCCATATGGAGGATATTGACAGTAGTAGGAAAAATGATCAATCAGAATTTGAAATTGATTGACTAGAAGAGGAAGATGAAACAGAAGACAACTGACATACAACATTAGCAAAGATGCAGAGCTTACAGACAACTACAAACTAGTTTGGGACCCTAGAGGTTTCCTATCAACATATGAAGACACATGATGAGGAGATCATGAATGTTTTCTACCTTGTGAGTCCGATGCAGGAGCATTCAGCTCAAAAAAATCATTGTATTTTAGTAGGCATAGGGGGTCTTGTGTTTTAAGGAAGTTGGTTTCCTAAGTGTTAAATTAATATAATTATTTAGGCTTTTGAGTGATTTTAATGAGAATAGGAATTAATTAAGTATTGTGAGGCATATTTGTAAATATTCCCAAATGTTGGAGAACATGAGAGATTTAGGATAGTTGAAAGATTTGGGAATCAATTGTAAATCTTAGATTAGGAGTTGGTTTCATGATTTGAGGAACTCAAGAGGATCCTTAGGGATAAAGAAGATATTTTAGGATTTTTTTGAGAAAGTTATGGATCTAAACCAGGATGTAAGCCTAAAAGGCATAGAAAGGGGTTAGCTAGTTAGGGGTTATCTAACTAGGAATTAGTTTGAGAGTTAGATAGGTTTGACTATAAAACTACGGGCAAGTAGGAAAACAGAGGCCACTGATGAGAAAATCAGGCCAGAGAGAGAGAGACTCTTATGTAAATATTTATTTATCAATACAGAGAATTCGATTCCTGAATTGTGTAAGTGTGGATTGAGTAATTGAATGATAAATTGTGTGTGAATTAGAGTAATTCTGCATAGTATATGTATGCAGGTGAAGTTCGAGCAGAACACAAAGAAGAAGTGAGGATGAAGGATCGTGTCAGATAATTGAATCCGATTGAAGGATCAATGTGAAGTTCCAAAGTGATAGTGTTTAGGAGTACGCGAAGTAAGCCCAAGAGGGAATTGTGTTATAGAACAACCAAATACCAGAAACCCTGGAGGAACCCAAAACCATAGAAGAACCTTGAGAAACCACGTAAAGGCGAAGAAAATAAAGGCACAAAGGACTGAAGTAAACGTGCACAGGAACTATTGGATTTATAAGATCAACGGATGAGATTGTTTGTGATAAGTGGCCAAGATTAAGTCACGTAGAATGGAGTCAAGAAGGTGAGTGGTGAATATTAAACCACGTGTTGGCAGAAGGACAGAGTAGTTTTAATAGGTGGAAGTGGCTTTTGTGTGGCCTCAAAATCATAAGCAGTAATTGAAAAATGGACCCGATGAAGTTATGAACGATAATTTAATCCTGTTGAAGTACGGAGGTGATCGGACCGTCCGTTGAAAGGGTGATCAGACACATATCGCGTGCAAACAAGCACGGGGTTTAATTAGGAAATCGGACCTGATGAGAGTTATACAACAGGGTTAAATCTTCATTGAGTTTCGGTGATCAGGACCATCCATGGGTTGACGGATCAGACGATAATCACATGGAAAAGTGCGCGCAAGTTAATATTTTGAGCAGACTCGATGTGTTTATCAATGCAAGTTAAATTTGTTTGAGTTCCAAAGGATGAATGTAGATCGCGCAATAGTTGTTGATCTGGTGGAGTGAAATCAACGGTGGGGGTTGAATGTGATAAGGTGAGCATCGGTAAATGTGCAAAGGTTGTGGAAAGGTTAATTAAGGTTTAGACTATTGGATAGTTATTGAAATGTTTCCACATGAGGTTTAATTAAGAAGCCAAAAGCATTAATTTGTGAAGGTTAGACTAGGCAGGGAAATTAAAATTCTTGGGACATAATAGATTATGCATTTGATATGCATACTGTGGGCAAAGTCAGCTTAGGATGGCGTCATTTCCATGGGTAATGAGGCTAATGTGGCATCCTCTCAAATTATGGTGGAAAAAACATGAAGATGACCTTTCAAGTGGCATAACTTTTGCATACAAACTTTGATTGAGGAAATTCTTACACTATTGGAAAAATATCTATGTGTAGAATAGAAAAAAAGGTGTTGTTCTAAATAGAGAAAATTTTACCCCAAAAAATTTTTGTTTGATGTTTTAAAATTCTCTCGAAAGGTTTTAGACCTCAATTTTCCACACTGTGTCCCACCAATAAAAGTGGTCTTGTGAGCTGATTCCTCCAATTTTTCCACTCTAAAAGCATTGATATGGATGAAAAACAATATAATGATCCAATCTAGAGCAATTTTAGTGAAGTGCAATGAACTAGTACCATTTTATGTTTCTTGTAGATACTTGGAATTGGGTGTTTCTTAGTTACTATGCAGCTATCATAGTTCTCATTAGCTCTCAAATTCATCTATAAATATTTATGTTCCTTTAGTTATGTTGTTATAATATATCAATTCTGGGGGTTTCCTATATAATTACATGTTTTCTTGTAGAGTTACAAGGCTTCCTATAGAACAAATTGAAAATACCTGGTTTTGCATTATTTCTTTCAGTCATTTTAAGCATTATTTAGCGAATGAGGGAAGGTTGAAAAAGAAACTTTTATATCTACAAGATTTCTTTGTAGGATCACATATTGCCTTATTGTTTTTTGACTATGTGGATTGATTTTTCTTTTATGAAAAAATAGAGTAGAATTGATTTCTTTGCAATCACAGTGTAGTTATTTTATTGTAATTAACATAGTCTTTAATTCCAACAATTTTACTCTACTTTCCTTTCCTTTTATTTATTGCAATTTTATTTTTGCAACTTCAATTAACACACTTTAATTCCTACATTCTCAATCCTACAAGATAACGCCAAGTTAAGTTACTATTGATCAAAGTGACAACCCATTCCATTTTATCAAAAGAAAATTGCTTCCAAATGTTAGTATGCATTGAGAAGGAAAAATTGTAACTTGCAAATATAATGCATGATACCTCTTAAGATTGTATGAACCACAGATTGACATATTAAAGTTGAGACCTCCAAGGCTACAACATTGTTGCTGGAATATTGAGGGCCATCAGGTACCATCCATCTTATTCACAAATATTGTTGTTTATTATCAAGGAGACAAACTTGGCTTGATGTATCCTTTGTTTAGCACCCCTTTTAATTGTAACTTCAACTTACTAGTTCATGGGAACTCATCTTATAGAGAAGTCTAAATACAAACACTTCTAATGTCATGATTTCCATCGAGAAGTTAATCTCTCCCTTAGGAGGAAGTCCCTATATCGCATGTAGAAATACATTCATGTACTCTTGAAGTATTTGGTAGTGTTATATCTTCAGTTCTTTATTTCATATTAACTCTAGTACAAGGATATCATGCAACTAGCACCCTTCTTGTAACACTTCTAGCCGCAATGTTGAGGCTTCCCTTACAATCATAGGCTTTTGAATGCCTCTTACTATTCTAGGAATTCCATCATCATCCACACATTTAATTTTTTTATTATAGTAATGTAACTTGACCTTGTACACTACTAACTAATCCATATCGATTATGACACCATATGACCCTAGGGGAAATATGTTTAGTGATTGTCACTGTGCAACTCATTCATCTTAAATATGCATGCTTCCACCAATTTAATCACTTTTATTTTAGTCTATATAGCTAGCTATACTACCATGACTTCCTATGCGTACTTTTCTAACGAACATAAGGATCAAGAAATTGGGAAATAATATAACTAAGGTTAGTTCCATGGTAAATTAAAATAGAAACAAGTTGTTGGGAAATCATATTTATATTTTTACCCTCAATGATTAGTAGTTTTCTTGTTAATTCTCCATTATAGCATGAATGTGAGGGATGAATTGTGCCACATCATTATTAGAGGTAGCCTCCTACATGTTGTAGACTTACTGTCTTTCATTTTTCTTACGGGGATAGTCTCGGGGTAGATTTTCTTCTCTACACTCCAACTCTTTAATGGCCCCTTTTTTGGATCCCTCACCTTCCCCCCACTGCATTTGTCACCTTCTTTCCAATCCATATGGGATACTTTTTTCTAGAAATTTCTTTGCACTAGATACCTTGGGCTTGCACTCTTTCACTTATTCTTGTATTGTTATGACTTGAATCCTTTCTTTCATTAATCGATTTTCTCATTCTTCCTTTTCTTCGAATCCTTATAAAACTTCAACCTATACTTGGATTATTCTAAATCATGTCCTTAAGAGTTATAGGTTCATCAAACCCTATTATTTTCTGGAAATATTATGGCAATCCTCTGAGAAAGTGTTGATAAACCCACATAATGGACACCTTGCAGGCCCAACCCTAATGAAATTTTCGATCCATTTTGCATGTTTTAACCTTGTTTAGACAAAAATTATGATATATACATGATTACTATGTGTAAATTAGGAGTGCTCGAAAAGTTAGTCCACCTTTGGAATATTCTGACCTTGTTGTACAAATAAAGTGATGATTTGTGAGATCTTGTGAATATGCTCTTATCCAAAAAGAGGGAGAGATTATAGGAATGTTGTTCCCTCTTATAGAAAAACTTGACCCAAGGCCGTTTGTGCTCCATTTAAAGAACTTAGACCTATTTGGAGCATCTCTGTAAATGCATGGGAGACATCCTAGAAATCAAGCCCTAATTTCGAGATTCTTGAGGAAAATCAACCCTCCCATCAAGAAGGATTTTCCCTACACTTTGCATGTGAATACATTGAGGTTTTGCCTTCGGATAGTTATTTTTTATTATTGTTTCCAGACTGTGTATATTTAAACCTTTGTGATTAGTTATTCAATTGTTTATGTGTTTTATTTCAACAATTTAAAGACATAGTTTCCCTGCCTAGTTATCGAGTGTTGATTTCTTAGAAAGCATCTGAGCATCATGGGGAAGGATCACCCACAAGAGATCTAGGAACCCTTGTACACTTCTCTTATTTCATTTTCATGCTTTATGAGTTAAAAACTATATTCAACATTTTGTTTTTGTTACAACAAATTAAAGAATGGTAAATTCGCATGTTCTTGTAGAAGTAGGATGTTAGGCCCCTATACTACTAGTATAACCCATTATTGTTATTAATACAACCCACTTATTATATTGATGTTCCCATGTAGCGCCCATATTGTTACTATTGTGCCACATAGAAGCCCACTATTGTTATTATTGTGCCCTTACATTATTATTGTTATGTTGGCTCTGATTATGTTATGACCCCTTAGACTCCTATATATAGAAAGGAGGTCTTTTCATTTGTATCATCCAAGAATTGCTCATTTATATAATGTAAAGGAGGTTTCCCCCTCGAAGAGGCTGAATGTTTAGGTGTTGATCTATCTTTTCTATCTTTTTCTTGAGCTGGTTTCATTCCATTTGGTATCAGAGCCAAACCCTAGAATCCAAAGCTCTGAAAAACCTTTTCTACAAATCTTTAGAAGCTAAAATCAGAGCTTTGGATTCTAGGGTTTCGCTATAATTTTTTTTTTTTTTTTTTTTTTTTTTTGCGATGTTTCAGAAGCTAAAAAAAAAACCATTTGAGAAGACATCGCTCTGAATATTGGATCCGAATTTTATATCTTTTCGCGCTATATTTGCGGATATATGATATGAGGAAGTTGGTATTTTTGCGGACTCCTGAATTACATTCCAAACAGGTGACCTGGGGAAAATCATCATAACTTTCTCTCTAAGCATCGGATTGAAATTTCGTAAGAAGGTATAGAAAGATGACGGAATTTATTTTCTTGTAGATCATTTTTAGAGCCAAAGGTAAAAACAAAGACATGTGGCACTTCATACAAGTTCACTCCTCTGGAAAGGTCTATAATCAGGTCATCTTGGGAGATTGTGCATAACTCTTTCTTGAAGAATCCAATTTCAATCAGACTGGTGGCATTGGAAAGAGGACACAGAGGGCTACTACAAATCACAATTTCAAAACTTAAATATCCAAAAGTACAGATTTACAGCCGTTTCAAGATCGAGCTGCTAAAATCAAGAAAAAGCAAGATGAGGAAGTTTTATGGCAAGGATCCGGTAAATTGGATACTTCAGATGGAGCAATATTTTGATCTACATGGTGTACCACTGTTACAAAAGGTATGTATTGCATCTTCATATTTAGAACCAGATCAATTTTTATGGTATGAAGGGCTTTGTTCTCGTAAACAACTTGTTACGTGGTCAATTTTCACGGAGAAAATGATAGCACATTATGATGATACAAAGAGCAACACCTTCTTTAGAGCAACACCACAACAATTGGAAAGACTAAAAGGGCTTTGTGACAAAGTGGAAAGCAAAATTATGGAAACCAGGAAGCATAACCCTCATAACTATAAATATGGAAGTGTTGTTTCTCCCAACCTTCTACAACCTACAAGGGTTACACCACAACAATTCGAAGAAAAAAGAGAAAAAGGACTTTGTTACAATTGTGCACTAAAGGTCATAAGTGTGCCGAGAAGAAATTATTTTACATAGAATATGAAGAGGAGGAAGAAAAGGATCAAGAAACATCAAAAGAAGAGGATATATGCCAGGACCCCACCCTAGAGAAAGAAGAAATGAATCAGACCATATCTTGTAAAGCATTGGCAAGAATTACCACTCCTCAAACTCTCAAGATAGAAGGACATATCAAGAAGAAAAAGGTGCAAGAAGTGAAAGATCACATCGAGAAAGAAGAAATGAATCCAGCCATATCTTTTAATTCATTGGTCAAAATTACCACTCCTCAAACTATTAAGATAGAAGGACATATCAAGAAGAAAAGTGTTCAAGAAGTAAAAGATCACATTCAGCATCAAGAAATGAATCCGACCATATCTTGTAAAGGATTGGAAGAAATTACCACTCCTCAAACTCTAGAGATAGAAGGACATATCACGAAGAAAAAGGTTCAAGCAGAGAAAAATCACATCGAGCATCAACAACAAGTTCTCCAAGTTTTAAAGGATAACGCCGCTTCGGTGCAAAATCAAATGAAACAATAGGTAGATCAACATCGTAGTGAAAAATGTTTTGATGTAGGTGATTGGGTATTTTTACTGCTACATCTCAAGCAAGCTATTTATGAGAAGGAAATGTTGGCAATACTACATGCACTTAAAAAATGGTGACCTTACCGAATGGGAAGACTCTTCAAGGATGAGGATGTGGAAGCATTGTTTTGTGCTATTTCTATTATCCAACCAGATTGGATAAACGAAGCAAGGGATGAATGGAAGAAGGACGAAGAAGTATGGCCACTTATTCAAAAGTTGCAAAAGATCCCAATTCAAACAATATTTCTAGAAATTGAAGAGGAAGGAAAAATCATATTGGAACCTGGAGCAGTCACATAAACAAGAACCCAATAGCTATGAAATCAATCAATTTCAGAGTATCTCATCAAGTGGAAGAACTTACCTGCTGAAGATTCCACATGGGAGGACAAGAATTTTATACAGAAGCATCAAGAACTACTCAAGCATTGAGGACAATGCCTGTTGAAGAAGAGGGGCATGTTAGGCCCCTATACTACTAGTATAACCCCTTATTGTTATTAGTACAACCCACTTATTATATTGATGTAGCCATGTAGTGCCCATATTGTTACTATTGTGCCACATAGAAGCCCACTATTGTTATTATTGTGTCCTTACATTATTATTGTTATGTCAGCTCTGATTATGTTATGACCCCTTAGACTCCTATATATAGAAAGGAGGTCTTTTCATTTGTATTATCCAAGAATTGTTCATTTATATAATGTAAAGGAGGTTGCCCCCTCGAAGCGGCTGAATTTTAAGGCGTTGATCTATCTTTTCTATCTTTTTCTTGAGCTGATTTCATAACATAGGATTCAATAGTACAATTATCTTATTGATGAACTTTTAGTTTTTTAGATGAATAATTTAGGGTCCTTGATGAATATTTTTAGTTAGAAAATCATGTTCTCCATTTAATTTGCAATCTAGAATTCCACGCTAAAGTTTCCTATAACGATACACGACTCCCTATAGAACATCATAGAACCTAATTCTTTTTAAGGATATTAATTTCTAGTGCATGTTTCTTCATAATGAATGTTGACATCAAACAATAAAAGTCTACAAAAGGATTTAGGTCATGGTTAGGTTCTGGTTATTTTGAGTTCTTATATTTCTTGTTTTTATTGCAATTCAATTCTTGCAATAGAATGTATTGTACTATTTCATTTCATTTTTTGCAGGTAGGAAGATAAGATTATATTAGATTTACTTCAAAAACAATTATGATATTCTAAAAATTAGTTTCATAGAAGTAATTTTCAATCCTTTAGAGTTTTATTCCTTTATTCAATTTTCCTTTACTAAGAAATGAAAATAATACCAAGAATGATATTAGATAGGCGTGAATAAGTGCATCTACAGTATACAGAGAAAGCATATTGCATGTATAGTGCAAAACACTTAAAAAAATTGTACAAATTTGAGTTGACAATTAAAGTAGAAGAGCCAAAGGAAGGTAGCATTTTGGCTACATTTCTAAGGCCCATGAAGTGTTAAATCTTCACTTTATCATATTTAATGTAGGGGACCTACTGCAACAATTCCATTTTTTTTTGACGTAGTCATCCGTCATCATTTGGTCCAACTTTTGATCATGGAACTATTTTATCTTAAATTTGTAGTACTTGCCAAAAATATTTTCCCTTTTGAACTACTTTTGAAAATAGATTCTAGGTGATTTAACTTTTGTTGATCCTTTTCACATTCTTTAGTTCTTCCCACAAGATGGAAGTTCGAATATTCATGTTAAATATGGCCATGCTCACCACTTCACATTCCATGTATAATAATGAAATTATAAATATTTCTTTAGTCTCAAGATCCATGCTTTTCCTTCTTCACATTATTGAGTTCATCCCATTATATTGAAGCTTGACCATTCATGTTAAATATGGCCACCATCACCATGTCATGTTCTATGTATAATCGTTCACTTAGAAATATTTCTTCAATACCATAATCCATCCTTCTTCTTCTTTACCTCTCCTAGAAGCCATCCTTCTACTTTTGAAATATTTCTATAGTCACAAAGCCCATTTTAAACTCTTGTTGTATATGATTCTTATAATAATTCCTCGTTTTCTTTACGTGGGAATCTCACTTAGCTTTGTTACTTGATATCCCATCATGGGTAGTTTCACCTTCATTGAACGAACCTTTTGATGTATCCTTAATAGAAATTTTGGCAGTATGGGCTAGAATTGATGTTCACTCTAGGAAGCTAGTCATACTATGAAGGTTGTAATGATGCTTTGATGCTTGCAAAGGTTTTACTGAGGTGCCCGAGGAAGTGTCGAAGCATGTGGAAGAGTTATGGGTAGATAAATGTTGATTTCATCAAGTTTAAAGGAGTGTAACAATCTCTGAATTGTCACAACAACACCGGGCAAGTGCTGCTCCCTTTCCATGCTCTAGTTGCATAGTTTAGTGTGAGGATTGCGGTTTTATGATTACACATTTCTGTTATAGGTGAAAAAACATTATTCTGCAAGCCTAAACATTTATAATTTCCCATGGTATGGATGAGAAATTTCGAATTGACCTAGTCCACGAATGTCTTACCGATTTGGTCATCAAAGCTAATGGCACTACAAGTGTAAATGCATTTATCATGAAATCATTGGACTGATTGAATTGATTCATAAAACCCCTGATTTGGTCCAAGGATATTAACGATGTGATCTCTTCTATGAATATTGGATTGATTCATCAATAATTAAATTGATTTGGTCAAGGAAACCACTATCAAGATATCAATGGTAAAATCTCATGGTAACATTTTCCAACAAGACTATAAATACCTTGCCATAATCGCATTTGAGGATTGATATCTATTGGAAGTGTCATCTGGTTCGTTATGTTGTGGATTTATCATTGATGTATTTTATATTTTTGTGCAATTGAGCCATTTGAGGAGTCGTTGTTTGACACTAGTCTATTAGAGTTTAATTTTCATATATATATATATATATATATATATATATATATATATAGATATATATATATTTTAATTTTTATTTATGGTATATGGATCTTTTGAGTTTTCAATGGGTGCACTTCTGATTTTTCCTATAGGGGTTGTGATGACGAAACTCAATTCTGTGAATTGTTCTTCTTTCTTTTCTTTTGTTCAGTTCTAGCAAGGTGCATCTCCCAATCCAATAGTGATTGATCATGTGCGATGTCCATAAGTATCTTATATGGAGTATCATTGTTTATCTCATTGCATGTATGACCTATGCAATGTAAAGTGAGATTTGGTTTATTGATCAATCTAGTGTAGAGACAACAGTTCCTCAGATTTTATGTGTAAGATTGTTCTGAGATATGTAAACAAATCTGGTGTGTAGAGTGTATGGTTGGTAATTAATGATTTGATTTGGTGCACAATGTGTATGGTATATTGCAATTGGTTCATTATGAGAAATATTCCTTTCACTTGAAATTTTTTTAAGCTTATTTTGGCCCTATGGGATATGAATGCATGATGTCTCAAGCAATCTGATGAATTGAATCCCAACTTCCTAAGGAGCGATGAAGATATGTTTTCATAATTTGATGTGTTTTGATAGAGTACTCTAATATTATTGGCACCTAAAGAATTATGTGTGCACTAAAATCCTGCTTGCTAGGTTGTCCTAGTTACATGTTCCATTTGGTCAACTAATACAAGAGCAATGCAATATGAGGCCTGTAAATATGTGCATTGAAGAGCTAAATCCAGTTGTACTTGTATGTCTATGACCAATGCATTTGCTAGAGATTGGCGGTGTGTTAATATTTTATGATTTGATATGTTGCTATAGGATGGTTGCATTGTATGTTTTTTATGCGGGTCAGTATATGAAAGAAATATTACAATGACTAACCATAATTCAACAAAATATTCATATGTGCTAGTTGACAAAATTTTAGGGTTGTTTTGGTTGTGTGTTGTGGGTTGAGGTAAGAGGGTTGAATATGCTTTGTATATTACTATAGACTGTATGATGCAAAAGAATCCAATGATGTCATGGATGCATGAGTGTTGTAATGTTGACTGCCTTGAGATCAAAATATGTTGTTACTTCTAGTATTTTACACTAATGTATATGTGAGTGAGAGGGTTCAAGTATTATTGTTACTACTAGGGTTGAAAGAAAATTACATTGTTGAGAAGAGCTTATGAGTTGATGTGCTACTAGATATGTTGGACTAATATTGTAGAGTTATTGCTTGAGGCAGATGATGCAAATGATTAGAGTTTGTAACTAAAGATGTTGATGGAAACATGATTGAGTTGTTAGTGTTTTTTTTATGAATATGTATCACTGTAGCAGAAGTCTTGTGTAACATTTAGTTGGACAAAGTCTAATTTATTATGTGCTGATGTTGGTATAGGATTTTTATTACATTACGGTGACATAGCTACCATGATGAGTCTTGTATTTTCAATGTGTTGGTGCTAGATGGATAGGTGGAGTATGTATGCTACTGCCATGTATTATCATGATGTTGGCATTTGTAAAATCTCTGAGTCATGTGTATAAATTGTTTAATATGCTTCCTTTAGAATGTAAGAGTAAATGATGTATGCTGCCACGATTGATAGTGAGAGTCTATGCTGCTACTAGGGATTGATGCTATTGATGATCAAAGGTTTATTATTAATGTTGAGATTGAATGGGATTGGTTTGATTTGAGTATGTCCTACTGTTGAAGGCTTGAAATTCTCAGCCTACAACACTATAAGGGAGACCACCTGGTCTGAACCTTAAAGCAACTCCTTTTCCGTTGAAATGGTGGTCCAACTGGTTAAACTAGGTCTAGTTAACTTTTCCCTATTGCTATTGGTTTAAGATGAGTCTTTAGTTACCAATAGGCAGGGACATTGAATCGATTCTTCTTGCTGATTAGGCAAGAGAATGACCCTTAAGCTGTTTGAACGACACAACCAAACCACTCTAAAGTTTTTCCTCTTAAAAAGAGGGCTTCTAGAATGCAAGATCTATGATAACACATGCAAGAATAAATCTATAATGAGATTAATCTAACCAATCTCAATTGAAGTAAAGAGAAGCTTTTATCTCAATCAATAGAAAGCTAATTAAACAGGAAAAGAAGCAAGTAGGAATCATAATTAGGATGAAGGAATTAGATCAAGGAAATAGTTCTCGATATCTAATCCTTATTGAAACAAATACAAACAACTAAGTATCTAATAAATAGTTACTAGACATTTATATGAAAATATATCCAACTCCTAATCTATTATGCATAAAAACAAGAAATATTCATGACACAATACTGAAGTAGTTCAAATAAAATGTCATGCATGAAAGAGAAACATCTATAAATTTAAACCGTTAGATAGCTATCCAGCCTAAAACAATAAACATTTGTTCATATACAAATTCAGTTTTCAAGTTGCATTTAGGATTAAGTCTGTAGGATAGCCTAATCAGACTTTTAAATGAATTAGTAATTAAGACTCAATAATAGTGCATAAGGAAAACTATTATCTCATACATCAGAAATGAAATTAAAAGAAAATTGGAGAAGAATGCATTTCAATGATTTAAGTAAACAATAGTGCCATACATAAATAACTGAAACAAATATTTATTATAAAATGTATTAAATTACAAAACTCAAAAGACTGCAGTAGTGAAAACTCCCTGTTGTTTGCAATTCAATCCCTATCTGCAAAGAAAAGCCTCTACTCTACAGTAGTAGTGCATAATAAAATAAAGTCACTCTACAAACAAGTTACAAGCATTGTCACAAGTTTAGCCTCTTCTTAAGGATTCAAATTGCCTTTTACAAAGCCTCTCGATATCTATTTATACACGATTACATCCATAATAGAAATCCTCAAATGCCTCAACTAGAAGTGCGAATAGTAGAATAATACAGAAGGAATGCTTTGATTAGGCCTAGTAGAATGTTAAGAGGAACAATTGAACCAAATTTCCCAAATTGGCATGATCAGATAAGATAAATCCCAATTATTTCAATTTAGCTGCAAAGTGTTCTCCCACGTTGAATAAATGAAACAACAATTTCCTTTTATTATGATACTTCTTTTTTGTCTCGGAAATTTCGATTGGTGATTGTCTAGATTTGATTTAATAAATGCCATAATTGGAACTCTATTACAACAAATCAAAAACTAAATCAAAGTTTTATAAAGAAAATGTCGGAACAATAAATTAATAATATAAAAACAAATTTTAATTGAAACCGAAACCAATAAGGATCAAGGCTTAATATCAGTGGTTTTTAATAGCACCCCCCTTTATGGACAAGTGGAAGATGCAGAGTGACATTAGAGGTCTGCTCATCGCAAGATTCAAACTAAACAACATAAAATTTGTGATGGAGCGGATGCAGAATACAAATAATCCTATTTTATAATTTACATCGCATTCGTTTGATCAATGATTTCAAATGATGGCAGATAACAAAAATTACGATATGCGGAGATGCAAAATTATGATTATGTGGAAATTAATATCATATCGGGTCCGGATCAAATCGATGATCAGATATTTTAGAGTTGTATGACTATCACAATATCGACGAGATGGAATTTCCACAATTTTGCGATATTACAATCGAAGATTGGAGATGAGTCACATATCGCAATCGTAGGTCAGAGTGGAGTGACATATTGCAACATCGATGGGATGGAATTTTGGTGGTTTTGTGATATCACTCATCAGAAGTTGGCACAAATCGGCAATTGGAGGTTTATGAATAAGAACCATGGAAAAAGTTTCGAGGTGGGTGAACTCGATGTCGTAATATGTTGCAGTTAAATTTCCTATCAGATCCGGGCTATCAGAAGTTTCAAACAATAGTCATTACAAAAATATGAAGATCTAATTTCATATCAGATCCGAGACATCGGAATTTTTAAACATATTCTCCACCCAAAATTCCTATTTATGAATGGATGAGATATCTTTTAAAACTTGGATCTAAATGTCATATCGGGTTCGGGGGTTGGAAGACTCTTAATGGAAAATTGCGACAGAGGAACTTGTGATATATGACATGATTATAATATGATTCGATACTTCAAGCTTAATGCAAACCTGATATATTGTTTCAATGTGTTTTCGATAGATTTAACATATATGCTTGTCAATATGAGACTTTGTAATATGATTAAGGCTTAAAGCCTTACTGTGGTTCTTTCTCTCGGGGGCTATGGAAACAATGAAGTATTTACAAAATAAAAATAATCTACAAGAACAAATAAAAAGGATAAATTAATGAAACACAAGGATAATGCACAATATAAAAGGCTAAAACAGCTAAATGCATTGAATCTTCAAATAAGCATAATCTGCAAACTATAGATCCAAATGAGGTAAAACGAGTTTAGATAGATAGATAAGAACAAGTCAAAATCATTTAGGCAATCCCTACATCTTTGAATCAATAGTAATAATACCAATCATTCAATTAAAAGGGTCCCCATAATGAGATTTAAGTGAAAATGGAGGGGGGGGTTGGTGGTTGCATTTTACCACAACACTGACGACACACTGGGAAGAACCAATTATCTCTGGTAAAGGTAATGAACTTTAATTTACCCAAAAGGTTAAAAATTATAGATTTCAAAAAACCATCTAAATTCTAAAACATTTCCGTGGGTCCCATGTAAACAAATTAAGCAATATGAGTTTTGAAAGATAAGTACTCAAAAGAAAAACTGAGTAAAAATCATGGATCCAAATCTTGGGAAAATATTAATTTTAAATTTACCTCATATAAGAAATAGAAGAAAGTACAAATAGGAGTTTTTTGATAAAGAATATATCCATTGTTATGAATGGTCTTTGACATCGCTTCGCTACTAGTGAGCCTGAACAATACCTTGACGAAGTTTTCATTTATGTCATACAAGCCTAGCCCTACTACTAGTGAGTGTTCATAGCCCCGACGAGTTTACTTGTATTTCCCATAATTCCTCTTTTAATCACCCTTTTGATAAGCACATTTTTGTGTTTTTAGTTTATGATGTATTGGAGTGAAAAGAGGTGGGTTGGTAATAGAGACTTATGCTAATGGATACATTACTTTCATAATGTTGACTCCAAATTCTTTCCCCGCATCTATCAATCAGAGGTTTTTATAAAGTGGATGGGATGGGAGGGATTCAATGAGTTGAACACATTTTTCTTTTCTTTTCTTGAATAGATAAACTATATCACTTAGAAAGGATGTGTGTTCCTCCATGAAAAAATATTTTTAAAGCAAGATGGATTTGTGATTTCATAAAGATATTCCTTTACTGATAAATGAAACGCACTAAAATAGTTAGGGTAAAAGATCTCCTATGTATGTCAACCATTACTAGGTGAGGAAAAGGCCTTTCATAGAAATCATGGAAAAATTACCAAAATTAAACAAAAACTGAAAGTAAAAGGAAATCAACAAACTCTAAAAATAAAAATCAAATATAAAAGATAAACTTGAACCTGATTGCTTATACAAATGTCTCAACAAAATAAATCAAAGAAGATAATCATGTGATCATTTATCTTTTGTTGGGAATCTATTAAATTTTATCTTGAGGAGTTATAAGTGATCAGGCTTCTGAAATTGAAAGATGATTAACAATGATGATAAATAATAAGCTAATTGAGAAGTTCTATCTGTATGCAAATTTTCTTATTTCAAAGTGACATCTGCATGAAAGCATTTTAACCATTTTCTAATAAAAGTAATGCTTAAGAGACAAACTAAAGGTTCATAAATTCCCCAATTTAGATTTTTCGATGGAGATCATTACTGCTTCTCCAGAAAATTGAAAGGAAACCAAACCAAGGAGAATAAGTTACAAATATGATCTAGTAGAGGCATGAAAATGAATCATGAAGATCTGCAAAACAAAGTCTTATATCAGCAAAAACTAAAAACAAAACTGAAATTAAAAGTAAGTAAATGAAAATGAATGAAAGTGGGCGTATGAACTTACCATTGGAGAATTTCATTTAGTCTTACCTGAGAGATAACATCTTCTCCAAAAAAAGATATCTTCTTCTTTTAATTAGATTTTTTTTTGTAAGTCAGTAAAAGTATATTATTTCACAAAGTTACATAAAATACAAAGGTCTGTATAACCAGACAGAACATTCCGTTTTTTGCTTGGTCGATCAGAAGTCTGTACTGAACACTATAAGAGAATCGGCCTGCAAAATGAGAAGATAGGCATGACCAAGACACAAACAAAACAACACTAGCTAAACTTTCCATATAGTATGAAAATCTTGAAGGGGCTAACCATGAAGGGCTGCCTGAACCAAAAGACAAAACTAAAGAGTGACTAGGATGACTTGAGACTCAGAACATGATCAAAATTCAAACATGAAGTCCTCATAGGCTGGCGGGCACAGAGTAGAGTGCGCATACATCTCTATAGCTCGAGTTCCACATAATCTTTGAAGGTGGCACTAGGGCCAGCTGCTGCATTAACATGTTCCGGTTTTGGAGCTTTCTGGGTATTCTGGCATTTCCCCACAGGAACGTTGGTTTCTTCCACTGGAATATCAACAATAATGTTCATACCTTGTCGGATAGAGAGTTTAAAGAACCTGGTGAAGGCCCCCAGATTTTCTGACAGCATTTTGATTTCCTGTGTAAGCGACTTCAGGAAAATTTCCAGAGCGTCTTGTCTTGAAGAGTTTTTAGCCGATGCAAGCATTGTTGCATAGTATGCCTCTTTCATGGCTTCCCCTTTCTTGATGAGAGCTTTGGCCAGCATGGTTTTCATTCGCCAAGCCTCACTCTGTGTCCAAAGAAACTGCGTGGCTCTAGTGGCCGGGGTCCCTAGATTTGAAATCCACTCTATTTCTTCCTCAATAGATTGCATGTCAAGCCTCTCCTATTCCTCATTTACTTCAGCTTCAATCTCATCAATTTTCTTCTTCCTTTTGGCAGAGACTAAAGTTTCATATGCCTCCTTAGCTTTCTTCAGCTCTCTGTTCACTGACTCATTGCGACTACCCCCAGCTGACATAGTGCTGTTGTAAGTGACAGCGGGTGATGGAAACACTTCAGAGAACTAGACAAAGAACAATATAGAGTGCTCAGGACGAAGAGTTGGGCGAGGAACACAATATGAGAGATCTCTTTGCTAATACATTGTAGTTATAGTGGGGGGATGAGCGTATAGGTTGAACGAGGTTTGAGTGGATCTCCGGATTCTGACAGAATTACTCCTCTTTCTTTTCCAGAGTGCCTTCCGCTACCTACGATCTGAAGCACCAGATTCGTCATGCTTGAGGTTTCTTGTCATGGGCCATGTGTCATCTGTTGGGCCTAGGGTTCTCTGACAATCATTCTTCTGCAGGATTTCCTTCATCTTCTGCTGCGAGTGATGGTACCTATCCTCTCAAATCCAATTCGTGGTATAATGATCCAGGAGGTCAGCCTTAATGGCTATCTTCATTCATTATTAAGGCGTGTCCCGTTGTACTACTGCACCCCTCCTCCCTGTAATGAATGTGTTTTCTTGATAGATGTAAACACTTATCCCAAAGTTCTATGCATGTGACATTATGCCAACAGGTGTCCGGGTAAGTAATATTGTTATTGATCCCGTAGTTGGCCAGACAATCAACCACTACATTTTCCGTTCTTCTTACCACTTGCAGAATGATTCTGTTGAGGCTTGGGAGGTGCTCTGCTATGAGCTCTGTAACCTTGGCCAACCTCCAGTGCTTCGTTACCTTACCCGGTTTCGAACCCATCTGTAGTTTCCTTTTGCAATTGATTGCCAAAAGAGAATCCCCTTCTACCATTGTAGCTCCTATTCCCAGGTGAATTAGTATTTGGAGTCCTTGCTCTAAAGCCATGAATTCCATCTCATTGTTGCTAGCCTCTCCCATATATTGACTTAAAATATGTGGAATGTCATCTTTGTAATTACGTAGGACACCTCCTATACCTGGCAATCCAAGATTTCCTCGAGAGGCCCTGTCAAAGTTTAGTTTGTGAAATCCTATTGGTGGTGGTGGCCAAGCATTTGTGGAGGGGCCCTATTGTTGTCGCGGTTCAGACGAATTGGAGTCGGTACTTGCCTCAATTCCAAACGTCTGTAGAATTTGTAAGTCCATCTCCGATAGATCCTTGTTCTGTTCTACTTTCCATCTGGTAAGAGTCGTTTCCCTCATGTTTTGCAGTATGGTGGCTTTGATAAATTTTATGTTTTTAGCTTCATTTTGAAACACTCTTCTATTTCGTTCTTTCAATATTGACCACACTATGAAACTAGGGGTTAATTTCAATAAGTATTAACTATTTGAGATTTGGAAAAATTACTTCACCAATTTGTTATGCTTTCCTGTATTGAGTTTTTGTTCCTGTATGTGCTCTTTAAGATGGTTTCCATCCAGTTCCGTAGGCTTTCTGTCTAGTTACATTTATTGAGGAGGTGATTCATTGATTCCTCCTCATTTTCACACAGGGGGCAGTGTGAGGGGCCTATGAACCCTTTTTTTTGTAGGTTTTCCCAGGTAAGGGTTCTATGGTGCATCAAGAGCCATAGAAAGGTTTTAATCTTCAGTGATAGTTCGACATCCCATACCCTGTTATACCAATTGACATTTCCCCTTGGTCACTTTCTTCTATATAGGCTCTTGCTTCTTTGAGGGTAAAGGTAGCCCCCTCGAGCTTGCCCCAACGCAGTTGATCTACATCTTGAGCGTTTCTAATTTTCCTTTTAGCCAGCTTTGTTTGCAGAGCCATCATATTTTTGTCCCTCTCTTCTGGTTGCAATGTGTTTTTGAAGATCCATTGTTTCCATGATTGATTAGTAGTGTCAGGCTTCTAGTAATGATTCACGGTTATCTTCCCTTGTTCCTGGTATCTTCTCTGAATGGTGAAGAAATCTAGGCCTTCAAGTTTAGGTAATTACTACCAAGCATCCTCCCAGAACAGAGCAGTCTGTCCATTACGGACTTCCCAAAAACTCTCTTCCTGAATTATGCCTCGATTAGCTCTTGCAAGGTTCTAGATTGGAGACCCTTCTGGAGGTTTCTGCATCCTGATCAGATTCTGAGGGCTATAATGATCCACATAATTGGCTTTCCAATGTTTCACCCAGGGAATGTTCAGTTCTTTAACCCATCTCCACCATAACTTGGCTCCACAAGCTCGGTTGATAGTGTAAGGGTCTTGAAAGCTTAACCCACCCAGGTTCTTGGGTTTGCATATTTTCTCCCATGCCATTAAGGACCAATTTTGTTTAATTGATTTTCCCAACCACAGGAAAGCTTTCTGGATGAGTCGGATTCTCTGAAGCCTGGAGGACGAATTTGGTGAGGACTAGGCAGCCTGTAAAGTTAAGGGTTCTATGGGTCCAATGCTGACAACGCTTCTCTAGATTGGCTAGCATTTTCTCCCAATGAATTTTTTACCAAGGTTTGTCTATTAGCGGAATACCTAGGTATCTGGAAGGGAGGTTACACTTCTTGAACCTGAGAATATTAGATAGATTTTTCTGGACTGCTAGGTGCATGTTGAAAAATAATATGGAAGATTTATAGAGATTGAGTTCCATACCTGAAGCAAGGCTGAAACGATTGAGAATGCTTTTGAAACCAAGAGCTTCTTTGACTGAAGGTGTCATGCAACATAGTATCATCGAAAAACTACTGATGAATGGTTACCAGGCATGAGGGCAAGGGTTGGATTCCCTAAATTAAGCTATCCTCTTTAGCCTTTCTGATAAACTAGCTTAGACCTTCCATTAGTATTACAAACAGAAAGGGGGACAGTGGATCCCCTTGCCGTATACCTCTAGTAGGTGTAAACTGGGCTGTAGGAGCTCCGTTGACCAGGATGGAGAATCTGGTAGAATTAATTAGGGCCAAGATCCATTTTATCCATCTCTTCGCAAATCTAAAGGCATCCAGAATAGCCTCCAAGTAGTTCCAGCTGACTTTATCATAAGCCTTCGAAAGGTCTAGTTGCATTAGCATGCTAGCTTTTTTCTGAGTTTGGAGAGTATGAATCATCTCTTGAGTTAGCTATATGTTATCCATAATCTGTCTACCTTCTACATAGCCTGATTGTTCTTCCGAAATGACCCTGAAAGAATTGGCTTTAATCTGTTAGCTATGACTTTAGATATGATCTTTTACAGAACATTGCATAATGCAATTGGGCAAAGCTTCGACGGTGTGTTTGCTTCCTCCTCCTTTGGTATAAGGGTTATGAAGGTAGAGTTGAGGGATTTTAGGATGGATGAGGAGCACCGAGGGTCCTCCACCACCTCCCAAACCTATGTTTTGATTGTTTCCCAACAGGCTTTGTAAAAGTCAATGGTGAAACCATCCAATCCTGACGCCTTACCATTGGGCATATCCCTCACTACTTCTTCCACTGCTTCCATGGTGATCACTCGATTTAGAGACTTGTTTTGATCCTCTGTGATAAGCTTGGGAATAGAAGTCATTAAATCCCTAATAGCATCCTCTCTATTAATGCTAGGTTCCAAAGCAATTTGGCTAAAATGGTTTATGAGGAGGGCATATATTTCATGATGGGTTTGAAAATAGGTCCCTTGTTCATCCTTTATTCTTACTATTTTATTAGAACTCCCGTGATCAACGGTTGAGTGATGAAATAATTTTGTATTCTTTTCACCTTCTTTAAGCCACTGAATTCTAGATTTTTTCTTCCACAGAGTTTCCTCCTGTTGGCATCTGGCCTGCCAATTCTGCATAAGTATCTATTCTGTGTTCATTATTTCTTGATTGATATTCCCCTGGATCCATTCCTTGTGAATTTGTTCTAATTTTTCCTCCAGCACCTTCTTTTCTTTAAATATGTTGCCAAAGACCTCTTGATTCCAGGATTTTAACCTGGTTTTGATATGTTTAAGTTTAGCTTGGAGATTGTACATCTTGGTTCCCCTTATACCAATCAGTTCGCTCCACCACTGTTTTATTTTCGATGTGAACTCTGGATGACTGAGCTAAAACTTTTCAAATCTGAAGGGTTTGTTCCTTGGGGTGCCAAGGATGGCCGCATTCATTAGTATGGGCTAGTGGTCCAATCCTCCACTTGGTAGAATGTATGAATCCACAGTAATCCCTTCCAAAAGGATGGTTTCTGTAACTAAGAACCTATCCAGTCTAGAGGCAATTTGCCTATCACCTCCCCTTTATTGTTCCATGTGAACGCACTGCTCTTGGGGAAGATGTCTACAAGCTTTGTTGATTTCCTTGAAAGCTTCAACATCTCGATTGAGCATTCTGATGCCTCCCTTTTTTTCCATGAGTGAAGTGATCATATTAAAATCTCCTCCAAAAATTGCTTTTTCTAGGGGATATCTATGCTGCAAGTTGGATAGACTTCTAAGCATTAGCAATTTTGCCTCTAGTTTTTGAGGGCCATAGACATTCGTGCAGAGATAGGTGTCTCGATTCCCTACCATTTAGAATTCTATTGAGATGTGAGATCTAGCAGCTTTAGAAGATATAAGCTGGAGTACCTAAGGATTCCAAAGAGTGGCCAAGCCCCCTTCCATTCCACTGCTTTCTATCTCTAGGTAATCCATTCTTTTTCCCAAATTTTTACTGATGATTTTCATTATTTTGCTAGAACATTTAGTTTCTTGCAAAAAAATCATATCTGGTTGTTCCTTTTTGACTTTTTTGTTTAATAATAGCTATTTTTTTAGGCTATTTAGCCCTCTAGCATTCCATGAAATTACTTTCAAAATTAACAAATTTTTAGGAAGTAAGTGTGAAGGCCTCAAGGGCTTTCATCTTACCTGAGTTAAGGAGCATTTGACCGAGCTCTTGTAATGCTTCACTATTTGTTTTTATTCCTCATTTTTTTCGGTGCTTTGGGTTGGTCGTGGTTTGATGCAGTCCTTGAGCTCTCACCCCTAGACCCTTTGCTGGTCCCAAGATTCTTTTCTACATATCCATTTCTGCTTGTTGTCTTGCTATGAATAACGTGTTGATTCTGTTCACCTCCTCTTCAGATATGTGTTCTATGCCTTTCTTTTCCCATTATTCTACCATGTTTGTTAGATCCATACCTTCCTATTCTAGAATGTTGCTTAGCTCCATATCCTCTAGCCCCATTTCGCTAGTTATCATTTCTGAATCTGCTTCCAGTCCCTCTTTTGGTTTAGGAGCAAGTGGGATGTTGCTTGATGGATTAGAATTGGGGTCTTGTGTCCTTGGTGTCATTGTGGTCTGGCTATCTTGTAGTGGATCTTGGTCATGATTGGTCTCCTCTGCTTCCGTCTCTGATTCCAACACCCCAAATGCATTGCATGTACTTTTGATGGATGTACTTGCTTTATTTTGTTGCCTTTTGTTTGCTCGCTGTCTAGCATGAGGTCGAATAAAAGCCTCCTTATTCTTACCCCCTATATTTTCCTTGGGTTTCTTCGTCGTTCTGTTCATTGGGAATTCTCTGATTAGATGTTCATGTTCATGACATTTCTTGTAGCGAAATGGGATCTGCTCATAGTCTATAGCTTGAAAATATACTTCATCTATGTATTCCAACCACAAACCCTCATGCAGAGCCCTTGAAACATCCATCTCGACACAAATTCTAGCACAGGAGGTATATCTCTTCTGTAATGTTGCCTCTAAAGCTTTAATGAAGGTGCCTAACTTATTGCCTATCTGTTCTAGCACTGCATGTCTCCTGTAGTCAATCAGTAGAGAAAACAAGCGAATCCAGACAAGTACCTGTTTGAAATTTTCCTGTTCTGGTGCGAAGTTGGGCTTCCAAGGTCTCATGTATAGACCTGCTGAGGCGAAGAAATACGGGCCTCCATCGAAGATGTGATCCTTGTCATCCAGATTAGTGAAAACCATCGTGAAGAATCCTTTGGCCCCTAGGTGGAGTCTTACATCCCGTCTGGGTTTCCATTGCTGCTTGATCCACAAGAACAGGGCTTGTTCTGTTGGTCAAAAACCCATAAACTTGCAGATCAATGCATGTTCTGCCATATGTTCTCGGTAAGCCTGTAGTTCTGGGTCAGAGATGATTACCCATAGGTTTTTAGTAGCTTTAGGCTTGCAATGTCCCTGGTTCTCTTTCTTTTTGGCATCATAGTTGTTCCTTCCTGTTTTGCTTTACATTGGTTCAGATCTTCCTCTTTCCCTGTTCGCTCATCCTCAAACTCCTTCTCTTGTGATAGCTGCTCTGGAAATGGGTTTTTCCTTGTCTCTACCTGTTGTATTGTTGCTGCCATTGATTTCTTTTCATTTCTGGGTGTCCTTGGCCTCGATGTTTAGCTTTCCTTTATTGGTCAAATCCTCCTTTCCTGTCTTCTCAGATCCTAATATTTTCACCTCGTCCAGTGCCGTTTTATCCTTATGCATCATTGCCTATTTATAAGATGGGGTCCCCTTGGACCCTGCGTTTTTCATTTGTTGCGTCAGAGCCTGCCCTCTTCTGCGAAGCTCTGCAACTCTGGTAGTGTCCTCCTCCATATTTGGTACTGTGATTACAGCTTGATCAGGTATTATTCAAACCCTAGCTGCCGTTGGTTCATTGACAGAGTAACTCCTATGTCACAAGAAACATGTTTTCTTTTAATTAGAATTAAAAGCATGAAGAAGTTGAATTGACTGAAATCTTATTGACCCAAAATCATCATTTATTGAATCTAAAATTCTAAGTAATGAGTTTTTCAATGACATTCTCTTCAAATTTACATTGGAGGAAAAGAGGTGAATCATGAAAATTCCTTGGAACTTCATATATGATTTTATCATAGAAACATTTTTATACCATATGATGAAGTTTTAAAAAAGTAATGCAATCAATCACACCACAAGTGTATATGATTCGTCTATGATATGTTTTAATCCTTTTTTATAGGAAATGATAGAGGAATGGCAAGGAAAAAAATGGACTTGTTACTTGTTTATTTAAAATTTGAAATAGAATAAAACAAAAGGAATCTAATCTAAATTAATCTATTTCTATTTCTAACTGAATAAAAGGAAACACGACTAGGTATAGTCATACTTCCAATGTAACCATGTAAACACTTTATTTCTTGCATGTATGTATAGATCAAACATTAGTAACAAAAAGACAAATATAATTAAAATAAGATAACTAAATTTGAATGCAGAATGTACATATATTTTTAACATACTTACATAAAGAAACTTATTTATAATAACCTTCCCTTGAAATGTTCCTTCCAGTTGAATTTCAATTCGATCATAGAAATATGGATGAACTTCCATTAATGATTGGAAAGGATTTAGAAGAGAAGATAACAAGCTATATTATAGATACACATTTTTAGATACAATGGCCTGCAAAATTTTTTCAGTCTTATGGGCATATGTTAAATTATCAACAATCTTCCATGTTGGATAACTTTCTAAATGTATCTCAAATGGGTCTATGAGATATGGATGGAAATATGATAGATTCAACGGAAGATTATTAATTAAATTAGATTGTTGGTCATATGGGATCAATTCATTTTCAAGTGTTGTTTCATATTGAGAATGTATTTTAGAAAGAAAAGTAAATTGAAAATATACAACCATCAAATAGAATTGAAAGATCAAAAGTTCTTGATGGTTATAATCTAGATTTTGTGATTTTTCTTCACATTTTAGCAATACATATTGCGAATTTTCAACACTTAGTTGTTCAATATTCCAGCAAAAATAATCTAAAAGATGAAAAATGTTAACATAAAACAAATATGAAAAAATTGAAAATAGATGAAGGAAAAATATTAAAATCAAATCGTAATTTACACTATTGTTACAATTAATGTTACAACACAACTGGAATTGATTTAAAACAATTTCCTCCTCACAAGTATTGGCCAGAAAATAAGAAGGATTATTGGCATTGACTTGTGGAAGAGGAAACGATTCTGAACCATGAACAAATGTAAGATCTTGATGATCATATGAATTATAAATTGGAAAAGACTCTTGAATGTCGAAATCATGAAAATCATTTTTTACTTGAGAATGAGAATTAGTTGGAACAACTTCTAAGTTAGAATGTTTGTCTTTCCCACATATGATTGATCTCTGATCATGGGAATTTAATTGAGAAGAAGATGTTTCAATTTTCTCAATGTCAGAATAATTATCATAAATAACTTCATGAAATTCTTTGAAATTTTCTTCATTCCCATATGACAAATCAAAACAAGAAGGAAAATTAAGCTCAGGTTCATCAATGTTGGAAGAATGATCAATAAATAATTCTTTATCCTGATAAAAACTAATAGGGAATTTATTTGAATCAGTCTCACTGCTTTCTAGAACAATATTAATGCAATGAGAAGGTAAATTACTATCGGAAAAAATAATGGGATAACAGGAAAAATGTTAATCTGAAGAAATGAATCTACAATATTCTCTGTTTGTATTTTCTTCATTACAAATTTCATTTTTTTATCATTCAATTGATTAACTGTGATTTCTTGAAGAATATTGTTTGGCTGCTTTGAATTTGACATTTTATCATCATGAAATAAATCTGAAATTTGTATAGCAGGTTTCATATTATTGGAAATTTGAATTTCCGCTTGTACTTGCTAACTTATGATCTGATTCTCTGAATTTAACTCACAATGATTTTATGATTTCAAGGAAACGTTTTCTCCAAGATTGTTACTAGTATCTTCTTGTATTTGAATAGTAAAATTTTCCAAGCCTTGTGATTAAGATTCATTGACATGTGAAGGTGCATCCTGATCATTATTAACACTGTAGGAAGTGTGAAATAAATGAAGGAATTGATCATACATATTAGAGGCCACTTTATCATGATTAGTTTCACCTCCATATTGGAATTCTCAATTATACTAATAAAATTGGAAGAAGCTTGAGCAAATCTTGCAATAATTTCACATGGATTGTGAATGGGAGGAAGAGAGTAAATATATTCAAACCAATCTAATAATTCATCTTCTGAAGGTTTATCTTCAATTTTAAATCTCAAACAATTTAAACAAAATCTAATGGTAAAATCAATAAAAGACTCATTTTCAAACCTTCATATATCTTCAATTTCGTCACATACTTGTTCATAGTCATAGCCGTCAAATTTACATAGGAACATTGTAATAAATTGATCCCAACTATGAATTGAGGCAACTAGAAGCGATTGACACCAACTTCTGGCTTTTGCCAAGAATGTAAGAGTAAAAATCCTACATAAAATACCTTCATCAATATCATTAAAAGTAGAATTTGAATTTTTTTGAATGAATTGTAAAACATGATAAAATGCAGAAGCATTCCTCTTACCATTAAAATTTACCTTTGACAAGTGTCTTACTATTTTTGGTGGAGTATTGGAAGATGCACACCCAAAATTACAACTCCAAATGGGAAGTTTAATAGGAGCAATTGTAATAAAAATAAAACATTAAAATACAAAAACTCCAATAGACAACAAGTTTCAGGCCCTCCTTCTAGTGTTCTCATGTGTTTTCTAATGTTTGCTTATTGTGTTGCTTCTCATGGTTCATGATTGATAATGTTCATGGTTTCTCTTATATAGTTTATCATGATATGTGCATGCTTACATGTATGTTGTTGATTAATCACTAATACAGTTAATACTAGAGTAAAAACTAGGCCAAAGTTGAATTATGAAATACTGATTCACCCCCCCTTTAAGGGATTATGGACAGAAAGCACAAGAAGAATACTTCTCAGAAGAAGATGTCAATTCAATAAAATTTTGACTATGCAAGTGATGTATCAAATGTAGTGGTAGTATCAACAATTTTCATTCAAGGACAATCAATAGCGGAACACGTCATGTTAGGAAATATGGCTAATCGAGATATGTGTCTTCTCAATGATGCAATATATTTGGTATGGAAAGAAAGGATGAATTCTAGATTAATATATTTTGGATCAGATCTTTGACATCTACTATGTAATGGATATAGAAAAAATCCCCCATCAATTCAAGAACTAAAGAAGAATGATCAAGCAATAAATCAAATTTATTATGACATACTTGATTCAGAATTTGAGAAAGTTATACACTATGAATCTGTAAAGGACGTATGGATAAATTGCAAGGCATCCATGAAGGAGATATAACTAAGGAAGAAGTTTATTCACCAAGTAAGCTAATATGTAATAGTTCTTCTTTTTATCCTAATGAAGCAACATTCAATGTATTTGAAGAAGAAACTTATATCCTATCAAAATATGAGTGTTGACATGCATTATTTTCCATCATATTGGATGGAGTTACAGATTCAAAAGAAGAATCATTCGATAACAAATTTTATCTTATAAAAAACTTGTCTTTGCCTTGAAAAATATTGAAAGCCTCAAGGAGAAGTTATAGGTATATGTAAATAGGGAACATGATGTGGAAAAAACAGTGAAGATTGCAATAGTTCTATAATCATAGCTAAAAAAAGTTAAAAGAACAATGAAGTAGTGACTGAACAACTTAATGAAAGGAAAATACATTATGAAGGACTTGAAGTTAAGATCATCTCTTTGAAGGCTAACCTAGAAAAGTCAAATGAAAAAAATAAGAAGCTACTTTAGATACCTGAAGAACACAAAAATGAGATTAAATAGACAAGAAGAGTTGAATAAGTAATAAGAAGTTGACTAAAAGAAAAAGGGAGTGACTGTGAGAAATTAGAATTAGAGTTAGTCTCATTAAGAAGGGATGTAGTAGAAAAGGTCAAACAATTGAGATTTCAAGATAATACCAAGATGTTGGACAATCTCCTCAATAGTCAAAGGTTTCCCTCCATTAATTTAGGCTTTGGTTTTTCTGAAAGAGCTAAGGGAGAGTTCGACTGAAAGCCATGTGTAGGAAGTCTCAAAGACAATAAAGAAAATTTTAAAATCCCTGGTAAACAAACAAGTAGTAGCAAGATTAAGAAACCAAGGAAAGCGAATTTTCAAAGAAAACCATTTTCTCCCAGTAATGGTATGGAAAAACTACAATCATCCAAAGAAGGAATAATAATTCATTTTCTCCTTTGATGGATGATATTGAGAGTTTTATCTTTCACAAATTTGGACACATTGCAACTGAGTGTAGAAGAAAATTGTTTAGGCCTTCTCAAGCAAGTAGTCAGAGAAATATCCTCTCCACAAGAAGATCATTGGTTCTAAGGTATACAAATTTATTTTAAGGCTACTTTTTTTCATACAATTTATTTGGTCATAAGGCTAATGATTTCAGATCATATGGAATTGAAACGAACACAAGGAATAAATATTATGATTATTTTATCCCCTTCTTTGGTCACATAAGATGTTATACATTCAATAAGTTTGGACATGTGGAAAAGGAGTGTAGGAGAAAGTCAATGAGGTATTTTAAATATTCTAGACAATAGATAGAAAGTATCCAAAATAGGCCATTGAATAAGAATTTAGAAGAAGATGTCTCCATCAACAATCCTCACACTAAAATTTGGAAGAAAAGGGAAGAGTAACAAGTGAAGTGTGGCCTTGTACTATGCACTTTAGAAGAATATGATAATTGGTACATAGATAGTGGATGTTCTCATCACATGCATGGAGATAAGAGTATATTTTTTTCTTTTTAGAAAACCAAGGATGGTGATGCTATTCTTGGAAATAATACACTAGTGAAGGTGATAGGAAAAGGTAGAGCCAATCTTCATGTTAAAAATACAAAAGATGCTAATGTATTATTAGTTGAAGGGCTAAAGAAAAACATCCTGAGCATGGGTCAAATCATTGAAAGTGGACATGTAGTCATATTTACTTCAAGGGGATGAAAAATCAAAGAATATGACACTAGAAAACTAATAGAAAAAGGAATTAGAAATGTATATAAGGTATATGTGTTGAAGAAAATTCAACACAAAAATAAGAGATTGAATTCAATCTCCTCCTCTTCAGATTCCTAGTAGGAGATACTAGTCACCCATTGCAGTGCACTGTTACCTGACATATCTATTCACAAGAAGACTAGAAAAGTGTATGTGAGGCCTACTTTGTCTCGAGGGATTGCATGACAAAAGCATAGATTGGATGATGAAGTGTTGAGCACGAGTTGTAGTAATAATGCACGATATAAACAAGAGCCTACAATGCATTAAGGGGGATGGATTAGTAGAAAGTTGGAAGGTACATGAGCTCAGGGAGAGCTATGCATGGTGATAGGGTTTCAAAGGTTTATATCATTTTTGTTTTTCATCCATATGGTTATCATTGAAAGTTGGTTGAAAATATCTTGCCATGCATAGAAGAAGATTGTTGATTCAGCCACATGTATGTACTTGTTTACTTTTGGCACTTTGGCATGTTTGTTGAGTAGTATTTTTTCATGGAATGCATAGTAATGGACTATTTTGAGTGCATTGAAAATCCTTTTACCAACTATGCATCGTGTGATTTAGTATGCATAGGAGAGAGATAGTCTTGACTCAACCATGTGTGAAGAAAGAGTCTTTGGCATGCATAACAAGTGCATTATTTAGTTTTTCCATCTAAGAACATGTGTGTGCAATCTAGCTGTGTAACATTGTTGTCATTGACATTGGCTCTAGTTGGTTGAGATTTCTTAGTGTCAAGTATGCATGGAGGAGAGTCATCAGAGTTGATTCAACCATGTGTGGACTACTGGGTATCATTATTTCAACCATGTACTATCATATTATAGCCCTATAACATTGTTGTCTTTATCATTTGACTATTGTTGGATCAGTCCTAGAGTTAAGCATGCATAGGAAAGAGAATCATGATGGTTATAGTCATTCATAACACTTGTTACATTCATATATGGGCTCTTTGTTGTCATTGTATCATCATTATACTTTATTTTATAGCATTGTATCTCTCATTATGCAACCATGTAATATCATTCTTATCTTTTGGTCATTATTTATATGGAGTCAATGGTAAATTGATTTGTGTCTTGCACATGGAAAGGAGGCTAATCGCAGAGAAACAAAAGTGTTTCTACAACAATGCAGAGAAGAGATTTACAACCCCCATTACATGTTTAGGGGTAGAATTTTAACCAAAGCAACAGAGATGAAAGCATGGTGTTGGCAAGAGACATGCTAGTTGGTATGTGGAAACAATTTTTATTGTTCCTCAAACTTATATTTCAGGTGTTGGAAACTAATCAATTTTCATCAGCACATCTCTTGCTAAGATATTTTTTCTTCGGGATCAATCATATCATTAGTTTTTAAAACTAATGATGTGATTAATTTGGAAGAAAAAAATATTCGAACTAGATGGATAACAAAAGCTTGAAATCAAACATCTCTGGTTATCCGTCTCTTCAGTGGTGTCAATATGCTGTTTCAGTGAGAATGAACCACCATTTTTCATTGATGTTAAAGGGGGAGAGAGACATAAATACTAGCAGAGAATGAAGGTAAATCAACTTGCACAAAAAATTATTAGCTTGGTGTTTGTGGATGAAGGTTGGCATCAACACCAAAGGGGGAGAATGTTGGTAGTATGGGTTGGCATTGATGTCAACTCTAGGAAGCCAATCCTATTATGGATCTTGTAATGATGCTTTGATTCTTGCAGAGGTTTTTCTAACATTTCTATAGGTCCTGGAAAATGTGGCAAAGTTATGGGTAAAGAAAGGTTGATTCCACCAAGTTTAGAGGAGTGTCATAGTCTCTAAACTATCATAGTGTAGCATTGGGCTAGTGTTTCTCCCTTACCATGGTCTACCTGCATATTTTAGTGCCAGGTTTCTAGCTCTATTCCTATGTAGTTCTTTTGTAGGTGAAAAAATGTTATTCCATGAGCCTAAACCTTTGAAATTTCCCATGGTATGGATGAGAACTTTCGAATTGACCTGTTCTGTGAATGCCATTGATTTGTTCATTAAAGCTTATGGTTCCACAAGTGTAAACACCTTTATGTTGAGATTGTTGGAGTGATTGGATTGGTCCATAACACTCTTGATCTAGTCTAAGGATATTAACAATGTGATATGGTACATGAAGATTAGATTGATTCATCAATGAGTAAATTGATTTAGTCAAGGAAATCACTATCAAGATATTCATGGTAAAATCACATGGTAACTTTTTCCACTAAGCCTATAAATACCTCACCAAAATTTCATTTCAGGCATCAACCATTGTTAGAAGAGTGATATGATTTATTATGTTTTGGATCAATCATTGACGTGTTTGATATCTATGCATGATTTAGTCATTTGACAAGTTATCATTCAACACTTGTCTATGAGTTTGATTTTCATATGTTTATTTTTTTTATGGCATAGGGATCTTCTGAGTTTTAATTCGATGCACTTTTAATTTAGCCTATAGGGGATGCAATGATGGGATTAGCTCTGTGCATAGTGTTTGTTGTTGTTGTTGTTGTATAGATATATATATATATATATATATATATTATCTTGTTCGGATCTAGTGCAAGGTACAAATCTCAATCTCTTAGTGATTTGATCATGTCTGATGGGCATAAGTCTCTGATTTAGAGTATCATTTTTTATCTCATTGCATGTATGAAATATGCAACGTAAAGCGAGATTTGGTGTATCGATCAATCTAGTGTAGAGACAACAGTTCCTTAGACCTGATGCGTAAGCTTGTTTCTAGACATTTATATCAATCTAGTGTGCATATTGTATGGCTGATGATTAATGATTTGATATGGTGCACAATGCATATGATCTATTGCATTTGGTTCATTCTGGGACTATTCCTTTCACTTGAAATTATTTTAATTTGACCTTGTGGGATAAGATTGCATGGCACCTTAAGTAATATGATGAATCAAATCCCAACTTCTTAAGGAGAAATGAAGATAGATTTTCATCATTTGATGTGTTTTGGCAGAGTACTCTGATATCATTGGCACCTGAAGAATTATGTGTGCATCAAAATGATGTTCGTTGGGTTGTCATAGTTACATGTTTTATTTGGTTAACCAATAAGAGAACAATGCAATCTAAGTCCTATAAATCTATGCATTAAAGAGATAAATCCAATTGTACCTATGTGTCTATAACCAATGCATTTTCTAGAGATTGGTTGTGTATTAATATGTTGTGATTTGGTGTGTGGCTATAGGATGGCTGCATTGTATGTTTTTGTTGTAGTCCAATTTATGGAAGCAATATTATAGTGACCAAGCACCAATGAACAAAGTATTGATATGTGCTAGTTGACATAATCTTAGAGTTGATTTGAGTATGTGTTGCAGGTTAAAGTAAGAGGGATGAATATGCTTTGTATATTGTTGTAACCTATATGTTGCAAAAGAGTCTAATGATGCCATGGATGCATGAGCGTTTTAATGTTGAGGACCTTGAGATTAAAATAAGTTGTTGCTTCTACTATTTAATAGTGATGTATAGGTGAGAAAGAGAGGTTATATATTTTTGTTACTATTAGGATGGAAATAAAATCACATTATTGAGAAAATCTTATGAATTGATGTGCTACTAGATATGTTGGAATGATATTGGAGAGATATTTCTTAAGACTGATGATGCAAATGATGTTGATAGAAGTATGATTGGCTTGTTGGTGATTTGTCATTAATATGCATCACTGTTGCAAAAGTCTTGTGTAGCATTTAACTGGATATAGTCTTATGTATTGTGTGCTAATGTTGGTATAGGAATGGTAGTACATTGTGGTGACATAGATACCATGATGAGCTTTGTATTTTCAATTTGTTGGTGCTAGCTGGCTAAGTGGAGTGTGTATGATCCTACCATATACGATCATGGTGTTGACATTGTATTGCAGAGATACTTGAGTTGTGTGTATAATTTATTTAATAAGATTCCTTTAGAATGTAAGAGTAAATGATGTATGCTACTAGGATTGACAATGAGTGATCTAAAAGTGGAGGAGAACTTCTCCTCTCAAAAATTGATCATCCTTTGACGCTTTGCAAGTAAAAAAAATGTGTCTTTAAAGGTAAACAAGTTTCATAATCTCTTCAAGGTGGTGAGTTAGTTTTCACATGAACTTTGAAAAAGTAACACATTCACATGCAAGTCAAAATAAAAACATGAAGAGAAGAAACCAACATTTGATGACGGAGTTCACCCCTCGTGGGCTACGTCTCCGACCTTGCTCGAACAACTAGACCGCTCTATTGATTTCAATGGAAAATGAGTACATACAAATTATTGACAATTAAGTGGATTATTTCCCCTATAAGGAAACATTCTTTTATAAAGAATTCTCACTCCAAAAATTTGACTCCCTATAGCAAGTCATGTAAAGGTCAACATAAAAAGGACTCACACATCAGGTCCTTGTACTCCACCTGAAAATGAAGCATAAAAATGTACAAAAACTCCACATTGAAGTACTGAATATAGCTTCTCTCATGAACACATATTGAGAAAAGACTAAAAGAGTTGCACTACAAAAGTCACAAATGATGCAGATGAAATAAGAATGATGAAAAACCCCTACAAGGTTCTCTCCATGCTTAAAATGCCTTCAAATTGCTTCCAAAACACTGATTGTATCTAGCACTAAATGACTTGAAATTGAAAACCATCCTTCATAAATTTCTCAAATCAGAAAAATGAGGCTACCAATGAGTTTAAAACGTTCAAAAACCCCCCATCTAGGCTCCTCTTGAACTCAAAAAGGCTCAAAAGTGAGCAAGTTATGCTTCTCTAGGCCAAGCTCTACTATTTGTCATTCAATTTGGCCAAACCTGCTAAATGTGTGACATTTTCACCCTTTTCATAGTTTGGGAAGCGACAATTTCACCTAAAAAAGGTGTATTTTTTTGCCTCATTAAAATTCACAATAACCCTTATGCGCAATAATAGGGCCACATGACAAACATGAGGCTGGGGGTTGGGGCCAATGGTCCACCCCTTTCAGCGTTGGCTCCTTTTTCGTTGGGCTGCGGTCACATGGAAGCGACATGTCCAAGGGCTGGGACCAAATTCCTGCACCATCTACTAGAGATCTTGGAAATGATCATGTGGTGGCCATATGGCCGATGGCTAGGGCTAGCTACCCACACCCTTTGACATCACTCGCACTCTAGTCTTGTGTGTCCCATAACACCGAGGGCTGGGCTGAATCGTCGCCTTGCTCCAGCAACACCTTCTAGAATTCGCGTGGTCATATGATATGTGCCGTGACCAGGGGCTATTGTTTGGTCCCTTCCCTCTCCACTAAGCCTTCCACCATGGTCCAGTGCATGATGTTATGATGACGGGTTAGGGCTAACACCCGATCCCTCTCTCCCAATGCGAAAAACAAGTCAATTCAAATATATGCTGATACCTTAGTCTATTAAGAACCAACCTCGTGGTGCGACGATGGATGATGTAGTTTGCGTGTAGCAGGTCCTGGGGTCAAAACCCGTCGAGGCGTTCGGGACTATCAATTTTTTTTTGACCAATAAGAAGGTGCCACATGGTGACCTCTAGTTGGGCCACGTGACGACCTTCTATTGGAACATGTCAAATTTACAAACTAATAAAACAATGCCAATTCACCCTTTATGAAGCGACACATGGTGGGATCTGATTGGGCCTTCGTATGTCCAGTTGGAATGCTGACGTTAGCATGATGTCAATAGTATAGACTACCCAGTCAACCCATCTGCAATTTGTTTTGTTGTTGGTCAAAAATTTCAGAATGCCACAACTTATTGATACGACATCGGATTTAGGTGATTCAAGCGCCATTAGAATCAGGACAATGAACATTATGACTTAAAACTAGTTTTGGAATATTCCAATCACTTTCATATCTAAGCCTATTTTTGATCTCCAGATCATACTTCCCCACTAGGAACTTTTGGGCCCCAAAATTTTATCTTCTCCTAACAAATAAATGAGGAAAAATCTCATAAAATTTGGCGATATTGATCCTTTCTATTCTGTTTCAATTAGTGCTTTCAAGCTTCAATCAAGGTACTAATCTCGGGGTTCTTTTGCTTATAGATTTATGAAAAGAATCACATGCGAAAATTGCAGCTTAACTCAGAAATTTAATGTGCACACATAAAAGAAGAAGAAAAAAACATAGAGGCACAACAAGAAGACAACCAGGATTGATAACGGAGTTCGCCCAACTCGAACTACATCTCTGGGCCGTGCTCGATCAATGGGGAGGACTTCATATATTAAATGGCATGAAAAGAAGAGAATTACAATCACCAGTACATAAAAAGAGGCTTATACCTCCATTTTGGAAAATGGCTATGAAATGGAGACTGCAGATGGAGAAATGGACAACACTAATGTGTTTGTGGAATTGAGAGGGGGTGAAATCATATAAAACTTGTCCTCGAACAGTGTGCTGAAAGTCCTCTCCCCCCTGTGCTTTCTTCATTCATTGGGCTTTATAGTACAAAGATGCTTGCAAATCGGGGGTCTATTCGTTCAGAATAGAAGTCATTTAGGTAGAAGGGTCGGCGGGCACAACAGACCATTTAAAATAGCCTTTTATCATTTAAAACGATAATACACAAAACCCGTCAAACACTAATAATTCCGACCCAAAACCTTAACAACCAGATCTCAAAGTTTATCAAATCGGGTTCATAGACCCATTGGGTCCGGCCCCGATATCGCAATAGGCATATTGCTAATGCAATGGCCCTTTATCCCGAGGATCCATAGATTGTTGATCGCCGATATCAGCGTATTGCATCAGCCCGAGCGGATCAGCATATCGCATCGCTGCAGCTCAAGGGTCCTGGTCCTTGGTCTTGCTGATTGCTGATCAGCCGATCGTTCCGATCGTTGATCGAAATCACAAGTTGGCTCTGCCCAGTTCCGATTGCTCCATCCCGATATCGCTGATTGAATACCCTAATTGCGATTTAGTCGGAGATCGCTGATCGGAGGTTCCGCTGCTACTTCTTAAGTCCGCCTCTTTGGACCCTCCGATTGCGATTTGCCTTCATAAGGCTAAAAACCCATTTTTATAAGAAAAGGCCTCATTTTCCAAAGGAACTAAGGAAAACTCTTTCTACCACAACTTCATCATCCGGACTCGGATTGGAGTGTCATTCGCATCATTGGAATTAGGGCGACGATCACTTCGATCTGATGTCAAGATACTTGATTTTCTGCCACTTTGAATTTTGAGTTTTTCCATGCCATTGTATCTGAAGATCCACCTAGATCAATCCTTCCCATTGGGGAGCTTTTGGACTGCCAAAAGCTTTCACTAGTTAATTGGAAAGTGAGGGAATTGTTCCCTCACCCTTTCCTTCTCTAGCCATTTGGCCTTGCTAGGGTGCATTCCCTTGAAACCAAACTGAAGGTATTCCACATCTCCTTGCTATGAAGTCCTGGTCCTTTTGTCAAGGATGATTTCTTCAGGTAATTCATCGAGATATTCTGGTGCAAAATCATTAACTGTAGGAACTGTGCCCAACTCGTCGGTGTGCATGATTAATGGTGGTTCATACAACTTTAAGTTCTCCACATTCACTACTGAGTACATCTACATATATACTGGCAAATCAAGACGAAAGGCAATGTTTCCAATCTTCTCCAATATGGTGAATGGACCATATCAGATGGGTCACAACTTCTTCACTTCTCTCTTCATCCTGTCCTTGTTTATGTGGAACCACACTTTGTCGCCCACTTGGAATTGGAGGTCGACTTGGTGTTTGTCATGTCGAGCCTTGTAACGGGCTTGAATTTTCTCCAACTGCTCTTGTACTACTTGGTGAATCAATTGGATTCGTTGAATGAACTGTTGAGCTTTGTCCCTATCATTACATCCACTGGAGCCATCTTCCCTTCCAAGGACCATATCAAAAGGGTCCTTTGGTAGGTAACCAAAGCATGTCTCGAAAGGTGAAAGCTACGTATATGAATGCACTTCTCGGTTGTAGGAATGATGTACATATGGGAGATTTTCGTCCCAAAACTTGGGATGTTTCCCACAACAGCCTCATAAAAAATGTACCAGGGTACGATTGACAACCTCTGTCTGTCCGTCAGTGTGCGTATGAAATGCCGTGCTTCTTTTCAATTTTGTGTCCATCATCTTCCACAAGCTTGTCCAAAACTCTTTGAGAAAGCAAGAGTCCTGATCTAACACAATTGGTGTGGGTAGCCCAAAATGGACCCAAACTTGCTGAGAGAAAAGAGAAGCAGTCTGCTCTGCAGTGATCTACTTTTTGCAAGGCATCAAAATACACATTTTTCTAAAACGGTCAACGACGAGATACAAATAATCGTGACTATTCCTAGATAAAGGAAAACCTCCTACAAAGTCCATTGACATACTTTCCCATGGACGACTCAGAATAGGGAGTGGTGTGTAGAGCCCGAGTTTTCTATTAGAGTGATTTGAAACAGAACACATCACACAACCCTTTACATAATGAGTCACAATGCTTTTCATATGAGGCCAAAAACAAAATCTTTGTACATGACATAAAGTCTTTTCGACACCAAAGTGTCCAGACACAAGAGAGGTGTGGGCCTGTTGAATTACATGTACTGAATATATGATAAGAGAATAGGGTCGAACTTGTCGACACAGCCACAACCTTGATCATTTTAAACAACGACTCTCCGATCAAATACCCTGCCCAGAGTTGTTCAGATGGACAAGATCTTAGTATCAAGATAAAACATACAATAAATCTCGAGATAGATCTCGATCTATTCCATTTACACCGAACCATTTTAATGGTTATGGCCCGTTCGTTACAACTCGAATAACGTGGGATCTACCGAACCAATCTGCAAAACTGTGTTAGTTGAAAACTAAAATCTAATAGGGAAAAACAATAATTATCGCCCATGAGTGAATAGACAAAGGATCGATACGAAAGAAGAAAGATTCTTCTTTCACGTTCAAAAGAACGGAGGGAAGATGGGATCGTGATATTTCTCCGGGAGAAATACAAAATACTTCATATTTATCGCATATTTTATAATAAGCCATACAACTTGTTCGAGAGTTGAGAGTTAGTCATCGATCTTGCTTTGATCCCCTATCAGAGGTCACCGACGACCCACATAAGAACAAACGTTAGCTCATTTTTTATTCTTGGAAGAAATGACTGTAGATAGATAAATTGGTTTTTCCGGGGTGGACATAGCCAAGTGGACCAAGGAAGTGGATTGTGAATCCACCACGTGCGGGTTCAATTCCCATCGTTCGCCCATAAAAGAAGATGAAAAACAGACTGGATCCGAAACCGATTTGTTGTCATTTTCATATTCATATTTCGGTGAAAATATTTCTATCTATGTAATAGAAATGGACACCCGAGCCTTCTTTCTTCGTGGGAAACATGAGCCCTTTATCAGACTTGAACCAATGACTTACGCCTTACCATGGCGTTACTCTACCGCTGAGTTAAAAGGGCCCCCTCATCATATATGAATGAGTGAGTCTACTATGGTAGATGGACAACAAATTGGATATGGATGATCCATCTATCTTTATAGATATCAAGTTGAGAACATATATTATAGTAGCTCGTAGGGTAAGGATCGCTATACTGGAAACTCCGGGCTGAGCTGATACGAAACGGATGGAGAAAAGTTATGCCTGAGAGCAATTGCTGAAATATGTTCGTATTGCTAGAAGAGCCAAAGGCTCAACGGGTCAGGTCCTATTGCAATTACTTGAAATGCGTTTGGATAATATTCTTTTTCGATTGGGTATGGCTCCCACCATTCCCGGAGCTAGACAATTAGTGAATCATGGACATATCCGGGTCAATGACCATATGGTAGATATACCAAGTTACCCTTGCAAAACTCAAGATGTGATTACTATAAGAGATCAACAAAGATTGAGAGCTAAGAATATGGAGCCATTCCAGTTTATGGCTCTCTTTCTTCCTGGAAGAGGAAGATCTTTCTAAAATGAATTAGAAAGAGTTCAATTAGAAGATAAGAGGAGTTGAGCAAAAAAAATTCCTTGATAAAGAGAAAGAACAACCTAGAATTTCTAAAACTAGAATGGATAGAATCCTTTCTTATCTCTCGGAAATAGAAGAGAGAGAATTAAGGAATTCCGGAATTTGGATTCAAATGTGGAAGGAAAGAAGTGACGGAATATCCGTCAATGGGATTGTGGCGTGTATAGTTTAGTGATACAGGTGGGTTTTATTCATTACATTATCAACTTAAATAGTTAAAGGATATTTGGATGGATCTCTGATCCATCCAAAGCTCTATCTATCTATAACTAAAGGGCCCGATACAACCATCAGAGTCAGAACAGTGAGCTGCGCAATAACTTCTAGATCCATTTGGTTTTCTTTCACCCTCCATCGACTGAATGTATGAATAAAATGTTGTCGGGATCAATCACTTTTCTTCTATTTTGTCTTCTTCAGACTCCTACCCATTGGTGTAGTTTCAATCAGGAACCTATGGCCTTGAGCAACTGATATCTTTACAATAATAATAAAATAGATAGAGAACCCTAAATAGATAGAGAACCCTTCAATATCTAGATAATAAAATTTGATATTGGAGAGAAATAAATGGACTAATCCATGTAACGCATTTAATCAAACTCATTGAGGAGGGAATGAAGATATGGTAGAGCTTAAATTTTTGATAGCTTTTTTTCTTGCTTTTACAGCAGGTATTCTAGCTATCAAATTAGGTCAAGAACTGTATGACTGCTGATTTTTTCTGCTTTTCTTGGCCTGGCCGATGGCCAGGCCAAGAAAAGCAGAAAAAATTAGTCATACATAACTATTTTTAACGAAATGAACAATACGATTGACTGGATTGTTCTTTATCCAACTGAATAATCGCAATATTCATTATATTGCCGATCTTGGAGAGATGGCTGAGCGGACCAAAGCGGCGGATTGCTAATCCGTAGTACGGATCATCCGTACCGAGGGTTCGAATCCCTCTCTCTCCGTTCGTCCACTATTGATCCTGAAAACGAATAACCCTGAATCTTTCTATGGAACGGAAAAGGCCCATTAACCTAGAGACTTCCTATTTTGACCTTTTTTTTCATTGCATAGCACAAAATGATAAAGTTATCATTTTGACTGAGCATTTGAACTCAGTATTTTATTTTTTTCTCGTAGTGCAGTAAAGTATTACTGTTTATGGAACAGTAATAGCTCCACTCTTTAGTAGAAAAATTATATTTTTTCATCAAAAATTATATCTGACTTAGTCCATAAATTGCAAAGGTATCGTTCATGAACGAATGGAAGGATTAGAATATCTAGTTTCTTTCCTCTTTTTTTATCAATATAAATGGGACCAATCCCTACATTGTGTATTGGTACATATAAACGATAAAATATCTTTGTCTCTCCCTGCTATTATGTATGAACAAAATTGTTTCAAACCTGTTCCATCATTAGCAATGTCCAAGTGAATAGATGTTCACTTTCGAGATGATCCGGGTCTAGGTCAATAACATGATCTCTTCCAATCCAATGTGAGAAAGTTACATAGTGTCTACTTTTTCCGATAAAGGGGTGTTTGCATGGGTTTGCCTTGGTATCGCGTTCATACCGTCGTATTGAATGATCCTGGACAGTTAATTTCTGTACATATAATGCATACAGCTCTAGTTGCTGGTTGGGCTGGTTCAATGACTCTGTACGAATTAGCAGTTTTTGATCCATCCGATCCTGTTCTTGATCCAATGTGGAGACAAGGTATGTTCGTTATACCTTTTATGACTCGTTTGGGAATAAAGGATTCATGGAGTGGATGGAACATCACCGGAGAAACTGTAATTAATCCTGGTATTTGGAGTTATGAAGGTGTGGCCGTGGCACATATCGTGTTTTCTGGCCTGTGCTTTTTGGCAGCTATCTGGCATTGGGTATATTTGGATCTGGACATATTATGTGATGAACGTACGGGAAAACGTTGTTTAGATTTGCCAAAAGTATTTGGAATTCATTTATTCCTCTCAGGAGTAGCTTGTTTCGGATTTGGAGCATTTCATGTAACGTGTTTGTATGGTCTTGGGATATGGGTGTCTGATCCTTATGGACTAACTGGAAAAATACAACCAGTGGATCCAGCATGGGGAGCTGAAGGTTTTGATCCTTTTGTTCCAGGAGGAATAGCTTCTCATCATATAGCAGTGGGTATTTTGGGTATATTAGCAGGTCTATTCCATCTCAGTGTTCGTCCTCCCCAACGTTTATACGTAGGATTACGCATGGGGAATATTGAAACGGTCCTATCCAACAGTATTGTTGCTGTGTTTTTTGCAGCTTTCATTGTTGCTGGGACCATGTGGTATGGCTCCGAAACTACTCCGGTCGAATTATTCGGTCCCACTCATTACCAGTGGGATCAGGGATAATTCCAACAAGAAATAGATCGACGGGTTCATCTCGGTCTGGCCGAAAATTTAAGCTTATCAGAAGCTTGGTCCAAAATTCCCGAGAAACTCGCTTTTTATGATTACATTGGTAATAATCCAGCTAAGGGGGGGTTATTCAGAGCAGGTGCAATGGACAATGGAGATGGAATAGCTGTTGGTTGGTTAGGACACCCTATCTTCAAAGATAAGGAGGGAAATGAGCTTTTTGTACGTCGTATGCCTACCTTTTTCGAAACATTTCCAGTAGTTCTGGTGGAAAAAGAAGGAATTGTGAAAGCCGATGTTCCTTTTAGGAGGGCAGAATCAAAGTATAGTGTTGAACAAGTAGGTGTAACTGTTGATTTCTATGGTGGTGGACTTGACAGGGTCAGTTTTGGTGATCCTGCTATAGTTAAAAAATACGCTAGACGTGCTCAATTAGGTGAAATTTTTGAATTAGATCATGCTACTCTAAAATCTGATGGTGTTTTTCATAGTAGTCCAAGGGGTTGGTTTACTTTTGGACATGCTACATTTGCTCTCCTTTTCTTTTCTGGACACATTTGGCATGGTGCTAGGACCTTATTCAGAGATGTTTTTGCTGGTATCGACTCGGATCTGGATGATCGAATAGAATTTGGAGCATTCCAAAAACTGGGAGATCCAACTACTAAAAGACAAGTGGTATGATATTGCTCCTATCTCTTCTCTAATAAATATTAGTACGAAAGCTATCTCCATAATTGTAAATTACGATCAAATCAAATCTATGGAAGCATTGGTTTATACATTCCTGTTGGTATCGACCCTAGGGATAATCTTTTTCGCTATTTTCTTCCGAGAACCACCCAAACTTCCGACTAAAGGGGGAAAATAATTTTGCTTCTCCAAATCGTCATTCTTTCTCTCCCATCAAAGAAAGAATGACCTTCCCTATAGGGAAGGTCATTCTTTCAATTAGTCCTCGTGATCCTCAAAAGGATCCCTAAGTTGTTTAGAGGGTTGCCCAAAGGCGGTGTATAGGGCATAACCAGTAAAGCTTACAAGTAAACAAGATATGGAGATGGTGACTAAGGTTGCAGTTTCCATTATTAGGTGATCCCAATATCATGGTATGTTTACCATATAATAACAAAGTTAACAGATCTCAACTAATACAATAGTTTCTATGGCTACACAGACCATTGATGATACTTCCAAAACCACGCCAAAAGAAACCCTTGTAGGAACGACCTTAAAACCACTTAATTCAGAATATGGTAAAGTAGCTCCTGGATGGGGAACTACTCCTCTTATGGGTTTTGCAATGGCTCTATTTGCAGTATTCCTATCTATTATCTTGGAGATTTATAATTCTTCCGTTTTATTGGATGGGATTCCGGTTAGTTGGGGCCGAGGAACTCCAAAATTCACCTGGTGAGCTCTTGAAGAAAAAAAAAGAACTGAGGGATTCAAACCCAGACCAAATAGTGGATTTGAGTTTTTAGCTTATCTTGTTCCAATAGTTTGATCGTGTAATTACTTTTCTCTAAGGATTTTTGGAATATGGGTGTGCGACTTGTTGAAATCGATCCATATTTATAGTACAGAAGACCGATCTGTTATCTTCATCAAGATGGTCCTACCTCGTTGGATATTTAATTTCTAGAATATTGAATCTCTAGAGCACGAGGTCTATCATAGATATGTTCCGGAAGATCTGAACTATGGTTTGTACCTATCATTTCCTCGTCACCAGACTTCCAATAAAGAAATTGAAAGAGGTATTTCCTATAATAAATCGAAGGATCTATCCCCTCTCATAATTATGCTGATTATGACCAAAGAATGATATAGTATCTGTTTTCTCTTAGTTAGCATATTTCGTCGAATGAGCGAAAATGAAAAGGTTATTACCCAGAGAACCTTTTGGGGATTTGATAAAATCATCGGGGTCTAATTGAAATATGAGGTTTGGATTGATTCATCTATTGAGATCTCGACAAGATAATTCCTATAAATCGTCTACATTAGTTCTTTTCTAGGGAACTGATATCACACGAATAGGGTAAAAGATCGTTAAAAGGGCCTATAGTGATTTATCATAGGGATGAGCCGACTTGAAATTTTGGCACTTTTTGAAATTTTGGCACTATAGAGTCTTCTAATAGAAATGCTGGATTGTTTCGAATGATCTTCATTTCTCCAGCCGGTCAGGCAACGAACCCTCAAGTATCTCTTTTCCAAAATTTATTTATTCGTGTCCAAAAGCATTTGCGTGTTCTTGTTCAAGCCGTATGAAGGGAAATTCTCATGTACGGTTTTCAGAGGGGGAATTTCAGTTTACCTATCTCAATAAAGTATACGATCGGTTCGAAGAGCATCTCGAGATTCAGGCGATTGCGGATGATATCACCAGTAAATATGTTCTTCCTCATGTCAATATATTTTATTGTCTAGGGGGGATCACACTTACTTGTTTTTTAGTACAAGTAGCTACTGGTTTTTCCATGACTTTTTACTATCGTCCGACCATTACAGAAGCTTTTGCCTCTGTTCAATACCTAATGACCGAAGTTAACTTTGGTTGGTTAATCCGATCAATTCATCGATGGTCGGCAAGTATGATGGTTCTAATGATGATCCTGCACGTATTCCGTGTTTATCTCACAGGTGGATTCAAAAAACCCCGTGAATTAACTTGGGTCACAGGTGTAATTTTGGCTGTGTTGACCGTATCCTTCGGTGTAATTGGTTATTCCTTGCCCTGGGATCAAATTGCTTATTGGGCGGTGAAAATTGTGACTGGTGTGCCTGAGGCTATTCCTGTAATAGGATCTCCTCTGGTAGAATTATTACGCGGAAGTGTTAGTGTGGGTCAATCTACCTTGACTCGTTTTTATAGTTTACACACTTTCATATTACCCCTTCTTACTGCTGTATTTATGCCAACACACTTTCTAATGATCCGTAAGTAGGGTATTCCAGGTCCTTTATAGAGAGGAAAGATAGATTGAAAATAACTATTCATAACTTATTGTTCCGAATAACGACAGTAATATATCATCGCCAGGAATATTTATTATTCAAAAATGGAAATATCCATAGAAAATATGGTCCTCGGATTTCTCCTTTCGATTTTGGAGTATTATTCATGCAATACAAACAAATAATTGGAGTAGATTCTCAGACGAAGAAGATGGATTATGGGAGTGTGTGACTTGAACTATTGATTAGGCCATGCAGATACTTTCTCCGATCTACCACATAAATGTTTCTGATAAAATGTGTCTCTGTCCCAATTTCCTTATCAGAAATAGGAAGTTTAGCACCTGGGTGGAAAGGCATTGGTCAGTTTGTTCCATTCCAAGAGAATTCTTTCTATGATCGAATCCGAATCAGGAAGGGCTCCGTGAGATCCGGACAATGGGACAATATTTTCATATATTCAATAATTGGACTATATGACTTTACTTCTCCTTTTCATAGTGTGAAAATGCATCCATTTCCCTTGCATCCATTTCGATGGGAAAACTATTGGAGTGAAAGAAGGGATCTAAGGAAGGAGAAAGGCCGGATCAATAACAAGTCAATACCTTGTATGCTAAAAAACTTTTGAGGTCTATTTGTGGTGATAAACACAAATTACAAGGACTAAGATGGTCCAAAAGGCATATCGATCATGATCGAATTTGTGAGCTTACTTGGGTCATGAGCATTTAACTGGAATAATAAAATGACCAATGATGGATGATCATAGACATTATTAGTTCCTATTTTTCCAATTCGTCTTCCATCACGGGAAAAAATAAGTGATATATACTTCCTCCAGTTATTGTTCGAGCCGGATGATAAAAATTGGCATGTCCGGTTCTTTCGGGGGATAGATCCATAAAGATCTACTTATCCCAATAACAAAGAAACCTGACCTAAATGATCCTGCATTAAGGGCTAAATTAGCTAAAGGTATGGGACATAATTATTATGGAGAGCCCGCTTGGCCCAATGATCTTTCATATATTTTTCCAGTAGTAATTTTAGGTACTATTGCATGTACAATAGGTTTAGCGGTTCTAGAACCATCAATGATTGGTGAACCAGCAAATCCATTTGCAACTCCTTTGGAGATATTGCCCGAATGGTATTTTTTCCCTGTATTCCAAATACTTCGTACAGTACCTAACAAATTATTAGGTGTCCTTTTAATGGGCTCAGTACCCGCGGGATCATTGACGATGCCTTTTCTAGAGAATGTGAATCAATTTCAGAATCCATTTCGTCGTCCAATAGCTACAACAGTATCCTTGATCGGTACTGCAGTAGCCCTTTGGTTAGGTATTGGGGCAGCGCTGCCTATTGATGAATCTTAAACTTTAGGTCTTTTCCAATCCAATTTGATCCAACTGTCGAATATAAAAATATTTCAATTTTTTTATTCATATATCTAGGGAGTAGTTGCTTTAAGACAAATTATATCTCCCTAGATATACCCATCTTGTCAGATATTTCTTTCTAATATTCCACGAAAGAGAGATATGTCAAAGATTCTCAAGACTCTCCAAAAGAACTTGGGTAAAGGAAATGAAGAGATGAAATGAAACCAACCATTTTATGAACCCGAAACTAATTCCTGGGTGGATCAATTGCAAAAAGTTTTTGTAGAACTTCCAATACCTGTTCGACAGATTCCTTCCCGAAGTGTTCAATTCTCATTAGATCTTCTCGACTGTAATTTAAGAGGTCCAATAATGTATGTATATTGTCTCTTCTGAGGGAGTTATAGGTTTCGGGGGGTAACTCTAATTGGTCAATGAAAATAAGTTGAAATGCTATTTTTTCTTTCGTTTCCCCCGTATCAGTCAATACGTGCGAAAGGGGGAAGGGAAGCATATTAGACCCTTTTTTATTGTTCATTCCATCGATGTTCTGTTCCTCTCCATGCAGGAAGGGAATAAATAAGTCGATCAAATTTCGAGAAGCTTCGTAAAGTGCCTCCCTAGGAGTTAACCCCCCATTCATCCATATTTCTAGGAAAAGGACTTCTCGTATTTCATTTCCGCTCCCATAGGAATGAATACTATAATTCGCATCGCGAACAGGCATAAAAACAACATCTATAGGAAAAATTCCGTCCTGATAATTATTTGGACTATGTATAATATATCCGTGATTTTTTTCAATTTGTAATCTGATATCAGAAGTAATTGATTTAGTAAGTCTAGCTATATGTTGTGTAGTATCAATTATTTTCACAGAAGGTGGTAATATGATATCTTGAGCAGTTACATTTCTGGGTCCAACAATATAAATAGAAGCTTCTCGGATTCCGTACGAGTCACTTCTAAATACAATTTCTTTTAGATTCATCAAAATGTCATGTACTGATTCTTCAATACCTATTATCGCGGAATATTCATGTTTTATGTTCTCTAATTTTACACGTGTGATACATGTTCCTTCTACTTCTCCAAGTAAAGCTCTTCGCATTGCGATGCCTATTGTATCGGCTCGACCTTTGCGGAGCGGGGATAGAGCAAAATGGACATAATGAAGACGCTTACTGTATACTCTGGATTCGATGCATTTCCATCATAGTGTCTGAATAGAGACTGAGATTTCATCTCGAATCATACCAAGAATATTTGATCAGATCATTAAATCATTTCTTTCTCTTGAAATTCATTCAATTCTTACACACGTCTCTTTTTGGGAGGTCTACATCCATTATGTGGCATAGGGGTTACGTCACGTACAAAACTTAATAGTATGCCACTTCTACGAATGGTTCGTAATGCTGTATCTCTCCCTCGACCAGGGCCACTTATCATAATTTCTACTCGTTCCATACCCCGATCCATTAATGCACGAATAACATTTTCTGCTGCAGTTTGGGCAGCAAATGGTGTACCTCTCCTTGTACCTTTGAATCCACAGGCACCAGCAGAAGACCAAGAAAGAACTTGTCCCCGTACATCTGTAGCAGTCACTATGGTATTGTTAAAACTTGCTTGAACGTAAATAACTCCTTTGAGTACTCGATGTTCATTCCTACGTGAACCAATTCTTTTTATAGTTTTTGACATATTAATCATTATGAGTTCAGTTCGAAAAATGCATATCGAAATCTATTTTACCACTAGATCCGTTAATTGATATAGAAGAGGATTACCCCTGTTTTTGCTTATGTCTCGGATTAGAACAAATTATCATAACTCATTTCCGTCTACGAATTGGTCGACATTTTCCACAAATTCTACGAATAGAAGCACGAATTTTCATATTTGTGACCCTCCAATTTGCTCATATTACATTTTGTTTCCTGAGACAGAGAGTCTGTTTCATCTGTGATTCTCGATCCCTATCAGATGTTCAAAAGGTGATTCAATCATTTGAAGATTTGTTGCTAAGTATATATATTATACGTCCTTTGGTTAAATCATAAGCACTTAATTCGACCTTGACCCTATCTCCTGGTAGTATTCGTACGGAATTACGTCGAATCCTACCCGAAATATGAGTCAGAATCTGACATCCATTATCTGTCAGAACTTGAAACATACCGTTGGGGAGTGATTCAGTAACCAAACCTTCCGCATGGATTAGATTCTGTTTCTTCATCAAATCTCCTCCTCTTTTGATTCAAAAACTTGACTAACGTGCTTGGATGAAGATGAATGGTGTCTCGACTTGCTACGACTTTTCATACTATGGGGATATCTTACAGAATAAATATTTTTGGACAACATTTGGATTAATTACCATACATAACATAAAATTTCTCCTCCAATTTTTTTCTGTCGAGCTTCTCGATCCGTCAAAATTCCTTGGGAAGTAGAAAGAATTACGATCCCCATTCCACCTAGAACTTTTGGAATTTCTCGATAATTAGAATAAATTCTCAAACCAGGTTTGCTGGTACGCTTTGACGTGGTCATATATGTCCTTTTCTTCCTTCTCCGATATTTTGAAGTCGATATCAAAAAATATTTTTGGCCTTCCTGATGTTCCCTAACATCTTCTATAAAACCTTCTCGTAAAAGGATCCTTCCAATGTTCTTGGTAATATTAGTAGCTGTTACTCGAACCGTTCCTTTTTCTACCATGTCAGCGTTTCTTATAGAAGTAATTAGATTGGTAATAGTATCGTTACCCATGACGAACGAATTCTTAGGAATTCCTGGTCTCGATATAAAATGCATGTTCGATCTTCTTTGAGGAATATGCCTGAGGTGCAATGAATTTAATTGATCCATGTACCGTTTGATGAACCTTAAGTCAAAGATTCTTACAAGATCTATCAGTACTTATAATACTTCGGGAGCCAATGAAACATTTTTCGTGAAATTCAATTGTCTCAATTCCTGAGCAACCGGACCAAAAACTTGAGTTCCTTTTGGATTTCCTTCCTGATCAATGACAACCGCTGCATTGTCATCAGATCGTATCATCATTCCATTGTCACGTTCAAATTCTTTACAGGTGCATATAACTTCGGCTCTAACTACTTCCGATTTTTCCAGGGGCATGTTAGGTACTACTTCTTTAATTATAGCAATGATAACATCACCTATATGAGCGCATTTACGATTACTTGCTCCTAGAACTCGAATACACATTATTTTTCGGGCTCCACTGTTATCCGCTATATTCAAATAAGTTTGAGACTGAATCATTTTTCCTCCAAAATATTTTTTACCTTGGCAGATAACATGAAAAAAAAAAGGAAGAGTTCTTACGAACTAGTAATCTTCTTCCACCAGAAATAACTCTTTGATTCTGTATGGATGGGTTAGGTTAAGTAGTAACAAATTGAGTACGTATAGGCATTTTGTATGCAGCTATTCTAGCAGCTGCTCTAGCGACAGTTTCAGATACTCCGCCCATTTCATAAAGTATTCGACCTGGTCTGATGACAGATACCCAATATTCGGGAGATCCTTTCCCGGAACCCATACGTGTTTCTGCAGGTCTCATTGTAATAGGTTTGTCGGGAAATATACGCACCCATATTTTTCCGCCACGACGGGCATAACGATTAATCGTTCTTCGTCCGGCTTCTATCTGCCCAGATGTGATCCAAGCGGGTTCAAGTGCTTGAAGAGCGAATCTACCAAAACAAATGTGATTGCCGCGGTAAGATACTCCTTTCATTCTTCCCCTATGTTGTTTACGAAATTTTTTTCTTTTTGGGTTATAGTCGATGGTTAATAGTATTTTGATCCCATCTCTAATCCAGAACCGGACATGAAAGTTTCTTCTCATCCGGCTCCTCGTGAATAATCAATGTGTAGATAAATGAGCCTATATCTATGCATTACACATATTGTATATAGAATCTAATTTACAGGATGAATAACTCTTAAATTTCCATCCAATGTCTTAATAAAGAATTTCACAGGCGAATATTTACTCTTCCAGTATTTGCTCCATGGGGTCGACTTAACTATAGACTCCAATGAGATTAATTGGTTTTTGGTTTATTTCGCCATCCTATCCAATGAATGATTAAGATTCCTATATGATCTTATGCAGTCATAGGTTCCATCGTTCCATAGCTTCTATCTAAATGCCCAGGTCTTCCCTCCGCAATGGAGCTTTCTTTTCATCTGTTACGGAATCAATTTCCTTAGTTTCCATTGACCCGAAGCTCTTTCTCCTTCATAAACTGAATTCCTTCAATCTTGCTTGAATGAATCAGGATGATTCTTATGCTTTATCACACTGCTTTTTGGAGGGTAGTTAATGAACCATACAATATTGGGAGAATATTTCTCCTTTTTCTTCTTTTTCCGCATTACCAAACACCTTTCTCGCTTCACGAGAGATCAAAATATCATTTTTTCTCTCCTGGAAGAAAGTATTTACGAGGTGATAGTATCTACCCATAGTTATTAGATCTTGGCAATATGAAGCAATGAGTTAGTCTCTAGTTTATTTATAGAGACCAATCCGTTCTTATTTCGAGTTCTCCATAACATAACTTCGGAAAAGAATGAAAAGCTCGATTCCAATGAGTCGCACACTAAGCATAGCATGGTTCCAAAATGGTAAATCTAATTTCTATTCGATCTGATAGAATTGATGATCCATGATCAGGCAGATTGGGAAAAAAAGACCAATTATTCCTACTCTTCTAAAATCCAAATTTTTATCCCTAAACTCCATAGATGGTTTTAACCGGATAATAACAATAATCAATCCTAGCCCGAATTGTCTGTAGGGGAACCCTACCTCCCCTGTCCCATTCGACCCGAGCAATTTCCTTTCCATCGAGACGTCCTGCAATTTGGATCTGAATACCTTCTACCTCTTCCCGTTCAGCCAGTTCAATAGCTTTCTTCATTGTTTTTCTGAATGGAACTCTCTTCTCTAGTTGTAGGGCAATATACTCTGCAAGAATATTAGGTTTTCTATAGGGTTTCAAAACTTTTTCTATAGCAATGTGAACTTTTCGGTCCACAGAATCGAGCATATTTAGTACATCGTTTATTAATTTTTCAATTCCTGGACCCCTACCTTCTATTAACAACAAGTTGGGAAATCCAATATAGATTTTGACCTTAATCAAATCGATCTTTCTGCGAATCTCTACACGTGCAATTCCTCCATAATTCGAGGAGCTCTTTATATGCGTTCGTACATAGTTTTCAATGCAAGTACGTATTTTTTGATCTTCTCAGAGATCTTTGGAATAATTCCTTTGTTGTGCGAACCAATGGGAACGCTCATTTTGAGTTACACCAGGTCTAAAACCAAGTGGATTTATTTTCTGCGCCATACATATCCTTTTTTTCGGGATTCTATTGACATAATCAGATCATTCGATCTGGAGATTTCCTCCGATACAATAGTTATATGGCAAGTGGGTTTCTGTATTGGATAACCGCGTCCCTGAGCTCTAGGTTGAATCCTTTTAAAAACAGCACCCTCATTCACTTCGACTCTACCAACGAGTAAATTGGCTTTGTTCAAACCCATATTGTGATTTGCATTCGCCGCCGCAGAATGAATTAATTGTGATATGGGATAACAGGCCCCATAAGGCATCAGTTCCAATATCATAAGTGCTTGTCCATATGAACGACCACGAATTTGATTAATTACTCTACGTGCTTTATGAGCAGACATACGTATATTTCTCACCAAAGCTCGTATCTCTGGACCTGGACTATTATTTCCCATTGACTCCATCCTCCCTAATGAATGACAAGTCTTTCTCAATTAACGACGAGATTTCTTATCGTTTCTTGCATGTCCCTGAAAAAGTAGGGTAGGTGCAAATTCCCCCAATTTGTGGTCTACCATACGATCTGTTACATAAATGGGTAAATGTTCCCTCCCATTATGAACAGCAATTGTATGACCGATCATTGCGGGTACAATGACGGATGCCCGGGACCAAGTAACTATTATCTTCTTTTCTTCTTTTATATTTAGATTTTTAATTTTCCTCAATGAATGATTAGCCACAAAAGGATTTTTTTTCAGTGAACGTGCCATGATCAATTACCTTTCTTTCCTTTTTTTTTTTATGGATATCCAACCATTCTTACTCACGTCGATGAAGGATTGAAGCATCACTGTATCTATTTCTCTTCCAACTTTTCTTTCCAAGTGCACTATAGCCCCAGGGGGTCACAGGTTTTTTCCTGCCAATTGGGGTTCTTCCTTCCCCACCTCCATGAGGATGGTCTACAGGGTTCATAGCTACTCCTCTTACCTCAGAATGCTTACCCAACCAACGTTTAGCTCCGGCTTTACCGAAACTTCTGTTGTTTGCAGTGATATTACCCACTTGTCCAATTGTGGCTGAGCAGTTCTCAGATATTAAACGAACTTCTCCAGATGGTAATCTTAATGTGGCCGATCGATCTTCTTTTGCGATCAGTTCTGCTACAACACCTGCCGCTCTAGCCAATTGTCCACCCTTTCTAAGTGTTATTTCTATGTTGTGTATAGCCATGCCTAAGGGCATATTGGTTGAAGTAGACTCTTATTCCGATGAATAAAAATCCCTTCCCAAACTGTACAAGCCTCTCTCAGGGCATACAACTTTCTGGATGTATATTATATTCACATATATTGAATAAATATAATCGAGATGAGAAGGAGCATCTATTGTATTCTCTATGTCCCGATTCTCTACATCCCGGGTCTCTCTATTCCATCATCTAGCTTATATTCTTTATCTAGCAGTCAGAATGAATGACTTTATCAAATTACGCTAATACTTTCGTATGTTATGGATAACGTAGGAGGCATATTAAACATATTTTTCTCTTCTCTCTCTTTTTACTTTTTTCCTCTCCCCATCTTTTTATTTTGGGAATTACTACCACTGTCCAGCTCCGAATCCGCCTCTGACCATCAGATCAAATGTGAGTAACTTGTCTTTTTAGAGGGTGCCTCTATCCCATTTTGTTCATGCTTCAGACAAACAATCAGGTCCGGTGATACAACAGTTTGCCCTGCAAGTGATAGTTGTCCACCTGTGAACCATGGGTTAGTTTTGCATAAATCTCTTTAAAGTCATCATCGTTAGCATATTGTTCAGCATAACTTTCAAAAGACAACGATGCATTATGCAAAATAACAGAAGATAGCATATTGACCACTTTATTGCTAGTGCCCTTATTATATTTTATTACCAGATGAAACTGTTGAAGAAAACTCTTCCACCTGAAATGACGAGATTGCTACAACTTGGTTTATGACTGAAGGTACTACAAGGGCTGATGATATGTATGGATGATGGTCTCCTTGCCGATTAGGTAGTGTTTCCACTTTTTCACACTCTGCACCAAGGCATAAAGCTCCTTGTCATAAGTGGGATAGTTTATCACAGCTTGAGAAAACTTCTCAAAATTGTAACAAATCAGCTTCTTTTGCTGCATCAGTACAACTCCCATGGCATAATTGCTGGCATCTGTTTTGATCTCGAATGGCTATTGGAGATCAGGTAAGGCTAAGACTGGCATGGTGCTGATCTTTTCCTTCAATGTTTCGAAGGGTTTCTGTTGTCTTCCTCCCCATTGGAAGACCTGTTTCACACTTGTCAATGTGTGCAAAGGCACTGCAATAACAGAGAAATTAGCAATAAATATCTTCCAATACTGGACTGCACCTAAAAAGCTGCGGACCTCGGTTACAGTAGCAGGCTTAAGCCAATTTACAATTGCTTCAACTTTATAGGGATCAATCTTTAACTAACCATGACCAACAATATGACCTAGGTAACCCAAATAGGTTTTCCTGAACTCACACTTTGACAACTTTACATAGAGTTTTTCTTTTTCCAATACATCAAGCACTTTCCTTACATGACACACGTGTTCAACCCAACTTTTACTAAAGACAATTATATCATCTAAATATACTAGAACAAATTCATCAATGAAAGGTCGAAAGAGATTATTCATGACCCTCATGAAAGTGGCTAGAGCATTGCAAATTCTGAATGACGTCACCATCCATTCGAACAACCCCTGTTTGGTCTTGAAGGTGGTTTTCCACACGTCCTGCTCTGTAATTCGTATCTGGTGATAACCACTGTGAAAATCCAACTTGGTGAAATAAACAACATTATTTAACTGATCTAATAAATCATCTATGCGTGGAAGAGGGTAACGATTTTTCATCGTAATTTTGTTTAGAGTGCGGTAATCCACGTACATCCTCCACGTGTCGTCTTTCTTTGGGACTAAGACAATCGGTGAGCCACACGGAGAAGTGCTCGGCCCGATGACCCCTTGGTCTAGCAATTCCTGTACCTGTTTCTTGATTTCCTCCATCTCAATGGTCGACATTCTATACATGCCAATATTTGGCAAAGGAGCGTCATGCTGCAAATGGATCTCATGTTGGATTTCCCTCTTTGGAGGTAATCCCTTCGGTTCCTGAAACAGCTCACCATAATTAGAAATTAATTTAGATAATTCATGTTTATGTTCCTGATCACAACCCTGGAAAGCGTCAGCTAATTCTGCCTCTTTTTCCCTTACAACCATAAGCATGCAACCCTTACTGGAATTCACCAGCGTTTTCGTTTGTCCAGCGCTTACAAGGCTAGCATTGATTTTATTTTGATGAACCCTTACTATATATTCTACCCCATATTTTGTGATTTGGTATTTGTTTTCATGACGAAAAAAGATTTCCTTTCTATCATATAGATACAGACTCCCAAACACCATGCCACAGATATAAAATGGGATTACATCCAGTTCTACTTCGTCCACTAGCTTAGAAGCGATCACAAATTTGACTTTACATTGCTTGGTTAAATTCAGTTTTGCTTTATCACGTATCCATCCAAGCGAGTAAGGTTTCAGATGTGGTTTTTTTCTAAGCCAAGTTTCTTTACCAGGGATTCTACGATTAAATTTGCTTGGGATCCGATATCAAACAGAGTTTCAACTTTAGTATGATTTACAACAACTCTGATATGAAACAGTTCAATTCTCTTTCGATCATTAGGAAGGGACTCATTTACAGAACTAGTGCCATCATGTGATTGAGAATTAACATGAGGTGTAAGAGTACCTTTTGTTCCCACGGCTGTGATTAACGCTTCATCTACACAATCCAATCCAAGGTCTTGCTGCATAGTTGCCACTGTCTTTTGCTTCCCTTTTCATCCATACTTATTTGGATGCTTTTATGGGTGTTGTTTCCAACAATGATCATCATCGTGGCCTTCCTTTTTGCAATGATTGCAATACGGCCTTTCTCCTTCTTTGGCTGCTGCCATCTTCTTCTCCTTTCCTTTCCATTTCGCTTTAGATTTTCCATTGGGAGGTTTTAATGGTGACTTTCTCGAATGATCATCTCTTTCATTTTTTCCCCTTTTCTCAATATGAATTGCTTTTACTCTAGTTGCGTCAATAGTGGTTAGTTCCAACAACAATAATGAATGCCTAATGTAACTATGAATGAGCCAATATACTTAGTTACAACTTTAGGTGTATCAAATGCAATACCCAGATTTAGTGCTTGCTTTCTAAACTCCTCTGTAAAACTTTGAAAATCCTGGCCTTTGCCTTGCCTTAAATACTGCCAATTCATTAAAACATTTTGCTTGTATCCTAAGGGATAAAACTGTTTCTTTAACATAGAAATAAAATAAAGCCATGAGGAAAAGAGGTTACCCACATTATTATTGCGCTGCAATTTTCTCTCCCACCAAATGAGAGTGGTGATGCTCAGCTGTAGAGAGGCCAACTGAATCTTTGCCTCATCCTCCACGATCTGCTGAATCCTGCAATAGACCTCAATCTGCCTAATCCAATTATTAAGCTTTTCTGCATTGCTTTCACCATTAAACATGGGAAGATCAAATTTAGCATCTAATTTAAAAAAAGGCTTCTTAGATGCATACTTTGAATTTCTATGATTATGGTGGTGAGAGGAAGGAGAACCTTCACTCCCGGAAGGAGAAGGAGGGGGTTCTTTTCCACCATTCCCATGTGCCGAACATTGTCCTTCTGGGTTTCTCTCCTTTGCTTTCTCCGGCCTTAAAACCAGCTGACTGATATTCTCTGCCACTGAATAGAAGGTCTTGCGGTAATTGCGCTTCTCTTCAAGGTGAGCATCATCTTCTGCCATGTTTCTCCTTTGATGTGCACACCCTACTTCGGGATCGAAAGGCTCTAATTCCCCTTTGCCTCTTTGGAGTCTATCTCTTGTTAGCATACAAACATGCAATTCACATCTAAAAGGACCTGCTCTAATACCACTTGATCCCGGGGTTCTTTTTCTTATAGATGTATGAAAAGAATCACATGCGAAAATTGTAGCTTAACTCAGAAATTTAATGTGCACATATAAAAGAAGAAGAAAAAACACATAGAGGCACAACAAGAAGACAAAAAGACTTGATAACGGAGTTCGCCGAACTTTGACTACATCTCCGAGCCCTGCTCGATCAATGGGGAGGCCTTCATATATTAAATGGCATGAAAAGAAGAGACTTACAATCACCAATACATAAAAAGAGGCTTATACCTCCATTCTGGAAAATGGCTATGAAATGGAGACTGCAGATGGAGAAATGGACAACACTAATGTGTCTGTGGAATTGAGAGGGGCTGAAATCATATAAAAGTTGTCCAAATCAGACAAAATGCACTATCGACCACCTGAAAGCTCTCTTGCCTCGAACAGTGTGCTGAAAGTCCTCTCCCCCCTGTGCTTTCTTCATTCATAGGGCTTTATAGCACAAAGATGCTTGCAAATCAGGGGTCTGTTCGTTCAAAATAAAATTCGTTTAGGTAGAAGGGTTGGTGGGCACAACAGACCCTTTAAAATAGACTTTTATCGTTTAAAACGATAATACACAAAACCTGTTAAACACTAATGATTCCGACCCAAAACCTTAACAAACGGATCTCAAAGTTTATCAAATCAGGCTTATAGACCCATCAGGTCCAGCTCTGATATCACAATCAGCATATCACTGATGCAATGGCCCTTTATCCCGCCGATCCGCCGATCGCTGATCGCTGATCACTGATATGGCCGATTGTTGATCGCTAATATCGGCGTATCGCATCGACCTGATCAGATAGGCATATCACATCACTGCGGCTTAGGGGTCCTGGTCCTTGGTCCTTCCAATCACAGTTCGGTCAATCACTTCAATCGCCGATCACGATCGCAAGTCGGCTCTACCCAGTTCCGGCCACTCCATCCTGATATCGCCGATTGATTGCCCCGATTGTGATTTAGTTGGAGATCGCTAATCTAGGGTTCTGCTGCTTCTTATTAAGTCTGCCCCTCTAGACCCTCTGGTTGCAATTTGCCTTCATAAGGCTAAAAACCCATTTTTATAAGAAAAAGCCTCATTTTCCAAAGGAACTAAGGAAAACTCTTTCTACCACAACTTCATCATCTGGAGTCGATTGGAGTTCCATTTACACCGTTGGAATTAGGGTGACGATCACTTTGATCTGATGTCAGGATACTTGCTTTTCTGCCACTTTGAATTTTGAGTTTTCCATGCCATTGTATCTAAAGAGCCACCTAGATCAGGTACTTTGTTAGGTCCTTATAATATTAGTGATTCCCCCATTACTATCGTCATTGTATCCCTTATTGTTATTATTGTGTCCCTATTGTCCCCATATTGTTATTAGTGTGCCCCATAGAAACCCACTATTGTTATTGTTGTGCCCTTATATTATTATTCTTATGTCAGCTTTGATTATATTGTGACCCCTTAGACTCCTATATATAGAAAGGAGGTTTAGTCTTTTGTTTCATCCAAGAATTGTTCATTTGTGTAATGTAAAGGAGGTTTCCCCCTTGAAGAGGCTGATTTTGAAGTCATTGATCTATCTTTTCTATCTTTTTGTAAGTTGGTTCATAACATTTGGTATCAGAGGTTTGGATTCTAGGGTTTCGCTGATCCAAACCGGTCAATGGGGCATTTTTGTTATAGTATTTTTTTCTAAGACGTTTCAGAAGACAAAAAAAACCATTTGAGCCGAAATCTCGATGATCCTAAGGTCTAAAATTCAGATCTTGTCTCGCTATATTTTCGGAGATGTGATCTAAGGAAGTTAGGGTTTTTGCAAGCTCTTGAATTACATCCCAAACAAGTGACCTTGAGAACATCGTCATAACTTTATCTCTGAGTATCAGATTGAAATTTTGTAATAAGTTACAGAAAGAGGACAGAATTTAGTTTTTTGTGCATCGTTTTCAGGTCTAAAGGTTGAAACAGTGACATGTGGTACATCGTACAAGTTCACTCTATTGAAAAAGTGCATAATCAGGTCATCTTGCGAGATTGGGAACCTATTTCTTAGAGACTCCAATTTTGATCAGACTGGTGGCTTTTGAAAGCGAACTCAAAGGGCTACCACAGTTCGAAATTTCAGACCTTAGTGATCTAAAATTTCAAAGCTACATCAGATTCCATATCGAGTTCCTACAAAGTGAGAAAAGGTGGGTAGTTTTTTTTAATCTTTTCATAAGTTGGTTTGAAAAATTAGTTTGAAGGAATTCAAAGGGCATAGTGTTGGCTTAGGGGTTCCTGACCTAGGTTCAGAGTTAGCTATGCCAACCAAAAAATCCCTACACTACTGGCCCTTTAAGCAACGACCCACGTAGCACAAACTGCAGTTTCACCCGAAGCAGTATGGGGGGATGCAAGAATCAAGTTTTTGCATCCAGAGACTAGTGTGTTGTCTTTCAACGCGTTAGATTTGCCTTCGCACAGATCAATAAAATATTAGGGCACATTGTTTCAACTTTGTTAAAACAACCTTTATACCTTTGCAAAGGTCTACGATCGGTCCTTATAGACCTTTAATAGTCAATTTTCCTACTTACGCGCATTAGAGACAAGTCCTAAAATAGTGTTCACGCAGATTTACTTAAGGCATTAGTAACAAAAGAGAAACCACCAGAGTCTTTGCAAAAGTATTTAAACATACATTGCGTACATTATTAAGACTTATTGAAGAAAATCACGTAACATTCAATCAATATCTCATAAAACAAATCATTCATCAGCAACATATAACACTAACAGAGATAAACAAAAATACTCAGGAATTCTTTGGAAAACTATCTTTATTGATCTTCAATTCAAGATTATAGACTCAAACTGCCCTATGCGCACAACTGTAGAGGTACGCACACTTAGTGCGGACTCTTCCTACACCTCCACGCACTCACCTGTGGAGCCTTTCTTTCCTTATCTAAGTGGAGGAAGTAGAGCCTTCCTTCCCTAGCTCTTGTCCTAGACTCTTCAATCAACCCAATTCCTTATCTTAGTTCCATCTAGTCCTTTTCTAATACTACCTTAGAATTTCTAAGACACACCTATTTATAGACTTTTCATACAATGCCATGGTCCGCAGACCATGCGTGAATCTCAGAAATGACTCAAAACTTTACATAAAACAAGGGGCTAAGCCCCTTTGACTCCTAACCATCCACGTGCTCTGCATCCACAAATAATGGAGGCTTTACATTATTTTCAAACTTGTACCAAAATTTGGGTTATCTTAACCCCAAACTAACCCAAGGGACCCCATCCCAACAGACCCCCAACACAAAGACCGTGACTCTACCTCGATTCACTCTGTTGGTGCCACGATCTTACTGCGAAGATCCCCTAGCTCCACCTGGATTACTACAACTTCAACAACGCTCTGTGCGGCTGCCTCTTTAACCTCCTTGATCAATTTTTCAGTGGCTCGTCCTTCTATTGCAAACATCATCATTTGTTGCATCTCCTACAGTCCCTTAAGCTTATTTTTAATGGAAGTTGTGACTTGATAAACCTCCTCCAAGCAAGGTGATCCAGGTCTGGGTGTGACAAAGGAACCTTCCAAGACCTTTTACTTTCGTGATGTGTTAAATTTCATTTTTAAAAGAAAATAAATGAATACATCTGCATGTTGTAAAGAAGAGGAACATGACAATCATTAGCACATGAAAACATAAAACGTTGATAACGGAGTTCGTATAGGAGGGACTATGTCTTCGGGCCCTGGTGTCAAGATGGTGTAGGCAACTGCATTAAGTGCTATCAATATTTGTGATGTACATAGAGATGACATTGCTATCATACAAGGATAATGCCCTCACGTAGGAGTGGTGCCAAGAGATGTTCCACGACAGGAACTCCTAGTCAAAAGACTCCTATCAGTATGACACAAAACTCATGCACGATGAGCATCCCGCCAACATGGCATAAAAGGGATCTCAATGCAAACATGCATGACGACAACATGAGTATCCCAACAACATACAACAAGGGATCTCAAAACAAAACATGACGAATCATGAAAGAAAAGTCTTAAACATATGATTCCACATCACATCAAGCAGGAATCATAAAAACAAGTAAGAAATAAGATCCCACATCAAGCATCAATAGGGATCTTTGCAGCAAAATGCATAGCAAAAGAAGTACATGAACACACTGCATATACCTCACAACCAAGGGCCATTTGAAGAAGCAGATGTCAAGCTGCTGAAGCTATTTAATCCATCGATCTCACGACATCAATCACATGGAAATGGTTTCTCACACATGAATGTCGAAACCTGCAATCCACTTAGAAAAGTGGCTGGAAAATGAAATGAGAAAATGAGAAATCTGAGCGCACCATCATATTTGTGGCGTCGAATAGTGCAAAATTGACTGTTCAATTTCTAAATTCTGAGAAGTTGAGAATCTGGGGCTCAAAGAATCTTTTAGATTCCCCCTAGATTCCTTAAAGATTTTGCTCCATGGGTGGACTAGAAGTATGCAACTCAAAGGGTGAATTTGGCCTCGCCATTGCGATCCCTGCGGAAAAGCATGAAAAATGATTGTAAACTTGACTATATTTCGACATGGAGAAAAATTACCTCCTCGGGAAAATTTCAAGGATCATGGTTCCGCTCCCTATTTTTGTAGCAGTCCTGGTTCCACCCTCATACTGAAAATGGCCAAAAAATGTAGAACTATGATGGAGACACAGATAGAGCCATTGCGTTCGTGGCACTGAGAAGTGTTGAAACCTATAAAATTTGTCAAAATCTGACAAAGTGAAATTTCACCCCTCCTGCAAAATGCTACCTCGAACTACATGCCAAGATTCTGCCTCCTCTATCTCGAAATCCGTGCCCGCTCCTGGTTCCTCCGTCTGTCTCATGCACTGTGAAAATGAGGTTAATATTCATTTCGGGGGGGGATTAACCAAATGGGTTGGTTGGCGTAGTGGTAAGTTTGGTAGTTTGTTGAGGAGGGGTCGAGGGGTCAAATCCCGCCCCTCCTTAAATACCCCACGTAATAGTTTTGGTTATGTTTGGGGTGGCGGGTCCACTATTTTTGGGTGGGCCGTCCCCCGTTTCCCACTAGCAGTTAAGGTTCATACGGAAGGTGTGGAGGGCGGCGGGGTTGACAGCCCGCGCCCCCACTCATTAATAGTGATGTGTCATTGGGTGGAGCTCCAGGGATGGCGGGGTCATGGCTACCCACCCCTTGTTTTGGCTACGGGAGGTTATGGAGAGGCGTGGGTGGTGGGGGTGGTGGCCCACCACCCCTTTTTTTATATATATTTTTGTTAATATAAAACCATATGCCAATTTTTAAAAATTTTGTTTTTAAGCCGTAGGAGTCATTTTAACGAGGCCATGATTTTGCCCGAAATCTAGCTAGAGTTGGTCGGATTCCATCTGCCAAAAAAGTTCAAATTGTGGTCTCCTTAAGTCTGTCCAGTCAGTAAAATTCAACCCAACTTTGACTACTTCTACCACCTTCATCTGGACTTGGATTGATGAATCATTTGCACCACAACGATCACGACGAAGAGATCTTTAACATGAACCTGGTTCGAGCATAATCCAAACACTTTGATTTTCGAGCTTCCATCAGCCCTCTTTATCCTATGTGTGTCTTTGGAGCCACCTGGATCAATCCTCCCTACTGAGGAGATTTCGATCCTCCAAAACCATGAGAAATAATCTACAACTTCTCTGTACCTTGTCTGTATCACAAGCGTCCTGAAAGGTCTCGCTTCCATCTCCTTCACCTTTGTTCTTCGGAGCCTTAAGCAATGAGCCGACACTTGCAACCTCTGCAACCTGTAGTACATTGTTTTTAAAATTACATGCTTGAATTTCACGACCACACGTCCCACACTTGCCACGAGTTTATAACACATGCTCGATGGTCAAGTTTACATCAAGATGGACGCAAGACCCCAACTACGACAACAAGGCCAACACATCATTGTTGCTTCAATAAGTGATGGAAAAAACATCATCACTGCAACACATGATTGAAAAAGATAAGGCCAAACACTATTTTTTTGACAAGTAATGGAAACACAACATCACTTTCACAGTTTATCATGCAACTCAAAATGATACCAGACATCATTGTTGCTGAACAAGTGATGGAAAACACATCATCAATTTTACATTTTAAAATGAAACAAATGATTTACAAAAGAATGACCATGAAACGGTAACATGTCTAAGGACCATTTTTCACTTGTCAATGCAAATGGGTCACCTCTTTGTGGCACATTCGATGTTCTCACAATTGCTTCGCTTAGTTCATGCACCAACACTTTGTCTTGAAGGCGCTGCTCTGGATGGAGCCTCCAACAAGTGGCTCTTTGATGGCCACTTCTGTTGCAACGACTGCAATAGGTTTTTTTCCTCCAGATCTACTTAACATGTTTCTTTACCTACTATTGAGAGGGTCTTTCACGCCTCATCCTTTTGTGTGCTGCCATTCTTTTCCAACACTTAGAAAATGTATGGTTATGTAATCCACAAAAGGTGCATGTTTTTCAATGCCATGTTTTACGTTCATCTTTAACAACATGATTATAATCGAAATGAACATTCGAATGTCGAGAATGGTTATACCTTTCCTTGCCATCTCTAGTGTAAGTATGGAGATGAGAGCTTGCCTTAGATCTCTCCCTACAATGGAAATTTCCATGGGATGATGGGGATGTTTTCCAATCATTCTCTTTTCTTGACGATTTCGACGATTTCTTGGAAGAATCTGACACCTTCAATCATTCTCCTTTGGTGTATCTCGAGCCTGCAAATTAAGGTATTTGCACAACCTTGAATGGTTGAGTTATGCCTTGGTTATCGACACCAAGTTTTTCTTCCTCCTCATGCCTTGTCCTTGTCAGGGAAAATTTTAAGAACCCCCCCTAAATTTATAAATATAATAAATGGGCGAATCTCCATGGTATATAGGAAAAATGGAAGGCGATTTTATCAATAATATAATATGTATATATAATTTTTTGGCGAATCTCTCACCAGGCATGGCGAATATTTTACTCAATTATAAAATCTTGTAAGATCTTGGCGAGTCTTTCACTAAATAATAAAACTTTATAAAGTCCTAGTGAATCTTAGCATAGGCTACATGCTGGTTTAATTCCCCCATTTAAATAGGCTACATTCCAGGTGAATACCATGGGTCAATACCATGTGCCATTTTGGTGAATACCATGGGTCAATACCATGTGCCGTTTTTATTTTTATTAGAATATTTTACTCAATTATAAAATCTTGTAAGATCTTGGTGAGTCTTTCACTAAATAATAAAACTTTGTAAAGTCCTAGTGAATGTTAGCATAGGCTACATGCTGGTTTAATTCCCCCATTTAAATAGGCTACATTCCAGGTGAATACCATGGGTCAATACCATGTGCCATTTTGGTGAATACCATGGGTCAATACCATGTGCCATTTTTATTTTTATTAATTCTAATATTAGGGTTAATAATGGTTTTTTGCATTGTATTAATAACAATCTAGTCCATGGTATTTGTCCCATAGTATTTTGGCCATAGATTTCACCTAAATATAACCCATTTTTTGAGTGTTTGTAAATATAAAAAAATGTTTTATTTGTTTACTATACCTATCGTTTATTTATATTTTTATTAATTTACCATACCTCTTTTACAAACATGGTATTTGGCCCATAGGATTCACTTAAATAAAAGCTCTTTCTTGAGCCTTCATAAATAGAACGAGGGTTATGGACTAAATATAAAAAGAGGTTTTATTTATTTACGATACGTCTAGTTTATTTATATTTTTATTTATTTACCATACCTTTTGAGTAAGTATAAAAAGACGTTTTATTTATTTACCATACCTCCACTTTACTTATATTTTTATTTTTTTACACCCTTACATGTATATAAGGTGACTTATGGAGTAAATATAAAAAAAAAATTATTTATTTACCATACCTCTCATTTATTTATATTTTTATTAATTTACCATACCTCTTTTATAAATATGGTATTTGGCCCATAGGATTCACTTAAATAAAACCTATTCTTGAAAATGGGCGAATGGATTCACTTAAATAAAACCTATTCTTGAAAATGGGCGAATGGAAGGTTGTAAGTCCTAATTTCAAGGGCTAAATTTACCTTTTTTACCCTCTCCCTTAAAATAAGGTGGGCTATTTGAGGTGATTTGTAAAAATGTACTATGATACAAAATATTCGCCCACTAAAAATTTAAAACCCCTTAATTTTGCCAAAGGGCGAACATTCGCCCCTAAAATTATCCTTGGTCCTTGTGTGGAGCCTCATGTTTGTCCCTGTAATTGGGATATCCAAATCTCCAAAAGAAATCATACTATGTGAAGACGAAACCAAAAGGAAATCAACATCTTTTACCTCTTCTATCAATTTGGAAAGAACTGATGTGGGCTTCTCATCCTCTGTTGTTGTTGGTTCGCTAGCTATCTTGGTGCATTCCCCAACTTCCTTTCTGACATACCCAATTCCTGCCTGATGGGGTAATTACTCTACTTTGATGGGGTTGAAAATGCCTTGGCCATTAACACCCAAGCCTTTTCCTTCATACCCCATTCTCTTCAATAGTTTGGAGCCAATTCTTGTGGTATAATTTTCAAAAACAATGGAATCATCATCAGGACACATAAATGAATTCAAAGAACTACTTTTTACCTCACATGGGTCACGTTGCAGCTTTTATAAGGCCTCGTCCTTAGCTTGCAACTATTGTAGCAAAATTTGTTTCTCCTCTTTCTCTTCATGTAGACACATCTTCAATTCAACGTTCTCTGCCTGAAGATTATGTTTGTTGTGCTTCAGTTCTTCCAGGGCCTCTTCCGTGGCTCACAACTGAAGTTGCAATCGCTTCTTTTCCTCCGTCTCTTTCTGTAGAGTTTCATACATTATCTACAATCTTTTAGAAATATTGAGCATGGTCTCATACATCGATTTTTCATCCTATGTCACTGCACGTTCCATTGTTCACGCTGCAATTCACATCTACGCAAAGATCGCTCCATTACCACTTGATCCAGGTCCGAGTGTGACAAAGGACCCTTCAAAGACCTTTTACTTTCGTGATGTGTTAAATTTCATTTTTGAAAGAACATAAATGAATACTTATGCATGTTGTAAAGAAGAGGAACATGACAATCATCAACACATGAAAACATAAGACGTTGATAATGGAGTTCGTTCAGGAGGGACTACATCTCAGGGCCCCGGTGTCAAGATGGTGTAGGCCGTTACATTAAGTGTTGTCAATAGTAGTGATGTACATAGAGATGATGTCACTATCATACAAGGATAATGCCCTCATGCAGGTGTGGCGCCAAGAGATGTTGCACGAGAGGAACTCTCAGTCAAAAGACTCCTATCAGTATGACACAAAACTCATGCACGATGAGCATCTCGCCAACATGGCATAAAAGGGATTTCGATGAAAACATGCATCATGAGAACATGAGTATCCCATCAACATACAACAAGGGATCTCAAAACACAACATGACGAATCATGACAAAAAGTCATCAACATATGATTCTGCATCACATCAAGCAGGAATCATGAAAACGAGTAAGAAATAAGATCCCACATCAAGCATCAACAATGATCTATACAACACAATCCATAGCAAAAGAAGTACATGAACACGCTACATATACCTCACAACCAAGGGCCATATGAAGAAGCGCTTGTCAAGTTGCTGAAGCTATTCATGCCATTGATCTCATGGCATCAATCACATGGAAATGGCTGCTCGCATATGATTGTCGACACCTGCACTCCACTTAGAAAAGTGGTTGGAAAATGAAATGAGCAAATGAGAAATCTGAGCACACCATCAGATTTGTGGCTTCGAATAGTGAAAAATCGACTGTTCAATTTCTAAATTATGAGAAGTTGAGAATCTGGGGCTCAAGGAATCTTTTAGATTCCCACTAGATTCCTTAAAGATTCTGTTCCATGGGTGGACTGGAAATCTGCAACACAAAGGGAAAATCTAACCTCGCCATTGTGATCCCTGCGAAAAACGATGAAAAATGCATGTAAAATTGACTACATTCCGACATGGAGAAAAATTACCTCCTCGGGAAAATTTCAAGGATCATGGTTTCGCTCCCTATTTTTGCAGCAGTCATGGTTCCACCCTCATACTGGAAATGGCCAAAAACTACAGAACTTTGATGGAGACATGGACAACGCCATTACGTTTGTGGCATCGAGAAGTGATGAAACCATATAAAATTTCTCAAAATCTGACAAAGTGCAATTTCACCCCTCCTGAAAAATGCTACCTCGAACTGCATGCCAAGATTTTTCCTCCCCTGTATTGAAATCCATGCCCACTCTTGGTTCCTCCATATGTCCCATGCACTATGAAAATGAGGTTAATATACATTTTCGGCAGATTAACCAAGTTGGTTGGTTGGTGTAGTGGTAAATTTGGTAATTTGTTGAGGAGCGGTTAGGGGGTGAAATCCCACCCCTCCTTAAATACCCCACATAATATTTTTGGTTAAGTTTGGGGTGGCACGTCCACTGTTTTTGGGTGGGCCACCCCCCATTTCCCATTGGCAATTAAGGTTCATACGGAAGGTGTGGAGGGCGTTGGGGTTGACAGCTCGCGTCCCCACTCATTAATAGTGATGTGCCATTGGGTGGAGCTTCGGGGGTGGTGGGGTCATGGTCGCCAACCCCATGTTTTGGCTACGAGAGGTTATGGAGAGGTGTGGGTGGTGGGGGTGGTGGCCCACCATGCCTTTTTTTATATTTTTTTTGTTAATATAAAACCATATGCCAATTTTTAAAAATTCCGTTTTTAAGCCATAGGAGTCTTTTTAACGAGGCCACAATTTCGCCCAGAATCTGGCCAAAGTTGGCCGGATTCCATCTGCTGGAAAAGTTCAAATTGTGGACTCCTTAAGCCTGCCTAGTCAGCAAAAGTCAACCCAAATTTGACTTCTTCTAACTCCTTCATCCGGACTCGGATTGAAGAACCATTTGCACCACCACGATCATGATGATAAGATCTTTAACATGAACCTGGTTCGAGCATAATCCAAACACTTTGATTTTTGAGCTTCCATTAGCCCTCTTTGTCCTATGTTTGTATCTAGAGCCACCTGGATCACAAGACTGCAACCTGACCTTTAGCAAGGTCTCATTCTTCTGTGCTTCCTCTACATGTTCCGGTAGCTATTTTCCTTCCTGCAACTTGGCAAGGCACTCTGCTGGTGCTAAGGTATGCATAGTCACCCTGACCTCATTATATTGGTGTTGTAGTTCCCTTACCTCTGTGTTCGATGTCTACAGGTTCGGATCCTCCTACAGATTTTTCACTAGCTCTTCTCGAACAGTGTTGAACAGTTAGTAACTGTGGCATCCAATGTAGCCATGCCTTCCTTTATTGTGATTCCACACTACTCCCGGACCTCAGGCGGAGTCGTGGGGCTGCAACTTCAAATGCAGCTCTCCAATCTTCATGTTGAACTTAAAAGTTACTCTTCCAACTTCTTCTCTGGCCTCAGACACACCAACGACTAACTTTTTTATTTTGGCTTCTAGTTATGCATCCTCTGGGATGTGAAGCTTAGGCACTGTCTTGCATGCCTCCGCTACTGCTGACTCCATACGTGAAATATATGCCTGAAGTGCCTCCTTTTCCTTCAGAGCCTGTGTATTTTCAACGAACATTTGTTCATTATTGACTTTGCACTCACTTATGAGGTTAAGGGTGCGTTGTTCCTTGGTTCTCAATTCATCTGCCACCCCCTTATGTAGCACGTGGAGGGTTTTGTTGGAGAGTGCCACTATATTCAGTCCTATGTCCTTGATTGTACTAAGTATAATATGATCCTAGACGAACTCTACATGAATGGATCCGTTTGGCAACGGTATAGTTCTGAGATCTAGGGTCCTTACTAGCTTAGCTGCTTGGCTTGTCCTGGGTGTCAGGTTCACTTGCTCTGTGCTCGCTTGTCCAACGCCCACCTGTATTATGCTCATTTGGATATGTAGCTCACATAGATTCTTTTGGACGCTCCACAATGTCTGCATGTATTGCTACTCAAATTGTTGTAGTACTTCTATCATTGTATCCCTGACTTTATTGCCGATATCATCAAGATCGCCTTTTGTCAAAACCATGGGATCAACCTATGTTTTACTAGATTTCTGCTTTTTTCGTGTTCCACCCTTCTGCTCCTTTCCACATCTTTTCAAAATAAATGGGTGCTCTTCCCCTCATCCCCTCCTCTACCTTGGCTTGAAAGCTCTTCTTCCTCTATCTCCAACGAAGGTGACTTATCATATTTCTGTGACTCACACTGTTCTTTTTCCGCTTTCTCTTTAGCAACGTGTTCTTGATCTATGTGAGCCTTTTCTGTAGCTTCCATCTTTTGTTTTTCTGCAAGGGTACAACAACTTGCTTAACTACCTCCTTTCTTTTCTGTGCAACATAACTCTTCGTGCCCATGCTTTATAACATCTACTTCTGATGGGGTGCGCCACTCTGTATGCCATGACATTATAATCTCCTACACGTCTCTTTTAGAAACCAAATAGGGCCACTAGTGCCATTTCTACTCTGGATCCTTCCGCAGTTGGATATAGACTCTATGGAAGTCAGCCTTGAACTTCGTGTAGGCTGACAGTTACATGAAAAAGGTTGGGGACAACCTCAGACGCTGATTGATTGCCATATGGAGATCCATTTATGCAAGAATCCAAAATATCTTTGTCTCTGTAATCTGTACGACATCCTTTGTAGACCATAAGAAGGAAAATTTCATTGTCTCCAATAAGCCTTCCTTGAGTGGAGGAAATTGGCTATCCTCCGGAAATCTCCATGCAACGAGAAAAATTGACATCAACAACCAAGCGTAGTGGATCATATTGGTTTCATCCTAGGCTTCTCGGCAGTTCGCTAGGAACTTCTGACAGAGGTACCTTGCCCAATTAAATTGTATGCCTTTCCTGCATTGCGCGGAAAGGGAAACCACTAATGCTAGAACTTTGTCTGCATGACATTTTCTCATAACTTTCCCCGCTAAAATTTTGGCAACTAATTGAACTACCTGGTCTGTTATGGAAAGAATGGAATACCCTCATGACTTCTTGAGGAGGCCGTAATCCTTCTTCATCTTCTCTACAAGATCTTTCTCCCTAGTCTTCCCTAAACTCCTTAGCCAGGTTTGTGCCTTTGTAAGGTAGCCGTATGATTCTGTAAATTGGCATGTTTGTGACGGGGATAGGCTCTCCTAGCCATAAAAATCCATTGTGAACTAGTATGAGGAGCTGGCACACACATATTGTATTAATGGGGGTGCGTTGATATTGTGAGAAACCCTGATTGCTTGACACCATGGACCCATTCCCTCATCTGCAACACTGTAAAACCTGTTTCTCCATAATAAAACCTTCTGCATATATTTGTCTATTGCCAAATGTGGAAACTTAGTGTGGTCTACGAGGTTCCAATCCTCCATTTTTAATAACGAGATCCTCACGAGCTGAGGGCCTTCAAAAGTGACCTACCCAGGTAGTAGGAACATAGATATTGTAAACTTCTCGGTATCCAGGTCCTTCATGACCTTTGATTTTCCCTTCCATAGAGGGATATACTTAGGGAGCCTTGTCATGGGTTCCACTCCTTCAGCATCAATATCCTCTGTTCCCTGGAATTATTCCACCTCTAGGTCCACTACTCTCTCTGGCTACTTATCTTTCTTCTGCTTCTCTTGTGTGTAGGTATGATTCCTTGGAGATGTGCAAACTGACACCAGTTTCTTCTTCTTTTCCTTCACAAATTGTTTTGACTTGGCTAGTTGGATTTCTCTGGTAAGGGTATGCTTCCTAGGCAACCTCAACACCGTAGGAACAATAGCTGGAGCTTCCCTACTTACAACTTCTGGGGCAGTTGTGTCATAGACAACATTTCCAGTACTAACCGTTTCAGCAAGACTTGGCGTAGACATTTTCTCAAGAATAAGCTTTTGGTTTATCTCAAGCAATTCGACAAACACGGGGCTCACAACTAAATCTTTCCAAACAATTCGACTCATAGGAAATAGACAATGAAATTCACCAACAATTCTGAGAGTGCAAAGTGTTTTCTATTGAAATGAAATGCGTAATTTATAGGGGGTTTTGAATTCAAATCTGACTGTTCCCCCCAATTTCCGATAATAAATTCTATTTTGGCGGAATATCTTCAAAGATTTTTGCCGTAGTTTCCGCCTCTCCAATCCACTTAACTGTCTTTTGGATATCAAGTGATGAACAATAACTCCAATAGTCATTTTCCTACTGCGCTGCACGGTACCTTCCGCCATGGCACAACTTCTTGGGTTGCATTGTCATCATTCTCCACGTAGCCTGCTCACTGCGTTGTCCTCCAAGCTGGGTAGTGTAGTTTAGAGTCTCGTGCTTCCTTGCAACTACCTGGAGCACTAAGAATATCTTGTTTCCATATAGTTATTGTGCAAGATCCCCTGTATACAACTTCAACCTGCTCCCATTCAGTCTTCTTGGGAAGGGTTTCCCATTCAGCATCGTGAGCTAAATTGCACCTCCATCTATAATTTCTTTGACAATATATTGCCCTAACCAATGCATATGGAATTTACCTAGAAATTTTGTGAATTTACTATCATATAATAGGACAAGATCATTTACCTTGAATGTGTGAAGCTTGATGTGGTGATCATGCCATGATTTTTCATGTTCCTTCTGCAATTGTTGATGGAATCTTGCTAAAAATCGATCTTCTTCGAGCTCTGTCAGCTACTCAAGCCGTTCCTCCAAGGCCTCGCGATCCGCCATATCTGTTAGAGCTACTATGCGTAGACTAGGCATAATGTACTTCATCGGCATTACGGATTTGAACCCATATACTAATTTGAATGACGTTCGCCCTGTCAACTTCTTACAAGAGTCCTGTAAGTCCAGAGTACTGCAGGTACGCACACATCCCAGTCATTTTGCTGCATGTTACAGATCTTTGTCAACACGTTCTCCAAAATATTGTTAAAGGATTTAATAGTTCTGTTTTCCTATGGGTGATATGGCATACTCTTCTGATGGTAGACCTAGAATTCTTCAGTCAATGCGCTGATGTTTTCATTCAGAAAGTGCATACCCTTGTCACTAATCAATACTTTCGGGTAGCCAAATCTGGTTAAGACATAGTCAAACAAGAATTTTATAGTTGTAGCCCCTATACAATCCTTAATCAGTTGTGCTTCCACCCATTTGGTTAGATATTCCGTCGTAGTGATATTATAGAGCGCGCCCGTTTTCTTTCCAAGAGGCTGAATTGGCCCAAAAAAATCAATCACCCACTTCTTAAAGGGCTACAAAGATACTGAGGATGTAGTGGTAACTCATCACTTCATGATGGTCTAATAGTTCTTTGACATGCATCACACGCCTTAAAATACGCCTTGGAGTCCTTGTGAAATGTTAGCCACCACAGACCTGCGCACAAAATCTTCTGCGCAGTTGCCTTTCCTGCATAATGGCCTCCCACAGCTCCCCCATGAGCTTTATCGAGAATGCTATCCTACTCAAAGTCTAGAACATATCTTCACAATATTTCATCTACAACCATCTTATATAAATGTCCCGCAATGACTGAAAAATCGACTACTTGCACTACTAATTCCTTCTTCTGCTGACTTGTATATCCTTCTGGTGCCATCCTCGTAGTCAAGAAGTGAAAATTGTCTGCGAAATGGTCATATGCTACATGCACCGCAAAGAGCTGTGCATTTGGCAATCCTTCCTCCAGATTATTAGGCTCCTCTCCTATTTCGATCCGCGGCAGATGGTGAGGTACCTCATTTAACCTCCTTGGCTTAGCAATGACTTTAAATTCATACTTCTGAAATAATAGCAACCATCTGCAGATCTCCCCCCCAACACAGACTTGTTGACCAATTATTTCAAGGTAGAATGATTTGTATACTTCTTGAAATTCCCTCCTAATAGATAATGCCTAAATTTTTGCAGTACGTACACCATGGCCAATCCTTCGCACTAAGTAGGAAGGATTGGCCATGGGTGCAGTAATTTGAGCATAAGCTTTGATAAAGCTGATGTAGTATCCCATATGTCCCAGTGTCACACGCAACTGCTTGACGTTCCTAGGGGCCTCCAAATTCACAATTACTACAATATTTGCAGGTTCCACCATCAATCCTTTCTTGCACATAACATGACCCAACAAGATCCCAAAAGGAACACAGAATATGCATTTTTTCAAATTCAGCGCGATCTGGTATCTACGACATGTATCCAACATCAGGCACGGACTTTTGACATGGTGTTTCACTAATCCAAACATTGTCCAGTCATCAAAGTATACTTCCATAACTTATGAATGAACTCTTTGAACCGTACGATGACTACACAGGAAAATATTGCAGGCACCTTCTTGAGTCCAAATGACATCACAGTGTATTGAAAACAACCCCACCTTGTCACGAAGGTTGTTTTGCTCCTATCCTCAGGTGCGATCTTGATCTGATGATACTTGGAAAACCCATCAGTAAAGGAATAGGCATTCTGTGTTGGGAATGGGTCATGAACACACACATCATTAAGCTTTCGCAGATCTATGCAAATCCTTATTTCACCTTTTTGTTTCTTCTCCTGAACCACCATCAGGCTCACCCAATCATATTCTTCAACAGGTTCTATGATGCTTGCCTCCATCATCTTATCCAGCCCTTGGCGAACCTTTTCCTTGTATTTAGGATTAAGGTGATACAAACTCTGTTTAATAGGCCTCACGTTCGGCTTTAGAGTGATCTTTATAACACCCAAATCGCCAACTATGCCCTTCAAATCTGAAAACTTAGTGGTGAAGATATCCTAGTATTCACAGAGTAACTCAACAACTTTATCCACTATAGCGTCGTCCCAATAATCTCCAATTTTGGCAAACTTCAGTTCTTCTTCAGTGCCAATGTTTATTTGCTTTGTATTCAAAGGTGCGGAGATGTCCGAGTTTTCTATTTGTGGGCCTTCTACTTCGCGGTGTCCTTCTACCTCTAGAATATTAATGTTTCTCGGATCTTCATCTCCCTATTCAGCAGTCACATTATAGCATTCCAATGCATGGTGTAGCTGGGTGCTCCAGTCTGGTTGGATCCATTCCATAGGTTCCTTCGACATTCTAAAGATACCCACCTTAATCTCTTGTAGTGCATCATCCATGCTTATGAAGTTGCCTTCAAAGCTAAAGGTAAATAAGAACCCTTCCTTCAATACATCCCATTCTGTGGTGCCATGGTGAAGCTCCGTTTCCAGATACAAGTTCATGGGAATTGTATCCAAAGTATGGAAAAATATGTGTACCCACTCTGGCTGCGGTTCTCTTCCCCATGATTTACTCCATTTCACCAGGTGATCAGACGGATCTTACCTTCCATTATATTTCTCATTCATTCTGGTGTTAGCACACCCAAACGGTAACCTCATCATTCTTTGGTAATCTCGCCATCCAGCAAAACTATCCTTATGCATACCCCACCATCGTGCAGGCGTAGCATGTAGTGCCAACTCTAATGGTTGGAAGCGGTGATCCTCAGGGGCTTCACGCTTAAATTCATCCAAAAATAGATCTACGTCAGTTAAACTATCATAATAAGGTAATTTCCTTACCTTCGCCAAAACACAACGCATCGAATTCATCATTATACTGCATTGCAATGTAGACACTTCATGCAAGAAATTCTGCTAATGCTCTAACTCCTCGTCAGAATCAGAGGTGTAGGAACTTTCCCGGTCCCAGGAAATCTGTCCATCTACTATTGGATTGATCCAGTCCTCATCTCGCACTGTTGTCATGTAAATCTGATCTAGTTCATCATCACTTTCGTGATAATTGCGGATTGGTTTAGTATAACCTGCCCCTTCTGCAAGATTTAGTGGCACTATAACCCACAATGACTTTCTTTCAAACAACATCATCCTTCTCTTCAAATTAATGACCCCATTCATGTCAATAACCCAGTCAATTCCCAGGAGCGTGGGGTAGGGGCTACTGTCGTCAACGATTTCTATAACCTCAAAGTTGTTGATCGCACTCGCACCTTCTATATCAACTGTTTCTTCATATAACCATCCCATGGGGATGATTTTATGCTAGTTTGCCATCCTAAGTTGAATGTGAGACCACTGCAACGCAGGTCTCCCCATCCTTTCCCATATTTGTTTTGGTAATACATTTGCATTAGACCCCATATCCAAATTGACCTGGTCCATCTCATAATCGCCTATCTGCGTGGTGAGCCTCATCTCGCGCCCTATTCATGCCTTATGTTTGCCAATTTTTTTGACCACCTGGTGTCCATCAAGGACTTTCTCTTTGCTGGTGCATTTATTTCTTAGTTCAAGCAGACCTTCCACAACTTTGCTATAACACAATAATTTTATGTAGGTCTCTGAAAACGTAGTGAGTACAAAGGGATCAACCTCTGCAGTGCATTGATTTCTTGCATCTTCTTCTGGATCCCTGAGGTGGAGGCCTCAATGAAGATCTTCTTGGATTCCATAAACATTTCCTTAGTGCGATTTAGATCAAAGCTGGATTATTTCTCTGGTGCTTTGCGGACCCATCCTTCTTCTTCAAGATGTTTACCCTTATTAGTGCCAATCATCATTCCACTTCTTAGCACAATGTTAACACTTTATTCTTCTTCGTGGGGCTCAACCCTCATCATTTGTAGATTCTGCGTAGCTTGATGAGGCTGTGTTTTCTTCTCTTGAATTTTATCTATTAGTATCAGGAATTCTTCTATAGTATGGTCAAACTATCTACATTATTGACATGATGGGTGTGTAGGATTCTGGCACTCTCGCGCATAGTGCCCTAGCTATTCATAGTTGTAGAAAATAATTTGACCGTGGCCTCTACCGAGTCCTCCTCCTCCTCGGCCCCGTCCTCGACCATAATAACCTCTGCGTGTTCCTCTGACGCCTGATCTGGAGGCCAAGTTTCTGCTTGCATCTGGTATGTAGGTGTCCTTTGCATCATCATCTCATAGCTCTGACAATGGCTCTCATCCTGGCCCACAGATTTTTAGAAGTTACATAACAACTGCTGGGGTGTCTGGACGAAATTTTGAAGTAAATGGCAATTATCTATTGCATGTTCCAACAACTTGAAAAATAGCACACCATAGCACAACCCCCATGCTCGACCCTTGTTATGAAACCAGCTCAAGAAAAGATAGAAAAGATAGATCAACGCCTTAGAATTCAGCCTCTTCGAGGGGGCAACCTCCTTTACATTACATAAATGAACAATTCTTCGATGATACAAATGAAAAGACCTCCCTTCTATATATAGGAGTCTAAGGGGTCATAACATAATCAAAGCCGACATAACAATAATAATGTAAGGGCATAATAATAACAATAGTGGGCTTCTATGGGGCACAATAGTAACAATATGGGCACTACATGGGTACATCAATATAATAAGCGGGTTATACTAATAATAATAAGGGGTTACACTAGTAGTATAGGGGCCTAACATGCCCCTCTCCTTCAAAAAGAGTTGTCCTCAACACTTGAGTAGTTCTTGATGCTTCTGTATAAAATTCTTGTCCTCCCATGTCGAATATTCAGCGGGTAAGTTCTTCCACTTGATGAGATACTCTGAAATTGATCGATTTCGTAGCTATCGGGTTCTTGTTTCTGTGACTGTTCCTAGTTCCAATATGATTTTTCTTTCCTCTTCAATTTCTGGAAATATTGTTTGAATTGGGATATTTTGCAACTTTTGAATAAGTGGCCATACTTCTTCGTCCTTCTTCCATTCATCCCTTGCTTCGTTTATCCAATCTGGTTGGATAATATAAATAGCACAAAACAATGCTTCCACATCCTCATCCTTGAAGAGTCTTCCCATTCGGTAAGGTCGCCATTTTTTAAGTGCATGTAGTATTGCCAACATTTCCTTCTCATAAATAGCTTGCTTAAGATGTAGCAGTAAAAATACCCAATCACCTACATCAAAACATTTTTCACTACGATGTTGATCTACCTGTTGTTTCGTTTGGTTTTGCATCGAAGTGGCGTTATCCTTTAAAAGTTGGAGAACTTGTTGTTGATGCTTGATGTGATCCTTCACTTCTTGAACCTTTTTCTTCTTGATATGTCCTTCTATCTCTAGAGTTTGAGGAGTGGTAATTTCTTCCAATCCTTTACAAGATATGGTCAGATTCATTTCTTGATGCTCGATGTGATCTTTCACTTCTTGAACATTTTTCTTCTTTATATGTCCTTCTATCTTGATAGTTTGAGGAGTGGTAATTTTGAACAATGAATTACAAGATATGGTTGGATTTATTTCTTTTTTCTCGATGTGATCTTTCACCTCTTGCACCTTTTTCTTCTTGATATGTCCTTCTATCTTGAGAGTTTGGGGAGTGGTAATTCTTGCCAATGCTTTACAAGATATGGTCTGATTCATTTCTTCTTTCTCTGGGGTGAGGTCCTGACATATATCTTCTTCTTTTGTTGTTTCTTGATCCTTTTCTTCCTCCTCTTCATATTCTATGTAAAATAATTTCTTCTCAGCACACTTATGACCTTTAGTGCATTTGCTATCACAATTGTAACAAAGCCATTTTTCTCTTTTTTCTTCCAATTGTTGTGGTGTAACCCTTGTAGGTTGTGGAAGGCTAGGAGAAACAACACTTCCATCTTTATAGTTGTGAGGGGTACGCTTCCTGGTTTCCATAATTTTGCTTTCCACTATGTCACAAAGCCCTTTTACTCTTTCCAATTGTTGTGGTGTTGCTCTAAAGAAGGTGTTGCTCTTTGTATCCTCATAATGTGCTATCATTTCCTCCGTGAAAATTGACCACGTAACAAGTTGTTTACGAGAACAAAGCCCTTTGTACCATAAAAATTGATTTGGTTCTAAATATGAAGATGTAATACATACCTTTTGTAACAGTTGTACACCAAGTAGATCAAAATATTGCTCCATCTGAAGTATCCAATTTACCGGATCCTTGCCATCAAACTTCCTCATCTTGCTTTTTCTTGATTTTAATAGCTCAACATTGAAACGACTGTAACTCTGTACTTTTGGATCTTTAAGTTCTGAAATTGCAACCTATAGTAGCCTTCTGTGTCCTCTTTCAAATGCCACTAGTCTGATCCAAATTGGATTCTCCAAGGGAGAGTTATGCACAATCTCCCGTAGTGACCTGGTTGTAGACTATTTCAGTAGAGCGAATTTTTATGACGTGCCACGTGCCACTGTTTCAATATTTGACTCTGAAAAATATATAAAAGAAAACTACAGTCCGTCCTCTTTCTGTAACTTCTTACGAAATTTCAATCCGATCCCTAGAGAGAAAGTTATGATGATTTTCCCCAGGTCACCTGTTTTGAATGTAATTCAGGAGTCTGCGAAAAGGCCAAATTCCTCAGATCATATCTCCGCAAATATCGCGCGAAAAGCTCTGAAATTTGGACTCAAGGTTCAGCGCGATTTCTTCTCAAATGGTTTTTTTTGCAACTTCTGAAATGTCACAGAAAAAAAGTTATAGCGAAAATGCCACGATGACCTGTTTGGAGCAGCGAAACCCTAGAATCCAAAGCTCTGATACCAAATGTTATGAAACCAGCTCAAGAAAAGATAGAAAAGATAGATCAACGCCTTAGAATTCAGCCTCTTCGAGGGGGAAACCTCCTTTACATTACATAAATGAACAATTCTTCGCTGATACAAATGAAAAGACCTCCCTTCTATATATAGGAGTCTAAGGGGTCATAACATAATCAAAGCCGACATAACAATAATAATGTAAGGGCATAATAATAACAATAGTGGGCTTCTATGGGGCACAATAGTAACAATATGGGCACTACATGGGTACATCAATATAATAAGCGGGTTATACTAATAATAATAAGGGGTTACACTAGTAGTATAGGGGCCTAACAACCCTACTAGGGCTTCTGGCTTCAGGGGAATTGGCCCCCCTCCTGTACACTAGACGATGGTGTTTATCGAAATCCTAGAATCCAAAGCTCTGATACCAAATGTTATGAAACCAGCTCAAGAAAAGATAGAAAAGATAGATCAACGCCTTAGAATTCAGCCTCTTCGAGGGGGCAACCTCCTTTACATTACATAAATGAACAATTCTTCGATGATACAAATGAAAAGACCTCCCTTCTATATATAGGAGTCTAAGGGGTCATAACATAATCAAAGCCGACATAACAATAATAATGTAAGGGCATAATAATAACAATAGTGGGCTTCTATGGGGCACAATAGTAACAATATGGGCACTACATGGGTACATCAATATAATAAGCAGGTTATACTAATAATAATAAGGGGTTACACTAGTAGTATAGGGGCCTAACAACCCTACTGGGGCTTCTGGCTTCAGGGGAATTGGCCCCCCTCCTGTAATATAATTCACGTACACTAGACGGTGGTGTTTATCGTGCCCATGGCCCTTGTACTTCAAACACCAGACTTCCGCACACACTCCTGGTTTAGTCTTCTTGTCTTTCTTCAAACTCTGTAACTCTAGGTGTAAGATAGCTAATTGTAAGTGGATTTGATATACTCCTAGGTTCGTATCCTGAATAGGTGATGCATGTAGCCTCATCGTAATTTCAAAGGCTTTTACCTATGTTTCTATATTCTATTGTGACAGAGAAATTCTCAAGTGGGGCAAGAGTGATTCTATAAACCATTCACAATGCTAGCTATCTATGATATGCATGTTAGCTTCTCTGATTTGACACTTCAACCTTTGATCAAATTCCCAGGGCATCTCACCAACCCTCATCATGATTTTTTTAAATCCAATTACTAACTGCGAGTCAGACTTAGGCTTACTAAACTCTTTGTTTAAACCCACCTTAGTCTCTGCTAGTGTTGCGAGGGGATTATCATAACAATACTTAATGTACCAGGTTAGCGTGCGATCCTGAAAATCGGTAACCAACTGTGCCTTATTTATATTGTCATTAGTAATCTATTGTGTTGTCCATACACCGTTCGCAACAAACCAGAACTGCTATGCATGTTCACTTCCTAGGCCTTTGAAGATCGGCATCTTCATCTCATTCTTCATGTTGAATGGTGGTGGCAGAGGTGGAGGGGTGGGCGAAGGTGTATGCGAAGGAGGTGGGGGTGGAGGTGGAGTGGAAGGATGATTTTCTCGAGGAATCCCCTGAGTAATTAGTTGAACAATTCTTCACGGCATAGTCTTTCCCTCCCCTTCATCGTCACTTGAAGGATGTCCAATCAATGGACTATATTTAGGTCCTAATCCTTCGCAATTTCTAAAGAATCGTCCACTTCGCATAGCTCCGAACATCAAGGTAATGGAATCACCTATTTTTCACATAACAACATTTTAATCCAAGTATTCAATGATCTTAAATACTTACCTCGCATTCCTTTGAAAAATCGTTGCTCCACTTCGCTATAGCTGACTGAGCTATCAACTACAAATTCTGTAACAAATCCTCCCAGAATCTGATCGAGCCAATGATCGAAAACCCACGCAGTCTTGTTTTCAGAAGCTTCTAATCATCACACTAATTCTAGAGTGCACACTATAGGACTATCGAGCTTCCACCTTCCTTGACTGTCTGTCAATTTAGATAACCACTCATACAACTCAATGGGGAAAGTGCAGAAGAAGATCTTGTGTATCTTTGTATACATATACCTTTTCAACCACTCTTCCTTCGACAGGAACAAATTCCTGTTTTCTTGCGTCGTGAACTCATGAATCTTCCAATCCAACCACTTTTAAATTTTTTCTTGGTCATATTCCAATTATGCAACATCACACATCTCTTTCAAGCACATCTTGGTCCCGGGAATGAAACCATTTGTTGGATTAGGGGGTTCTGACCCAAGTTCAGAGTTAGCTACACCAACCCACAAAACCCTACACTACTGGCCCTTTCAGCAACAATCCACGGGGTGCAGGCTGCAGTCTCAGCCGAACCAGTATGGGGGGATGCAAGAACTAAGTTTCTGCATCCAAAGCCTAGTGTGATGTCTTTCAGTGCCTTAGATATACCTTCACATAGATCGATAAACTCTTAGGGCACATTGCTGCAAATCTCTTAAAATGACATTCATACGTTCGTGAAGGTCTATGATCAGTCCTTACAGACCTTTAAGAATCAATTCGCCTACTTACTCACATCAGAGAGCAGTCCTAAATTAGTGTTCACGTAGATTTACTTAAGTCATTAGTAACATAAGAGAAATCACCAGAGTCTTCGTGAAAGTATTTAAACACACATTGCATTGATTATTAAGACTTATTCAAGAGAGTCGCATAACATTCAATCAATATATCATAAAACAAATAATTCATCAACAACATATAACATTAATAGAGATAAATAGAAATACTCAAGAATTCTTCGGAAAACTCTCTTTATTTATCTTCAATTCAAGATTATAGACTCAGGGGTCCACGCACTTAGCTGTGGATTCTTCCTAGGCCTCTATACACTTAGCTGTAGATCCTTTCTTTCCTTGTCTAAGCACAGGAAGCAGAGCCTTCCTTCCCTAGCTCATGTCCTAGACTCTTCAATCAACCCAATTCCTTATCTTAGTTCCATCTAGTCCTTTTCTACTACTACCTTAGACTTTCTAAGACAAACTTATTTATATTATTTTCATACAATGCCATGGTCCGCAGACCATGGGTGAATCTGAGAACTGACTCAGAACTTTACATAAAACAAGGGGTTAATCCCCTTTGACTCCTATTCATCTACGTGCTCCGCATCCACAAATAGAGGAGACTTTACATTATTTACAAAATTGCACCAAAATTTGGGTTATCTTAACCCCAAACTAACCCAGGGGACCGCATCCGAACACATAGTGAAGCATAATTATCATTAATTGATGCCCTGAAGAAAGAAAATGGAAACACATAGTAAGCAAATTGAAATCTCTAGCATGACTCATGAAGAAGAGGAAGAAATGCAACATTATATATCAAAATTACGAGACCAAGTGCAACAAAATTAACTCTCACAAAATGTAACAGAAGCTAAGATGGATGGTTTAAAGAAATGCATGGAAGCTAAGATGAATGACGTGGAAGCTAAGATGGATGGTTTAAAGAAATGCATGGAAGCTATGATGAATAACGTTGTAGCTAAGGTGGAAGGAAAAATGGAAGATTTGAAGACATTTAAAAAAGTTGCTACAAGAAATATTTACTAATGGTGAAAGGGTAGTAAAGAAAACTCATGATGAGAACAAAATAAATGTTAATCATGATTTCATAGACTCTAACGTTGGATTTAAGACCCACCGTGTTCCAAAGATCTATATGAGGAAGTTTGATGGAAAGGATCCCGTAACATGGATACTACAGATGGAGCAATATTTCGATCTCCATAATGTGAAAAACACACAAAAGGTACGCATTACAAATTTATATTTGGAACCAAATTAGTTTGTATGGTATTGATGGCTTTCTTCTCGTAAAAAAATTGTCACTTGGGAATTTTTTACCGAATAAATGATAGCACATTATGAGGATACAAAAAACAACACCTTTTTTAGCCAATTGATAAATCTCAAACAAAAGTGTTCAATGATGAAGCACATTGAGGACTTCCAAAAATTGAATATAAGGGTAAAAGATATTCCAGAGGAGCATAGAATTAATGTGTTCATAGGGACTTTAAAGGATAACATCCAACATGAGGTTCGCCTTTGGGAAATTGATTCATTGGAGAAGGCATTCAGGTTGGCAAGAAAAATGGAAAGCAAAATTATGGCATCCAGGAAGCCTACCACTCACAAATATAAAGAAGGAAGTGTTGTTTCCCCTAGCCTTCCATGTTACGAAACCAGCTCACAAAAAGATAGAAAAGAGAGATCCACGCCTTAGAATTCAGTGTCTTCGAGGGGAAACCTCCTTTACATTACATAAATGAGCAATTCTTGGATGATTCAAATGAAAAAACTTCCTATCTATATATAGGAGTCTAAGGAGTCATAATATAACCCAGCCGACCTAACAATAATAATATAAAGCCACAAAAATAACAATAGAGGGATTCTATGGGGCATAGTGGTAACAATATGGAGACAATAGGGGCACAACAATATTAATAAGGGACACAATTACAATAGTAATGGGGTAATCACTAGTATTATAGGGACCCAACATGCCCCTCTCATTCAAAAAAGTGTTGTCCTTAATGCTTCAGTAGTTCTGTATGCTTCTGTATAAAATTCTCATCCTCCCATGTGGAATCTTCAGCGGATAAGTTCTTCCACTTGATAAGATACTCCGAAATTGATCGATTTCGTAATTGTCGAGTTCTTGTTTCTGTGACTACTTTTGGTTCCAATATAATTTTTCCTTCCTCATCAAGTTCTGGAAATATTGTTTGAACTGGGAGCTTGTTGCCTATAACCTTCTTTACAAATGAAACATGGAAAACTGGGTGCAATCAAGAAGCTGCAAGAAGCTCCAATTTGTATGCCATAGTACCAATCTTTTGCAACACCTTGTATGGACCATAATACTTTGGTGATAATTTATTATCCTTCTTAGCTTGCTTGAGGGACATTTACTTATATGGTTGTAGCTGTAGGAATACCCAATCACCTACATCAAAACTTCTTTCATTGTGATGTTGATCTGCCTGTTGTTTCATTCTATTTTGTGCCAACACGAGGTTATCCTTTAAGAGTTGGAGGACATGTTGTTGATGTTCGATGTGATGTTCCACTGCTTGAACCTTAGAATTTTCTATTAAATATGATGTGATGGATGGTGGCTGATATCCATAAAGTGCCATAAATGGGGTCATTTTTGTTGCTGTATGGAAGGAAGTGTTACACCACCATTTAGCCAAAGGCAACCATTTGACCCATTGTGTCTGTTTATCAGATACAAAGCAACGAAGATATCCTTCTAAACATTTTTTTACTATCTCAGTTTTCCCATCAGATTGAGGATGATAAGATGAGCTATGAGCTAATTGAGTACCAAGACAAGAAAATAATTCTGTCCAAAAATTTCCAGTGAAAATGGGATCTCTGTCACTTACAATAATCTTTGGGTTTCCATGTAGATTTTGAATTGTTTCCATAAATGTAGTAGAAAATGTACTGGCTTTAAATGGATGTGATAATTCAAAAAAGTGTGCATACTTGGTAAGTCTATCAACTACCACCATGATGACACTCTTTCCCTCAGACTTGGGTAAACCTGTGATAAAATCCATTGAAACCTTAGAATTCAGCCTCTTCGAGGGGGAAACCTCCTTTACATTACATAAATGAGCAATTCTTGGATGATTCAAATGACAAAACCTTTTTTCTATATATAGGAGTCTAAGGAGTCACAATATAACCCAGCCGACCTAACAATAATAATATAAAGCCACAAAAATAACAATAGAGGGATTCTATGGGGCATAGTAATAACAATATGGGGACAATAGGGGCACAACAATATTAATAAGGGATACAAATACAATAGTAATGGGGTAATCACTAGTATTATAGGGACCCAACATTCCACAACCTACAAGGTTGACACCACAACAATTCAAAGAGAAAAGAGCAAAAGGTCTTTGTTACAATTGTGATAAAAAAAACACTAAAGGTCATAAGTGTACTGAGAAGAAATTGTTTTACATAGATTGTGAACAGGATGAAGAAAAGGAGCAAGAAACGTCAAAAGAAGAGGATATACACTAGGAACAAACCCTAGAGAAAGAAGAAATGAATCTGACCATATCTTGTGGTGCATTGGTTGGAATTACCACTCCTCAAACTATTAAGATAGAAGGACATATCAAGAAGAAAAAGGTAATAGTGTTGATTGATGTGGGTAGTACCCATAATTTTATTCATTGTAAGATAGCAAAGGAATTGAATTTCTTCCTATATCCAGCACCAGAGTGTCAAGTGATGGTTGCAAGTTGAGGAAATATAAATTTCTCTAGAAAGTGACATAATATCAAGCTATCCATGGGAGAATATGTATTTAATAGCCTAATGCTTTCCATTCCAATGGGTGGTACTGATGTTGTACTAAGAGTCCAATGGCTACGATCCTTGGGTACAATAGCTTTTAATTTTCAAGAAATTTTCATGAATTTTTTTTCAGAAGGAAAGGAAGTTTAATTAAGGGGAATCACAGGGAAACTAGGAAAGATAATCATCTCTAGTGGAATGAAAAATCTTCTAAAGAAAGAAGAATGAGGCGTAATTGCAATATTATGTTCGCTAGAGGTTCCCACATTGAAATCATCTATTTATCTAGATCTCCAAAAAGTGTTGGACAATCATTCTAAGGTATTTTTGACTCCCAAAGGCCTCCCACCTATTCATGATCATGATCATGATATTCATTTGGTTCCAGGAAGTGTTCCTCCAAACATCAGGCCTTACAGATATCCCTATTCCCAAATGAGTGAAATTGAACGTATGGTTGCAGAGATTCTAGAGGTTGGTATAATTCAACCTAATCAAAGTTATTTCTCTACTCTAGTAGTATTGGTGCACAAGCAGGATGGATCATGGCGCACGTGTGCAGATTATAGGGAGCTCAACAAGCTCACTATTAAAGATAAATTTCCCATTCCTGTCATTGATGAAATATTGGATGAATTGCATGGATCAATTTACTTCACCAAGTTGGATCTTCGTTCAGGATATCATCAAATCAGAATGAAGTCTGAAGACATTCCAAAAAAAACATTTAGAACTCATGATGGTCATTATGAATTTTTGGTCATGCCTTTTGGCCTTACCAATGCACCTTCTATATTTCAAGGTTTGATGAATTCCATTTTCAAACCCTTAGAAAATTTGTGTTAGTATTTATTGATGATATACTAATCTACAACAAGTCTTGGAAGGATCATGTTCAACATGTTGACAGGGTGCTCAAACTATTGGAGGAGAAACAATTATATGCAAAAATATCCAAATGTTTCTTTGAAGCACAAGAGGTGGAATATCTGGGTCATATTGTATCTCATGAAGGTGTTAAGGTAGACCCTAGCAAAATTAAAGCCATTAAGGGATGAAAAATCCCCACATCCATAAAGCATCTGTGAGGATTTCTGGGGTTGACAGGGTATTATGGCAAGTTTGTTAAGAATTATGGGAGAATAGTAGCATGGCTAACAACATTATTGAAGAAAGATGCATTTTCATGGACTCTAGAAGCAACAAAGGCCTTTGAACATCTTATAGAGGCAATGTGCCAAGCACTAGTATTAGCTAAGATGGACTTCCCAAAAACCTTTATTATGGAATGTGATGCCTCAGGAAATGGAATTGGTGTTTTTTTAATGCAAGAAGAAAGACCCATTGCTTTCAAAAGTCGTCCAATCAAAGAAAAGTATTTACACAAAACTATTTATGAGAAGAAAATGTTGGCAATACTACATGCACTTAAGAAATGGTGACCCTACCTAATGGGAAGACACTTCAAGGTAAAAACGGATGATGGTAGTCTTAAATACTTTTTATAACAAATACTATGTTTAGAAGAGCAGCAAAAATGGGTCACAAAGATGTTCGACATGACTTTGAAATCATCTACAAAAAAGGGAAGCAAAATTTTGTGGCAGATAAATTCTCAAGAAAGGATGAGGATGTGGAAGCATTGCTTTGTGCCATTTCTATTATCCAACCATATTGGATAAACAACAAGGGATGAATGAAAGAATGATGGAGTGTGGGAACTCATTCAAAGGTTACAACAAGATCCCAATACATCTGATACATTTAGCTAGAAAAATGATTCGTTATGGCACAAAGATCACTTATACTTGTGTAAGAATTCCCAACTAAAACCAAATATTCTTATGGAATTTCACACTTCTCCCTTAGGAGGGCACTCAAGATTTTAAAAAACTTACCATAGGGTTAAGAAGGAATTTTTTTTGGATGGCCTTAAATCAGATATTCAAAGTTTGTGGCAGAATGTTTGGTTTGCCAACAAAATAAAGTTGAAACAATTAACACCCCCGGTCTATTACAACCTTTATCCATTCCAAGCCAATGTTGGGAGGAGGTTTTAATGGATTTTATCACATGTTTACCAAGTACGAAGGAAAGAATGTCATCATGGTGGTAGATGATAGACTTACCAAGTATGCACACTTTTGTGCATTATCTCATCCATTTAAAGCTAGTACAATTTCTACTGCATTTATGGAAACAGTTCAAAAGCTACATGGAAACCCAAAGATTATTGTAAGCAATAGAGATCCCATTTTCACTGGAAATTTTTGGACATAATTATTTTCTTGACTCAGTACTCAGTTAGCTCATAGATAATCTTATCATTCTTAATATGATGGGCAAATTGAGATAGTAAGAAAATGTTTGGAAGGATATCTTCGTTGTTTTTTCTTTGATAAACTGTCATAATGGGTGAAATGGTTGCCTCTGGCTGAATGGTGGTATAACACTTCCTTCCATATTGTAGCAAAAATGACCCCATTTGTGGCATTTTATAAATATCATCCACCATCCATCACATCACATTTAAGAGAAAATTCCAAGGTTCAAGCAGTGGAATATCACAACAAGCATCAACAACAAGTTCTCCAACTCTTAAAGGATAACCTCACTTTGGTGTAGAATAGAATGAAACAACAGGTAGATCAACATCGCAACAAAAGAAGTTTTGATGTAGTGACTACGTATTCCTACGGCTACAACCATATAAACAAATGTACCTCAAGCAAGCTAAGAAAGATAATAAATTATCACCAAAGTATTATGGTCCATACAAGGTGTTGCAAAATATTGGTACCATGGCATAAAATTGGAGCTTCCTACAGCTTCCTGAGTGCACCTAGTTTTCCATGTTTCATGTTTAAAGAAGGTTATAGGTGACAAGCTCACAGTTCAAACAATATTTCCAAAAATTGATGAGGAAGGAAAAATCATATTGGAATGTGAAGCAGTCACAGAAACAAGAACTCAACAACTACAAAATCAATCAATTTCAGAGTATCTCATAAAGTGGAAGAACTTACTCACTGAAGATTCCACATGGGAGGATGATAATTTTATACAGAAGCATCCAGAACTAATCAAGCATTGAGGGCAACACTTTTTTGAAGGATAGGGGCACATTAGATCCCTATAATAATAGTGATTCCCCCATTACTATTGTCATTGTAGCCCTTATTGTTATTATTGTGCCCCCATTGTCCCCATATTGTTATTAGTGTGCCCCATAAAATCCCACTCTTGTTATTGTTGTGCCCTTATATTATTATTGTTGTGTTAGCTTTCATTATATTGTGACTCCTTAGACTCCTATATATAGAAAGGAGGTTTAGTCATTTGTGTCATCCAAGAATTGTTCATTTGTGTAATGTAAAGGAGGTTTCCCCCTCAAAGAGGTTGATTTTGAAGTCCTTGATCTATCTTTTCTATCTTTTTGTATGTTGGTTCATAACATACTCCACCTTGCCTTTGCATGAAGTCCTTATGTTCCTGTCAAGAATCGAGCTACAATTCTTCTAAAAATGCAGAAACAAAAAATTTTATGGATGGAATTTGAACATTATCTCCAAAACCATATTTAGTTGGCTCAAAAAAACTTCACCTTGAAGTTCCTCTTTGAAGACAAACTTGATCTTCCATCTTGGAAATCAGAAGCAACTCAATGCTTGTCATGCACTGATTCATACTTTGCTTTACTGTTCTCATATTGCACTTGAATCTTAGGTACATTGATTGCATTTATCCAATGAAATCCTTGGCTTTGTCCACATTATCATGGTCATCTCATGCACAATCTTGATCAAATATTAAATTCACAAACAAGATTCATCTCGAAACACTTGTATCAATCAGTGCTTGACACATTTGTAGACATATTGGACGACATACATATACTCATCCCAAAAATTCCTCAAAAAAATGGACTCATTATCAAGCCAAGAAAACATAACATGTCAAATAAAACACACTTGTTGCTAATAAGTGATTGTACATAACTTCACTTTACAAAGTACCCATCTGGGAATATACAACAAGTATTTACAGTTTTACAAAGAAAACAAACTGTAAAAAATAGTCTGCCCTCCTTTGCCTACCTGTTGTGTTGTTTAACAACCCCCTTATTTGTTAACATAATAGCTAATATTCTATTAATAAATGGGGTCCCTTAAAAATTCCTTCCAAAAAATAGATTTAACATTTAGACATTTTCTTGTTATTTTTTTTGGAATAAAGCAAGATATCAAGATGAAAACCTTTGAAAAGCTAGAAGATGCTTGCCTTTTCACATATCACATAATCAAGCAAGTCAAAAGCGTGTTAATGACCAAAACTAGGAGAAAAAAACAATCAAAAGGGATTATTGCGCTTAACCTTGAAACTATTATACTTTTCATTTTGAACTAAGTCCTAAAAACGTTTCTTATTAAAGTAAGGCCCGCATCGCATATCGCTACTTGCAAAGAGAGCACCTTCACAAAGTATCTTTAACCATGCGAAATGTGATATTGTGATGATGCATTGAACCTTATCGCATCACATTGGAAACCCTTAAGAAAGATATGAAAACTTATCAACCCTGTGATATTGTGAAATGCGATGGGACCTCGGACCCGATAGCCAATTATGTTATAAAAACACTCAAGTCCGTTATGCGATGAAGAAAGGATTTACAAAGAAAGCCATATCAAATAAGCTATGCTTTGAAAACTAATAAAGAATGCCCCACATATCACATTTTGCATAAAGCAAAGGAATGGGAAAGAAAGCACACACATGAAATGCGATAAAACGATCTGTGATATTACATCGCAAATCGCAAAATTGGCATTTTCGCAGAAAAAAAGCTCGCTACCCTAATAAGTTTCTTTCCCGAATTATGATGCAAAACATTAATGATAAATAATTCTATGGATAGGAAACCATTAGTGGGCATTTTGTATGGGTTAATGGAATTTACATTTGAAAAGTTGTTCTACGTGATATGATATCTTCTTACTTGTGCTTAATAAAAACTCCTTTCTTGTCACCTTTTCAAAATCATCTGTATCATTCATTCTTATGTTCATTTTTACTTGTGTCTATCTGATAGCTTTTTCTTCGCTCCATTTTCAAGAACAATCCACAGCAAGAGTTGTTGGGAGCAATGGAAAATAGAGGAAAGGCAACCGCATCTGAAAAATCAGAAATGATCCCTTTGTTCTCTGACACTACATGTAGTAAAGACATAGGAACCTCAACATGGGAGGCCATGTATGATTTATTAGAAGAAGATAAACCAAGACCTCTGGTAACAAAGGCCACAGTCAATGGTCATATTTCCTCCGATGCCTCCTTCTTCGAAACAACATGCTCATTTCTACACCGCATAGCTGTGAGACCGAAGATAATTCCATATAAATATATGGTTAAGTGGATAATCGATCAGTTATATGTCTCAGACAGAGAATTCAAGAATAACAGGCAGGAGGTTATGGGATCATTTTCATCGAATAGTCTGTGGCTTATGTATAATCTACCAGAGCCACAAAACCTCTACAATAAACAGGTCCTCAAGAAATTTTCTAAGGAGAATGAAGACCCAGCAGACGTCACACAAACCTGGACTAAAAACGAAGGAAAGATAAAAAAGGATAAGACATGTATGTATTTTACAACATCTAGCTCTCCCCCTCATAGTTTAGCAGCAGACATGCTATGTAGAATGTTCGGCAAGCCCGATAGTACTAAATTTTCCCCAGAATGACCGCCATTAATACATGCAGCCGTAAATGCAACAATAATGAATTGGGCCCAAATTTTGTCTGATAATTTGGCGAAAGCCATAATGGAGTATAGGAGAAAGAGGAGTATCTCTTCTAGGGTTTACCCTCCATTTTTCATGAGTTCCTGTATAATAAACGATATCTGTTTTGGTTCCAAATTTCCTATCATGGGATGGAAGTGGATTGTCCAAGACCCGCATCCTATCCATATATATCATAAGAGTACGCGGGAATCTTAGTTTCGCCCCCACTTTTACAGAATTTGTCAAGGCATCATGCTGCATATTCATAAACAGGTTTACAACATGAATGCCCCTAGATTTTCAAGAGAAGTTGAAGTAGATATCCTACCTATAGCTAAATGGTTTGGGTAGGAGACATTTACATATATCAGAGTATTCGAGAGCATTGCTTCACCGCATTTCCTCCCATACTATGTCCCCGATAAGTTAATGGCTAGGGAGATAGCCTACCAAACAAAAGGGGAAGGTGGGTTGAGCAAAGGATTGAAGGAACATAAAAATTCCATTTGGCCTACATTTTCGTTGCAATGTGGTGCATTTGCACTACATGATTTTGGACATGCATGCAAGGAAGCAGAGATTATGAAATCTCTAAAATTGGCTACATTCCCAGGAAGACAATATGACCCAAATGGCACCGCCAAAGACTTCACTACTATGGTGAAAGTGAAACCATTCACCCATGAGGAAGATGCCTTCGATGACCTCTTCCTACAAAAAGAGACATTTTTAGAAGTGATGCATATGGCATCACTACTTTTTGCCCCAGATGATCTTGAAGCCTTCCATGAATATAGGGAAAGGAGATTATTACAGGTCCCATTGGACCTGCTACAAATTGAACCAATAAGGGAGCCAACTCCCAGTGTAAGCTTAGATGAAATCTCCAGAGAAAATTCCAAAGAAAATTTCGAAGCAGAGTCCTAGGAAAAATCTACTTGTGAGTCAGAGCACTCACAACTACAGTCTTAAAATGGGGGTAATAAAAACAGAGAGTCCAAAAGGGACACAACTGTAACCACAAAAAAAATAGTCGAACAAACCTCGACAAAGAAACAAGCTAAAATTCCCTTTACTTCCACTCAGTCGGTGAAACCCCCAGTTGTTGATTTAGAAAAAGAATGGGAGAATTTTAATAAGAAGCTCGATAAAGAGGAACAAACATCTGAGATACAAACTCCACAACACAAATAAACTCAAGAAATTACAGTGGAGAAAATTGTAGGCACTCAGGATGTGGAGCTCATTCCTGCCACCCCCCCTTCTGAAATTATTTTGAGAATTGAAGAAATTCCCCCATTACATGTGTTTTATAGCCCTATCCATAAAAATTTCATCAAAAGGGAGAGGAAGAAAAGAAAGTTAGATGTTGCAGTTATTACCACTCCCGAAAACGAACCAATGCACATTGTCTGGAAAGATTCACCCATGGATCCATCTGAGAACCTTACAAGACTGTCTCAATTTGCGGGAGCCTATGCTATGACAACTATTGATAAAGCAACAAAGGTTCAAATGCTGCTAAGAGAAAAAGAACAAAAGATCCTGTTGTTGGAACAACAATTAGAGCAAGCAAAATCTAACCAACAAGCAGAGTTACAAATAGCCAAAATACAACAAGAGTTTGAACAGATGCAAATACAACATTAAACCATCCTAGAAGAAAAGGATGCATAGATTCAAGCGATGCCAGAGAAGTATAAAGGTAGTCCACAAATCGATTAGTTCGTAAAAGAAGCACTTAGCCTTAATTCCCAACTAATGCAACAAAAGGAAGTTTTATGCCAGAAACTCTCGCAAATAAATCCTTATTGTGAGATCAATGATAAGCTAATAAGCCAAATCGTCGACATGAGGCTTGAGTGTGATAAAGTTCATAAAAGGATTTCTGAATTTATCACCTGGCAAGAATCAGAAGATGGGAGAAAGGGTGATTTTCCAAAACTGGAGGAATCACATAAAGAAATTCTATTTGCAGACTGGGGTTTTCGGCTCAAGCAAGCAGAAAGGGAAACATCGGTCATGAAAATAGTATCAAACAACATCATTGAAGCAATTAACGAAAATCTACATGGCACCAAAATAGTTGCAAAATATGTTCCAAGATTTCTTCCAAACACCAATCAACTAGAGCAGCAATGGAGACAAGCAACAAAGGAAAGGGAGGAGGTGATCAGACAAACGAGCAAGATGAACTGGGAAGCATACTGGCAGTTCTAAGTCAAACCATACAACTAGTGGATGACCTTGTGATGCCTAACTACCTCCACACAAAAAATGGTGCTAGTGCTAACAGACGTTATATTTACTGGACAGTTGAAATCTGCGATCGGCCAACCAACACAACTCAAACCAATGACAAATATCTGTGACCTTAAGGATCAAATGCAAAGGAGTTAGTCACTTTGTTTTATTTTTATTTTAGTTTTATTTAGCATAATCTGAGGAAGGTCGTTTAAACCTCTTAGCTTTTTTTGTAATAATCTATTTTAGGACCTATAGTTTTAGTATTTAAACCCCTCTCATGCATTTAGAGAGGGGTCTGGAAATTTTATCAAAAACATTCTTCAAAACATGCACTTTTGTACCTTTGAGGAGGTTCTAGTGGAATGAATGGAACATGATCTATTTTCTTTTAAATCTAGCATGTTCTACTGAAATTGCACTTTTTCACTCTTAGATGATGTTGGATTGATTTGAATTAGGTCGATTTTGCTGAAACACATGAGAAGAACTTATCATATATGGTACTTTTATCTTGTGATTCTGTTTTATTTATGTATCAAGCAATAATTTTTCTTTAATTGTTTTATGTAGGAATGTTTGAATTTTGGTTAGCATTATTGCACTTTTGTATGGTGTTGGCTTTAATTTTCTACTAAATATATGAATGATTCTATATGTGATATATCTTTCACAATTGTTTTGGCTAACTATTTATCCAAAATGATTATTGTTAAATGATTTCACATCTTATTGCACTTGAATGATATTTATTACCAATTTCTATAGGACATTATCGTAGATCACATACTTTACTTTATTCCGTGCATATTTATAGTTTACTAGTGTTTAAACTAGGATATATGTATGTGTTCAAATAGTTTAGATTATATTACACTTAGCTTAATCATCCCCCTGTTGCATCATATATCACCCCATCAACACTATGAAAATATCTTTTGGGAAACTAGTCCCATTATCCCCAGTCGGAGCCACTACACCAAATGGAAAAGGAGCTGCCAACCAAGGTCCAAACTGGGTAGTTTTCCCCCATGTTGTAGCAATGATTTTCGAGGCTTCCACATTGTGGTGCTAGAAGGAGGGCATAACTATGAATGACAAGTAAATTCAAACCAACAGGTCATTATAAGAGTAAAATGCCCTCACCCTCACCTCCAACTTCTCGATCGCATTCCAAATCTTTGAATCCTAAGCGAGAAGTTGTAAACACACCCTTAAAACCCACTATTGAAATTCCACAGAAGCCAAATCATTATTCTTATATAGAAACCCCTGAAGTCCAATCTTTGATTCATAAGTTAGAGGAGATTTCGATATCTCAAGAAGAATCTGAGTTATCCCAGTATAGCATTACTTCTCAGTTTCCCTCATCTCAAAGAGTGACTAGAGCATAGAGTGAAAATTTTGGGATCCCTCCCTTCGAATTCCCTCTACCAAGCCGTAAGAGGGCTAAGAAGACACCATCTGAATCCCATAGTGAGGTTTTCCTATCATCGCCTCAATCATCCTCATTCATTTCATCCATCTCATCACAAGGTCAATCACCTATCTCACAACTCTAGATCGTGATTTACATAGGTACCAGAGCACAAGCCTCCTCTACCCAATCACCTTCAACCACTGGAACATATTCCTCTACGCAGATACCAACAATGGCTCAAAAACCTCCAAGGCCACGGACAAATCCAGGAATTGTACAGATGGCATGGCCTTTACACAAATTTCCAGCCCATTCCAAAAAGTGGCTACCAAAGTTCAACCGTGATAATGGCCTACCAGCTAAGGAACACATAAACAATTTTATGTTGTCCATTAAACTAAATGAAGTAGTAGAAGAAGATGAAGTTGTAACATTATTCCCTTGTACCTTACAAGGAACAGTAGGATCATGGTACTTTTCATTACCATCAGGCTCTATTAATAGTTGGGATGCCTTTCAAGAGAATTTCCTAACCAAATTTGGAGATGACAGATCCACGACTACCCTTCTCAACAATCTCTCCAATTTGAAAGTTGAACCTAAAGAACTGATCAAAGACTTCAATTCTCGTTTCAACAAGTTATTGAATAAAATACCAGTGACATCCAAGCCCAGCGATGAAGTCCAAAATGAATGGTACATTTCTTCCCTCCCTTCAAACACAGTTATTTTTGTTGATAGGGTTGCCAAACCAACTTTGGCAGAAAACATGAAAGAAGCAATAGCTATAGAAAAATGAATTTTAGCCTTAGATGAGAAAAATGCTTTAGAAGAATGAAAATTCAAGAAAGTGACTTTTAGGGATGAATCCAAGAAAAAAGCACCTAAAGATCCTTTTGATCTTGAAGGCTTAAAAAAAGTCCTCAAAACCATGTCTAATGAAATGGTTGATATCAAGAAACAAGTAGCAGAGACTTCCTCAAAGAAATATTTCAGACCATATAAAAGGAATCCCTCCACTGATCCTAAGCCTCTAAGCACTATATCAAATGATGAATCAGATATGGAGGATGATGAGTTCTCAATAACTGAAGAACAAACAGATGATGAAGAAGTGGTAGAATTACAAGGAATGTGGGACTTTATCCTTCCCAATGAAGATACACAAGAAGCACCACCTATTGCGATCCGGAGTAGAAACCCTATTGATTCACATCAAACAAATCCCAAGCAGAAGGTATCAACTCCAGATCCCAAGGACAAAACAACAAGTAAGAAGTCTCCATCCAAATCTACCCAAACCACTCGTCTTCAATCAAATTCTTCACCTCCAGCTAAGACCCTCATAGTATCCGATGAAATGGAATACAACATTGTGGATGATATGAAAAATACTAGGGCGAACATTACCTTCCATGAGCTTATCAAGTTGAAACATCAATAGAAGTTGCTACTCAAAGAACTCAAAGCAGTCCCTACTTCATCTCTTCCTAGCACTATAGTCTCACAAGTTATCCAAGAAATGGGAAGGCCCCCTAGTACTTTACTAGACAAAATTGATCCTACCGATATTTATCTAATCAGAGGAAGATCTAAATCCCATACTCCTCCATTTTTGTTGACTTTTGAAATTAAAAAAAAAAATCTACAAAACTGTTTAGTTGACTTTGGAGCTTCATCTAATATTTTACCAAGAACAATTTGTGTGAAATTGAATGTTCAGCCCAAAATAAAAAATCCACTGTGCGTATTGTGCAGTTAGACCGATCCCAAGTCAAATTTACAGGGGAAATTAATCAAGTTACCGTTAGACTTCCTTTGAACCCTAAAGTGTGTAAAGTCATTGACGTTCTTGTAGCTGATATTCCCGAGTTCTACAACTTAATCCTTAGTATAGACTGGTCAGAGAAGCTCCATGGTTATTTTGCGGCTAACTGATCTCACATGTGTCTTCCCTATAATGGAAAGCCAAATCAAATATGGGTTTATCGTGAAAAACATCAATAGTATATTGTTATAGAATTAGAAGGAGAGAATGAACCAGTCGCATATAGCAGCAATATCATTAGAAAATACTCAGTTGAATCATTTCTAGGAAATTTCAATGCAAATACTTCACCTTTCTTGGAAAATTCTGTTGTATTGCAAGTTGAAAACTTTTCTCAATAAGATACTTCTAAGTGTATAAATTTTGTAGATAAACCTGTATTTAGATCTTTATTTTGGAAATTATTTTTTGATGGAACTAAATCCAACGATGGAGTAGGAGCAAGATGCATATTAGTTAGCCCAGAAGGGAAAAAAACTATGTTAGCATGCAGACTTGAATTTGATTGCACAAACAACACTTTTGAATCTAAAGCATTAGTTCAAGGCCTGTATAAAGCCATCGGCCTTAATATGAAATACCTACAAGTGTTTGGGGATTCAGAAATTGTGATAAAAGGAAATACTATAAACTGTTTGTTTGGACATTTGAAACATTATCAATTGTTATTCCAAGACCATACTTCTCACTTTAAAACGTTTAATATTTCCCCTATCCCAAGACTCCAAAACGCAAGCGCCGATCATTTGGCTAATGTGGCCTCCAAGCTCATTCCACCAGGAGATTACAGTCCCAATCGCTTTTCTATTGAATTGATTTTAGGCCTTCTATTCCTGACAATGTCACCAATTGGCGAGTCTTTAATAATGATTCGGATATCATAAGTTTTTTGACATCAGAAGGTTCTTATGATGACCAGATAATTGATGAAGATCAACATGATGGCCAGCTTAAGCAAGATGCAACAATGAATGCTATACCTAAGTCTGTTGTTAAGCTTGAAGATTTATATGACCTTACGTATAGATTCAAAAGACTGACCAACTCAAAAATTTAGAGTTCAACTCTGAGGTTTGAATTGGTTAATCTTGGAGCTGACCTTAAACCTCAAAATATCAATCTAGGCCTTAGTATTACATCAGATGAAAAATCAGCCTTCATACATTTGTTGAAGAAATATAAGAATGTCTTTGCTTAGAACTATGAAGATATTAAAACACATGACAATTCTATAATTCAACATACCATCCCCATGACATCTGACGAAAAACCTGTGCAGCAGAAATTGAGAAAGATTCATCCCAATTTAGAAAATAAAATTAAATCTGAATTAAATAAACTGTTCAAAGGCAAGAGTATTTTCCCGGGCAGACATTCCAGGTGGGTATCCAACCTTGTCCCAGTCAAGAAAAAGAATGGTGATATTTGAATATGTATAGACTTTCACAATATCAATAAATCTCGTCAAAAGGACAACTTTCTGTTGCCTCCTATGGAACAGATATTGCAATCATTTGTAGGTTCATAACTAATGTCTTTCCTGGATGGATTTTCAGGTTATAATCAGATTCTAGTACATGCAAATGACTGGCTAAAGGCTACATTTATAACCAAATGGGGCACCTACGCCTATCAAAATATGCCATTTGTATTAATCAATGTTGGTGCAACATTTCAAAGGGACATGGACATAGATTTCAAAATTTTGGTAAATAAATCAGTGGTAATCTATTTAGATGACATAACTGTATACTCCAAAAAGCGCAGTAAACATCTGAGAGATTTAAAACAAATCTTTGAACGTTGTCAGAGGTACGGAATTTCTCTTAATCCCAAGTAACCTTTCTTTGCGTTAAGTGAAGGAAAACTCCTTGGATTCATTGTATCCAAATAAGGGATTCACATTGACCCTGATAGAATAAAATAAATTTATGAAATTTCTTTACCTCATAACAAAAAGTTTATGCAATCTTTCCTAGGACAGATAAATTTTGTCAAAATATTTGTCCCTGACTTTTCATGATTTGTTTTACCTATTCAATCCATGATTAGTTTTACCTATTCAATCCATGATTAAGAAAAATTCTCTTTTTAAATGGGGACACATAGAGCATGAAGCCTTTGATTTGATTAAACAAGAGATCATAAATTCTCCCTCTTTGGCAACTCCGAATTTTTCTAAACATTTCATTTTATATACTTTTGCTCCCAAGAAATAATATGTAGCTATATTAACACAGGTCAATGATGATAAATTCGAAGCACCAATTGAATCTTTCTTTAGCTCCAATTTACACAGGGCTGAATTGAACTATTTAGATGTTGAAAAACAAGCCTTTGTTGTTTTCCAATCCATAAATCATTTCATACCCTTCCTCCTCAAAACCCACACAAAGGTAGTAGTACCATTCTCAGTAGTGAGAAATCTATTAATACAAAGGGATGTAGGTGAGAAGAGGGAAAATTGGGTAACGACACTACAAGAATATGACATTGAAATCAAACCAACTAAAACTGTAAAATGTCAAGGTTTTTGCAAAATGTTAGCAGGAGAATCCAACTTATCAGCGCTACAAGATTCAGGTGATCATATACAAGTATACGAGGTAGGAATTAATGACACTGAATCTAGATATGCTGATGTCATATTTTATTTAAAAAATGGGTATGCCCCTCCACAACTAAGTTACCAAAGGAAAAGGGCTTTGAGGCTAAAAGCTAGAAAATACCAAATCATCAATAATGTGTTATTTAGAATAAATTATGACTATTCTTTTCTTAGATGTCTTGAAACATCTGAGGCGTAAAAGGTTTTACACGAACTCCATGATGTACCAGCTGGTGGACATTTTGGAGGGGATGCAACCGCACATAAAATCCTGCATGTTGGCTATTATTGGCCAACCTTATTCAAGGATCCACACAGTTATGTAAGGAAATGTAAAGTTTTTCAAACAGTTGTTGGCAGACAGAGGAAACCCACATTACCATTGCAACCAATCAACATTGAACATCCATTTGAACAATGGAGACTGGACATAATAGGTGAGATCGTTCCTCACTCCTTTAAGCCACATAGATACATTCTTATAGCAACGGATTACTTCACAAAATGGGTGGAAGAAATTACGCTTAAAGTAACCAATTCTGAAAACATCATTGAATTCATCGATTAGTTTATTATTACTAGATTTGGTCTGCCATTTGGCATTATGTTTGATAATGTATCTTATTTTTTAGGCAATGTTATGACAAAATTTTCTCTTAAAAGAGGTTTTAAACTTAAATATTGTGCTAACTATTATCCTTAAGGAAATGGGTTAGCCGAATCTACAAACAAAAATCTCATAAGAATTATTAAACGAACCGTTGATCAAAGTCATAAAAACTAGCATATGTCTTTGATATTTACTCTATGGGTAGATCAAATAACACAGAATGTATCCATAGGCACTTCTCCTTTTAATTTGGTCTATGGGAAATAAGTTGTCCTTCCAACAAATGTAGTTATTCCCTCACTATCACTAATTCAATTTATTGAAGAAACTCCTCCCTCTTCTATGCAAGTGAGACAATTGTAAATCCTTAAGTTCGAAGAAGAAAAGAAAAAGGCCAAAATTACACATGCACATCATCAATAGTTAATCAAAGATTCCTTTGATGCTAATTCTGTAAGTGCAAAATCCTTTCAGCTCAGAGACATGGTATTGAAATGGGATAAAGCACATGAGGAAAAAGTAAGCATACCAAGTTCCAACGAATGTGGCTTGGCCCATTTCAGATTGTGGAACATATAGGTCCATCAACCTTTTTATTACAAGATTTATCAAGAAAGAGAGAATATCTACCTGTTAATAGGCATATCCTTAAGAAATATTTTTCATAGAAGATCACCTCTTCTATTCCTTGTATATTATTGCCTTTACTTTTTAGGAAAAATAAAAGTTGAGTAGCATTTACAATTGGCTTTACAAATAATAGTCTCTTTTATATTTTGAATTTTCTCCTGTATAAGTAAATATGGTTAAGAAAATGACTTTCACATTTGAAACATGGGTTAAGTTTTATTGCTTTGAAATTTCTTGTTCTCTGCCAAAGTTATTTGTCTTTTGCTAAACCTCGACTTTATAAAGAAACCTTTTCTCTACCATTAGTCAAGAAAAGTATCTTCAAAAAAGAAAAAGTCTCTCTATAGAAAAGTATCTTTAACTCTACAATTGTCATCCAGAAACTCTTAAAGAGTCAATGATTCTCCCCATCTAGTAAGCTTTCATTTTTAGAGTGTAATTCTAAAATATGCTTAAACTTAAAGGATAAGAGGTCTCATCAAGAGCTAACTTACCATGATCGTAGGGAAATTACTAGTTGACATTACCAATACTGCATATCAAAAGGGGGTAATGGCTTGAGATTGCATCAATCAAAAGACAAGGGGTCTCATCAAGAGCCAACTTGTTCAGCTAAGAATGGAATTGTCAACTTTGGTCACCAAACCAAGACAATGGCCTTTAAGGAGTAAAATGAAAATTTTAAAGAAAAGAGAATTGTTTAGAAAAACAAGTATATAAACCTGAACTTATCTTTAAGGATTGCATTCTTATCTAGATGGGATATTGAATCATTGTTGGTTAAAAGGTAACCCTGTCAAGGCTATGGACGCTTGCTAGCAGCAGAGGCTCTACCTATGACAATTGAGTACACCTAAAAGTTGATTTGTGAGAGTCCCCCTGTTTTTATCTTTAAAACCAAGTAATGACTGATGTAGACAAAGCAAATTTCATATTGAAAAGAATGATCAAAAGAATGGTAATTAGGTAGATGTTGTTTTTATGATTTAGAGTAATGTTACTTATCTTATATTTCGTGTATCTTTATTTTTCTAAACTATCTTTATTTTGGAAGTTTTTAGAAATTTCAAAAAACTATCAGAGATAATTGGTTCTTCCAGCGAATCGCCAATTGTTGTGTTGTTCAACAACCCCCCCATTTGTTAACATAATAGCTAATATTCTATTAATAAATGGGGACCCTTAAAAATTCCTTCCAAAAAATAAATTTAACATTTAGACATTTTCTTGTTATTTTTTTTGGAATAAAGCAAGATATCAAGATGAAACCCTTTGAAAAGCTAGAAGATGCTTGCCTTTTCGCATATCGCATGATCAAGCATGTCAAAAGCCCTGTTAACAACCAAAACTCATGGAAAAGCAATAAAAAGGGATTACCGTGCTTAACCTTGAAACTATTAGACTTTTCATTTTGAACTAAGTCCTAAAAATGTTTCTTATTAAAGTAAGGCCCGCATCGCATATCGCTACTTGTAAAGAGATCACCTACACAAAGTATCTTTAACCATGCGAAATGCGATATTGTGATGATGCATTCACCCTTATCGCATCGCATTGGAAACCCTTATGAAAGATCTAAAAACTTATCAACCCTGTGACATTGCGAAATGTGATGGGACCCTAGACCCGATTGCCAATTATGTTATAAAAACACTCAAGTTCATTGCGCGACGAAGAAAGGCTTTACAAAGAAAATCCTATCAAATAAGCTATGATTTGAAAACTAATAAAGAATGTCCCGCATATCGCATATCACAAAAACCAAAGGAATGGGAAATAAAGCACACACACGAAATGCGATCTGCGATATTGCATCACAAATTGCAAAATTTGCAGATAAAAAACTCACCACCCTAATAAGTTTCTTTCCTGACTTACGATGTAAAACATTAATGAGAAATAAATCTATGGATAGGAACCATTAGTGGACATTTAGTACAGGTTAATGGCATTTACGTTTGAAAAGTTGTTCGACGTGATACGATATCTTCTCACTTGCGTTTGATAAAAACTCCTTTCTTTTCACCTTTTCAAAATCATTTGTATCATTCATTCTTATGTTCATTTTTACTTGCGTGTATTTGATAGCTTTTGCTTCACTCCATTTTCAGGAACGATCGACAACAAGAGTTGTTGGGAGCAAAGGAAAAGAGAGGAAAGGCAGTTGCGTTTGAAAAATCAGAAATGATCCCTTTGTTCTCTGACACTACATGCAGTAAATATGGAGGAACCTTAACATGGGAGGCCATGTATGATTTATTAAAAGAAGAGAAACCAAGACCTCTGGTAACAAAGGCCACAACTGGTGCTCATATTTCCTCTGACGCCTCCTTCTTTGAAACAACATATTCATTTCTTCACCGCATAGCCATGAGGCTGAAGATAATTCCATATAAAAATATGGTTAAGTGGATAATCGATCAGGTGGACGTCTCAGATAGAGAATTGAAGAATAGCAGGCATGAGGTTATGGGATCCTTTTCTCCGGACAATCTGTAGCTTATATAAAATCTACCAGAGCCACAAAACCTCTACAATAAATAGTTCCTCGAGAAATTTGCTAAGGAGAATGAAGACCCAACAAATGTCACATGAACCTGGACTGAAAACAAAGGCATGATCAAAAAGGATAAGACGGGTATGTATTTTACAACATTTGTCTCTCTCCCTCATAGTTTAGTAGTAGACATGCTATGTAGAATGTTCAACAAGCCCAATAGTACAAAATTTTCCCCAGAATGGCTGTCATTAATAGATGTAGCCGTAAATTCAACAATAATGAATTAGGCCCAAATTTTGTCTGATAATTTGGAAAAATCCATAATGGAGTATGGGAGAAAGAGGAGTATCTCTTCTAGTATTTACCCTCCATTTTTCATGAGTTCCTTTATAATAAACGCTATCTGTTTTGGTTCCAAATTTCCTATCATGGGATGGAAGTGGACTGGCCAAGACCCGCATCCTATCCATATATATCATAAGAGTACGTGTGAATCTTAGTTTCACCCCCACTTTTACAGAATTTGTGAAGGCGTTATGCTGCATATTCATAAATAGGTTTACAATAGGAATGCCCCTAGATTTTCAAGAGAAGCTGAAGTAGATATCCTACCTGTAGCTAGATGGTTTGGGTAGGAGACATTTACATATATCAGAGTATTCGAGAGCATTGCTTCACCGCATTTCCTCCCATACTATGTCCCCGATAAGTTAATGGCTAGGGAGATAGCCTACCAAACAAAAGGGGAAGGTGGGCTGAGCAAAGGATTGAAGGAACAGAAAAAGGCCATTTTTCCTACATTTCCGTTGCACCCAAATGGCACTGGAAAAGACTTCACTAATATGGTGAAAGTGAAACCATTCACTCATGAGGAAGATGCATTCGATGACCTCTTCCTACAAAAGGAGACGTTTTTAGAAGTGACGCATATGGCATCACTACTTTTTGCCCCAGATGATCTTGAAGCCTTCCGTGAATATAGGGAAAGGAAATTATTACAAGTCCCATTGGACCTGCTATAGATTGAACCAATAAGGGATCCAACTCCCAGTAAAAGCTTAAATGAAAGCTCCAGAGAAAATTCCAAAGAAAATTATGAAGCAGAGTCCCAGGAAAAATCTACTTGTGGGTCATAGCACTCACAACTATAGTCTCAAAATGGGCACAATAAAAACAAAGAGTCTAAAAGGAACACAGCCAGAACCACATAAAACGTATCTGAACAAACCTCGACAAAGAAACAGGATGAACTTCCCTCTACTTCCACTCAGTCGGCGAAACCCCTAGTTGTTGATTTAGAAAAACAAATGGGAGAATTTTAATAAGAAGCTCCATACATAGGAACAGACATCTGAGATACAGAATCCACATCACAAATCAACACAAGAAATTACAGTGGAGAAAACTGTAGGCACTCAAGATGTGGAGCTCATTCCTACCACCCCCACTTCTGATATTATTTTGAGAATTGAGAAAATTCCCCCATTAGATGGTTTTATAGTCCTATCCATAAAGTTGTCATCAAAAGGTAGAGGAAGAAAAGAAAGTTAGATGTTGCAGCTATTACCACTCTCGACAACAAACCAATGGACATTGTCTAGAAAGATTCGCCCATGGACCCATCTGAGAACCTTATAAGACTGTCTCAATTTGTGGGATCCTATGCTACGACAACTATTGATAAAGCAACAAAGGTTCAAATGCTGTTAAGAGAAAAAGAACAAAAGATCTTGCTGTTGGAACAATAATTAAAGCAAGAAAAATCTAACCAATAAGAGAGTTACAAATAGCCAAACTACAACAGGAGTTTGAACTGATGAAAATACAACATCAATCTAGCCTATAAGAAAAAGGATGCGTGGATTCAAGCTATGATAGAGAAGCATAAATAATGTCTGAAAATCGATCAATTCGTAAAAGAAGCACTCAACCTTAACGCCCAACTAATGCAATGAAAGGAGGTTTTGCGCTAGAAGATAATAAGCCAGGTCGTTGACATGAGGCTTGATTATGACGAAGTCCATAAAAGGATTTCTGACTTTATCACCTGGTAAGAATCAGAAGATGGGAGAAAGGTTGAATTTCCAAAACTGGAGGAATCACATAAAGAAATTCTAATTGCAGACTGGGACTTTCGGCTCAAGCAAGAAGAAAGGGCAACAATGGTCACATCAGCAGCAACAAATAACATCATTGAATCCATTAACGAAAATCTACATGGCGCAAACCTGGTTGCAGAATCTATACCAGGATTTCTTCCAAATGCCAATCAACTAGAGCAGCAATGGAGACAAGCAGCAAAGGAAAGGGAGGAGGTGATTAGACAAATGAGCAAGTTGAACTAGGAAGCATACTGGAAATTCTTAATCAAATCATACAACCAGTGGATGACCTTGCAATTCCTAACTACCTCCATGCAACAAATGGTTCTAGCACTGACGGACACTATATTTACTGGACAGTTGAAATCTGCGATCGGCCAACCAACACAGCTCAAACCAATGACATATATCTGCGATATTAAGGATCAAATGAAAAGGAGTTAGTCACTTTGTTTTATTTTTATTTAGCATAATTTAAAGAAGGTCGTTTAAACCTCCTCAACTATTTTTGTAATAATCTATTTTAGGACCTATAGTTTTAGTATTTAAACCCCTCTCATGCATTTAGAGAGGGGTCCAAAATTTTTATCAGAAACATTCTTCAAAACATGCACTTTTGTACCTTTGAGGAGGTTCTGGTGGAATAAATGGAACATGATCTATTTTCTTTTATATTTGGCATGTTCTACTGAAATTGCACTTTTGCACTCTTAGATGATGTTGGATTGATTTGAATTAGGTCAATATTGCTGAAACACATGAGTAGAACTTATCATATATGGTACTTTTATCTTATGATTTTGTTTTATTTATGTATCAGGCAATAACTTTTCTTTAATTTTTTTATGTATGAAAGTTTGAATTTCGGTTAGAATTATTGCACTTTTGTATAGTGTTGGCTTGAATTTTCTGCTAAATATATGAATGATTCTATATGCGATATATCTTTCACAATCATTTTGGCTAACTATTTATCCAAAATTATTATTGTTAAACGATTTCACTTCTTATTGTAGTTGAATGATGTTTATTACCAATTTCTATAGGACATTATTGTATATCGCATACTTTACTTTATTCCCGAGCATAGTTATAGTTTACTAGTGTTTAAACTAGGATATATGTATGCGTTCAAATAGTTTAGATTAGATTACACTTAGCTTAATCATCCCCCGGTTACATCATATATCACCCCATCAACACTATCAAAATCTATTTTGGGAAATTATTCCCATTATCCCCAGTCGGAGCCACTACACCAAACGGAAAAGGAGTTGCCAACCAAGGTCTGTACTAGGTGGTTTTCCCCCATGTTGTAGCAATGATGTTCGAGGCTCTAACACTAACCAAGCTTATGGGTTCTCTTTTTGCACCCACTCTGCTTTAATAATTCCATCAGTTTCCTCTTTTCCACCTGTCGCTTTCCTTACAAAGTATTGCATGTATTATTTTTGCTTCTTGGTATGAAGTTCCAGATGAATTTTCCAACTCTTTCAATCTGGTGCCCATTCATGCTACAATGGGTACACAAATGATTTTTCTTTTCCATCGACAAGCAAGTATTCAAACTTGAGAGAGGTTTCTCATGTTTTGTTCCAAGTATTTGGTCCATCGTTTTGACCATCGCTTTATGTTGCTCACAATAAGCCACACAATGGTTAGTTGCATCACAAAATTTGCAAGGATACATGTCCCATAAATAATCAAAATCACCAACATTTTTAAAATACCCATGACACTTATACCTTTACTTTGGGTTGTGAATTTGACAATGGGGACTGGAATTTGCATGTCCTTTGAAACATTCATCTTCATTTGGAGATAATTTTCCATTATCGCTACCATCATGGTGTGATATATCATCACTTGATGATTTCTTTGCCTCAAAAAATTTTGTGTACTCTCCAAATTATCCCTTAACATAACCCAATCCTTCATATCGTGGTCGTTCCTTCACCTTGATAGGATTAGTTATACCTTGGCCATTGATTCAAAGGCATCTTCCTTCATAACCCATTCAAGTTAACAACTTCATACCAATACCTTTAGTATGCTTTTCAAAGGATGAAAAAAAAGTGTTATCAACATAAGCTGAAGGAGTAGAACTAGAGATGCTAATTACCTCCTTTGATTTGTCACCCATATTTTCTATTTCAGATGCTGATGATGACTCAAGCCACCATATTTACCAATAGGAACTTAAGGAGAATATTTTAGATGCTGACAAAACTCACAAGAATCATTATCAACATAAGGTCCATATCTTGTGTTTGAACCATGCCCACAAATTGGCTTCATCTTGGAGGGATTCATTGCTACGTGTGAAATGGAACTCTCACCAATCTATTCCTCCAACACATCCTACAACTTTAGGCAAATTTTCCTTCTCTCCTCCTTGGCAACTTCAAGAAATCTCCTCAGCTCAACATTCTCCATTCGAAGAGACAAATTAATCTAATTTAACTCTTAGAGTCTTTCACACTTCATCTTCTTGCACATACTTGCAACTTGGTCAGAACCAATTCTGATACCAACTGATCTGAAAGTGGAGGAGAACTTCTCCTCTCAAAAACTGATTGTCCTCTAACACTTTTCAAGTAAACAAAATGGGTCTTTAAAGGTAAACAAGTGTCGTAATATCTTCAAGGTGGTGGGTTAGTTTTCACATGAACTTTTAAAAAATAGCACATTCACATGCAACTCAAAAGACAAAACATGAAGAGAATAAATCAACATTTGATGACAGAGTTCACCCCTCTTGGGATACGTATCCAAGCTTACTCCAACAACTAGACCACTCTATTGATTTTAGTGGCAAATGAGTACATATAAATTGTTGATAATGGAGTGGCTTGTTTCCCCTACAAGGAAACATTCTCCTATAAATAATTATCACTCCAAAAATATGATTCCATACAACAAGTCACGAAAATGTCAACATAAAAAGGAATCACACGTCAGATCCTTGTACTCCACCTAAAAGCCAAGCATAAAAATGCACAACAATTCCACATTGAAGTACTAAAAATAACTTCTCTCATGATCACATATTGAGAAAAGAATAAAAGTGATACAATACAAAAGTCACAACTGCTGCAGATGAAATAAGAAGTTTTGAAAACCCCTACAAGGTTCTCTCCATGCTCAAAATGCCTTCAGAAAGCTTCCAAAACAATATTGTCTCTAGCACTAAAAAACTTGAACCTGCGAAAAGTCCTTCATAAAGTGCTCAAATAAAAAGAATGAGGCTTCCAATGAGTTTCAAACGTTCAAATCCCCTCATCTAGGCTCTTCTTGAGCTCAAAAAGGCTCAAAATTGAGCAAGTTATGCTTCTCCAAGCCAAGCTCTACTATTTGTCCTGCAATTTGGCCAAACCTACTAACTATGTGACATTTTCACCCTTTTAATAGTTTGGGAAGTGACAATTTTGCCTACAATAGGTGCATTTTGTCACCTCATTATAATTACCAATAACCCCTATGCACAATAACAGGGCCACGACACGCAAGAGGTCAGGGGCTAGGTCCAATGGTCCGCCCTCACTGTTGTTGGATCCTTTTCCATTGGGTTGTGGTCACGTGGAAGTGATGTGTCCAAGGGATGGGGCCAACTTCTTGTGCCCTCCACCGAAGCTCTTGGTAATGGTCGTGTAGTGGCCATATGGCTAGGGGTTAGGGCCAACTTCCCTCTCCCTCTAAAATAGCTCTTGCTCTAATCGTATGTGTCTCATAACACTAAGGGCTGGGGCTGAATCCCCACCCCACTCCGTTAGCACCTTCCAGAATTCGCATGGTCATATGATATGTGTCGTGACCAGGGGATGGGGGTGGTACTCATCTCCTCCGATAAGCCTTATGATGTGGTCTGGCGTGCAATGTTATGACTAGGGTCCAGGGCTAACGCCCAACCCCTCTCCCACAATGCAGGAAACATGTCAATTCAAATATATGTAGAGACCTTAGTCTATTAAGAACCAACATCATGGTGCAAAGGTGGAGATCAGATTTTGTGTGTGAAAGGTCTTGGGGTTGAAACCCATTGAGGCCTTCGTGCTTATAAACAAATTTTTACCAACAACAAAGCGCCACTTGATGGCCTTTGGTTGGGCCACGTGGCGGCTTCTATTGGACCACCTCAAATGTATGACCCAAAAAAATGATGCCAATTCACCCTTTATGGAGTGAAACATGGTAAGATATAATTGGCCCTCTGTACGCCTAGTTGGCATGCTGACATCAACATGATGTTAGTAGTATGGAATGCCCAATCAGTAGCCTAGTCAACCCATTTGCAAATTGTTTTGTTGTTAGTCAAAAACTTTAGAATGTCATAACTTCTTCACACGACGTCAGATTGAGGTGATTTAAGCGTTGTTGGAATCAGGATGACGAACAATATGACTTAATGCTAGTTTTAGGAGATTCCAAGAACTTTCATTTTTTAGCCTATTTTTTATCTCCAGATCAATGAGATTTTATGTTGTTGCTAGGGCTTGATGCTATTGATGATCAAAGGCTTATTGTTGATGTTGATATTGAATGAGCTTGGTTTTATCTGAGTCTATGCTACAAAGATCAGATTATTATTGTTATAAGTTGTTTTTAGGGTTTGTGTCAGTGAGATTAGATTAGTCATTGGTTATTAATGGTAGAGGATAGTTATTGATGGAAAATATGTTATATTGCTAACAACTTGATGTTATTGGTGAATAAAGAAGGTTTGTATTTGGCATTGGTAACTAGATTGTCTTGAATACTGGATGTTATTGTTAAAATAATCATGAGCAAAGAATTGACTATTGATGTATGTTGCTAGGATGTACATGTTGAGCAAAAGCATATTTGATAATAGCAAAAATAATGTATTACAATTTGGTTTTATGTTTTTGAGCATAAATTTTTAGTCGGTCTAGTTTGAAAATTGGATGAAATGTGGCCTATTGTATTTGAGTTTATTGTAGGTGGATCCAACATGAAACATTGTGAAACGAGGTCTACAAGAGTATGAAGATTGGAGCCTTCAGTAAGGGAGTGGTGGATTCCTTCTAGTTGTGTCTAGAGAACTTTCTTAGGGAGTGGTAGCTTCCTTTCTATAGTGTCGAAGAACTTTCTCATGGAGTGGTAGCACCCTTTCGGTGGTGGTTGGAAAAATTGAATAGAGAGTGGTGGGTTCCTTCCAATGGTAGCTAGAAAAACAAAGTGGAGGTGGTGGCCTTCAACAGGTAGGGGCCTACACACTAGTGGTGGCTAATGTATGATGTAAACGAAGAATTTTAATATTAATTAGAAGAATATGAGGAAAATAATAATGGTGGTTTTTCCCAGTTGGGTTTTCCACCTAATATCTAGTGTCTATGTGTTCTTGATGATGTTCTCATGTTTTTTTTGGTGTTTACTTTTTGAGATGCTTCTCATGGCTCATGATTGACAATGTTCATGGTTTCTCTAATATAGTTGTGCATGATATGTGCATTTTTACATGTATGCTACTCATTAATCACAAGTACAATAAATATGAGTAAAAACTAGGCAAAATTTGAATTAGCATTAAATATTGATTTAGCCCCCCTAAATATTTCTAATAGTATTGTGGTGCCTCTTCTTAGAGGAACTTTTTCCTATATTTTTTGCAGTTGGCCCATGTCTTTAAATTTTAGAGGGGCTCTACACTTTCTTGGAAGGATTTTATGTTGCATTACTTGTAGCCAAGCCCTACTGTAAATGATTTTTGATTTTACATAAGTTCTATAATAGCACTACATTTACATTAGTTTTCTTTTCCTATGCATGGTTTAACCTTTTATTATCCGTCTTATACCTCTGAAGCTCTACATCTAGGATTTTCATAATCTCCACTTGCTTTGGAGGAGTTTCAATATTCCTCCTCTCATCTACTTCTATATCTCATATATGTGAATCTTCATCGATGTTGAATTTTGTTGTATTTAACATACACTCTTCACTTCTATATAAGCAAGTTACCTATTACCCTTATTTCAACCATAATATGTTCATCTCATTTTCCCCCTTTTTAATATAGATATTAGCCCATAGCAGTTAAGTGTTTGAACTCTTCTTTGATGCCACTATACAATGGACCCAACCCATATGGTATCATTAAGGATATGACATATTCAAAACATTTAAATTTAAGAATCACTGCTCACAATTTATTTTCCTATAAAGAGTTTTTGATGGCTATAATTTTTTCAAAAATTGAGTTACAAGTGTAAAATTATGGCCCTTAGAATATTTCAGGGTTTTCTCTCTCCTTGCCACATCATCAAACATACAACATACATGTTTCATGTGACAAACATCATATGGGTTACACATCATAATTAGAGTCTCACCCACACCACAATGGATAAAAGGCTTATACATAACATAATAATGCATTTTTTAAATCTCTATGCCACATATAAGAATAAGTTTAGGGATGCAATGTGTCACACCCATTTTTTTTTGGGATGTGATACATTCCATTCCATAAACTTCACTTTTCAATGACCAAACCTTAACAATGTATCACATTTGCTAAAAAATTATCATAAGGAATTTTGAAGTTAAGAAAAAGTATAGGTGTGATGTTTCATGCTTTCAAAAATATTTGGTTTTGCAAAATATGGCCACATCAACTCCTTCTAGAATACTGACTTTATCTCATCAATAAGGAATTCAGAATGCCATGTATTGCATCTCTAATATTTTTAGGATGCAATATATTGTATCTAATAAAAGTTGTTCCTATGATAAATGTCGCAGCTCTGGTCACAAAACTTATGGTTATGTTAGTTTTTAAGATATTTCCATTGTATACTAGGTTGTTATCGATACAACAAAATGTTTGGATTCTGACATGTCACAACCTTCTAACCCTTCTAACCCTTCTAATATTTAATATCACAACGCACTAGGGTTTTTGTATCACATCACACAAAAACTCTATTCTTATGATGTTCCACATCTAAACTAAATATTCAATGATGCAAAGCCATTCTTGTCTTACTATGTGTTCCCCCATATGTGTTTTTAGAAATAGAAAAAAATGACACATGTTTGGCTATGTGTCTGAAACAAAGATTCCAAAGTTGTGATAACTAATAGGAGGGTGCCACATGTCACTTTAAAATTTTATAGAGGTGCCATGTTTCCTCCTACGATTTTTTTGGAGGCATGACAACTTTGCACATGTCCTATGAATGAAATTTTTCAAGTTGTGTTAACCACTCAAAAGGTACTACATGTCAACCTAAAATTTCCTCAATACGTGAAAACATGCCACATGTCCATTATAGGAGCCTTCATCAAGTTGAAATTGTAAATCAATTTCTACCACATGTCCTTGAAATATGTGGAGACTTTAGCTATATTGCACACATATTTTTTCCATGCTATATAAGTTGTATTGCATTAAAAAATTATTCTCGTGAAATTCCCAAAAAGCCTCCAATCTTAACCAAATGTCTTCCATTTTTTTATAATTCATTTGAAGGTATGAATAAGTATTGTTACCTATCATAATCCTTCAATATCTCACTCAAAGAATCAAAAAATGGATTTGATAAGGTTTTGAAGGGTCTAATTTCTCAATCTTAGGGTAAGGAGGAAAAGCTTTTATCATTAAAGCTTGAAATGGATGACTATGTATCCATGGAATATCTAGAATTATTCATGATTAACATCCATACATTGCTAGGTTAGGATATAATGATATTAGTATCCAAGGGATACTTGTCTTAAGCTTTATGCTACTCCATGAAACTACTTGTACCATTACTACAAGTTGGCCTTCTTACTAGATAGAGTTTAATCACTTACAATATGATATTCATGCGTCTTCTACTATAGAAAGATAAGAATGTTTAAATTTGGTTATGTAGGCATATGAAATTAAGGATAAAACTCATTATACAAAGATCATATAATTGGGAAACTTGTTTCCAAGTCCCTTTAAGAGGCATGGCTATACAATTAAAGCCAAGGTATTCTTCATCTCACTATTTATATTAACATCCCACTTCAACATATAAACATCAAATTTAGACATAATATCATATGTGTAACTCACCATATATGCTTATAATAACATTTTCACTTGACAATAACCTCATATTCATGTAAACTTAAAACTATAGTATGGAGGATTCATGGATCAAGGACTCCGTCTTCAAAATCATAACTGAGAGAGAAATTTCATTATGATAATTCATTCATGCACTTTCTTTCCAGAAGTTCGACCTTTAGCATATATAAAAGTATGCATATATATAAAAGGAATTAATACTCTCATGCTTAGAACTGTTAGTGCCTAAATCTACCTCAGGCTGAAGGAAGGCAGGTCTAGGGTAACATCAAACCACACTTAACCTGGTAGCTGGCCCTACTAAGTCGGGAGAGGGCTCTCTCCTTGTCAATCTCAGGAAAATATAGCAAGTTAGGCTTGAGATGATTTATGTAAAGAATAATTTTAGGCTAGGTATATGCTTATAGGAGTTTGATTGAGTTTTATGGTCGATTTATAGATCAAATGTGAAAGGCAATTTTGGGTCCGGGGAATGAACTCAGTCTTGCAAAGGTTTCTATGGGGTGAGGTAGGAAAGTGCTTTAGTACTTTGAATTAGGTGAAATGGAGAGTCTTAAGACTGGTGAGGAGTTGGAGAGGGCATGGAAGTGTCATGAGGCCTCTTCAAACAGTAGAAAACATGTAAAACTAAAGAAACCTTAAGGTAGAGCACTGCAATATCAATGATTTCCACCTTTATACCTGATTCATTTAGTTAAGCAGAAAAGAGAGAGATAATGGCACACATGAACATATGATAACTTGAATCACAGAAGGAAAAACAATACTAAGTCACCTTGCCACAAGAATCCCACAAAATGCTGTAAACCCTGGTCTATTTCCTTCCCAAACTACATAAATGATGTACAATAGTGCTCAAAGCATTCACAAGAGTCCAACCTTTACAAATGACTGAAAAAACACATGATATAGAATTCCAAACCACCTGTGCTATCCATCAGGGGTCTAATCCATGAGAAGAGGGGTGGTTTCAACCATATCTAAACTAGGAACACAAAAATAGACAGTGGAACAACTTGCCTCTAAAACCTAGGAAACTGATTCATTCAACTTTAAACCACCTACAACTGATGTATCTACCTTATTAGGTCAATTTTCATCATTTTTACATCATAGCACATCAATTTACATCATGTCATCCCATGGATTTTACCATAAGAGAGAAAAAGTCAAACTAGAAGAAAACTAGGCGAAAAATAGAGTTTTTGAGCAAAATTGGCACTTTTTCATCCTGTGCGTAGCGCCACTTTTTCTCTGTGTAGCGCTTTTTCCCAGCTGAATTTGGAGGCCTTCCCCTTCATCAAATTTGCTCCAAGTGGGATTTTTGGAAAGTTCTGTCTATCTACATTATAGGACAAGAAGGATTTTTGAATTTGGTGTCCATTTTCCCCTCCAAAAATCAGTTCTCCCAACACTTCTTCCTGTGTGGCCAAAAAGTCGCAGAGAGGGCATTTTTGAGGTGTTTTTTACCCTTTTGGAGGCCCAAAACTTGTCAAAAATTCCTAGTAAATTTTGGGCATGCATAATTTTTCACAAGGAATCCAAAAATTCAAATTTTTCCTCCATAGGAGGTCCCTATCAAAACTGAGTGCCAGGTGGCACTACGCACCTACCGGAAAAACCTGTTTTTTCCTTGAAAAATTCAAAATTGCCAAAAAGTTTGCCAAATTTCTTGAAATTTGGTATGAGTGATCTGCATCAAGTATTATGTTTGGCCAATGAAGCGTCAGCCAAGATCTTGAGCTTATCTTGCTCTTTCTTGCTCAAAATTTTCCTCAACTTGGCTTTTAGGTTCCTTATCCTTGCTTTGCAAATATTGTTTCGTGGCAAATAGTGATAATCCATGTGCTGCAACAGATTTTTCTCCTTATTGGCTTTCTCAAGCAGCTTCTCCAAGTGCATATTTTCCCTCTCTAGCCAAGATTCCTGGTCAGCATCAATCTCTTGCTCAAGCAGTGTCAATTTGACTTTCCTCCTTTTTGTTGCTTGCTTGTTTTCCCTTATGGTTTGCAGCTCCATGATTGTCTGCTTATCCTCCAACTGCTTGTTTCACTGCTTAAGGTAATTTATGATCCACTTAGCTCTTTCAAGATTAAGAGATAAGGCATGGATATCAGCTTCTTGTTCTTTGATGATCTCCTTAAGTTTTGAGCTTTTGGAGCCAAAATCAGTATCCTCATCCTGAATCAAAATGAAATCTCTCTCCTGACCTTCAGAAGGCCCTTCATCATGCAATGGTTGTTTCCCTTTATCCTGTACTTGCTTTGCTGAAGAAGAAGGCAAAGCCCCTTTCACCCTGGGTGAAGATAACATTTGCCGATGGTCTGATGAAGGAAACGAGACCCCTTCCACCCCAGGTGGAGATAGTACTTGTTTGACAGCTACAAATAATCTCCTTATGCCTTTTTCATAAGTGACAAATGCTGGCACACCTGTAGTTTGAGTCTCATGAACCTCTTGCTGATTTGAAGGCCCTCCTGCCTCTTGAAATACTGATGGGGTCACTTGAGGGTTTTTGAAAACCGCATGTGAAATGAAAGCATCCCATGAAACATCCAACAAAATCAATTGATGCAAAACAACAATCTTGATCAATGAAAAGTGATAAATGTTGTTGTACTGTTGATGAGGAGGTTTTCTTTGCACCAATGTGGCCATTTTATCAATATTTCTGCATATGAAATAGGGGAGGTTCATCATCCTCACTCTAGTGAAATGCATCAATAATCTAACATGATAAGTGTATAAGCGAGAAAATATCCCTTCACAGCTGAAGTATTTGATAATAAGTTTCATGAGTGGAGCACAAGTGTCCTGTAGGTATCTCAAAGGAAAGACCCTACTGATTTGCTTTTGATAACTAGCCTTGATATAAGGCTCATAATGCTCTTTGCCCACAAGTTGTCCTTTGTTCCACTGTTCACCCACATTAGGACTACCTGTTGCTTCAACTATAGTTTCAGGTGTCAAAGTGAAGGAAACACCTGCTAAATTGACTTGGCCATTGTGAAAATGAAGTTTAAATAGTCTAGCAAGTTCATGGTGATATTTCACCCTTTTCACCATCTCACAAAACTGGTAGCAACACTAATGTTTAAAGCATGTTACTACAAGAGGGCAAGCTAGTAACTCTGTGAGTGTATTGGGCTCCTCCCGGATGTGTTTTCCTCCCTTATGTGGTTTTCTTGGTGCATGAATCTCTTGGGAGGAATCACTCACAGTTTCCTCATCCCTTTCATAAGCTGAAGTTGTTTCCATATTTGCCACTGTATGGTGTAAAATGATGAGTATGAAGAGATTTTATTTCAAGAATAGGTGATTGTTGTTTTCTTCTTTGGGATTTGATGAGTGGAATAGGTGAGTGGGATTTGATGTTGGCTGTAGGGTTATTAGGGAGTGATAGGGTTTGGGAATGCAAATTAGGGTTTGGGGAATAGTGGGAATTAGGTGTTAGGGTTTTAGGGATAGGAGGGTAGGATGAGTGTAAATGAGAGAGGGAAAGTGAAATGAAATTAGCGAAATTCTATGGAGAGGAATGGGATATGTGAAAATGATGCAGGGGAGTAAAAACAACAATTATGACAAAATTACAAAACCCTAGATAGTTTTGCAATGCAATTGTGAAGCAAACTAGGGTTTGATTTTTCACCTATCAAAACACCATCAAGGGGGATAAAATGTCTTGCAATGGTAAAATGGGAGGTTTTACTTACATGAGGAATGATATTTGCAAGATTTTGGAGCTTGAGAAGGTTGTTTGAATGAAATTTTAGTTTGGCAGACTGGTGCGTCGTGCCAGCAGCCAGGTGTGCCGTGCTAGTTCAACACTGTATGCAAATTCTACGCCTGGTGCGCCGTCCCAAGGGAAATTTCTAAATTTTGCTGCAATTTCTCTCCTTTCACCTCATAACACGATTTCCTCTTGTTCTCTCTCTATTTAGCACAAAAATTATGTCTTCAACGCAAAGAGCACTTTATATACCTTTGACTTTAATTTTTCATTTAGAAAACCCACTTTCTAAAGTTTTCTTTTTCACTTTGTTTTTTAAAAACTTTGTTTTGCAGTTTGGCTCTCTTTTTGACATTTGATGGACTAATGCTTGGATTTTCTTGTCTCTTTTGCAGGAGCTTGAGTGCAGGAGTTTGGCAAGGTGACCCAGGGTTGTAGTTCTGAACTTATTACATATAGGAAAATTAAAATTACATGAAATTTTTATACATAGAACATAAAATTCTGTTTTTCCTCAAAACAGGGTTTTGAGGAAAAATCAATTACTGAGTATATCATTATTGAAATTTTGATGTTGAGACCTTATTAGACCTCCTCATGTGCCTGCTGACCATTATTGAGCTTTTACATGACTATGGTGACAAACCCTAGACCTAATGAATCCTAAAACCCTAAAAAATGGCTTTTGTAAATGTACAGACAAAAGATGATTGTAAATGACTTGGACTTGTGAAAATAGGGCAGCAGGTAAAGACCATGAGGGAAATTTGATAATGAGCCACTACCATCAGATGATCCATGATCCTAATGGAATGCAGCTGATCGGATGAGACACCTAGAATGCATGCAAAAATAAAATTTTGATCACTGATGGAGGGATGAAGATACCGACACTAACAAGAACTATCATCAAATAGATATGGAGAAACATCATCAATCAAGACATATATTGTTGTTCCATTAGACATGTTCTATAATATATTTTAATCTCTTAAAGCATATGAGGGAAGGATAATATTTTTTATAGTATGTAATAGATGTAAAATGCCATAGATTTTGAATTATCACTCAATACTAATTCGCATGTCATTTCTCCTAATCAAGAATACCAAATGGTCACTCCTAGGAAAGGAATAGCTTTTGGTTGTAAATAATAAATGGAAAAAATAGAAGAAAAACATATCAAACTAGTCTAAGTGGCTAATACACATAGATAAGTGCCTTGGATCCAAACTGTATCCAATCATCAAGATATAGGCTGATGAATTAAACCCCACTTGGAAGAATCCTCTTACTCCAAGATAGAATCTTATGCTCAAAAGAGAATATTATATATTACTTGGGGTACATAAATTCACAAGTGATTACAAATTTTAGTAACATACATGTTCTATGAAAATTGATCAACTTAATTATTCTTTCACAAAACATGTGACATTCATGCTATATCACCCTATCACTATTACTTGGCATATTCATTTGATTTAGGGTACATGGAGGTATGTCGACTTGTTGGTAACATCCATTGTGTACATAAAGATATGCATGGACATATTCTCTCTATAGTCCAAATGGTTAATAGGCCACAAATAGGGTATGATGGACATTAGATCCAAGGTTAAATACTAGGTCCTATATCCCAATAAATAAACTTGATTATATCCCCACATCATCAATTCCACAAACACCAATCCATGTCAACATAATTGAATATGAGTTCACCATGCAAGTACCAAGCCAATTTCTTATACAAGACATACATGGGAAAATTTTCCCATTAATGAGACATCTCAGGATGAAATTACACCTTTTAGTAGTTAAAATTACTTCATTTAGATATTATAGCACAACAATATGTATCGATTAGATAAAGGAATAGATAAAAAGTAATATACATTGCATGAATTTCATGAATACAAGCCATACCACTTATCTAAAACGTAGATTCCAACAACTAATTGGGGTTGAGATATTTTCCAAAAAAACATAAGATTATCTACAATTACATTCTCTATATTTGGCCACCCCCTAGCCAGGCCATGGTGCCACTAGGGGGGCAGTTCAAAAATACTTAGGGATTTTTGATGGTCAAACATACAACTCTTTTAGGTAGAATATCAATAAGGGCTCTTCTCTCCACTAAGTGTAGGGCCTCCATAAATTTAGGTTCTTATCCATTTATTGCTCCTCTCTCCACTAAGTGTAGGGCCTCCATGAATTAGGTGCTTATAAATTTAGTGCTCCATAGTCCCTTAGTGATTTCCCCGATGCTACTTGTGCACACCGACTTCACACCAATATTGACCCTCTCACACTTAACAAATTTGGAGCTTCCTTGCACAATTCAAGGAAACAAAATTGGGATTTTCTTGCCCAAATATCTCAAGCAATGAACTATTCCATGAATGTATTTATATACATGCCAAAAACACTATATTTTTCCTATCATGTGCTTCATTTTCCTACTGCTAAAAAAATCATGATTTTTCCTTCTTTTTCCCCATGTCTCATGCGTTGATTACAAATTTAAAGGTGGGTACTCTTTCCCACTCTTGTCATCAATTATTAAGATATTTATAAACCACCACCCCATGTTTCCATGGTTTTATGGAGGTGACTCCTCAACTACCATGTTCTCTCTCTCATTCAATAGGCTTTGGGAAAGATGGAAAATGAGGGAACATTTTCAAATTCAAAATCAATGGTATGAATTTGGAAACGGTGATTGATAACTATGTGCAAGGTGAAACCCATAATCCCCTTACCATTCTCCACTCATGGTAAAATTTTGACCTCAAAAATGGGCTTATGAACAATTGAAGTAAAGGTTATAAACATTTTTAATTGTTATGATTTTAGTGATACTAATAGCTATGTGTTATTATAGTAGATAGAAAGATTTTCCAATACTAAAAGGAAAGAGAAGGATATCCAATAGAAAGGAACAACCTAGTAATGAAATGATCTCCTCTAAGGAAAAGGGGAGAGAAGAGGGAACACCTACCAGCTTTATTAAGAAAATTAAGAGTTTCAAGGGAGACCTTTGGAATTGCAAAGAAGATAACGAAAGAAACATTAGAGAACAAAGAGGGAAGACAAAGATAAGCATGATATTGTTACAAAACCTGTCATACATGAAAGGATTATTGCAAAATGGATCAACTGTTGGAGATCTAGAGGGGTATCATAATGATAATATCAGGGAAGTTCATGAACTAAAAATGGGACAAATCACCTCTAACGAATATGCTAATTAATTCATAGCATTCTTGGAATATATACCATTTCTCAAAGATGAATAGATGAAAATAAAATATTTTCTCAATGCATTACCAAGACCATTTCAGGATAAGATAAATCCTGAGGATCCAAAGACACTTGATGACATCACTCAAAAGGAAAATAATTTCTATAAGTAGTTAGAAGCTGGGGTAAAACCCCATAATATTTTGATGAAGGAAAGGCCATTGAAACATTGGGGTTATGGAGGAGAACACCTGCTTTGTGAATGACCTCACCAATAACAAAATAAGGATATCCCAATTAAAATCCAGACACACGGGCCGACAACCAAGAAGATAGAAAGATGTAAATCAAAGAGGAAGACTATGAAATGTTGGGGCTGCAAAAAGGAATAATTTCTTTTCTATTTCCCTTATAAGTAGCATGGGGGAAAGTAAATATATGATGTCCAAGATGCCACCTCAATGAACAAAGCATATATAAGTGTGTTAAATGTTGGTACAACAATGAGGAATCCATAATAGTGGCAGTAAAGATTTTCCAGGAGTTGGATGGTGCTTGGAGAAATTAAGAAGGCTAAGTCAACCACCTTTGATAGTGAGGTGAAGAGAAATGAGGGAGAATCCAAAATAACTCTATAATATAATGAAGAACTCAATGAAAGGTCCACGGTAGGATTATAAGATTTAATAACTAATGAAACATAGCTAAGGTAGTATACTTGAATAGGAAATCAATTGGGAGGGTTCCTCTTAAACTATTTAGAAATATTTTTGAATTTTAAGGTTGCTATTGACCTTAGGAAAGAATCTACTTAGATTTTGTGCATATGATAGTATGTTAAATTGCCTTGCTATAATAAATGTAGAGGGGAATATTTTGAATAGGTGAAATCAAGTTGTACATTGAATTATTAAACACCATAAGCATGAGAAGGTTTGGTTTGGTACAAATATCAAAATATATAATTAACATAATAAAATAAAAGTTTAATAATATTTAATTGGTTTTTGAATTGAGATGTTATTGCTCATGCATAAATTAATTGACTAACAATTGATGTGTGTATTAATGGCATGGAATATGTGTAAGTATGGCACATGCATGACAATATCTACATGTTTGTATGCATGATTGAAGGCATAGTTTGAATGCATGATTTGGATACATAATGTAAGTTCCCCTTTTGAATATTCATTGAAATTGTAAGTAAATAAATGAAATGATAGAATTGTGACTAACATGTGAGATTAAATTTGTTTTAGGGGATTTTGGATGTATGAGTATGCTAAGTCAAATGGGAATGGACCTCATGGAAATTCTATTGGGGGGAACAATTATGAATGATGAAGACAATGATAGTAGATGTAGGTCAATAAAATCATAGGTGGAGCTAGTTGGACTCCTTGAAAAGATTTTAGTTGAGAATGCATGTCGCTGGTAGCCAAGTAAGAAGGGAAAACACAAAGTGAAGCTAAAAATTTAAAGGAATTGGGTAAGAATTCTTTTTAGTTGAACTTGATATCTTTTTTTTATTCAATTTAATACACATATTAAATGGATGCTCAAGAAGGGGTATGGTTAGGGCAGGAAATTGTCAATGCATAAATATTTAATAAAATATTAGTAATATGTGCATGCATTGAGTTTCCATGTTAAAAATAGATTAAATGAATGAATAATGCATTCATGAGATCAAATAATGCATGGAGAGATTGCACAAAAATGTGGGAGGTATGACATAAATGTAGGTATTGCATTGTGTTAATGATTCCATGAGAATTGGATAATAGTTTTTGATATTAATAAAATTGATTCCATCATATATTGTTGAGTTTTTGATAAGGAACATGTATAGTAAATGATTGGTTTTAATTAGTGAATGTGAGAATTGTATGGAATTGTTGATATATGAAAGCAAGTTTGTCATTAATACCTAGTGGGTTATGACAAAGGCTAGATGCCTTAAGTGTATAAATATTAATAGAAGCATTGTGAAGCATTCATGAACTACTATGATATGGTTTGTTCAAGACACTCATATTATGAATCACAATGGTACATATTCTTGGTGCATTGAATGCATGCATGCTTGTATAGGACAATCAGTTGCATGATTGTCCTGTCATGAAAGGAAATAACTTGTAATAGTCTTAAGGAATTTTTGAGTAGTGAAAAGAGTGGCATGAATCCATCATTTTGAAAAACAAAGTGGAAACTAATTACTCATAAATTTATAGATATATATCTTAATGGAGAAAGTCATTTTGTAACTCTCATTTTTTACCCTTTGAGTTGGTGGAATAAATGTTTGATTGCATTATTGAATTCTTAGAATGATTATGATGAAAATGTATGTTGCAATGATAGTTTCATTTCAATATACATGAAATCAGTTGAAAGTGAAATAATTATTATGCGTGTAACAATTTTGAGATCACTTCAAGGGATGTTGTAAATTTTGTAATGAATATATTATATGTATGAACACTTACCACTGTTTGGCTGATTGAAAGTTTAGATTACAAGTAGAGTGATGGAATCGGGTGTGATATAGAAGCCACTATTATAGATAAAAATATCACCACCTACAAAGGATCCCACCGTCATAGCTAAAAGTCTCATGTTTGTGAGATCTAGTTTTTGAATGAAGCACATTTGAGCAATTAAAATTTCTGATTTGAAGTTTTTGAGTATATATCATGGGAACTGAATGTTGTTATATAAGTGAAATTATGAAGCATATAACCCAAGAAAAAGACCACTGTGGTGAAATTACATTCCTGTGACATGCTTTGACTACCTCATGGGAGCAAGTCATAAAGGGAACCTTTGTTATAAGACTTTGTGAGAAATGCAGTGTAATTTACGTTAGAGAATGCCAGAAGGGAACTTGGCTATAAGGCTTTAACAATCTCTTCAATAATCAACTATGATATATACAAATATCACCACTTGCAAAGAAGTCCAATATCATAAGTAAAAGTCTCATGCTTCTGAGATATGACTTCTAACTTAAGAAAATTTGGGCATCTAAAATTTTTTATTTGAAAATTTTGAGCATATCTCATGGGAATTGAATGTTGTGGTATAGGTGAAATGATGAATAAAAGAGCCTAGGAACAAGGCCACTGTGGTGACATTTCATCCTTGTGACACACTTTGATTGCCTCATGGGAGCAAGTCATAAAGGGCACCTTGGATATAAAACTCCATGAGAAATGTAGTGTAACTTATGTTAGAGAATGATAGAAGGGGACTTGGCTATAAGAGTATAACAATAGGATTCAATTATAGCATATAGGAAATCCATGGGACAACTAGATCACCCAAGGATGGGTGTTTCTTTGGCTTGGAAGGGTGAGTAGCTAATTGGAGAATACATTTGTCACATGCTCACTAGGATGACAATGTAAGAGATATTATTGAATGTACACACCGAGTTGAATTTTTTACATGTGGAGGCAAAGAATAAACATACAAATAATTATTGGTTAAAAACCTTACCTGTTTGATCCACCTGAAGGGATCTACCCGCTGACTTATCTGGTTAAGCCTAACCCCAAGGGCATCGAGGAGATTTGACCCCGTGACCTCCCAAATGGAAAGGTACTTAGCAATGGGAACTTGATCAATTGAGATATCCCTAGGGGCTACATTATTATTGTTATGTAGGCTATAATTATATTTTGACCCTTTAGACTCCTATACATAAAAGGGAGGACTTATCATTTGAATCATTGAAGAATTGTTCATTTATTTAATGTAAAAGGAGGTTTCCCCCTTGAAGTGGCTTATTTTTCAAGTCGTTGATCCATATTTTCTTCTACTTTTGGGAACTGGTTACATAAGATTTGATATAAGAGCTCTGGATCCTAGGGTTTCATTGCTTCAAATGAGTCTTCTTGGAATTTTCACTATAATTGTTTTTTTATACAAGGATTCAAAAGACAAAATTTCAACCACGTGGAGCTGAAATCTTGATGAACATCATTGAAACATTTTAGAGCTTAGTTCACTATTTTCTCAGAGTTATGGTTCACGGAAGTTATTATTTTTGTATCCTCTAGAATTTAGTCTCAAACAAGTGACTCAGGGAAAACCATCATGAATTTCATTTTGGAAATCCAAATTGAATTTCATAAAAAGTGGATGAAATCTCATAGTCACTTGTTTCTTGGGTAGTATTTTCAAGGTTGAAGGTGGAAATAATGATGCATGGCAGGTCATACAAGTTTTCTCTACCAAAGTAGTCCATAAGAAGATCATCTTGGGAGATTTGGCATAAATTTATCTTGAATAATACAATCTTAGTATAACTTGTGGGTTTGGAAAGAGGACATAGAGGGATACCACAAGACATAATTTCAGACCTTGGGAGGCTAAAATCACAGATATACAATATTCAATATCAGCCTATCAACAAGTTCAAAATCAAGCTCTAAAAGGCGAGTATTTTAAATTTGCATAAATTTTATTTGAAAAATCACTTTGAAGTGATTCAAAGGGAATATTTAAGCATATATATCATTAATTGGTTCTAAAATACCTCCAAACAAATATAATTCTACACCCATTAAGCCCTCAAAAATCTCTATTATGATGCATGAAGAGGATGAGTCAACATGATATATCAAAATTAAGGGACCAGGTGTAACAAATTTTTCTCTCACAAAGAGAAACCAAATATGAAATATAATGGAAATGGATTTTTTAAAAGAATAAATAAAAGGTGAAATGGATGGTTTAAAAGTGGAAATAAAATGTGACGTGAACGGTTTAAAAGCAGACATGGAAGTTTTGAAGGAAGGTTTGACAAAGTTGCTACAAGAAAGGCTCGCTAATGGTGACAAGGTAGTCCATGAAACTCATGATGAAAACAAAAGGAATGTGAATCATGATTTTAGAGACTGAAACCCTTGTTTGAATACCAACCACATTCCTAATATTAATATGAGAAAGTTTGATGGCAATGATCTGGTAACATGGATACTATAGATGGAGCAATTCTTTGATCTACATGATGTGAAACAAACACAAAAGGTATGCAATCCAGATTTATATTTATAACCCAATAAGTTTGTGTGGTAGTGATGGATTTTCTCTTGTAAATCTCTTATCACTTGGTCAATTTTTACGGAGGAATCGATAACACATTATGAGGATACGAAGAACAATACCTTCTTTAGCTAATTGATAAATCTCTAACAAAAGGGTTCAATGACAGAGCACATCGATGACTTCTAAAGATTGAATATCCAAGTAACTGATATTCCAAAGGAGCATATGTTTGATGTATTCATAGGGACTTTAAAGGACAATATCCAACATGAGGTTTTCCTTTGAGAACATAATTCATCGGAAAATGCATTTAGGGTGGCAAGAAAAGTTGAAAGAAATATTATGACAATAAGGAGGTCTATCACTCACAACTATAAAGATGGAAGTGTTGTGGCTCATAGAATTCCACAACCTACAAGGTAGATGCCACAAAAACTAGAGGAAAAAAGAGCAAAAGGATCTTGTTATAACTGTGGTAGAAAATACATTAAAGGTTATAAGTGTGTTGAGAGGAAATTATTTTACATAGATTGTGAAGAAGAGGAAGAAAAGGAACAAGAAACGTCAAAAGAAGAACATATACACTAGGAACCAACACCAAGGGATGAAAAATAAGAAATGAATCCAACCATATCTTGCAATGCATTGGTGGGTGTAACAACCCTGGTTAAAAATCCATGTAATAAAATTAATAAAGTCAAAATAAGATCAAGGTCATGGGACACATATTTCGAGCTGAATGTTGGGAAAAGCATGCTAGTGGGTGTTCATTTGGTTTATTATGTCTAAGAAAAATTGGCAAAGGCAATGGCAAAGGATTTGAAAAGGAAAAGAGGCATTAATTGAAATTTTATTTATGAAAATAAAGGAAATTAGGAGAAAAGGAAGGTGAAAGGTCACAGGTTTCATGTGAGGAGGAAATTGAAGGAAAATAATGGAAATTGAAGAGAATGGGGGCCTCATTAATAAAAGGCTTATGAGGGTCATTTCACAACCTTTTGTCGGTCCAGTTTGGGAGCTCTCTCTCTATTCTCTCTCTCTCTCACATACTCTTGCATGCTTATAAAATTCTTGGAGCCCTTTAGCATTGGATAAATGAAGGTAAAGGAAGGGAAAGAAAACAAAGGAAAGAAAATATCAAGAAAATAAGAGTTGGATCAAGCAGCTACAATTGGATTACTTGTAGGTATCGAGTTGCATATATGATTTCCTTGCTAGTTTTGGCATGCATGGTACATGCATGTGTGTATTTGGTTATCTTACTGTCATTGGCATGGGTTTTTATAGGTGTGATAATGGTTTCAACCTTGCCTTTCCATTTCTGGATAGCCATGGTGTGATGTGGTTCTCTCATTTGAATGAGCTATATTGTCGGATGGTTTTGGAAGAGGGTGAGGTGGTCTCGTGAAAATTCCCAAGGGACTAGGAATCCCTTGATCGGTAATGGAGGGATACACTGTAAAGCCTGAGGGTGGAGATAGGAAAATTCCATAAGGTATTGGTGAAGAAATATGGAGGAATCCATGCTTGTTTAGGCCTAGTGATCCCTTGATCACTAGCGGCGGGATTGCGGTAAAGCCTGGTAGTGTATGTTTCTTGTTTGGGCCTAGGAATCCCTTGACCAGTGATGGTGGGATACACGATAAATACTGGTTGTATAGATGAGGGTTTCAGGCCTAGGAATCCCTTGACTAGTAATGGTGAGATACATGGTAAAGCCCAAGGAAGCCCCAGTTATTTTTGTTGTGAGTTCCACATTCACGCTTGGAATATGGCACAAGGATGATTCTTTGAAAGAAAGATTTGGTTCAACCCAATATATGGTCGGGTGGTACGTGGAAGTCCTTGACTTGGTTGGCTTTTGCATATGTTAATAAGAGCTCTTTTCCTCTTATATTGCATGAGTATTTATACTTGTTATTTTTTGGCTTTAATGGTTGTTCTATTAATGCTATTATTCTAGTCATATGTTGGTTATAAGCATCATTTTATATAAAACTTTAGCCGTGGATCTCATCATGTTTTGATTAGTAAATGAATGGTTGATGAATATATGATATAATAGATGATAATGCGGCTATTGTGAGAAGGCACTAAAACTTCTTGATGATTCTCAAATAAGTATGAGATCCCTATTTTCAGATGTGTAATTATGACCTGTAGATTACATGTTCATGATGTGTTTGATGGAATGTCTATCATGGTTAGGTCTGTTTAGGTCAAGTTCTTGTATACATTTGTATGGAAGGATTTTTACCTATGTCATTTATCATTTCTAAAATTTTCATTAAGTTTTTGGCAATGGTTTGGAAACTAGCCCTTCAAAAGAGCCTTAGATCTTGTGGTCGCTGGCACAAAACTGGGTGAAAAAGACAACAATCACTCCCTTGTAGGCTTATGCATGTGATTGGAGGGTTACAATCAAATTTAGACAGTGTTATACCAGTGTCTAGGAGTCCATATCAGTAAAAAAACCAAGTTAACTGAGGGTTTGGGCACTTAGAAGGGTGGTTTAGCTCTTGGGGGTCCTGTAACACCTAAGGGAAGTTAGTAAGGTATTGGCTTGTCGATGCCACTTCCTTAAGGTGATCTAGGAAGTTTAATCATATCAAAGTAACTCTTCATCACATGTTTTCCTCAATAGGCTAGTTAAGTTGGGTAAATGTGGGAGGAGGGTGTTATAGAGTGATATGAGAGCATGGTTCAACCCCTGGACTGGATAGGCATAATGTGTTTGTCATGCATGTGTGAAGTTTGTATATGTGCTTGTTATGCATGCATGGTGGTGGTGATTTTTTCAGTGGTGTTTTCATGTAGAATTTGATGATGTTGTTGTTGGGATGTGGTTGTCATGACTACATGTCAGTCGTCTATGCATTTGTTATGCATGTCAGTGTCTATATGTTTGTAATGCATGCATTATTATGGTCATGGTTGTTGTGCATGTGGTCATGGTATTCAGTTGGTATTATCATTCATGGTAACTAGATAATGACTGAGATGATGTTGATATATTGTTATGATTATTATTATACATGTATTGTGCTAATATGGTTGATCTTGTAGTTGAGATATCCTCCCTTGAACTTCACTGAGGTATGTTTGATTATGTTTATGTTTGATTTATATGACATAGTATATTTGTGGGTAGAGGATCAAAGATGATTAATAAGATGGTAGAATATAGCTCACAAGACTCTCCCTACGGGTCAGATGATCAACATGGTGATGAGCACTCCCCTCACACAGAAGACACACTGAGAAGTTTGAAAGCAGAAATTAAAAGTTGAAAAGAAGATAATGACAGGATCATTCAGTCACGGGAGATACTTGCTAAGGCACAATAGAAAGAAAGAAGAGGTCAATGATGTTATCCTTCATATTCTGTTAGACTTGCAGAGACAAGGACTACTTAGGATCAATCATGGACAAGAAGACAAGACTAATGGAGCATATGGTAGCAGATCTCATGATGGGCAGAGGTCGAACAAGGATGATACTGTAAGGGATGGAAGATTCTTGGATACACTAGATAGGAGAGGTGATGGGCATGGGTTCTACTCTATTTTTTGTTTAGATAGGTATCATGGTCTCACTATCATCCTTACAAAGGAATAAAATGGGATATTTTCTGGATGATTTCAAGAAAGCCAAGACACCTACATTTGATGAAGAGTTGAAGAAGCTGGAAGATGCATATACATGATTACTTGGGATGAAGAAGTTCTTTGAGTTGCATGACTATACAAAGAACATGAAGGCCATAATAGTTATTTTCAGCCTCAAAGGGAAAGTAGACATCTGATGGGAAGATGTGAAGTGAGTCAGAAACATAGGGATAAAGAAGTTGAGTTGGCATGAGTTCAAGATACTTTTAAGGAAGAAGTACTTTTCAAAAAGGTACTATGACAGTAAAGCTAAGGAGTTCTATGAGCTGAAGATGGGATCGATGACAGATGAGGAGTACATGGCTAATTTCTTGAAATTATTGAGGCATGCACCGTATCTTAAGGATGATAAGGAAAAAGTTCAGAGATTAGTTAGTGGATTACTATTAGCATTTAAATATCAGATTGAGTATGATGAGCATCGGTTGCTTGAGGAAGTAATTGGAAATTTGAATCATTGTTATGAACATTCAAAGTGTAAGACAAAGTCTCAACAGGGTTGAAAAGGGAAAGACAAAACTAAAGGTAAATGGCCACTGAAGCAAATAAGAGCTCAGGATGCAGTTGAGAAAGAGAATGATTTTCCTTATAACAACTTTAATGCAATTGGAAATGGACATGGGTCACAACCCGGAAGGCAGCAAAACAAAGGTGAGGGTAAGGGACAATTGTAGTGTTGGATATGCGACAAAAAGCATCTCAAGAGGGATTTCCCATCGTATCAGGGTTGTAGGCATCATATCTTTAGTGCATAGGAAGCATAAATAGTTGGGGATTTTAGATAGAGAATTCCTTGGATCTATGCAACATTTTATAAAAGGAAGGTGGATCACCAGGCATCTGTTATTGTGATGGACAGTCAAATTTGTGATCAAGTTGCTTCTATTTTGATTGACCTTGGATATAATTATAGTTATGTTAACCCTGACTTTGTGGAGAAGTGTGGTTTGAATAAATACGTGCATGTAGAGTCTTGGTTAGTGCAGTTGGCTATAGGTACTAAGAAAAGAGTTCATCATTGGGTAAGAGCTTGTGCATTTCACTTGAATGGTATGCTTACATCAATTCATATGAATGTACTTTCATTGGGATCATACAATATGCTTCTAGGTATGTATTGGTTGTATCTTCACAAGACTAAGGTGGATTGTTATGATAAGGCTATTGAGTGCTTGGATGACAATGGGGAACAAAGAATCTTGCAGGGTAAGAAGAAGCTACATCAGTGAGAATGGTTACATATGTTCAGTAAAAGCATAGTCGTAGGAAAGGGTGCGTGTTGTTTGCAGTGCACATTTCTAGTAATAAAGGTAAGGATGTTGAGGATGCAGAGGTTTTGAGAAGATATCTTATTTTTGTAGTAGTTTTAGGATGTATTCGCAACATATATTTCATATTTTGTACCTCACAAGGAAGTATACTATAGTTGGTACGAGGGGTAGAACCAACATCAAAGGAACCTTACAGGATGAGTACTCCAGAATTAGTGGAATTAAAGTTGTAGTTGAAGGAAATGCTTGACAAAGGATACATTAGGCCAAGTGTGTCACCTTGTGGTGTATCAATGTTGTTAATTAATAATAAGGATGGTACTCAGGTTGTGTATTGAATATAGGTAGTTGAACAAGGTAAACATCAAGAACAAGTATCTATTGTTGAGGATTGATGAATTATTTGATCAGTTGAAGGTAAAAGCAATGTTCTCAAAGATTGATTTGAGACCAGGTTATCATTAGACACACATCAAAGAAGAGGACATTTACAAGACTGATTTTTGGAACAAATATGGGCATTATGAGTTTTTTTTAGTTCCTTTTGTTTTGACTAATGTTCCAACTACTTTCATGTGTTTAATGAATAGTGTGTTGTGTCATTATCTAGACAATTTTTTTTTATTGTATTCATTGATGATATATTGATATATTCTAAGAATGAGGAAGAGCATGCCGAAAACTTAGCAATAGTATTGAGATTGCTAAGAAAGCATTAGTTATATGCCAAGCTTAGTAAATGCAGTTTATTTGAAATAGAGGTATATTATTTGGGACATATGGTTTCCAAGGAAGGCATAACAATGGATCCAAAAAGGAGAAGAGCTATCATGGAATGGGAAACTCCTAGGAATGTGAATGAAGTCAGATAATTTATGGGATTAGCCGATTACTACAAGAGGTTTGTTAGGAACTTCTCATAGATTACTTATCCTATTACATCATTGCAAAGGAAAGGAAATAATTTTGAATGGACAGAAGAATGTGCAACTAGCTTTGAGAGATTGAAGCAGTTGTTGACAAATGCTCATGTTCTAAAGATTACATATCTAGATAAAGAGTTTGTGGTGTGTACATGTGCTTGCAAGAGAGGACTTGGTGGAGTCCTAATGTAGGAGGATAGGTGGTATGCTATGAATTAAGGAATCTGAATGAGCGCGAGAAGGACTATGTGACACATGATCTTGAGTTGGAAGCGATCATCCATGCTTTGAAGATGTGGAGGAACTATCTTCTTGGTAGGATATTCATCTTGATGAGTGATCACAGTGAATTGAGATACTTATTTGACCAACCAAATATGAATTTCAGGCCAGCTAGGTGGTTGGCTACAATTAGTGAGTTTGACTTCGAGATCAAGTACATTAAGGGTAGAGAGAATAGGCTTGCAGATGCTCTTAGCAGAATAGTACAGGTAAATCATATAACATATGTGAGTTCATATGGCACTGATTTACAAGCTAAGATCTTAAAGGAAGATCAATGGGATGACATGTATAGGGAGCTTAGGCACAGGTTACAACAAAAGGGGATAGGTAATCAGGATGTGGAATATCATCTCATGACAGATGGTCTGATCAGATTTAGGGACAAGCTCTATGTGTCGAACAATAGTGAGCTCAAGAAGTTTATCTTGAGGGAATTTCATGTCAAGCCATATTTAGGTCATCAGGGATATCAAAAGACATTGAAAACTATGAATAAGTTCTACTACTGGTCAAATTTTAAGAAAGAGGTGGCAGATTTTGTTGCAATATGTTTGGATTGTCAATAAGTAAAACTAGAATCTAAACATCCAGGTGGTTTATCACAACCGATTCTGATTCCAGAGTGGAAATGAGAGGTCATTTCTATGGACTTTATTACAGGTTTTCCAAGGACATCTAGAAAATGTTATTCTATTATGGTTATGGTTGACAAGTTGAAAAAGGTAGAGCAATTCATTCCAGTAAAGTCTACGAATTCAACTAGTGAGGTAGCATGAGTCTTCATCAAGGACATAGTGGGGTTGCATGGTGTTCCAAAGAAGACTGTGTCAGACAGGGATTCCAGGTTCACTTCTAGGTTTTGGAAAGAGTTATTTGTAGGTTTGGGTATACAGTTGACCTTTAATATATCTTATCATCTGTAGACAGCTGGACAGACAAAGAAGGTCAATAGAATTTTAGAGAGCATGTTGAGAATGTATGTTATGCATCAATAAAGAAAGTGGGAAGAGTATCTTCCACTGATGGAGTTTGCATATAACAATGGGTATCAAAAATATTTGAATATGAGTTTGTTTGAGGCACTTTATGGGTAGAATTGTAATACTCCTATTAGTTGGAGTGATCTAGTGAAAAAGGTATTGATTGGACCAGGCATGAAAGGCTGAAGAGCTTTGTGGATCAACATAGGTTGTTTAAGGAATTCCAGGTAGGAGAATAGGTGTAATTGCAAATAAAGCCTAGGAATATCTCCTTAAAGATTAGGTCATGTGCTAATTTTTCACCTCGATATTGTGGACCTTTCAAGATTCTTGAGAGGACTGTTGGCATTATGATACATATGTTGTACTTGATGGCAACCCACTCATCTCAGATGATAAATTATAGTGCAACAAAGTTCACGCACTTTCATGAAGATACAAGTTTCTTTCATGTAGAGAAACGTTCACACACTTTCATGAAGATAAAAGATTCTTTCATGTAAAGAAAAGTTCACGCACTTTCATGCAGAGAAAAGTTTCTTTCATATAGAGAAAAGTTCACACACTTTCATGCAGAGAAAAGTTCCTTTCATGAAGAGAAAAGTTCACGCACTTTCATGGTTGGCTCATGGTATTGGTCCAACAGTTTTTGATCCTATGGTTTTGGTCCGTGGTATTACATCCAAAAGTGTTGACCCCAAGTATTGGGTTCATGGTATTGTGTTATTATGGTTTTGGACCGTGGTATTGTGAAAGGCCTAAGACTATAAAAGTGGAAGGAGATCACTTGGCAAGGCAATCAATCTGAATGACTTGAATATCTAATAAGTGCTAATCTGAAATATTTGTGATTGGGGTTATGGTGCAGATCTGGATCTGAATGAAGGAGGAACCTTAGCGCATAAAGAAGGATGAGTTCTATTGATGGGTCATAATATTTAAGCTTGAATAATAGTATCTTTGTATGATTTTGATTTGTTATATGAGGTGCATGCTTGATCTATAAATCTGACAATCTGGGTTAATTAGTGTCTGAATATTTGAAAGAATGAATTATTCTTTATAGATCTGTACGTAGGTTCAGTGAAGTGAAAGAGCGTATACACGCTGGTTTAGTGAATGAAAACGGTGTATACGCAGGTTGGTCCAAACACAGGAGCGTATACACGCAAGTTTCAGGTTGTTGAAATAGCGTATATCTTTTAATTATGATCTAGATGGCTCTGTTTATTGTTGCAGTATTCTGGCTTCAGAATTTGGTGTGTGGTTACTGTTACTGTGTTCTGGGTACAGCTGTCAGAGAAGTGTTTACTTGATTCAGTGCTAATTGGGGAAAAGGATATTTTTTGATGCAGATATACTTGATGATTGATTGATGTTCATGGATCCAGTCTAAAAATTTATGAAACGTGGTCCCTGGAAGAAAGAGAAGGTTGTAGCCTTCAGTAGGCCAGCACCTACGTACTAGTATCTTGGCTAGTACAAGAGCTAAGGGGGTTGTAGCTCCCTTCCAGGAGAAGCTGGAAAACGAGAGAGGGTTGTAGCTCTCTGCAGGTTGTAGCCTACGTACTGGTAAAGGACTGTGCCAGTGCATTGTAAAAGGAAGTTTCTAATTAAAGAAAGATAAAGACGAATTGCAGCAGGTGGTTTTCACCCACATTGGGTTTCCACCTTATATCTTGTGTTCTTGTGTGTGACTGTCTTCTATTCTGTTTTACTGGTTTGGTTACTGTCTATTTCACTCAGATACACAGATTAATAATCAACATCTGAAAGATAAAGTAAATCATAAGTTTGCATTGTATATGCGGGTTTCCTTCTACATAGTTGCCTATATACACGGGTTTTACTAACTAAAGTACCGTATATCCTCTGAATTTTAAAGAGGGAATATTTGGCTTGATAATACTGATTCACCCCCCCTCTTAGTATTATTTCCAACAATTGGTGTCAGACCAGGTCCTTCTGAAGAAGTTTGATCGCTTGGAGGAAGATCCATCATCATGAGAAACTACGAGAGAGAAGCATCTATCAGGCCACCGATTTTTTATGGGACAAACTTCGTATATTGGAAGGTAAGAGTTACCGCCTATCTTCAATCTCTTGGTACAGAAGTCTGGGATATCATCGATACAGGGTACACTTTTCCATCGGCAACTCCTACAAATCCGGCTGAGAAGAAGAAATATGAAACAAATGCAAAGGAAGTCAATACCCTATTAGGATGTCTATCTCAATCAGAATTCGTCAAGGTTATGCAGTATAAATCCGCAAAGGAAATATGGGACAAGATTGTTCTGAGCTATGAAGGAGATGAACAGGTAAAACGAGCAAAACTTCAAACCCTCAGAATTCAGTATGAAAATCTCAGAATGCACAATGATGAAAGTGTGGCTAACTATTTCCTTCATGTAGATGAGATTGTTAATTGTATGAAAAACTTGGGTGAAGAAATAAAAGAGGCTGTTGTGGTTGAAAAAGTTCTAAGATCTTTGTCCCCTAGGTTTGAATCTAAAGTTTCTGCAATAGAAGAAAAAGAGAATCTATGAAACCTTACCATGTCACAGCTGCACGAGATTATAACTGCTTATGAAATGAGGAAAGGAGGACCATCGGACAAGAGAGAAGCTACTTTCAAGGCTTTAGGCAAAGGAGACTACTATGAGTCAGGACACATGTCAGAAGAAGAAGAAGAATCAAATTTTGTCAAGAATCTTCAACGGGGTGCTGGAAGATTCCGAGGTAAGTTACCTTTCAAATTATTTGCTTGTGGAAGAGTCGGTCATTATGCTGCCAAGTGTCCTCATAAGGATAAGATTGACAAAGGGAAGGAACCTGTTAGATGGAACAAGAAATAGAATGCAACTAAGAAAAGTTACTACACTGATGAAGACAGTGATGGCCTATCAAATAGTGACGAAGATGAACGAGGTAATGATTATAAACTTTTAATGGCTTTTGAAGATGATGATTACATGGACGCTATAGATGTAGATGGTTTTTATGAAGAGATTTCTAGACTCAAAACATGTTTAGAAGAAAAAGATATGATAATTGATACTCTGCAATTCCAACTTGATGAAAAAGAAAAAATTCTTGAGAAGTTAGAATGTGAAATTGTTGGCCTTAGAAAAGAAATTGAGAAAACAAAGGCTCTTAATCTTAAATTTGTTAAAGGATCTAAAACTCTAGATGATATTATCAATGTACATCATTCTCCACTAATCAAGACATGTTTGGGGTATAATGGAGAAGCATCTCAAGCATCCACCTCAAAGAGTTATCTTGATGCAGCAAGGAGGAATGAGCAAAAGCCCAGTGGAGATCACCAGGTAAAACAGGGACAAATTACATCAAGAATAAAAAAGAGTACCATGTAAACCAGGGGAAATCCATCTTAAGGGTGAACAAAAGCTACAACCAGCCACAGGTAAAAACTTCTCAATTTTCTTCAAGAATGGATGACAATAGAAACTACAATCATTTGGCTGGTAGATTTGATAATCGCAAAAGTTTCTTCAATGGCCAATGTTTCTCTTGCCATAACTTTGGTCACAAAGTAGCTCAATGTGTTGCCTATAAGACAATCATGACTAGAGAAGCTCAAAAACAAAGAAGTATGACTGGGATTACGAAAAGGACCTATAACAACTTTTCGGCCCTTGAAAATGAAATTCAATGTTCTATTTGTAATAACTTCGGTCATGAAGATTCTGAATGTAGGAGCAGGTTTCGACAGACAAAGGAACAATCCTCAAGCACCAAAACATGGAGAATAAAGGAACCACAACCAGAAAGATGTGGGATAGCTTTTTATGCAGAAGGACAGGAAAATATATGGTACATCGACAGTGGATGTTCGAAGCATATGACAGGTGATAAAGAAAAAATTGAATCATATAGTGTTTTAGAAAAGGGAAAGAAAGTTTCTTTTGGAAATGACACCCCTGTAGTCATAAAAGGAAGAGGCACTGCTTAGTTGAAAGAAAAGGTCAAAGCTGGAAATGTTTTGTATGTTGATGGCTTGAAGCATAATCTACTGAGTGTCAGTCAGATGTGTGATCAAGGAACCAAGGTAATATTTCGATCAAATGGATGTAGTGTTCGTGATCTTGACACAGGAACAACAGTGATCAAAGGTAGAAGAACTCCAAATAGTTTATACATATTTGAAGAAGGACAGCAACGATGCTATTTGAGCAAGGATGATGAACACTAGTTATGGCACCGAAGGTTGGGGAATCTAAGCTTTTCACAAATAAGGAAAGCATGCAAATACCAGGCAGTTCGTGGTCTTCCAGATATCAAAATTCCAGACAACACAATATGAAAATCATGTCAGTTTGGTAAGCAAACCAGAACTAACTTCCCTGAGAAGGAAGGATCAGCTAGCAGGCCTCTTGAGCTAGTCCATACAGATGTATGTGGTCCATTTAGGACAAGGTCACTTCGAGGAGAAGAATACTTTATATTATTCATTGACGACTTCTACATGATGGTTTGGTTAGGACTTTTGAAGCACAAAGATGAAGCATTCAAAAAATTCAAATCCTTCAAAGCCTTGGCTGAAAACGAATCAGATCACAAAATTAAGTGCCTCAGGTTCGACAGAGGTGGGGAGTTTACCTCAAATTAATTTTTTGATTTCTTTGAAGAACATGGAATAAGAAGGGAATTCTCTACAGCTAGGACTCCTCAACAAAATGGAGTGGTGGAAAGGATGAATAGAACGGTCCAACAAATGGCTCATGCTATGCTTGATGAGTCTGGAACTCCCACAACCTTCTGCAGTTAAGCTGCATTTGATGCGGTTGTTATTCTCAACAAAACAAATGTCCGAGTGAAAAGCACTCAAACTCCTCATGAGCTCTGGTATGGTGAGACTCCTTCGGTAAAGCATTTCAAAATTTTTGGAAGCAAATGCTATATTAAGAATAATGATGAACAGCTTGGAAAACTTGAACCTAGAGCAGATGAAGGCATTCTCCTAGGTTATTCTCCCCACAATAAAGCATATAAGTGTTACAATAAAAGACTTGGAAGAATTGTTGACAGAATTGATGTAGTGGTTGATGAAAAAGGATACATTCCTAGGCAAGTAAATTATGAAAATATCGAAGACGATGAAGACTACTCTCCAAATCAGACTGATGATGAAGAAGAACCTCAAGAGGCACCAGAGGAATAGATAAGGATAGAAGAGAAGATTCCATCCAGGTACGTTCAGAAGAATCATCCAGAATCTCAGATTTTGGGGCAGAAAGAGGCAGGTGTACAAACAAGAAGAACAGTTGTAGAAGCCTCAAACTATTTGGCATTGCTCTCCTCCACTGAACCTCAAAATGTAAAAGAGGCATGCAAAGATGAATGCTGGGTCAAGGCAATGAATGAAGAACTTGAGCAGATCGAAAAGAATAACACTTGGGAGTTGGTTCCTTGATCCAGGTGGATATTGGTGGCCACCTGCCAAGTCCACCTGGACCCCCACCATTGTCTTTCTCAGCATTTTCAGTTTCCTTAATTGTAGCACAACTTACTATTTTTAGCAGTTTTTCGGGTCCTGAACTTCCGGAGCCGTTTTGAGGCCCTAAACGACGTTTTTTGGGAAATCTGGGGGCAACATGGGTCCATGGACCGATGTTGCCCTTCCCAAAGTGGTAGTGCTCGGATAGATCTTTCTAACGAGCTATTGTACGCGTCAAACAGAGATCGTATGCCAAAGTTACGACCCCGGGAAGTTGATGTACCAATTTACCCAAACGGGGCCCACAGTTTGGCGTTTCATCTCCTAGGGTTAGGTTTTGGAATGTTAAGGGTTGTCCATTGTTTCTCAACAATAAATAGGCCTTCGAGCCTCATTGTAACACAGTTCAGAGGCATGTAGCCATCACATCTCTTCTCAGAGATAAGCTACCATCGCCCTAGCTAGTTTATTGCCATTTCTGTTTGTAAGCATGTTTCAGTATTTTCCATTAATGAAATGAAGTATTATTTCCGCTGCATCTTTGTGTATATGGTTATCTCTGTAATTTGTTGCGTTCCTGTTTAAATCCGGATCAGTGGTATCAGAGCGGTCTGCTTTTTCTCTGTTTTTCTTTGCATGTCCCCAACAAGGTCGGGATATAAGGAGTTAGGGCTTGAACTGGTTGAACCTTTGCAAGACCAGCCTCGCAAATCCCGACGGCCTCCCATGGCGGACGAGAAGAAAGACGAGGGGGCAGGAGATCCCATCAAAATCTTGCTCGAAGAAGCGCTCGAGCGACAACGGAACGCGATGATGGACAGCTTTGCGCAGATCCTTCAGCGGCTACCCAGAAGCGGCGCATCGGCTTCCAGTAGCTCCTCTGGAAACACCACACCCTTTAAGGTACAAGTTAATTTTGAAATCCCCATATTCGAGGGTCAGATAGACGCTGATGCCGTAGATAAATGGTTAAATCTGCTAGAGGGTTATTTTTCTGTTCATGAATTTTCGAGTCGGGAAAAGATTGTTTTTGCTCTCCTCAAAGCAGCCCCCCACGTCAAGGACTGGTGGGAAACCTACTGCGAGCAGAAGGATGAAAGTACTGGCTCACTGTTTTCAGCCGCACCCACCTGGGATTCGTTCCGGGATGCCATCAAGGAGCAGTACTACCCTGTCGGAAGCTATGAGGATGAATACATAAAGTGGACCACGCTGCGGCAGGGAAGGGACCAAGACGTGCCGGAGTTCACCAATCTTTTCCATACCCTTCGCACAAAGTTGGGTATCAAGGATTCGGAGCAACATTTGATACTCAAATACCGTGGCTGCCTGCACAAGTACATCCAGGAAGAAATACAGTTCTTAAACATCCCCTCGCTCGGCGCAGCATACCGGTATGCCGTCAAGGTCGAGCAGAAGTTTAAACAAAAGAAGCGAGACTTTGGATTTGCGAATCCAAAGCAGGGGAAAGGTGCCCCTAAACCACAGAACAAAGGACAAAGCCAAGGCGGGACAGCCCAAGACAACCAGCCGAAGCTGCAAGCAAAGAGCAACGCCGCGAAGCCGAGAAAGGACACTGGAAAATGGTGCGAGTTCCATAAGAGCTCCACTCACAACACAAGTGAGTGTCGGGCCAAGCAGTCACTGGTGGCTGAGCTAAAGGTTTCAGAATCAGATGCATGTTCCGACTCTGAGTCAGAACCCGATAAGGGGTATGAAAAAGGGAAGCATATCATTGATGCGGATCCCAGCGCCACTGTTGCTACCGCAAAGATCCAGAAAAATGAACCCGAAGATCCAGAGGAGGAGGAGCGTCTCTTCCACTCCCAGATGTGGGTAAAGGGCTCCCCGATACAGTTCATTGTTGATAGCGGGAGTCAAAAGAACCTCATTTCGGCAGAGGTCGTGAAGCGGTTGGGCTTACCGACCACAGCACATCCACAACCATACACCATTGGGTGGCTTCACCAAGGGCGAGATCTTCGCGTGAGCCAGCAGTGTCGCCTTCCATACAACATCAAGCCCTTCACGGATGAGGTATTGTGTGACATTGCTCCCCTTGAAGTTTGTGATGTATTACTAGGACAACCATACTTGTGGAAGCGACATGCTGTGTATGAATCAAGGCCCCGTGCTGTTATTATTACATTGGGAAATAAGTTGTTCAGGATACCAGAGGTAGCACCACCTGCCGCCATCTCTTTGATTACTGCAAAACAATGCAGTAAGATCATTTCCAAAACCAGGAAATTTGTTTTCCTGATGATACGCCCTCAAGGGAAGAAGAAGACAGTGGCCACGGCCTCCAAACGGGGTTCCTCTGCACGGCAGCTACAGATGGACAAGATTGTGGAGGAGTACGAAGACATTTTCACCTCCCCGGCAGGGGTTCCTCTGCACTGTCAAGTCAAGCACTCCATCGATCTGACCCCAGGTGCGCCGCTACCCAATGGACCAATTTATCGGCGCTCCGTTCTGGAGAACAATGAAATCAAGAGACAGATTCAGGAGCTCCTGCAGAAAGGTCACATCCGTCCGAGTTCTTCGCCCTGTGGTAGCCCGATAGTGTTGGTACAGAAGAAGGATGGGACGTGGAGACTCTGTATTGACTATCGGGCACTGAACAAGATCACTGTCCGTAATAGGTACCCGATCCCGCGGATTGATGACCTCCTAGACCAACTAAAGGGGGCGAAATATTTCAGCAAGATCGATCTGAAGTCAGGATATCACCAGGTACCAATTGAACCCTCAGATGTGTGGAAGACTGCCTTCAAATCCAAGGAGGGCCTCTTCGAATGGTTGGTCATGCCTTTCGGATTGACGAATGCTCCTGCAACCTTTATGAGGCTAATGGATGACATCTTGCGGCCATTCACCAACTCCTTTGTAGTAGTATACTTGGATGACATTCTGATCTTCAGCCAGAGTTGGGAAGAGCACCTCCACCACATCCGACAGGTTCTCCAAACACTGCGGCAACACAAGCTATGTGCCAATTTGGAGAAATGCACTTTTGGCATGACCGAGGTTCAGTATCTGGGATACATCATTGATGAACAGGGGGTGCATGTCGATCCAGCCAAGGTCCAAGTCATTCGGGATTGGCCCTCTCCAACCACTCTAACAGAGCTCCGCAGCTTTCTAGGTCTTGCCAACTTCTACCGCAGGTTTGTGTTGGGATTTTCTCATATTTCTTGGCCCTTGAGTCAAGTCACCAAGGGCGGGGCGAAAGCAAAATTCTTTTGGTCTGAATCTCAACAGAAGTCATTCAGGGAGTTGAAGGATCGCCTCTGCACGGCACCAGTGCTCGCGTTACCAGATTTACAACAACCATTTGAGGTCGAGACAGATGCCTCTGACTATGCTGTTGGGGCAGTCCTTACTCAACATGGACATCCAGTGGCATATCACAGTGAAACACTTTCAGACACAGTCCGGAAGTACCCCACTTATGATAAAGAGATGTATTCCATTGTACAGGCCTGTCGACAATGGAAGCATTACATTTTGGGGAAGGAAACGGTCATCCACACAGACCACCGACCTCTGCAGTTCATACAGACCCAAGGGAAATTGCAGAATGATCGCCATCAGAAGTGGTCTACATACCTGCAACAGTTTCACTTGAATATCAAGTATAAAAAGGGCAGCACCAATAATGTTGCAGATTGCCTCAGTCGACCACCGATCATGGCGCTAACCACCGTGCTCAACTCTTGCGGGCACGAGACTTCTGATTGGCCACTTCTCTACAAAAGCGACCCAGAATTCGGCCACACATACCAGACACTCTTGGAGGGTCGGCAAGTTGCAGATTTTCACCTCCAGGATGCCCTATTATGCCACCTCGGTCACCTTTGTGTTCCTTCAAGCGAGCGTGCCAAGATGATTTGGGAAGCACACTACAGTCGGGCTGCTGGGCATTTCGGGGTCGAGAAAACAGTGGCAGTACTGCAAAACTATTTCTATTGGCCGAATCTTCGACAGGATGTTGGGAAGTACATCCGATCATGTACTGCCTGTGCCATTGCCAAACCGACCATTAAGAAGCAAGGCCTCTATACCCCGTTGCCTACCCCTAGTCGACCTTGGGAATCCATCTCCATGGATTACATGTCAGGCCTTCCTTCCACTAAGCATGGAAATGACTGTGTTTTTGTGGTCGTCGACAGGTTCTCAAAGATGGCCATTATGATGGCCTGCAAGAAGAATATCACAGCAGAAGCCACTGCTAAACTCTTCTTTGAACGAGTGTGGGTGCACTTTGGGATCCCACAGTCTATCATCTCAGATCGGGACAGTCGGTTCCTCAGCACCTTTTGGTCCAGTCTCTGGTCAATGCTGGACACCAAACTCACGAAGTCCACAGCCTTCCATCCTCAAACTGATGGCCAGACGGAGGTTGTCAATAGGATGATTGTGCACATTCTGCGCATGTATAACTCAAAGCATCCACGCACATGGGACGAGAGCCTCCCCTACGTTCAGCACAGCTACAACCGAGCTCTTCACAGCTCCACTGGCCATAGCCCTTTTCAGGTGGGTTTGGGATTCCAGCCACTATGCCCCATTGATGTGGCCATGCCACTTGCAGCTACTCACATGAATTCAGCTCATGTCCAGTCCGAAACAGATAAGGCCACCAGCTTCATTGAGCGAATCCAACATATTCGCCAGCAGGTCCATGACATTCTTGAGAAATCAAATGCCAAGTACAAGCAGCGACATGATCAACATCGGGTGCCACACAAGTTTCAGGTGGGCGACAAAGTCTGGTTGCATTTGCAAAAGGAACGCCTTACTGGAGCCTATCGAAAATTGAGACCACTCCGATATGGTCCTTACACCATTACTAAGGCTATGGGAGACAATGCATTTGAGCTCAGCATTCCCCCATTCCTTGGCCTGCACCCAGTATTTAATGTGGACCGCCTTCGGCCATACTTTCCACCATTGTTAGACACATCCGACATTGCAGAACAGCTCAAACCCACAGAATTAAATCCAGATTGCATGGAACAAGCTGCAACTGATCGGATCATGGACACACAGATCAAGAACACTCGCCAACAGAATATCCAACTGTATCGAGTTGTCAAAGCGGGCCAACTCCTTCAGCAGGGCAAGTGGCTCACCAGGGAACAAGTTCAGCAGAAGTTTCCTCATCTCATGGAGGAGCTCAACGCAATGGGGACCATTGCTTCCTAAGGGGGGAGGAATGATCCAGGTGGATATTGGTGGCCACCTGCCAAGTCCACCTGGACCCCCACCATTGTCTTTCTCAGCATTTTCAGTTTCCTTAATTGTAGCACAACTTACTATTTTTAGCAGTTTTTCGGGTCCTGAACTTCCGGAGCCGTTTTGAGGCCCTAAACGACGTTTTTTGGGAAATCTGGGGGCAACATGGGTCCATGGACCGATGTTGCCCTTCCCAAAGTGGTAGTGCTCGGATAGATCTTTCTAACGAGCTATTGTACGCGTCAAACAGAGATCGTATGCCAAAGTTACGACCCCGGGAAGTTGATGTACCAATTTACCCAAACGGGGCCCACAGTTTGGCGTTTCATCTCCTAGGGTTAGGTTTTGGAATGTTAAGGGTTGTCCATTGTTTCTCAACAATAAATAGGCCTTCGAGCCTCATTGTAACACAGTTCAGAGGCATGTAGCCATCACATCTCTTCTCAGAGATAAGCTACCATCGCCCTAGCTAGTTTATTGCCATTTCTGTTTGTAAGCATGTTTCAGTATTTTCCATTAATGAAATGAAGTATTATTTCCGCTGCATCTTTGTGTATATGGTTATCTCTGTAATTTGTTGCGTTCCTGTTTAAATCCGGATCATTCCTAGACCAAAAGATAAGAATGTCATAGGGACAAAATGGATCTTTAAAAACAAGTTGAATGAAAATGGGGAAGTGATTAGAAACAAGGCCAGACTTGTTTGTAAAGGGTATGCTCAACAAGAAGGTATAGACTTTGAAGAAACTTTTGCTCCCGTTGCTAGACTTGAGGCCATCCGAATGTTCCTTGCTCTCTCAAGCTTTCAGAAGTTCAAAGTATTTCAAATGGACGTGAAATCAGCCTTTCTGAATGGAGACTTAGAAGAAGAAGTGTACATTGAGCAACCAGATGGCTTCATCCTTGGGAATGATCCAAATCTTGTATGCAGACTAAAAAATGCTCTCTATGGTCTTAAGCAGGCTCCAAGGGCTTGGTACTACCGTTTGGACAAATATCTTCATCAACAAGGTTTTTCAAAAGGATCATCAGATAGAAATCTTTATATAAAAATTGAAAATGACAAATTGCTAATACTTGTTGTGTATGTAGATGATATTATCTTTGGCAGCAATGAAGAAGCTATGAGTCAAAGCTTTGCCTTGGTAATGCAGAAAGAATTCGAAATGTCTTTGCTTGGAGAACTGACATATTTTCTTGGATTGCAAATCCAACAAAATGAAGGCGGTATCTTTTTGTCTCAAACCAAGTATCTCAAGCAGATCTTGAAGAAATATGGCATGGAAGATGCAAAACCAGTATGTACCCCTATGGTTACAGGATGCAGCCTCAGTGCAAATGATGAATCTGCAGCAGTGCATCAACCAACCTATAGATCCATGATTGGAAGTCTTCTTTATTTGACAGGTACTCGACCAGACATCATGCATGCAATGGGAATAGTTGGAAGATTTCATGAAAATCCTAAAGAAACCCATCTTCAGGCAGTAAAGAGAATTTTCAAGTATCTTCAAGGAACTCAAAACTATGGCTTATGGTATCCTAGAGATATAGATCTCACTCTACATGCTTATACAGATGCAGATTGGGCTGGAAGCGTGGATGATAGAAAGAGCACAAGTGGTGGAGCATTCTTTATGGGTTCCAGATTAGTATCTTGGTTTATCAAGAAATAGAGTTCAATTGCTTTATCTACAACTGAAGTGGAATATGTGGTTGTTGCATCTTGTTGCACTCAACTTCTTTGGATGATGCAAACCTTGCAGGACTTTCAAATCACTTGTACACCACCTATCTCCATCTTATGTGATAATACAAGTGCAATCAACATTTCTAAGAACCTAGTCATGCATTCAAAAACCAAGCACATACCAATCAAGTATCACTTTCTCTGGGAACAAGTGTTGGAACAAAAGGTCAACTTGGAGTATGTTCCTTCTAAAGAACAAATTGCTGATATTCTCACCAAACCACTTCCCAGGGAGACATTTGAATACCTCAGACAGAATTTGGGGGTAGTTGATGCATCATCTAGCTGTTAAATCTTGTCTATTTCAGAGAAAATGGGTGTACGCGAGTTTCCTGAGGAGGATCTGCGTACATACGCAGGTTTGTGCAGATATAGTCGCGTATATGGATGCTTGATGGATATCAGTAGGGACAGGCTCTGGTTATGGTGGAGATAATCTGAATTGGATCTGACAGAGACCTTCTGTCACAGGTTCAAGGGGAGCAGATAAACTTCTAATGATGCATTGTTGGCATTATCTTAGAAGCTTTTGGTTCTAGTTCACAGCTGTTGTTGATTTCAGGTGGAACAAATGCAGAGAAAGAACAGAAGGAAATCATGGTTGTTGATCTGAATGGTGATTAACAGATGCTGCTGCTATCAGTTTTTGGTGTCTTTCATAAGTATTTCTCTAGATATTTCGTCTCTATGGTGTCAAGGTCATGTAACGACCTATCTTGGTTTCCCCACTATGCCTAGGATGAAGAAGTAATGTTTTTGGTTGTCATATGTACATTTCTGATGTATCCCCACTTGGTTGGGTGGATGATCCCCACTTGGTGGGGTGATGGATATATGTATTGAGTCTTTTCGTGATAATACAGTCTTTTATGATGTATAAGTCATCGTTCTTCTTGTAAAACATCTTTTTGCAGACCTTGCTTATAGTCAGGGGGAGCATGAACAACACACTTCAGCAGAGTAGAAACTTTAGCATGTACTCATAGGAAGCATGGATAGAGTGGTACACCTTGGCATATACAAAGGGGGAGCTCATTCAGATATTCCAGTAGGTACTCAGGGGGAGTATGGGTAGCGGAAAGTTTATCTAGGAAAGAGATTATCTTGGTCTGCCCTTTGCCCTTGATGACAAAGGGGGAGAGTGATTGGTTGTTGTTGCCATCAAGTCCAAAGGGGGAGATTGTTGGCATTATGATACATATGTTTTACTTGATGGAAACCCACTCATCTCAGATGATAAATTATAGTGCAGCAAAGTTCACACACTTTCATGAAGATAAAAGTTTCTTTCATGTAGAGAAAAGTTCACACACTTTCATGAAGATAAAAGATTCTTTCATGTAAAGAAAAGTTCACGCACTTTCATGGAGAGAAAAGTTTCTTTCATATAGAGAAAAGTTCACGCACTTTCATGCAGAGAAAAGTTCCTTTCATGAAGAGAAAAGTTCACGCACTTTCATGGTTGGCTCATGGTATTAGTCCGACAGTTTTTGATCCTATGGTTTTGGTCCGTGGTATTGCATCCAAAAGTGTTGACCCCAAGTATTGGGTTCATGGTATTGTGTTATTATGGTTTTGGACCGTGGTATTGTGAAAGGCCTAAGACTATAAAAGTGGAAGGAGATCACTTGGCAAGGCAATCAATCTGAATGAATTGAATATCTAATAAGTGCTAGATCTGAAATATTTGTGATTGGGGTTATGGTGCAGATCTGGATCTGAATGAAGGAGGAACCTTAGCGCATAAAGAAGGATGAGTTCTATTGATGGGTCATAATATTTAAGCTTGAATAATAGTATCTTTGTATGATTTTGATTTGTTATACGAGGCACATTCTTGATCTATAAATTTGACAATCTGGGTTAATAAGTGTCTGAATATTTGAAAGAATGAATTATTCTTTATAGATCTGTACGCAGGTTCAGTGAAGTGAAAGAGCGTATACACACTGGTTCAGTGAATGAAAACGGCATATACGCTGGTTGGTCCAAACACAGGAGCGTATACACGCAGGTTTCAGGTTGTTGAAATAGCGTATATCTTTTAAATTATGATCTAGCTGCCTCTATTTATTGCTGTAGTATTCTGGGTTCAGAATTTGGTGTGTGGTTACTGTTACTATGTTCTGGGTACAACTGTCAGAGAAGTGTTTACTTGATTCAGTGCTAATTGGGGAAAAGGAGATTGTTTGATGCAGATATACTTGATGATTGATTGATGTTCATGGATCCAGTCTGAAAATTTATGAAACGTGGTCCCTGGAAGAAAGAGAAGGTTGTAGCCTTCAGTAGGCCAGCACCTACGTACTAGTATCTTGGCTAGTACAAGAGCTAAGGGGGTTGTAGCTCCCTTCCAGGAGAAGCTGGAAAACGAGAGAGGGTTGTAGCTCTCTGCAGGTTGTAGCCTGCGTACTGGTAAAGGATTGCACCAGTACATTGTAAAAGGAAGTTTCTAATTAAAGAAATATAGAGACGAATTGCAGCAAGTGGTTTTCACCCACATCGGGTTTCCACCTTATATCTTGTGTTCTTGTGTGTGACTATCTTCTGTTCTGTTTTACTGGTCTGGTTACTATCTATTTCACTCAGATACACAGATTAATAATCAACATTTGAAAGATAAAGTAAACCATAAGTTTGCATTGTATACGCGGGTTTCCTTCTACATAGTTGCATATATATATGTGGGTTTTACTAACTAAAGTAGCGTATATCCTCTGAATTTTAAAAAGGGAATATTTGGCTTGATAATATTGATTCACCCCCCCCCCCCCCCTCTCAGCATTATGCATCAATAAAGAAAGTGGGAAGAGTATCTTCCACTGATGGAGTTTGCATATAACAATGGGTATAAAAAATATTTGAATATGAGTTTGTTTGAGGCACTTTATGGGTGGAATTGTAATACTCCTATTAGTTGGAGTGATCTAGTGAAAAAGGTATTGATTGGACCAGGCATGAAAGGCTGAAGAGCTATGTGGATCAACATAGGTTGTTTAAGGAATTCCAGGTAGGAGAATAGGTGTAATTGCAAATAAAGCCCATGAATATCTCCTTGAGGATTAGGTCATGTGCTAATTTTTCACCTCGATATTGTGGACCTTTCAAGATTCTTGAGAGGACTGGACCAGTAGCCTACCGACTTGCACTGCCTCCGATAGTGAAAATTGATGATGTTTTCCATGTGTCATTGCTTAAAATATATGTGAAAGATGTTGATCATGTTATTGATTGGTCTGTATTGTAGGTGGAGCCAAAAGGAGAATTGCATGTGGGCCCTCAGTGCATTTTGCAGTGGAAACAACTCATTCTCCGAAATCGAGCAGGTTAAAGTGTTGTGGAAGCACTTTGGGCCTGATGAAGCTACATGGGAGATGGTTGGTCATATGCAGGCTATGTATCCTTCTCTATTCACTAGTTGAGAAGATGCCTTTTGGTATATATTTTGGTGTTGTGTTTTGGTCATGTCTATATATGCATATGTATGATGTAAATACCACATCGAGATGTGTTATACAGATCCAATAAGCGGTATGGGTGTCATTTTATTATGTTTGTCATGTTGGTTTTTCTTTTTATCAAGTTGTTCATTGTAAATATTACATTGAGCTAAGTCATAAACCTCCATGGGAAGTATGTTTTCCTTTTAGTGGTCTTTCTGGTTATAGGTGTCATTAAACACTAAGGGAAGTGTTCCCCAAGGATGAGGGTTCTGTAACAACCCTGGTTAAAAATACATGTAAAATAATCAGTAAAGGAAAAATAATACCAAGGTCACGGGACACGTATTCCAAGTTGAATGTTGGGAAAAACATCATAGTGGGTGTTCATTTGGTTTATTATGGCTAAGGGAAATTGACAAAGGAAATGGAAAAGGCTTTGAAAAGACAAAGAGGCATTAATTGGCATTTTATTTATGAAAATAAAGGAAACTAGGAGAAAAGGAAGGTGAAAGGTCATAGGTTGCATGCAAGGAGGAAATTGAAGCAAAATAAAGGAGATTGAAGAAAATAGGGGCCTCATTAATAAAAAGGCTTCTGAGGATCAGTTCACAACCTTTTTTCAGTTCAGTTTGGGAGCTCTCTCTCTATTCTCTCTCTCTCATAATCTTGCACACTTAGAACATTCTTAGAGAACTCTAACATTGGAAAAAGGAAGGAAAATGAAGGACAAGAAAGAAAATATTGAGCAAATAAGAGTTGTATCAAGTGACTACAATGATATTACTTGCACGAATAGAGTTGCATGTGTGATTTCCTTGCTAGTTTTAGCATGCATGGTACATGAATGCATGTATTTTGTTCTCTTACTATCATTGGCATGGGTTTTCCCAGGTGTGACAGTGGTTTTAGTCATCCCTTGCCATTTCCCGATAGCCATGTTGTGATGGGGTTCTTTCATTTGGTTGAGCTCGATTTTCGGATGGTTTTGGAACCGGGTAAGGTGGTCTTAGGAAAATTTCGAAGGGCCAAGGAATCCATTAACTTGTAATGGCGAGATACACGGTAAATCCTGAAGATAGAGAGGGAAAATTCCTCAAGGTATTGGTGAAGAAATCCAGAGGCATCCATGCTTGTTTAGGTGAAGTGATCCCTTGACTAATAATGGAAGGATTGTGTTAAAGCCTAGTAGTGTATGTTTCTTGCTTGGGACTAGGAATACCTTGATCAGTAGTGGTGGGATACATGGTATATCCTAGTTGTATAGATGAAGGTTTCAGGCCTAGGAATCCCTTGACTGGTAATTCCATGATACACTGTAAATATTGGTTGTATAGATGAGGGTTTTGGGCCTAGGAATCCCTTGATTGGTAGTGGAAAGATACATGGTAAATCCTGAGGAAGCCCTAGTTTTATTTTTTGTGAGTCCCACATTCATGCTTGGAATATGGCACAGGGATGATTGGCTAAAAGAAAGATTTGGTTTAGCCCAATCTATGGTCAGGTGGTATATGGAAGTCCCTGATTTGGTTGGATTTTTCGTATGTTAATAAGAGCTATTTTCCTCTTGTATTTCATGAGTATTTATACTTTTTATTATGTGGATTTAATGCTTGTTCTATTACTAGTATTATTGCGGTTATATGCTGGTTATAAGCATGGTTTTATAACAAACTTTAACTATGGATATCATCATGTTTTGATTACTAAATGAATGGTTGATGAATGTATGACATAATAGATTATAATGCAACTATTGTGAGAAGGCACCAAGCCTTCTTGACTATTCTCAGATAAGTATGAGATCCATGTGTTCAGATGTGCATGTTCATGATGTGTTTGACATAATGTATGTCATGGTTAGGCTTGGTTAGGTCAAGTTCTTGTCTAAGTTTGTATGGAAGGCTTTGTACCTGTGTCATTTATAATTTATAAATGTTTCATTAAGTTCTGGGCAGTCGTATGGAAACTAGCCTTGAAAAAGTGCCTCAAATCTCACGGTCATTGGCACAAAACTAGGTGAAAAATACTGCATTCGCTCCCTTGCAGGATTATGCATACGACTAGAGGGTTACATTATAAGTCATGTAGTGTTATGCCAATGTCTAGGAGTCTAGATTAGTCAAAAAGCATGTTAACTCAGGGTTTGGGCACCTGGAAGTGTGGTTTAGCTCTTAGGGGTCCTGTAGCACCTCAAGGAAGAGGGTAAGGTCTTGTCTTGTCGATTCCACTTCCTTAAGGTGATATAGGAGATTGAATCATATCATAGTAACTCTTCATCACATGTCAACCTTGTTATGTCAGTTAACTTGGGTAAATGTGGGAGGAGTGTGTTACAATGGGAATTACCATTCCTCAAACTCTCAACATAGAAGGATATATTAGGAAGAAAAAGGTGATATTATTGATTAATTCAGGTAGTACCCATATTTTTATTCATTGTAATATAGCCAAGGAATTGAAATTCTTTCTATACCCAAGACCAGAGTGTCAAGTGATGGTTGTAGATAGAGGAACTATAGATTGTTCAGGGAAGTTCCATAATATCAATCTAACCATATGGGAATATGTATTAAATAGTCCAATGATTTCCATTCCAAGGGGTGGTTTTGATGTTGTATTATGAGTCCAATGGTTATAATATTTAGGGATGATAGTTTTTAATTTTCAATAAAAATTTTTGAATTTTTTCTACGAAGGAAGGGAATTTGAATTAAGGGGTATTGTTGGGAAACCTGCTATGATAATAAACTCTAATGGCATGACAAAGATATTGAAGAAGCAACAATTAGGTGTAACTGTACAATTATGCTCACTAGATATTCAAACATCTAAGTCTCTCGTTTCTCCATATCTCCAGAAATTACTTGAAAATCATTCTAAGGTATTTGAGACTCCCAAGGGTCTCCCACCTATTCATGACCATGATCATGCTATTCACTTGATTCCAGGAAGTGTTCCTCCAAACATCAGACCTTACATATATCACTATGCCCAAAAGAGTCAAATTGAATGTATGGTTGTAGAAATGATAAAGGCTGGTATAATTCAACCTAGCCAAATTTCTTTCTCTGCTCCAGTAGTATTGGTAAACAAGAAGGATGGATCATGGTGTATGTGTCCAGATTATGGGGAGCTAAACAAGCTCACTTAAACATAAATTTACCATTCCTTTATTAAATGATTTTTTGGATGAATTACATAGAGCAATTTACTTCATCAAGTTGGATATTCATTCTAGATATCATAAAATTAGAATTAAGACTGAAGATATTTTGAAGATGTTAGAGTCAGTATTTGCATACTTCCATCAGTGATCAAAATTGCTCTTTTCATATTTATTTTAGGTGTCCCACACAAAATTGTTTTATCATTCCACCAGGACATGCAAAAAAAGTTGTCACTGATGGTAGTCCTAGTCCAAAAACATCACTCTTCCCTAAATGTGATTACTTGTTGGCATAGTTTCATATCTTGTTGATTGTACATCATCCATAAACTTATTTTTATCATGCCATTAGTCATGAAGTTATTATGTCATCTTGAAATTAAGTCCTTCAAGTTCTCATTAGGTATTTTAGGGTTTTTCAAGGTTTCATTAGGTCATTAGGGTTGTCAAGTTTCCATTCCATTGCATAAGACCAGCAAGTAAACGATGATCAAATAACATCCCTTCACCATGTGAAGATGATTTGTAAAGAGAAATGTTTATTTCATTGTGTAATTTTATGTCTTTCAAATGTAATAATTTCACCATCCCAAGTTGTTAACAAAGTGTTCCAAGGATGCTAGACCATCGAAAGATCAATTTTTCAAAGGATATATTCAAGTGAAAGGGTAAAGTTTCAAAGGGTTAATTGCATGCCAAAAGGATTTTTCTTTTCCCAAGGGTGTCCAAATCATCATTTTCCACAAGCACTAAACCCTAATTTCCTCACCCATTGAGCTAGGATTGGCTATGGAATAAGAAACATCTGAGTATATGAGGCATAAGAGAGGTCATTTCAGCAAGTATGAGGACATTCCAACTCATAAACATCATGTCTCCATCATTTTTCAAGGAGTCATTCCAAGGGCAAATCGTTTGCCACACATAGGGCTAGTTTTTCTTAAAACTATTTTTTAGACCAAGCAGGGATGCATTTGGAAAACATGAGAGAGGTTTTTGTCCACAATAGGCCAAGTATGAAAAACCTCCTTCATGTTTTACATGGGTGTCATGGTTTTGGAGAAATGTCAAAAATACAGTTGCTACAAGAGAGTTGTTGCACTTCTGGAGTGACTTTGGCTAAATCAATTTTTATTATATCTACAGTCTACAAATGACTTTCCTGATGATTCAAATGATAACTAGACAAAAATATATTTCCAATGAGCTATCATGCACTCAATTTGGAGTTGAGGAAGACCTCCAAAAGTTTCTTGCAAGAGAACACTTCATTTTTTCACCCTCATTCTGCACTTTTTGACCAGTCTTGGGAGAATTTACTTTTTAGGGGATATATTTGATCATTATCAGTGCTTGATAGGTCCATTGTGTATCCAAGAGAGAGAAATTTCCAACGATCTATCATGCACTCAATTTGGACATCGGGAAGGTATTCAAAATCAACCTGCAGGTAGAGGAAAAAGTTGTGGAGGCGTTGCGCATAGAGGAGGGAGTGCTACGCATAGAGCTGGAGCATTGCACATAGGGTAGTTTCCCCAGTGTTAAATTGAATGGCGTTGCACATAGAATGAGGCACTGCACATAGGGCCAGCAAGGGCCAAAACGCTTTGCCGACCACCCAAAACATTTTGTTTGCCTTCTTTAGCCCATAAACAAGTAAGTATAACCCCTAAAATATTCTCTTGGCATTCAATTCATTTGTTTGAGGTTGATTTGCCATGGAAAAACTGAAATCCTAGAATACCTCCACTTATTCCTTAAAACCGTAATTCTTCCTATACATCCCTTCACCTATTCCTAAAACCCTAACCCCTCCTACATATCCCTCCATATCCATTATTCCCTCATCCCCAAAGCAACATATTAAAACCCTAGTCCCTCTCTCTCATTTTCATAGTTTATACCCTCCCTCTCATTTTCATAGTCTATATAGTCCACCAATACCACATAAGTTCATTTCCCCTTCCCTTATCCCTAATTGCCAATACTCACTCCTTCCATACCTTCTCTAGGGGTACATAGCTTCAAAACTTAGCAAACATAAACAAAGAAGATAGAGATTATGAGGAGGAGGAAAATAGTGGTAGTGAAAGTTCGGGAGATGAACTTTAGCATCAGAGAAAACCACACAAGGGGGGCAAGATTATCAGAGACAACCAAATCATTAGGCATATGGCTTACCATTATAGGACCCGGAACAAATTTTGCTACATAAGAGTCAAGCAAATGAAAAGAAGGCTAAAATAAGCACTCGAAGGCAAAAAGGAGGATGATAGGCTTAGGTTGTTTGTTGAATCTTCCTTGGCTCATCAAGATGCTTGATGGTGGTATTGGCCACAAATTTTGATCAAATTTGGAGGAATTTTTTCCTTTGACAAATTTTGGCAATTTTGACACACGAAATCTGGCTCTAGTGGCGTTGCGCTTTTCCTAGGGACACCCAATGGATAAATGGTTTGCATTTTTGGATTCCGAGTGATGATTATATGCACCCTATGAATTTTCTAAGCTTTTGTAGCAGAACTAGTCTACCAAAAGGTCAAAAAACACTCAAAAAATGGCCTTTCTGCCCATTTTTGGACACACAGAAGCAGTCTTGGGAGAATTAGCGTTCGAGGGGTCAAATGAGCTTCAAATGAAGAAATTAGAGATGTTTTGGAAAGAAGAATTGAAGATATTTCCAATGAGATATCATGAGATCACTTTGGATATCAGGAAGACCTTCAAAATGGACCTGCAAAAAGTCATGTGCATAGGGTGAAAAATTGCACTGAATTTTCATTTCACTGTGCTTTGACTATAATTTTGGATTTTCTCTCATGGAGGGTGTTTTACTAATGTAAATGATGACTAGGCTTGTAAATATGATGGGTAATAAGTATTATAAGGTAGATTCATTATATTAAAATTCATTTTGAGCACAAATGAACCAGTTTCCTCACTTTTGGAGGCTAGTTGTTAGGATGCCTAGATTGTAGTTTCTTGTTCGATGTTGGTTAGCTTAGCTCCTCATCTTATGGATTCGACCCCTAAGGATGGGAGGAGGTTGAATCAATGTCTATATCTTCTTCTTCTTTCTCATTGTAAAGGGTTGGACTCAGTTGGATGCTTGGGCTTTGAGTAAACATCATTTGTATCAATTTTCAGCAGGAGATTAATGAAAAGTTACAGCTATTTCTTTGGGATCCATGTGGTATGATGTTTAGTTCAGTTTTATCCATTGTGATCATATGTTAAAATGTTTTTTGTACTTCATAAATCATTTCATTTATTTTAAGTGGATGTTTTCAAGTTGATAGGCAAAACCCATAATATTTATGCTCTGTTTTGGGAAAATATTCACAGTCTATGTTTTCTTCGGTCTAGGAAGAATCCATGTTTTCTTACATGCTCTTTATAGCTCCTCACCTATCTTGAATCACCTCACCCATAAAACCCTAGAGTGTTGAGCCTTGTGCCTACCTTGCCCCATTAAACACCCCACAATTTTGACCTAATTTCCTTGCCCAAATTGTCCGGCTCCTCCTAATCTAGCAAAAACCCTTCAAAATCAAATCAAACCTTGTGCTGCTATACCTAGCCTAATATCAGTTTCTAGATCCAGTCAATTTGGTTGTGATCCTTACAGAGAGAGCCCTCTCCTGGCCTAGTAGGGCTAGCTACTTTGCTAAGTGTGGTTTGTGGTTACGCTGGCATTACCTTGCTTCAACTTGAGGTTCAATCCAAGTGCTAACATAGTGGCGACCATGCTGGGGAGCGTAGTTTTATGTTCCTCAGCAAAATGTATCAAGTTTAGATCTGATTGTTAATGGTGGACAACGATCAGACACGGGAAGGCTGAAATGATTCACCTAGTTGTTAACGGGAAAAGTGTCTACTCAGAACGCCCCTATCCCACTAAGGCGTGACAGTACCTTAGAAACAAACAGAGAAAACTACTTTCGTATTCTTCTTTATGAACTATAAACGAAGAGGAATAGGATGAATCAACATGTGTCTTGCGCTAGTCCTTTGATCCAATCTCTCTCCTCTTTGACAGCTTCTAGCTATCTACTCCCTTACTTGCCCAGTTTCACCAAGTTCCTGCAAGATCACAGAAGGAGAAAACTACACAAAGACATGGATTTATATTCATAAATAGCTTAGGATCAGATTTAAGCTAAACATGCAAATATAACAAAACATCATTGATACACAAGCATGTAGGAGAAACTCAAATAGTTTTATTGATATAACAAGAAGGTCCAGGAGGAGTTACAACCGATGATTCCTGATCTAGCATCAACCCCCCAGGAAAGGAATCCCCTCTTCACCTCCAACAAAGCATAAATCACCCAATACTCTGATCTCTATCTCAAAACCAATAGCAATTCTCTGCAATGTAAAAAATTCTAGCCTCTGGATCTCTGGGATGAGGGATCCATATATAGATGTATGCAAAGAGGATGAGTCAGCTTATGATTTGACTAGTGGCTTCTCTCTGTCAGTTCTTGCTTCCACTTGGAGACTGAGAGCCTCTTACTCATCCTTGGTCGAACTCAGTGAGGCAAGTGTCATTGGGGAAGATTCTGGAAGATTCCATTGTCTGTCCACCTCACGGAATGACACTGCCATTTGTCATTTCCTGCTCAACGCACCCTGGTAGTGCATTTAGGTGCATTGCAACGCACCTAGCTAGTGTACTTGGGTGCTATGCAACGCAGCTAGCTAGTGGAGCAACTGAAATGATCTTGATTTGACTAATTCTAAGCAGTTTCTGGTGGAGAACTTCTGGGAGAAGCTGTAATTTGTTGACCTTGTTCCTTTAGGGGCCGGAACAACACTTTTAGGGACTTAGGATCCCTTGGTTTATGGACATTTCATGCTTAGAGCTGTAAGGCACAAAAATGTCTATAACAGTTGCCCCCTAAAGTATGAGGCCGTTTATCGGGTGAAATGCTTTATTAGGAGGATCCGAAGTTCTTTCAATGCTGGGAGGAGACCTGTAATAAGATACAATACAATACATTATCTTCATATTGTTTTCATGATCTAGCTGAGGCGAGCATTCCCATGCTCAGCTTTATAAATTCATTTTCATGTACATAGGACAGACAATCGTCTGATGGTAGACTGATGATTCTGATAGAGCCATCATCCTTTTGGTAGGATGATTATCTGCGCTGCAACGCTGTACATTTCAATGTCTTTATTCTCCTGAATATATATCGCAGCCTGGATGGATGAAACTAGATCCGGGGTCTTCAATCTCATCCGATCTTCACTCGAAGTACAAGTCGATCCATGTGAGAAATGATTTGAAGTCGAACATGGAAAGACATCACTTGATTACCAGTCAATGATGTAAATTGTTAACAAGCGCGAGAGGAATCACCGATAATGATGATGACCCTCAAGGTAATGCACGTGGTGTGAATAAAGGACTTGGCGTCGAACACCATGCAAAATCTTTCGGTCAAAGGTCATTGATGTATACCTGTCGCTGGAAGTGAGAAACTTGCCATTGAGGCATGCAAGCTTCAAAGTACTGAATGGGGTGTTCCTAGATCAAATTCTTGGATAATGAGCTGATGTCGACAAGAAGCGATCCGTCAAAGGAGGGCCTTGATGAATCCCACATCAATGACACGGAACGTAGCAAATGATTTTGATGGAGGTGAAAACGATATGATGATATATGGTTCAGGATGGCGGTCATGAAAGAATGAAGTGTAATGTATGGTAGTGGATGGGATACGGATGACTTCTCTGGATGACTTCTCTTGAACATGTCGGCGACACTTATGTGATGGATTGGTAGCATTTACCCCAAATGTGGATGGTATGGCGTGACCATGGTGATATGACCGGTGAATGAAACAACCCAACCCGACTTAGGCACGGAATGGAAGTGTCATGTTCAAGAGCGACTTGCTACCAATAAAGATTCTTTGAGTTTCTTCCCAATTTTTCCCTAGTCATTACTGACCAGTACCTCTTTATTTTTGTCAAGCTTGAGGAGGATAACATATGCTTGTTCTATAATTTACCCTTCAGGCAAACCCATCGCTATGTTTTAACGAGCCTAGCGATAGTGAAACTCGTTCTCGTCTGAAGACAAGTTTGTTGCTATTAATCTTTTTAACGAGTTTAACGACAAAGATAACTCGGTCCTTTTCATTTTTAGAGAGTCTGAAAAGGTACGTAAAGGTAACTCCGAAATTCCTTTTTCGTCATCTAATCCCTTAAGTCCGAAAAAGTATAAAACAATACAGAAGGGATGAATTTTCGATAGTTTTAACGAGCCGAACAAAACAAGCGCTCGATCTTTTTGTGCAATAATCCCTCAGGTCCAAAAAGATTAAAATCTAGAGGAGGGATAGCACTTCCGGTCGCTTTAACGAGCTGGAAGGCCAAAACTCGGCAATATTTTCATAGTTTATGAGTCAGTTGAAAAGAGCTTAAAGAAGACTCGTCTTTTGAGGAACGAGTGATAAAATGGGTAGCAGCTGATTCCAGGTAAGGTTTGGAATTTTCCAATCACGACAGTGTCACAAGGATGGCTAGTGAAATCACTCTTCGCAGCTGTTCCTCAAAATGGGTAAACAATCAAATGGAGGTGAATGATCGGCCAATGGAAAAGTGGAGGTGATGGTGCAAACACGACCAAGGCTTTAATGGCTGAAATGCTTCATTCACGGTGGTTATTTACCGGGGAATAGTTCATTTTTTAACGAGCTTAAACGCGGGTGAAAACATTTGCTCATGTCTTATGTTTATTTTTTAACGAGCTTGAACTATGTGCTAAAACTGCTCGATTAGATGGTCTTGTTTTGATTTTTACCATAAATAGCTTCGTCTTTCCAAAGATAGTACTGTATTTTCAACTGCTTCATCAAACTAGTTAGAAATGAACAATATTTGCTTGAAAATGAGATTAAAACGCTAATATTTTACTTTGAACTACGTAAAAGCAATCAAAAAGTGTTTTTTACCTCTCAATTTACCATTTCATTTGAACTTGGTTTGTTGGAGCTTTGGAGGTGCCTTTTCCCCCTCGATTTTCATCAGCTGATTTCGGGAGATTCTGTGGACAATTCTCGGCGTCGTCTGGACCAGGTAGGAGCTAAACCCGAGCTCTTTCATTTCATGGTTTCCTTTTTGCATTTTGTGCTTCGTTCCCTGCTTTTCTGAGCCCCTGGGGTTTGAGGGGTTCGTTCTGCCATCAACGCAACCTTAGTACATTGAAACCTGCGCTGAATGTTGGCCTGTATGAAGGCAGTTTGACATTCAACACAGCTGGAACACTTCTGCAGGTGTGTTGGGCGCATAAAGGGAATTTGTTGCACAGTTTTTGATGGAATTTTTGCCTGTTTCTCATCAAAATCAGGATCTAACTCCTCTCTTGTTTTTTTTTCAGAGATCTCGGAGCAAGATTACCCTTACATGGCGAGAATGAGAACATGAAGAAGAGGACATGATTGCCCTACAGGATCCAGTTACAGTGAACGCGCTGCGGAATTGTGGCTTGCTGAAGTTCTTCCGCATCTCTAGCATGAGACAGTAGATCAACTTACTGTAGTATTTGCTCAATGCTTGGGATCCTATCAATCAAGTTTTCTAGATTAGGGGCAAATCTATCCCCTTGACTGCAGTAGACATCTACTTCTTGACTGGCTTGTCGAGGCGGGGTGCCCCCATCTCTTTGTCAAGTTCAGCCCGAGGAGGTGACTCTATGAGAGATTATGTCCGCCAGTATTGCAGGGAAGGATCTCAGCCGAGTAAAGACGGCAAAATCATCATCTGTGATGTCACTGACATGTCCCTTAGGACTATCCTGTTTACTTTTGGTAGGATGGCTGGTAGTGCGTCTCTTCATGTAGCCAATAGATCCTATATGCAGCATGTCTTGGAATGCCTCCAACCGAAGGTATTCAACTGGTGCGACGCAGTACTTCTTGTGATGAAAGATCAGTTGACCAAGATAAAGAACGGGAGGTTGAAGAACTTTGGGTTCAGTTCTATTTTGACCGCCTTTGCCTTGGAGAAGATATCACTGATGCAGCCGCAGTACATTGCACTCGACTTACCTTCTCCTACTGAACCACGTATGCAAAGATGGGTTGACCATATGTCTAGGCATGCTGGCCAGTCTCAGATTTCATTTTCCGATACCTTCTTTAGGTGGTTTGATCGTCAGGAGATGGTTTATGCCGAGTATCCATATGCTGGCATGGACTTCCGGGGTGATCCAGATTTAGTACTGCTGGATGGCGAGCAGTGGGGTGCTATTGGTAAAATATTTGACCATATCGTTATTTACTGTTTTTATTTATAATGTCCTTGTGCTTTATTCTATCAAGACTTTAATCAAACTCATGTGTACCTGCAGATGTTGGTCCTGTTCGTCCAGTAGTTCGTCTGAGAGTACCAGCTGTTGCCCCGGCAGGAGAGGCCGCTGGGAGAGTTATTCTTCGTGACCTCGATGTGGACGAGACTCTCATAGCTGTTCAGTAGCAGGTTGAGAGCCTTACTCTTGGTATTCCAGATGTGAGGATCGACGAGCTACCTTTGCAGTTATAGCGGCATACTACTGGTGTGCCTAGACGATGGACTCGTCTCTTACGCATGATCGCACAGGCTGTGACTTGCTATCACGAGCATCATTAGACTAGGGTGCCCCCTAACATTTTGAGTTTTTGGGTCATGTGACCGATTTTGTCTTGGTTACAGAACATTATATGTAAACCATAAACAGCTATATATATTTTGATTTCCGGGGTTTTATTTTGGTTGAGCTATATGATCCACATGTAAAACATTGATGATGTGTTTCTTTTTATAAATGTTGCAAATGTCTATCTAACACATAGTTTGCTAATGAGTCGGTTAATGTGTTTAAGTTTCTGGAAATATGTTGGTATTGAATAAGATCAAATTGTCTTTCCAAAATCTTAACCCTTAGGAACACACGATAAATAGCTGGGTTTCAGACGGAATATATACCATTGAGTTGTAGTATTATGAGTTGTGAGTCTAGCCTGACAATTAGTCGGCGTATACCATGGGTGATGGCATCAGAGAGAAGTTCTATCAACGCGCTATACTCGGCGATGTTATTCGTTGATTGACCAATACATACACCTCTAAAACTTACTAACTCGCCGCTTGGATCAAAAATGGCCTAGGCTGCGGAGGACAGGTTCCGCGAACTACGACTCACTCCGTCGGCATATCCAACACACGGCTCCAAAAGGTTTGACATCTGCAATAAATGTAAAAAGGTGGATTACTCGACCAAAACAAACACTTTAGCGAAAACAAAATATAACAAAAGCATATTGGTTACTATTTAAGCATAGTAACGCTTGAGGTACAACCCATTACGAGGTTGCGCCAGTGGAACTCCGTCATAATCCATTAACTCGTAGGCTCCTTTTGCTAACACTCGTTTAACAATATAGGGGCCCATCCATAAAGACTTAAATTTACCTGCTCCCAATTTATCGGATTCTTGGTCGTAAAGCAAGACCAAGTCACCTTCTGAGAAGACACAGGGTTTGACATTTTTGTCGAACTGCGCCTTGACTCGTTTCTTATGGGCTTCGTTAGCCAAAGCGGCATCACGACGGGTTTCATCCAATTGGATTAATTCTAAGAAACGAGCCTCTTCTTCTGAAGTTCCGGGGAGGAGATCGATTGCGAGTTTAAGAGACGATATTTCACACTGGACTGGTAAGACTGCTTCCAGGCCATATACCAGTTGGAAGGGTGTGAACCCGGTTGCATTCCTTACTGATGTTCGGTAATCCCACAAGGCTGAGTACAGGATTAAGTGCCACCTTCTTTTGTCAACTCCGATCATCCTTTGCAACATGTGCTTCAGGACCTTGTTGATCGTGTTAGCACTTGAAATTTCACCTCAGGCTGAGAAAGGTAAACCTCAAGGCAACATCAAACCATTTAGCCTCGTAGCTAGCCCTACGGGGCTGGAGAGGGCTCTCTCCGGTCAATCTCAGTAAAGATCTTCAATGGGTGAGATGACCAATAGGGTAACACTTATTTTAGGCTAGTAAACTGATCAAAAAGGTTGATTTAGGGTTTTTAGGATTTTTGGTGGCAATTTGAGGGGATGGCAATTTTGGGTGCGGGGATTGGACACAGTTTCTGCAGGGGGTTCTTTGGGGCGAGGTAGGAGACAATATTGATGTTTTTGATTGAGGTGGATGGTCCGGAATGACAGGTGAGGAGCTAAGGAGAGCAAACAATAACTTTGAATTCTCCTTAAACAGCAGAAAACATTGAAATTAAACAAACTTAAAAGCAGAGCATGACAGTCATGAATTCTTACTTTAACACTTCGTTTGCTTAATGTGCAGAAGGAAAAGAAAGGAAATGATTCACATAACAAACTTACAGGTACATAGAGAAACACACCATCAATACATGTAACCACAAGAATCCCAAAAAAGACTGCAAAACCCTGGTCTTCCTTAGCCAAAAATTGCAGAGATACAGTCAATAATACAATGATAGCTTCTCCCTCAAGAGTCCAACCATGAAAATGAGCAAGAAAGTACATAATATAGATGATCTAACCTTTTTCCCTACCTCCATGGGTCGAGCTCACTATCCTAGGAGCTGTTTCAACCACTTCTAAACTAAGCACTACAAACTAGGCAGTCAAAACAACTTGCCTCTATAAGCTAGGAAACCAATTCATTCATTTAATATTTACCCTTTTCATGAATGAATCTTCTAGAAGTGTTACATAAGAGTAAAAGTGTCTTAAAAGTACAATAATTACATCAAAGAGAATCATAATTCACCCCAAAAAGTCAAACTGGGTCAAACTGCGTTTTTCTGAGCTGTACAGTGCATTTTGGAAAAATCTGCCTGACGGGTCACGCGCCTTTGGGACCATATTTGGGGCACTTCCCGGTGTCCAAATTGAGCAAGAGTAGGAGTGTTGGAAAGGTCTGTGAGTCTAATTTCCAACCCAACTAGATTTTTTGAATTTGGTAGTCATTTGGCCCTCCAAAATTGCAATCTCCCAAGATGGCTTTCTGCAACTCAAAAATGTGGCAGAAAGTCATTTTTTGCTTGTTTTTTGACTTTCTGGAGGCCTAAAACTTCATAAAATCTCAAGTCCATTGATGAGCATATGTAACTTCTCATGAAAAATCTGGAAATGCTGAGTTTTTGCAAAATGGAGTTGCCATGATGAAGGGTCGCGCGGGGGGTGAGACCCGTTAATGGAGAAAACCTGTGTTTGGCATAAAAAATTCACAAATGACAAAATTTTCTCCAAATTTCTTGAAATTTGTGCTGGGAGTCCCCAATAAAGTACCATGCTCAGTAAAAGAGGATTTGGCCAAAATTTGGAGTGGATCGGGCGTTTTCCTTCGTTTTTGTGCTTTGGCCAATCGTCCTTGGAGCACCTTCGTTCTCACCGGTATTTTTGACATTTATTTAAAACCATGACACCTGTGCAAAAAGTGAAGGAGGGTTTTCGTCCTTGGAATGTTTTGGACAAAAACCTCTCTCAGTTTTCCAAAATTCATCTTTTATTGCTCTGGAACATCATTTGAGTGCGACTTGTCCCGATGTGTGAAACAAGGAATTTTGTCGAAATGGAGCGAAATGAAGGGAATAGGGGGCTTCTAAATTCTTGGAGAAATTTTTGGAAGTAGGGAGGGATGTTAGGAAGTAGGGAAAAGTGGAATCTCAGAGATTGAGTGAGGGGAAGGGGTCCAAAAGGGAAAAACACAGGCCCAACCTAGAAAATTGCCAGATTGTAGCTAGAAACTAGGGTTTGTGCAAAAATGAGGAATTTGGCAGATCTAAGGGATGGGAAGTGTTTGATAAGGTACTTTAAGGATAGGGGAAGGTGTATGAACATCAGGAAACAAGTTTTTCCGGTGATTTGACCATCCAAGAGAAATTTCCTTCAAAACCCTAGGAGAGGGAAATGACCTTGCCTAGGCACAACTAAAGCATGAATAAGGTGTAACATGATGCAATGGAACCTAATATGATGATAGCAACCCTCTGAATGATGATAGGCTCAGCTGAATGATGACATGCACTGACACTTGGACAACTTTGAAAAGTGTGAAAGCAAACCCTAGACCTAATGCCTAGTGACCAAATTTTGCTTGAAGACTCACTGAAATGACAAAATTTGACCTTGACACTTCAAAATCAATTTGCAAGAGCATATTTGATCACTGGAGGAAGGCTGGAAAGACTGACACTAACAGATCACTTCAACTTGTCCGTTGTCTTGCGGATAATACGGAGTAGAGCTGTCGTGAGACAATCCTAGTTTGGCAGCTAATTCGAGCATCATGTGATTGCGAAAATGTGATCCATGATCTGTGACTATAGCCTGTGGTACGCCGAATCTGGCGACTACATGATTGAAAAAGAAAAGGGCAGTTCTTTCACCAGTATTATCTAATGTAGGCATCGCCTCGACCCATTTGGTAAAATAGTCAACTGCGACTATGATATACCCATGCCCCCCGGTCGAGGTGGGGTTAAATGTCATGAAATCGATGCCCCATTTGGCGAACGGCCCAACAAGAACTATTGGCTGTAGAGGCGCGGGTGGTCTTCTGGTTTTGCGATCAAAAATTTGACAAGCATGGCAACTTCTGGCTGCGGTTATGCAATATTTGAACATTGTTGGCCAGAAGTATCCTGCTCGTAAGATTTTTTGTGTTGTAGCATATCCAGATTGATTCCCCCCACAGGCTCCTGCTCAGAACTGTATCGATACCACGACGGTAAAGTGTATCACCGACGATCATGTAGTCTTTTGCTTGGTATCGAATACTTTTTTGTTCAGAGTGTGAGGTGTTTGGCCTAAACTTTTGGGTTTGGAGATAAATTATTATATCTCCATACCACTCATTGCTTGTAGATATCAGAAACAAATTCTCATCCACGATTGATTCTTCGGATGTTTCATCGTTGGACGACGATGGGAGATCGCATAATAGTTCTACAAAAACTAGAGATTTCTTTGATTTGGATTTTACAAATTCCAGATCAAACTCTTGAAGGATCGCTATCCATTTTGAATATTTTCCACCCAGCAACTGTCGCGACAATATATAAGTCATGGGGTTGCAATCGAACAGAATGGTAGTTTTCCGAAAGAGGACATAGTGTCAAAATCTTTGTATCGCTTGAATAGCTGCAAGCGCTAGTTTTTCAACATAAGAAAATTTGCTTTCTGTATCATTTAAGTTCTTACTTAAATAATATATAGGATGTTCAATTCCATCAACTTCTTGAACTAAAACCATTGCGATGGTTGTATCTGCTGTAGCCAGATACAGGTTAAAATCTCTTTGATAATCGGGGGCGTACATTAAAGATGCTTTCATTAGGGAATCTTTTAAAGCATCAAAGGAAGCTTGCGTGGCCTGATCCCAGACAAAGGGTACCTCCTTTTTCAAAAGAAGTGTATAACCTTTAGCAAGTTCAGCGTAATTTGGAATGAACCTCCTCAGAAAGTTTGTTTTCCCTTGGAGTTTCTGAATCTGAAGCAAATTTGAAGGTGGAGGCAAATTTATGATTGCCTTGACCTTGTACGGGTCGAGACGAATCCCATCTTTGGAGACTATAAAGCCAAGTAAACAACCAGAACTGACGCAAAATACACATTTGTGTGGATTGAGTCGTATCTTGTAGTGTCGGCAATGTAGAAATATCGCTCTTAAATGCTGCAGATGATTAGTCCGCTTTCGTGAATGAGCCGGAAGGTCGTCGAGGTATGGTTGAACAATGTTTTTGATGTCATGGAAGGCATAATTCATTGCCCTCTGAAACGTCGCCCCTGCGTTCTTTAAACCAAAGGGTAATTTTCGATACGCGAATGTGCCCCATAGACAAATGAATGCAGTCTTTGACTGGTCCTGTGGGCGGATAATTATTTGATTATACCCAGAAAATCCATCCATGAATGAAAAGATTTCGCATCCGGCGCATTCATCAATTATCTGGTCGATGAAGGGTGTACTGTAGTTGTCTTTTGGACAAGCTTGATTTACATCCCTATAATCGACACACACTCTAATCATCCCCTGTTTCTTCATAACAGGGACAATATTCGATACCCAATCAGTTAGAGGAACCGGGTAGATGAAATCAGCATGGAGAAGTTTTTCAACTTCTGCCTTAATGGCAGCGGCTTTCTTGGGTGCACCTGCCTTAGCCGTTGTCGTACTGGTTTAACATCTGGATACATCATAATTTCGTGTTCAACGATACTTGAGTCGATGCCTGGCATTTCACTGTATGACCAAGCAAAGACATCTATGAATTCGCGAAAAAGAGCGTTATATATTTCCAGTTCTGAAGGAGAAAAACATTTGCCAACATAAATATTCTCTACAACATTGTTTTAGTCGAGATATTTATGGCTATAGTCTCTTCAATGTTGGATAAGTTTCGCTCGGAATCCACCGTATTTACAGTATTTGAAAGAAAATCAAATACTGAGGGATTATAAAGGTCATTTTGAGTCTCTTCTTCACAATCCGGAAGAAAGGAACGATGGTGGGAATCATTCCATGGTGCTCCTTCAATTACCATAGCTTGGAGAATTCCTTCGTCGGTGACATGCACTTGCGACCAAGGATCTGAAGGAGTACCATATTCTCTAGACCTATCTATCCAAATGCTTGATGAGCATTGATTTGGGTTTGCATCCCATGCTAGAAACATTGATTGCTATAATATTTCTATTGGGCTTGGAGGCAAAACCATTGCATGATCCATATCGATATCGTTTTCTGAGATCTTTGTAGAAGATATCATATTGCAGGTTCCTATCGACGCTACTTCCGCCAGATTGGTTGGAGGTGGAAGAGCGAAAGTTCCCATTAGTATAAGATATTTTAGTAGGCCTACTCCGATATTCTGAAGTGAATGGGGGCTTCCATGGATCATGGGAATGCTTCCTGTAACTTGAGAACCATTGGGGAGGAAGTTTTGTTGATCGACGATTGTAATCCCTCATTGAAAGGGAAATGCAATCTTTCTAAAATAGGTCGACACAACAGATGCCATGGCATATATCCATGGTCTTCCTAGTAGGATGTTGTAATCAAGATTCCCATTGATGACTTCAACATCTATTTCTACCGTTTTTCCCCCTAGTTCAACTTTCAAGTTATTTAGGATACCATATGGGGTATATGTCCTTCCGTCGAATGCTTTTAACATTGTCGCAGATCGTGACAAGGTTGGATATCCTAAAGTTTTCCAACAACTCATCGACATAATACATGTAGATGCCCCCTCATCAATAATTTTTCGATGAACAGTTTTGTTGAGGGCTTTCAATTGAACAAGGAAAGCTAGTTGAGCCGGTAACTGAGGATCGTATCCTTTGTGGTCGAAGGATACAAGATTGGAATCCTTAGGATCAATCCCACCAATGGTTGATAACAAAGCTTGCCTTTGGGATGGGCAATTTTGTAGTACTTCAAGAGTCGACATAGCGGATGGCGATTGGGCCAAATCTTCCACTATGTTATAATGCTGCGCCGCTCTAGCGTGGGGATTAAATGTCGACTTGTGTACTACTCCCTTCAGCGGTTTTATTGTTAATTCAGGAATGGTAGGTGGTACAACTTCTGTCGAAGTTGTTGTCGAACTACTTGGTTGATCTTTATCCTTGTCGTTCGACAGCTGCGGATTCCCGTAATCTTTGTTCCTTGTCGAAATCAAAGCATCATTCTATTGTTTCGAAATCGACAACATTAGCACTTGAGACGGGGAAGCATTTCCACTTTCAACCAGATTTTCTCTTGGATTTGGAAACGGATCAGTTAACACAGTTGAGGTTTTCAAACTTTTAAAGAATCTCTTAAGGTCATCTTTGTATGGACATTCTTTTGTCCAATGATCCTCATCACATATGTGACACCCTGCAGGGGGTTTCCTATTTCCAGGAGGGTTTGAAGAAGATTTTTTAGGTGATGATTCATCCTGTTTCTTCTTCTTCCCTTTGCCTTTCTTCTTGCTTCCTGGTTGTTTGGTTTCTTTGCCCTTATCTGTCGATACGGCATTTACTTCCGAAGCAAGAAGTTCGTCTTTTGCATTTTGATCTGAAATCTTACGGGCCTTCTTGGATGTAGCCTTTGTCGATTTCGTGTCTGTTGTGCCAATCATGCCATCGCCGGCGTGAGAGTCATTGTTCGATTTAGGAGGAGGAGGAATTGAGAATTCCGGTCTAGGGGCGTCAGGTATTTTATCGTAGAGCGTGCCGGACTGAGTATAAATCAAGTCTAGATATTGTGCACGAGCGATAACTTGCTCTTCCGTTACGACTCCCCCCTTTTCCACATCTTCCGTGATGGAAGGTAATAATGACTTGATAAACCATTCGGCTAATAGCTGATCGGGAACGTACGTTTTTACCATCCTACGACGACGTCGCCACTCATGTATATGATCAGATATGTGAGTGGCCGTTGTCTGTTTGAATTTGGTAAGGAGTTCTGTTCCCGTTTCATACCTTATCGGTAATTGAAAATGGGTTAAAAAGGTTGTGGCTAAGGTACCGAAGTTGTCGAACGAAGCTCTGGGAAATTCAATGTACCATTTTTCCGCTGGACCCGTTAACGTCCTCTGAAAGAGGCGAAGCCTTATCGAATCATCATTTAGGGTGTTTGATGAACACCATAGATGAAATTTCATCACGTGATTTGATGGATCTTCACCCGGATTCCCATTAAATTTAGGAATATCTGATGGAAGTTTATGTGAAATCGCTGGCCACCAAGGGGCGTAAGCAATTGGATCGTTTGTTAACCAGTTTAAATCAAGTAACTCTAAAGTTGCCACGAATGGTAACTGCTAATTCAGATTAGGTGAAGCATACCCAGGGTAAGATGGGATTGCCTGAGCAGTTGGTCTTTGCATGCCAGCATAATGCATTTGATGCTGATATGACTGATAAGGTTGGTGGACATGACCATTGTAAAATGGTTGATTTTGACCGTTTTGAATGTACGAATGTCCACTGTTCACAAATATTTGCTGCTCAGAACCTTGGTATACTTGTTGGAATTGTGGTTGTTGGTATTGCACCAGCCATGGTTGAGAAGCCATGTGTTGTTGTGCTATACTAACCGTTGGACCAAGGTGTGGGGTAATTGTACCCGTCTAGACCTGTGTCGCCCCACCAGTTGGCGATTGTGGTTGAGTCACAGGGTCAAGGGGCTGTTGCATTACAACCTGAGAAATCTGAGGTTGACATACAACAGGCAGCGTTTGAACTTGTGACACCGTCACAATAGCTGGTGTAGTCGGGATATTCGACATAGGTACACATTGTTGCATCGAATACACAACCCTTGGTTGTTGAGGTAGTATAGGTACCCAACCACTTGAGGTAATTCCAGTATAACCTGAATATTGCTGTGAAATCCCGTATGGATATCCTCCCGGAGGGGATAATGAAAGGGCATACTGCCCCCCATACGGTGGTAATCCAGAACTCAAGGGGATTGTTTGCCCTTGGGGACCAGACTGCCCAAATTGACCTCCAAATGGATCAATTTGTTGAGACTCAACACAAGAGTTTCCGGATATTATTCCGGATGAACAAACAGGAACGGACCAGACTGTCGAAATAGCCCCTGAGTGGGCTCCTTCTAGCGGTTGAGAGCTAGTTGGGACAGATGGTATGCCGGCGAACATTGTCGGAGTGACGGCAGGGAGTTCTGCTGTCGCTGTGTCAGACAACACAGTCCTAGATGTTGATGGTTGTTCATACATTTGGAGTCTATCCAAAAGATTACCTAGCGATTCTACAGGAACTTCCACTGGTGGTAGACTAACTTCTGATGAAGAAGGATATAGAGTGATCCCGACTCCAAAGTGCATTGGAGTACTTGTTTGAGGATCTTCTACAATTTCTTCAATTGCAATCAGACCAGGTGGAAGTGGAACACCGTTAGGTCCGTAAAATATTTCTGGTGCCGAAGAAGGGGTGGAATCGACAGCGACAGACGTTTGAAGAGCAAGACTCTCCGAACCGGTTGTAGATGGAACTGGTTCGGTAACACAAGTGTTTACTCTTAGACTAGGATCAGTATCATTGTCCCTCTATGGCTGTTGAACTTCTTCTGTAGAGGCAGGGTTTCCAGAAATGTTTGGAGTAATCGGAATCTCGGATGTCATTGGAACACTTGTTCTAACTTTAATAGGAGATTTTGAAGCAATTAAACGAGTTCGCTTTGTCCATACTGGTTTCGATTCCGGAGACAAATACGGTTGAATCGTAAGCCTCCGCGAACGACGGGGTTTCAATTGACTTTATTCCATGATTGCAGATTACTCGATCAACTAAAATAAAAAGGGGAAGTATGTTTCCGAATTAAATGAATTTTAGACGCTTTTGACACAACTTGTTTTTTCAATTTTAAAGAGTCGAGAAAAAACAAAAGATGACTCTAGTCTCCTTCGATTTTTAATGAGCCTGAAGTGACAAGTGCTCAGATGGACCTTTTCCGTTAAGGAGTCCAAAAAGGAACGAAAGGGACTGCTCTGGAGATCTAGGTAGAGGGAGTACCAAACCAATCACAAAATTGCAGAATACTTTTTACGGTACGGCAGTCAATCTTCCCGAATGATGTGTTCGGTGCATTGCGATCAGTAGGGCGGCCGACACGGCTTCCTAAGGATAAAAGGTTTTAAGCCTATAGGGGTCTCCCAATATATACTCGACGGTACGTGGGAGCACAAGTCCATACTGGCACTTATCGCCTCAAAGTGGAGGAATCACCCAACCATCAGTGAGGACAACAGTTACCAGGCTTTACGACGCCGGAATACGTTTCTAGCCTAGACCTCTAAATGTTGTGCGTTAAGTTCCAAAGCGTTGTTAGATTCATTCAATTTATTTTAAGTTGATCTTTCTTAGAAGTTTGCCTTTTGGGAGCACCACGAGATGTAGATGTAATTCCTAAAATGCAATCTAAAGATGATAAGCAAACTTTTATCTCTTTTTAGCAATGAAAATCCTAGCTAAAAGGGGAAAAGAAAGACACAATCTTTTCTCAAAGAGCAAAGAGCACACTGTAGATGCACTTTTCCTAAATCAAGCCAAACAGACTATCAATATGCAAATGCACATATGCATGTATTTGTTTTCACTTTCTTAATATTGATGCCTAAAAACAAAGTTGATGTACAAATCTGAATTTTCTTTCAAGTGACAAACACAAACAAGCTTCTTTTCGAAATCAAAAGGTAGAGAAGATTACGGCACTTTATAATTTTGAAATAAACACTCGTTTCGACACTAGAAAGTCACAAATTCAAACCAAAGGCAAAAGTAAAAGCATAATCAAATGTCAACAGCAAATAAACTTTCTCCTAAGATCAAAATCGACACTTACGACAGATCTAAATCAAAGGACGACAGTATGACTATTCTACTTTTTCAATGGAAAACTGTAAATGATGTAACCAAACACACAAAGAACATCTACAGTATTTTTGTACAAAGGAGGCGGAATTAAGGCAAAGAAAAGGGGTTTTTAAACAGACACACACTGATCATAGGCTGCAAAATCAGAGACAAAACTGAAAAAATGAAGCAAAGAACCTCAGCTGCACAGGGCTAGGCTGATCAGCGCACCTGTTACACAGAGAAACTAGTTTGCAGTGCAGGTAGTCCTCTCGGGAACTGCGTTGAAATGCAGAATCTCTTCACAGAGCCTGCGCTGGGGTAGAAACGAGAATTCTATTCGGGTTCTGGGTCACGGTTTGCAGTTTAATCTATGGTTTTGGCCGAGTGAAAGCAATCAGTAATGCACAATCAAAGGGTGGATTTAAAGGAGGTCTAAGAGCTATCACAAAGGGTAATCAGATCATTTGTGAATCAGTTGTTCAAATCATAAACAAATCCAGTGAATGGATTGAAGTAGCAGGTGTCTACTTTGCATTTGATAATGGCAAATGAAGTTCGATTGCTACTTCTGTGTTTATGAAACAAACAAGAAGAGAAACACAAACAAACTAACTAGACACGATCCCCAGTGGAGTCGCCATTTTGTTAACGGGAAAAGTGTATACTCAGAACGCCCCTATCCCACTAAGGCGTGACAGTACCTTAGAAACAAACAAAGAAAACTACTTTCGTATTCTTCTTTATGAACTATAAACGAAGAGGAATAGGATGAACCAACCTGTGTCTTGCGCTAGTCCTTTGATCCAATCTCTCTCCTCTTTGACAGCTTCCAGCTACCTGCTCCCTTACTTGCCCAGTTTCACCAAGTTCCTGCAAGATCACAGAAGGAGAAAACTACACAAAGACATGGATTTATATTCATAAATAGCTTAGGATCAAATTTAAGCTAAACATGCAAATATAACAAAACGTCATTGATACACAAGCATGTAGGAGAAACTCAAATAGTTTTATTGATATAACAAGAAGGTCCAGGAGGAGTTACAACCGATGATTCCTGATCCAGCATCAACCCCCCAGCAAAGGAATCCCCTCTTCACCTCCAACAAAGCATAAATCACCCAATACTCTGATCTCTATCTCAAAAGCAACATCAATTCTCTGCAATGTACAAAATTCTAGCCTCTGAATCTCTGGGATGAGGGATCCATATATAGATGTATGCAAAGAGGATGAGTCAGCTTATGATTTGACTAGTGGCTTCTCTCTGTCAGTTCTTGCTTCCACTTGGAGACTGAGAGTCTCTTACTCATCCTTGGTCGAACTCAGTGAGGCAAGTGTCATTGGGGAAGATTCTGGAAGCTTCCATTGTCTATCCACCTCGCGGAATGACACTGCCATTTGTCATTTCCCACTCAACGCACCCTGGTAGTGCATTTAGTGCATTGCAACGCACCTAGCTAGTGTACTTGGGTGCTATGCAACACAGCTAGCTAGTGGAGCAGCTGAAATGATCTTGATTTGACTGATTCTGAGCAGTTTATGGTGGAGAACTTCTGGGAGAAGCTGTAATTTGTTGACCTTGTTCCTTTAGGGGTTGGAACAACACTTTTAGGGACTTAGGATCCCTTGGTTTATGGAAATTTCATGCTTAGAGCTATAAGGCACAAAAATGTCTATAACACTAGTGACTCTAAATCAGTTTCGAGATCAAATCCAAGGACTCCACTGGAGGATGAAGTTGACCACAAAAAATAGGAAAGGACAATATGGAAAGATTAGGTATTCAAGTTGGAATTTCATCCAAGACATTATGTTCTTTTTTATAAATTATTTCTTCTCTTTTCCTGATAATGCCAAGAAGGCTTTACAAAGTATATTGTATTTGAGAAAAGATCCTAGACTTGCATTTGATTCTTTCCCTTTGAAGATTGTGAATACAAAATATTCGCATGCATTTGATCTTGATCAAGACCCTTCTTCTGAATCTTATGATGACCATCTTCCAACTAATGAGCCTCAAGAGATCAAGAATAATTCTATAGCTTCTGTATATATTCCTATACCTTGTAAAATTCCAGATAGATAAAAGCCTTTGATTTTACCTCATATATCCCATGCTTTCCCTAAAAATCATTACCTATATCTACCAAGATTTGATGGTGAATGTGAAAACATCACTGCTGAGAGACATGTACTGAATTTTGAGTATTTTCTTGACCTTTTTGAAGTTGATGAAGAGGATTTTAGTAGTAGGATTTTTTCTCTTTCTTTGCAAGGCAAAGTCATGAGTTGGTTCAAAATCCTTCCTAATGCGAGCATCTCAGATTTCCAGCAGTTTGTCAAAGTTTTCCTCGACAAGTGGGTGGTCAGACATAACCCTTTCTTGATTCTAGAAGAGTATAACCAGCTGAAAAGATAGCTAGGGGAGACAACACAACAATTTTCTGCCAGATTTAACCAAGCTTATTGTTCGATGCCTATTAATGTAAGACCTCCTCCTGATTCAACTCTCTTGCATTATTCGGAAGCCTTTAATTTGGAAATGGAGTTTCAGCTAAGAGAAAGGAACCTTACAACACTTGAAGAGATGAAGAATAGTCCAGTAGATGTAGAGGCTAATTTTTTTATCAAAAGGGAAAATTTGAAGGAAGAAGAGATGAAGAACATAGATCCAGAGGAATCAACATCTTTAGAGGTAAAGCTCGAAATTTTGGTAAGTGCAGTGGAAGAGATGATGCAAAATATCACAAGGAATGAGTATGATTTTCAAGACCATGGCTTGCTGATTGAAGAAAAACAAGTGGTTGATCCAAAAAAAATTATTTCTTATCCCAGTTGTCATAGATCTGATAATTATTGTTTTATGGATTAGTTTGGAGAAGAGAGATCTGTTGATCTAACATGTATGCTTGATGATGTGTTTTATGATGATGATTTGCCTAAGTTTGATCAGTATGATGATGATAATGTTCTCCAAATAGAAGCTAATCTTGTAGACAAATCTGTAGCTGGTTTGTGGAAGGAGGAAGTTCACTTTCAGTAGCTTGAATACAATGATCAACTGATGCATATCATCTATGGAAGTTAGGATGAAAGTGCAAAAATTTTTGAATTAAGTGAAGGACCTTTGCCTACTTCATTTCAGTTCATCAGAGACAACTTTTGTGCAATCAAAAATCAACCATCGATAAGTTTTGATCTTGACCATCTAAAGGGCAATGAAATCCTTGTTCAAGACTTCTCATATTTAGATTTGCAGCCCCTGAATGCCATTGAATGTCAGGTTGTAGAAGAAGACTTGGAAGCTAGAACATATGATAAAATGATGAAAGATAATTCTGTACCATTATGTTTGGAATCATTTCAGCTTTTGAAGGGAAATTTGCATAGTATATATTCAATAAAGGATGAGAAACCTGTAGAAAATCATGCAATCTCATTGGAACCAATAGAAAATGGGTTGCAACAGTCTTTTAAAGTTTTTCACAATCCAATAGCTGATGTATTGGATGATATCTACAGTCAAAGTCCTTCTCCATTAGCTAGCTGTGAGCTTGAAAAAAGTATTTATACAAACCTGATCCGGCAGCTGGTTTCTTTGTCATTTTCAGCAGGAGTCTGTTAACAAAGCTCATATGAAAGTTTGCATTCATGGTATGAAGAGAAGCAAAGTAATCCATTGGATGAGCCAAGTCCCAGTGCACATGAATTTCAAGATCCTTATGTAGTATTTTTGGAGTCAGTTAGAGAATCCATATTATTCAATTTGGGAAAATTTGGATCTGTTTACAAGTTTTCATGGGAGTTGCATTTTAGTAGTTCTCTCTTGTTGCCCATAAGCAAACACCTGTGGAGAATTCAACTAGCAGAGAGAATGCTTACTTGGTTGCATTGGTTGTTTCATTTCACTTGATCAGGTGATTAATGGAACAAATAGAGTAGGTTTTATTGAATAAGCTCCATTTTGAGCATCTTTTTCAGTTTTTCAGTTGTGTTTTAGTATTGAGTCAGTTTTCAGTTGAGTAAAAGTCAGTTTGTGACTTTGTGTCATCAATATTCAGTCATGTAAAAGTCATTTTTCTTACTCCATGCCCAATGGATAAGGCTACTTGGTCTATGGTGTTCTTGGCACATCCAAGGAGCTACCATCCCCAATGGAGCCAATGTTAGAGTCAGTATTTGGATACTGCCATCAGTGATCAAAATTTCTCTTTTCATATTCATTTTAGGTGTCTCACACAGAAATTTTTATCATTCCACTAGGTCATGCAAAAAAGTTAGTCACCGATGGTAGTCCTAGTCCAAAAACATCACTCTTCCCTAATCTGATTACTTGCTGGCATAGTTTCATATCTTGTTGACTGTACATCATCCATAAAGTTATTTTTATCATGTCATTTGTATTAGTCATGAGGTTATTATGTCATCTTGAAATTTAGTCCTTCAAGGTCTCATTAGGTCTTTTAGGGTTCTTCAGGGTTTCATTAGGTCATTAGGGTTTCCAAGGTTCCATTCCATTGCATAAGACCAACAAGTAAGGGGTGATCAAATACCATCCCTTCACCATGTGAAGATGATTTGTAAAGAGAAATTCTTATTTCATTATGTAATTTTATGTCTTTCAAATGTAATAATTTCACCATCCCAAGTTGTTAACTCAGTGTTCCAAGGATGCTAGACTATCAAAAGATCAATTTTTCAAAGGAGATAGTCAAGTGAAGGGGTAAATTTTCAAAGGTTTAACTGCATGCCAAAGGGAGTTGTCTTTTTCCAAGGGTGTCCAAATCATCATTTTCCACAAGCACTAAACCCTACTTTCCTCACCCATTAAGCTAGGGTTGGCTATGGAATCAGAAACATCTGAGTATATGAGGCACAAGAGAGGTCATTTCAGCAAGTATGAGGACATTCCAACTCATAAACATCATGTCTCCATCATTTTTCAAGAAGTCATTCCAAGGGACAAATCATTTGCCACACATAGGGCCAGTTTTTCTTCAAACTATCTTTTAGACCAAGCAGGGATGAATTTGGAAAACGGGAGAGATTTTTTTTTCCATAATAGGCCAAGGATGAAAAATCTCCTTCACGTTTTACACAAGTGTCATGTTTTTGGCGAAATGTCAAAAATATAGCTGCTAAAAGAGAATTGTTGCACTTCTAAAGTGACTTTGGAAAAATCACTCTTTATTCTATCTGGAGTCTCCAAATAACTTTCCTGATGAGTCAAATGATACTAGATAAAAACAGCTTTCCAGTGAGCTATCATGCACTCAGTTGGGAGTTGCGAAAGACCTCCAAAAGTTTCCTGCAAGAGAACACTTCATTTTTGCACCCTCATTCTGCAGTTTTTTACTAGTCTTGGGAGAATTGAATTTTCAGGGGCTATAATTGATCCTTTTCAGTGCTTGATAGGTCCACTGTGTAGCCAAGAGAGAGACCTTTCTAACTAGCTATCATGCGCTCAATTTGGACACCACAAAGGTAGCCAACATCAACCTGCAAGTTGGAGGAAAACATTGTGGAGGCGTTGTGCATAGAGGAGGGAGTGTTGCACATAGAGGAGGGAGTGCTGCGCATAGGGCAGTTTCCCCAGTGTTAAATTGAACAACACTGCGCATAGGGAAGTTTCCCCAGTGTTAAATTGAACAACACTGCGCATAGAAGGAGGTGTTGCACACTTGTAGGTGGCACTGCGCATAGGGCCAACAAGGGCCAAAACACTCTGTCTTCCACCCAAAACATTGTGTTTGCCTTCTTTAGTCCATAAACAAGTAAGTATAACCCCTAAACTATTTTCTTGGCATTCAATTCATTTGTTTGAGGTTGATTTTATATGGCAAAACTGAAACCCTAGAATCCCTCCACTTATTCCTTGAAATCCTAATTCTTCCTATACATCCCTTCACCTATTCCTAAAACCCTAACCCCTCCTATGTATCCCTCCATATCCTTTATTCCCTCATCCTGAAAGCAACATCTTAAAACCCTAGTCCCTCTCTCATTTTCATAGTTTATACCCTCCCTCTCATTTTCATAGTCTATATAGTCCACCAATACCACATAAGTTCATTTCCCCTTCCCTTATCCCTAATCACCAACACTCACTCCTTCCATACCTTCTCTAGGGGTACACAGCTTCAAAACTTGGCAAACATGGACAAAGAAGACATAGATTATGAGGAGGATGAAAAAAAGTGGCAGTGAAAGTTTGGGAGATGAACCTTAGCATCAGAGAAAACCACACAAGGGGAGCAGGATTATCAATAACAATGAAATCATCAAGCATATGGCTTACCATTATAGGACACGGAACAAATTTTGCAACATAAGGGTCAAGCAAATGAAAAGAAGGCTAAAACAAGCACTCAAAGGCAAAAAGGAGGATGATAGGCTTAGGTTATTTGTTGAAGCTTCATTGGCTCATCAAGATGCTTGATGGTGGTATTGGCCACAAATTTTGATCAAATTTGGATGAATTTTTGCCTTTGACAAATTTTGGCAATTTTGACACAGGAAATCTGGCTCTATGTGTAATGCCAGTGGCACTGCGCTTTTCCTAGGGATAGCCAATGGACAAATGGTTTGCATTTTTGGATTCAGAGCGATGAGTACATTCACCCTATGAATTTTCTAAGCTTTTTTAGTAGAACTAGTCTACCAAAATGTCGAAAAACACTCCAAAAATGACCTTTCTTCCCCTTTTTCGGACACATAGAAGTAGTCTTAGGAGAATCAACGTTTGAGGGGTCAAATGAGCTTCAAATGAAGAAATTCAAGATGTTTTGGAAAGAAGACTTGAAGATATTTCCAATGAGCTATCATGAGATCACTTTGGTGTCATCAGTATTCAGTCATGTAAAAGTAAGTTTTTTTACTCCATGCCCAATGGATAAGGCTACTTGGTCTACGATATTCTTAGAAGTAAGTTTTTTTACTCCATGCCCAATGGATAAGGCTACTTGTTCTACAGTATTCTTAGCACCTCCAAGGAGCTACCATCCCAATTGGAGCCAAACTATGTTAGATTTAGTATTTTCATACTTCCATCAGTGATCAAAATTGCTCTTTTCATATTCATTTTAGGTGTCCCACACATGAATTTTTTTATCATTCCACTAGGTCATGCAAAAAACTTAGTCATTGATGGTAGTCCTAGTCCAAAAACATCACTCTTCCCTAAATGTGATTACTTGCTGGCATAGTTTCATATCTTGTTGACTGTACATCATCCATAAAGTTATTTTTATCATGCTACTTGTATCAGTCATGAGGTTATTATGTCATCTTGAAATTCAGTCCTTCAAGGTCTCATTAGGTCTTTTAGGGTTCTTCAAGGTTTCATTCAATCATTAGGGTTGCCAAGGTTCCATTCCATTGCATAAGACCCGCAAGTAAAGGGTGATCAAATAACATCCCTTCACCATGTGAAGATGATTTGTAAAGAGAAATGCTTATTTCATTATGTAATTTTATGTCTTTCAAATGTAATAATTTCACCATCCCAAGCTGTTAACTCAGTGTTCCAAGGATTCCAGACCATCAAAAGATCAATTTTTCAAAGGAGATAGTCAAGTGAAAGGGTAAAGTTTCAAAGGGTTAATTGCATGCCAAAGGGAGTTGTCTTTTGCCAAGGGTGTCCAAATCATCATTTTCCACAAGCACTAAACCCTAATTTCCTGGCCCATTGAGCTAGTGTTGGCTATGGAATTAGAAAAATCTAAGTATATGAGGCATAAGAGAGGTCATTTAAGCAAGTATGATGACATTCCAACTCATAAACATCATGTCTCCATCATTTTTCAGGAAGTCATTCCAAGGGACAAATCATTTGCCACACACAGGGCCGGTTTTTCTTCAAAATATCTTTTAGACCAAACAGGGATGCATTTGGAAAACGTGAGAGACATTTTTGTCCATAATAGGGCAAGGATGAAAAACCTCCTTCACTTTTTACATAGGTGTCATGTTTTTGGAGAAATTTCAAAAATACAGTTGCAACAAGAGAGTTGCTGCACTTTTGGTGTGACATTGGAAAAATCACTTTTTATTCTATCTGGAGTCTCCAAATGAATTTCCTAATGAGTCAAATGATAACAAGACAAAAATATCTTTCCAATGAGTTATCTTTCACTCAATTTGGAGTTGAGAAAGACCTCCAAAAGTTTCTTTCAAGAGAATACTTTATTTTTACACCCTCATTCTGCACTTTTTGAACAGTCTTGGAAGAATTGACTTTTTAGGGGCTATAAATGATCCTTTTCAGTGCTTTATAGGTCCACTATGTAGTAAAGATAGATGCCTTTCCAATGCGCTATCATGCGCACAATTTGGACACCAGGAAGGTAGTCAAAATCAACCTACAAGTTGTAGGAAAAAATTATGGAGGCGTTGCGTATAGAGGAGGGAGTGCAGCGCATAGAGCTGGAGCGTTACGCATAGGGAAGTTTCCCCAGTGTTAAATTGAATGAAGTTGCACATAGAAGGAGGCACTGCACACCTGTAGGTGGTGCTAAGCATAGGGATAGCAAGGGCCAAAATGCTCTGTCTGCCACCCAAAACATTGTGTTTGCCTTCTTTAACCCATAAACAAGTAAGTATAACCCCTAAACTATTCTCTTTCCATTCAATTCATTTGTTTGAGGTTGATTTTACATGGCAAAACTGAAACCCTAGAATCCCTCCACTTATTCCTTAAAATCCTAATTCTTCCTATACATCCCTTCACCTGTTCCTAAAACCCTAACAACCCCTCCTACATATTCCTCCATATCCCTTATTCCCTCATCCTGACAGAAACATCTTAAAACCCTAGTCCCTCTCTCTCATTTTCATAGTTTAAACCCTCCTTGTCATTTTCATAGTCTATATAGTCCACCAATACCACATAAGTTCATTTCCTCTTCCCTTATCCCTAATCACCAATACTCACTCCTTCCATACCTTCTCTAGGGATACATAGCTTCAAAACTTGGCAAACATGGACAAAGAAGACAAGGATTATGAGGAGGAGGAAAACAGTGGCAGTGATAGTTCAGGAGATGAACCTCAACATCAAAGAAAACCACACAAGAGGGGCAGGTTTATCAGGGACAACCAAATAATTAGGCATATGGCTTACCATTACAGGACCTGGAACAAAATTTACAACATAAGGGTCAAGCAAATGAAAAGAAGGTTAAAACAAGCACTCGAAGGCAAAAAGGAGGATGATAGGATTAGGTTGCTTGCTGAAGCTTCCTTGGCTCATCAAGATGCTTGATGGTGGTATTGGCCACAAATTTTGATCAAATTTGGAGGAATTTTTTCCTTTGACAAATATTGGCAATTTTGACACAAGAAATCTGGCTCTATGCGCAGCACCACTGGTGTTGCACATTTCCTAGGGAGACCCAATGGACAAATGGTTTGCATTTTTGGATTCGTAGCGATAAGTACATGCACCCTTGAATTTTCTAAGCTTTTGGAGTATAACTAGTCTACCAAAAGGTCAAAAAACACTCCAAAAATGACCTTTCTGCCCCTTTTTGGACACACATAAGCAGTCTTGGGATAATCCACTTTTTAGGGGACAAATAAACTTCAAATGATGATATTCAAGATGTTTTGGAAAGAATACTAGAAGAGCTTTCCATTGAGCTATCATGAGCTCAATTTGGATACCGGGAATGCGTCCAAAATGGACCTGCAAAAATGGTTGCGCATAGGGCCAATGGCACTGCGCATAGGACAAAAATTGCACTGAATTGCCATTTCACTGTGCTTTGACTATAATTTTGGATTTTTTCTCATGGAGGGTATTTTACTAATTTAAACAATGACTAGGCTTGTAAATATTATGGGTAACAAGTATTATAAGATAGATTCATTAGATTAAAATTCATTTTGAGCACAAATGAATCGGTTTCCTCACTTTTAGAGGCAAGTTGTTAGGATGCCTAGATTCTAGTTTCTTGTTCAGTGTTGGTTAGATTAGCTCCTCATCTTAGGGATTAGGCCCCTGAGGATGGGAGGACGTTGAATCAATGTCTATATCTTCTTCCTATTTCTCATTGTAAAGGGTTGAACTCAATTGGATGCTTGGGCTTTGAGTAAACATCATTTTGCATCAGTTTTCAGCAGGAGATTAATGAACAGTTGCAACTATTTCTTTGGGATCCATGTGGTATGATGTTTAGTTCAGTTTTATCCATTGTGATCATATTTTAAAATGTTATCTTTACTCCATCAATAATTTTATTGATTTTAAGTGGATGTTTTCAAGTTGATAGGTAGAACCCATAATATTTATGCTTTGTTTTGGGAAAATATTCACAGTGTATGTTTTCTTCAGTCTAGGAAGAATCCATGTTTTCTTACATGCTCTTTCTAGCTCCTCACCTATCTTGAATCACCTCACCCATCAAACCCTAGAGTGTTGAGTCTTGTGCCTACCTTTCCCCATTGAACACCCTGCAATTTTGACCTAATTTCCTTGCCCAAACTGTCTGACTCCTCCTGATCCAGCAAAAACCCTTCAAATTAAAATCAAACCTTGTGCTAATATACCTAGCCTAATACGAGTTTCTAGATCCAGTCAATTTGGTTGAGATCCTTATAGAGAGAGCCCTCTCTTGGCCTAGTAGGGCTAGCTACTTGGCTAAGCGTGGTTTGTGGTTACCCTGGCATTGCCTTCCTTCAGCCTAAGGTTCAATCTAGGTGCTAACAGAAGACAACATTTAGAACTCATGAAGGTCATTATGAATTTCTTGTCATGCCTTTTTACCTTACTAATGCACCTTCCACATTTCAAGGTTTGATGAATTCCATTTTGAAACCCTTCCTTAGAAAATTTGTGTTAGTATTCTTTGATGGTATACTAATCTACAACAAGGCTTGGAAGGATCATGTTCAACATGTTGACATGGTGCTCAAACTATTGGAGGAGAAACAATTGTATGCAAAAACCTCCAAATGTTTCTTTGGGGTTCAGGAGGTGGAATATTTGGGTCATATTGTATCTCATGAGGGTGTTAAGGTAGACCCTAAATAAATTAAAGCCATCAAGGAATGGAAAATCCCCACAACCTTAAGACATCTCTGAGGATTTCTCGGGTTGATAGGGTATTATCACAATTTTGTTAAGAATTATGGTAAAATAGTAGCACCTCTAACAACATTATTAAATAAAGATGCATTTTATTGGACTCTAGAAGCAAGAAAGGCCTTTGAACATCTTAAAGAGGCAATATATCGAGCTTCGATCTTAGCTACACCAGAATTCACAAAAACCTTTATTGTGGAATGTGATGCCTCAGGAAATGGAATTGGTTTTTTTTAATGCAAGAAGGTAGACCCATTTCCTTTGAAATTCGTCCAATCAAGGGAAAGTATTTACACAAACCCATTTATGAGAAGGAAATGCTGGAAATTCTACATGCCTTGAAACAATGGCACCCTTACCTAATTGGAAGACACTTAGTCTTGAAACAAATATTATCTTAAGAATAGTAACAAAAATGGGTCACAAAGATGTTGGGCTATGCCTTTGAAATCATCTACAAGAAATGGAAGAAAATGTTGTTGCAGATGCACTCTCAATAAATTATGAGGATGTGGAGGCATTTCTTTGTGACATTTCTATTATCCAACTTGATTGATAAAGGAAGGTAGGGATGAATGGAAGAATGACGATGAGGTGTGGAAACTAATTCAAAAGTTGCAGCAAGATCATCGTTCATCTCATAGTTTCATCTGGAAAAATGATTCACTATGGTACAAAGATCACTTATATCTATGTAAGAACTCCAAACTCAAACAAAATGTTCTTTTGGAATTGAAAAACTCTCATATAGGAGGGCACTATAGATTTTTAAAAACTTACCACAAGGTTAAGAAGGATTTTTTTGGGATGAATTTAAATATGATGTTCAGAAGTTTGTGATAGAACGTTTGGTTTTCCAACAAAATAAAGTTGAGATAATTAAAATCCTAGGTATTTTATAACCTCTATCCATTCCAAGTTAGTTTTGGGAGGAGGTACCAATGGATTTTATCATTGGTCTACCCAAGTCCAAAGGAAAGAGTGTCATCATGGTGGTAATTGATATACTTACCAAGTATGCACACTTTTGTGCATTATCTCATCCTTTCAAATCCAATATAGTTTCTATAACATTTGTGGAAGTAGTTCAAAACTTACATGGAAACCCAAATATTATTGTAAGTGTCAGAGATCCCATTTTCATTGGAAACTTTTGGAAAAAAATATTTTCTTGTCTCGGTACTCAATTGGCCCATAACTTATCTTATCAACCCGAATCTGATGGGAAAATTAATATAGTGAACAATTGTTTGGAAGGATATCGTCGTTTCTTTGTATCTAATAAAAAAACACAATGGGTCAAGTGGTTACTTCTGGCGGAATGGTGGTATAACACTTCCTTCAAATCATCCTCTATCCATCATGTTAACGCTCATAATTTTCTCTATAAGTTATTAGAAGAAATAAAATGACCGAGGTAACCACAAACCAACTTTGGAGCATAGGCTCTAGCCAACCTAGGCTCAGAGAGAGTTCTATATATATGATTTAGCTTTGTTTGCTTGGATTTCAGGCTAGTTATGAATGTTCTGGGGGTTTTTTATTTGTATTCAAGATTGGATGGTGGGATCCTTGAAACTACTGGATAGAATGATGTCTTTAGACCATTGGGCTATGGAGTCAATAGAAGGGAAGCAGAACTGGATCAAATCACTAAAGGGAATGTTCAAAGGGCAAGCTAGCGAGTAAAGTGCAGGTCTTTAGAACGGGGGGGGTGAAATGGTTTTTATCAGGGTGAGAGAGCAATTAAGGTTTCTCAGACCGAGATGTGAATGAGGAATAGAGGGTAATCGAAAGCAAAGGGAAATTAAGAATCCTTTGATCTGGATTAGCAGGAAACAACCTAAACTAAGGAGCAATTAAGAATTCCTTAACTTAGAAATCAATTGAAAACATTTATCTGCATAATCGTTAAAACAGAGTGTAATTAAACAAATTCTGAGATATTGTTCCAGTTATAGCATTCTGATTCAGAAATACATTAAAGATTGTGGAAAAACTTTAAGAAAGATAATGATAACATATGAAAATACTTGTCTGTCAAGGATAGTTTTAGGGGCGAATGTTCGCCCTTTGGCGAAATTAAGGGGTTTTAAATTTTTAGTGGGCGAATATTTTGTATCATAGTACATTTTTACAAATCACCTCAAATAGCCCACCTTATTTTAAGGGAGAGGGTAAAAAAGGTAAATTTAGCCCTTGAAATTAGGACTTACAACCTTCCATTCGCCCATTTTCAAGAATAGGTTTTATTTAAGTGAATCCATTCGCCCATTTTCAAGAATAGGTTTTATTTAAGTGAATCCTATGGGCCAAATACCATATTTATAAAAGAGGTATGGTAAATTAATAAAAATATAAATAAATGAGAGGTATGGTAAATAAATAAAACATTTTTTATATTTACTCCATAAGTCACCTTATATACATGTAAGGGTGTAAACAAATAAAAATATAAGTAAAGTGGAGGTATGGTAAATAAATAAAACGTCTTTTTATACTTACTCAAAAGGTATGGTAAATAAATAAAAATATGAATAAACTAGACGTATCGTAAATAAATAAAACCTCTTTTTATATTTAGTCCATAACCCTCGTTCTATTTATGAAGGCTCAAGAAAGAGGTTTTATTTAAGTGAATCCTATGGGCCAAATACCATATTTGTAAAAGAGGTATGGTAAATTAATAAAAATATAAATAAACGAGAGGTATGGTAAACAAATAAAACATTTTTTTATATTTACTCCATAAGTCACCTTATATTTACGAACACTCAAAAATGGGTTATATTTAGGTGAAACCAATGGCCAAAATACTATGGGACAAATACCATGGACTAGATTGTTATTAATACCATGCAAAAAACCATTATTAACCCTAATATTAGAATTAATAAAAATAAAAATGGCACATGGTATTGGCCCATGGTATTCACCAAAATGGCACATGGTATTGACCCATGGTATTCACCTAGAATGTAGCCTATTTAAATGGGGCTATTAAACAAGCATGTAGCCTATGCTAAGATTCACTAGGACTTTACAAAGTTTTATTATTTAGTGAAAGACTCGCCAAGATCTTACAAGATTTTATAATTGAGTAAAATATTCGCCATGCCTGGTGAGAGATTCGCCAAAAAATTATATAAAAATATAATATTATTGATAAAATCGCCTTCCATTTTTCCTATATACCATGGAGATTCGCCCATTTATTATATTTATAAATTTAGGGGGGGTTCTTAAAATTTTCCCTGTTGTCTGTGCTTCACTCAACACATGAATCCTGTGAAATATCTTGTCTTTATTCATCAATCCAGCCTGTTGGCTCAGTCAATGATGCAATAGCTTTACAGTCTTTTTGATCAAAATTCTATAGAAATGTCTAAGAATCCACCCTTACATACTTCGAATTGTGAAGTATTTATACAAAAATTATTACAAAATATCTCAAACTAATTTGAGATTTAATATATGAAATAAGAATATCTTCTTACAAGAATATAGAGACAACTATTGAACTACTTCATGTTGTCCCTTTATTTTGGTACTCCTGGCCTTTATGGTTTGATTTTAGCCCTTTATGTTGCTTTTTTGTTTGATCTTTTACGCTGGAAGCTTCATCTACTTTTGGATTTCATGTGATACACTTTGACACTGATACTCTTTCACTCTGATAATCTGTCTTCATCTTTTTACTTGGTTGTTTTACTTTTACTATACTTTAACCTTTTTACTACATATTTCTCACAGTAAATCAGTCAATTTCTACCATGTTTCAGCATTAGGTAATTAGATCTTAAGCATCCTCCTATATATTTCATCTACCTTGGTGTACTTGGAAAAATTACTCTTATTGATAAACAAGTGTTTTACCTCATGCTGGAGGTAAAACAAGTTTTCAAATGTCTAATAAAGTACTTTGCCTATTAGAAATGCCTTGACTGATGATGTACTGGCTTGTTCTTTTTCTAGCTCTCTGATTTTGTTTTTGTAATCCTGCTGTGTCATGGGCTTGTCATTTATTACTAATGGACTGGGTAACCCTTTCTCTCTCAAAATTTGAAACATAGCCATAAATCTATCAACGGCTACCTGCACATTTTGGCCCTTGTCCTCCAAGTTTAGCATTAAGTTTCTCTTGGAGAGGACCTTTCTTACCTCCAAAATTGTTTATGTTCTATCCTCTATATCCAATTGTTGAAGCTCATACTTGTTTTTACTATTAAGGAATTGGATGATTTTGGTGGCATCTTCGAGCATCTCTCCTAATTCTTATTTTACCTTTTGGATGGCTTCTGTAGCCATCTTTATTAAATCTATTTGTTCAAAAATAACTTGAATAGATGGCCAAATATCATTGACAAAGTCAATAATATTGGCCCACAATAGTTCCTTAGCTTGCCGAAGGGGTTATTTCAGTATTAGGTCCTTCTCCATGGCTTTCAATCTCTCATTCATCATGGTAGATTTCTACACTTCTTCCTTGTGCGCTTTCTGCACTTCTTCCTTGTGCATGATTTTAGCAAGCTTGTAATCAGTTTATGGGCTTGTCACCTTTTCTTTCAGCTTATTCATCTCTGTTGCCTGTATGGACATCTCTTCCATAGCCTTAACTAACTTTGCTACTTCTTGATCTGATGTACCTGCTGCTTATGTAGACTCTGTTGAAGCTGGTTGTGTTGTGGCCATAGGAGCTGTGGGAGCCAATGAGGCAGCCAATGTGGAAGGAACAACTGTTGAGACTGTTGGGATGACATTCACTGAGGTTGTGGAAATATCAGTCTACTTCAATTGGATTAAAGTGTTCAATTCCTTCTTTGTCTCCCTTAACTGATCATTTAATTTTAAGACTAAGTCCATCAATTCTTCATGTCTGGTTTTGTTTTCCAAGACTTCCTATGTCTGGGGATGCTGCAGTTGAGGTATCTTCAATTTCTTTTTAAGTGTTGCAATTTCATCATTCTTTTTCTTAATTATTTGCTTAGTGGCTTTGATGTCTTTGGGATCATGTCCCAATTCAATCACTAAGTCTTCCAAAGACTTAATTCTAGTGTCTTTTGCCTATGAGGAGGCCTTCTCCAACTAATACTAAGATGAGATATTGGTCAATCAATTCTGCAATTGATGGGCAGATATGCCTTTTGCAGTAAGGTTGGAGTAAATCATTTCTCCAGCCTATGTGAAATTCAATTTGGTCTATGGTATGAATACCCCTTGCCAATACCTCAAAATCAATCTTTTTGTAATCTGTTGATATCCTTGGTTGTTGTACAGTTAGTTTTACGAAGGACATTTGCATCTTTCCTTCCTTGATGTCAAAAGCTGTCATCAACCTGGTTTGATTTGTTGGTGTCATCTTGAGATACTGTGCATAAGACTGTGCTTTCAATTTTTCATTTCTCATACTGATTTCTTTAAACCCGTCCTTAATATCCTTATCTTTATCAGAAGGCTTATTGAATGAGGAGACTTCTACACTGAGTTGTCTTTCCAACATTTCATTTTGTGAAGTAGATGGCTCTTGTGTTTCTCCAGATGGAGTTGTGCCCCTGCTCATGTCAAACTCAATATTAGTCACTTTTGTTGAGCCTTCTGTGTCTTTATGTTCTAAAACAGGATTGAGTCTTGGCCTTTTTCTCTGGCTGCCTTAATACTGCACATTGGATGTGTCCATGCCTGAACTGGAGGCTCCCTCTCTGTTCCTCTTGGGATTGTTTTCCTCATTCTGAGGGGTTTTTAAAACAACAGGGGTACTCATGGTTTCTTCTTGTTGTGGTACCTACATGAATGAGATTTTATCAAGTTGTCTCTCTAGATAAATCAAGGTGTTTTCAACATCTAACTTTGTACTATCCCTATCTACAAGAGTGTTTTCCAACCACTCAAATTGATTGGCATATCTTTTTATCTCTGGTATGGGGTGATGAATGTAAGGCCCTGTTGTGCTGTACAACAACCCCCCATTTCTAAAAAACTTTTACACAAACTTTTTAATAAGAAATGGGTCCTTTTTTAAATAAACTTAGTGAAATTTTTGATTTGATAAATAAATCTGGTATTGACCTCATTATAAGAAAAATCATTTATTAAAAGGTTCGATGTAATTGATTCATTTTGTAAAGCCTTTTAGATAAAGTATAAAGTGTTCCTTTAAAAAACATCATAAATAATTCTACATTGCCATAAAGTGATCGGAGATCGCGTATCGTAATGATAAAGGGATACACATAAAAAGGTCCTCATCAAATTTGCCAATCCGATAGAGGTAATCACAATCGGCAATCAGAGGTATCATATAACAAAGAACAGAAGCATAAGCTGAACCTCCGATTGCGATTAATAAATAAGGCGTGCATCTCAAGAATAAATCATTCGCAAAAATGGTTTGCATGCATAAGTTTTTTAAAATTAATAAATCAAACCAATTTAATGAAAACATACCCCGCCTTATTATAGTTTCACTTTATCACAATTGGAGATATTTGTTTCAAGTGATGAAGCCTTACCCTTTTGAAATTCCCGATTGCGATTTGCGATTTATCACCGATCGCCAATCGGGGAAATCCAAAGACACGCTTGAGATAATCATTCATATATGATCGATGTGACGGGTATTTATGGTATTTATTCATTACGATTGGGGGCTTGAATGGTTATTAATTTCACAGTTAAGAGTAAATCCCTCAAGGATTTCATTTGTGGTGGTTCTTAATTACATCTGACTTATCATATGTCAATTGCCTTAATTTTGTTCATTTTCGTATTGTCTTTTAGCGGAAATATCCCTATGTTAAGGTTTTTAATTGTCTGTGCAGAGTTTCTTTGAACTCATGAATCTAGAAAATATGGGGAAGAAATATAAGAAGACCAAGGAACCTCCTGTAGTTAAAGAACTAGAGCCGAGCAAGAAGGGGCTAACATCAAATAAAACATTCCTCAGTCTAGGAAATGCGAGTTGGGAAAGAATCTACAATTTGAAAGAAGCAGAAAAGCCCGAAGAACTCGAAGAGGAAGCCACAGCCGATTCCACCAGCAAATCAGAAGGAACTCTCAAAGAACTGGCCTGTTCATACCTTCACAGAATAGCAGTGCGGGCCAAAATTTTGCCATACACTGATGTGGTTAGATGGGGCATTGAGAAAATCCCAATTGTAGACCAAACAATTTCCATGGTTGATGGAAGAATATTAAAGTCATTTAAACTTAAAGATCTCAGGCAAATGTACCATCTATATCCACCTGAGAAGCGCTATAACAAGGCATTTCTGGAAGCATTTGCAAAAGAAAATGACTTGGAATCGGACCCGATTAGACATTGGAGGAATTTCCCGAATAAACATAAGCACGAGTCATCAGGTAAGTATTCTGTTGAATCATTAGCCTCTCCTTATTGCTATGTTGGCGCTATGATGTGTAGACTATGGGGACAACATGACTCTGCAAAATTTACTGGAGATATGGTTCCGTTAATGGAAGCTGCGATTTAGGGTTATGTTATGGATTGGGAAAATATTTTATGTGATAGCATAGCCACTGAGATACTAGAATTCAGAAGGAAAATGTATGCAACTTCCTGGAACGTTCCTCCTTTTTACTACAGTGCATATATTCTTGACATTATTTGTTTTAATTCTAAATACCCCGTATGGATGGTGGTGGACTTCCAAAGATCCTAATCCTTTTCATATCTATCACAAACAGTTGTCGAAGGCCCACTATAAGAATCACTTGTACAAAATTTACAATGGTTTTGTCCTTCCTGTATACTATTCTATCTTCAATAAGCCTACCCTTAGGATATCTCATGAAGCAGCAATTGACCTAACAACAAGCTAGTTCAAAGAGGATAAATTTACTTATGTAAGGCTTTTTGGCAGTCTTACCAAACCTCATGTTCTTCCTCTATATGTTCATGATAAACTGTTAGCCCGAGAGTTAGTATATCAGATAACAGTTGAAGGAATGTTAAAAACCCTAAGGGATTCCAAGAAACATATGTGGCCTGCATTCCCCCTTTGGTGTGGTGTTTTTACCTTACATGATTATAAAAATGCAAAGAAATAGGCAGAGAAGATTCAGATGTTAAATCTTGCAACCATCCCAAATAGGCAATATGACCCAAGGAAGGTTGCCTATAATGTTACTTCCCAAGCTAAGCTTACCAGATTTGATCATGAAGAAGATGAATTTGATGATCTGTTTTCTTCAGCTAAACTATTTTATCAAGTTAACAGATTGGCTAGTATCAAATATGGAGAAGAGAGACTAGAAAAATTCAATAGGTTCAGAGCCCAGAGATTGCAAACTCTGCCTTTGGATTTATTATCTACAACCCCAAAAATTCAGCCACAGAGTCAAAGTAAACAGAAAGCTGTCGATAATACTCCTGTAGTGGAGAAGGTTCCTGAAAATGAAAAGTTGCCAGAGCAGGAGTAGAGACAAGAAACAAGTAGCGGACCCCTTGATTCAAGCATTTATGTTGATCCTAAACTAATCAAGGAATGGCAACAATATGATTCCATCATTAGTAATATTGAGAGCATGCTAGGATTCAGTACACCTGAGGTGACCACTGTTATAGACATATTTGGGCACTGCAACCCCAATCACATATGTCCATAAAACAAGGGCTTCTAAGTCCCTAAAAGTTTTGTTTCATACCCTAAAGGAGCAAGGTCAACTAATTACATCATCTCCCAGAAGTTTTCCATGAAAAACCACTCAGAACTGGTCAAAGAAGGACCATACAGATTGCCCAGTGCAAAGGGTGCGATGCATCTCACCTGCCAAATGCAAAAAGTGCGATGAATAATAGAAATCCCTTCTGTAGGGTGCGATGAGCGAGAGCAGACAAATGGCACAAGTAGTTTGCTAGGTGGAGACCCTGAGAATCTTCTAGAAGCTTCTCATTTGACACTTGCCTCCCTGAATTCGCCCAAGGATGAGTAGGAGATCATGCAATCTCCAAATGGAACCAAGAACTATCAGAGAGGTGACACTAATCAAAATACCAGAAGTTGACTCACCCCCCTGCAAATATCTATAAATGGATCCCTCATCCCAGAGATCCAAAGGTTGGAATTTGGTAGTTTGAAAAGAGGTGCTGCCGGTTTCTCTTTGAAGACATTGTTGGGTGTTCTTGCTTTGTGTGGGGTGAAGACGGCTTTCAAGCTGGGAGGATGGTGTTGGGTTAGACCAAATGGTTGTAATCCTCTCTTCTACTACTTTTACTAATAAATCTATTTGAGATTTCCCCATATACTTGTGTATCTCTGAATATTGTGTTGATATATGCATTTGTATGGTCAATATATATCTGATCCTATATTGTTTATAGTGAAAAATCTCTATGCTTTGATGGTATTATGCTGTTGTGAATCTACAGATGCTCTTTGAAGTGGGACAAGTAAGGAAGCAGTGGCGAGATTCTGTCAAAGGGGAAAGGAAACAAGCGAGGAGCCAAGCAGAAAACTGAGGTTGGTACTCTCTGCTTCTTTCTCATCTCTCTCTTGTAAAGGAAAAACAAGTGACTTTAATCTGTTTGTTTCTAAGATAGCTACTCATCTTAGTGGGACTAGCAGCTTTGAATAGACACTAGATTTCCCGATAACAAAATGGCAACCAAAGTGGGAGTGATTAGTTTGATTGTTTGTCTCTATTTGTTTGATTCATAAACCACAGATGAAGTCTGAAGTTAAGCTAGCTAGTCTTTGAACTGCATTTTCTATGCAAGTACAAAGTAGATCAATGCTGCTTCAGTCAATCTCTGAGTTTTTTTATGAACTGAACAATTGACTTGCAAACATCCTAAGTTCCCTAGAGGTAGCTTTAGTAACCTCATTAGATCAGCCCTTGTACTTTGTAGTTACTGGCTATCATTTGCTCGGCCTAAATCCCTGAACTAGGCTGCAAACTGTGACGAAAACCCAAGTTAAAGTCTCGTCCCTGGACCATCGCACCTTCTATTCTTGGCAATCTGGATGCATCGCACCTCCCGTGTGCAGTAGGTGGGATGCATCCCTGTTTCCTTGTGTTACAGGTGCGATGATCAGACAAGACTAGTTCTGCCTCCAGATTTTGGTTTTTCTTCACTCTCTTCAGTTTTATTCAGGAGTTTTGTTGTCTGTGATCAGTAGACCACTGTTGAAACCCCCTTTCTTTGCATCATCCAACCTCCATTGTGCAAATATTTGTGAATTTTTTTATGTATTTTTCACCATTCGCAGTTCTCATTTACAAAATGGTAGCTTAATCGAACTGTCGTATTTGGATTTGAAAGTGTCGCAACTGTCGTTTTCAGTCAAAGAAAAGAATCCTTCTCTTTTTTATAGTCTGTTACACTGTTACTCTTGTATTTGATCTGAATTAATAGTACTTCAACTGTCGAAAGTAGTTTTCAATTCAAAATCGTAAAGAGTCGTCTTGTCTCCCTTTTGTTTTTTTGAAAAGAAAATCGTTAGTACTGTTGCTTTGAAAGAAGATATAATTCAGATTTGTGCTTAACATTATTTTTGTCATTCACACATTAAGAAAGTGGAAAACAAATACATGCATGTGCATTTTCTTTTAGACTGCTTGTTGATTGTGATTTAGGACAGTGCATCTAGTGTGTGCTCTCTGCTCTATGTTGAAAGAATCTCATTTCTCTTTCCTTAGTAGCTAGGATTTTCATTTCAAAAAGAAGATTAAACGATTGTTTATCATCTTAGATTTCATTTTAGGAATTGTATATCTACATCACACGGTGAACCTGAAAGGAAAATTTCTTAAGAAAGATCAACTGTAAAATAAATTCAATGAACATAAAAACGCTTTGGAACCTAACGCACAACATTTAGAAGTCTAGGCTAGAGACGTAAACTGGCGTCGTAAAGCCTAGTAACTGCCACTTTCATCGTAGTTTGGGTGATTCCTCCTCTTTGAGACAACAAGTTTGTTGGCATTATGGTTCAAGTGTTGTCCTTGATGGCAACTCACTCAGTGGATGGTACAGGTGCTCAAAGGTTAGTACAGGTGATGGCAACTTAATCAGAAGACAGATCTCAATACAGCATGGCAAGAAAGCTCATACACGCTGTTTCGTTAAGCCCAAGTCGCGTGTACACGCAAGTTCGATTCATAAAAAGCGCGTGTATGTGGAAAGGTTCCTTTGGTTCATGGTGGTTAGACCTTGGAAGTTGTGCCTATGATTTCGGACCATTATGTCTCGACGGGCGTGTCGATCCCTAGTTTTAAAGTTGATGGTATTGTGTTACTATGGTTTTGGCTCTTGGTATTGAGAAAGGCCTAAGGCTATATAAGGAGAAGAAGATCATTAGGCAAAGATCATCTTTCGACAAGGCATGAATATCTAAGAGAGAAAGAGATCTGATATGCAGGTTCTGAGTTGGTTGATCTGAGCTAAGGAGAGATCTCATCGGTTGATGGAGAACTAGATCTAAGGAGAGATCGGGATCAAATGGTTTGAAATGCACTATCATGTTATGGTTGATTATGCGTATTTCTAGATCTGCATATTGTCGCAATGTTACGTTCTGAGTCTAACTAATATCTGGTACAGCTGCAAGTTGAGAAAGTTTATTTTTAGATCTGTACGCAGGTTGGCTTCGGTAAAAGCGCGTGTATACGCGGTTTCTGCTCATTAAAGTAGCGTATATATTTTGAAGCTTGATTTGGGTTTACAGTGGGATCTGACTGTTATTACAGAGTTCTGTAGTCTGCTCTGTGTTCTGGTAACTGGTGATTGACAGGGTTCAGTGGTTCAGTGATTCAAAGTTGGTTGTTTTATGCTTCAATGATCTGTTGTGAAAATTGAATGAATTGTGGTCTTCAGATTGTAATGTTGTGCTTCAGGAATATCCAAGTCTGAAAATGTATGAAAAGTGATACCTGGAAGAAGGAAGATTGTAGGTCAGCACCTACGTACTAGTATCTTGGCTAGTACAAAAGCAAAAGGGGGTTGGAGCTCCCTTCCAAGGAAGTTTGGAGAACGAGAGAAGGTTGAAGCCTTCTGCAGGTTGTAGCCTGCGTACTGGTATAAGGCTGCACCAGTACAAAAGATTGTAAACTGAAGTTTCATATTAAGAAAGATAGAGACAACTTGCAGCAGGTGGTTTTCACCCACATTGGGTTTCCACCTTATATCTTGGTGTTCATGTGTGTGGCTTTTTATCTGTTCTGTTATACTGCACATGTTTACTGTTAATATGATGAATAATGTCCTGATGCACTTAATTGAAGAATAAGCCAACTAAATTGTGAAGTTTTCTGCTTATACGCTGTTTTACTTCGTCACAGTAGCGTGTACACGCTGGTTCACTTAACTGAAGTAGCGTATATGTTTTGGGCATTTGAAAAGTTTGATTAATCTGATAATACTGATTCACCCCCCCTCTCAGTATTATTTCCAACAATTGGTATCAGAGCAGGTCCTTCAGAGAAGCTTGATCGCTTGAAGGAAGATCATTCATCATGAGCAACTACGAGAAAGAAGCATCAATCAGGCCACCGGTTTTTGATGGAACAAATTTCAATTATTGGAAGGTAAGAGTTACTGCATATCTTCAATCTCTTGGTACAGAAGTTTGGGACATTGTAGAAAAAGGCTATGCTTTTCCTTCAGCTACTCCTACAGATCCAGATGAAAAAAAGGCATATGAAACAAATGCAAAAGCAGTCGCTACCCTATTAGGAAGTATATCTCAAACAGAATTCATGAAGGTCATGCACTTCAAATCAGCAAAAGAAATATGGGACAAAATGATCACTAGCTATGAAGGAGATGAACAGGTAAAGGAAGCTAAACTTCAAACACTCAGGATTCAATATGAGACTCTCAGGATGTATAATGATGAAAGTGTGGCTAATTATTTTCTCCGGGTAGATGAGATTGTTAATTGTATGAAAAACTTGGGTGAAGAAATAAGAGAAACTATAGTAGTTCAAAAGGTTCTAAGATCTTTATCCCCCAAGTTTGAATCTAAAGTATCTGCAATAGAAGAAAAAGAAAATCTCCGTGTTCTCACTATGTCTCAGCTACATGGAATTCTAACCGCTTATGAAATGAGAAAGGGAGGTCCATCTGACAGAAGGGAAGCTGCTTTTAAGGCATCAGGAAAAGAAGATTACTATGAAGCAAGCCATGTTCCAGAAGAAGAGGAAGAAGAATCAAATTTTGTCAGAAATCTTCAAAGGGGTTCTGGAAGGTTCAGAGGTAAGCTGCCTTTCAAATGTTTTGCTTGTGGGAAAGTAGGTCATTATGCTACAAAATGTCCTTATAAGGATAAAGGAAAAGAACCTGCTAGATGGAACAAGAAACAAAGTGCAGATAGGAAAAGCTACTACACCCATGAAGATAGTGATGGCTTATCAAACAGTGATGAAGATGAACAAGGTAATAAATATAAGCTGTTAATGGCATTTGAAGATGATGATTATGAGGATGCTATAGATGTGGATAATCTCTATAATGAAATCACTAGACTCAAGAGAAGCATAGAAGAAAGGAATGTGATTATTGATACTTTGCAATTTCAAATTGATGAAAAGGAAAAACATCTTGAAAAACTAGAAGGTGAAATTGTTGGTCTCAGAAAAGAAATTGAGAAAACAAAAACTATTAATCTTAAATTTGTCAAAGGATCTGAAACCTTGGATGAGATTATTAGTGTGCAGCGGTCTCCTCTAAACAAAACAGGTTTGGGCTATAATGGAGAAACCTCTCAAGCATCCACCTCAAAAAGTTATCTTGATGCAGCAAGAGGAAATGAGCGGAAGAACAATGAAGATAATCAGGTAAAGCAGGGACGAGTTACAAACAGAAACTATCAGGGACAATCCTCCTTAAGGATGAACAAAAGCTACAACCAACCACAGGTAAAATCTTCTCAGTTTGGCTCAAGAATAGATGAAAATAGAAATTACAATCAGTTGGCTGGTAGATTCAATAACCGCAGAAGCTTCTTCAATGGACAATGCTTTTCTTGCCACAACTTTGGTCACAGAGCAGCTCAATGTGTTGCATATAAAACAATCATGACTAGGGAAGCTCAAAAACAAAGAAGTATGACAGGGATTACAAAAAGGACCTATAACAACTTTTCGGTGCTTGAAAATGAAGTTGAATGTTCTATTTGCAATAATTTTGGTCATAAAGACTCTGAATGCAGGAGCAGGTTTCAGGAGAAAAAGGAACAAGCCACAAGCACCAAAACATGGAGAATAAAGGAACCTCAAACAGAAAGATGTGGGATAGCATTTTATGCAGAAGGACAGGAAAATCTATGGTACATTGACAGTGGATGTTCGAAACATATGACAGGTGATAAAGAAAAACTTGAATCTTATTCTACTTTAGAAAAGGGAAAGAAAGTCTCTTTTGGAAATGATACTCCTGCTACTATAAAAGGAAAAGGTATTTCTCCTTTAAAAGAAAAGGTCAAGGCTAGAAATGTTTTGTATGTTGATGGATTGAAACATAATCTTCTAAGTGTCAGCCAGATGTGTGATCAAAAAACAGAGGTTATTTTCAGATCGAATGGATGTCTTGTTCGTGATCTTGATACAGGTAAAACAGTTCTCAAAGGCAAAAGAACTCCAAATAATCTGTACATATTTGAAGAAGAACAACAACAATGCTATCTTAGCAAGGATGAAGAGCACTGGTTATGGCATCGAAGGTTGGGACATCTAAGCTTCTCACAAATAAGGAAAGCATGCAAATATCAGGCAGTTCGCGATCTTCCAGATATCAAAATTCCAGACAACACCATATGCAAATCTTGTCAGTTTGGAAAGCAGACCAGAACTAACTTTCCAGAGAAGGAAGGGTCAGCTAGCTTGCCTCTTGAGCTAGTCCATACAGATGTATGTGGTCCATTTAGGAAAAGGTCACCTCGAGGAGAAGAATATCTGATATTATTCATTGATGATTTCTCAAGGTTTGTTTGGTTAGGGCTTATGAAGCACAAAGATGAAGCATTCGAAAAATTCAAATCCTTCAAAGCATTGGCCGAAAATGAATCAGGACACAAAATCAAGTGCCTCAGATCTGACAGAGGTGGGGAGTTCACATCAAATGAATTTTTTGATTTCTGCGATGAACATGGGATAAGAAGAGAATTCTCTACAGCTAGAACTCCTCAGCAAAATGGGGTTGTGGAAAGAATGAACAGAACTATCCAACAAATGGCTCGTGCTATGCTCGATGAATCAGGTACTCCTGCAACCTTCTGGGGAGAAGCCGCACATGCTGCTGTTATCATTCTTAACAAAACAAATGTCCGAGTAAACAGCACTCAAACACCTCATGAGCTTTGGAGTGGTAAAACTCCTTCCGTGAAGCATTTCAAAATCTTTGGGAGCAAATGTTATATTAAGAACACTGATGAGCAACTTGGCAAACTTGAACCTAGAGCAGATGAGGGCATTCTTCTTGGTTATTCTCCACATAGCAAAGCATACAAGTGCTACAATAAAAGACTTGGCAGAATTGTTGACAGTATTGATATAGTGGTTGATGAGAAGGGATATATTCCTAGGCAAGTTCATCATGAAGAAGATGAAGGTTACTCTCAAAGGCGAAATGATGAAGAAGAAGAACCTCAAGAAGAAGAAGAATCTCAAGAAGAACCAGAGGAGCAGACAAGAATAGAAGAGAAGACTCCATCCAGATATGTCCAAAAGAATCATCCAGAAACTCAGATTGTGGGGCAGAAAGAAGCAGGAGTACAAACAAGAAGGACACTTGCAGAAGCTTCAAGCTACTTGGCTCTACTCTCCTCCATTGAACCACAAAATGTGAAAGAAGCATGCAAAGATGAATGTTGGGTCAAAGCAATGGATGAAGAACTTGAGCAAATCGAAAGGAACAACACTTGGGAATTGGTTCCTAGACCAAAAGATAAGAATGTAATAGGAACAAAATGGGTCTTCAAGAATAAGTTAAATGAAAATGGAGAAGTAATTAGAAACAAGGCCAGACTTGTTTGTAAAGGGTATGCACAGCAAGAAGGAATAGATTTTGAAGAGACCTTTGCTCCTGTGGCAAGACTAGAGGCCATCTGAATGTTCCTTGCTCTCTCAAGCTTTCAAAACTTCAAGGTATTTCAAATGGACGTGAAATCAGCCTTCCTGAATGGAGACTTAGAAGAAGAAGTATATATTGAGCAGCCAGATGGGTTCATTCTTGGGAATGATCCAAACCTTGTATGCAGATTGAAAAAGGCTCTCTATGGGCTCAAACAAGCCCCAAGGGCTTGGTACTATCGGTTGGACAAATATCTTCACCAACAAGGCTTTTCAAAAGGATCAGCAGATAGCAATCTCTATATAAAAGTTGAAAATAACAAATTGCTAATTCTTGTTGTTTATGTAGATGATATTATTTTTGGCAGCAATGAAGAAACTATGAGTCAAAACTTTGCCTTGGTTATGCAGAAAGAGTTCGAAATGTCACTTCTTGGAGAATTGACATATTTTCTTGGATTGCAAATCCAACAAAATGAAGGAGGTATCTTCTTGTCTCAAACCAAATACCTCAAGCAGATCTTGAAGAAGTATGGCATGGAAGAGTCAAAACCAGTATGTACACCCATGGTTACAGGATGCAGCCTCAGTGCAAATGATGAATCAGCAGCAGTTCACCAACCCACTTATAGATCCATGATTGGGAGTTTGCTTTATTTGGCAGGTACTCGACCAGATATTACTCATGCAGTAGGGATGGTTGGAAGATTTCAAGCCAACCCAAAGGAAACCCATCTTCAGGCAGTCAAAAGAATCTTCAAATATCTTCAAGGGACCCAAAACTATGGCTTATGGTATCCTAGAAATACAGATCTCACTCTTCATGCTTACACAGATGCAGATTGGGCTGGAAGTGTGGATGATAGGAAAAGCACAAGTGGAGGTGCTTTCTTCATGGGTTCCAGATTAGTGTCTTGGTTCAGCAAGAAGCAAAGTTCGATTGCCTTATCTACAGCTGAAGCAGAATATGTGGCTGCAGCATCTTGTTGCACACAACTTCTTTGGATGATGCAGACCTTGCAAGACTTTCAAATCACTTGCACTCCACCTGTCTCTATCTTATGTGATAATACAAGTGCAATCAGCATTTCAAAGAATCCATTCATGCACTCAAAGACCAAGCACATACCAATCAAGTACCATTTTCTTCGGGAACAAGTGCTTGAGCAGAAGGTCAAATTGGAGTATGTTCCTTCTAAGGAGCAAGTTGCTGATATTCTCACAAAACCACTGCCCAGGGAAACTTTTGAATATCTCAGACAAAAGCTGGGAGTAGTTGATGCTTCATCCTGTTGTTGAAATTTGTTTGTTCTACAGAAAAGTTGTTATACGCAGGTTACAGAAGGGATATGAGCGTATACACGCGGATTTATGTTGAGTAAGTTGCGTGTATGCTGGACGCTTGTTGCAGAAAGAATATCCGCGTACATACGCTGCTTTATACAGGATAAAACGCGTATATGAAGTTCTGAACAGCAAAGGAAAACTCTGAAGTTCTGAACAGCAATAGGAATGTCAGAAGTATTCAGGCACAGTTTCAGGGAGTGCAACAGGCACAGGTTCAGGGGGAGCAGCTCAAAAGTCTCATAAAGCATTGTTGGCATTCAGATGTTTTGGTTGATTGGTTTAAGAAGGAGCTCAGAAAGAAATTCTCGTTGCTGATCTAACAAGACGTTTATCAGATGCTGCTGGTGTCTTTCCTAAGTCTTGGTCTAGATCTGTTGTCTCTATGTCATGTATCTCTCTTGTCTCTTTTATGGTGTCAAGGTCATGTAACGGCCTTTGTTGGTTTCCCCACTATGCCTGGGATGAATGATGAAATGTTCATGTATTATCATGGTTAGGTGGATGAGTCAATATTGATGTATCCCCACTTGGTTGGGTGGATGAGTCATTTTTTGTATATCCTCACTTAGTTGAGAAATGGATGTATGTATGAGTCTTTGGTTATAGGAAGGTCTTTTATGATGTATAGAGTCATGTTCTTCTTGAAGAACATCTTTTGCAGATCTTGCCTACAGTCAAGGGGAGCATGAACAGCACTTGGTGAGCAGGATGGATAGACTGGTACTCTTTGGCATTCACAAAGGGGGAGCACACTTGGAGATTTCAGCATGTACTCAGGGGGAGTATGGACAGCAGTATGGACAGCAGAAGGATTACCAAGGAAGAGAATATCTTGGTCCTCCCTTTGCCCTTGATGTCAAAGGGGGAGAGTGACTTGGTGTGGTGGTTGCCATCAAGTCCAAAGGGGGAGATTGTTGGCATTATGGTTCAAGTGTTGTCCTTGATGGAAACTCACTCAGTGGATGGTACAGGTGCTCAAAGGTTAGTACAGGTGATGGCAACTTAATCAGAAGACAGATCTCAGTACAGCATGGCAAGAAAGCTCATACACGCTGTTTCGTTAAGCCCAAGTCGCGTGTACACGCAAGTTCGATTCATAAAAAGCGCGTGTATGTGGAAAGGTTCCTTTGGTTCATGGTGGTTAGACCTTGGAAGTTGTGCCTATGATTTCGGACCATTATGTCTCGACGGGCGTGTCGATCCCTAGTTTTAAAGTTGATGGTATTGTGTTACTATGGTTTTGGCTCTTGGTATTGAGAAAGGCCTAAGGCTATATAAGGAGAAGAAGATCATTAGGCAAAGATCATCTTTCGACAAGGCATGAATATCTAAGAGAGAAAGAGATCTGATATGCAGGTTCTGAGTTGGTTGATCTGAGCTAAGGAGAGATCTCATCGGTTGATGGAGAACTAGATCTAAGGAGAGATCGGGATCAAATGGTTTGAAATGCACTATCATGTTATGGTTGATTATGCGTATTTCTAGATCTGCATATTGTCGCAATGTTACGTTCTGAGTCTAACTAATATCTGGTACAGCTGCAAGTTGAGAAAGTTTATTTTTAGATCTGTACGCAGGTTGGCTTCGGTAAAAGCGCGTGTATACGCGGTTTCTGCTCATTAAAGTAGCGTATATATTTTGAAGCTTGATTTGGGTTTACAGTGGGATCTGACTGTTATTACAGAGTTCTGTAGTCTGCTCTGTGTTCTGGTAACTGGTGATTGACAGGGTTCAGTGGTTCAGTGATTCAAAGTTGGTTGTTTTATGCTTCAATGATCTGTTGTGAAAATTGAATGAATTGTGGTCTTCAGATTGTAATGTTGTGCTTCAGGAATATCCAAGTCTGAAAATGTATGAAAAGTGATACCTGGAAGAAGGAAGATTGTAGGTCAGCACCTACGTACTAGTATCTTGGCTAGTACAAAAGCAAAAGGGGGTTGGAGCTCCCTTCCAAGGAAGTTTGGAGAACGAGAGAAGGTTGAAGCCTTCTGCAGGTTGTAGCCTGCGTACTGGTATAAGGCTGCACCAGTACAAAAGATTGTAAACTGAAGTTTCATATTAAGAAAGATAGAGACAACTTGCAGCAGGTGGTTTTCACCCACATTGGGTTTCCACCTTATATCTTGGTGTTCATGTGTGTGGCTTTTTATCTGTTCTGTTATACTGCACATGTTTACTGTTAATATGATGAATAATGTCCTGATGCACTTAATTGAAGAATAAGCCAACTAAATTGTGAAGTTTTCTGCTTATACGCTGTTTTACTTCGTCACAGTAGCGTGTACACGCTGGTTCACTTAACTGAAGTAGCGTATATGTTTTGGGCATTTGAAAAGTTTGATTAATCTGATAATACTGATTCACCCCCCCTCTCAGTATTATTTCCAACAAAGTTCCAGTACAGACTTGTGCTCCCATGTACTGTCGAGTATATATTGGGAGACCACAATAGGCTATATCCTTTATCCTTAGGAAGCCGTGTCTGCTACCCTATCGATTGCAATGCACTGAACACAACACTCGGGAAGATTGACTGCCGTACTGTAAAAAGTATTCTACAATTTTGTGATTGGTTTGGCAATCCCTCTATCTAGATTTCCAGAGTAGTCTCTTTTGTTCCTTTTCATACTCCTTAAGGTAAAAGGTCCATCTGAGCACTTTTCACTTCAGTCTCATTAAAAATCGAAGGCGACTAGAGTCATCTTTAGCTTTTTCTCGACTCTTAAAAATTGAAAAAGCAAGTTGTGTCAAAGCGTCTAAAATTAATTTAATTAAGAATAACATTTTCCCCTCTTATTTTGAGTTGACCGAATAATCCGCAATCGTGGAATAAAGTCAATCAAAACCCTATCATTTGCGGAGACTGACGAGTCAACCGTCTTTGACTCTGGAAACAAAACCATTCCGGGCCAAGCGAACTCGTTTAATTGGGTCAAAGTCTCCTGGTTTTTTTGAAACTTGTGTTTCAACATCCTCTGAGACTCCAGTTACTCCAACCATTTTTGGTATCCCTACCTCTACAAAAGAAGTTCCGCAGTTATAAGAGGACATTGGATTGATCCTAGTGTAACAGTAAACACTTCAATTCCTGAACTAGCTCCATCTAGAATTGATTCGGAAGGTGTTACCCCTTCGGCATCTGTTGCTGCAAAATTTATACCCTCTTTGGCACTAGAAATATTTTATGGACCTAACGTTCTGCCTCTTCCACTCGAGTTGATTGCTATAGAAGAGATTATGGAGGATCTCCCATCTAGTATTCCATCGCATTTTGCAACTAGGATCCACCTATATCCTTTTACTTCAGAAGTTAATACCCCTTCATCGCAAGTTCCTGTAGAATCGCTACGAAGTCTTTTGGATAGACTTGATATGTCTGGACAACCATTGACATCTAGGATTGTGTCATCCGATACAGTGGTAGCAGAACCTCCTGCTACCACTCCGACGATGTTCATTGGTATACCATCTATCCCAACTAGCTCTCAACCACTAGAAGGAGTCCATCCAGGGACTGTTTTGACAGTATGGTCTGTTCCCATTTGTTCATCTGGAATAGTATCTAGAATCTCTTATGTTGAATCTCAACAAATTGATCCTTCACAACAATATCAATTTGGGCAGTTTGGTCTCCAAAGGCCAATCATTCCTTTGAGCATTGGATTGCCGCCATATGGGGGGCACTACACCCTTTCATTGTTCCCTTCGGGAGAACAACCATATGAGAGTTCACAACCGAATTCAGGTCAAATTGGAATCACATCCAGCGGTTGGATGCCAACACTGCCTCAACAACCAAGAGTTGTATACTCAATGCAACTAAGTCTACCTGTGTCGAATATCCCCACTACACCAGCTTTTGTGATAGTGTCACAAGTATAGCATTTCCTATTGTATGCCAACCTCAAGCTTCTTAGGTCGTTGTACAACAGCCTCTTGTCTTCACGACACAACCGCAATCACCAATTAGTGGCTCCTTAATTGGAGCAACTCAGGCTCAAACGAGTACCATTACCCCTCATCTTAGTCAAATGTCTAGTATTGGGCAACAACAAATGGTTTCACAACCATGGCTGGTGCAACATCAACAACCGCAATTCCAACAAGCTTACCAAGGACCTGAGCAACAAAACTTTGTAGGTAATGGGCAGCCATATATTCAAAACAGTTATCACCAATCGTCTCAAATTGGTTATGCCCAACCACCTTATCAAAGTTATCAGCATCAAATACATTATGCTGGTATGTAAAGACCCACTGCTCAGGCGATCCCATCTTATCCTAGGTACGCTTCGCCGAACCTGAATCAACAGTTTCCCTTTGTGGTGACTCTAGAGTTACCAGATCTAAATCGGCTAATGAACGATCCAATCGCTTATGCCCCTTGATGGCGGGCGATTCCTCATAAAATTCCCTCAGATATTCCTAAATTCAATGGAAATCCGGGTGAAGACATGTCGAATCATGTGATGACATTTCATCTGTGGTGTTCATCCAACACTCTCAATGATGATTTGATTCGGCTTCGCCCTTTTCAGTGAACGTTAACTAGTCCGCCAGAAAAATGGTACATAGAATTGCCTAGAGCTTCATTCGATAATTTCAGTGCCCTTGCCACAACCTTTTAAACCCATTTTCAATTGCCAATAAGATATGAAATAGGAACAGAGCTTCTTACTAATTTCAAGCAAATGACGGCCACTCACATATCCGATCATATTCATGAATGGCGATGTCATCGTTGAATGGTAAAAACATATGTCCCTGATCAGCTACTAGCTGAATGTTTTATTAATTCTTTGTTACCTTCTATAAATATGTGGCAAAGGGAGGGATCATCACTGAAGAGAAAGTCATTGCTCATGCGTAATATCTAGACTTGATCTACACTCATTCTGGCATGCTCTATGACAAAATCCCTGATGTTCCGAGACTAGAATTTTCCATTCCTCCTCCTCCTAAATCAAACAAAGACTCTCATGTCAGTGATAGCGTGATAGGTACGACGAGCACGAAATCAAAAAAGGCTACATCTAAGAAAGCCCGTAATATTTCTGATCAAAATGCAAATGAAGAAATTCTAGCCTCGGAGGTTAATGCCATGTCAACTGACAAAGGCAAAGAACCGAAGCAACTAGGAGGCAAGAAGAAAGGGAAGAGCAAAAAGAAGAAACAGGATGATTCGCCTCCTGAAAAATATTCTACAAACCCTTCTAGGCAAAAGAAACCTACTCAGCCATGCCTCATATGCGATGAGGACCATTGGATGAGAGATTGTCCATGTAAAGCTGAAGTTAAGAAATTCTTTAAGAATTAAAGAACCTCAACAGTATTGACTGATCTATTTCTAAACCCAGGAACCAATCTGGTTGCTAGTGACAATGCTTCCCCATCCCAAGTCCTTATTTTGTCCATTTTGAAACAGCAAAATGATGCTTTGATATCGACAAGGAATAAAGATTACGGGAATCCATAGCTGTCGAACAACAAGGCTACTGATCAACCTAGTAGTTCGACAACAACTTCGATTGAAGTTGTGCCACCCATCATTCCTGAGCTAATGATAAACCACCAAAAGGAGTTGTACACAAATCGACATTTAATCCTCGTGTCAGAGTGTCATAGAATTATAATATAGTAATCGCCGTCCGCTATGTCGACACTTGACGTATAGCAAAATTGCCCCTCCCAAAAGCAAGCTTTATTATCAGCAATAGGTGGGATTGACCCAGCAGATTCCAATCTTGTGGCCTTTAATCACAAAGGATATGACCCGCAGTTACCAGCTCAGCTCGCTTTCCTCATTCAAGTGAAAGCCCTCAACAAAACTGTTCATTGAACAATTATTGATGAGGGGGCATCTACATGTATTATGTCAATGAGTTGCTGGAAAACTTTAGGCTCACCACCCTTGTTGCGATCGTCGATGACGTTAAAAGCATTTGATGGATGAACATACACTCCATACGGGATTTTAAGTAACTTGCAAGTCGAACTGGGGGGAAAAATAGTAGAAATTGATGTGGAAGTTATCGATGGAAACCTCGATTACAACATCCTACTGGGAAGGCCCTGGATTTATTCTATGGTTGTCATTGTGTCGACATACTTCAGAAAGATTGCATTTCCCTTCCAAGGGGGAATTACAATTGTCGACTAACAGACATTCCTCCCCAACAGTTCGCAAGTTACGGGAAGCATTCCAATGATCCATAGAAGCTCTCAGTCACTTCAAAATATCATAGTAGGCCTACTAAAAGACCCTATATTGATGGGTACTTTTGCCCTACCACCTCCAAACAACTTGGTGGAAGTGGAAACGGTGGGAACCTACAATATGGTATCTTCCGTTCAAAAGATGTCCGAACACGATATTAGCATGGATCATCACTAAGTGTTGCCTCCAAGCCCAATAGGAATATTGTAGCAATCAATGTTCTCGGCATGGGAGGAAAACCCCAATGAACACTCATCAAGTGTTTGGGTAGATAGGTCTAAGGAGTATGGTAACTCTTCAAATCCTTGGTCGCAAATACATTCTACAGATGAAGGAATTGTTCAATCAATGAACATATAGGGGGCACCATGGGAAGATTACCACCATCGTTCCCATCTTCTAGATTACAACGAATATTACCCCGACAACCTTAATCATCCATCAGTCTTTGATTTTCTATCAAATACTGTAAATACGACGGATTCCAAGTGAAATTTTTCTAATATTGAAGAAACTATTGCCATAAATATCTCGACCAAACCAGATGTTGTAGAAAATATTAATGTTGGAAAATCTTGTTCTTATTCAGAATTGGAAGTATATTACGCTCTCTTTCGCCAGTTTAGAGATTTATTTGCATGGTCATACGAAGAAATGCCAGGCATTGACTCAAGCATAGTTGAACACAAAACTAAGATGTATCCAGATGTCAAACCAATAAGACAACGGCTTCGGTAGGTGCACCCAAAGAAAGCCGCTGCCATCAAGGCAGAAGTTGAAAAGCTTCTTCATGCTGGTTTCATTTACCCAATTCCTCTAACCAATTAGGTATCAAACAGTGTTCCTGTGATGAAAAAGCAAGGAACAATTAGAGTGTGCGTCAATTATAGGGATGTAAACCAAGATTGTCCAAAGAACAACTACCCTACACCCTTCATTTACCAGATAATTGATGAATGCACCAGATGTGAAATATTTTCGTTTATGGATGGATTTTTCGGGTATAATCAAATAAATATCCACCCACAAGACTAGTCAAAGACTGCATTTATCTATCCGTGGGGCACATTCGCGTATCGTAAGCTACCTTTTGGTTTAAAGAATGCAGGGGCAACTTTTCAGAGGGCAATGAATTATGCCTTCCATGACATCAAGAACATCGTTCAACCATACCTCAACAATCTTTCGGCTCACTCGCGAAAGCGGACTGATCATCCGTAGCATTTGAGAGCAATATTTCTACGTTGTCGACACTACAAAATAAGATTCAATCCGCACAAGTGTGTGTTTTACGTCAGTTCTGGTTGTTTACTTGGCTTTGTAGTTTCTAAGGATGGAATTCATCTCAACCCAACAAGGTTCAGGCAATCATCGATTTGCCTCCAGCTTCAAATTTGCTTCAGATTCAGAAACTCCAAAGGAAAGCAAACTTTCTGAGGAGGTTCATTCCAAATTATGTCGAACTTGCTAAAGGTTATACGCGTCTTTTGAAAAAATAAGTACCCTTCAACTGGGATCAGGTCGCACAAGCTTCTTTTGATGCTCTAAAGGAATCCCTAATAAAAGCATCATTAATGTACGCTCCTGATTATCAAAGAGACTTTAACCTGTATCTGGCTGTAGCAGATACAACCATCACAATGGTTTTAGTTCAAGAAGACAATGGAATTGAACATCCTGTTTATTATTTAAGTCGAAACTTAAATGATATAGAAAGCAAGTACTCATATGTTGAAAAGCTAGCTCTCGCTGCCGTTCAAGCAATACAGAGATTTCGACACTATGTTCTCTTTCGAAAAACTACCGTTTTGTCAGATTGCAACCCCATGACTTATATCTTGTCGTGACAGTTGCTTGGGGGCAAATATTCAAAGTGGATAGCAATTTTGCAAGAGTTTGATCTGGAATTCATAAAATCCAAATCAAAGAAAGCTCTAGTTTTCGTAGAATTACTATGTGATTTCCCATCGTCGTCGAATGATTCAACATCCAAAACAACAATCGTGGATGAAACTTTGTTTCTGATATCTTTAAGCGATCTGTGGTATGGAGATATAATCATTTATCTCCAAACCCAAACGTATAGGTCTAATACCTCCCGCTCAGAAAAACGACATACTCGAAACCAAGCAAAAGACTACATGATCGTCAGTGATACGCTTTACCATCGTGGTGTCGATACAGTTCTGCGAAGGTGCCTCACCCACGAGGAGGTTGAAAAAGTCCTGAATGATTTTCATTCAGGCACATGTGGGAGGCATCAATCTGGTTATGCTACGGCACAAAAGGTTTTACGAGCAGGATACTTCTGGCCAACAATGTTCAAATATTACATAACTACAGTCAGAAGTTTCCATGCTTATCAAATCTTTGACCACAAAACCAGAATACCACCCACACCTCTGTAGCCAGTAGTTGCTGTTGGGCCATTCGCCAAATGGGGCATAGATTTCATGCAATGTAATCCCACCTCGGCCGGGGGGCATGGGTATATCATCGTCACAATTGACTATTTTACGAAATGGGCCGAGGCGCTGCCTACATTAAAAAACAACGACAAAACAACTGCTCTTTTCTTTTTCAATCATGTAGTCACTAGGTTCGACGTTCCACAAGCTATAGTCACAGACCATGGATCACATTTCCACAATCACATGATGGTTGAATTGGCCGCCAAATTAGGACTCTCCCACGATAGCTCTACTCCGTATTATCTGTAAGCTAACAGGCAAGTTTATGCGATCAACAAAGTTCTGAAACGTATGCTACAAAGGATGATTGGAGTCCATAAACGGAGTTGGCACCTAATCCTAAACTCAGCCTTGTGGGCATACTGGACATCGGTAAGAAATGTGACCGGGTTTACACCCTTTCAGCTGGTGTATGGCCTGGAAGCAATCCTACCAGTTCAGTGAGAAATTTTGTCTCTCAAGCTCGCAGTTGATCTCCTCCCCGGAATTTCAGAGGAAGAGGCTCGTTTCTTAGAGTTAATCCAACTGGATGAAACCCGTGGTGATGCCACCTTGGCTAATGAAGCGCATAAGAAATGGGTCAAAACATAATGTGACAAGAATGTCAAACCCCGCATTTTCTCAAAAGGTGACCTGGTCTTGCTTTATGATCAAGAATCTGATAAATTTGGAGCAGGTAAGTTCTAGTCTTTGTGGATGGGTCCTTATATTGTTAAGCGTGCATTAGCAAAAGGGTCCTACAAGCTAGTAGTTTATGATGGAATTCCACTGTCGCAACCCCAAAATGGGTTGTACCTTAAGCGTTACTATGCTTGACTCGGCATGGTAACCTCTTCATATGCTTTTGTTACATTTTTGTTTTCGTTAAGAGTGATCATTTTGGTTAGGTAATCCACTTTTGCATTTTGCTGCAGATGTCAAACCCATTGGAATCATTTGTTGGATATGCCGATGGGGTGAGTTGTGGTACACGGGACCTATCTTCTACAGCTTGGGCCATCTTTGATCCAAGCGGCGAGTTAGTGAGTTTCAGATGGGTATGTATTGGTCAATCAACGAACAACATCGTTGAATATAGTGTGTTGATATAACTCCTCTCTGATGCCATCGCACATGGCATACACTGACTTGTCGTCAGGTTAGACTCACAGCTCGTCATTCTATAGCTTACAGGCATCTATTCCATTCAGAATCCAGCTATCTATCGTATGTTCCTAAGGGTCAAGATTTTGGAAAGGCAGTTCGATTCTATTCAATATCAACATATTCCCAGAAACTTAAACACATTAACCAATTCATTAGAAAATTATGTGTTAGATAAACATTTGCAACATTTGTAAAAGGAAAGCATTTTATCAATAACTGCATCAGGATCATATAAAATAACCAAAATAAAACTCTGAAAATAAAAAATATATATATGATTGTTTATAGTTTGTACATATTGTTCTGTGTCCAGGACAAAATCAGTCATACGACCCAAAAACTCAAAATGCAAAGGGGTGCCCTAGTCTAATGATGTTGATGATAACTAGTCATTGCCTGTGTAATCATGCGTAAGAGCCTAGTCCAACAGCTCGGCACGCCGGTGGTATGGCACTGTAATCTCAGAGGCAGCTCATCTGTCCTCACGATAGGAATACCAAGGGTGAGACCCTTGATCTGATCCTGCAACACTGCAAGGGTCTCGGATACATCCAAGTCGTGAAGGATGGCCCTCCCTACAGCCTCTCTTGCTGGAACAGTAGCTATTACTCTTAGACGCACTGCTGGTCGCACAGGCCCAATATCTACATAAGCACATGAGTTTTGATTAGTCTTGATGAACATTTGAAAAACACAAGAACATTATAAAAATAATAAACAGAGATATGGTCAGAAATTTTCACCTACGACACCCCACTGCTCAGTAGCTGGCAGCACCAAGTCTGGGTCACCCTAGAAGTCCATCCCAGCATATGGATACTCAGCATAAGTCATCAGATGGCGGTTGAACCACTCGAAGAAAGCATCAGAGAATGAAACCTACGATGGACGAGCATGTCTGGCCATAAGGTCGACCCATCTCTGCATCTGTGGCTCAGTCGGTGGTGGCAAGCCAAGTGAGATGTAATAGGGCTGCATCAGTGGGATGCTCTCCAAGGCAAAAGCGGTCAGAATTGAACCATAGCCAAAGTTCTTAGATCTTCCAGTTTTCACCTTGGTGAGTTGTTCTTTGATCACCGGAAGTACTGCATCACACCAGTTGAATACCTTGGGTTCGAGACATTCCAAGGCATACTGCATATAGGACCTGTTGGCCAAGTGAAGGGCCGCGCTACCAGCCAGTCTAGCAAAGGTAAATAAAATAGTCCTCAAGGACCGGCCTGTGACATCTCGGATACTAATCTTGCCATCCTTGCTCGGCTGAGATCCTTCTCTACAGTATCGACAAATATAATCCCTCACAGATTCGCCCCCATGGGCGGAACCTGATAGTGAGAGAGGGGCGCCACGCCTCAATAAACCGGTCAAGAAATAGATGTCCTTAACAGTCATGGGGATGGATTTTCCTCTTATCTGGAACACTTGGTTGGTAGGATCCCATGCATCGAGGAAATATTGCAACAAGTTGATTTGTTACCTCATGCTATACATGCGGAAGAACTTGAGCAAGCCACAGTTCCGCAATGCAGTTACCGTACCTAGATCATGAATGGAAACCATGTCCTCTTCTTCATGCTCACATTCATGCCATGTAACAACCATTTTTGTTCTGACGAATCTCTTAAAAAAAAACAAGAGAAGAATTAGGATCCTGATTTGGCAAAAAACATGAAAAAATTCCATGAAAAATCAGTGCAAAAGTTTTCCTCCTTGCGCCCATCGCACCCTAGCTGTGCACCAGGTTAGATGCATCCTAACTAGCTAGTAGCCAGCCTAGGATGCATCACACCTTTCGATGTGTACTAGGTGCGCTGGAGGCAGAACGAAATTTTCAAACCCCAGGGGCCCAGAAAAGTAGGAAAACATGCTTAGAATTCAAAAAGGAAAGAATGTAATTGAAAAGCTCAGGTTTAGCTCCTACCTGGTCCAGACAGCGCCGAAAATCGTCCAAAGAATCTCCCAAAATCAGCTGATGAAATCAAGGGGGAAAAACCTCCAGAGCTCCAACAGTCACAACTCCAAAAGAAATGGTAAAATGAGGGGTAAAAAACTATTTTAAGTTACTTTTCACATAATTTAAGTAGGGTATTATATTTTTAACTCATTTTCCAAGAATATGTCCTCATTTCTAATCAGTTTGACTGAGAAATTGAACAGGCAGTATGACCATCAAAAGAACATAGTGTTAACGATGAATTGAATATCAATGACCATTATCATGAGCAGTTTTACGCAAAGTTCAAGCTCGTTATAAATTAAACATAGAAATGAGCATATATTCCACCAGAGTTTAAGCTCATTAAAAAATGAACCCACCTTCGGTAAATAACCATTGTGAATGATTATCATTAGCTTTTGAGCCTTGGTCGTGTTCTTACCATCACCTCCACTCTGTTTTAGCCGATCATTCACCTCCATTTGATTGTTTACCCCTTTTGAGGAAACACTACGAAGAATGATCCTATTAGCCACCGTCTCTACACTATCGTGATTGGAAAGTTCCAAACCTTACTTGGAACTAGCTACTATTTGAAAACATCACTCGTTCCTTAAAAAACGAGTCTCTTTTAAGCTCTTTTCATCTGACTCGCAAAATATGAAAAGATTGTTGAGAAATTGGCATCTCCAGCTCGTTAAAGTGATTGGAAGTGCTATCCCTCCTCTAGATTTTAATCTTTTTGGACCTGAGGGATCATTACACAAAAAGATCAAGCGTTTTTCTTGTTCAGTTCGTTAAAACTATCAAAAAGGCATCCCTTTCGCATTGTTTTATACTTTTTTGGACTTAAGGGATTATATTACAAAAAAGGAATATTGGAGTTTTATTTCTGTCTCTTTTCAGACTCTTTAAAATTGAAAAGGATTGAGTTATCCTTGTCGTTAAACTCGTTAAAGCAATAGCGACAAACTTGTCCATTCAAACAAGAGCGAGTTTCATTGTTGCTAGGCTCGTTAAAATATAGTGACGGGTTTGCCCGAAGGGAAAATTATAGAACAAGCATATGTTATCCTCCTCAAGCTTGACAAAAATAAAGAGGTACTGGTCAGAAATGACTGGGGAAAATTGGGAAGAAAACTTGAAGAAAATTTATTGGTAGCAGGTCGCTCTTGAACATGACACTTTCACTCCATCACCATGATTGAGTCGGGTTGGGTTATTCCATTCATTGGTCATACCACCATTGGTCCACCGTACCATCCACTTTTGGGGTTAACGCTACCAATCCATTTCAGTGTCGCCGATATGTTCAAGAGAAGTCGCTCAGAGAATTCACCTACCCAGCTTGTGTCTCATCCGCTACAATACCTTCACGCTTCATTCTGTCATGACCGCCACCCTGAACCTTGTATCATCATATCGTTTTCACCTCTACAAAATCATTTGCTTCGTTCCGTGGCGTAGATGTGGGATCCATTAATGCCCTCCTACGACGGGTCACTTTTGTCGACATCAGCTCATTATCCAAGAAGCAGACCTAGGGACAACCCTTCCAGTACTTTGAAGCTTGCATGCCTCAATGGCAAGTTTCTCACTTCTGGCGACAGGTTTACACTAATGGCCTTCGACTGAAATATTTTGCATGGTGTTCGAAATCAACTCATATATTCACACCACGTGAATTGCACTGCAGTACCTTGAGGGTCATCATCATCATCGGTGATTCCTCTCGCGTTTGTTAACAGCTTACATCATTGGCTGGTAATCAGGAAATGCCCTTCCATGTTCAACATCAGAACATATTTTCACATCGATCGACTTGTACTTTCAGGTGGAGATTGAACGAGTATTGAAGACCCCGGATCTAGTTTCATCCATCTGGGCTGTGATATATTTAGGAAAATAAAGACATCAAATGTGCATCATTGCTGCACAAATAATCATCCAAACTAAGGGATGATGGCTCTACCAAAATAATCAGTCTGCACACAGACGGTTGTTTGTCCTATGTACATGAAAATGAATTTATCAAGTTGAGCATGGGAATGCCCGCCTCAGCTAGATCATGAAAATATTATGAAGATAATGTATTTTATTGTATCTTATTATAGGTCACCTTCCAATGCGAAAAACCTAGGATCCTCATTATAAAGCATTTCACCTGACATCAAAAGATTTACGACCTCATGCTTTAGGGGGAAACTATTATAGACATATTTGGGCACTGAAACCCCAATCACATATGTCCATAAACCAAGGGCTTCTAAGTCCCTAAAAGTGTTGTTTCATACCCTAAAGGAGCAAGGTCAGCTGATTACATCATCTCCCAGACGTTTTCCATGAAAAATCACTTAGAACTGGTCAAAGAAGGACCATACAGACTGCCCAATGCAAAGGGTGTGATGCATCTCACCTTCCACATGCAAAAAGTGTGATGCATACTAGAAAGCCTTTCTGTAGGGTGCGATGAGCGAGAGAAAACAAATGGCATAAGCAGTTTGCTAGGTGGATACCCTGAGAATCTTCTAGAAGCTGCTCATTTGACACTTGCCTCCCTAAAATTCACCCAAGGATGAGTAGGAGATCATGAAATGTCCAAATGGAAGCAAGAACTATAAGAGAGATGACACTAATCAAAATCCCAGAAGCTGACTCACCCCCTGCAAATATCTATAAATGGATCCCTCATCCCAGAGATACGAAGGTTGGAATTTGGTAATTTGCAAAGAGGTGATGTTGGTTTCTCTTTGAAGACATTGTTGGGTGATCTTGCTTTGTGTGAGGTGAAGAGGTCTTTCAAGCTGGGAGGATGGTGTTGGGTCAGACTAAGTGGTTGTAATCCTCTCTTCTACTACTTTTACTAATAAATCTATTTGAGTTTTCCTCCATATTCTTGTGTATCTCTGAATATTGTGTTGATATATGCATTTGTATGGTCAATATCTATCTGATCCTATATTGTTTCCAGTGAAATATCTCTATGCTTTGATGGTATTATTCTGCTGTGAATCTACAGGTGCTCTTTGAAGCGGGACAAGTAAGGAAGCAGTGGCAAGATTCTATCAAAGGGGAAAGGAAACAAATAAGGAGCCAAGCGAAACACTGAGGTTGGTACTCTCTGCTTCTTTCTCATCTCTCTCGTAAAGGAAAAACAAGTGACTTTAATTTGTCTGTTTCTAAGATAGCTGCCCGTCTTAGTGGGACTAGCAGCTCTGAATAGACACTAGATTTCCCGATAAAAACCACTACTCAGAAGTCAGAAATCAACACAGTTCTAACTGAAGGAATAAGTGGCCCACCCATGATTCATAAAGACATAGAAATAATCCTTGAAAATCCCTCCGATGAGATTGTTTTACACATAGAAGAGATACCACCATTAGATGTCTCTACAGCCCTAAGCATAGGGCTGTAATTAGAAGACAAAGGAAAAAGAGGAAAATTGATCACTCTCCTCTTTTGACTTCACAAATGGAGATGATGAATGTGGTATTGGAGAGGAAGCTAATCCTTCTGAAGATCTCACCAAACTTTCTCAGTATGCTGGAGCATACATAGCAGCCACAATGGATAAAGCATCGGAGGTCAGTAATTTACTGAAAGAAAAATACCAAGCAATCAGTTTGCTAGAAGCACAGGCACAGGAGAAACAACAGAAGATAGAACAACTGGAACAACAATTAGCAGTCCAGAAGCAGCTAAATGACTAGTTGAATGAGCAATTGCTCAAAGAAAAGGAAAGGATTGATGAGTAAGCAATTCATAAGCAACAGGAGTTATCCCAAGCATTGAGTAAGTTGCAGTTATTAAATGAACAGTTGAGTAAATCGAAGGAAGAACAAATCGCTCAACTAACAATTCAGATAGAATGATTCAAGGAATATCCTCAAGTAGGAGAATTCAGATCTGAGGCTCTACAAATTACCATGGCACTATCTCGGCAGTCGAGCCTACTATGTCATAATATCTCACTGATTCTTCCTCTGTGTGAAATTTCATCATCTGTGGTTGAAAAATTAGTAGACGCGGGATTGGACTTGGAAAAAGCAGATGAAAGATTAACAAATTTTCTCTCCTGGAAAGAATCTAAAGAGGGAAAAGATGTTAATTTACCACAAATCCAGGAATCGCATAAAGAAATTTTATTTACTGAATGACAATCTCAGCTAATGAAGGCTGAAAGAGCAACATCAAGATGCAGATTGGCAACAAGCAACCTGGTTGAATTAATTAATAATAGTCTTCATTTATCAAATTTAATAATAGTGTTCTCCAGGAAAAATTCCACCAGTAAAAGCATTAGAATAGATGTGGAAATAGGAGCTGGAGCAGAGGGAAAAAGTGATCGCAGGTATTCAAAGTTTAACATGGGAAACCTTTTGGTTTTTCCTTTTCAAGCCATATAGTTAGCAGACAGTAATTAAATGCCTCACTGATGCAATTGGCAACATGATTCCCAAACTTAATGATGCCACGTACACCACTCAGTTACACTCACACATGAGTCATCCACCAGAACTTCAGTCGATGCTCGTTATTTGTCAGCTCCAATCACAAGACGATCAGCCAATACAGTGAACCATTTTTTATTGACTGCAGCATGCCAATTTCAAGATGATTTTCACATTGTTGTTATTTGGTTATACCAGCGCATAGCATATTTCTTTCATAGTTTGTTATTTTAAGTAGTATTTATAGACCCTTTCATGTTTTTTGAAAGGGTCCTCAAATTTTTTGTATTAAGATTTGAATCGAGGTTGCATTATTGTGCTTCCGATATATTTATTTTTATAAAAATTGGACCTGAATTCTGAGTTTTGATAAAGAATGCTTTTATGTGATATGCACTATTGCTTCTTGTGAAAGTATTCCTAAGTTAAAAGGAAGGATTTGAATGCGATTAATATCGTAGGAGACTCAAATGCATATGGTACTACTATCTATGTTTTTACTTCATGCCTTTATGTGAATCAACATTTACTTATTTTGTTATTATTGATATATCTATACGTTCTTACAACAATTCTTTGACTTATCACTATTGAATGTTTAAGAATTGTTATCTTTCATATATCTGTGTGTCAGTAATATATAACGATTAGTGTGATAACGTTTTAATTATTACTTTGTTCAACTACTTGAACAAATTAATTATCATATGAATAAATATTTTTATTTATGAGTAAGTCATCTATACGTTTACTTGTTAATAAGAACCATAAAAAATTGCATTAGGAGAAAGACTTCCCAGGATAGATTAGTTACTTTTATATTGTTTCATTTTAGAATAGATCATTCATCATTCCCATTAGATACTATAAATCGATCACTTATCCATCCCACTTATATATCATTAGGAAACTGGTCCCATTATATCCAGTCGGAGCCACCACACCAAATGGAAAAGGAGCTGCTTTAAGGTTCAGACTGGGTGGTTTTCCCTAATGTTGATGAAGTAATTTTTGAGGCATCAACATTTTTGGCACTAGAAGGAGGGCATGAACTGTGAATGGTGAGAAAATCCAAATATATAATCCATTTTGAGAGTAAATCTCCCTCCACCTCACCTCTGACTTCTCCCTCGCATGCCAAATCTCTAGTTTCTAAGCGAGAAGTTGAGAAAACAACAACAACTGCTGAACCCAAAACATCTCAGATAAATCAACTCTAGAATCTCCTGAAGTACAGTATCTAATTCATAAACTTCAAGAATTCTCAATATCACCACAGAAATCCGAGTTATCTCAAGGTAGTGTGACTTCGCAATTCATTCCTTTTTATCCCCTCACTAGACTTCAGAGTGAAAAGCTTGGTATTGAGCCTACTGAATTACCTTTGCCTAAAATAAAAAGAGCAAGGAAGACAACTGAAGGGTCTGATAGTGAAACTCTCTCATCATCATCATCCATTTCATCTTCTCCATTGCAAAGTCAACAATCCACTCCCCCACTTCAGATTGTCATTCAATAGGGTACTGGAACTTCAACATCTGCTTCTCAACCATCTGGAACTTCAATATCCTATGCTTCTCAACCCCTTGGAACTTCATCTGCGCTATCATCCATTAGTAGCTCAACAATGGCACAAAACCCATGGAACAATCCTGGTGCAGTCACAATGTCTGCACCTTTGAACCAATTGCAAGCTAATTCTGAGAAATGGTTGCCAAAATTCAACCCAGATGCAAGCGTATAGGCAGATGAACACATAAAAAACTTTATGTTGTCAGTCAATTTAAAATGAGTTACTGAAGAAGATGTGGTTATCAGGCTTTTCCTGTATACCGTACAAGAATCAGCCAGGTCTTGGTACTTTTTGTTACCATCAGGATCCATTACTAGTTGGAATATTTTCCAAGAGCAGTTCTTAACTAAATTTGGTGATGACAGGTCCATAGCAATGTTAATCAATGATCTCTCAAATCTTAAAACAGAATCTAGAGAGCCTATAAAAGAGTTTAATTCACGATTTAATAAACTCTTAAATAAGATTCCTATTGCATCAAAACCTAGTGAAGAGGTTAGAAGTGAATGGTACATATCAGCCTTACCTTCAAACATAGCTATCTTTGTGGATAGAGCTACAAAGCCTACTTTAGCAGAGAATATGAAAGAGGCAATTGTTGTGGAAAAATGTATCATCGCCTTAGAAAAGAAATTTGCTCTTGAAGATAGAAAATCTAAAAAAGTTACCTGCAAATATGATTCAAAGAAGAAAATGGCTAAAGATCCATATGATATGGAAGGTCTCCAAAAATTTCTAAAAACTATGTCAAATGAAATGGTAGAAATTAAGAAACAAGTAGTTGAGACCTCAACTAAGAAGCCATTTAGAAACTTTAAGAAACCAGAATCAAAACCCCCTAATGCTATATCCAACGCAGAGTCAAACCCCAAGAACAATGAAGAAGAAGATACAATCTTATCATCTGACGAAATTGAAGAAGAGGAAGTTGTGGAATGTCATGGGATGTGGGACTTCATTTTACCCAATTCTGATACTGAAAATGAATAGGAGGCTTTTCTAGTAAGTACCAGGAGTAAAGGAACTCCTGAACCTATTCAAGTGACTCAAAAGAAAAGAAAACTTGGGTACTACTACTAAAGAAAGGGTTCCCACAAAGAAGTCTACAGTGATGCCTACTCAAAATTAGCCACCAGCTTCCAATCCACCTTCATCATCTAAAACATTAGTAGTTGCAGACTCTATGGATTACAATTTCATTGAAGACATGAAGAAAACGAGAGCAAATATCACTATATTTGAGCTTAGTAAGCTCAAACATCAACAAAAACTGCTGCTCAATGAATTAAATGCAGTACCTTCTTCTCCTCTTCCAAATGTTGTATTGTCCAAAGCTGCTAATGAGACAAGTAAGCCACCAGCTGGTAGAGTAGAAGCTACTAATGCTATTCTAATCGGAGATAGATCAAATTCCCATACTCCTCCTTTTCTCTTGACCTATGAGATTTATAATATAAATATGCACAATTGCTTGATAGACTCAGGGGCTTCATCGAATATAATGCCAGCTTCGGTTTGTTCTAAACTGAATATTGAACCCTAGAAGTATGCAGTGCATATTGTCAAGTTGGATAGAACTAAGGTCCAAGTATTGGGAGAAATCAACTCGGTTACAATTAGGTTATCCGCTGATTCAAGAGTAGTTCAGAGAATTGATATATTAATTGTTGATATTCCTGAGTTTTATGGTTTGATTTTAAGCAGAGACTGATCTGAGAAACTTCATGGTTACATTTCTACTGATTGGTCTCACATGTGGCTTCCATATAAAGGGAAGCCAAATCATATCAAGATTGATCAGGAGAAGCATATGACTCATACTGTAACAGATTTTGAACAAGAAAACCAGCCTATAACATTCAAAAATAATATTCTTGGTAACTATTCATCTGAATCATACTTTGGTAATTTTAGTGTTCAATCATCACCTTTCTCAGTTAATAATTTCACATCTCAAATTGAAATTTTTTCCCAAACAGATACATCAAGATGTGTTAAAATTACTGAATAAATTGTAAATAAAACTGTATATAAACCTTTATTTTGGTCATTATATTTTGATGGGTCTAAATCTAATGACGGTTCTGGAGAAGGATGTATTTTAGTTAGTCCTGAAGGAGAAAATATTATGCTATCATTTAGATTAGAATTTGAATGCACAAATAATACTACTAAATATGAAGCCTTGATTCAAGGACTTTACAAAGCAATAGGTCTTAAGGTGCAATATTTGAAAGTGTTTGGTGACTATAAAATTGTTATAAAGCAAATCAGAAATACTATACATTGCCTTTCTAGTCACCTTAAACATTATCAATCCTTGGTACAAGGCCTTGTATCTCATTTTCTAGCATTTAATATTTCTCCCATTCCTAGATCTCAGAATGCAGCAACAGATTTACTAGCCAATGTTTCTTCTAAGCTCTTTCCATCTAAAGATTATAGTCCTGATAGATTTTCAGTAGAGTTAATTTTCAGACCATCAGTTCCCAATAATGTCACTAACGGGTGAGTATTCAATCATGACAATGACATTTTAAATTTCTTACTTCTGATATGTCCTATGATGATCAAATTATTGATGAAAGTGAGCATGATCTTCAAATGAATAAAAAACTTGAAAAAAAATCAATACCTAAACTAGTGGTCAAACTTGAAGACCTTTATGACATCAAGGATAGGTTTAAACATGTTACTAATTCAATGCTTCAAAGTTCTACTTTAAGATTTGAATTAATAAATATTAGCACAGAGGCCAAGCCACAAAATATCAATCTGGGATTAGGACTTACTTCAAAAGAAATATTTTCATTTATCATATTATTGAATAGATATAAAAATGTCTTCGCTTGGAATTATGACGACTCGAAAACATATGATACTTCTAACATACAACATATAATTCCAATGATATCTGAAGAAAAACCAGTACAACAGAAATTAAGGAAAATTCATCCGAACCTTGAAAGTCAGATAAAAGCTTAGTTAAACAAACTCTTGAAGGCTAAGATAATTTTTCTTGTTAGACATTCAAATTGGGTGTCCAACTTGGTGCCTGTGATAAAGAATAATGGTGACATTAGAATTTTCATTGATTTAAAAAATCTTGATAAGGCAAATCAAAAATATAACTTCCCACTACCAACAATGGAGCAAACTCTGCATTCAGTAGCTGGTTCTGAATTAATATCTTTCTTAGATGGTTTTTCAGGGTATAACCAAATCTTGGTGCACTCCGATGACAAACTAAAGACTACTTTCAAAACTAAGTGGAGAACTTATGCCTATCAAAAAATGCCTTTCGGTTTAATTAATGCTGGAGCTATTTTCCAAAGAGCAAAGGATATAGCATTCGAAGGTCTGATTAATAAATCAGTAGTTATCTATTTGGATGACATTACTGTCTTCTCTAGGAAAAGAGAAAATCATTTACATGATTTGAAACAAATCTTTGAACGTTGTAAAAGGTATGGGATTTTATTGAATCCTAAGAAGTCATTTTTTGTTCTTGACCAGGGTAAACTCTTGGGGTTCATTGTTTCAAAAGATGGTATTTATATCGATCCAGATAGAATCAAAGAGATTTCTAATATTCCATTTCCACATAATAAAAAATTAATGTAATCATTTTAGGTCAAATAAATTTTGTAAAAAGATTTGTTCCAGAATTTTCACAGATTGTTTTACTGTTACAAATCAGGATCAAGAAAAACTTAGTGTTTAAATGGGGACATATAGAAAAGGAGGCTTTTGATTCAATCAAGCAAGCAATCATAAATGCTCCTGCATTAAACACTCCCAATTTTTCAAATCATTTTATTTTATATACTTTAGCATTTGATTCATCTTATGCAGCAGTACTGACACAAATCAATGATCAAAACTTGGAAGCACCAATATCATTTTATAGTTCAAATCTTGAAGGTGTTGAGCTTAATTACTCTAAAGTTGAAAAGCAAGCCTTTGTTGTATTCAAAGCCATTAAACACTTTAGGCCCTTTCTCTTAAAGACTCATACAAAATTTATAGTCCATTTTTTAGTAGTAAGACAGTTACTAGTGCAAAGGGAATTGGGAGAAAAAAGGGCAAACTGGGTTACGACATTATAAGAATATGATTTGGACATTAGACCAGCAATAATTGTCAAAGGCCAAGGTTTTTTCAGGTTGTTAGCAGGAGCTTCTAATATTCAGGAAGATGAAGGTACCAACAATATTGAAGAAATCAATGAGATAAGTACCATCAATCCTGAATCCCAATATGCAGATTTGATATTTTATTTGAAAAATGGATATGCTCCTTCTAATATTTCCTATAAAAATAAACATGCCATAAGACTGAAAGAAAAAAACTTCATGATTGTTGATGATGTGTTGTTTAGAAGGAATTATGATTCGATTTTGTTAAGATGCTTAGAAAAAACTGAGGCGCAAAAGGTCTTGCAGGAATTACATGATGGTCCAACAAGAGGAAATTTTGGAGTTGATACAACAGCTCACAAAATTATTCATGCTGGGTATTATTGGCCCACCTTATTCAAAGATACTCATGAATATGTAAGGAAATGCAGAACCTGTCAAACTGCCAGTGGAAGACAAAGGAAGCCAACTTTTCATTTGCAACCAATCAACATTGAGCAACCCTTTGAACAATGGGGATTGGATATCATTGGAGAAATTATTCCACATTCATCCAAACAGCACAGGTACATCCTTATAGCCACAAATTACTTTACGAAGTGGGTAGAAGCAATTCCTTTGAAGGCAGCAAACTCTAAGGCAATCATTGAATTCATAGACCAATTCATTATTACCAGGTTTGGTGTACCAAAGGCTCTTATTTTTTATAATGCGTCTTATTTCTCTGGTAATTCCATACTTGAATTTGCTATCAAAAGAGGATTTAAATTGAAATGTTCTGCAAACTACTACCCTCAAGGTAATGGTTTAGCAGAATCCACCAATAAAAATCTTATCAAAATCATTAAGATAATTATTGATCAGAATCATAAGAATTGGCATAAGTCTTCGATATTTTCATTATGGACAGACCGTATAACACAGAAGGCCTCAATAGGCACTTCTCCATTTAATCTGGTATATGGAAAGGAGGTTGTCATACCAACAAACTTAGTACTTCCATTAATAGCCTTAGTGTAGTTTATTTAAGAAAATCCCTCATCTTCTATTCAATTGAAACATAATTAGATCTTGAAATTAGAAGAAGAAAGAGAGAAATCCCGAACTACACATGCAAAGTATCAACAAATTATTAAGTCTTCTTTTGATACAACTTCCACTAGCCCAGAACTTTTACAAGTTGGTGATATTGTTTTGAAATGGGACAAAGCCCACGAGGATAAAGGAAAACACACTAAATTTCAAAAAATGTGGCTCGGACCATTTTAAATCAGCGAAAAGATAGGCTCATCAACATTCATATTGCAAGATCTATCAGAAAAGAGAGATTCTCTTCCTATCAATGGGCTTATTTTGAAAAAATTCTTCACTTGAGGAGGTAACCCCTTCTTACTTTGTAAATATTCAAATTTCAGTTATATTTGTGTGAATAATTAATTTAGTTTCTTTCTTGGAAAATAAAGTTGTAAATAGCTCTCTATTGGTTTTTACTATTTTGAAAAGGTTACTTAAAAGAAAAGTGGTGTTAATATTTACTTTTGATAGATGGAAGCCTTGAAGTAAAAGAAGAAAGTTTAAGGAAATTAAGTATAATTAAACTCTAAAAACCCTATTTTTGCAAAATCTTCTCAAAACTTGAAAATGCTGTAAATCATTCTATGTTTTAAAAGCCTAAAAAAGGTTATCAATAGAAAGCAAAGATTGATCCAAGCTTAGCATCTTCAATTCTTAAAAATTGGCATCCATGTTCTCTTAAGGAGTAAATTATTCACCCCATCCATAAAAGTTTATGATTTTTCAGAGTGTAATTCTAAAATATATTTGATATAAAAGATAAGAGGTCTCATCACGAGCCTGCTTACCATGATCACAGGGGACTATTTCAACTGATATTACCAACACTACATACCAAAACAGGGTAATGGCTTTTAATTATAAGAAAAGGGGTCTCATCACGAGCCAGCTTGTTCAGTTAAATTACAACCAGTGAATGACATTGTCAATAGCTAGCCACCAAACCAGGACAATGCTTTTTTACCTTACAAAATAAATAAATAAGGAAAAGAGAAAAATGCAATATAAAATATGTGGAAACATATCTTTTGGATTCATTCTTTTAAATTACACTCTGAAATGGATGGGACAATGAATGATTAAATGGTTAAAAGGTAACCCTGTCGAGACTATAAACATTTGCTGGCAGCAATGGCTCTACCTGTGACAAGGGAGTCAAAAAATAAGCCGAACCTTCGATTGCGATTAATAAATAAGGCGCGCATCTCAAGAATAAATCATTCACAAAAATGGTTTATATGCATAAGTCTTTTAAAATTAATAAATCAAACCAATTTAAAGAAAACATACCCCACCTTATTTTAGTTTCACTTTATCACAATCAGAGATATTTGTTTCAAGTGATGAAGCTTTACCCTTTTGAAACTCCCGATTGCGATTTGCGATTTATCTTCGATCGCCAATTGGGGAAATCCAAAGACACGCTTGAGATAATCATTCATATATGATCGATGTGATGGGTATTTGTTGTATTTATTCATTATGATTGGGGGCTTGAACGGTTATTAATTTCACAGTTAAGAATGAATCCCTCAAGGATTTCACTCGTGATGGTTCTTAATTGCATCCAACTTATCATATGTCAGTTGCCTTAATTCCATTCATTTTCGGATTGTCTTTCAGCGGCAATATCCATCTGTAATGGTTTGTAATTGTCTATGCAGAGTTTTTTTGAACTCATGAATCCAGAAAAGATGGGGAAGAAATCTTAGAAGCCCAAGGCACCTCTTGTAGTTAAAGAACCAGAGTCGAGCAAGAAGGGGCTAATATTAGATACAACATGCCTCAGTCTAGGAAATGCGAGTTGGGAAAGTATCTACAATTTGATAGAAGCAGAAGAGCCCGAAGAACTGGAAGATGAAGCCACAACTGTTTCCACCAATAAATTAGAAGAACTCTCAAAGAACTGGCTTGTTCATACCTACACAGGATAGCAGCGCGAGCCAAAATTTTGCCATACATTGATGTGGTTAGATGGGTCGTCAAGAAAATTCCAACTGCAGACCGAACATTTTCCACAGTTGATGGAAGAATATTCGGGTCATTTAAACCTGAAGATCTCAGGCAAATGTACCATCTACATCCGCCCAAGAAGTGCTATAACAAGACTATTCTGGAAGCATTTGCAAAAGAAAATGACTTGGAATCAGACTCGATCAGACATTGGAGGCATTTCTTGAATAAACATAAGCGCGAGTCATCGGGTAAGTATTATGTTGACTCATTAGCCTCTCCTTATTGCTATGCTAGCGCTATGATGTATAGACTATGGGAACTATATGACTCTGCAAAATTTACTATAGATATGGTCCCATTAATGGAAGCTGCGATTCAGGGTTATGTTATGGATTAGGAAAATATTTTATCTAATAGAATAGCCACTGAGATGCTAGAATTCAGAAGGAAAATGTATGCAACTTCCCAAAATGTTCCTCCTTTTTACTACAGTGCATATGTTCTTGACATCATTTGTTTTAATTATGAATACCCCGTACTCGGATGGAAGTGTAATTCCCAAGATTTTAATCATATTCATATCTATCACAAACAGTTGTAGAAGGCCCACTATAAGAATCAGTTGTAAAAAATTTGCAGTGGTTTTGTCCTACCTGTATACTATTCTATCTTCAATAAGCCTGCCCCTAGGATATCTCAGGAAGTAGCAATTGACCTAACAATAGTGGGTAGCTGGTTCGAAGAGGAGAAATTCACTTATGTAAGGCTTTTTGGCAGTCTTAAAAAACCTCATGTTTTTCCTTTATATGTTCATGATAAACTATTAGCCCGGGAGTTAGCATATCAGATAACAATTGAAGGAACATCAAAAACCCTAAGGGATTCCAAGAAACATATGTGGCCTACATTCTCCCTTCGGTGTGGCATTTTTAACTTACATGATTATAAACATGCAAAGAAAGAGGCAGAGAAGATTCAGATGCTAAATCTTGCAACCATCCCAAATAGGCAATATGACCCAAGGAAGGTTGCCTATAATGTTACTTCCCAAGCTAAGCTTACCAGATTTGATCATGAAAAATATGACTTTGATGATTTTTTTTCTTCAACTAAACTCTTTTATTAGGTTAAAGGATAGGCTAGTATCAAATATGAAGAAGAGGGACTAGAAAAATTCAATAGGCTCGAAGCCCAGAGATTGCAAACTCTGCCTTTGGATTTATTAGCTACAACCCCAACAGTTCAGCCACAGAGTCAAAGTAAATAGAAAGCTGTCGATAATACTCCTGTAGTGGAGAAGGTTCCCAAAAAGGAAAAGTTGCTAGAGCAGGAGCAGAGACAAGAAAAAAATAGGGGACCCCTTGATTCAAGCATTTATGTTGATCCTAAACTAATCAAGGAATGGCAACAATTTGATTCCATCATTAGTAATACTGAGAGCATGCAAGGATTCAGTACACCTGAGGTGACCACTACTCAGAAGTCAGAAATCAACATAGTTCTGATTGAAGGAACAAGCGGCCCACCCATGATCCATAAAGACTTAGAAATAATCCCTGAAAATCCCTCCGATGAGATTGTTTTACACATAGAAGAGATACCATCATTAGATGTCTTTTACAGTGCTAAGCATAGGGCTGTAATAAAAAGACAAAGGAAAAAGAGGAAAATTGATCACTCTCTTCTTTTGACTTCGCAAATGGAGATGATGAATGTGGTATGGAGAGATGAAGTTAATCCTTCTGAAGATCTCACCAAACTTTCTCAGTATGCTGGAGCATACACAATGGCTACAATGGATAAAGCATTGGAGGTCAGTAATTTACTAAAAGAAAAAGACCAAGCAATCATTTTGCTAGAAGCACAGGCACAGGAGAAACAATAGAAGATAGAACAACTAGAACAACAAGTAGCAGTCCAGAAGTAGCTAAATGACCAGTTGAATGAGCAATTGCTCAAAGAAAAGCAAAGGATTGATGAGCAAGAAATTCATAAGCAACAAGAGTTATCCCAAGCATTAAGTAAGTTGTAGTTATTAAATGAATAGTTGAGTAAATCGAAGTAAGAACAAATCGATCAACTAACAATTCAGACAGAATGATTCAAGGAATATCCCCAAATAGGAGAATTCAGATCTGAGGCTCTATAAATTACCAGGGCACTGTCTAGGCAGTTGAGCCTACTATGTCATAATATCTCACTAATTCTTCCTCTGTGTGAAATTTCATCATCCATGGTTGAAAAATCAGTAGACGTGAGACTGGACTTGGAAAAAGCAGATGAAGATTAACAAATTTTCTCTCCTGGCAAGAATTTAAAGAGGGAAAAGCTAGGAATCTACCACAAATCTAGGAATCACATAAAGAAATTCTGTTTACTGAATGGAAATCTCAGCTAATGAAGGCTGAAAGAGCAACATCAAGATGCGGATTGGCAACAACCAACTTGGTTGAATTAATTAATAACAGTCTTTATTTATCAAATTTAATAACAGAGTGTTCTCTAGGAAAACTTCCACCAGTAAAAGCATTAGAACAGATGTGGAAATAGGAGCTAGAGCAGAGGGAAAAATTGATCACAGGTATTCAAAGTTTAACATGGGAAACCTTTTGGTTTTTCCTTGTCAAACCATATAGTCAACGGAAAGTAATGAAATGCCTCACCGATGCAATTGGCCACATGATTCTTGAACTTAATGATGCCACATACACCGCTTAGTTACACTCATGCATGATTCATCCACCAAAACTTCAACCGATGATCGACATTTGTCAGCGTCAATCATAAGATGATCAACCAATACAGTGAACCATTTTTGACCGACCGCAACATGCCTATTTCAAGATGATTTTCACATTTTTGTGATTTGGTTATAGCAACGCATAGCATATGTATTTCATAGTTTGTTATTTTAAGTAGTATTTATAGACCCTTTCATGTTTTTAGAAAGGGTCCTCAAATTTTTCGTATTAAGACTTAAATTGGAGGTTGCACTAATGTGCTTCCAATATATTTATTTTTATAAAAACTAGACCTGAATTCTGAGTTTTAATAAAGAATGCTTTTATGTAATATGCACTATTGCTTCTTGTGAAAGTATTCCCAAGTTAAAAGGCAGGATCTGAATGCAATTCATATCGAAGGAGACTCAAATGTATACGGTACTACTATCTGTGTTTTTTGTTAAACACACATGGGCAACCAGAAATATGAAAGATAAAACATGACAATACAATTTTATTAACAACTGATATACATTTATAGTATATTGTTGTGACCGTTGGGTTTCACATTCCAAGGTCTCTTGGACTCCTTTTGTCCATTTGGCTTCCACACTAACCCATTGAGGATTAGGTGTCCAACATTCCCCCCCTTAATCCAAAGGGTTATGTATGAGTCCAAGAAGAGAGTTGTAATACAAAACGTGCAAAAATGCATGGCATCACTAGGCTGAATGTTCTCTCTGAAATGTTGGTATAAAGGGCAGTGGTTTAAGGATGACCACCAACACTGGAATGCTTAGTGCAGTTCCCGGAACTCTTCCAAAACTGGCAAGAAGCTGAAGTCTTCTACTAGAGGAAGTTCTCCTATTGATTTGAAGAGGGAAACCTTCAACCAATAAAGGGAGGTCTCACCTCGCATAAAAGGGAGAACTTCAACCTGAAAAGGGAAGTCTCAACCTGTGATGGTTTAAGGATGACCAACAACTCTAGAATGCTTAATGCAATTCTTGGAACTCTTCCAAAACTGGCAAGAAGCTGGAGCCTTCTGCTAGAGGAAGTGTTCTCAATTTTGTTCTTGCAATTATTTTGAAACTGGCAAGAAGCTGAAGTCTTCTGCTAGAGGAAGTGTCCCAGATTGCCAACTAAAGGCATGCTCACGGGCATCTTTGTCTCTGGCTACAACTCTGAAACTGGTGTGGTAGGTTGTGGCTCAGGCTCGCTTGATGTGACTTTGAAGCTTGTAGATGACCATCATTTCCCCCCTGTCAGATACAAGGTGAGATGATGGAGAAAATTCAACTGCAAGACTATTCAATACTCTGGAACAAGTTCTGACATGTGTTTGGAATATCTTCTTGGCTGTTGATTCCCATTGCCAAGAAGCGATCCATCCAAGATGAATCTTTTTTCTTGTAGGAAGTTTGTTTTTGAAGCATATGCTTGAAGAATGATCGGTTTTATGACAATGCTTACATGGATGAAGATCAAAACAGTGATCTTTCAAATGGCTAACTCGGTCATAATGTTGGCATTTCACAATTATCGGTTGTTGTTGTTGTTGTTGTTGCTGTGGAAGAGGGGCAAAGTCTGGAACAGCTAAAGCTGAACTGTCATGAGGAGCAGGTGAACTGTCATGAATGAATCAAGCACTCTGAAACTGAATGGGCTTGGCATAGTCTGGAATATGAAAGGACAAGTCCTTGTCATATCCAAGACCAGTTTTGTGCTTGTTGTGGACAAGCTATTCCCAAGGTCTGATGATGGGCTTGGGAAGTGCAGACTGAGTTTCTGCATCTGCATGTACAACTGCTGCTTTATTTGAATGAACTGTAACATTATTGACTTGCTGCTGATGGGTGGTTGTCTCAATGTTCTGAACAAAAATAGGTTCAGAATGATGTCTATTTTGATGTAGCTCTTCTTGTTGTAGCTTTGTCTCAAGCTGCAAAAACTCAATATTCTCCTGTGCATTTTGTAGACATATTTTAATATTGAATAGAGAGGTTTTGTTGATCTTAACTATCTCATCAACAGTGGAATGTATCAGAGTATTTAACAACTCTAATGCATTATCAAGTCTGGTCATTCTCTTCATTATCTTATACGTTAAAGAAACTGATCACAACTATCAACCAGTGAAGAGTGAAGAAGAAGCAAGAGTCACTCACAATTCAATGTCACTGCAATATCCTTAATAAATGTCAGCAAATGATCAGTGTGCAACATAAAAGATTACAATCAGCCCACCAAACTCTTTATGTAGTAGTGGAATCAAGGAATCAATGCGCTATAATGAGTTTTAAATATAGTGCTACACTGGAGCAGCAACATCTACAAACTTGCTTGGATCCTTCAAATACTCGTTCACTTTTCAACGTATATCAACACTTCAGTATCAGCTAGTGAGAAGAATATACAACCACACAAACAACCTCTCTCACCCCACCAAATGGGCAGAATAATTTATCTTTAAAGCTATCTCAATCCAAATTCACAAGAAATATCAAAGATATACGTGAACAAATTATTTTCATCTTTATGGCATCATTGGTTTCAAATCCTCAACTAGCAATGGCCCCTGGATTTGTTCGCTTCGCAAATGCAACACAAGGAACACAATTTAGATGCAGATCACCTATGGATATAATGAGTATTTTAGCCTCCAATTTGACTCCTTAATAAATTTGGCATAGGCAATATTTGGAACACATACTCGCCCTTGACACCTTGAGATTTCAGAGCACAATTAAGTCTGAAAACACAACTCAATCCTCAGGTAATGTAACAGATAATGCATCCCTTATTGTCTGATCATAGACCCTGTGATATGTAATTCAAACTTCAGATCTGGAAAATTAAATGAAGAACTGTTTTTAGCCATAACATACTTGTTCCTTCAGAAATTACAAAATATATCAGAGCTTTAACATTTGATGAGGGAAACCTAGTGTAATTTCTTCACAAAGATCTCAGCCTTTGGTAGTCAGATGGAGCCAAGAATAAACAGTTTTCTATTTGCTATGTTCAACCCTTTTTCATTGGTGTAAACACTATACACCAAGTGAATTACACTCCTAAATTATCTCTCAACATAGAAATCTTTGGTGTTTTACGACCCTCTCAAAGCATAAAATAATTTTAAAGTGCACAACAATGCAACGTAATCCATGATTCAACTCATAGAGACTGATTCCTTATGAATAATATGCACAAAGAATAATATAAATCACTGCTTCAAGGCTTACAGGTAGCTCACAGGTGTGCCTATTGGACAATGCTTCCGGTGTACTGCTTCATGAGTGCGCATAACTTTAAATCACAAGAGTCTTGACATTAGAACAAAGTGCAAAACTCAAGATGAATCTAGCAAATCTTTTTGAAAAAGTCTTTACATGATCAAAACACTAATTCCTCGGGCCTGTCAAGTATTAACAAGAAAATATTGTTCTGCTTAGTAAGCTGCATGTTTCAAGCCGATTTACCAAAAATCAAAATACTTCTAACTGAACCACTACTAAACCACAACTCGGTATAAATGAAAAAGTCCTTTCCACTTGCACATTATCATCTACATTAGCTTCTTTGATTCTTCAAATCCTGGTAGCTTCAACCACAAAATACAGTTATGTATTGATGCATCAATGGCATCACATTTCAAGTCCATAGTGTATACTGTCATTTATCTACGTACATGGGAACACTGCATATCATATGTTCCCCACAGAGCAACTCCAACCCCATAGGAGACTACCAAAAACGTTTCTTGGAATAGAATACCATGTTCGTCTTTTCTGAAAAATGGTTAATATTCCACACATGTGGAGTTTTCATTTCTTCCGCCCTTAAATCAATAGACATCATTCAACGCTGCACCATTAACTGAAGAATAATTTAAAAAACTGCGTTGGTAACCAAAACAATCACCAGAGAGTATGTCGATTACGCCAGACAACATTCAAAACTTATTTGAAATAGCAGGCAGCGTTCAAGATTTATTTGAAATAGCAGGCAGCGTTCAAAACTTTCATAACCAGCGTTCATAACCGGCTGGAGTCGATTGACAAAAAGCTGTAGTGCTCCCAAAACCAAAGGAAGTAGTAGTGGAGATGCTTAAGACTGCAGAGGGCTCTATGTCGTTCTGCCAGGTTTCGAATGTTACCCAGGATCATGCGAATGAGAATTACTATGGGATTATGAATATGGAGGATGCCGAGATGCCACCGGCAACGTTTGTTTCTGATATTGCAAAGGGCCTGCGGCAGGCCTTGGGGTTGAATTAATTCAATTTTAATGTTATCAGAGATACCAAGGCTGGGAATCATTATCTGGTTATAGATATCAATTACTTTCCTGGCTATGCTAGATGCCCGCTTATGAATTAGTGCTGACTGATTTTTTCTGTAAGATTTTTTATGAGAAGAAGTCATTGGAGGGTGGCGCAGTTACTGATGCTAATTTGGATGAGAAGATTAATACTATACCAAAAACACAGACGCACGAACAATGTTACTATGCCAAAAATGCAGACTTTACAGGATTCCTCGCATCGTTACAATACCAAAAATGCAGTTGGGTCAGTCCAAACATTCGAGAGATATTTCGGAGGCAATCGAAAAACAATTTTAATGAACAGCGGAAGTAGGACAACATTCAGGGGAACGTTTTATTGTTTTATGACAGCGCTCAGTCACGACAGTGCTCAGGTCAGGACAACGCTCAGGTCAGGACAGCATTCAGGTGAACGTTTTAATGTCAGGCCAACGTTCAATGTCAGTCCAGCGCTCAAACATTTCAATGTCAGGTCAGGATGACAGCGCAACAGAAGAGCAGGGCGTAGGTTTTATAAATGGTATATGGAAAGCAGACAAACATTCATGGACAGACACCTTCTAGCTGACAGAGAGCCAGGTAAAAGGAATATGGCAGACAGAGGTCAGGTAACGTAGAACTGACATATATATAGAGACCACAAAACAAGTGGTTCAAATTGGAGCAAGACCAGCAATCGCCCACTCTGATACCATGTTAAACACACATGGGCAACCAGAAATATGAAAGATAAAACATGACAATACAATTTTATTAACAACTGATATACATTTATAGTATATTGTTGTGACCGTTGCGTTTCACATTCCAAGGTCTCTTGGACTCCTTTTGTCCATTTGGCTTCCACACTAACCCATTGAGGATTAGGTGTCCAACATTTTTGATTCATGCTTGTATGTGAATCAACATTTACTTATTTTGCTATTATTGATATATGTATACGTTCTTACAACAATTCTTTGACTTATCACTATTGAATGTTTAATAGTTGTTATCTTTCATATATGTGTGTGTTAGTACTATATAATGATTAGTGTGATAACGTTTTAATTATTACTTTGTTCAACTACTTGAACAAAGTGATTATCATATGAATTAATATTTTTATTTATAAGTCATTTATATGTTTACTTGTCAATAAGAACCATAAACAATTGCACTAAGAGAGACTTCCCGGGATAGATTAGTTACCTTTATATTGTTGCATTTTAGAATAGATCATTCATCATTCCCATTAGATACTATAAATTGATCACTTATCCATCCTACTTATATATCATTAGGAAACTGGTCCCATTATATCCAGTCGGAGCCACCACACAAAACAGAAAAGGAGCTACTTTAAGGTCCAGACCGAGTGGTTTTCCTTGATGTTGATGCAGGTATTTTCGAGGCATCAACAGGCCCCAATTTGACCTTTTGTCTATGTATGGTCATAAACCCTTGAGGGTCATATCTCCACATAAAACTATTTTGGAACTTCATTTGTTTCAGAATCAGATCTTCTTCCTACCCTGCTTCTCTATAATTGCAAATGAAAGGGCCTAATTGATTTTTGACTTTAAACTGGTTTCTTTTCTTGGCTGAGACAAAATTGACTTCATCAAAGTTCATTATTTGCCTATAATACTCTAGAGAAATAATCTCATAGGGAGGTATTTGGGGAGCTTGTATGGGGCTAGCTAGCAACCATATATTCTTATTTCAGTGTGGTTTTGGTAAAGGTACCAATCTCCCACCTTACTTTGCTTAGAAAATTGAAGGACTCTTTTGATGTCTTGGCTTATTCTGGGTGGAGGACTTCCTGTCAGCATATTCATGACTGGATGGACAAAAGAGTCAATGAAGTCTGTATAGGTGTATGGTGAGGAATACTTGTGGAACAATGGTGTCCAAAATATGATAGACCTGGGCTGGCCTCTAGTATCAAGCTTCTGAAAGGTGAAAGGAAATCTGTCTGCCTGATAATACAACAACATATGGTATAGTACAGATGAGTATTCAAATACTCTCTCATTGTGCATTCTGGTAAACTTTTCATGCATCCTCTCAGCTATGAATTGGGCATAATTGCATAGATTAGCAAGAGGCTTTCCTGGGCTGAAAATGGACATGAAGGCTAGGGTGAGCTCATCAACAAATTCATCAGTGGTACAGCCCAAAATACGTGATATCATAGTCATAATATGCTTGCCCCTTTCAGAGAAAATGGCAGAAACATATGGAGAGGCATCTTTGGGAATGTGTTTTTCTTCTACAATGAAAGTTTGGAACAATTGGGCCAATTTTGATGGACTCGACTTGGTGTACTTGTCTAACAAATATCCAATTGAGAGTGGGGTTAGGTTTGGACCTGACATTAGGAATGAAAGGTCTCGAACCTCAGCTCTTGCAGAACATTCCTCAATAACCAAGCACCATGTCTGCTTGGAAAGTGCTTCAATTATCGCTCGAGAAGATAAACATCACAGGCGGAAGATCAGAGAAGCTCTAGAAATCATCAAACATCCACATAATCTCAACAGGGACAATGGTAATGAGATTAGTGGTAGCTGGCTTCCCTTAATCAGAAAGATTAAGAACAACAGTACATCTCAGGTAGAGCTTAACAGGTAAATTTATCTTTCCCCTTCTGGCAATCAGTGGTTACTTGCTTCTCTATTAGGTTTTAACTAGATTGTTAATATTATTGATAATTATTAGCTATTAAGTATTAATTATTATTAATTCATTAACTTTATTTATTATTAATTATTAATTATTATTAATACATTAATTTAATATTGTAAGATTACTAGTTATTATTAACTCGCTAAAATTAATTTTATTAATAAATATTAGTTATTAATTAATTATTAATAATTATTGATTAATAATTAATAATTAATAATTATCTATTAATTAATAATTAATAGGTATTAATTATTAATAATTATTATTAATTCATTGGCTTACTTTTATTATTATTAATTATTTGTATTAATTATCAATTATTATTAATTCATTAATATTATTAACTATTAGTGATTAATTATCTATTATTAGTTATTAATCATCAATTATTACTATTAATGCATTAAACATTACTATTATTATTAGTCATTATTACTTATTTATTAATAATTAATAATTATTAGTTATTAATTATCATTTATTATTAACACATTAATATTATTATTAATATTATTATTAATTATTAATTATTAATTATTAATTATTATTAACATTAATATTATTATTAATTGTTAATTATTATTAATACATTAATTTAATATTGTAAGATTAATAATATTATTAATAAATATTAGTTATTAATTAATTATTAATACTTATTGGTTAATAATTAATAATTAATAATTATTTATTAACTAATAATTAATAGGTATTAATTATTAATAATTATTATTAATTCATTAATATTATTAACTATTAGTTATTAATTATCTATTATTAGTTATTAATCATCAATTATTACGATTAATACATTAAACATTACTATTATTATTATTCATTATTAGTTATTTATTATTTATTATTAATTATTATATATTAATTATCATTTATTATTAACACATTAATATTATCATTATAAATTGTCATTTATTATTAAAACATAAATATTATCATTAATTATTAATTATCATTATTATTAATACATATTAATTATCAGTATCACTATTTATTATTACTACTATTATTTTGATCCTCATGTCAAAATTAGCCGTTACAATATAGCCGTTGGAGTCTCTGCACACTCTATTTAATCAAGCTAAACCAGATCAGTTCTTCAACTTGTCCTGACGATGAACCACACTGGTTGGTTTGAAACGCGTTGACAAACGATTGATTATGTGATTTTGCCGAAGATTATCTAAACAAGTTATTAGTTATTAATCATTATTAATAAGGTTAATATTTAATATTTAAATATGTAATATATTAATACACTAAATGTTATTTTTAATATATAAAAAAAAATAAAAAAAATTACTCACTTATTATTATTAATATTTATATTCTGAATATTAACTCAAGCAATAAACATGTTAATATAATTTTGAATAATTAATTAATATCATTAAAAAAATAAAAATTAATTAATTAATTAATTAATTAATTAAAAAAAAGGATTTAATCAAGCAAACAGCCAACAGTAGACATATCTCTATTAAAAAACTATTTAAACCCTAATTAGAGCTCTTCTTCTTTCTTCATTCAAGTTTGTCCTGATGATGGATCCCGATTGGGATTTGAAATGTTGATAAAAGAAATGGTTAACACTGTGGGTTCTCCAGCTTCTAATTCAATAGGTTTGGACCTGGTTAGAGTTGTAACATCTCATTGATTGATTCAACTGTGATGGTAAACAAGACTTCCTGGTCAGGGGATGTTATAGCTCTCTGGATGGGAATGTAACAGGCATGGCACATATGGACAATTTCAGGAAAAATATGTACTTGGGGAAACTAGTATTTGGGAAAATTCAAGTCCCAAAGGCCAATGTCATCTAAATGGTTCAGGTATCTATCTTTACTCAAACAATGAATTTTGAGCAGGATCTCATATGCACTTGTGTCTCTGATTTGAAAATCTCGCTCCGGCAGGGGGAGGTGGTCTAGGTCCAAATGGGGAGTTGTGATAGGTCTGACATCCATGGCAAGGCAGCCATAACTCAGTTCTTGTGTATTTGAATTTGGTAGTGTAGGGTTGTATCAGAGGGTTGGAAGGAAATTTGGAAACTTTGAGAAGGGCTTGGGTATGTGGTGTTAACTTAAAAGTATTTTTCAATTAATTTTACTTAATTAAAGCACTTTAAGAGTGAATGTTTTCAAATTTTGAAAGGGTGTATGGTAATTCATTCACAAATACTTGGAGTTTAGGTGAATTGACTTCAAACTGGTGTTCTGGACAATGGCGGAAGGTTGAAAGGGCTCTGAGAGCTTTGAAGGTGGTCTCTGAAGCTTCTTTGAAGACTGAAATGGGGTTAATTGGTAGTTTTCAGGTTTGCAGGTGTCGCACTGGTTTGTAGAGGTTTTCAAAGAGCTCAAGCGAAAAAAGACGAAAAAGGGTTTCTCGGCCTTTTTATTAAGCAACGGTCACTTTTTGGCAGGCAATTTTATGAATGAATAGTAGGTGGTTTATTGGGTTGAGCGGGGAGGTGGTTTCCTAGGCCATCGCACCGCTTTTATGGATGAAGTGGTATTTTGGAGTGGTCACCCGATCTACCTCTGTGCTTGACATGTAGCATATGGGGTTCAGGGAAAAATCACTTTATCGAACGGGTAAAGGTTGGGCATTGGGCGGATCCGATATGGATATGGACTGTTAGATGCAGGCAATGATGATCAGATGGTAGTCGGGTGAAGAAGGTGCACGGATGAAATGAATTGAGGTGTCGAGGGGGCCCAGGGCTTTAATCCTTGGTGGTTTAGGATTTATTCAAATTTAATGAGGGGATTAATTGATCGGGCGGCGTTTAATGACGGAATTAACGAAACATTACTGAAAACTGGTAAGTTATCAAATTTTGTCGGGGGTATGAAGTAGGGGGTCAACAATAGTTTATAATTAAATGAAGGGTTGGGATATTTATATAGGGTATTTCATTAATATATGGGAAAAGGTATATTGGGATTAACATAATTATATCAAAAATTAATATGAAATGTGATGAGAGGAGTGGATATACCCCTAAGTAAAAAGGTAATGTTTGTGCATACGCTTTATACTTAGGATAAAATATTTATTGTGGGTTTTTCAAATGACAAGGGATTTAACATGGAGTTGCTTTACTTTTCCTAGGAAAATGAAGTTTAACCTTAGTAAAAGGGGTTTTATTAGGGTAGTGAAGGGGGATGACTTATTCTAACACTTGATGTCCATAAGTCATTAGGACGAGGGTCCGGTCCCACCAAAATTTAGAGAAATGCTCTGAGCCTCTTTGACTTGAAGGATTTAAAGTACTAGAACATACTTGTGGATAGGAAATTAGTAAGGGGAAAAATGAATGAGGGGGAGTTAATCACATTAACTTGCAAACCTTTCTTTTTGCTTCCATAATTGATCATACATATTGAAACATGTGTCTAAGTATGATGCATGTGTTTTGATCCAATCAACTTTATACTTCAACAACCTTTCTTCTACTTACCCATTTACTTACCCTAACATTTTTTCTTCATTTATTTTGGTGCATTTAAGTTAGCAAACCCTTATCTTACTTTTTCTTTTATAAAACAAACTTTCTACTTCTAACCTTATGTCTTCCAAGGGCTTAGATTAAGCTTATGAGCTCATTTTATTTTTCTACCTATATACTGATCTACCAAGATTAAATTGTTTGGTCATATCTTATTCTCTAATTATAAGCATAAAATTCAAAGCATGATATAATCAAGCTTAAACAATTTGATTACCATGGACTGTGGCATGAATAACAAGATGCACACAATCATTATTATGCATAAAAGTAAATAGTAGTGGCATTTAGACTTGCACACTTTCATGGTCTCTTTTTGTTTTTGGGGTTCATATATTTTCATTTTTTGACCTTCTCTTATTTTTTTTGTCCTTTGATATTTCTTTTAGGACATACCCTCTTTACATTTTTTAATTTTTAATATGGAAAACATTTGCAGAAAGCAAAGGTATGTGCAATATTAAAAACCTTAACCTTAGTCATTCAAAATTATGACTCCTATTGGTATAGGAACCTAACACATCACATCATCTATAAGGGGCAGTTCTAAGGTTCAAGCAGTGGAAGATCACATTGAGCATCAACAACAAGTTCTCCAAAATTTAAAGGATAATTTTACTCTAGCACAAAATCGAATGAAGTAACATGCAGTTCAACATCATGATGAAAAAAGTTTTGATGTGGGTGATTGGGTATTTTTACGGCTACAGCCATAGAAATAAATGTCACTCAAGCGAGCTAGGAAGGATAATAAATTATCACCCAAGTACTATGGCCCTTAAAAGGTATTGCAAGATATTAGTACTATGACATACAAATTGGAGCTACCTACATCTTCATGAATACACCTAATTTTCCATGTTTCATGTTTGAAGGTTATATATGACAACATTTTAGTTAAAACTATATTTCCAAAACTTGACGAGGAAGGAAAAATCATATTGGATCCTGAAGCAATCATGGAAACAAGAATTCAACAACTACATAATTGCTCAGTTTCAAAGTATCTTAATAAGTGGAAGAATGTACCCACTGGTGATTCCAAATAGGAGGATTGATATTTTATACAAAAGCATCCTTAACTACTGCATTGAGGACAACACTTTTTTGAAGGAGAGGGCCATGTTAGGTCCCTATAATACTAGTGTATCCCCCATACTTTTATTGTTGTGCCCCATAGAAGCCCATTATTGTTATTATGTGCCCTTACATTATTATTGTTACGTAGGCTCTAATTATTTTTTGACCCTTTAAAATCCTGCATATACCAAGGAGGTCTTTCCATTTGAATCATCCATGAATTGTTCATTTATTTGATGTAAAATGAGGTTTCCCCTTCAAAATGACTTATTTTCAAGTCATTGATCTATATTTCCTTCTATTTTTGGGAACTAGTTACATAACAAAATGATTATTGGATGAGCATGAAAATGAAATTGTAACACATGTGATGTTGATGCTTTGGTGTAGGTACTAAATGGAATACTGCTAGAAGTAAGTAGGTTGATACACAAGAGCATAGAGGCATTATGTGCATAAGGCTATAAGAAATGGAACAATAGTTTTCACATATAAAAATTATGATTTTAGACTACAATATTGAATTCTAGTAATATATTTTATCGCAGGAAAAGTTGGTCTTATACAAGGTAGCCATATAAGGCCCAAAGGTAGCCAAACCAAACATAACATACACATTGATAAAAGGAGAAAAATTGAAGAGAACCATATTGTTGATATAGCTAAGGAAAGGATGAAGACCATTGTTGTAGTGAAAGACAACACCTAGGTTGGTGCTACTACAACCAACGAATGTCCAAGGTATGAGAACAATGAGGACTATGTTCCTTTAAGGGAGAGGGTATTGCGGCACCCCCTTTTCATTTCCCCAAAGTTATGATGAGATTAGATACTTGTAATGTTGGGTTACTAACATTTATATTATGTGCTAAACTTTATTATGTGATGTGCTATTCTATTTTATTAATGAAAATTCTAGAGTTGAAGGAAGGGAGAAACCAACAGATCATGATGCCTTGGGGAGGGAGAAAAACTTGATTAGGGAGGAAAAGATGCAAGGGAGGGGGTGAGATAATTCCTAGCCTTGCTTGAATAAAAGTTATTTTCCCTTGATGTGATGGTTGGTATTCTCAAGAAGATTTTGACAAAAGATTAAGAAGTTGAAGGGTTAAGGTGTGATTATAAAAATAAGAAGGATTTCAGGGTTCTTATTTATTCCTAATATTTTCTCCCATACTCTCTCGCTAAAATAAAAAAAATTGCAAGATAAATGGTGGAAGAACCCAAATAGGTTAAGACCTTGCAATTGGTTAAGAACTCTAAGTGATATCCTATGTGACAGAGATTGATTTTTTCTTGTGTGTGAAGGAGACTAGTGGCCTCCAATTTTTGTGTTAAATATGGTTTGAATGCTATGTCCTAAATCCTCGAGTTAATTTTTCCCTCAAGGCATCAATATGTGGCATGGGGGTGGCTAGATGTGAGAAAAATTGCAAAATAGTTGAGACTAAGGTGGGGTGGAACTTTGATCCGGATTTAAACAGGAACGCAATAAAATACAGAGATAACCATAAAGACAGATATGCAGCGGAAATAATACTTCATTTCATTACTGTAAAATACTGAAATATGCTTACAAATAGAAATAGAAATAACCCAGCTAGGGCGATGGTAGCTTATCTTTGAGAAGAGATGTGTCGGCTACATGCCTCTGAACTGTCTTACAATGAGGCTCGAAGGCCTATTTATTGTTTAGAAACAATGGAAAACCCTTAACACTCCAAAACCTAACCGTAGAAGATGAAACGCCAAACTATGGGCCCCGTTTGGGTAAATTGGTACATCAACTTCCCGAGGTCGTAACTTTGGCATACAATCTCCGTTTTACGCGCATGATAGCCCGTTGGAAAGATCTCTCTGAGGACTACAACAGAAAAGACAATTTTTTACCTAAAATATCGCGGAGCTAGATTTCCCAAAAAACGTCGTTTAGGGCCTCAAAACGGCTTCGGAAGTTTAGGACCCGAAAAACTGCTAAAAATAGTAAATTGCGCTACAATTAAGGAAACTGAAAATGTTGAGAGGAACAATGGTGGGGGTCGAGGTGGACTTGCCAGGTGGCCACCAATATCCACCTGGATCATTCCTCCCCCCTTAGGAAGCAATGGTCCCCATTGCGTTGAGTTCCTCCATGAGATAGGGAAACTTTTGCTGAACTTGGTCCCTGGTGAGCCACTTGCCATTGTGAACGAGTTGGCCTGCTTTAACAACTCGATACAGTTGAATATTCTGTTGGCGAGTATTCTTGATCTGTGTGTCCATGATTTGATCAGTTGCAGCTTGTTCCATGCAATCTGGATTTAATTCTGTGGGTGTGAGTTGTTCTGCAATGTCGGATGTATCTAGCAATGGTGGAAAGAATGGCCGCAGGCAGTCCACATTGAACACTGGGTGCAGGCCAAGGAATGGGGGAATGCTGAGTTCAAATGCATTGTCTCCCACAGCCTTAGTAATGGTGTAGGGACCATATCGGAGTGGTCTCAGTTTCCGATAGGCTCCAGTAAGGCGTTCCTTTTGCAAATGCAACCAGACTTTGTCGCCCACCTGAAACTTGTGTGGCACCCAATGTTGATCATGTCGCTGCTTGTACTTGGCATTTGATTTCTCCAGAATGTCATGGACTTGCTGGCAAATATGTTGGATGTGTTCAATGAAGCTGGTTGCCTTGTCTGTTTCGGACTAGACATGAGTTGAATCTGTGTGAGTAGCTGCAAGTGGCATGGCCATATCAATGGGGCATAGTGGCTAGAATCCCAAGCCCACCTGAAAAGGGCTATGGCCAGTCGAGCTATGAAGAACTCGGTTGTAGCTGTGCTGAACATAGGGGAGGCTCTCATCCCATGTGCGTGGATGCTTTGAGTTGTACATGCGCAGAATGTGTACAATCATCCTATTGACAACCTCTATCTGGTCATCAGTTTGAGGATGGAAAGCTATGGATTTAGTGAGTTTGGTGTCTAGCATTGACCAGAGGCTGGACCAAAATGTACTGAGAAACCGACTGTCCCGATCTGAGATGATAGACTGTGGGATCCCAAAGTGCACCCACACTCGTTCGAAGAAGAGTTTAGCAGTGGCTTCTGCTGTGATATTCTTCTTGCAGGCTGCCATAATGGCCATCTTCGAGAACCTGTCGACGACCACAAAAACACAGTCATTTCCATGCTTAGTGGAAGGAAGGCCTGACATGTAATCCATGGAGATGGATTCCCAAGGTCGACTAGGGGTAGGCAGCGGGTTATAGAGGCCTTGCTTCTTAATGGTCGGTTTGGCAATGGCACAAGCAGTACATGATCTGATATACTTCCTGACATGTTGTCGAAGATTCGGCCAATAGAAATACGTTTGCAGTACTACCACCATTTTCTCGACCCCGAAATGCCCAGCAGTTCGACTATAGTGTGCTTCCCAAATCATCTTGGCACGCTCGCTTGAAGGAACACAAAGGTGAGCCAGGTGGCATAACAGGGCATCCTGGAGGTGACAATCTGGAACATGCCGACCCTCCAAGAGTGTCTGGTATGTGTGGCCAAATTCTAGGTCTCTTTTGTAGAGAAGTGGCCAATCAGAAGTCTCGTGCCCACAAGAGTTGAGCACAGTGGTTAACGCCATGATCTGTGGTCGATTGAGGCAATCTGCAACATTATTGGTGCTACCCTTCTTATATTTGATATTCAAATGGAACTGCTGCAGGTATGTAGACCACTTCTGATGGTGATCATTCTGCAATTTCCCTTGGGTCTGTATGAACTGGAGGGGTCGGTGGTCTGTGTGGATGACCGTTTCCTTCCCTAAAATGTAATGCTTCCATTGTCGGCAGGCCTGCACAATGGAATACATCTCTTTATCATAAGTGGGATACTTCCAGACTGTGTTTGAAATCACTGTGATATGCCACTGGATGCCCATGTTGAGTAAGGACTACCCCAATAGCATAGTCAGAGGCATCTGTCTCGACCTCAAATGGTTGTTGTAAATCTGGTAATGCAAGCACTGGTGCCGTGCAGAGGCAATCTTTCAACTCTATGAATGCCTTCTATTGAGATTCAGACCAAAAGAACTTTGCTTTCTCTCCTCCCTTGGTGACTTGACTCAAGGGCCAAGTGATATGAGAGAATCCCAACACGAATCTGCGGTAGAAGTTGGCAAGACCTAGAAAGCTGCGGAGCTCTGTCAGAGTGGTTGGAGATGGCCAATCCCGAATGACTTGGATCTTGGCTGGATCCACATGCACCCCCTGTTCATCAATAATGTATCCTAGATACTGAACCTGGGTCATGCCAAAAGTGCATTTCTCCAAATTGGCACATAGCTTGTGTTGCCGCAGTGTTTGGAGAACCTGTCGGATGTGGTGGAGGTGCTCTTCCAAACTCTGGCTGAAGATCAGAATGTCATCCAAGTATACCACTACAAATGAGTTGGTGAATGGTCGCAAGATGTCATCCATTAGCCTCATGAAGGTTGCAGGAGCATTCGTCAATCCAAAAGGCATAACCAACCATTCGAAAAGGCCCTCCTTGGCTTTGAAGGTAGTCTTCCACACATCAGAGGGTTCGATTGGTACCTGGTGATATCCTGACTTTAGATCGATCTTGCTAAAATATTTTTCCCCCTTTAGTTGGTCCAAGAGGTCATCAATCTGTGGGATCGAGTACCTATTACGGACATTGATCTTGTTCAGTGCCTGATAGTCAATACAGAGTCTCCAAGTCCCATCCTTCTTCTGTACCAACACGATCAGGCTCCCACAAGGCGATGAACTCGGACGAATGTGACCTTTTTGCAGCAACTCCTGAATCTGCCTCTTGATTTCATCGTTCTCCAGAAGGGAGCGCCGATAAATTGGTCCATTGAGTAGCGGCGCACCTGGGGTCAAATCGATAGAGTGCTTGACCTGACAGTGCAGAGGGACCCCTGCGGGGGAGGTGAAGATGTCCTCGTATTCCTCCACGACCTTGTCCATCTGTAGTTGTCGTGCAGAAGGGCCCTGCCTGGTGTAGGAATTTACAGGGTAAGTTCCTCAGAAAGAATACCAAAAGGACACCGCTCACAACCAGATCTCAAATCAATACACCAGTATTTTTGACGTGGTTAAAACCCTCAGAGTGCAAGGAGGGAAACAGTCCACGGCCTGTCCCAACGTGGGTACAGACAATTTATTAATCAAAGAATGAAAATTTACATAAGCTTCTCTCATGCACGGATTACCCGAACAATGACCCTCCATGCGCTTTAAATAGAACTCATGGACCAATCGGGTGTCAAGCCACGGATCAAGTGTCAGTAATACCGAGGTGAGAGTGAACCGTCGGATCACTACATATCGTGACCGTCGGATTGTAAGTTACAAAATGTACAACGGTAAAGAAACACACTTTACCTAACTCTAACCTAACTCTATGCTAGACCAAGTTGAACTTAACTATATCCTATGTGTCGGAATATCCTAACATCCCCCCTTAAGAACAACTTGGGATAGGATTGAAGGATTTACAAATATGACACAATAGGAGAAGGAAGGAGGCACTAGAGCCTATCCCCCCTTAGTGACAACTTCCTGAACTCCAAGCATATATCGAAGTTTAGTGAACTTCGCCTCTGTGAGAGCCTTTGTGAAGATGTCTGCAACCTGATCATCCGTTGGACAATATTGCACTTCAAGAACATGGTCATGAATGAGCTTTCTGATGAAGTGCATGTGTAGTTCAATGTGTTTGCTGCGCTGATGCTGGACTGGATCTTTGCATAGCTGAATGGCACTTTGATTATCACACCAAAGTGTGGTTGGATGCTGCTGCTCAAAGCCAAATTCGGATAGGATCTGACGAAGCCACAAGGCTTCCTTACTAGCTTCCACGGCACCACGATACTCTGCTTCTGCTGACGAAAGAGAAATGGCAGCCTGTTTCTTACAAGCCCATGTAATAGGTCCTGAACCAAGAGTGAAGACATAACCGGCAGTAGACTTCCGATCATCAAGGTCACCAGCCCAATCAGAATCAGTGAAACCAACTAACAGAGGAGCTGCTTTGGCACTGTAATGAATCCCAAACTGTACTGTACCTCGAACATAACGAAGTATTCTTTTAGCTGCTTTCCAATGACTTTCACGGGGGTTTTGCATAAAACGAGCAACAAGGCCAACAACAAAGGAAAGATCAGGACGAGTATGGGTTAAATACAAGAGTTTTCCGACAAGTTGACGGTATAAGGTAGCATCAACTTCAGGAGAAGTACAAGAGACTGAAAGTTTGACTCCAGACTGAAAGGGAGAAGGGGCTGGCTTACAGTCTTCCATGTGAAAATGACGAAGAATATCACAAGCATACTTGGACTGGGAAAGGAAAATACCTTCTTGGGATTGCAAGACTTGAAGACCGAGAAAATAGTGTAAGTGTCCTAAGTCTGTCATTTCAAATTTCTTTTTAAGGCTGGACTTCACATGGTTTATAAGGTTGGGATCACTACCAGTAAGAATAAGATCATCAACATAAAGAACAAGGATGATAAGAGAGTTGCCCACTTTCTTGGTGTAGACAGTATTGTCAGAATGACACCTAGAAAAGCCAGATTCTAAAAGAAAGCTATCCATTTTGGCATACCAAGCCCGAGGAGCTTGCTTGAGGCCATAAAGGGATTTCTTAAGTCGACAAACGAGGCTGGAGTCTGTTTGTATGAAGCCAATGGGTTGTTCCATATAGATTTCTTCCTGCAAGTCCCCATGCAAGAAGGCAGATTTAACATCCATTTGATGGACTTCCCATTTTAAAGAGGCAGCAAGGGAAAGAACAAGGCGGATAGAGTTCATTTTGGCAACTGGAGAGAAGGTTTCAGTGTAGTCAATGCCTTCAACCTGTGAAAAGCCCTTAGCAACTAGACGAGCTTTATGTTTATCAACTTTCCCATCTGGTCCATACTTGGTTCTGTAAACCCATTTGCATCTAACAAGTTTGCGTCCCTTTGGTAGAGGAACAAGATCCCATGTATCATTTGTCATCAATGAATGATATTCTTCATTCATAGCTGCTTCCCAATGTGGATGGCCTGAAGCTTCTGCAAAAGTGTCAGGATCATGATTTACTGGAGCTTGAGCCAGTAAAGAAGAGGCTCTTTCAAACTGAGAACGTGTACGTCGCTGATCTGTAGGATCACCGGCAAGATCACCTGCTGCATCCCGAGTAGCACGGACCCATCTTGGAAGTTGAGGATCCTGAGAAGGTGGGGGAGGATTATCATCCTCGCTTTCATCATCAGAAGAAGAAATGTTTTCAAAGATAGAAGAGATAGGAAGAGGTGGCACATCCGCCGGACTAGGCTCGCAGGCCGATTTATTTTCATCAAATTTTACATCTCTTCTAATGATAACATTTTTGGACTTAAATGGAATAAGTCTATAACCTTTTACATCTTCAGAATATCCAACAAAAGTACATTTCTCACTCTTAGGTTCTAAAGCTTTATGCTTTTCATCTGGAATATGGGCCCATGCTTCACTTCCAAACACACGAAAGTGACTTACATCTGGTTTAATGGAACTCCAAGCTTCTTCTGGAGTGATATTCTCTAGAACCTTAGTAGGAGTGCGATTGATTATATAATTTGCACAATTAATTGCTTCGGCCCAAAAACTAAGACTGAGTCCTTTAGATTGCAGCATACAATTAGCCATTTCCTTTAAGGTGCGATTTTTCCTTTCAGCTACACCATTTTGTTGTGGAGTGTATGGAACAGTATGTTGCATTTGAATTCCATTTTCGGTGCAAAAGTTGATGAATGCGTTTTTAACATATTCTCCACCATTATCAGTTCTTAGCTTAAGAATTTGATGTCCAGATTGTTTTTCAACAAATGCTTTGAAGGCCAAAAAAGTGCTAAATACTTCGCTCTTGAGTTTTAAGAAGTATACCCAAGTGCGTCTAGAGAAATCATCAATGAAAGTTAAGAAGTACTTGCAGCCAGAGAATGAAGCAACAGGAAGAGGACCACATAAATCACTGTGCACAAGCTGTAAAGGGGCTGAGGCGTGCCAAGAGGCACGTTTGTCAAAACTGTCCCGATGATGTTTTCCGAGTACACATCCGGAACAAACACCATCTTTGCAAGATACCATAGGAAGACCTGTCACCATATTTTCTTTACATAGATGCTGAAGGGAGCGATAGTTTAAGTGACCAAACCGCTCATGCCAAAGTTTGCTCACTTCATCATTATGAGCAACAAATACTGAGGGAAGATGGGATGACCCAAAGTTGTGAAACTTATACAACCTTTTGGAATCATCAGCAAGACCAGTAGCTAGAATCTGTTTAGGATCTTTTAGATCCTTGATTACAACATCATGAGGTGAAAATTCAACAATTTTACCTTCACCTGAATGAGTTATCTGATAGACAGATAGAAGGTTGCAGGATAAGTTTGGAACACATAATACATCATTGAACTGACCATTGTCTAGATGAACAGTTCCAGTCCCTACAACATTAAGAGATCTATCATCACCAACATATATATTTTTGGTGTTACAATCATTTAAAGAAGAAAACATGGCTTGGTTTTTGGCCATGTGACAAGAGGCTCCAGAATCAATGAGCCACTCATGAGAATGAGAAGAAGAAGAAGATACATTTAATGCATAACCAGACTGAGATGATTGACGATGACATGCAGAAAGTGCCGTTCCGGAAGTTGAAGTTGAAGTAGGCTCCAGATGGATGTTATGTTTCTTCATTGCGGCTTCCAAGGCTTCCATCTTCTTAAAGCATTTAGATTCTAAGTGGCCATCTCGATTACAAAAGTTACAATGTCTGTCAGTCTTCTTCCATTTGTTTTTATTGGTCTTGTCATTTTGCTGAAATGATCTTTCATCTTGAGGCTGAGTTGGTTTAGGACCATTCCTTTGAGGATAAGACTTCTTAGGATTCTTTGAATTTGGTTGCTGCTGGGCGGCTAACGCTTTCGAGGAAGAGTTTCCAAGATTAAGAAGACCAAGGTGTAAGAGTTTTTCTTGTTCTCTTATTAAGGAATCACAAAAGGAGTCAAAGGAAGGGGGTTTGTAGTCTTTGCCTTGACAAATGAAAGCTTCCCTTGTAGAATGGAAAGTGGAAACAAATACAGAGTAGGCTGGTCCCAACTTAGTAAGGATGGAATAAATAAGGTTACCATCTTCTTTCTTAACTTTAACACCTTCCAAGAGATATCTAAGGGTCTTGAATTTGGACAAGAAATCTTCAATGCAAGAAAAATTATTAGGATCCAAAGTAAGCAACTCATTCTCAAGTTGATGGGCTCTAATTTCATTTTTAATCCCAAAAACTTTAGCAAGTTTTTCTAATGCTTCATGAGGAGTTTCAATTTCTGCAATGTGGAATCTAAGATCAGGAGAAACAGACATTCCTATCAAACCACGTGCTTGATCTTGTCTATTTTCCCATTTTTCGGCCTTGTCTTCATCTTTGGGTTTCTTCTCTTGGTCTGTGGCTATTCTGAAGAGACCTTTACTTCTAAGTAAATCTCCCATGTAGGCTACCCATTGGAAGTAGTTAGTGCTGTCAAGAATGACTTGGCATGGACTTTCCATTTTTTGAAAAAAAACTGAAGCTGAAGATGCTGAAAGTAAGTGGTCCAATGGATAGATCTCGAAAAAATAGGCGGTTTTAAAAAAAACGGCTCTGAAAAAGGCTTCCGGATGAAGAAGTTATGGCTTTTTGAAAAAAAATTGTTGACGTTGCCGGCAAAGTGCGCGAATGTGCGGGAATGAAAAAATCCGCCCCCACAAAATGGAGACTTGAACCCAAGACCTCTACTCTCTTAAAAAGTCTTTGAACCAATTGATCTATACAAAATATTTGAGAGAGAGAGAGAGAGAGAGAGAGAGAGAGGGGGGGGGGGGGGCCTCGATTTGCGTGCTTGCCTTGGGAAGGCTCTTTTCCCCTACAAAACACAAAACACAAAACCCAACACGAATATGCAAAGAAAAACGAACCTTACGGCTCAAAGTTAGCTTTAGCCAAAAAACTAGAATTTTAAAAAAAAAAATCTCAAAGTTAGCTTTTAACCGAAAAACTAAATATTTTTCTCAATGTTTCTGATTTTCCAAGATCACACTAAGGTGCAGGGAAAAGAGCATACGCATGAGAAAAATCCTTTCTTTCTGTTTCTGATTTGCCCAGATCGCACAGAGTCGCAGGGCAAAGAGCATACGCAGAAATGAAAGGTATAGATCCGGGAAAAAAAAGGCTAAATAAACCGAAACCGAAATAAGCAGAGAGAAAATGACAGTAAACTGCAAAAAAAAACACTGTATACCTCCCGATCTGAAAAATGACGCAGCTAGGGCTACCGGAAACCTTTTCGCGTGAAACGAAAGGGGTTCCTCACTGAAACAGATGCTCCGAACGCAACAGAGCAGTCCTCTCGGCCCGAAAGCAGTCAGAAACAGCAGATCTAGGAAACGACAGCCGCATGCAGTTCTACCGGCTTCAGATTTGGATCACCAACGGACGCGGCCCTCAAATAGCTCTGATACCATGTAGGAATTTACAGGGTAAGTTCCTCAGAAAGAATACCAAAAGGACACCGCTCACAACCAGATCTCAAATCAATACACCAGTATTTTTGACGTGGTTAAAACCCTCAGAGTGCAAGGAGGGAAACAGTCCACGGCCTGTCCCAACGTGGGTACAGACAATTTATTAATCAAAGAATGAAAATTTACATAAGCTTCTCTCATGCACGGATTACCCGAACAATGACCCTCCATGCGCTTTAAATAGAACTCATGGACCAATCGGGTGTCAAGCCACGGATCAAGTGTCAGTAATACCGAGGTGAGAGTGAACCGTCGGATCACTACATATCGTGACCGTCGGATTGTAAGTTACAAAATGTACAACGGTAAAGAAACACACTTTACCTAACTCTAACCTAACTCTATGCTAGACCAAGTTGAACTTAACTATATCCTATGTGTCGGAATATCCTAACACCTGGAGGCTGTGGCCACCGTCTTCTTCTTTCCTTGAGGGCGTATCATCAGGAAAACAAATTTCTCGGTTTTGGAAATGAGCTTACTGCATTGTTTTGCAGTAATCAAAGAGATGGTGGTAGATGGTGCTACCTCTGGTATCCTGTACAACTTTTTTCCCAACGTAATAATAACAGCACGGGGCCTTGATTCATACACAGCATGTCGCTTCCACAAGTATGGTTGCCCTAATAATACATCACAAACTTCAAGGGGAGCAATGTCACACAATACCTCATCCGTGAAGGGCTTGATGTTGTATGGAAGGCGACACTGCTGGCTCACACGAAGATCTCGTCCTTGGTGAAGCCACCCGATGGTGTATGGTTGTGGATGTGCTGTGGTTGTTAAGCCCAACCGCTTCACGACCTCTGCCGAAATGAGGTTCTTCTGGCTCCCGCTATCGACAATGAACTGTAGTGGGGAGCCCTTTACCCACATCTGGGAGTGGAAGAGACGCTCCTCCTCCTCTGGATATTCGGGTTCATTTTTCTGGACCTTGGCGGTAGCAACAGTGGCATTGGGATCTGCATCAATGATCTGCTTCCCTTTGTCATTCCCCTTGTCGGGTTCTGACTCAGAGTCGGAACATGCATCTGATTCTGAAACCTTTAGCTCAGCCACCAGTGACTGCTTGGCCCGACACTCACTTGTGTTGTGAGTGGAGCTCTTATGGAACTCACACCATTTTCCCATGTCCTTTTTCGGCTTCGCGGCATTGTTCTTTGCTTGCAGCTTTGGCGGGTTGTCTTGGGCTGCCCCGCCTTGGCTTTGTCCTTTGTTCTGTGGTTTAGGGGCACCTTTCCCTTGCTTCTGATTCGCAGATCCAAAGTCTCGCTTCCTTTATTTAAACTTCTGCTCGATCTTGACGGCATATCGATATGTTGTGCCAAGCGAGGAGATGTTCAGGAATTCTATTTCTTCCTGGATGTACTTATGCAGGCAGCCGCGATATTTGAGTATCAAATGCTGCTCCGTATCCTTGATTCCAAACTTTGTGCGAAGGGTATGGAAAATATTGGTGAACTTCGGCACGTCTTGGTCCCTTCCCTGCCGCAGCGTGGTCCACTTTATGTATTCATCCTCATAGCTTCCGACAGGGTAGTACTGCTCCTTGATGGCATCTCGGAATGAATTCCAGGTGGGTGCGGCTGAAAATAGTGAGCCGGTATTTTCATCCTTCTGTTCGCAGTAGGTTTCCCACCAGTCTTTGACGTGGGGGGCTGCTTTGAGAAGAGCAAAAACAATATTTTCCTGACTCGAAAATTCATGAACAGAAAAATAACCCTCTAGCATATTTAACCATTTATCTACGACATCCGCGTCTATCTGACCCTCGAATATGGGGATTTCAAAATTAACTTGTACCTTAAAGGGCGTGGCATTTCCAGAGTAGCTGCTGGAAGCAAGGATAATTTTAGGGGCGAATGTTCGCCCTTTGGTGAAATTAAGGGGTTTTAAATTTTTAGTGGGCGAATATTTTGTATCATAGTACATTTTTACAAATCACTTCAAATAGCCCACCTTATTTTAAGGGGGAGGGTAAAAAAGGTAAATTTAGCTCTTGAAATTAGGACTTACAACCTTCCATTCGCCCATTTTCAAGAATAGGTTTTATTTAAATGAATCCATTCGCCCATTTTCAAGAATAGGTTTTATTTAAGTGAATCCTATGGGCCAAATACCATATTTATAAAAGAGGTATGGTAAATTAATAAAAATATAAATAAATGAGAGGTATGGTAAATAAATAAAACATTTTTTATATTTACTCCATAAGTCACCTTATATACATGTATGGGTGTAAACAAATAAAAATATAAGCAAAGTGGAGGTATGGTAAATAAATAAAACATCCTTTTATACTTACTCAAAAGGTATGGTAAATAAATAAAAATATAAATAAACTAGACGTATCGTAACTAAATAAAACCTCTTTTTATATTTAGTCCATAACCCTCGTTCTATTTATGAAGGCTCAAGAAAGAGGTTTTATTTAAGTGAATCCTATGGGCCAAATACCATATTTGTAAAATAGGTATGGTAAATTAATAAAAATATAAATAAACGAGAGGTATGGTAAACAAATAAAACATTAAGGAATTTAAACTTCTGTGATCCATAACATTGTTTAGATAATCTTCGGCAAAATCACATAACCAATCTTTTGTCGACGCGTTTCGAACCAACTGTGGTTCATCATCAGGACAAGTTGAAGAACCAATTCGGCTTACCGTGATTAAATAGAGTGTGCAGAGACTCCAACAGCTATAATGTTAACGGTTAATTTTGACCTAATGATCCTGGTCAAACCACTAAATTAGTTAATTAATATTTCTCGAAAAAGCTAAATTAGGTAAATAAAGGAATTCATTTGTCAATTTAAAAATAAATAGGTATATTATTATTATTATCCCAAATACTAAGAGAAATCATAGTATAATATTAATATTTTAATTATAATGGTCATTATATCTCATAATATATATTAATTAATCTATATTTAATTATTATTCCAACATAAAATACAAGTAAAGGTAATCAATTACTATTATTTTTAGAATTTAGTTCTACTAGGTAATTGTGTAATAATTATTTAATGGTCCTTGGTAAGTTAGATCTTCACTATCTTGTTCTTTAGAATTGCCTGTAGTACCCACGTTGTAAATAAAACATTTTTTTATATTTACTCCATAAGTCACCTTATATTTACGAACACTCAAAAAATGGGTTATATTTAGGTGAAACCTATGGCCAAAATACTATGGGACAAATACCATGGACTAGATTGTTCGGACTAGATTGTTCTTAATACCATGCAAAAAACCATTATTAACCCTAATATTAGAATTAATAAAAATAAAAATGGCACATGGTATTGACCCATGGTATTCACCAAAATGGCACATGGTATTGACCCATGGTATTCACCTGGAATGTAGCCTATTTAAATGAGGGAATTAAACCAGCATGTAGCCTATGCTAAGATTCACTAGGACTTTACAAAGTTTTATTATTTAGTGAAAGACTCGCCAAGATCTTACAATATTTTATAATTGAGTAAAATATTCGCCATGCCTGGTGAGAGATTCGCCAAAAAATTATATATACATATTATATTATTGATAAAATCGCCTTCCATTTTTCCTATATACCATGGAGATTCGCCCATTTATTATATTTATAAATTTAGGGGGGGTTATTAAAATTTTCCCTGGCTGGAAGCTGATGCCTCGCCTCTAGGTAGCCGCTGAAGGATCTGGGTAAAACTATCCATCATCGCGTTCCGTTGTCGCTCGAGGGCTTCTTCGAGCAAGATTTTGATAGGATCTCCTGCCCCCTCATCTTTCTTCTCATCCGCCATGGGAGGTTGTCGGGATTTGCGAGGCTGGTCTCGCAAAGGTTCGACCAGTTCAAGCCCTAATTTCTTATATCCCGACCTCGTTGGGGACATGCAAAGAAAAACAGAGAAAAAACATACCGCTCTGATACCACTGATCCAGATTTAAACAGGAACGCAATAAAATATAGAGATAACCATAAAGACAGATATGCAGCGGAAATAATACTTCATTTCATTACTGTAAAATACTGAAATATGCTTACAAATAGAAATAGAAATAACCCAGCTAGGGCGATGGTAGCTTATCTCTAAGAAGAGATGTGTCGGCTACATGCCTCTGAACTGTCTTACAATGAGGCTCGAAGGCCTATTTATTGTTGAGAAACAATGGAAAACCCTTAACACTCCAAAACCTAACCCTAGAAGATGAAACGCCAAACTATGGGCCCCATTTGGGTAAATTGGTACATCAACTTCCCGGGGTCGTAACTTTGGCATACGATCTCCGTTTTACGCGCATGATAGCCCGTTGGAAAGATCTCTCTGAGGACTACAATGGAAAAGATGATTTTTTATTTAAAAAATCACGGAGCTAGATTTCCCAAAAAACGTCGTTTAGGGCCTCAAAACGGCTCCGGAAGTTTAGGACCCGAAAAACTGCTAAAAATAGTAAACTGCGATACAATTAAGGAAACTGAAAATTTTGAGAGGAACAATGGTGGGGGTCCAGGTGGACTTGCCAGGTGGCCACCAATATCCACCTGGATCAAAATTGGCTCACCATACTTCAATTCTAGTATTTTGTGGTTACAATAGATATACGTTTATTTTTGTGTTATTGGTATTTATTACTAGAATGATTTAGTGATATGCATGAATTACTATTGTTGTTATATTATTTTATTTATGATCATCGTCTTTCTTATGATAGTAAATTATGGAACAATGGGCTTGAATTCACTTGGATGTGGAATTTAAATGAATTGGGATGCATGGGAAATGCATTATAATTTTGGGTAATTGCATGCCTTGCTTATTAATTACATGTTTTCCTTGTTAATTGCATGCTGCATTTTTTTTAATTTTCTCTACATGTTATAAGTGATTTCATGGAGTTTAATGCTAAAAGCCAAAAATGTGATTTATGGGGTAAAAAAGCCATCCTGTAATTTTCACTATAACTTTTCTTCTGGGAGGTTCTAGAGGTTGAAACCTGGGCCATAGTGAGGGAAATCCTGTTGATCATCTAGTTCATTTTTTATATCTTGGCTCACTATATTTTCAGATGTATTATTTGAGGAAGTTGGGCTTGCTGAATGCTTCTTCAGACATATCATCTTGGAATTTTTTATATAACTTTTCTTACGATAGGTTCTAGAGGTTTAAACTTAGATCATAGTGAGGATAAATCCTGTTGATTAATTGGTTCTCTTTTTAGATCTCGATTCACTATATTTTTAGGGAAATGCTCCATGAAATTCAAGCTTCCTTAATGCTCTTGAAATAAGGTCAGTTTGGAATTTTTGTGATAATTTTTCTTTTGGGTGATTTCAAGGGCTAAAACTTGGACCATATTTATGGGAAATGATAGGGAAATTTTGGTATATATTTCATATCTTAGTTCACTATATTTTCAAAGATATGCCCTGTTGTTTCACCAGAGATAGTTACTGGCTGTGAGGGAACCAGTGCCTGTGACATCTAAAGATTGATGGAAAACTTTTAGAATTTGTGGCCGAAGAGATAAGCCATGAAATCTTACAACGAATGATCTAGTTCTGAAGCCTAGCTTTAAAACTAGACTGGTCAAGATAGATGAAGATTGCAAAGATTTGATTTTAAAGGTTGTAAGGTCCCACCTTACCAACCATCAAAATATAGAGATGTAGAGGTCACATTAATCAGTAATACTCATTTTTTATTGTAACATTACTAACTTAGTTATCATGTAATCATGTTCCTTCATCTATTTCAATATAAGAATATCACATAAGAAGTCAGGGATAACTTTACCTTAAAACCAATTCCAAACACATTTCCTCTCAAGTTTAAAAGATGATAGCATCATATTTATACCTGAGCTCTAAGTAAGAGTGGAAATAAATTCCACCATAATTCCATGTGTGAAAATTAAACTAGATCAACCTATTTGATTTCCTAGATTATGCTAAATAAGATTCATTTATTGACTCTTGATATCATAACCACAAAAGTATCATACTTCTTTAAAAAAAATCACATATACGTGTATGAGTATCAACCTACCTATAAAAAGGTAACTGAGGGAAGAATATGCCTCCCTTCACCAATAAATCTAATGAGTATGATATGTTAATGAAATAGAATCACAAAATATATTGACCCAACAACATTTCCAAATTGATCAATTAAAAATTCTCAGTACCAGTTATTAATGCAATGTTACAATCATGAGAATTATATAATGAATGTTGTAGCAATAACAATTACTGTTACCAATTCAGAAGCATGTTATTCTTCAAAAAGTGCCAATTAAAACAATGGATGTACATAAATTGGGCACAATTAGTTGTTTTCTATAGTCATTGAAGCACAAGAATGCAACCATGAATACATGCAACTCAAAAAAAACTTATTATGCACACTTGCACAAAATCCTACATAAATAGTGACTATAAAATTGTTTCCAACAAGCCCTTTTTTTTGAAAGCCTTAAATAATAAAAGTACCAACTATCCTATTCTCTATTCACACTTCAACAAATTATTAGATTAATTCTCACATTCAAACCAAAAACTTGCAGGCATAGGAAGCTACATTCATCAAATAGTCTATTCATAAATTTCTAGTACATAAAAAATATGGTAAGTAATACTTTTACTCTAAATATTTATATGCACAAAAGCTACAACCATTTAGGTCTTTTGACAAACACTTTGCAAACATGCAATCTATAGCCATTGAGGTGTTTTGACAAACGTTTTGCAAGCATGCAATCTACAACCATTGAGGCATTTTGTCAAACACTTTGCAAGCGTGCAATCTACAACCATTGAGGCATTTTGTCAAACACTTGGTAGTAAATAATTTCGGATTCTTCTCCAAGCTATTTATCTCATAAAATTCAAAACTGAAATTACAATGATGACATATTAAAACAAGGATTTTCACCAAAAAAACTTGACAACACACAAACACAGTTGACGGCAACAATTTGAAAAATCACTCAAATTTACAAATCAAGTTCTGAAAATAACTTTTGTGGAATGAAATTGGAGGTTACATGGTCATAAGGTATGAATACCCCCTGATGTTGAGCTGAATTGCAATACAAATGTCGAGAGATTCAATTCTTTAAAACAACAAAACTTTGGATCTCATTTACCACTTTTGTCAAATGCATAGCATGCAAACTTTCATCTACAACTCTACATGAAGAAATATAACCCAAAATTATGCTAATATGAGTTGTTCATTGAAATTAAGAATTTATATGTTCACTATATGAATTCTTGATACAAGTAATTAATCAAACATTTTACAACCTACAAAACTACTTCATTTTACATAAGTTGACCAACTTATTGCTACCAGTGCTAAAATTTGGAAAACACATGGAAACCGTGAATGAGTCATGAATACTTTATGTCAATTAATTTGCAATAGAACAACAATAAAAACTTACATACAATAAACTACATCCATTGAGGGGTTTCTTCAAACATTTAGTGTGCAACCCAATTTTTATTTTTATTTTAGAGATCTAAGTTTCAACCAACAACCCAATTCACATGAAGTAAGAACCATGTATTAAATTGCTAAAAGGGACAATGAAATGTTATCAAACATAGAATATTATCTTTAGATAATAAACATAACCCACTATGGACAAAATTTCATTATAAGCAGAATTTAAAATCCTTGGAAACATATTTTTCTTTTAATTCCCTGCATGTAAATTCTCATACATAGCTGCCATGAAACTATTAACTCATTATGGGTTAGATTAGAAATAAATTTCTAAATATTTCATAAATATTCTTAATTTTGTAATAATTTAAGGTAGCAATAATAAATTTAAACTCTCAACACTTTAAAACTAATAAGAATGCAAAATTTCAAGAGCATTTATAGATACACTTGACAGTGTGTATATATATAACTCGAAAAAGATGAGAGTATGATTCAACTCCAATGCCATTACCAACTCATTGTGAACCATCCAGTTTTCCACCCAAACATATCCAGGGGGAAATTCTCCCCCTGGAACCCACGAGCTGTAAGAGCTCCCAAGTAGTACCAAAAGATAACAGTAGAGAGATTAAAAGGAAAACTGGGGAAGATAAGTTCCACTTCCTCTCAATACCACTAATGGACAACTCAACTAGGTAGAACTAATTAGTACTTTGGTTTAGGAATTTATATTTATTTCGACAACATTTGGGTACTCTCCAAGACTCTCCCTCTTACCATCCTCTTCAAGCCTCTCCAACTTTTGGTATTACAATGCACCTCCCCCTCAAGTGAGAATACATGAGACACATATATAGGAGGAGCAACAAATTATTTTCATAAAGGAGAAGTAATATGCATGCCTTGTATTGAATTTAGAGGAGTGTAACTCACCATTAAGGAGAGGTATGCATGCCTTAGTTAAGGATAGTGTAACATATGCATTAAAGAGAGTGTAAGAGGAATCTTTTATGACATGTCTTTATTGAGTGCAAGAAGAATATGTCATGATTTGATGAGTGCATAAAAAAGAGTGTAACATATTATTAAAAGAGAGAGAGAGTGTTACATAGAGCCATGAGAATCATCAAGGAGAGAGATGTGAAGTGATTAAGGAGATGAAGGTGAATTGTAATTCCCTTTTAATATTAATATCATAGTCTCATAAAAGCTAATAATAATATTAATAATATTGAGGATTAAGTTGAGAATGAACTGTTAGGATTGATTATTGATAATTTAAGTGATTTTCCTTCAACTATACTTGATTACCCTTTGATTTAAGGTGATTTTCTATTTTCAGAAAGTCATACTTGAGATGTTAGACATAACTTTCTATTTCTAGAAAGTCACTCTAGAATTGTCAAAAATGAGATTTTATTAAAGAAATTCATCTCGAAGTTGCCCATCAGTGGTATTTTTCTTTCGGAGAATAGGGATTCCGCACCCCTATTACATACATCTCTATGCTTTAGTATATTGAGGACTCCATGCCTTGATCTACTCTAAGGATCCAACATTCCACACCTTGATCTTTTAAATATTTAGGACTTCGTGTCTCAATCCTTTTATTATAGATCCAAGAATTCACGTCTTTATCTTTCATGGATTTAAGGCTCCGCACCCTAATTTCCATGGCTTATCATCTACTCTACTTTGAAACTTAGTGCTTCACCTTAAGGTATTGATTGTGAGCTCATACCCATCTGATGTTTCGTTGGTAAGGCCTTGTTCTTAGACCTGCACACATCACAATCTCATAGATCAAAGGAATCGAATGAATTTCATAATTAACTTATTCACATTTTATCAATGATTGTGCATGACTTCCACAGTAATTTTGGTTATGGGGAAATGACTTCCGCAACCATTTATAATTTGAACATCCTTTTTTGCAAATAACCACATCCCTTGTAACATCCTGCTCAATACAAGATTAAGCATATATAATCTTAAAAATCATGTATCATGACTTCCACAATCATTTATTATTTGAGCATCCTTATTTGCAAATGACCATGTCTCATGCCACATCTTGCTCAATACAAGGTTAAGCATATGTAATCATACAAATCATGTATCATGACTTCCCCAGTCATTTATAATTTGAGCATCTTTGTTTGCAAATAACTAGGTCCCCTGCCACATCCTACTTAGTACAATATTATGCATATATAATCATACAATTCATATATCATCCATAAATCATAATTAACCATATGTTCCACATAACCATGATCATCCATGGATTTATGTGTCTCAATCCTGGATCATCATCCATGTCATACATCTATGTCCAAACTAGGATAAGAAAAGAGAAAACATCGATAATATGATCTTAACCAAAATTAGTTCTTATACACAAAACCATAGATATTATCATAAGCACATAGAAACCAGGTGACCCAAACTAGGTTTGTAGCATATAAGCATGTACATAAGTCTTTCATGCATAATCTTATATCATTAAATTAAGATCAGCCTCTCTAAGTGTCACAAAACTAACCTTGCTAAGGTGGGACACTACAAAGGTGGACAAAAGAAATATGAATATGAACCAGGTTTAGTAACTCAGGAAAATAAAAATCTAAGTGTTGACCCTGTAGAAAGAATAATGGAAAGAGACCAAGATATGGAGGAATTTCCAGCATGGTAGAGCACACATCAAGATTATTCAAATATGAAAGCATTTAAGATAAATTTACCTTCATAATTTGAAAAATGTCCGCAAATTTATTGCACACATGCTAGCAGAAGAAAAATACAAGTAAATGGCTACACATAGTAAGAAAAATGATTTTGTAACTACCCCAGAAACTAAAATCAAACTAGCTTTTATTCTTTAATTTCAAAGAGATTTACTCATTACATTACATTCATGACTCCCAAAATTTCCAACCTCCAAACCCTTTTCCACTATTTTTTTTATGATTTTTGTTCTCGTCCCTAAGACCCAACTAACTAACTATCTAATGAGCTATAAAAAATCACTCAAATAGTTTCCAAACTTCCCTCTTTTTGATTTTTTTTTAAAAATAAAAGAATTACAATAATAATTTTTTAATATTATATATATATTATATATATAATATATATAATATTATTAGAACCCACTTTTTACAATATTTATACAATATGCCACTTTAGGCTTTTATTAGAATCCCATTGCATTTAATTTTTTTTAAATGTAAGTAAATAAGAGTGGGACCAAATCCTAAACACATGTGATGTTAGAGATGATGATGGATGTAGATGGTGCATGGGTTGCATTATTGTATTCATGCATATGTCAGCTAGGTAGTTTGGTGGAAACTCTTTCTTGCCGTTGGGGGCACCTCTGATGGTTTTGGAGAAGTGAAGAGTGCTTTAGAAATTAATTATAACCATCAATCACTCAGTTAGTTGTTTAGATAAACAACTTCCTAGGGGCTCCCTTTAGCATAAGCTTCGTGCAGATAAGACCACTAGGATCCCATTTATTTGAGGAAGGAACAACAAAGGCCGTCAATTTATGTGGGATCTAATTGAATGATAACCATGCCTTCAACTAAATTTGGATGATTACACACCTTACATAGTTGCATCAAAACATTAATGATACCAAGAAAGTTGCCACTAGCTAAAGTTGCCTATGTTTATGAACCCACAATAAAATTTTCATATAAGTTGCACTGTCTTTCATTAGGGTAATTTTGAGGTCTAAAATGGGCCTCCTAAGGAAATAATAAAATAATATTAGATTACATCATCAAATTTCAGAAGGAAAAAAGAAAAACCTATTTTTTCAACTCGTATTTTCAACTTATCTCCCTATGGGTTTACTCAAATTTCGAGTGGAAACACTTGTTGGATTTAAAATTTGATTCTTCATCAATCACATTTTTTCATGTATTTCTCATTTTTCTTGTAGCAAGTTCCATAAAAAGTATGCAACATGGGTATTCCTTGGATGAAGAATTGAATTTTTCATCCAACAAGTACTCCCGCTCGAAATTTGAGTAAAACATTCGGGAGATAAGTTAGAAATATGAGATGAAAAAGTAGTTTTATTATTTTATTATATTTTTACTTTTTCACTCCAAAAATGGTGAATCATCCCCCATGGTTGGCATCATCATCTTGAATCCTGTTGGTTCTTATAATGTTTATTTTGGTCGTACATTTTTCTTAGGAGGCCCATTTTAGACCTCAAAAGTTCCCTAATGTTGACAGCTTGCATCATATTGGATGTTAATACTTTTTGAAAGTTGTTTCTCCACATCTTGCTTTAGTTAAAGTAATATGAAAGGCCACAATACATTTTATAAATGATCAACAACTTCTTTACTCACTAGTTCTTAACTTTCCACCATGTTAGATATTGGGTTACAAAACGAGTCTCTGAATTTTTGTTGTGACTGAAAAAGATGAATCATCAAAAAATGCATTAAGGAGCAAAGTTCCATGATATCATTCTGAAGTGGTGTTCCCGTTAAAAGGTTTCACCTCTTTGAGTTGAAGTTCAAAAGTGTTTGCCACTTTTGAGACTTCCAATTTTTAATTAGGTGAACCTAATATAAAATAAGGTATTTCCATTTATTTCGTTTAAAATCTTTTGCATCTTGTATCATGAGTCTATATGTTGTAATGTATATATGGAGAGAATTTGGCTTTGCCCAACCTTTTCATTTTCTATTACACTCTTTAACACTCCCAAATTAAGTAAGGACTTTGAAAGCAAGGCACCACTTCATAATTTTTTTTTCCCAATTAAGCAAAACACTTGTCAGAACTACTATAATATGTGATCCCCATATTCCTTTCTAATATGCTAGGTGTACCAAAAGTGTGATCATCATAAGTTTCTTACCAAGGCTCATTTCATCTGCTAGGATTCCAATAAGTCATTTCTCGTACATAGTGACTAGCCAATCTAAACAAATATGCTAATAATTATGAAGCAGGTGTTGGGGTTGTTCTAGTAGACTTTACTTGGTCAAGATATTGATGGTATTATGGCTCCAGGTATATGAAAATCCATGGTTTTTTCCCATGGTATTCATCTCCAATGAGGCCTATTTAAAGGTAGAAAGATCAAAGGAAAATGGTCTTGGAGGCCATCGAGAACAAATAATTGTGTCATTAGACACCATCGTCTCTCTCAACGCTCTGTGATACGAAAATATGGTATCAAACCTGAAGGTTGATCGAGAGATCTGGATGCAGAAGATGTGTGAAGTTGTAGTTTGTAGTGAATATTTTATATAAATATTGGTGAATCTCATTGCATAGAATTCCATTGTTGGAGAGAAGAAGAGCCAATCCCATGGACAAGAAGAAGTTGTCCAAGGAAGGCTAGAGATGGAAGGAGCTGGATAATGTATAAGAAGTTCATAGCATGAGTGGAGGCACCATACCCAGCTAAAGTTAGGTGGTGAGAAAGAAGGATCTAGTAGTGGCTATGGTCCTGGATATGGTGGCAAATTCAAAGGGTTTCTAGCTTTAGACGAGGAAACAATATGCCATGCTATAGTGGACATGAAGGTTTTTTAGGTTCTAGTAATGAAGGTGTTGTAGTTTCTGCAACACACTCCAAAATTTTGGCTTGCATTCAATTTGATAGCATCATTTAGTCTTTTCATTATTGTTGCAAACCCTACATCTCATTTCATGAGTGTTCTTGTAGTGCTTTGGTCACTTTGGCATGTTGGGTTAACTATCATCTTTTGACATGTTTGGAAGTCATGCAATGATTGCGAGCCTTTTTTGATGGCTTTGAAGGTCAGTCTTTGTGTATATGAGTTTTCCCAACCATGAAAAAATTTGTTGCATCCATACACAAAGTCTTGAGCACTATCACACAAGTCTCATCACAGTCGCCCTAAAGCCTATCTTAAGTGTCACACTTGTTGTATCTTGTCGTGAGGCAGTCACACAGAGGGAAATGATTTTTTGATTTGTTTCAATGATCTATGTTGTCGTGTCATCAAAGTATGCTAATTCTGTGATCACAGTCAAGGTTCATCACAGTTTCTCACCTATCCCACACTTAGCCATTTTCAGAAAATCTTCTCGACCAAGCAACTTAGCTTCGTCGGGTCCCAACTGAACTATGTATTGTGCAGTATAAACCCTCTAGATGTGGCCTTAATACTTGGAAATACACAACATGCAATCCCTATCCCCCATGGCTGTTGCTTTGTGCAATTTTCATAGTCTCAAAGTTGCGCATTGCATAGTCTCAAAGACCAAGCTCTCCCCTTGGCTGTTGGAACTGCACAATGAGTAGTCGTTAAGTCCATCTCCCCATTCTGTCACTTTTCCTAAGTTCATTTGATGGATAAGAATGCATCATCTTAGACTAGGGGGGTTTCAAATTGATATTGTCTCATCATGAGTGAATTGCAAGAACATGTACACTATCATGTCATGGTGAGATGATGAAGAAGGAGAAGAAGGAGGAAGCATCCCTACATAATTTCTTGTAGTTGAACTCACAAGTGGATCAATCAAGAGAAATAAAACGGACACAAGTTTGTAACTACCATCCAAGACTAAAGATCATTGAAGACTCCACATCACCAAGCCATGTGGAGCTGAAGAGAAAACATATCCAAGAAGACATACAACACTTAACAACAACAATGACTTCACATTGCCACATCACCAAACATTCCATGTCAACAGTGTCATGTCATGTCATGTCATGTCATGAGTGGTCATATGCCACATCACTATTATGGACCATGTATATTGCATTCAAATGTATTGTAAAGTGGAAGTCCAAAGGACACACATTGATATGGAGAGTCGTGTAAGTTGAAAAGTTATAGGAATTTAAATATTCATGAGGGTAGTAAAAGATTCACAAAGAGGAAGCATCACCTCTTGGTTATATATACTCCCTCATTGTATGAGCAATATAATTTTTCACCTTAGCTCCTCCCGCAAGGCATTAGAGAGATAAAATAATTATTTGAGGATCAAGGAGTGGCTCCAATGTCCCACTATTAGGGCTAGTGATGTACATTGTAAACATGTGTCTTGGAACTTTTCTTAATAACATAAGCCTTTAGGGCCAACATGTTCTTCATGCATGGACAATGAATGTTTTTAAGAATATTTTGTAGAAGTTTGTATTTCATGTTTTCTTTCACATGTGCTAAGATAGTTGAACTATTTCAGTATTTTTAGTTCTTATCTTATTGAGAATGTGTTGTATTGGTTGTTAATGTTGTCCCATCCTTATGGAATATTTCCTGGGATATTAGAAAAATCCTTCTCTATTTGTTGGTTGTAATGACTATCAAATCCACTGTGGACTTTCCGTTGGATGTTAGATAGATCCTTCTGGTTCACGTGTGTCTCTTCCTGGGTGGTATTATTACCTCTCACTTAGAGGCTAAATTTTATTGCCCCTTTGTAGTAGAAGAACCATGATACAATTGAAATTGAACACTCACCAGGAACACCTCCCTTTCTTCTACTGCGAAGGGGGGAGAAAAATGAGCCTCTAAGTGAGAGGATATAGTACCACCTAGGAAGAGACGCACGTAAACACCTCCTTTTCTTTTCTAAGACACCGTTGCATCCCTCTCTCGTGCTGGCAGCTAGAGCCAAGGATAATCACTAAGGATTTGGAAACCAAACCTTTATACCATATGGGACTCCTACACCAAACAGTGTGAGGTATGAATGAGAATTCATACCGGGGAGATCCCTTGAATGTTGGTGGGTCCAACACCATCAACATTTCTAGTACTAGAAGGAGGGAAGCCAATATTATATGGCTGATAAACCCACTGACCCCATCATTCCATATTCTAGTCAAGGTAGAAATGTTCATTTTACCTCCCCTTCTCATGATTCTGAAGTCGGTGACTCTTTTAAGCCCAGGCCTGAACATGAAATTATGTATGATCATATTCGAGCCATCTACACTATAACCCGTTAATTTGCAAAAGTTGCTGGATTAATTCTACGAGTAATCAATCTTCCATATTCTCCAAAGAAGAACAATACCACCTACATGGGGATAGAAGTTTCAACTCTTAAAGACGTGGTTGTTGCCACTCTCAAAGAATTAGCAGACTTTGTGGAAAAACAAGAAGAGCCTCCACTCTTTCTCAGTGGTGACAGAGACAACATTCTACTCTTGAACACAAATTTAGGTGGGGCGGGCGAGAAGAAGGAGAGGAAGAAGAGCCATTAGATTATGATTAAGAAGAAGAGGAAAATGAAGGAAGATATGGTAGAAAAAAATATGGACTGGATGACTCAGGGCCCACTCGCACTTTCAGGTGTTCTACAAAAGATTCCAAGGCATTTAGAGAAGCTCTTAACAAAGTATGACCCTTATAAGACAATTAAGGCTAAATACCATTTGGAAAACTTTTACCTGCATTTGCAAACACTTGAGGTACATTATGATGATTCTGCGTGTAGAATTTTCCCAAGTAACTTAGATGGTAGAGTAGTTCTATGGTATCATAACCTTCCTCTAAACTCCATCCAGAATTGGAGGGGGTTTCATAAGATCTTCCTTGGAAAATTTGCTAATGATAAGACCCCTGCCATGTTATTGAAAGAGCTGGGTAATATTAAGATGGAGAAAAAGGAAAAAGTGAAAGATTTCAACCAGAGGTTCAATCACATCTTGAAAAAGTTTCTAGAAAACACAAAATCTCATGACTCCATCACCATAGATTACTACACCTCTTCCTTGCCAATAAGCATTGCACAGTTTGTGAAGTGAACTACGAGACAAAAATTGACAAAAAATTATGAAGAGGCTATCGTTGTTGAGAAGGACGTGCACACTATTGGAGTCATCTCAAATGATGAACTAACAAAAGACTCCAAGGACACGGGTAAGAGGTCTTAGATCTCTATGAGTAGGGCCAAAGATACAGAACCATCTGATCTTTAGATCTTGACTCATCTTGTCAAGTCTCTGTCTAATGAAATGGTAGAGCTCAAATAGAGGTCAAAGGATACCACCATGAGTAGAAAGCCTCCTAGATTTAACCTGTTCAGAAGGATTGTAGCTTCTAACAGTAGCATCAACCAACCAATAAAGTCTATGCAGAGCTCCAATGTCGTATTGAAAATTGAGAAGATGGGCACAAATTAATATTGCACGTTTCATCAAGAACATCATTCAAATAAGACTTCCCCACAATGGAATCAACACATGAGCATGGTTTCTATGTAGCTTGTTGATTTCGTAATGGTTGAAGAGAACACTTAGCCTACTAAAGAAAAGGAAGAAGCTACTGCAGCCAACGAAACTCCAAGTGTCGGGCATGCAGTAAACATGTTTAATTGTATACTCACAACCCAAAAGAGTACTACCAATAAGAAACCTTCGAGTGATGGTTTGAACCAAAATCAGACCAACCGGTACAAGAAGCCAAGGGTCGACCACTACAATTGAGTTTCCAAAGCATAAATTAAAAGAAAATCTGTTAAGGAAAATCAACCAACCAACCAACTTAGCATAGGACACTCAGAGGAATTCTGGGAAAGAAGTCTAAAAAAAAATTGTTTCCATTAGCAGTAAGGATAGAACCATAACTCCGGAAACTAAAAACGAAGTTACATCCCCAGAAAACTCAACCAGTATTACCATTGTGGATTATAACACAGTCGATTATATGAACAAGGTTCGTGCAAATATCTCAATGTTTGAATTGACAAAAATCATGGGCCAGTGGGACATCCTTCTACGGGCACTTGGGCAGACCTATACAGGTAATGATACCTCTTCAAACAAGGGATTTGGTAAGTCTCCTGGTTCTCTTGAATCTATACTCAATGCACTTACAATGGATGCGAACACATTCTACCCACCTTTCTTGTTAACTTTCGAACTATTCAATTTCAATGTACACAATTTCTTAGTCGATTCTAGTGCATCAATGAACGTAATGCCATTATATATTGCCAAGAAAATAAATGCTAAATTGGAAAAAACATATGCATAGATTATTCATCTGGATGGGACTCATATCCAGGAAATCGGTGAACTCGGCGATGTCATCATTCTCTTATCATCTGATGGACGAGTCCACCAATGTATCAACATAGTTATTGTGGACATTCTGAAAGCATACAAAGTGTTGTTGAGCAAAGATTTGTCTAGCAAGATACAAGGGTACTTTTCCAGAGATTGGTCACACCTATGGCTTCCGTACAAGGCCAGAAATAATCAGATCTAGGTATAATTAAAGAGATATATGAAACACATTGTCACTCCCTTGAATGAGCATAATGAACCAATTACTTTCGCAGAATTAATTTTCGGAAATTGCTTCCTTGAAACTCAACTGGGGTGTTATCTTGCACATCCATTACCAGTTCCACCGAATACACAGTTGGATCTCCTTCCTTGTCCAACTGGTGATAATGAACTTTGTATAGTTAGGAGTAGTTGTAGTAGTACTAGTGTAGTTCCCAGTCCCTATACATATCATATTTGGACTATGTACTTCGATGGTTCCAAAACATAAGAGTGCTCAAGAGCTGGTTCCATTTTAATAGACCCACTACAAAGAAATAATTTGATTTCTAGTTTCTTGGAATTTGAGTGCATGAACAACACTGCAGAGTATGACACACTCATCTTGGGCTTACAAAAGGCCATTGACCTCAATGTTGCCATCCTAAAAGTGGTAGGTGACTAAAAACTTGTGGTACAATAGGTATGTAACACCATACATTGTGTGTCACCTCATCTTAGAAGTTATCAACAAGAGGTGTGGCGTCTTATTTCACATTTCCAAGAATGTGTAATGCAGTTGTGGATTCATTAAAAAATGCTATTGCTAGGATGCCACCAATAACGGATGACTTTTCTATTGAAATTCTTTATAGTCCTTCTGTCCCTGATAATATTACTAATTTACGCATTTTTTTATGATGATCAACAGATATTGTGCTTCATGGCGAATGCTGACATATTTAAAGATGCATCAATCAATGAGCATAAGCATGAAAAAGAATTGCAGGATGCAACCAGTGCAAGAAAATGAAACCTCATCCCTAAGGGTGTGGTATCGTTGGAAAATATGTATGACCTGTAGAATCGCTTCCACAGACATGTTAATTCTAAGGCCCACAGTTCAATGTTGTCGCATGAGAAGATTAACTTGAGAACATATAAGGATTTGAAATCTGTCAATCTCGATACTTTCTGCACTCCACAAGATCGGCAAGCCTTTATCCACTTTTTCAAGTAGTATCGTGATGTCTACGCATGGACATATAATGAACTCAAGACATATGACACACGAATCATCCAGCATGTGATACCAATTAAGGAAGAGGCAAAGTCATTTCAACAGAAGCTAAGGAAAGTACATCCAAAACTTGAGCCTCTCTTTTAGAAAGATTTGAGAACATTTCTAAATACTCAGATCATATATAGAGTGCAACACTTAACGTGGGTGTCAAATTTTATCCCGGTAAGGAAGAGGTACAGGGTGATCCTCCTGTGTGTAGATTTCAAAACCTAAAACGCACCTTGGACAAAGACAACTACCCCGTGCCATCCATGGAACAACTATTGCAAACAATATCAGGGTCAGAAATTGTTTCATTGTTAGATGGATATTCTAGATGCAACCAGGTTCTAGTTACAGATCCTGGAAAACTCAAAACTATGTTCCGAACGAAGTGGGGCATGTTCGCATTCCGATGAATGTTGTTTGGGCTAATCAATGTTGGTGCAACATTCCAACATGTTATGGACATCACTTTCCACATTGATGATGTAAAAATGTTCTCCAAATAGAGGTCATACCACATACGCCACTTAAAGAAGATTTTTGAGTGATGTCACAAGTACATGACATCCTTAAATCCCAAGAAACGTATCTTCGCAGTGTCCAGGGGTAATCTCGTGGACCACATCATTGCTAAGAGTGGGATTAAGGTAGACCCGAACAGGGTCGAGACAATCATGCAGATTCCCTTCCCAGTGAATAAGAAAGCCATGCAATGTTTCTTGGGGAAACCAATACAAGAAAATGTGAAGAAGGACACAATCTACAAATGGGATAAAAGGGAAAAGGACACATTTTCATGTATTAAGCATGTTATAGCGGAAGCACCCACATTTTACATCTTCAACTTCGATAAAGATCTAATACCTCTCTTGTTGTTGTACTCACTCATAATGATGAATTAAACGATGACAAACCTATCTCCTTCATGAGCGCAACTATGCAAGGACCAGAGCTTAACAACCCTGCCATGGAAACACATGCTTATGCAATATATAAGGTGGTAAGGAATTTTCAGCCATAGCTATTGATAACCATTATGTTACCTTTATCTCACACCCAAAAGTTAGATCACTGCTTGTTCAACAAGAGTTGGATAAAAAGAGAGTGAACTAAATTATCATATAGCAAGAGCATGATCTAGAAATCAAGCCAATTCACACGATCTTTGTTAACTAGCAGCAAAAGTAGTAAATGCAAAGGAGTAAGAAGAATAGCTTTCAGGATGGGAGTAAGAAATTGAGATGTATAACATTGAGCGAGCCTCCCCCACTACAAACACAAACTCTTGGTACACAGATGTGCACCAATAACTTGAGCACGACACAGTGCCCTCTCACTTTTCCACATGACAGAAGAGGGAACTCAGACTTAAAGCATTATCTTATTAATTGGTGCATGGGGTGTTCTTCAAAAAGCACCACAATAGAGTACTGCTTAGGTGTTTGGAGGCACATGATTCTTAAAAGGTATTACGTGATCTCCACGAGAGACCATCCAGGGGGCACTTTGCAGGAAACACTACAACGCATATGGTTATGCAGGCTGAATTTTAAATCCTACATTATTCAGAGATGCCCATGCTTACACCCGCAAGAGTTCGGTCTATCAAAGTTGTTTCGATAGAAACAAGAAGTCTGCCACCCCACTGCATCCCATTACAGTGGAAGAACCTTTTCAAAAGTGGGGCTTGGACATTATTGGGAATATTTTCCTACACTTGTCAAAGTAACACTGCTACATCTTAAATCCTACATATTACTTCATGCAGTGGACAGAAGTAGTTCCACTCAAGCAGGTGAATGATCAAGAGGTCATCAAATTTCTACAATAGAATATCATTTCCAGGTTCAACGTTCCTACTTCACTTGTTTTTGATAATCCGACATAATTTTCATCATTAAGAATATGATTTTACATTGGAAAATGGTATCATATTGAAACATTCAACTAATTATTATCTGCAGGAGAATGGTCTTGTTGAATCCACGAACAAGAACCTTATCCACATTATCAAAACTACCATATTCTCTTAAAAATGAATCAGGTACTCTGCTTTGATGATGCCTTATGAGCTAACCGAGTCATGCCTGTTGTCACTTTTTCTAGCTCCTATCATGCAAGTGCTTCAAAAGATATAGAATCCTCCTAGCCTCTGGGTTGATAGGAGACTAGTGCATAGGGAATATTAAAGAGATGAGTTATTTTGAAGATTGTCTAAGGGCTTTCTGCTGCACTCCATATGGCACGTAGTTTGAAAAGAGATAATTTGGGGGCTTGGTTCAATAGTCCTTCATCAAGGTAAACTCAAGCAAACACGTAGACCTAAATACTCAGGGGGTAAATATGGATAATCTCAAAGAGAAATGTCTTGGTTTTGGTGGCTGACACACAACAATACACAACTTAACATTGTTGTTGTAGTATAGATGAAAAAAAGGAAGGAAAGGAGGGAAATCGATGTAGGGGGCTAGATAAAAAAAAAATCCTAAGCAACAATATCCAGTAGAAATATGGAAGAGTGAGGAGATGAAAATGCAGAAAGAGTGGATCACGAATTAACATCTCAAACTCTATGCCTCATGAATATATTTGTGACCATAATATTAAGTAAATATATGCACATTACATGTATTGTAGTCTATTAAATAACACAAGTAAATCTGTAGTTAACATAGGTATTGTTACTACTTAGCAGCAAATATACAGTCATGAATGGGAGTCATACCAACAAATTCATTACACTATTTCATGGGAGGAAAGACATACTTGAAGTGATAAACAAAGGGGAAACATATTGCGCGTTTCTCTGATTGGAATCAACAAAACAATATCATTAACCTTAAAGATGGAGTCCAAATCACTACTCCATTATATTTAGCGATTGTATCAACCCAAGGAGCTCATGAACAAGAAAATTAAATGAAAGTGGAACCAATTTTTCTACAAATAGAGGGCCTCTAGAATGCACAATTTGGGAACTTGTGTTAAGTGTTTCTTCCCCCTGTGTATAAGGAGAGGGGGAGCTTTGAAAAATATTTATAAAATATTTCAACTGAGCTCCAACTGTCTGATCGACTAGATGTCTCGGCATGTGATGGTTCTGCTACCCAAATCATTACAAAGGATTCAATTCCTTTCTTGAAAATGAAAAAAAAAATACAAAATAATAGACAAAAAAGGAAAATTGAATGATGGATGAGGAAAATATCTCCATGCCATTGCTATGATTGCCATTTATCAGGCCATGTCTTTTCCATGAGGTGCCTCTCCCATTGCTCAGCTGGTTCACCTGTCGCTTTCACCTTAACTACTTGAATTCCCACTCTCTGGAGCTCGAAGCAATCAATTGTGGTTGCTCGTCATAGAGTAGAAATGAATATTGACCTGACAGTATTTCATTGCCTGACTGTGTGGAGCTCCATGTTGAGGAATACTACTTCTTGAGTCCCATACCTCCATTTACCTCACTGAAGACGTGCACGCAAAGCAATCAAATTCATTTCTGTTGCCACAGTTGTCCTTGGGTTCTTGTTTCAAAGTCTTCCACTGTATTTTTCCTTTTTAACTACCAACTCCTCTATGCCTTCATTTAATATTGTAGCTTCCAACCCATCCATCTCTTACTTCTCTTCATTACACTATCATTTTTTTACTCACTGAGACTTTTCTTCTTAAATATGTTACGAAAACAATAAGTTTCGATGTTCTTGGCCCCTTTTACTTAGCCCTTTTCTATTTCATTTCATGGGATTGAGGACTATGACCGGAGGCATAGCCTTTAGTTTCTAGTGCATTTTATTCTTGTCAGGGGCCATTTTTCCTTTGTAAAATTTTTTGTGCCCCTCGTCCTTTAAGTTCTTTTAGACCACGTGCTAATCAAATATCGAAGCCCCTCTCATCAAAGGTTTCTAACCCGGTAAATAACATGGGAGTTGCGATATTTCAATTCCCCGATCGTTGATATGATGTCATCAATTCCATGTGGCACCTCATGAGTGGTGACACGTGTCACCCAGATTTTACCCCTTAGGCCCCCTCAAAACGCCATAATAGACTGGCACCTGTCCCTCTATACCGCCATGTCATGTTGACGTCAGATGCCACTGTAGCTTATTGAAACCAATCATATACTGCCATGCATCATTATCGGAGGAAATCCTATGCTTCCACATGTCCGGTTATGAGAGAGAGAAAAGGGCCTACCCACCTTTTCTTTTGCAATGAAATCATTTGTTAATCCTTTTGGGCGCTCCTCGATGGTTTTCAACACTATCAGAACTTTATGCGTATCACAACCTTTTTAAAGGTTCACACGTTCAGAAATTATGATGTTGCGATATTACGATGCGTTGAACTCTTGATGCTCCGATGTGTGATCACTGACATGTGGTCGCTGATATGCTGGGTTCTCTGGTGTGCGATTGTCGATCTCTGATGTTGTTGAACCTCTGATATGGGATTATAGATATGCCAGGACCTACGATATATCGTACCTATGATATGAGATGCGTCGATAGGCCATGATGCTCGAACATGCAATCGACGATATTCGATGTCGCTTGACCTCCAATATGTGATCTCCAATGTCAAACCTCTGATATTCCTTCTTCCCTAAGGCTTGAATCCTTGAAACTTCAGAAGATCATATCTTTTGATCCAGGCATCCATTTTTGGACTTCTACATGTTTTCGGAAAGCTTGTTCAGAGAAATTTCCAGTGGAGAGGGTCTAATTTAGGCTTTGAGTCCTTCTACTACTTGGAAAATGAAAAAAAATTTCTTTGCTCATTTACACTCTTTTGACCACTGAAAACACATTTTGTAGTAGGTGACAACATTGGCTCCAATTGGGGATAGTATGTTATTGGCAAGGTGCTGAGAACCTACAGACTAGTAGCTTTCACCATTGGGCATGGAGTCAAAAATATATTGAAACTATAAAACCAGAAAATGTCCATGGAACTTTATTTGCTAGGAGTCCTTTCCTCATAAAACTGAAATGCAGAAATACAAACTCTAAAAATTGGAAATTAAACACTCACATAATGAGCCTATTTATATACAACTCCTGTTTATGCATAGGGCTCAATTCACCCAAGTGAGGTCAACCTTCTAATGGTACCAAGTCAACATTTGGGTGTTGGACCTAATGCCTCCATGCTGCTAAAATTTAGAAATAAAAACAAGCATGCACCATGAAAATATTCAAACAAAAAGCTTGATACATACCCCAGAAACAACCTCTGCTGTTGACCAAAGAATGTTTTCATGTAGTCAATTACTGGGTCATAGAACTGACAGGATAAAATTGCAACTACCATATTTTATTGAAAATTTTGTTGACCAATATATTCTTAGTCAGGGCAGCCACATACTATTTGACTCTTTTTCTTTTTCACAAATGGGCCTAGAGGGGGAAGGTGACTTATCTTCTTTGAGGACTTCAGGCTTAAAGAAATTTGGATATGAGGACTCTTTTTTTTTTTTAATAATTGGATCTAAAGGCCCCTTCCCCTTGTCCACTGGCTTAGGGGGATCTTAGGAGGAAGGCCCCTTCCCCTTGTCCGCTGGCTTAGGGGGATCTTAGGAGGAAGTGCCTTCATTTTGTTCTTGTCCCCTTGATCTCTTTCTAGATGATCGAAGATCATATTTCTTATGCAACTGATCCTATATGAAATCAACGAACTACTTGTAGTAATCATCAATCTCATCATCATTTAGCATTGCATCAAGATCATCCTCCTCGTCTTCATACGTTCTGACTTTTTTTTCTTCATCAGAGAAAGAGGAATACAAACTCCCTTGAACTTTGTTGGCATCTCGTATCTGATCCTCTAGATCATCTTTTATATATAATGGAGGATGGATGTGGTCTTGTTATTCTTTCCTCTTCATTTGCAATATCTGTAGGTGAGGCCTTCTTTATTGGGATTGAAACCTCGATCAAAATCCTGTAAGTTCTGCCATAGAAGGTTTTTATTTTCTAGCTCCAGTTTTATTAGTTTCTTTATTAACCTCTCCATCTCCTCCATCATATTTTCATGGGATTCTCTTCCATGATTTGAGGAAGTTGCCTCCTCTTTCCCCTTTTTCTTCTCTCCAGGGCCAATTCTTCTTCTTCACTTCCCTGTTGATGTAAAATTTTCTTCTACCTCGAGAGCATAAGTGTTGGGGGTTTTTACTTGCAAATCCTTCTGGATATTAGTCTTTTTGGATCAGATACAGATGGTATTCTCTACTAAGAGGTATCTGAGCGGGTTTGGGGGCTTCTTAAAAGCTAGGGTGACGAAATTATGACTTGAAAGTGGAGTCATAAGGATGCTTACAATAAGATTCAAATAGTGGAGTCACCAAGGTGAGATATCTTCAACACACACTTCCCTTTCTCACCCAACAGAGGGAATGTAAAATTTGTCATACATAGGGAAAAATATTCTGATTCATTCCCCGAAAACGATGCCAAAAATAAGTTTTCATTGTTGGGACCATCAAATAGTGGAGATTCTAAAAGTGGAGTCGCCGAGGTGAGAGATATTGAACCCACGCTTCCCTTACTCACCTGAAAAAGGGAATGTAAAAATTGTTGTACCCAAGGAAAAATATTCTGATTCGTTCCCCAACAACAATTCCAGAAAGATTTTGTCATTTTTTCTATCTCCTGTCACACAAGTGCTTTAGAAGATATAGAAGCCTCCTAGAGACAACCTATGGGTTGATAGGAGACTAGTTCCTAGGGCATCTTAAAGAGAGGAGTGCTTTTGAAGATTTTATAAGGGATTTATGCTGCACTCCATATGTCACGTAGTTTGAAAAGAGATAATTCAGGGGCTTGGTTAAATAGTCCTTCATCAAGGTAAACTCAAGCAAAAACATAGATCTAAATATTCAAGGGGTAAATATGTATAATATAAAAGAGAAATGTCTTGGTTCTGGTGGCCAACACACAAACATAGGCAACATAACATTGTTGTTGTAGTATAGATGAACAAGAGGAAGGAAAGGAGGGAAATCAATACATATGGTTGGACATAACATAGAATCCTAAGAAACAATATCCAGCAGAAATATGGAAGAGTGAGGAGATGAAAATTCAGAAAGAGTTGAGTGAGAATTAAGGTCTCACATTAAGTAAATATGTGCACATTACAGGTACTGTAGGCTATTAAATAACACACATAAATCTGTAGTTAACACAGGTACTGTTACTACTTAGAAACAAATATACAACCCTGAATGAGAGTGATACTAGCAGCTTCATTACACTATTTTGGAGGAGGAAATACATACTTGAAGTGATAAACAAAGGGGAAGCATACAATGCATTTCCCTGATTGGAATCAACAAAACAATTTCATTAACATTTAATATGGAGTCCAAATCACCATTTCATTACATTTAGCGATTGTATCAGCCCAAGGACCTCATGAACAAGTAAATTGAACCAAAGTGGAACCACTTTCTCTGCAAACAGAGGGCCTCTAGAATGAAAAATCTGGGAACCTATGTTAAGTGTTTCTTCCCCTTATTTATAGGGAGAGGGGGAGCTTTGAACAACATTTAATCTGATTGACTAGCTATCTTGGTGTGCAATGGTTCTGCTACCCAAATCATTACAAATGGTTTGATTCCTTTCTTGAAAATGAAAACAATTATAGAATAATAGACAAAAAGGAAAATTAAATGATGGATAAGGAAAAGATCTCCTTGCCATTCTTGTGATCACCTATGATTAGGCCACGTCTTTGCCACAAGGTGCCTCTCCCGTTTCTCAGCTAGTTCACCTGTCACTTTTGCCTTAACTACTTGAATTCCCACTCTTTAGAGCTAGAAGCGATCAAATGTGGTTGCTTGTCACATAGTAGAAATGGAGATTGACATGGTCATATTTCATTGCCTGATTCCATGGAGCTCTGTGCTGAGGAATTACTGCTTCATGAGTGCCATACCTCCATTTACCTTGTTGAAGATGTGCACGTGAAGCAGCCAAATTCATTTCTGCTACCACAACTATTCTTGGTTTCTTGTTTCAGAGTCTTCCACTCGATTTTCCCTTTTTAATTACCCACTCCTTTGTGCCTTCATTTAATATCGCAACATTTGACCCATCCATATCTTACTTCTCTGCATTACACTATCCGGTTTTTACTCATCGGGACTTTTATTCTTAAATACGTTACGAAAAAAATGAGTTTTGATGTTCTTGGCCCATTTTCCTTAGCCCTTTTCTATTTTCCTTCATGGGACTGAGGGTCGTGACTGGAGGGTTAGACTTAAGTTTCTAGGGAATTTTGTTCTTTCTAGGGGACATTTTTCCTTTGTAAAGTGTTTTGCGCCCCTAGTCCTTTAAGTTCTTCTAGACCATGTGCTAACCAAATATCATAGCCCCTCTCATTAGAGGTTTCTAATCGAGGAAATAACATGGGAGTTGTGATATGTCAATTCCCCAATCAACAATATGATGTCATCACTTCCATGTGGCACCTCATGAGTGGTGACACATGTCAACTAGATTTCCCCCTTAGGCCCCCTCAAAATGCCATAATAGACTGCCACGTGTCCTTCCGTATCTCCACATCATGCTAACGTTAGATACCACTGTTGCTTATCGGAACCAATCATATGCCTGGATGCATCATTATCGGAGGAAATCCTATGTTGTCACGTGTCCTGCTAAAGGAGAGAGAAAAGGGCCTCCCCACCTTTGGTTTTATGATGAAATCCTTTGTTAATCCTTTTCAGCGCCTCCCGACAGTGTTCAACGCTATCGAAAATTTATGTGTATCACAACCTTTTTAAAGGTTCACATGTTCAGAAATTCTAATGTTGTGATATTACGATGTGTTGATCTCTTGATGCTCTAATGTGCAATCATCGACATATGGTTGTTGATATGATGGGTGCTTTGGTGTGTGATCGTTGATCTTTGATGTTGCTAGATCTCCGATATGCAATCGTTGATATGCAAGGACCTTCGATATATCAAACCTATGATATGCGATGCACCGATATTCCACGATGCTTTGATTTGTGATCTCTGATCTTCGATGTCACTGGACCTCTGATATTCCTTCTTTCCTAAGGCTTGAATCCTTGAAACTTCAGAAGAGTATAACTTTTGATCTAGGAGTCCATTTTTGGACTTTTACATATCATTGGAAAACTTGTTTAGATCACTTTCCAACAGAGAGGGTCACATTTAGGCTTTAATTCCTTCTGCTACTTGGAAAATGATAGCAAAATTCTCTGCTCATTTACACTCTTTTGATAACTGAAAACACATCTTGCAGTAGGTGACAACAATGCCAAAAACTTCCCTGAACACCTCCCCTTACTTCTTCATGTATGAAAAAGAAGCCATCCACCTACCAAACATCTACTTTCCTGATCTCCAAATATCACAAGAATCCCAAGGCAAGTCATGTATGTTATTTCAGTGTAGTAAGAACACTCTTCATAAGCTATAGGAAGAATGATTGAAAGCTAAAGAAAAATTTTCACTTCACCAAATTCGTATCAAGAGGTGGTTTGACAAGAAGTATGCAGGGAAAGACAAATTTAGTGTGGGTGAATTAGTCTTAAAGTGGGATAAATCCCATGAGGAAAAAAGAAAACAAACTAAGTTTCAATCCTTGTGGATTGGGTCATTCATGGTTTACGAAAAGATTGGCTAGCACACATATTGTCTTCAATCACTTGACGGTAAGATTGACTCTCTCCCTGTCAATGGCCAGGACTTGAAACAATATTTTCAATGAAAATATGTGGTTGTGCCCTACACTATGTACATAGTTTTTTCTCTTGTTTCTTGTTTGTTTGTTTGAATTTTGTTTTGTTTTGTTTTTTTTTTCTATTATGTGAATAAGTGTTGTTCATGAGTATGTCACGGGTTCTAAGTATGTGTGTGCCTAAACTATAAAGAATCTTGTGACACTTCAACATTTGGCTAGCCTTCTGTCCATAATCCTTGTGTTGGTTACATATCTTGGTCGATGAAGTTCTAATGGAAAATATGCTCCGTCTGTAAGGATAATTTTGGACCAACCATGAATGCATGTCTAGCCTGGAAACCTCATGCCTATACTCTATTTTTTCTGCTTCAGTGTTCTCAAGCTTATCCAACTAGTAGAAACAAATAAGGGGAAAATTCTAAATCAGAAAACCTAAATCAGACGTATTTATATGATTCTTTGAAGGAACAACCTCTTATGCTCTCAATAAGTTGGGATCCCTCTTCTGCCCCAAAATAAATAAGTTCCAATGCATAGTTCTCTTTAAATAAATAAATGTGAAAGAAGAGAAAGGCTTCCTACGGAGAAAGGTGAAGCAAGCAACTCCGGCAGGGTACTGTCTAGGCTCATTGGCAGCAGAGCAATGTTTGTATTCCCTTGTGACTCCACTAGGGTACTGTTCGGGTCTTGTTGTGAAGGAAAATCCCCTCTGCAGATAGAGGTGATCCCTCTAGACCAATGAGTGGTTCTAGCAACAAACTTAACAAACTAAGATACACTTTCCTAGCTTATGTTCGACAACTGCAGAGAGAAGGAGAAACCTACCTCGCTCTGATGCTAATCACTCGATCCTTGGAGATGGTTTAGAATATTTCACTCCAGACCTTGCTCATTACTTGTTATTCACGTCTAAGTACCTACAAGGAAGATCAAAGAGCTATGAAAAATACACGAGCATATATGGCATACATCAAACATAAACTACTTTATCATAAAAATTTACAAAATTATGGAACATGAACATCAGATGTATATATTAAGAAACTAAAAGAGAAGCATACAACCTATGCCTTGATGTTGGATACCTCATTTTGGTGGATTTCCAAGTCCAAGTAAAGACTCTTTAATCACTCCTTCTCCAAGCTAGAATGGGTAGCATGTAACATAAATTCAGCATAGGGATGCAACAATCAATGGCCAACTATTTGAGAATGGAAGGGAGTGAATTTATAGGAAGGGAGAGGGAGTTAGGGGTCCAAAAAAGAGGAAGGTCCACATCTCAAGGAGAAATCCCATGATGATAAGATCAAGAAGCCCAAATGAGAGAGCTCGACCATATCAACAACAACCAATATCCAACTTGTTGTTCCCAAAGGTTCTAGAGGGTGAAGATTCTCCTCTAGTTTGGGAAAACTACCAGAAGAGGTTCAACACGGGTTTTCCTACGAAAACCCATGCTGGAAGCATGAGTGTATAACTAAGAAACCTGCCATTAGCATGGGCATGTAGTTGAGAAAAACATGATGATTCCAAAAACTAGGTTTTTAGACAACCTTCTTAAGAATGGATTTAGGGCAGTTTTTCATTCACTCTTCAGGGAGGCTTTGGTCTATATATCATGATGGATATGTTGTACAATATTCAATGTTTAAGCACTTCAGGATATGGAATATGAATTGAACATGAGGTATGACAAAATATTGTGTAACAAATGCTCCCTAAAGCATGAAGGCAGAACAGGGAGTGATGGTTGAGATGCTTTACAAGTCAGTGCAAGGATGAGAACAACACCGTTAGGTGACCTGCAAATCAAGCATATACACATACATATACATATCTAACATATCTAATGATAATGCCTAATTATACACGAATATGAATCTAATATTACATGAATCCGCGGTATGGATGCAACCATCTGAATAGGAGGGATCATGTGCAAAGATCCTCGATATGGTCGCAGCCATACAAATAAAAAGGATGATGAATATGGACCCATGGTATGGTCCCAGCCATCCATCCAGAGGAAACACGTGTACAATCATGAATAAATCATAACCATGCAACCTGGATTTTATCAGACAAAATCCAGGGTCTTACGCTCTGTTTGGACTCGATCAATGTACGAATTCTAACATGTGAATAGATGTGTCGAAGTTGAACATGATAGAAAACCACATGGTTACTGATCAATGATGTAAACCATTAACAGGAATGAGAGAAACCACCAATAATGACAATGGATTTCAAGGTACAATCAACATAATCCACGAATGTGAATAATGAAGGTGAAGTCGAACACCCATGGAATCATCTGATTGAAAGGTTAATGATGTAAAGTTGTCGTCGAATATGAAGAAATTGTCATTGAGGCATGCAAGCTCTAAGGTACTAGAAGGGATTTTCTAGATCATCTTCCCATATAATGAGCTAAAGTCGACAGGAAGTGATCCGTCGAAGGAGGGTCATAATGAATCCCACATCATCGACATGAAACAAAAGGATGTAGTAGAGTAGATAATTGTGATCCAGGACTATGGCAAAAAGTTAGACAATGCATAGGCAGTAAAGAAATGCAGATAGTAATTCTCCTGAACATATCGTTGACACGACTCCGGAGTTTGGCAACATTGGACTCAACAAAAGATCAGAGGTCATGATGACGAAGTGGTATAAATAGATGAGAGGTGAAATGGATTCCCAAAACCCAGGAAGGCAAGTGACTAAGTAAGGATATCCCAAACCCCATACGAGAAACATATGAGTGTCATGTTCAAGAGTGACATGTTTCCTTTATAAAATATAGGAGATGATTGTTTTCACTTTTCCCCCACCATTTCTGGCGAGTACCCCACATATTTGTTATCGCAAGCTTGAAGGGGTTAGCATATGCTTGCCATATAAGTTTACCCTTCGAATGAATCCATCCTAGTAAGTTTTATGAGCCCTAGGAAGGAGAAAATTGGTCTCGTCATAGTGATAAGTCCTGCGTCATTTAAGTTTTACGAGTCCAATGAAGGTGAAACTCGCCATATTTTTCATGTTTAGAGAGTTTGAGAAAGAAGTGAAAAAAAAAACTCCAAAGGCCCCTTTTCATAAATCATCTCTTGATTCTGAAAAGGTAGCAAACAATATCCAAGAGAACCTCTTAGCCATGTTTAACTAATGTATTCCTTTTTTGTACAATAGTTTATCTCAGTCTGGAAAAGGGTTAAACTTATACTCAGTAGATGTCATTTCATTTACTTTTACGAGTTCAAAATGACAAGTAATCGACAATCTTTTCATTTTTCTAGAGTCATAAAAGAGCTTAAAGATGACTCGAGGGGGTCCCTTTTTCATTTATTTTTGATGAGTTTGAAAAGGTGATAAAATAATACTCGTCTGAATTAATAAAAATCATCATTACCAAGAATATATGACATGTTTCTGCACAAGGAAACACACATTACCGATTTCAAGGAAAAATGTTAAAAAATGAGTGAAATATGCCCTAATTTGGTAAAAATATTATTTAAAACTTATAAATAAGGAAAAAATTAAAACATTTTTACCATTTTACCAATTTACAATTGTGAGAGCATTTTTACCTCATTTTACCTTGACTTTCAGGCAAGAATCATGATCAATCTAGGACACCATTCATTGAGATGCTTGTTGCAGGTAAAAGATATGTCTCTTCCCTTAATTTTGGTATTCATTTAATGCATTTTCATCCATAGGGTAGGCTTCAAGGAAGACTTGCAAAAAATCCATATCTTGGGTGACCAGCGCGAGTTTCACCCATTGGACTCACATTGCTCACCCTACAGTCAATTAGACCATCACTCTGGTAGTGTGAGAAAATCCCTAAATAGATGCACTGGCACCAATGTAAAAAAACTAAAGTGAAAAATTCTATATAAAATAGTTAATCTTGGATTTTCTCTCCATGGATGCTCATGAAATGTTGGTTTGTTGATGTTTTGTAGGATAACCAATCCAAAATGGTGATTGAATGGAAATAGAGGGGTCATGAAGCCGAAGACCATCAAGCTATGCAGGATCTATATTGTATTAATGCCCTATGAGCATGTGGATTACTCAAGCTCTTCATGATTCCTAGGATAAGATCACAACCTGAGTTATTGCAACATATAATCAGTTGGTGGGATGTAGATCGCAAACTATTCATGTTCGAGGATTAATAGCTCGAGATAGAGGTCACTGCCATTTATTTCATCACTAGGTTATCTAGAAAGGGACAATGGGTACAGTTGTCAGGATCACACACTATAGGAGAGAGAATGAATATGGTCATTGCGAGGCATCATCCGGGGGCCAAGAACACTCACAACGAGAAAATTGACATAAAGACCATGACAAACCTCCCACTATGAACAATCCTACAAACCATGACCTAAGTATTTGGGGCACAAGCATTGCATAAGGCAATGAAGTGTCATTTCCAGTATAAAATCGAGTGCCTAAATCTCGAGGTTTTCAATTGGAGTGAAGGTTTGTTGGTGTGCATGAAGTGTCGACTAACCAAGTGAAAGTTAGGGAATCTAAAACAATTTGGTTTCCAATCTATTATGGTGACGTTCATCCTAGAATGTATTTCATTGTTCAATTTTTATCGGTCGGAAGTGGATCCACTGGCACCCAGAGATCCAAACATACTTAGATGGAGAGAGTTGATGCCTCAACATGGAGGCGACCAACATATGTCATTCCCTCCAACATTTTTTGGATGGTTGCGTCAGCAGCTAATCATGGTCTATGACTAGGCATATGCACACACATATTTTCAAGGAGATCCAAATATTCCACTTCCTCTAGGGGCACAACAGACCGATTTAGGTAAAAACTATTTTTGAAAAAAAAAATTATTTTTTTTTATTTTTATTTATTTATTTATTTTATTTTTTATTTTTTATTTTTTTTTATGTGTATTGAGATTTGACTTATGATGTTGTGAAGATGTGGGACTAGAGAGACATCCAAGGGTTTCTCCAATATCCAGGCAAGTGGAACACCAGATTGAGGAGGTTCCTCCTTATGATGAGAGAGAATATCCTACTGTCGAAGTAGAGCGTAACCTACAAGTTTTTACAAGGGGTTCCAGAGTATGCCTCAATCAATGAGGTGCCATTACGCTACCAGAAGCACATCATAGGAGTTTCTTCCAAACTGCATCGGATGTTGGGTTGAGTCATTAGGGTTGTCTCGTGCTACCATGAGCACCATGTGGGTGAATAGCCAAATCTAGTTTACTTTTTGCACTGTTGTAGGCTTATAAAGCCATGTGTCTCAGAACACAATTTTTTTTATTTTGATGTAGAAAACTCTTTTGCAAACACTTGATATATATATATATATATATATATATATATATATATATATATATATATATATATATATATATATATATATATATATATATATATATATATATATATACATCTTTTCTATTTACCATGTCTGATATGTGATGCTTTATAATTTAAAAGTTTCGCAAATGTCTATCTAACACATAGTTAGCCAATGCATATGTTAATGTGTTCATGTGTCTTGGAATGTGATGATAAGTAATAAAATCAAATTCTCATTCCAATAAATGAATTGGCAAATACATTCTCAAAATTTGAGGGTTTCTAACTAAATATTGTCCATTAAGTTGTAGTACAATGAGCTACGAATCAAGTTTTACAATTAACTCCCTAATGCCAAGAGAAATAGCTTCTGAAAAAATCTTGATGACGACACTATATTTAACAATTTTGCTATTCATATGACCTAAACATATACCTTGTAAATTCACTAACTCACCATTAGGGTCATAGATCCCATGCAGTGGAAGATAGATTCCAAGTACTATGACAAGCACCATCAGCAAAACTGATGTAACGGTCGAATGACATCTACAATCCAAGTAGAGCACGAGATAAGTATAAGAAAAGGTTTGAAAAAGAAAACTAACAAACCAAAACCACACTGCACACTAATGAAAACACACTAATGTACATAAGTATTTGATATAAAATGCGTAAACATTTTCAGAAGGAGCCCATTTGCGGACTCAGGTAATCGATCAACAGAGACTAAAACTGGAGTTTTACCATTGGCATGACATGTAAGCATTGACTCGTTCAAGTAGTGGAATAACACACATAAATGATAATGCCCCAATGCCCCCTGTGCGAGTGAGGGTTACGAGTCATAGGATGAATTCCCCATTGTGATAATGGGAAAATGGTAAAGAATCGGTGAGAAGATATCATAAAGAAGGAAATAAAATCTCAATCTCATCATGAGAAAAATATGCCCCCAGTTGAAATATTTTGACAATTTTAGGTTGGACCAAAATGTCAATAGGCAAGGTAGTAGGAATGTTTCCCATGTTTCCCTCAGACAAAAAATCATGCACCAAAATGGGAATCTAAAGTGGATGGGTGAGTGTATGGGAAACAAAGGTGTCCAAACATAATGAAATCTCTCTGAGACTTGGGAGAAATGAGGAACGATGATGAGCATCATCCCAGGGAGTTTCCTTAAGATACTTAACCTCGATGATACTCTCGTCAGTTGGAAATTTATCGTTCAAGAGATTCAGAGAATCCCAAGAACCAAGCCAAGGAGGCTGTGAATACAAGTCTAGATGCATACTAAGAGTAGTATGACTTTTAGAAGCAGCTGTCGAAGCCAAAACAATAACTTGATAGGCTTGTTTAGCTAGGTTGAGAGGCATGACATCACCAAAAGAATCAATTTGATCAGGGAAGGAATGATCCAACGATTGTAAGAAGTGGAGATCATGTTGACAGAAGCGATGTTTGGAGGTGGGAGGGAAAAATTTCCCATAAGAGTAGAGTATTTAAAAAGACCTGCCCCAATGCTCTCATAAGGAATGTCAGTATTCCCAACATATAGCACATTGTCATTCGAAGAACCAAAAGAGAAAAAGGCTAACTGATCAACAATGACTATTTTTCCTTCATGAGGAAAACAGAGCATACAAAACAAAGAAAAAACCACTCAAAACATAGCATGAGTCCAACTTTGTCCAAGTAGAAGGTTATAATTCAAATTTTCATTAATGACTTCTACTTCTGATTCAAGAGTTTTCCCTTCCAATGTGATGGGAAAACATGTGAGAATACCGTAAGGACGAGATCCTCTACCATCAAAGGCTTCTAAGGTATTCAGAGACTGGTTGAGAGGGGGACAGCCTATAGCTTTCCAACATGAAACATACGTGATGCATATAGAAGCACGCTCATCAATAACAGTTCGATGAATCATCTTTCCTTTTATAATGACTTGGATTAAAAACACAAGTTGATGGGGAAGACGTGGAACATAATTTTCCTGGTCAAAAGTAATCAAACTCGAATGAGTAGGTTCAATTCCTCCTATAATGGATAGTAATTCTTTCTACTGCAATGGACAACTCTAAATACATTCCAAGATAGACATCGTCGAAGTTGCTTGAGCTAAATCTTCGACAATATTGTAATGTCTGGTAACCTGCGCATTTGGATTATTGGATGATTTCTGAATGACACCCTTAGGAGGTGTCAGATAATGGAATCATTACTAGGTATATCAATATGAAGAGGACTGGAACTAGGTGGAGTAGAAGTAGAAGGTGTATCAATAAATACTTTCTCCACTGTCTGTTTGGGAGGATTCAGATAGTCTTTTGACCAAGTGGTGATAGAAGTAGGCACTGTTCCACTCATATAAACCTGAGAACTTGAAGATGTAAAAGATTGCATTTTTTCTACGAATTGGTTCTGTTGTGATGGAAAATTTTCTTTCAGTACATATTGTTTCCCTTGAGTGCCTTTGAACAAGTGACTAACTTCCACACGACTAGGACGATCTTTAGTATATTGATCTTCATCACAAATGAGGCAAGGATATTTGGGCTTAGTTTTAGATGTATCATCAATGGATGACTTTAGACAATCCTGTTTTGGGGTATCAGATTTGACTTTTCCTTTACCCTTATTTTTACCTTTGGAGGCTTTCTTGTCGCAGTAGACTGAAAAGACATTAACCTTAGAGGTTTTACCAAGATTTGAAGAGGGATTCAAAGAAGGATTGGATGTAGAATTCGAAATGTATTTTTGCTTCGAAGAAGCTTTACTGGAAATTTGAGTCAATGACCCAATAATACCATCAACAGGTGGTACATTCATAGGTTTAGAAGATGTTGGATTTGTAGATGGTCTCTGAGCATCAGGCAAGGGATCATATAACGTGCTAGACTAGGAATACACAAAATTAAAATATTGGGCACAGGAAATGGCTTGATCTTTGGTTACACAACCTCGCATAACTATGTCCACAACAATTTTGTTGTTGAATGATTTGGTAAAACTTTCAGTTAACAACTCATCGGGTATCTCAAACTTGATAAGGCAACGTTGACATCTCCATTCATGGTTATGATCAGAGATGTGGGTAGCAATATTATGTTTCAAAGATGTAAGCAGATGGGTACTAGTTTCATAGCAAACCAGTAACTGGAAGTGAGTAAGGAATGCCATTACAAAAGAATTAAAGTCTTAATAAGCACTTCGAGGAAACTCAATGTACCATTTCGCAGCAACAACCGTCATGGTTCACTAGAAAAGATGTAGATGAACAAAGTCTTCAACCCAAGAATTATATGAACACCATAAATGGTAAGTCATAACGTGGGCCTGGGGGTCTTCTCTAGACTTTCCTTCGAATTTTGGATAATCGCCAGGAATATTAGTAGGTACCAGAGGCTAATATGAAGAATGAAGTATTCAATCATTAGTGAGTCTTGACACATCCGGCAGTTCCAACGTTGCTAGAAATGGAAATTACAGATTGAAAGGCATGGGAGGCCTTTGATAAGGCCCATCTTGTGGATTCCATCCTTGTTGGTATGGGTTTTTCCCCAAAGTGGTGGATTTTGACCATAAGGAGCTTGATATTGTCCCCACTAAGGGGTATTCTGACCATACAAAGGTGGATTCTACCCCCACAAAGGTGGGTTTTGACCAGGGTAAGGTTGATACTGACTCGCCATGGACCATTGAGAACCATAAGGTGGATAAATGACTTGTGAAGCATATGGATTATAAGGTTGTTGTTGCAACTGTTGACCCTGGTGGTAAAATTGTTGGCTCTACTACTGTAGGGGTTGACCTTGTGGCTGTAAGGGTTGGCCTTGTTAATACAAGGGTTGGTTTTTCTGCTACAAGGGTTGTCCTTGCTGTTGGAACAATTATTGGTAAAGCCCTTCTTATACATAAGGTCCTTGTCGTACATAAGGTTGTTGTTGTACATAAGGTTGTTTTTGTTGGAAAGTTCCTTGTGGAATTTGTTGAGTTCTAGGTTGATTTGATAAGTTCCAACTTGAATTTGACCAGATTCCTTCAATGAGGGATTTGAACCAAGCTACATTTGGGGGCCCGTTTTTTGAGTAAAAGGTGTATTTTGAGATGTTGTGAGCCATACAGAGGGTATGGTTGTTGGTAGGGTATCTGGGCTGAAATAGGTTGTTGATACAGGATTTGGCCTAATCCATATGGAATCAATGATCCACTAGGATAAGGTACACTTCCAACATTTTGACTAGCTCCGGTAGCATGAGTTTGAGGTGCACTCACATAAGCTCCACCTGAAACAGGAGGTACAAAAGGCAAAGGTGGTTGTTGCCTCCCATGCAAAGGGATAGGTGGTGGCACATATTTTCCACTTAATGGAGGACCTAAGGAACTTATAGGGACATTAATTTCCCCAATCGTAAATGTTGGTTGTACAAGAACTGACGAAACTGCAGTCGATACAGGAATATGAGAGGCCATGTTTGAAACAAACAGGCTAGAATTAGGCATGGTGCCTGATGACAAAATGGGAATGTGATAAATTGAAGATGCACTTAGGGTACCTGAAACCAATTGAGCCAAAGAGGTATAACTAGCTGGAAATGAAGGTTCACTTCTTTCAGGCGGTGGTGGAGGTACAAAACTTCCCACATATGGATAACCTTTAGGGGGAAGTCATATTCAGAATCATTGTCAAAACCAAGAGTATGAGTGCCTGACACTTCCGGAGGACCTTGAGAAGAAGCTAGAAACCCACCTTCTGAAGCCATGGGTGGAAACAATTAGTGAGGGGGAATCTGAGATGATCGTGGAGATAACTCGAAAGGCACACTAGGATTATCATATGGACTATAAGGTTGTTGAGGAGATATAACCAATGGATCAAAAAGTGGATTCGGAGGGAATAAAACAAACCTTTGTGGACTCTCAGGAGTTTCTGGATCATATTCTTGAGATGATGAGTCTCGAGGTGGAGGACGAGAAGAAAGGGGTTAAATACTCGGGATAATTCCAAGTTCAAGACCTTGGGCTTCAAGTGACTGTTAAATATTAGGATTAACTCCTTTTGATGACCCTTTAGTGTCAGATGATGAAGGGGAAATGTAAGGTGAATCTGGTGATTTAGCCACGATGACCTTTTCTCAAAAACAATAAGGGGTGGTTGATTTGAGCCTACAATTAAAATTTACTATTAATGAGGCAATGCGAGGACAAGGATAATTGCATAGGTAATTCATGTTATTGTGCGCAGTTAAATTTTAGAACTTAAAAACAAGAAATAAACCAAAAGGGGTGTACTAGGAAAGAGGGTTTACCGAGTATCCTTGAACTATTGTATATACCTTAGCTGAAACCAAGGACATAATGTATGACGGTCAATCTCCTTGAATGTTGTGTTTGTTGTATCACGTTTACAAGGTGACTGAGTTGGTTACCTATGTCTAAAGGAGAGAAACCTAGTGGGGTCTCCAAATATATACTCGACGGTACGGTGAGCACAAGTCCGTGTTAGCATTGTCTAATGCATAACTATTCGGGGAGAGAATTCCCATATACTTGCCATACTATAGTGCCTCTAATATACCCAAGAGTACTGGAGAACCTCGGATATACTTCCATACTGGAATGGGATTTCACCCCTGGGATACAATACAGACATTTAAAGATAGATGCTAGCTTTATAGACGTTGGAACACATCTCTAGCCTAGACCTATAAATGTTTGTGTTAAGTTCCAAATGCTCCTTAGGTTAATTCAGTAAATTCTAATGTTTTTCTTGAATTATGTTTCAATTTTGGGCTCAAACGATGTCACCTGAATCCTAAAATGCAACTATATGAGAAAAAGAAAACATTTCATTTCAATGAATTTTATACTAATGATGGAAGAAAGTTCAATGAATTAATGCATCAAACAATATGCCTTCATTAACTTTTCCAAATTCAAAATGCAAGAGAAAAAATAAACTTCACTTCACTAATGAATATGCAATCTATTGAAAGAAAACATGACTTTTACTTTACTAAGATGCACATTACCTATATGATGTTCTCTTTGATTTCATATGCTCACATGCAAATAAGCTTCAACTAAAGCAAAAATGAATATTTTGATTCAAAAAATCCTAATGCAAAGAAGGAATCAATCAAAGTAACACCAAATTCAAAAGCACTCAATGAAAACGTCTTTCAATTTCTCTTTCGAATAGATAAGAAAGTATACTCATTTTAGTTTGTAAACCAAACAATGTAATCTACGCTTCATAAATGACAAAGATGGATTTAAAATGCAAGATGATCTACTAAAAATTGAAAAAAGATTTGCACAAGACAAACCGAAACTAATGTAAATGAACGTTTCAAGTGATTTTACTAGATGAACATACTTAATCATTTAGAAAACCAGAGACTCAATGACACTCACAAGCAACAAGTGGAAATCAAATGACCTATAAACCCTAAAATCAATCCAATTGCACTCAAACACTTGAAAGTTCAAAGAAGTAAAAATTTGCTAATAGAATGAAGTAATCAATCAAAACATCAATAAAGCTAGTCATGTAGTACCAAAAAAGACCTCAGGGGCTCAAACACACTGGATTTTAACAGAAACCTTAGGTTTTTTTCCAATCTCAGGGATTAGCGTGCCTATTATGGCCAAACTGGTGTTGAACAGGGGATCAATGTGACTATTTTAATAAAAAGCGCATTGGAAGCTAGATTGTCATATCAAAAAGTGCACTAGACGAGGAATAAGGCAAAAAATAAAAAGAATATCACAAACACTTCCAAGCTGAGCACTCTAACATAGCAACCAGTGATTGTGCAGACCTATACAAACCCAAACTAACTGAGAACATGATGGTCGGTGAAACCAATCAAGATATCAGTTGAGAAAGGAGGATGAAAAGGCTATAGCTTCCCCAATGGATTTGCCATTTTGTTGTGAATTAAAATCCCCTCTGTGGACAGAGGCGATCCCTCTAGCCCAATGAGTGGGTCTAGCAACAAACAAACATACACTTTCCTAGCTTATGTTCGACAACTGCAGAGAGAAGGAGAAACCTACCTCGTTCTAATGCTAATCACTCGATCCTTGGATATGGCTTTTTCACTCCAAGCCCCACTCCTAACATGTTCTTCACATCTGAGTACCTACAAGGAAGTTCAAAGAGCTATGCAAAATACACAAGCATATATGGCCTACATCAAACATAAACTACTTAATATATCAGGGAGCATTAAGCTAATAGCATAAAATTTTACACAATTAAGGAAAGTGAACATCAAATGTATATATTAAGAAACTAAAAGGGAAGCATACAACCTATGTCTTGATGTTGGAGACCTCCTTTTGGTGGATGTCCAAGTCCAAGCAAAGACTCTTCAAGAACTCCTTTTCCAATCTAGAATGGGTAGCATGTAAGCATAATCTCAGCATAGGGATGCAATAATCAATGATGAACCATTTGGGAATGGAAGGGAGTGAATTTATAGGAAGGGAGAGTGAGTTATGGAACCACAAAAGAGGGAGGAAGGTCAACATATCAAGGGGAAATACCATGATGATAAGATCAAGAGGCCAAAATGAGAGATATTGACCATATCAGCAATAACCAATATCTAGCTCATTGTTCCTGAAGGTTCTAGAGGGCGAAGCTTCTCCTCCAGTTTGGGAAAACCTGCCAGAAGAGGTTCAACACAAGTTTTCCTATGAAAACCCATGCTAGAAGTGCAAGTGTATAACTGAGAAACCTGCCATAAACATGGGTATGCAGTGGAGAAAAACACGTTGATGCCAAAAACTAGGTTTTTAGGCAACCTTCTTCAAAATGGATTTAGGGAATTTATCCTTTGGTTATTCAGGGAGGCTTTGGTTTGTATATCATGATGGATATGCTACACAATAGTCAATGTTTGGGAACTTTCGGATATGGAATAGGAAGTGGACAAGAGGTATGAAAAAATAATGTGTAACATGCCTTCTACTAGTGGAGAAACAATAGATATGAAAAATTATACTCTAAAAATCTTAAGCTCACGAGCTACACTACCCTTCCCAACTCGAAACATTATGATTATACTCAAACTTATGTTGTGTTCAACTGAGAAGGTATAGAGGGGACAATGTATGTTCGTGGGGTATGTAGGAAGGCCAAAGTAATCTGTATGATGAATCAATACTCCTTGAAGAACCAAGGCCTTGCACAGAAGAAGTTAACTAAAACATAGAAGTTGGAGTTCAACCAATGTTTCGCCAAGTGTTGGAGTCACTGCAACACCCTATAATTTTTTTTTCTTGAACTCAGTTTCAAATCCTTCCTTGGTATTTTCATTGGTGTTTCAAATGATAGAGCTCATTTCATGAGTGTTCTTGCAGTGCTTTGGTCCCTTTGTCATGTTGGGTTAACTGTCATCTTTAGGGATGTTTGGCAATCATGCAATTATTGTGAGCATTTCCTAATGGTTTTGAAGGTCAGCCTTTGTGTATATGAGTTGTCCCAACCATGTAAACATCTATCTCATCCATACACAAAGTCTTGAGCATTGTCGCACAAGTGTTGTCACAGTTGTCCTAAAGCCTATCTTAAGTATCGCACTTGTTGTATCTTGTCGTGAGGCAGTCACACAGAGGGAAAGGATTTGTTCATGTGTTATGATGATCTATGTTTTCATGTCGTCAAGGTATGCTTAGTGTGTGATTGTAGTCAAGTTTCATCATAGTTCATCACCTATCCCACACTTAGCCATTTTCAAAAAATCTTCCTAACCAAGAAACTTAGCTTCACCAGGCCCCAAAATAATTGTGCACTACGCAGTCTCAGCCCTCTAGTTGTGACCTTGCTACTTGGAACTATGTAACATGCAGTCCCTGTCACCCAGGGCTACTCCTATGCACAATTTATGTGCCCAAATCTTGAACTTAACCCTCACAATTGCGTAGTTGTATCTCACTGTCTGCCTTGATCTACACACTTCACATCTTCAACCCTCAAGCTTTTCCATTATCTACAAGAACTATTCATTGCACAGAAGCCCAACCCCCCTTGACATCCAAAATTGCACAAATGGTTCTCCTAGTGTCCTTTCCCTTAGCCAGACCCCATTGCTTCCAAAAACTACATTGTTATTCCCTTAAAGCCTCTCTAAGTTGCGCATTATGCAATCTCAGAGCCGAAGCTCTTCCCCTAACTGCTAGAACTATGCAATGTGTAGTCACTGAGCCCCTCTCCTTAGTTTGTCACTTGTTTTAGGCTTAGTTGATGGATAAGAATGCATCATCTTAGAATAGGGGGTTTTCTGATTGATGTCATCCCATCATGAGTGAATTACAGGAACATGTACACTATCATGTCATGGCTGGATGATGAAGAAGGAAAAGAAGGAGGGAAGAATGCCTAAATAATTTCTTGTAGTTGAACTCACAAGTGGATCAATCAATAGAAAGCAAAGGGGAAACAAGTTTTCAACTACCATCCAAGACTAAAGATCATTGAAGACTCTATTAAATTTTCTTAGGGCAACATTGTTCTTTGTTATGATAGTTTCATTTCATCATTAATACATTAAGTTCACCCCATATCAACATTGCATTATTCATATCTACACCATAATACATCAACATATGCAATTACATAGAAAGAAACAACATCACAAAAATCATCAATGCAGCGGAACATAAAAGGAATAGTAGATGAAAAGCATGCACACATATAGAGACACAAGTGGTGGTCCAAGACCAGGGAAAAAGCCACTATGGGGAAAACCCTTGCAAATATTATTCTTCTTAGATCATCATCAAATGATGCAACAAAAGAGAGTACAATGATCCATAACTTTATCTATGCAGCAAAAAAAATAATGATATCTATGAAATAGATCTAATCATGATAGGAATCAAAAGCCTCATACTAATGGTTGTAATGTGCTATCAGAAACTAATGTCAACTACTGTATACTACTGTCACTGTGTCGAACACCGTTGAGAACTATTTTCATTGTTAATGAGCCCAAACACATGTTTGCAACGGAAACTAACAAATCAAATCTACAGATTCGTTATAACAATAGAGAGAAACCCAAATCTACCACATCAGGTAAGTCAACTGAATCCAAGATGTCAAATCTTAGATCTAAACTCTGTTCGCCCTCATCACGACTGACTGTGTGTGACTGAAAATCCTTGGTCGTTCTATCTGTCATTGTATGCAAGAGAATGTGGCTGCAATTTCAGTCTTAGGAGGTCTTGATGTGAGTGATTGTGGCACTAAAGAGCTAAAACCCAAATTCGCTCCCTTACCATTGTTGTGCGAGTGACCGAGATGTGAGGGTCGCTCCCATGACTACTTTGTGCGAGCGAATAGGGACCGGATCCTTCCAATCTGCCTATGAACCCAGAATCACTCTCATTAAACTATCTCTAAGTGACCAGAGAGCCAGAGCCTCTCTCTTGCCTAATCTACTTATGACCATGGAAAAAAAACTTATGTTTTGTGCCAATGACTGAGATCCAGAAGACCCAAATTCAAAGCAAATATTTCATCAATGATTATGGAGCCTGTGTGAACTCCTTTTGACGTACGTGTGTAATCCAAGACAAAATTAAAGAGAAGACTTCTCCAAATTATCTTGAGGTCTCTTCTATTTATAGGTTTTCCTGAGGGTTCACTTGGGGTTAAGGCTGACCCAAGCAGTTACTCATGTGGTTAGGGCCGACCCATTCCATAATACATGTGTGAATAAAATAATTCATAACTCAACTTCCACTTAACCAAATTGGTTTATCTTTAGGTTGATTTTGGTCCTCTCGAAAATAGGAATATAATGAAATCATGATCTCGGTCATTTGAGTTTTCCAAGGTGGAATTTTACCACAATTGTAAAAATTAACACTACGTCTCAACTAGGGAGAATTCCACCTAATAATATATGTCCATCGAATAATATTCCATTATGGAATATTAGAGTGTTATCACGTATCATCACAAATCATATTTGTCATGTAGTCATCGTTCCATGTCCATATGAAGTGTCTCATCATCACAAATCATCATTGTGAATCTCGATCTATCATTTTCTTATTCCTGCTTATCTCCTGATTGTTCTTGCTTGTATGTTGAACATTCTTGGATCTAGAAGAAGAAGAATTTGTTACTAGAGGGGAGCTCAAGATCACTCCCTCTATCCATTAGCCTGATATCTGGAATATCTTCTAGCGTGCTGCCACCCAGAATATCATCATCCATAAGCATCGAAGAGCATATCATCAAGGATCACGTCTCAACCTGGAACCACATAGGGGAGAAATAACTTCCACCCATACTGAGTAATAGGATACCTCATCACACAGGGGAGTACACCCTTGACCATGGAATTCCATCAAGGAGCTTACCCTGAACCCATATTCATATTGAGTTATCTCAACCCATCATATTTCCTATTGATCTTCCTATCGATGACCCAAAATATTTATGTGGTAGAACACCTGCATCATAATCGACTTGGGTTGTACACCCCAAGTACACTCTCAACTCATTGGCCAAAATGAGGAGTGGTATTCCCACCAAGATGGCCTGCTTGAGGGTATGATTCCAACTGGGGTATACTCTGCAAATACCAAGAGGGGAGCATCATTCAATGACCCTATAAATATAGGGGAATAACTTTCTTCAACCATCAGTGACAGATAGGGTAATGCCATATTGTCCAAAGGTCCCTCAACCCCAAGAGCCGTCTATCTCAATTCCTCACCCTGGGAGCCCAAGTATGGTAGGGAGAGTTTTCTCAGTGTCCTCGATCAATGTTGCTCTCATCATCAGCTTGTCTCAATAGTAGTTGTTTCCTGTTCATACAGAACAACAAATCAAATATCATGTCAGATCATATATAATCATATGAATCACAAAAGGATACCATAATCATCCTCCCTCTCAAGGAGGTTTCAAGCACAACCTTGAGCTTATTTCGAACAACTTCACTATCTCAATATATGAGAGTATCTTGGTCCCAACTATAAATATGGGACTTACTACCAATCAGATCATCACAATGTATCCATGTCATATCCAGATCATGCTCAAACATCTCTCTAAGGAGCTTTTATATCCTGCCTCACAAATAGCCATGCTAGCAACATCATGATCAACCTCAGCCATGTTATGGACCTCTCATCCAAGATACCATGGTAGATCACATATTAAATCAACATCCAAATGTGCTTATCAAAAACAATCTCAAATATCAACAATACATCTATGAAAATACATATCATAGGAGAAATATCTCATTCTCAAAATAGAGTACCTCATGCAGATATTTCAAAGCATGCTTGGTGGAAACTCTCTGTAAGTGAAGCAACTCACTCATGAATTTATTCAGGTTATATGCACATCATACATATACATATGGATGTTCAAAACAAAACATCAATGCTTCAACCGTCAGATGCCATGTCAAGTTCAACAACATCTTGAACTTCAAATTAGAGTATCCAAGGATTTGCAATTTTCATTATTCAAAAACATTTTCCAATAGCTTTGCAATATGGAATTTCTTTCCCAAATTCCAAAAACTAATTCATCATGTCATGATACATCATTTCGGGCTTCATAAGCCATCTCCCTCTGACTTAGATCATGAGAGGCTCATCAACTGTCCCAACTAGATCATTAGGATATAAAACCAAAACCATAATCAATATCAAAGCCATACCTTGGAACTCATCATCTTAACTTCATCAGATAACTGTCAAATCTATATAGATCTAGATTGCAATGCTCTAAGCATAATGCCTTAATAAGCCAACATAATCATCATTACATAACACAATATTTTACCATCAACAAAAAAAATCAACTCATTAGAGTTTAGAATCTAGATCACGACCATTACCAAAGTCATCATTATCATAGCATTAATACTTTCAACCAAGTGACAGGTGGAGCTCATATCAAATCATGACTTCATTGTGCCAACAAGTCATGCATTATCAATCCGAACTTGACTAAGTCATTCTCATAATCACAATACAAGTCATCCTGTCACTAGGTATAAATGCATACATCAAGGATGAGTTATGTAGGTTCCATTTTCATGCCAAATCGCAACTATCATTACTTCAACCATTGTGCTAAGAACAAGGAGGCCAATTTCCACATATGTCATCATGCCCACATAGTATCGATATCAGGGAAAATAAACAATCATCAAATTAGATCAATAGACATCGAGTCAAGTCTAAATGCTATCGCAGAGAGATCCATAGTCAAATCACATTTCAATCCTCAATTCAAATTTATTGTCAAGCATCATGACAAAACACTTTTCATATATACCAGTAATACCAAATTATGACAACATAGTGACATATCTATATGTATGTCCCGGTCACTTGCAAACACAAGTTCAGTTTACATGTTCATGTTATGGCAAACATTCAAACTTTTCCTACTAGCATATCTTGTTGTTACCTGCAATACATCTGGTACTAACATCTTCTGGGTGACCATCTGATTTCATGCACAATACTTCATTATATGATTAACAATTTAACTCAACAACTTTAGAAATTAGTTAACAGTGGCAGAATATTCTAGGGACATCATGATTCAGAGTTTAGACAACTTCAGAAAGCTTTAGATGATGGTCAACAACGGTTAAACCCCTGATCACTCTCTTTAGGTCACCATGAGAGTGACTTTAGTTTCTTGGGCATTATCTAGACCTTATCATGCATGTGTCCAGGGACGAAATCTCCTAGATATGTGACTGCATATAGACCATAAACACTAATTTCTATAAGGGCTTTAGATCTAAGATTCTGTTGTAGATCAATATTGTCATATACACATAAATAATACTTCAGCAACATAGAATACACATAGTAATAAGGGTAAGAATCTTGAGAAGAGATTCTCTCTCTGACTGGGGATTTGCATCATTCATTTTCATTAATGTAAGAAACCTGTCTCTAGTAGAGTCATGCAATAGTAGATCTGTTATATCATAAACATATGGATATCAACATCATGACATCAATATTTCATCAAAAGTTAGACTCAAAGCAGCAGATAGATGTAACAACATATCTCAGAGATTATGAACACAATAGAATTTTCTGTCAAGTCAATCCATCAAGTTACTTGATCCAGTTTAACCATATTCCACCAAGAAAAGACCATAGGAAGTAAAAGGTATAGAATATCAATCTTACACTTATACCTCTCATGTCAAGGTTATCATGCTCTTCATGACAATGAGATCAAATTAGGTCATTCAATAAAGCTTTATAAAAACAACAAGACTATCAATCACTCTTTCCATATGATTGATCCAGGTGGATATTGGTGGCCACCCGCTTATTCCACTTGGGACCCCACCATTGTTTCTTTCAATTTTTCAATTTCTTTAATTGTAGCACATTTTACTATTTTTGGCAATTTTTCGGGTCCTCAACTTCCGGAGCCATTTTGAGGCCCTAAATGATGTTTTCTTTGGGAAAATCACTAGTGACAAATATGGGTTTTTAACTTGATATTCACTATTAGAAGTTTTATTCCTTATATAGATATTTCTAGCGAATTATCGTGTGCGTCAAACAAAGATCATATGTGAAAGTTACGACTCCAGGAAATTGATGTACCAATTTACCCTAATGGGGCCCATAGTTTGGTGTTTCATCTCCTAGGGTTAGGTTTTTGGATGTTTGGGGTTTTCCATTTTTTCTCAATAATAAATAGGCCCTCAAGCCTCATTGTAACATAGTTCATAGGCATGTACCCACCACATCTCTTCTCAGCGATAAGATATAATTACCCGAGCCAATTTACTTCCATTTTGTATCCAAGCATATTTTAGTTCCTTGATGTCAATGAAATGAAGTTTTATTTCTATTGCATCTCTATGTTTATGGTTATGCCTTTAATTTTTTGCATTCCTATTTAAATTCAGATCAGTGGTATCAGAGTTGTCTGCTCTTTCTCGAACCTTCTTTTCATGTCCCCAACGAGGTCAGGGTATAAGAAGTTAGGGCTAGATCTAGTTGAATCTTTGCAAGATCAGCCTAGCAAACCTCGACGACCACCCATGGGGGAAGAAAAGAAAGATGAGGGAGTAGGATATACCATCGAAATATTGCTCAAGGAGGCCCTTGAGAAACAAAGGAACACAATGATGGATGACTTCGCCTAGATCCTTCAACGGTTGCCCACGAGTAGCACATCCACATCCAACAGCCACTCTGGAGGAGCCACTCCTTTTAAGGTACAAGTAAAATTTGACATTTCGACATTTGAGGCCCAAATAGATGTAGACATTTAACATAAATGGTTAATTCTACTAGAAGTATATTTTTCTGTTCATGATTTTTCCAGCCGGGAAAAGATTACCTTTTGTCTTCTCAAAGCTGCCCCCCACATCAAGGACTAGTGGGAAACCTACTGAGAGCAGAAGGATGAAAGTACACCCTCACTATTTTCAGTCGTACCCACTTGGAATTCATTCCGGGACACCATCAAGGAGAAGTACTACCCTATGGGAGCTATGAGGATAAATACATAAAGTGGACCATGCTATGATAGGGAAGGGACCAAGACGTGCTAGAGTTTACTAATGTTTTTGATACCCTTCGCACGAAGTTGGGTATCTAGGATTCTAAGAAACATTTAGTACTCAAGTATCGTGACTGCCTACACAGGTACATCCACGATGAGATGGAGTTCCTAGACATCTCCTCACATACCGATACACTGTCAAGATCAAGCAGAAGCTTAAACAGAAAAAGAGAGACTTTGGATATGCAAATCCCAATTCCACTGTTTCCACCACGAAGATCCAAAAGGAGTAACCCAAAGATCTAGAGGAGGAGGAGCACCTCTTCCACTCTCAGATGTGGGTAAATGGTTCCCCGCTATAATTCATTGTCGATAGCGGGAGCCAAAATAGCCTCATTTCAACAAAGGTCATGAAGTGACTATTCATACCAATGACAACACACCCACAACTGTACACCATCGGGTTGCTTCACCAAGGACGATACTTCACATCAGCTAGCAGCGTTGCCTTCCATACATCATCAACCCCTTCACAGATAAGGTATTATGTGAAATTTATCCTCTTGATGTTTGTGATGCATTATTAGGCCAACCATACTTGTGGAAGCAACACGTTGTGTATGAGTCAAGGCCTCACACTGTTATTGTTTCCTTGGGAAATAAGTTGTACAGGATACTGGAGGTAGCACCACCTACTGCCATCTCTTTTTTTACTACAAAAAAATGCAGTAAGCTTATTTCCAAAACTGAGAAATTTTTTTCCCTAATGATACGCCCTAAGGGAAAGAAGAAGACAGTGGCCATGACCTCTAGACAGGGCCCCTATGTACGAGAACATCAGATGGACAAGGGGATGGAGGAGTATGAGGACATCTTCACCTCCCCTGTAGGGGTGCCTCTACACTGGCAGTTCAAGCACTCCATTTATTTGAACCCAGGTGCATCGTTTCCAAATCGACCAATCTTTCAGCACTCTATTATGGAGAACGACGAAATCAAGAGGTAGATTTAGGAGTTGCTACAAAAAGGTCACATCCAGTCGAGTTCATTGCCCTATGGGAGCCCGATCATGTTGGTACAGAAGAAGGATGGGACTTGGAGAATCTATATTGGCTATCAGGCACTGAAAAAGATCATTGTCCATAATAGGTACCTGATCCCTCAGATTGATGACCTTCTAGACCAACTCAAGGGGGGGGAATATTTCATTAAGATCAACTTGAAGTCTAAATATCACCAGGACTACCTTCAAAGCCAAGGAGGGCCTTTTTGAATGGTTGGTTATGCCTTTCGGGTTGACGAATGCTCCTGCAACCTTCATGACACCGATGGATGACAGCTTACGACCATTCACCAACTCATTTATAGTGGTATACTTGGATGACATCCTGATCTTCATCTAGAGTTGGGAAGAGCACCTCCACCACATTCGAGAGGTTCCCCAAAAATTGCGACAACACATGATGTGTGCCAATTTGGCGAAATACACTTTTGGCGTGACCTGGGTTCAATATTTGGGATACATTATTGATGAAAGGGGAGTGCATGTGGATCTAGCCAAGATCCAAGTCATTCAGGATTGGCCAGCCCCAACCACTCTGATAGAGCTCCACATCTTTCTAGGTCTCGCCAATTTCTACCGCAGGTTCGTGTTGGGGTTCTCTCATATCACTTGGCCCTTGAGTCAAGTCACTAAATGAGGAACGAAAGAATACTTATTTTGGTCTGAATCTCAATAGTAGGCATTCACAGAGTTGAAACATCACCTCTTCTCTGCACCAATGCTCACATTACCAGACTTGCAACAACCATTTGAGATCAAGACAAATGCCTCTAACTATGCTATTGGGGCAGTCCTTACTCAATAGGGTCATCTAGTGGCATATCACAGTGAGACACTTTTAGACACAGTCCAGAAGTATCCCTCTTATGACAAAGAAATTTATTCCATTGTGCAGGCCTACTGACAATGGAAGCATTAAATTTTGGGGAAGGAAATGGTCATCCACACAGACCATCGACCCCTATAGTCCATACAGACACAAGGGAAGTTACAGAATGATCACCATTAGATGTGGTACACATACCTGCAACAGTTCCATTTTAATATCAAGTACAAGAAGGGTAGAACCAATAATGTTGCAGACTGCCTCAACGGACCACCGATCATGGTGTTAACTACCGTGATCAACTCTTGTGGGCACGAGACTTCTAATTAGCCACTTCTCTACAAAAGTGACCTAGAATTCAACCACACATAGCAGACACTCTTAGAGGGTCAGCAAGTTCCATATTTTCACCTCCAGGATGCACTGTTATGCCACCTTGAACACCTTTGTGTTCCTTCAAGCGAGCGTGCCAAGATAATTTGGGAAGCGTACTACAGTCAGGTCACTAGGCATTTCGAGGTTGAGAAAACAATGGCAGTATTGCAGAAGTATTTCTATTGGCCAAATCTTCGACAGGATATCGGGAAGTACATCAGATCCTGCACTGCCTACGCCATTGCCAAACCGACCATCAAGAAGCAAGACCTCTATACTCTGCTACCTACCCCTAGTCGACCTTGGGAATCCATCTCCATGGATTACATGTCAGGCCTTCCTTCTACTAAGCATGGCAACAACTGTGTTTTTTTGGTGGTCGACAGATTCTCAAAGATGGCCTTTATGATGGCCTGCAAGAAGAATATCACAGCGGAAACCATTGCTAAACTCTTCTTTGAACGAGTGTGGGTACACTTTGGGATCCCACAGTCTATCATTTCAGATCAGGGCAGCAGGTTCCTCAGTACATTTTGGTCCAGTCTCTGGTCGATGTTGGACACCAAGCTCACTAATTCCACAACTTTCCATCCCCAAACTGATGGCCATACAGAGGTCATCAACATGATGATCGTACACATTTTGAACATGTACAACTCAAAGCATCCACACACATGGGATGAGAGCCTCCCCTCTATCCAACATAACTATAAATAGGCTCTCCATAGCTCGACTGGACACAACCCTTTTCAGGTGGCCTTGGTATTCCAGCCACTATGTCCCATTGATGTGGACATACCATTTGCAGTTACTCAAGCTGATTCGGCTCATGTGCAATCCAAAGATGAAAAGGAAAACAACTCCATTGAGCACATTCAACACATCTGACAGTAGGTCCATGACATTCTGGAGAAATAAAATTCCAAGTACAAGCAAAGACATGATCAACATCAGGTTCCACACAAGTTTCGGGTGGGCAACAAAGTCTGGTTGCATTTGCAAAAGGAACACCTTACTGGAGCCTATTAGAAATTCATACCACTTTGATGTGGTCCTTACACCATTACCAAGGTTGTGGGAGACAATGAATTTGAGCTCAACATTCCCTCATTCCTTGGCCTTCACCTAGTGTTCAATGTGGACCGCCACCATTGTTGGACACATCAGACATTGCAGAACAAGTGACACCTACAAAGTTAAATCCAGACTGCATGGAACAAGCCACAACTGATCAGATCATGGAAACATAGATCAAGAAAACTTAATAGCAAAGGATCCAACTATATCGAATTTCAAAGCATGCCAACTCCTTCACCAGGGCAAGTGGCTCACTAGGGACCAAGTTCAGCGAAAGTTTCCTCATCTCATGGAGGAACTCAATGCAATGGGGACCATTACTTCCTAAGGGGGGAGGAATGATCCATGTGGATATTGGTGGCCACTGTCCTATTCCACGTGGACCCCCACCATTGTATCTTTCATTTTTTTAGTTTCCTTAATTGTAGCATAATTTACTATTTTTGGCAGTTTTTCGGGTCCTGAACTTCCGAAGGCGTTTTGAGGCCCTAAACAACATTTTTTTTCGAAAATCACCGGTGGCGAATATTTATTTTCAAATTACTAATAATTTTTAAAAGTTGTATTCCTTGGATAGATCTTTCTCACGAGGTATCATGTGCATCAAACAGAGATCGTATGCCAAAGTTATGACCCCAGGAAATTGATGTACCAATTTACCCCAACGAGGTCCATAGTTTGTCGTTTCATCTCATAGGGTTAGATTTTTGGATGTTTACGGTTTTCCATTATTTCTCAATAATAAAGAGGCCCTCAATCCTCATTATAACATAGTTCAGAGGCATGTAGCTGCCACATCTCTTCTCAGAGAAAAGCTACCATCACCCAAGCTAGTTTATTTCCATTCTATATATAAGCATATTTCATTTCCTTGATGTTAATGAAATGAAGTTTTGTTTCTGCCACATCTCTATGTTTATGGTTATATCTATAATTTGTTGCATTCCTGTTTAAATTTAGATCAATGATTTCATCATGCTTATCGTAAAAATTACTAGCAGACTCATGTATAGGAGTCAATGAAATCCATCATAACAAGTATCAAGAGTATCATGTTCTAAAGCCAAGGTGCTATCCTTCTTTATAGGATCAAGATATCCAACAGATAAATCATAGATATTAGCCAAACATCAAGTGTATCAATGTATCAACATTAGATAGCCTTATAGAAGTCAAGAAGGTTAAAATGTTCAACACCAAGTGCATAATTTCATCATAGGAGATATATATAAAAGTCTCTTTCATACGCATGTATGAGCCATTAAATAAAGAGGCATTCTCATCATACCTTAGGTCTTACCAAGCCAATAGTTGAAACAAAACATATCATGCATATCCTGTGGTATTCAAATACCTGAGCACCTATTCATTAGACATAGGCTGCTTGAAGCACTTTGTCATCTTTTCATCAAGTACCTCTTTATCTCTTTCCAGATCTGCATCTCAAAGTGATCCTCAAGAAAGATATACACATCTCATCTCATCAAGGAGGTTAGAAACATCCATATACTCAAATACATATGCAAGAAGTAATAAACATATAATCATCGTATCCATAATTCTAACAAATAAGAAGCATCGTAAGTAAATAAATACTTATCTTCAATGAGAGGTGATCCTCTCCCTCTTGAACCAATCTTCAAGAGCCATCAATGTCCATGGTCCATACACCAATGTTTCCTTAAAGTATCCAAATAGATATGCTAGGGATGATCCCATCTAGGGCTTCATCAAAATTGCTTGAGCATCTTCTCATTGACCATACTATATCTCATATAGTTTCCATAAACCAAGATTTTATCTTCAATCCTAACCTCATAGAATCCATCAAACCCTAATAATCAAGTTACCTAGGGTTTTCTTCAAACCCTAGAATTATTTTAGGTCTCCACCATCCTCTTCTTTCTTCCATCATTGGTGTCATCATTGGGGTTATCTCCATGGATTTTCTTCAACCCAACTCTGATACCATGTTAAATTTTCTTAGGGCGACATTGTTCTTTACTATGATAGTTGCATTTCATCATTAATACATTAAGTTCGCCCCATATCATCATTGAATTATTCAGATCTACACCATAATACATCAACATATGCAATTACATAGAAAGAAACATCACCAACATCATCAATGCAGTTGAACATAAAAGGAATAGTAGAACAAAAGCATGCACACATATAGAGGCACCAGGATTGGTCCAAGACCAAGGAAAAACCCACTATGGGGAAAACCCTTGCAAATACTCTTCTTCTTAGATCATCATCAAATGATGAAACAAAAGAGAGTACAATGATCCATAACTTTGTCTATGTAGCAAAACAATAATAATATCTATGAAACAAATATAATCATGCTAGGAATCAAAACACTCATACTGATGGTTGTAATGTGTTGTCACAAACCGACGTCAACTATATTGTTGTCACTATGTTGAACACTGCTAAGACTGTTGTCACTGTCAATGAGCCCAATACATATGTTTGCAGAGGAAACTAACAAATAAAATCTATAGATTTGTTACGACAATAGAGAGAAACCAAAATCTACTAGATCACTAAATTCAACTAAATACAATATGTCAAATCTTAGATCTGAATTTTGGTCATCCTCATCATGATTGACTATGTGCGACTGAAACTCCTTGGTCACTCTCTCTATCACTGTATGCAAGCGACTGTGACTGATGAGCCACTCTCATGATGTCTTAATGTGAGCAACTATGGCACTAAATAGCTAAAACCCAAATTCTCTCCCTTACCATTGTTGTGCGAGCGACCGAGATGTCAAGGTCGCTCCCATGGCTACTTTATGTGAGCGACCGGGGACCAGAACCTTCCGATCTACCTCTGAACCTAGAGTCACTTTCATTGAAATGTCTCTAAGAAACCAGACAACTAGATTCATTCTCTTGCCTACTCTATGCCTAGGATTGTGGATGAAAAAATTTTGTTCTGTGCCAACGACCGAGATTTAGAAGACCCAAACTCAGAGCGAACCTTTCACTTTTTATTTCGAACCCTATGCAAACTCCTTCCGATGTACTTGTGCAAGTAGAGACAAAATAGAAGAGAATACATGTCCGAATGAGCTTGAGGTCTCTTCTATTTATAGGTTTTCCTGAGGGTTCACTTGTGGTTAAGGCTAACCCAAGCAGTGACTCATGTGGTTAGGGCTGACCCATTCCATAATACATGTGTGAAAAAAATAATTCATAACTCAACTTACGCTTAACCAAATTGGGTGATATTTAGGTCGATTTTGGTCCTCTTGAAAAGAGGAATCTAATGCAACCATTATATCGGTCATTTGAGCTATCCAAGGTGGAGTTTTATTGTAGTTTCAAAAATTAATAGACTCTGCATCACCAAGCCATGTGGAGGTGAAGAGAAAGCATATCCAAGAATACATCCAACACTCAACCACAACAATGACTTGACATTTCCACATCACCAATGAGTCCATGTCAGCAGTTTCATGTCATGTCATGAGTGGTCATATGCCACATCACTATTGTTGACCATGTATATTGTATTCAAATGTATTGTAAAGTGGATGTCCAAAGGACACACATGAATATGGAGAGTCATGTAAGTTGAAAAGTCATTGGAAGTTGAAAAGTCATAGGAAGTTGAACAGTCATGAGGGTAGTCAAAGAGTCACAAAGGAGAAGCATCACCTCTTGGTTATACACACTCCTTCATTGTATGAGCAACAATTTTTTTCACTTTGGCTCCTCCAGCAAGGCATTAGAGAGATCAACTAGTTCTTTGAGGAGCAAGGAGTGGATCCGATGTCCCACTATTGGGGCTAGTGATGTACATTGTAAACATGTGTCTTGGAACTTTTTCTTAATAACAGAAGCCTTTAAGGCCAACACGTTCTTCATGCATGGACTATGAATGTTTGTAAGACTATTTGTTGACATTTGAATTTCATGTTTTCTTTCACATGTGCTAATATAGTTGAACTATTTCGGTTATTTTAGTGCTTATGTTATTGAGAATGTGTTATATTAGTTGTTAATGTTGTCCCATCCTTGTGGACTATTCCATGGGATATTAGACAAATCCTTCTCTACTTGTTGGTTGTAATGACTGTCACATCCATTGTGGACTATTCCACTAGATGTTAGACGGATCCTTCTAGTTGACGTGTGTCTTTTCCTAGGTGGTACTATTACCTCTCACTTAGAGGATCAAGTTTCTCCTCCCTTTGTAGTAGAAGAACCTTGACACAACTACAATTGAACACTCACCAGGCACATCTCCCTTACTTTTCGAAGACACCATTGCATCCCTCTCACGTGTTGATAGCTAGAACCAAGGAAAATCTTTAAGGATTTGGTAACCGGGCCTTTATACTGGATGGGACTTCTGCACCAAACAGTGTGAGGTCTAATTAGGACTTCATCCTAGGGAGATCCCATGAATGTTGGCGGGTCCAACATTGTCAACAAAAGGAGAAAAAGGAGGCCAAGATTCCTTTTGAGACTATCATTTAAGATAGAAAATTGAGAAACAATGTGTGCACTGCTTTAATATTTGGAGCAACCATGTTTTCTTATTGATGCACGCGAAGTCGTTGAAAAATAGGTTAAAGGCTGTAACTTCAAGGCAGAAATATTGCAGAGGATTTGGATATGTGCATGTCGCTCACATAATTTTAATCTCAACGGAAATGCGAAGGAAGAGAGACATCAACCCTATTGTGGAACTTTGTGTGAACCATGTTGTTGAGATTTGATTTGGATTGAGAAATGTAGGGCAGAGAGTGTATGAACCTGGCAGTATGAGCCTTGAGGGATATGAAAAATGTGTGATTGATTTTCCAATACATGGGATCATGAATACATGTGTTGGGTGGTGAACCGAGGAGGAGATAAAAAGGTTTATAAAGGCAACAACAACAACAAGGAAGAATCCCTGGAAGCCTAAGACAAGGACGTAGACAATGGTCGACCTAAAAAAAGAGAAGACTTGCGGCGTGTGGACCTATGTGGGTAGAAGCAGCCAATGAATTCAACCAACGATACTTATGAGCACCATTGTGAGAAGAGAAATTTATTGATGGAGAAACATATATAGCGATATTTATATGACTGCTGGTGTATTTTGTAAGGAGCCATGGGGGTAAGCTGAAAATAGAGCCTGGAAAAAATGGCAGAGAGGAGACAAATCAAATAACATAAGAAGTGGAGACCAAATCCATGAGTGGCTTGGTTTCAGGTGAGAAAATGTGAATCTCTATATGCACAATGGCGTTATAGAGATTAGCGTGAAGTAGCCAAGTGAGAACTAGGATGACAAGGACACAACATGGCATGTGTGGGAATGTTTGGGACATGTGTGCAGTGCCTGGGCTTGCCAAAATATTCTGACATGGATGTTGTGAAGGTTTCCATGGGCATTGAGGTTGACAGTGATGACTTCCAAGAAGCCTAAGCCCCATGTCAAACGAATAGAGATTGAAGAGATCTGGAATGAAGGGATTTCTAAGATGATTGTCAAGTCGTAAGGGAATAATGGTTCCTGGAAAATATCAAGGTATGAATCGAGTAGATAAAGAAGCCAAGAGAGTGGTACGATCGATGAAAAGAATGAAGATGGAGTAAATGGAGCATTATACAGTGAAGGAGTCTGTGTGTGATGTGTGAGCACCCTAAGAGTTTTGGTTCAAGTTGTGAAATCCTGTGATAGAAAGGCACCGCCCTAGAAAGTTGTAAGACCTATATTCAGGAAGACATGTTGCATGGGAGCATGCATAGTTGTAAGTCCTTAAGAACATGCTTAGGCATACATGCAATTAAAATGGTGCATGGAGTTATCAAGTTGTGGAATGGACCACTTAGAGAGATACTAGGGTGGAAGGTGTACTGGTATCCTAGCTTGAGGGGGTAATGTGACATCTCAGGTGAGATGGTTGTTGAACCATGTACGTGAAAAGGTATCCTAGATAACTTGTGGATATAACGACTAGTTACCCCTGTAAAACAATAGATGGAATTTTTTTTATATGGACTACAATAAAAATGAATGGGACCAAGTTAATATCCCAGAGTCAAGTTTAAGGGGGGGATTGTTAAGTTGTTGCAGTAAAGTTGACTTGGTCAAGATATTGGTGGTATTATGGCTCTAGGTATATGAACATCCATGGTTTTTTCCCATGGTATTCATCTCCAATGAATCCTATTTAAAGACTAGAAATATCAAAGCCAAATTGTCTAGATGGAAACTTTTTTATATGGACTACAATAAAAATGAATGGGACCAAGTCAATCTCCCAGAGTCAAGTTTAAGGGGGGGATTGTTAGGTTGTTGTAGTCAAGTTGAATCGGTCAAGATATTGGTGGTATTATGACTCCAGGTATATGAACATCCATGGTTTTTTCCCATGGTATTCATCTCCATTGAATCCTATTTAAAGACTAGAAAGATCAAAGGAAAATTGTCTCGGTGGCCACTGAGAACAAATAACGATGTCTTTAGATATCATCATCTCTCTCGGTGCTCTGTGATCCCAACAATGAGTGTTTTAGAAGGAACTGAAACTTTATGCAAACTTTGGTTGTAGAGAATGTATTTATTGTTGGTTGTGCTAAATGTGCAATGACTATTGTACCAACAATTCTAACTTCATTGGTTTTTTCTTCTTCGATTGTCTTGTGTAACTCATTTGTTTCCAATGGAGAAATCTCCACCTTCAAAACTTCATCACCATCTTTTCTTTTGCAACTAAAGAATCATATACTAGGTATGTTCAAAATCATTCAGCGTCATCTTCCAGTTTCTCAATAGGGATTGCATTTAACATATTTTTTTCCTACCTCAAAGGTTCCCTCTGTAAACCATTCACAACTTACAGGGATTTTTTACAAAAACTAGTGTTGAAGGAATCAATGAAATATATATAATTATTCTCATTTTTTGGAAACCATTCGCAATAAATTCAATTTGGATCATTCTATGAAAAACCCAGATCACGGATTTTTGAAATGTTGCTTCATTTGTCTACACTAAGTAGCCTAAATTAGCTTTTTGGACACCTACAAAAATTGGTATGTTGGGAATTGCCTTTGCCTCAATAAAATTTGACAAAATTCATGATTACTGAGTTGAGCTAAGAAGATATTTACTCCTTATTTTAGCTAATTCGATGAGCTGGATCCTTTGATAGAACTCAACCTGAGCATCAATGGATGTGTTATCACACTTTCCAACAATTTTGTTGGCCTTTTCTTTTCTTTTTTAAATCAAAATGTCTATAATGTTGAGAAATAGCAAAAACATCATTTCTTAACCATAGAATCCCTTTGGAATTTGGTGTCAATTAATTACAAGCTCAAGCTTTCCATTGAGCCATAAAGAAAATGAACATTTTGAAAAACCAACAATAGCTCTTATCCCCAAATGTTTGAAAACCTGTTGAAGCTGATAATAAAGGTAATTTGACTGGGTTGGTACATAGCAGTCTCTCAAACTATATTGTGAAAAGAAATATTTTAAAAACCCTTTGTTCAACATGGAATCAATGTAGCAGTCATTTAAATAACACAATCTCCCAAAGCACAACAAGCTCCCAAAATATTCAATGCTTGTAGGTGCCAATGGATAACTAGATGATGTTTTCACTTTGGATGTAAATGTTAAAGATAGGTCAACATATAGGCTTTCAATTGAGGGCGCCTTTTCACTTGCAAAAAGTTAAAAAAATAAATAAATAAATAAATAATATTATGCAATTTTAATTGCTTGCTGCAGTTTGTTTGAAGAGAGCTTGAAGATTTTAGCCTTGTAAAATTTGGCTACAACATATTGGCTCCAACTGGGGAAAATGTCTTGCTTGCAGGACACTCAGAACTATAGGCCAATAGCCTTATTGGGCATGGAGTCAAATATGAAAACCTTGAAATTTGAAATCCCTCTAAAACTTGTTTCAACTAGAACTATTTTCTTTATTCCTCAACTGAAAAATTAAACTTGAAACAATACAACTAAAAATAAAATTCTCAATAATTGAGCTTATTTATATACAATTCCTACTTATAAATAAGTTGAATTCAATCAAGTGAAGTCATCCTTCCAGTGGTACCAAACCAACATCTGACTGCTAGATATTACATCATATCCCTGAACTTCAAGAAAAAAAATAAACACAATCAAACGCAGTAGACACTGGTCCACATGAGCAAAAACATACCTAGTAAAATATATTGGTTTCCAAGCAAAAAATCCTGCCATATATTCTGCTTCTAGGTCATAAAATGTATAAGAGAAGAAGTCACCTTGATCAATAGTTTCATTTTCCCTCAACCTTGTAGCAGTTGGTTGATGTATTTCACAAAAAAGATCCATAAAATTTTTTTTTGAACTGTTGGGGATGTCTTATTTTCTAGGGAAATCATCATAATTAATCAATTCTTAAACTTTGGGCTTTCGGGAAAAATGTTGACTTCTCTCTGAACATTTATGTGTATAAGAAATTTTTTGAAAACCACCTACCTTGATTTCAGAATCCCCACCTTCTCGTCTCTAGCAACAGTTTTCTTTATTATCTTCTTCATGAACTACAAAAAAATCTTCCTCTAAACCATACATATCATAAACTAGAGCATATTCACCATATTTATGATTATATGTCTCTTCTTGTGCAGTTTCCCATGACTCTTCTTCTATATCATACAAATCATAAATAGGAGGGCCATCAAATTCAACAAGATAAGATCTCAAAGGATTTGTTTGCAGCTTAATGATCTCTCCTTTTTCGTGACTGTTGAATAGAAATTCTTGATACAAGTTTTAAATTTCCTCTAGTTCAATGCTCTCTTGATTTACTTTAAACATGATCAACGAATTTTTTGCTTGTGAAATTGTTAAAGAACAATCTTTTTTAAACTTTCGATCACCTTTTTTACAAAAAGATTGTTTCTTGGATTCAAAAACCTTTTTATCATAAAATTGACTATAATCTCCTTGAATGCTTGTTGCATTATCATCAATTTATTTAGTAAGATCATCATGAACTTTAAAAGTGTTTTCAAGGTCAAAATGTTCACTACAACCTTCAAAAAGCAACTCATGTGTATATGAATTTCTATAAAAAGAGTTGAGTGCTAAATGAAAATATTTCAAAGAGGAAATGCTTGAACAAGATAAAGGCCTGTACCAAACCCTAGCTTCCTGGTCCAAAGAAAACATGAACAACCTCATTTTCACATCTTCATGAACAATACCTTGTTGTTCTTTCCATTGATGAAAGTCCTTAAGGTGTTGGGTCGGTCTTTCATCTGTGCTTCCACTTAATCTAGCAAATAGGTATTCCATTCTTGAAATGGAGGTACATGATGAGGATTGGCAAAAACAAAAGAAAAATCTAGTGGGGAAAATTTGTTAGCTAAGAATGAAGGTAGAGCCATTTTGAAAACCCCTGGAATCAAATGCCCAATATGAAGCAAAAGGTGAAGATATACAACCAAATGTTGAGTCTTGTCACCTTCAAGAATAAGCTCAAAAATTTCATAAATCCCAGGGAAAAATATTTTTCACTCTCGTTCCCTGGAAAGAGTGCCAATTTGATGTTGTTTCCCTAGAGATAGTTCTTGGCTATGAGGGAACTAGTCCTCAGGATATCTAAAGATTGATGAAAATCTTTTAGAATTTGTGTCCGAAAAGAAAATCCATGAAATCTTGCAACGAATGATCCAAAATTGGAACCTAGCTTTAAAACCAGATTGACCAAGATAGATGAGGGTTGCAGGGCTTTGATTTTAAAGACGAACAAAAGAAATATGAAGATGAACATAGTTTACTAACTCAAGCAATTAAGAATCTGAGTGTTGACCCTATAGAAAGAATAATCTAAAAAGACCAAGACATGGAGGAATTTCCAAGATGATGGAACACACATAAAGACTTTTCAAATCTGAAATGTAAGTACCATTTAAGATAAATTCACCTTCATAATTTGAAAAAGGTCTACAACTTCATTACACACATTGTAGGAGAAGAAAAATACAAGTAAATAATTAGACATAGTAAGGAAAATGATTATGTGATTACCCCAGAAACTAGAATCAAATTGACTTGGGTTCTTTAATTTCAAAAAAATTTACTCATTACATTACATTCATAACTCCCAAAATTTCCAACATCTAAACTCTTTTCCAATATTCTTTTCTAATTTTATTCTCATCCCTAAGGCCCAACTAACTAATTATCTAATCTGTTATAAAAACTGACATAACTATCTAATTAGTTATAATAATTGACTCCTCAAATAGTTTCCAAACTGCCCTCTTTTTTAACTAGTTTTAAAATAAAAGAGTTTTAAAATAATAACTTTTTAATATTATATATTATATATTATATAAATAATATTATTAAAACCCACTTTTTACCCTATTTATAAAATTTGCCGCTTCGGGTTTTTATTATACTCCCATTACATTTAACAAATTTTAAATATAAGTAAATAAGAGGGAAGTTCCTATTTCCACCTCTATAGGTTTATTAATGCGCCCTGACATGCGCCCCTGATAGCCCGATGTAACACGACGTTATTTTTTTTCCACCTCTATAACCGCGCGCATGTTATATCTGGCTATCAGGGGCGCATGTCAGGGCGCATTAATAAACCTATAGAGGTGGAAATAGGAACTCACAAATAGGAGTGGGACCAAATCCTCAGCACATGTGCTGTTAGAGATGATGGTGGATGTAGATGGTGCGTGGGTCCCACTGTGGTATTCATGCATATGTGATATCAGCAGAATATAGGTAGTTTGGTGGAAACTCTTTCTTACCTTGGGGACATGTTTGGTGGTTTTTGGAGATGAAAAGGTTGCTTGTTTGGTGGTTTTTGGAGATGAGAAGGTTGCTGTCAGAATTAATTGTAGCCATGGATCACTCAGTTAGCTGTTTAGAGAAACAACTTCTTGGGGACTTCCTTTAGCATAAACTTCGTGCAAATAAGACACAAAGAGCCCATTTATTTGAGGAAGGAACAATAAATGTTGTCAATTTCTTTGGCACATGATAGAATGATAACCCTGCATCCAAATAAATTTGGATGATTAGACACCTTACATAGATGCACCAAAACATTAATGAGACCAAGAAAGTTGCCACTCCCCAAAGTTGACTGTATTTCTAAACTTCCAATAAAATTTTCATACAGATTACACTGTTTTTTTTACAACTTGCAATATTTTGCATGTTTTAGAAGCTATTTCCCCTGACGTAAGACTAGTATAAATTTATTTTAAATATGGATCTAACATGAGACGAGAGGGATTCAATTTCTTCACGTGTAAATTATTTTATAAGTTTACATTATTTTAAATGTTTTGTATAGTAATTTATTTATTTTTATTTTTTATTTTTATTTTGATCGATATAGCAAAATTCAATTTTGATGATGAGGATCAACAACTTTTTAATGGCTGTAGAATGAGCCTCTAAACTCAATGAAAAGACACTACATTGTTAAACAGTCAACAACTTCTTTATTCACTAGTTCTTGCCTTTCCACCATACCAAATATTGGGTTACAAAAACAGTATATGAAGCATAAAAAAATGCATTAAGGAGCAAATTTCCATGGAGATCATTCTGAAGTGGTGTAGGTGAAGTTAAACCAATTTTTGAATACCTGCTCTGACTGAACTCTGACTGAAAAATATGAAGCATTAAAAAATGCATTAAGGAGCAAATTTCCATGAGATCATTGTGAAGTGGTGTAGGTGAAGTTTAAAAGTGTCTGTCACCTTTGAGACTTCCAATTGACACTATACTCAATGAGATTTGAAAATTTGAGTTTTCGAATACCTGCTTTGACTGAATTGTGACTGAAAAATATGAAGCATAAAAAATGCATTACGGAGAAAATTTCCATGAGATCATTCTGGAGTGGTGTAGGTGAAGTTTAAAAGTCTCTGTCACTTCCATGAGATCATTCTGAAGTGGTGTAGGTGAAGTTTAAAAGTGTTTGTCACTTCCATGAGATCATTCTGAAGTGGTGTAGGTGAAGGCATAAAAGAATGCATTAAGGAGCAAATTTCCATGAGATCATTCTGGAGTGGTGTAGGTGAAGTTTGTAAGTGTCTGTCGCTTCCATGAGATCATTCTGAAGTGGTGTAGGTGAAGTTTAAACGTGTGTTTGTCACCTTTGAGACTTCCAATTGACACTATACTCAATGAGATTTGAAGATTTTCATTCTGAAGTGGTGTAGGTGAAGTTTAAACGTGTGTTTGTCACCTTTGAGACTTCCAATTGACACTATACTCAATGAGATTTGAAGATTTGAACCATGGTCTCATTGACATCACTATACTTAATGAGATTTGAACCGCAATCTCATAAGCTTCACCCAACGAAACTTACCATCAAACCACACATCACTATATTAAAACTTCCAATTTTTAATAAGGAAAACTTCATCTAAAATAAATGGAAATTTATTTTGTTTAAAAGTTTTGTCATCTAGTATCATGAGTATACTATATATGTCGTAATGTAGATATGGAGAGAATTGGGCTTTGCCCAACCTTGGTCATTTTCTCTTACGCTCTTTAGCACTCACAAAGTAAGTAAGGACTTTGAAAGCAGGGCACCACTTCATAAATTTTGTTTCCCAATTAAGCATAACACTTGTCGTAACCACTATAAGATGTGATCCCCAAATTCTTTTCTCACATGCTAGGTGTACCAAAAGTAGTATCGTTCATTTCATCTGCTAGGATTCCACTATGGCCTTTCGCGTACATAGTGACTAGCCAATATACTAATACTTATGAAGCGAGTGTTTCAGAAGGAATGACAACTTTATATGCAAACTTTTGTTGTAGAGAATGCATTTCCTGTTGGTTATGTTAAACGCGCTGCCACTGCTATATCAACAATTCTAACTTCACTAATCTTTTCTTCTTCGGTTGTTTTGTATAACTCAATTGTTTGTGGTGGAGAAATCTCCACTTTCAAAACTGCATCACCATCTTTTATCCTTCGGTTGTTTTGTGTAACTCGAAATCTCCACTTTCAAAACTGCATCACCATCTTTTATCCTTCGGTTGTTTTGTGTAACTCATTTGTTTCTGGTGGAGAAATCTCCACTTCAAACCCCATCACCATCTTTTTTTCTGCAACTGAAGAATCATATTCTAAGTATGTTCCAATTCTTTCAGCATCATCTTCTAGTTTCTCAACAGGGATTGCATTCGACATATTTGTTTCCTGTCTCAGAGGTTCCCTCTACAAACCATTCACAACTTGCAGGGCGTTTTCACAAAACCTGGTGTTGAAGGAACCCGCTAAATTTCTATAATTATTCTCAATTTTTGGAAACTGTCTCCAACGAGGTCAATATGGGTCTTTCTTCAAAAAAACCCAGATAAGGGATTTTTGGAATTTTGCTTCATTTGCCTGCAATACGCAGCCGAAATTAGTTGTTTGGGACCCTGCGAAAAACGATATGCTGGGAATTGCTTTTGCCTCAATAAAATTTGACAAATTTCATTATTACTGAGCTGAGCTCAGAAGAGATTGCCTCCTTGTTTTAGTGAATTTGATGATCATGATCCTCTGATAGAAATCAACTCGAGCATAAATGGATGCGTTATCACACTTTCCAGCAGTTTTTTTGGGCCTTGGTTTTTTTTTTTTGTAAATCAAAATGTCTATAATTTTAAGAAATAACAAAAACATCTCGAGCATAAATGGATGCGTTATCACACTTTCCAGCAGTTTTTTTGGGCCTTGGTTTTTTTTTGGTAAATCAAAATGTCTATAATTTTAGGAAATAACAAAAACATCACTGTTTAACCATAGAAACCCCCTTGGGAATTTGATGTCGATCAATTACAAGCTCAAGCTTTCCATTGAGCCATAAAGAAAATGAACATTTTGAAAAACCAACCATAACTCTTATTCCCTCATGTTTGGAAACTTGTTGAAGCTAATAATAAGGGTAATTTAACCGGGTTGTTACATAGTATTCTCCCAATTGTGCAAGGAAATATTTTACAAACCCTTTGTTCAACCAGGCATCAGCATAACAATCATTTAAATAACATGGTGTCCAAAAGCACAATGAGTTCCAAAATATCCCAGGCTTGTAGGTGCAAATGGATAGCTAGATGATGTTTTCATTTTGGATGTAAATGTTAAATATGAGTCAGCATATAGGATTTCAATTGAGGGTTCCTTTTCACTTGCCAATAGTAAAAAAAAAGATTATGCATTTTTAATTCCTTGTTGAAGTTTGTTTGAAAAGAGGTTGAAGATTTTAGCATTTTGGTACAACATGCCCTAAGGAAGTTAGGTCTCTTAAATGCTCCTGAAATGATATCTCAAAATAGGTCAGCTTGGTATTTTTACCATCACTTTATTTCTAAGGGGTTCCAAAACTCAAAGGACACATAGTAAATATATCAAGGTACCTATGGTAAAAATTTCAGACTATTTTCCTCTATAATTTTTGAGATATACTCTATGGAAGATTGGGGTTTGAGAGAAATAAACAATGCACACGAATTATTTAATGAAATTCCCCAACAAAATGTGGTTTTGTGAATGGTGATTAGACAATGTGTGGGAACTATTTGATAGAATGCTTTAGAGAAATTGTGATACCTCATAGCCCTAAATAAGGATTAGGGGGTTAGGTATGTTACACATTTGATATGGCATTCTCTAGGAACATTTATAAGTTTGTATTTGTGAACAATTTAGATATATTGTGTGTTTCTTTAATGCAAGAAATGCTTATAAGTGTGTATGTGTACGTGTGATCATGTGATACTTTGTAAACATTTTTTCTCAAATGCTTACAAGCTGGACATATCATAGAGAAATCGACCATGTATTAGCGACAACATGGAAGATCTTACTTTGATGGAAAAGGAGCATGGGAGTCTAGAGCCACTATACATTGAACTGATGGGCACAATATAGACAATTTTTATATCGATATACATTGCCACTTTATTACTTTCTCTTTTATCTACCATTTGTGGTTGCGTACCTCTCAATGGTTGTTGATGTTATTCCTTTGTAGAAGATGAGGTTACCAAAGGTGTTAAAGGAAATGCCTTCACTGAATACAATGTGATTTACTTTCTAATTAATTGAGTATGTGCTAGTGTTAACGAGTACAAAGTTAATGACGATTAATGCACATGTTTTTCATTAAAAAAGTTCAAAATGTTTTCTTTCTTACTTTGCATTGCTATTGCATGGACGATTTTGTGAAGTTTTGGCAAATTCAACATGCTTCTTGTTAAAGGAAATTTTCATGCAAGGATTCCAAATATCAAATTAATGCCTACTTGACAACACCTATTGTATTTTCTAGTATATCTATGCTCCAAAAACTCCCATGTTCTTGGTGTGCAAAATAAAATAATTTGGATAAAATTGAGACGACATGAAAATACTTTAGCTCACACATGAAAGATTTTAATCTTTGTAATAATGCTAGTAGTATAGTGACAGTTGAAAATAATACATTGATGAGGTTGAACATTAAATGGTATAATCTCCTAAGGTGAAAAAACAAAGTATACTTTATCGTAACCCCTTGTTTTGTTGGTAAGAATACAAGTCAAAGTTAAAATTTAAGAATTGCCTCTTAGAAACAAGCCAATAATTTTCACAAATGCAAAGGATAAAATAAGAAGCCTTGTTCCACTCAAATAATAGCCAAAAAAATCATTAGAAATTATAATTGGACATAATCATCTTGTTTGTGGTTAATTTTCTAACATACCTCTTCTTTGGCTAACCTCCAACACAACCCCCAATGTTGATGGTGTTACCATTTTTCATTAGTGTTCCGATCCATTTTCCCTTCCAAATCAAGAATAAACCCATTGATGTCTCTACCCTAGAGCAAGGACAACTTGTAGGAAACACTTGGATTGTCATCATGGTATAGAAAGAGAAAGTCCTACCTACTATGGTCATTAATCTAAGATGAAAACATAACTTGAATGTGAATGAGATGATTGTACATACCATGCCAATCCATGTGCACCCATGTATGTTAATTTAAATTTTCTAATCTCACCTAAAAGTTTTAAGTTGGAAAAAGAGCCACTTGCTTACATAAAAAATTATTTGATATTGGTATTTTCTAGCCATATTTCTAAGTGCCTTTATGATTGTTTCATGTGCACTAGTTCTTTTTTTAAAGTACTGGCCATGTAAAGAATGTTTATAATTGTGTATTTGTGAGTATGCAACTACTATATAGGCATTGTTTCTTGAACATTTCCAAGCACATATATGAGAGGATTTGAGCATACAATAGTGAACACATGGGAGATCTCACTAGTGAAAAAGGGACATGAGGATCCTAGCACCATTATACATTGAGTTAAAGGGAAAGACAAAGACATAATTTTATATTGAAGTTCCCTTCTACTTTATTGTTTTCCTCATTATTCACCATTTATGGCCACCTATATTAGTGTTGTTATAAAATACATGGAACCTACGATTTGATTTGCTTAACCAATGTTTTGGGTTTCTCATGAAAATCTCATCATCGGGGACCACTAGTCACTAAGAAGAGAAGATGGCATATGACTAAAAGAAGATGGCATGTTTATAATATTGAAGGTTATGATGGAAGCATGGAAAATTTTAGGGGCTAATGTTCGCCCAGGAGCTAACTTTCCATGATTTTTCCACAAAAAAGATTCGTCAATTTCCAATTTTTATAAAACATGATTCGCCCAAATTTTAGAATATAAAATTATTTTACCTTAAAACTCACCAACATTATATAGAGACTATATATAAAATCATTATAAATTTGAATAATTTTACAAATATATCAATAAACATTTTATAGTTTGCATATTAGGGATTAGTGAGATTTGCCAATGTTTTTAAACTTCAAGAAAATTTTCCATCATTAAAATTTTCCTTGGATGGAAGCACCAATTTAGTGATCATCAATGCACATGTTCTTCATTAACACAAATTGAGATCTGTGCTTTCTTACTTTGCTTTGTTATTGCATGGATAATTCTTAGAGGTTTTGGCAAATTTAACATGCTTATGCTTGAGAAAATTTTGATGTAGGGATACCAAATCTTAGAATCATGCCTCCTTAGCAAGATCTAGATAATTTTTTAGAAAGCTCATGCCCCAAAAATATTTTAAAGGTCTCTATGTGCAAAATAACATAAATTGGAGATAACGGAGTTACAACCACATGAAAATATATTAATCCATGCATTAAGATATTTAAGTTTTACAACAATGCTAGTATTAGATTTAAAATTTCTGTGGTCTTTGTTTAGAAAATGATGATTAAGATTCTCCATAGTATAGTTTGAATTTTTTTGATGTTTCAAATCCCAACGGGGATCCATCTTTAGGACAATGAATGAATGAATGAATAAGCCAAACGACCAAAAATAAAGATGAATAAATACTAAATGAACAAAATGAGCAGACTAAATCCTAAATTATAAAATCTAAACCTAAATAATGCATTAGAAATAAATAATAATAATTAAATATTAATAATAGTTTTATTTATTTATTATAATAAATAAATAATTATTATTATAAATAAATAATCATTAATAATTATTATTATTAATTAATTTTATTTATTTATTTACTTAATCACAAAAATCATTAATGATAATAAATTTATTAATAACTAACTAAACATTAATAATAAATACTTAACGAATATATTTATTAATTATTTAGAAAATGAATAAATTTATTAATTAATTTAGTTATTAGTAATAATTATTTAGTTACACATTGATAGTTAATTATTTATTAACATGTAATAAATAATAATTATTATGCATAAATAATCATTAATAATAATAATTAATTAATTAATTATTCATAATAAATATTTAATAGCTAAAATATAAATAGACTCTAAAGCTGGGACTAGAAATGTTAATTAAATCCAATATAATTTTATCTTAATAAAATATAGATAATGTAAAGGATAGAAATTTATACCTGGGATACCATACCTTGGGAAGCAGAACTAGAAGAGTCAATATGTCTTATTAGAGGAAGCCAATTTCCACTAGTCATGTTCCCTCCATCCTTGTTGAGATTATGCGGATGCTTCATAATCTCAAGCACTTCTCTGATTTTTCTCTTTTGATAATATTCTTCGTTGTCAATAATCTTGGCACTTTCTAAACAAACATGATGTTTGGTCTTACATTTAATAATATAAATAGTTTTAAATAGAAATTACAAATATAATTAACTACATTAAATTATATACAAGAGTAGACACTTATCTTTGAGAAAATTATAAACTAACTATAGTATAAGGACATTCCTCCTAGTCTTAAGATCTATTGCTCTAGGTCTCTCAACAATAGGAAACCCCCAATATGGAACTATAACACCACAAGATAAAACTACGACTATGATCTTATCCCAAAAATCCACCGAAACTCAAGTTTCTCACTCAACTAGCTACCCCAATCACCAACTCTCTTTCCCCCCTTATCCCATAAGATTTATAGAGTATCCCCCTTCTTTGCCACCATAGTCCATTAGGTTAAATCACTATATTAGGGCTTCAATGTATGCTAGTAGTAAAATATATATGCTAGGACAATATGGATCCTTCTATGGAAATTTTACAATAGTTAGACATTCATTTCATCTCTCTATCATGTTTCTCTTCCTTACTCTAGAGAGCCATAAGAATTTTGGTAGTGTAGAATGTGTAACGTACCCCCCCCCCCCACCCACTTAGAGTAAGAGAGTCATCACCGGAAGATCCAGTCCCCATTGTATGGTCATGGGAATGGGATTATGAAGCTCGAACCCTTGCTCCCTTGAATGAATTATCATTTTCCCTTTTTTTTTACTTTTATATTTCTTTCTTTTTCTCTCTCACACATACGGAGAAATGGCCGCCTATCTTCCGCTTCCATGTGACAGTCTACATGGGCTCACCCAACCATCAGTTGAGTAAAAGGGTCGGGGCATGCACGTATCTTTACTTGCAAACACCGTTTAATGTCTTGACCCTTGACCTCCAACTAAGTCAGGTTCAGTCCATTTTATGAACGCATGGCTTATCTTCCTCTCGACGGCTCGACCTCCAACTTCCAACCTAGTCGGATCAACGTACCAAGCCTTTCTTCCATGCTCCTTTCTGTTGGCATGATTCCTAACCTCTGACCAAATGGGGTTGACATCACTCTTCTCTTGCTACCACCAAAGCATCGGTTCTGACCTCTGACCCCTGTTATACCCTTGGGACTTAAATGGTCTTCTAGGCCATACAAATGGTTGTGTGATCTCAGCAACGAATCCACATTTGTTTCTTCCCGACCAATCACGTAAAGGGAGAAGCTAGCTACTCCAATAAGAAGCCTTCCCACCTAAGGTTCTAATATGCAAAGGGATAAGATTATCCAACTTTTTCTATAAGGTTAGGGCTTCGCTCCTTTGCACTGCAATGAATACTTTTTCTCTTACAATTCTACAATGGCTTGGTTAAGGAACTTCAGCTCTACCTTATATAATGTCTTATATGGGGATCTCTGCACACTCCCCAAAGACTAGCTTTACCACTATGCAGGCTTCCTCAAGCTAGTTTTCTCGACCGCAACTTTGTCTTAGGGTTCCGGTAGACCTATAAATATCCTTCAAAATTTCACCTCTATGTCAGTGTTAGATTAAAACATTCCACGATGTTACCCCTTTCGAGCTTGGTTGCTAGCTACATTGAGGAACTCCTACCCTATGGGCCTTGCCTACCTTCGAGTAGGGAATTACTCACATGGTGGCATAGATGCTCCTGTGTCTATTACCTACCAACGGATTGGTGCCACCTTCTAAGAGGTTCCCACCTTGCCAGCTACACACCAGCAGTTCCATAGTCCACGCTAAATCTGCAAGTGGATTCATGGTACTATGTTGAGCCTTTCCGTGCCTTATCATCAATAAGAAGGTGACACTTGCAGATATTTGTCATTCCTAAAATGCAAGGTCGAAGGCCATTTAGGTAAGGCTGAGAGACATCTAGGTAAATCTATAGGACTTGACTGGTCCCGTGGAACATCCCCTTCATATGCATACATTGCTTTCCTAGCGTCACAACAACTTGTAAACAGATACTCAACGTGTGAGACAAACACATGCCCTACTAGAAGAGGGTCTCCAATTTAAACAACATAATAATAATAAGGGTTTCAAAACCCACTTCTTTTCAAGGTTCACTTTAGGCTCTATTAGCTTTGGCTATGGCCTACAACATTTCATGGAGTTTGTTTACTTTTGTTAATGTATTATTCTTAACACAATTAATCATTTCATTTATATTCAAGCTCAACTCAGCCTGTTGGGTCCCTATAATACTAGTGATTACCCCATTACTATTGTAGTTATACCCCTTATTTATATTATTGTGCCCCTATTACCCACATATTGTTATTTCTGTGCCCCATAGAATCCCTCTATTATTATTTTTGTGGCTTTATATTATTATTGTTAGGTCAGTTGGATTATATTGTGACTCCTTAGACTCCTATATATAGAAAGGAGGTTTTGTCATTTGTATCATCCAAGAATTGTTCATTTATGTAATGTAAAGGAGGTTGCCCCCTCGAAGAGGCTGAATTCTAAGGCGTTGATCTTTCTTTTCTATCTTTTCTTGAGCTGGTTTCATAACATTTGGCATCAGAGCATCACAGCCATATCACTTAGAAAATATTATTATGCGGTTTATCACACCTCTTTTACATTAGAGGTACTATATTAGCCATCAATAGGTTGTCTCTCACGTTTTGCTCCCAGATCCAAGCACAAACACACATATGTAATCAGCACATATATCAGTGGGATAACCCCACATAGATGCACTACATATGCAAGCATTAACAATAAAAATGCAGTCCTGAAATTCTAGCACCATTAATCACAACGAGGCCACATGGTTCATTAAAGGAGTAAACAAGAATACACATATACTTATCTTTAAGTTTGCATGAAAAATGAGTCTAGGACAAGGACTCTCCACCCAAACATAGACAACTAAAACCACTTTTACTTGCGGCTGTCACCCCCGAGCCAAATTCTAGAGTCTGAGGGGGAAATGCTTTCTTCTGTGACTGCACACCAATTGCCAACTAAAATAGGGACTCCAGAGGACTTTCTTCCTCAATCCCGACAGCTGAGTGCTTCTTCCTTTACCAGCACAAGGATTCCATAGGTTCCCAAACTCACCCCTAGTGAACGCATAATGATTCATCCCCTGATAGGGAGTCTAGAATCCATTGTACTGACAAGGAAACATCCAAATGGTATTGGCACAATGCTTCTTCAGTTTCTGCTTCAGGATGGTCTCTTCCCAAGATGTTATAGGGCTCCAGAGTATGCTATCTCAACCCACAACCTCTAGGGGGGCCAAGCTAGTACAAGGATCCAAAGCTTGCATCCCAAGCCACAACCTCGAGGGACTCCAAGTTGTTGCAGGGCTCCAGAGACTAGAAACTCAATCCACCACCTCCAGGGATAGAACCAATCCCCTTCTCTTCTCTTCTCTTCTTTTCAGCGTCACCTGCTGAAAGCTTCTGTTGGAGGCTCGATCCCCTTTCTCGGTCTTCCTCCAAAATAAAAGGGTCTCTTCTTCCCTTGCTGCATGGAGTTCCAATGGGTCTGTCCTCTTCTTCAAGTGATCTCTCGTGTTCTAATACTACTCCCTGGCCTACATTTCTGTCAGCGTTATTTACTGATGCATCCTTGTTGTTTGCAACCCATCATAAGTTTTTGTCCTCTTTGTTTGTTATGTTCTCTCAAGCAAGCATGAGTCTAGGTACTCTTCCTTAGTTAATTTAATTTTGAGAACCAACTCATTAACTTCATGCACCAAGCAGACTTCAGTTTTTGTCCTTCAAATTCAGGTTTCTATTGGAAATACTGAGAGGGGGGTGAATCAGTATTTCTTACAATCCACTATTGTTTTACTAGTTAACACATATATATTCAGAGCACAAAATGAACAGCAAGAATCAATGCTTTTATTAATAAAACTGTACAGTAAAATAAATACAATAAATAGATGGTCACAATCAGTTGCCAAGCTCCAACTTGGACTTTGGTGAGGCTCCAACCTCCAGAGCACCAACTCTTTTTGCCAAGACACCAATCTTGGACTTAGGAGCACCAACTCCCAAGGACTTCAATCCTGTTCAATTATGAGGCTCCAACCCCTTTGGTATACATTGGTGTGCTGCTGCACTCTTTTCAGCTTCCACTGCTTCTGCTGCCCCCTTTGCTTCTACTGCTTCCACTATCTCATACTCAGGTTATACCATGCTCCAACCACCACCCCATTCTCTGTTTTCTGCTGCTTTTTATATGCTCCATGCCTCTGTCCCTTCATTTCTTCTTTCTTGCTGGCTCTTTGACTTCCTTTCGTCACAGGCTCTTCGGCTTTCTTACTCCGCAGACTCTTCGGCTTCCTCAGAGCTTGCTTGCCCTGTCAGTTACCTCCATATTTTAGAATCAGAGCCACCAGCCGAGCGTTTCAATCAACCATCAGAAGCTACCAGCCGAGTGTTTTAATCAACCATCACCGAGCGCTTGCAATCAACCATCACCGAGCGCTCGCAATCAACCATCACCGAGCGCTTTAATATATATATACCTTAAACCCCACGGTAATATATCTACGTTAATACACGGGAACCACTTATAAAAAACCCCGCTCTAATTCAAATGCACGGAATCCAAATATTATGCATCTGCCTTCATACATTTCGGCGGTTCCGGATTTCGCTCCACCTTTAAACTTCCTTTGATAATAGTTCGGGTCCGATAAATATCGGCACTCACTGTAAACAATAGACCCATTCCTTCGACGAGGTGCGGACCCGATATGGCTTTAGACTCCCTTTAATATTGTTTCGGGTCCGGATGATTTCAGCAGGTTCGTATCGGCGCTTTTGTAATACAAAGGGTCTGCGGACCCGACACTCCTTTATACTCCTTCCTAACTTAATTTCGGCTCCGGGTCCATCGGCGATTTCGCTGATCGCTACCTCCGAAATGATACAAGTCCTCCGCGGACCCGATATGCTTTCTATTCTGCTTGATAAGAGTTTCGGCTCCGGATTTCGGAGCTTGCACATTTCGGCAGTTTTATAAGGCTCCCACTTCTCCGATCGCCGATAAGATCAGGACCATCGATCTGGACTTGCTATCCGACGGTTCATAATCCATTGCACCTTGAACAGTTCCGACAACTCCAAGGGACTTTCGCCGATGCGATAAGGATTCTCTGCTCCTCTGCGATTTCATCTGGACCGTTGATCTGGCGGGTCCGACGGCTCCTCTGTATTCTCCCGCTTTGATGCAAGTTTGGCTTTAAACACAACTGTATATATATGAAGTATTGTCTCCGATATGGCTTCATCTGTTCTGTTCCATTTGCTCCTCTTTGTTTGGCATATATGTATGGTCTATAATTATGGCTCCGATAGCTCCTCTTGCTCTGATATATGTGGCTCCTCCGATTTGGTTCCTCTGGCTCCTTTTGATCCTCTCGGCTCCGATATGCTCTGTCTCCTCCTCTTGAATATTGCCATATTGACATCAATGACAATCTGTGTCCAACAATCTCCCCCTTTGTTATTGATGGCAATATTCTTCTGCCTTCTCCCCCTTTGACATCAATGGCAAAGGAATGCATACGAACTCCCCCTGTCAGGCTGCTCCCCCCGTTCTACTGCATCTTTATGAATAAACTTGAGTGATGATAAAGAAATAACCCCCATCTTTTGTCGCAGATGTTTGAATGCTTCCCGAGGAAGAGGTTTTGTGAAAATATCAGCTATCTGCTCCTTAGTACTGATATATTCCAGAGCGATGTTTTGTTCAGCTACTTGCTCACGGAGGAAATGATACTTGATTGGTATATGTTTGGTTCTCGAGTGCATCACTGGATTTTTGCTGAGACTGATAGCACTAGTGTTGTCACAATAAACAGTAATTGGTTGATCTTTACATATGTTGACATCCTTTAGCGCTTCCTTCATCCATAGTATCTGAGTACAACAGTCTGCTGCAGCAATATACTCAGCTTCGGTTGTGGATAATGATATAGATGATTGTTTTGTGCTGAGCCACGATACTAAACAGTCTCCTAGGAAGAATGCATTTCCACTAGTACTTTTTCGATCATCTATATTTCCAGCCCAATCAACATCGGTGTATGCAGTTACATTCAGTGTTGAGCTCCTTGGGTACCAAAGACCAAAATCAGAAGTTCCCTTCAGATATCTGAGGATTCTCTTTACAGCTAATAAATGGGATTGTTTGGGAGACGATTGAAATCTTCCCACCATTCCTACTGCTTGCATTATGTCTGGTCGTGTAGCTGTTAAGTATAGAAGGGCTCCAATCATTGACCTGTAATGAGTTGCATCTACTAGAGGGGAGTCATCATCTTTGCTCAGTTTGCAGTTTGTGTTCATGGGAGTGCTCATGGGTGCACAGTGCTCCATTCCATATTTTTTGAGCATGTCTTTTAGATATTTGGCTTGAGATATACATAATCCTACTCTGGTTTGGGATACTTGAAGTCCAAGGAAGTGGGACAGTTCTCCTATCATTGACATCTCAAATTCTTTTGCCATGCTTTGAGAAAATTCATGGCTCATTTCATCATTATTACTAGCAAAAATCAGATCATCGACATAAACAAGAGCAACTAGTAACTTACCTTGATCTGTCTTTATGTATAAATTGCTTCCAGCCACTCCTTTTTTGAAGCCTTGTTGTTGGAGATAGTTATCCAGTCTTGCATACCAAGCTCTAGGAGCTTGTTTCAACCCATACAAAGCCTTTTTCAACTTACAGACTAGGTCCTTTCCTGCTGTCAGATCAAAACCTTCTGGCTGCTCCATGTAGACTTCCTCCTTGAGTTCCCCATTTAGAAATGCTGATTTCACGTCCATTTGATAGATTTTGAATCCTTTCGAGCAAGCAAATGCTAAAAACATCCTGATAGCTTCCATACGGGCCACTGGTGCAAACGTCTCTTCAAAGTCAACTCCTTCAATTTGCGAATAGCCTTTGCAAACAAGTCTTGCCTTGTTTCTGATAACCTGTCCTTCCTCATTCATTTTATTTTTGAACACCCATTTGGTTCCTATTATGTTTTTGTCCTTCGGACGAGGTACCAGCTCCCATGTCTTGTTCTTCTCAATTTGGGACATTTCTTCTTCCATTGCTTTTACCCAATGAGGATCCTGACTTGCTTCTGTGAATGTTTCTGGTTCTATCATAGATAGGAGGGCAATGGCTTTTCTCTTGGGTGAGGTTGTTATCCTTCTTCTAGTCTGCACACCTTCATCTTTATCGCCAATGATCTGCTCTTCTGGATGGTATCTTTCTACATACTTCATCTTTGAAAGGGTATGAGACGGTTCTCTTTCCTCTTCTTCTTCTTCATCATCTATCTCTTCTTCTTTAGATTCTTATTCTTCAATGAGAAAGTCATCTTCCTGTTCTTCAATTTCCTTTTCTGGAAGATCTTCATCAACCTTAACATCGATGCTTTCCACTATTTTCTTCAGTCGAAAATTGTAGCACTTGTAAGCCTTGCTCCGTGGAGAGTATCCAAGAAATATCCCCTCATCAACCCGAGAATCAAATTTTCCAGGTGAACCATCATTTATTTTTATGAAGCACTTGCTTCCAAATATTTTGAAGTACTTCACCGAAGCAGGTCTTCCTTTCCATAGCTCATAAGGAGTTTTGTCACAATTTGGTCTTAATTGAGTCTGATTCAATGTATAAACGGTTGTCCCTATTGCTTCCTTCCAGAATTTAGTTTGTAGGTCTGCTGCTAATAGCATGGTTCTTGCCATTTCTTGGACAGTTCGGTTTCGTCTTTCAACTACTCCATTTTGCTGAGGTGTTCTGGCTACCGAAAATTCCCTTTTAATTCCATGAATGTTGCAGAACTCACTGAACTCGTTTGATGTGAATTCTCCTCCTCTGTCTGTTCTGAGACACTTAATTTTTTAATCTTTTTCGTTTTCTATAAGGGCTTTTAGATTCTTAAAACACTCAAAAGTTTCAGATTTATACTTTATGAAATATATCCACATCATTCTAGTATAATCATCAACAAATAACACAAAGTACCTTTCTCCTTGGAGTGCTTGATTTCTAGTTGGCCCACAGACATCAGCATGGATGATCTCCAAGGGCTTTGATGTACAGTGTTCCTTTATCTTGTGGCTAGTTCTGGTCTGTTTTCCATGTTGACATGGACCACACACTGCTTGCTTTGGTTTGGACAACCTTGGGATGTCTTGCAGAGCTTTGATCTTGCTGATATTGACCAGATTTTCGAAGCTGGTATGTCCAAGTCTCTTGTGCCACACCCAACTCTCATCTGCCTGACTCAAGTAGCATTTGTTTTCCTGAATTTTGTTCAGAACGTAAATATTGTCTGGTGTTCTCAATCCTTTTGCCACAAGTTTCCCTGAGGCAGAGTTCCTTATTTCACAGTCTTTGGTGCTGAAAACAACCTTATGTCCTTGATCACAAATTTGGCTGACACTCAGAAGGTTGTGTTTGAGTCCGTCAACCAGCAGAGCATCTTGAGCTTTTCCTTTTCCATTGATCAGAGTAACTGTTCCTCTTCCTGCAATTTTGCCAGTTCCGCTTCCAAAGGACACATTCCCTTCCTTTTTGCTCAGTGAGATAAATTTCCTTCTGTCTCCTGTCATGTGTCTGGAGCATCCACTATCCACAAACCACTGGTTTCCATTATTTTGTGCAAATAGAGCCAGGCCGCATTTGTCCATTGCAGAGATCTTGCTACTCGTCTTTCTTCCTTTGAGTGGGCAGTTTTGTTCATAGTGTCCATTATTGTAGCAAAAGGAGCAAGTCAAATCAAATTTAGTCAAGGGATCGAATGAATTGAAAGTTTTGATTTGTCCATGTCTTTTGGGAGCATATGAGTTGATTACTCGGTCCTTTTGCGTTGTCTTTTCACTTCTGCGAGCCATACAGTGTCTAGCTTGTTGACCGAAGTTTTTACAATGAAAACAGTGTCCAAGAAATATGGTTTTGAAGCAACCACGGTTTAATTCGCTTTCCTTTTTGAGAATTACTCCTCCCTTGTCCTTTGGATTTTTGATGGGCCCTTGGTGGAGTACAAGTTTGTATTTGCTGTAGTGTCCATGATTCGAATCCACATTCTTCTTTGGAATAACTCTTTCTTTATTCTTGGAATCTGGGATGCACTTTTGATAAGATACTTTTTCATCTTTTGGGTTGCAGGAAAGTGCATCGGCATAGCTTTTCGCACTATTTTTAGTGCTTGAGGATTCTCCCTTGAAACCTATTCCAGACTTATCATGTTGAGGTTTTTGATTTTTCATAATAGTATCAAGCATTTGAGAGCTTTTACAACCCTTTTTAATTTGCTCCAACTCCTTTCTCAGAGATACTATTTCGGCCTCACGTTCTTCACAAGTCTCTTCTTTTTCCTTAAGCTTTCTTTCCAAGAGATCTTCTCTTCTTCTTATTTCCTCGTTTTCCACCTTGAGAGAGATAATTTTGTTCTGTAGTTTCTTGTTTTCTTCAATAGCACTTATTAACAATTCATCCACATTTCCTTCTGGCCCCGAGTCATCATCATCTGTGAGTGCCATGAATAATGCTTCTTGGCTTTCATCATGATCACTTTCCTCATCTAATTTCTTTTTGATGATCATAAAATCATCCTCATCAGACTCACTTTGCTTGGAGAGAAAGTTTTTCTTATTGAACCCTTTCTTTCTGTATGTCATTCTTTTAGAATTTCTTTCATCATCATTGTCCTGTTTATGAGGACATTTTGCTGCATAATGACCTATTTTACCACATTTAAAACAGATAAGAGGATACTTGCCTTTAAGCTTAGATCCTCTCTTCAGCTTTCGTACATATTGAGCCAATTCTGATTCCATATCTAACTCATCACTACAGTCATTCCTTTCTTTCCCTTTCTTTGACTTTGAGGCCTTGAATGCTGCATCTTTGGAGCTAGGACCACCTTTCCTCATTTCATAGGCAGTGAGAATTCCATGGAGTTCATCCATTTTGAGGGTGTCAAGATCCTTTGATTCTTCTATAGCACTTATTTTGGAGTCAAATCTATCTGGAAGAGACCTTAATACCTTTTGAACAATGGTACTTTCTTCAACTTTTTCGTCCAACCCTTTCAGGGAATTTACCACTTCAGCTACTCGGAGGAGGTATGCTGCAATGTCTTCTTCCTCTTCCATTTTCAAACTTTCAAATTTTCTTCTGTGAGTTTGAAGCTTTGCCTTTTTTACTTTTGAGTCTCCATCGTACAAGCCAACTAGCTTCTCCCACATTTCTCTGGCAGAGTTACAGTGCATGATTTTTGTAAACTCGGAATCAGTGATTCCACTAGTGATAGAGTTCATGGCTTTTGCATTTACGATGTAGGCTTTTCTCTCGTCTTGGTCTGTTGGAAGAGTGGAAGTCACTCAGTATTCAGTTTGACAAAAATTCCAGACTTCAGGTCCAAGGGACATTAAATAGTAAGTCATTCTTTTCTTCCAAAAACCAAAGTTAGTGCCATCGAACAGAGGAGGTTTTCCTGAGGCTTCATGATTTCTCATCATAGTTGCTAATCCTTCTTCAAGCTGTTAGGCTAGAATGAAGAAACTTGGCTCTGATACCAATTGTTGGAAATACCGAGAGGGGGGTGAATCAGTATTTCTTACAATCCACTATTGTTTTACTAGTTAACACATATATATTCAGAGCACAAAATGAACAGCAAGAATCAATGCTTTTATTAATAAAACTGTACAGTAAAATAAATACAATAAATAGATGGTCACAATTAGTTGCCAAGCTCCAACTTGGACTTTGGTGAGGCTCCAACCTCCAGAGCACCAACTCTTTTTGCCAAGACACCAATCTTGGACTTAGGAGCACCAACTCCGAAGGACTTCAGTCCTGTTCAATTATGAGGCTCCAACCCCTTTGGTATACATTGGTGTCCTGCTGCACTCTTTTAAGCTTCCACTGCTTCTGCTGCCCCCTTTGCTTCTACTGCTTCCACTATCTCATACTCAGGTTATACCATGCTCCAACCACCACCCCATTCTCTGTTTTCTGTTGCTTTTTATATGCTCCATGCCTCTGTCCCTTCATTTCTTCTTTCTTGCTGGCTCTTTGACTTCCTTTCGTCACAGGCTCTTCGGCTTTCTTACTCCGCAAACTCTTCGGCTTCCTCAGAGCTTGCTTGCCCTATCAGTTACCTCCATATTTTAGAATCAGAGCCACCAGCCGAGCATTTCAATCAACCATCAGAAGCCACCAGCCGAGCGTTTTAATCAACCATCACCGAGCACTTGCAATCAACCATCACCGAGCGCTTGCAATCAACCATCACCGAGCGCTCGCAATCAACCATCACCGAGCGCTTTAATATACATATATATATATATATATATATATATATATATATATATATATATATATATATATATATATATATATATATATATATATATATATATACCTTAAACCCCGCGGTAATATATCTACGTTAATACACGGGAACCACTTATAAAAAACCCCGCTCTAATTCAAATGCACGGAATCCAAATATTATGCATCCGCCTTCATACATTTCGGCAGTTCCGGATTTCGCTCCACCTTTAAACTTCCTTTGATAATAGTTCGATTTCGATAAATATCGGCACTCGCTGTAAACAATAGACCCATTCCTCCGACGAGGTGCGGACCCGATATGGCTTTAGACTCCCTTTAATATTGTTTCGGGTCCGGATGATTTTAGCAGGTTCGTATCGGCGCTTTTGTAATACAAGGGGTATGCGGACCCGACACTCCTTTATACTCCTTCCTAACTTAATTTCGGCTCCGGGTCCATCGGTGATTTCGCTGATCGCTACCTCCGAAATGATAGAAGTCCTCCGCGGACCCGATATGCTTTCTATTCTGCTTGATAAGAGTTTCGGCTCCGGATTTCGGAGCTTGCACATTTCGGCAGTTTTATAAGGCTCCCACTTCTCCGATCGCCGATAAGATCAGGACCGTCGATCCGGACTTGCTATCCAACGGTTCATAATCCATTGCACCTTGAACAGTTCCGACAACTCCAAGGGACTTTCGCCGATGCGATAAGGATTCTCTGCTCCTCTGCGATTTCATCTGGACCGTTGATCTGGCGGGTCAGATGGCTCCTATGTATTCTCTCGCTTTGATGCAAGTTTGGCTTTAAACACAACTGTATATATATGAAGTATTGTCTCCGATATGGCTCCTCTTGCTCTGGTGGCTCCTCTTGCTCCGATAGCTCCTCCGATATGGCTCCATCTGTTCTGTTCCATTTGCTCCTCTTTGTTTGGCATATATGTATGGTCTATAAGTATGGCTCTGATAGCTCCTCTTGCTCTGATATATGTGGCTCCTTGATTTGGTTCCTCTAGCTCCTTTTGATCCTCTCGGCTTCGATATGCTCTGTCTCCTCCTCTTGAATATTGCCATATTGACATCAATGGCAATCTGTGTCCAACAGTTTCTTCTTGGTAAAGAAAACTATAACATCCCAAGCAAAAATCCTCCTCCCCTAGCTCTGGAATCCATGTCCTTTAGACTCAGTCCCCTTTTTCTTTGATTTCAAAGATTGCAAAATATTTACATCATATTTACAATGTGGCTTATGCGAGTACCTTGGGTGGGGCTATCACAAAATGGAATAATGAATGGGGTAATGTGTCCCCAAAACACAAATGAATCATTTTGGTATGCATGTCTCTAACTTGACACTTGTCATAAGGGAAAGTCTTTCACAACTACATGCATAGTTCCCAAGAATGATATTTTATAAGGTTAAGGTACTTTTGGATATAAGAAAATATGATTTAATCTCATGAATTTATATTTAGCCCTTTTGGGCCCCTTTATCCCCCCTCTCGTTCCCCTCTCATGGAGTCATAGTTCCGCATACTCTTTTATGTTCCTTTGCCACACAACCAACACTGCATTTTTTCATTAATGAAATAAGGTACATTGTTTACATTAGATAACTTATCTCTTGGCCATATCATCTGGCTCACAAACTTATATAACCAATTTGCATAAATGCATTACAACATTAAGGGTACTACATTCTCTTCCCCCTTATTTACCTTCTCTAGTGCATAGACTACACAATGGTCACACACACACACACACATTTACAATATACACAACAAAAATTTTAAATAGCTGAGGGTATGCCCCCCTCATAGTGTATTCTAGTTCCCATGTTGCATATTTAGGGCTATAAGAGCTCCACCAGACCTTTACCAAGCTATGGATTTGTTCCAAATTTTCTTGACTTTCCAATCCAAGATGCACATAAGCTCTACTTGAAATTCCCCTTTGGGCTTCACCTAGATCATATGTGAATCAATAATGTGGTTATAATTATGTACATAGTTTTTTAGAAATGAAACATGAAATATATTACGCACATGCATAGATGTAGGTACTGTAAGCTCATATGCAATTGGTCCAGTTATGTTGTCTCAAATGGTCTGCAAAATTTGGTTGCCAACTTGCTATAACTTCCGAATTTTAGTGAGGTTCTCTTTGGCCTCACTTTAAAACACACATGTTCACCCACTTAAAATCCTTGTGCTACTCTACCCTTTTCTGCACAACTCTTATACTTATCCTAGGATGCTTTCAAATTTTGTTTAATTTTATTACTTGTTTTTCCATTTTCTTGTGCATCTTTGGCCTAAGCACCAATTTTTCCTCTATATGGTCCTAGCTAACTATTGTATTACATTTACTGCTATAAAATGCTTCAAATGGAATACTTTTCAATGATGTTTGATGCCCATTATTGTAAGAAAGATCAACTAAGTTTAATTTTTATTTATTTATAGTTTGTCTATTACATACATTCTGAGCATATATTCAATAATTTGATTGACTCTTTCTATCTTCCCATATATTTGTGGAGTATAGGTTGTACTAAAATTTAAAATGGTGCCCAGTCCTTTGAACAAACCCTTCCAATAATTTGAAGTAAATTTAGAATCTTTATTCGACACAACTTTGGGCACTCCATGCAATTTGATTACTTCCTTCATATAAATTTTTGCTATGTTTGCTATCTTTTGATTCATTTCAAAATAAAATGAGCTACTTTAATTATTTTGTTCACCACCACCATGATTGAATCATGTTTCTATAGTATTTTGGGAAATTTGGTGATAAAGTCCATAACAAATACCTCCCATTTCCACTCTGGAATGGGCAATGGTTGTAACAAACTAGTTGGGTTTCCATGCTCAATCTTCACTTTTTGATATTCCATGCATTTATAAATATAACCAACCACATCATTCTTTATTCCTAACCATTTTTTTTTCACTTTTTACGGTTGCAAGAGTCTTTTCGTAAGGTGGATGTCCAATGTAAGGGACAACATGCATTTCTTTTAAAATCAAAGGTTTCAACTCTTTTGAATTTGATACATAAACTTTCCCAGTTTACATGAGAATTCTATCTTCATTTAGTTAAAAAAAATTATGCCTTAGTTGTGGCTTACCTTGTTGTAGTGCTACCTCCATTTGCACATATTGTTGATTGGATTTTTCAACTTCTAAAATTGTGGTTTTTAAATCTATACCATATATATGGTTGTAACATTCATGTCATGTATTCTTTAGCTAAGTTCATTGTCTACCTTGTTCTCTTTTCCTTTGATATGATTTATTTTAAATCATACTCACTAAGACATTATAGCCAATGAATTTTCCTCACATTTAAAGTTGGAATTGAAAATACTTCATATCAATATGGTTTTTCATCAACTCAAACCTCTTTCCCATGGGGTAATTTATCCACATTTTAAGAGCACAAAATATGGCTACAAACTCCAAGGCATGAGCGGCATAGTTTGCTTCATGCACCTTCGACTACCTTGACTCATGGCACATTTTTTGGTATGTGTTATCTTTTTTGTACAATTAGCAGTGTGTGTGATTCGTATGCACTAGGTGTAGGGGTTCACAAGGGGGTAGAGACCCCAATTTGTTTTTAGGTGTATTTTTGCATATGTTTTTGGCAGCTTTGTGGCATAAAATTATTTTGGTTTGTGGTAATATAATTCTAGTTAAGGAACTATGATTTCATTTTAATCTAAGGTTAATGGATTGGGGGTTTATGAATTCCACATGATATACATATTTTATTTGTAATGTTGTAAATACATAATATACTAAACAATAATTTTGGTTTTCCTAGATTGGGTTTAGAGAGTAAAATCTCTATTCTAAATGTATGTGTGTGTCATTACATTTATTTTTACTTTTATTAAGAATTTGTTTGCAACAATTAAAATTTAATTGTATAGGGTAACCAACATCTGGTATCAAACTAGTTTGGCTTCAAGAGGACACCTTTGTGGCTACTAATTTTGGCTCGGGCTTGTGGTAAACCTTATTATAGTGAGAGATCCATTGTATCAATTCTCGTGACGAAAGGAAATACTATGTAGTTCAAGGATAGAGATTGGGAAATTCAATGGACATAGATTTGAGCTATGGAATCTCAAAATGGAAGATCTTTTAATGGAAAAGGAATAATGGATAACTGTGGATTCAAGTACTGCTGATCTAAAAACTTGAGAGCACATAAAAGTGATCACAAACAACTTTGCAATGACTGTAAGGGCTTGTTAACTTAAGTTACAATTTATCCATAAACATGTTCATTTCATCATAATCTTGTAATTTAAAATGCATATAAAATAACTTGATCAAACCATGAATAAGAAAAACATAAAGCATCAAGGTGGATAACAAAGTTCACCCCCTCCAATGGGATACGTCTTCGGAATCGCCTTCACAGATCAAATCAATTTTATTTCCTTTCTTCAAAGAGGAATTTGTACATTGCTCTATCAATAAGGGTGGCCAAACCTACAGTTGTCTTCTACTATAAAAAAATACTTCAATACTTGTTCATACACATAATTTCTCCAAAATACCTTTTGAGCTCTCCAAGCTCACAAAAGCTTTATCAACATGAAGCTTTCAAAACTTCTCAAAAACTCTCTCAAGCCCTCTCTAGCCAAAACTCTCTCTACCCAAAACAAAGAGTACAAAAGAGAATTTACAACTTTTTGAGATCCATAAACAAAGGAGAGAATATCTCCTTAGATCCACATACCAAGGAGAGAATATCTCTCTTAATCCATAAAGATATGAACTCATGAGATTTTTGAGGAGAAAAATTCACAACTCCAACAAACTTGGACCTTATCAACATTTTTAAGGGAACAATCCCATGAAAATCTCAACTCCCATTTGAAATTAGGGAAATGGTTTGTGAGATGGATTCTCACATTTAATCAATTTCTATTTTCTACAATTTAAATGAAAAATACATGAGCACATTGAACATTTTATGCTCCCTTAAACTTTCTTTGGCATGGTACTGTTTAGAAACTAGTGACAAGATCCTCTTAGATCATACCTCCCCATGGAGGAAGGATTTTGGTCCACCAAAAGCTCAAGAAGTTGAAACTTCTTGAAAATGATTATGACAACAAGACATTGATTTTCTGCTCAAACTGCTCAAATTATGAGCTGCAATTCTGCAATTTGTTTGTATCTTCCTCATATTGCAACTCAACTTATTTAACTTGATTCATGGCGAGCCAAAACATGACAAAGACTCCAAAAATTTGGCTCTTTGAATGGTTAAAACAACTGGTGCAGCATGTGATGGGATTTGAACCAATTTGGAGCTTTCCTTTAATTTCTGCTACATTTGTAGCTGTATATAAATGGACCAACTTATCCTGAGAGTCTATGCGCTCTTTCTTAAGTGAAACCGTGGCCATAATTGCTGTTTACGAACCCCATGGTAAAAAAAAAATGCGAAGTTGAGGCGACATAAATGCTTGTACACTCCTGAAATTCTCTAGCAAAATCTGTGTAACACCCTTGCAATGGTTTTCATTTTGACTACCAATTATGACAAAGTTAATGTGCTGCAAATGATATGCTTTTCACCGCCAGCAGTCCCACAACTCTTACAGAAAACAAGGAACACAATGGTGCACAGTGCTTCAAAGAGCCCTCTGTTTACTGTAGCCACAAGAAATTTGTTGGGATGCACTAAAGAACTCACAACGCACAGTTGAGTGTTATATAGAGAACCTGGAATATTATGAACATTGGATAACCTGGAAGGACAACTTCTACTTCAGAATAACGTTTCTGAGCTAATAAAATTAGTGTCAAAAGCCTTCATCCTTTCACTAATGAGGCAACAATTAAGTCCAAAGATTATTTTACATAACATAGAGCAGGATTCAGATTACGATTTTCAGCATACTCAAGACCCAATTCAAAGATCTAGTCTGGGTTTTATTTTTCCAAATTGATAGCTTCCTCTAAGAATTTGAAAGCTTCACTCTGTAGATGGGTTCTTTCGAAGTCTGAGGATGAAACTTTAGTTTTCCTTTCCAAGGCAAGACCTAATAAATGATATAAAATTCCCTTAAAGTGTTTAAACTCCCCTTTGGCATTCACCAATTGCATATTCCACTCCACCTTCAGCAAGATGGAAATATTCAGTACAAATCTTCGCCCTTAATAACAATGCTAGCAAATCATTTGGATTTTCTGATTTGCTCAATGAATTTCTTGGAAGATTTCACGCAACCAGATTTTGCCTTGCACCAGTATAACAAAGAGCCAGCCCATTCCATTCATTAGACCTTGCCTAAATTCCGATATAAGACCTATTCAACTTGCTTTTCTAATACAAGGGATTGTCAAGAAAGGAAAGTGCAAAAGTAAGGTGATCCATGACTGGAGGATCCCACACAATTTTCTTAGGATAATCATAAGCAATAGAATAGCCTCCTCCTCTGGATTATTCTTTGGGACAAATGAAGCAGCTAAACTCGGTGCACCTACAGCTTATAAACAGTTCCACGACTTTGTTGCAAAAATAATTCATTCAATGTAATTTTCAGTTATATGCTAGGAGTGAGATCGTAATCTCCTCCGTAGACCTCTATGGAATGGTTGATACGTGGACCGTGCAACGTAACTGCCTTCGTTTGATTTGGGTAATGACATTTACTGTGGCATGTGGCCACAGTATTACATGGCCCATGCCACCAATACTGTGTTTTCTCAACGAAATGTCAATTCCAGAATTCCAATGCTGCCCAGGTAACGTGAAAATTGCCTTAATCGTGCCATAACCAATCTAGCGCCAGCGCCAGTTTATCGTGGACCAATCTTGACACGTAAATGTAATCTCGTGCGTTAACCAAGGGCCAATTTATCGTGAATCTAATGAACTTGCGTTAACCATGTCTCATACTCCGGCGACCCATTGATACAAGTATCCCACTAGGTAATGAGTTATTGATCATTCCCTATGGCTAACGTCCATAGCCCAATTGTACCATGGTTACGGAGGGGTCAACCACCCATTGATACATGTATCCCACTAATGAGTTATTGATCATTCCCTATGGCTAACGTCCGTAGTCCAATTGTATCATGGATATGGAGGGGCTTTCAAAATGGGGCGTTATCGTGGCCTGTCGGCGCAGCCACCCTCGAACACTTGGCCGAAGTATATGCTACCTTGAACAACCGCCGTTTAATATGAATTACGGCTCTCCCATGTAATATGAAACTTCTACGATAATGTGGGATACTCCATTGCCATTTTGCAACAATCACATGTCATAGAAGATGCAACAGATGTACGTGAATTGGTTGATCTTCACATTGAGAAGCCAATCAAGATTGTAATGGTCTTAGATCCATTCTCTGCGCTATGATGACTTGTTGACCATTTTCTATCCTCAATAATGAACCCCGAGCCAGGCTTATCGACTGCTAATGAACATGTAAAAAAATACATATTGGATCTGCATCAATGCCCCACAATTTGATTCATAGTAAAATAATTCGAGACCCTTCATTAGCCTGGATCCTCTTGGAAATGCTTATTACAAAGCTCTCCAACATAATACATGTTTAGGTCAAGAATATCGTGGGTACGCTCGATTTACATGCACGAACAAATCTATGCAAGATAAACAAATCAATTTCACAAGTATGCTACGGGAAGGATTTCATTTAAGGAGAAATGCAACCCATTGCTTACCGAACCAACCTAATGGATTTTTGTTTAATTTGATTTCATCATGTTCCGTTTTTGTTTTTGGTAAAGCCTTGCGCAATTTTCCTCCAATATTGTTGACGAAATTCGGATGAAGCTTTCAGCATTTGTTAACCAAATGACCACTTTGATGACAATCAGTGCAACAATGTTGCGACTTTGTTTTACCATTAAATTTCTTATGATTTGGAGATTGGCCTTTTTGTCTCTTTTCCTTCAAAACTTTCTTGTATAAAGATATTCTCTTCCAACATTTTGAAACTTTATGATTATATATCCCACAAAATGAACATGGAATTACCATGTTTCTTATAATCAAAATCAACTTTCATATAATCAGGCCTATACCTTTGATGGCCACCCTTGTCACAACTCTCATGAGGCAAAAGTTCCTTTTGAAACATCATTTGCTTCAACAGTCTTGAAATTCTCTCCAACCTCTTCTTTGTTGTATCCAATTCCAGCATATCGAGGTTGATCTTCAACCATAATGGGTTCTATTATACCTTGGACATGGCTTCCCAATCCTTTAACTTCACAACCCATTTTGAATAACAATTAAAATCAATTCTACCTATGAAGATGAATCCAATCCCAGGAGGGGGTGAACTCTGTTATCAACTTTGATGCTTTGCATTATGCGTATTCATGTTTTGATCAAGTTATTTAATATCCATTTTAAGTTACAAGATTGTGATGAAATGAGAATGTTTTTGGATAAATTGTAACTTAAATTAATAATCCCTTACAGTCATTCCAAAGGTCTTTGTGATAAGTTTTATGTCCTCTCAAGTTTTCAGATCATTACAATGATTGTAAGTGCTTATTAATTTAAGTTACAATTTATCCATAAACAAGCTCATTTCATCATAATATTGTAACTTAAAATGCATATAAAATAACTTGATCAAACCATGAATAAGCAATACATAAATCATCAAGGTTGGTAATGGAGTTCACCCCCTTCACTAGGCTATGTCTTCAGATTTGTCTTCATAAGTCGAATCAATTTTATTGTCTTTCTTCAAAGAGGAATTTGTACAATGCTCTATCAATAAGGGTGGCCAAACCTAGAGTTTTCTTCTACTACAAAAAAATACTTCAATACTTGTTCATACACAATTCCTCCAAAAGACCTCTTGAGCTCTCCAAGCTAACAAAATCATTTTCAACATGAATCTCGCAAAACTTCTAAAAAATTCTCTCAAGCCCCCTCTAGCCAAAACTCTCTCTACCCCAAAACAAAGAGTATAAAAGAGAATTTACAACTTTTTGATATCCATAAACAAAGAATAGAATATCTCCTTATATCTGCATTCGAAGCAGAGAATAACTCTCTTGATCCATAAAAATAGGAACTTATGAGATTCTAGAAAATCTCTCAACTCCAACAAACGGTGATCTTATCCACATTTTTAAGGGGAAAAATCCCATGAAAAATATCAACTCCCACTTGAAATTACCAAAGTTGTGAGGTGAATTCTCACATTTAATCACATTCCCTTTCTACAATTTAAATGAAAAATACATGAGAAAATTGAACATTTTATGCTCATGAAATTTTAAATAATTCCACATTTACCAATGTTCCTTTGAACTCTTCTTTGGCATGATACTCTTTATACACTGGTGACAAGATCCTCCTAGATCAACTGCATTGATAGGGATGCCAAAAAAGAGATTGGAATAAGTTAGATCATAAGAAAAGAAGCACAATATGGTTGTGTCTCTCATATTTCGTACTATTACATGGTTTAGGAGAAGCCATAACAAAGGAATTATGGAACAAGTTAGGGGTTTTGTATCAATGTAAGTCCCCAATGAAAAAATAGTTCCCACATAAGGCACTATATAACCTAAGGATTAAGGATCAAGACTGAGCAATAGACCATTTGAATGCCTTTAATATTGTTTAAATCAAATATTACTTTTTCATATTAAGATTTTATATGAAAACAAGTGTATCCATTTGTTGTTTTCTTTACCAAACTTGTGGAATAGTTTGGTTGTTATCATAGGTAGTAATGCTACTAATTTAAGTTTTGTTTGAGTCTCATCCTTGATATTATAGGATTTGAGGTGGAAAAACATGGAAAGTAAAAGAACAAATTCCTTATCTATAAGAATGAATTCCAAGGATAGAAATAAAATTATTTCCTCAAGTGGGATATATAAATCTCTAGGAAAAATTGTAAAGGTATGTTGGAGACATGGGAAAGAAGGACATTACAAGAAACACTATAGATTTAAAATTTTTGAGAGAGGGAATGGATATGATGATGATCCTTATATGAAAGCAAACACATCCTCAGATAAAGGAGGTAATATGTATTTGGCTTCCTAAAAAATGGATAGAGATCATGAGGCATAGCTAGCCGACTCAAGTGCATCTTTTGATATGACTCCTCACAGGGAGTGAATTTGTGATTTTGAGAGGTATGATGGCAATGATGTTTTCCTAAGATATGAATAAAAAAATGAAATTATATATGAGAAAAATTCAAGTTGAATCTCGTGGATGGAAGGGTAAGAATAGTTCCTAGAGTTTTGCACATCTTGGTATTGGCCAGAAATTCGATTTTTGTAAGTAGGATGAGTAATGCTAGTGTAAAAATAATGTTTGAAAAGGAAACATATAGGGTGGTTTGAGGAGAAATGGTGTTGCTAAGGGGAGTTTGGATTGGAAATATATGTAATCTATAGGGAAGGACAATTAGTGATGAGTACAATAATTCTATTTTTCTTGAGAGTGGTGCTAAAGAATGGAAATCTTAGTACAATCTTCAAATAGAAGACTATGTTGTGGAACCAAAGACTAGGACATATTAGAAAGAAGGGCCTTCTAGTGCTACATGGAAAAGTTATAGTAGAAGTATGTATACTTTCTCTTTGTATATTTATTTTTATTAACATTTCTTATATTGGAAGCATAATTGAGTAAGATTCTCCTATGGTGCTAGAAGGGAAGAGGGAATATTATAGTTGGTGCATATTGTTGTGTTTGGACCTATGTCGGTCCTACCATTGGGTAAATTTGTGTACTATGTCTCATTTATAGGTGACTTCTTAAAGAATACATGGATTTATTTCCTAAGGCAAAAATTTAAAGAGTTTAAGGCTCTTGTGGAGAATAAGAGAGAGAAGAAAATTAAGGTGCTAAAAATGGTTTATGGTGATGAATTCAGTTAGAATTAATTTTAGGAATACTCCATACACACCTTATCAAAATGGAGTTTCAGAAAGGATGAACCTGATATTGATGGAAAAAGAAAGGAGAATGCTTAGTGGTGTTGGGTTAGGATAAGAATTTTGAGTAAAGGTAGTGGATACTACCTATTACAAGGAAAATCATCACCCAATTCAATGTTGGATGAAATACTATAGAAAAGGTATGGAATGATAACAAATCGTCTCTTAAACATATGATGGTGTTGGAAAGCGATGTGTATGTACACATCCCAAAGGAAAATAAGAGTAAGCAGACGATATATCAGAAAAGTGTATCTTTATTATATATGAAGATGGTCTAAACGATTATAAGCTTTGGAACCTAGAAACTAGGAAGGTTGTGTGTAGTCAAAATGTGGTATTTATATAAATCAAAGATAAGGTTGTGTGTGGTGAAAATGTGGTATTTATATAAATCAATATAATGTTGAACAACAATCCCTACCAAGGGAGAAATAACTAGAAAAAAAAAGATTTTGAATTGAAGGATGTAAGAAAAATAATAATGAGAAGAAGAACACCATACTCTGGTATTAAGGAGATTGGTTTGGGAAATAAGGAAACCGTAAATTTTTACTCCAACTGATTTATTTTCTAATTTTGCTTTGTTTATTACTAATGATGATCCTAAAACTATTAGGCAGGAAGTGGATTTATAGGATAAAAAACTCTGGAAAAAGGCCATGGTTGAAGATATGGTATCCCTAGACAAGAATGGGGCTTCATATTTGGCATATTTTTTGGTTGAAAGAAAACCCATTGGCAAAAAATGGGTGTTTATGTAGAATTTGAATGCAAAAGGAAAAGTGGAGAAATACAAAACTCAATTAGTAGCAAAAGAAAATTTGGTGATATCTTTTTCTACTATTTCTGAGTTAACTTCTATTAGATTTCCTTTATCTATTGCTACTAACTTTTATTTTGAAGTAAATAGATGGATGTGACGACAACATTTGTACATGAGGATCTGGAAGAAGAAATATACATGAAGTAGCCAAAAGGATTTGCAGTGAATGGAAAGAAAGAGTTGGAATGAAAACTAAAAATATCCATGTATGGGTTCAAGCAATCACCAAGGATGTGCTATCAAAAATTTGATACTAATATATTGAGACTTGCTTCACAATGAGAAAAATGGATCACTCTGTGTATTTAAAATTAGTTTTTGATTGTCTTGTTTATTTGGTATTTTATGTGGATGATATATTGTGGATTGTAAATGATGATGAAATCATCCAGGATGTGAAAACTCAATTGTCCTTTATATTTAACGTAAGGGATCTTGGTGTTAAAATTTTATTTTGTGCATGGAAATTTAAAGGTATCATGCAAATGGAAAATTGTAGTAAATCATATGAAGTATTTTGAAACAATATTTTAGAGGTTCAATATGTAGGAATGCAAGCCAACAAAGGTCCTTAGTTTTGTAGGTGCAAGGTTATCTACATATCACTATCCAAAGGTAGAAGAAGGGGAAGATGACATGTCCCATGTTCCATATGCTAGTGTAGTTGGTAGTTCAATGTATGCAATGGTATATACTAGACCAAACATTACAAATGTAGTGGGAATATTGAGCAAGTATATGTGAAAACTAGGAGAGCAGCATTAGGAAATCGTAAAGAGGGATTTTAGTTATGTCTGTCGCACTACTAGTTATGGATTGTACTACCAAGGAAGACTAGGAATTGATAGAGTGTTGGACATGCATTCTTTTTCTGATGAAAATTGGGTTAGAGATCTAGATCATAAATCTATACGAAAATATGTGTTAAATTATTTAGAGGAGTAATCCATCAACTATAAAAGGTGAATACATGGTAGCCATTCATGTAGCAAGGAAGAAGTATGGCTACAAATATTTTGTTTAGGTATTGGGTTTCTACAACAAGCTATAAGGATAGATTATGATAGTAGAAGTGTAATCTTCTTGGTCAAGAACCTAGTTTATCATTCTAAAACTATGGATATTGATGTTCAATATCACTTTGCAAGAGACATGGTTGAATACAAGAAGGTGTTTTCATGAAGTTGGACACCCTAAAGAATGCAACATATTCACTAACAAGGGTTGTGAGCACTAATAAGTTTTCTTGGTGCAAAGAAACAATGGAAATGGTTTCCTTGGATCATTTATAAAGAAATATTGTGTACCTACATATGCAATGAAAACAATGAGTGGGATGATATTGGGTATGCGTTATACACTTTACATAACTATATCCACTCAAGATTCATGTGTTGAGAATATTTGGGGGGTTATGGAGGGAGTCGGGGAAGCCCCATAAAAAAAAAAAAAAAAAAAATTGATGATTTTTTGCAGTTGATTTTGGCAATTTTATGGCACACAATTATTATGGTCGATGGTAATGTAATTCTAGTTAAGGAACTATGGTTGTGTTCTAATCTAGGGTTAATGGATCATGGGTTTATGGATTTTGTATGATATGCATATTGTTGTAACATTGTAAATACATAATACACTAAAAGATATTTCTAGTTTTCCTAGTTTGGTTTTGTTGAGTAATATATCAATGATAAATATGTGTGTATGTGTGTGTGAGTGATTGCATATTTTCTATTTTTATTAAGAATTTGTTTGCCATTGTATATTTTCATCACCCAAAATTTTGTAATGTAATTAAGAACATATAATGTTGGGGTGTCATAATTGATGCTATGATGTCAAAATCTATTATATGACACAATATTTATTCTTATTAATAACAATGCTATAGTTGAAGAAATGAGACAGCCAATAGATCATGATTCCTTGGGAAGGGGGAAAACTTGACGAGCGATGAAAATATACAAGGGAGGGGATAAACAAAATCCTACCCTTACTTGAATAAATATTATTTTCCTTTGATTTGATGGTTGGTTTTCCAAAGAAAATTCTAACAAAATATTGGGAAGATTAAGGGTCAAGGTGTGATTATAAAAATAATAAGAAGAAACCATCAAGGAGTTCCTAATTCTTGGTTCTTAGTTCTGGGTTTTTCTTGTTGGTTCTTAAGCTTCTATGGTCTCTCTTTTATTTCTCTCTCATACTTTATTTTCCTTCACTCAGAAATTCGAATTGAAAAGAGAATTGGTGGCAAAACCTAGAGAGGTTCAGATCTTGTGACTGGTTGAGTGTTGTGAGAGACAATTGATGTGATAGAGACTGACTTTTTCCCATGTGCGAACGGGAGTGCCCTTTACTATTTGTGTTAAATCTACTCTGGAAACTATGTGCTAAATCCATGTTTTTAGTTTTTCCCTCAAAGCATCAAGATCTGACTTAGGGGTGGCTAACTACGAGAAATACTATATCCTAGTTGAGCCTATGGTGGGTTGGAACGTGGTTCACCCTACTTCAATTTCTAATATTTTTCTAGTTGCAATAGATAAATATTTATTTATGTGTTAATGATATTGTTTGCACAGTTGGTTTAGTGACATACATAATTATTTAATCATTCTTTTTAGCAAGTTTATATGTACATGCATTTTCCCTTAAACAAATTTATCATGGTTGTAGTTGTTATATCATTTGGCTGTAGCATTTTACATGTATCAAATTTTGTAACAACACTAGTTGAGGAAGATAGGCTTCCTAAATTCTTCTTTAAATAGGTCATGTTGGAATTTCTGCTATAAATTGTCTTTTGGGAGGTTCTATAAGTTGAAACTTGGACCATAGCAAGGGGATATCCCATTGATCATTCGGTCCAATTTTCAGATCTTGGGTCACAAATTTTGATCAGAGGAATTTGGGATTCGTAAATGCAACTTTAAATAGGCCATGTTAAGATTTTCTCTATATATTTTCTTTTAGGGGGTTCTAGAAGTTGAAACTTGGATTTTAGTGAGGGGAAATCCTATTGATCATGTGGTCCAATTTTCAGACCTTGGGTCGCGAAAATTTAGGAAACATGATTAGAGGAATTTGGGTTTCCTAAATGCATGTTTAAGCAGGCCATGCTGGAATTTATACTACAACTTTTCTTTTGGTAGGTTCTAAAAGCTAAAAATTGGACCATAATGGGGGGACATCAAATTGATCCTCTGGTCCAATTTTTAGATCTTATGTTAGTAAATATTAGGAAATATGACTAAAGGAAGTTGGGCTTCATAATTTGATATTTAAATAGGTCATGTTGTAATTTTTACTATAACTTTTCTTCTGGGATATTCCATAAGTTAAAACTTGGACCATAGTGAGGGGAAATATTTTTAATAATTTTTTCCAACTTTCAGATGATGGGTAGTGATATTTTAGGAGATATAATCATTGGAATTCAAGCTTCCTGAATGCTCTTAAAATAATGCATCAAATAGGCCATGTTGAAATTTCTATCATAAATTTTCTTCTAGTAAGTTATAGAAGCTGAAACTTGGACCATAGGGAGGGGAAATATTGTAGATCATTTGGTCCAAATTTCATATAATGGGTCACGATATTTTAGGATATATGATCAGATGAATCTGAGGTTCCTAGATGCTCTTAAAATCATGCATCAAATATGTCATGTTGGCATTTCTGCTATAACTTTTTATTTGAGAGGTTCCAAAGGTTGAAACATGGACTATAGTAAGGGGAACGGAAATGTCCCCAACAGCTTAGGGGGCCTATGGTGGAATTCTGCTAGTCTAATAAAGTTCCCATAGGATAAGGTGGGAAAAAAATAACTAAGGGAACATGATTCACCTAGGAAAAACATTATAAATGCTAAAGTGACAAAATGGAGGACATGTCCTAGGCTAATGAAGAGTCACTTTTAATTTATAAAGTGAAAAACCACTAAAGTGACTTTATAAAAATAAAAGGATAAAAAGGTGGCAAAAGTGATGAACAAGTTATAAAAAGGGGAGAAAGAGGAGTTTCTCCTCATTCTAGTCTTTTTGCATTTGAGTTTTTTTTTTTTTGGAAAGGTCTCAGAGAAGAGTTTAGGGTTTTGGAAACCCTACTTACAAACTGCTAGTTTCGGCGTTGAGACCATAAATCCTAGCTAGTTGCAGAGAAAAATCACTCAGATTTTTCCATTGTACTTCATTGAAGAAGAATATCTGTGGAAGAAAATTGAGGTAACAATTGGGTGAATGCATGAAGATGGGTTACACTTTTGGGCCAAATGTGGCAATGAAATTTCAAGTTTTTCCTCTTTTATCGAATTGAAACCTTCAAAATTCATATAAGCACTGTGAATTTTGATTTAGAGTAAAAAGGAAAATTCTGGAGAATTATGTTTTTTCCTAATTATATTTTTTGCAAAAATATTTAGTGTCGTATAATATGTTAATTTTCCATTAAATTAAATACTTATCCTTGCAAATTTTCACACGTCTTAAGAGGTATACGTGTGTTCACATAGCATAACTTAGTCTAAAATGTGTAATATATATATATATATATATATATATATATAGATATAGATATAGATATATAGATATAGATATAGATATAGATATAGATATAGATATAGATATATATATATATATATATATATATATATATATATATATATATATCTATATCTATATCTATATCTATCTATATATAAAAGCATGATTTACATGACAAGAGCTAAGTTTTTTATATTTATTTTTGTATGCAAAATTATATTTATTTTTTTATTTTTTGAAGTTGGTGAAGTAATATTTCAATTACATTTTGCAGACATACGTGTTCATGTAAGTTTGTTTTCAACTATTTAAATAAATTGAAAAACCAAGAGTACCCTTTTGAAGAGGACTCATAAACGAAGATAGTGTTATTTAAAAAAAATTGTTGTATATATTTATGATATTGATTTTTTATTCAACCTCTTTAAAACAATTCAAAAAAAATTCACATTATGTTTAAAAGAAATTAGATGAAAAATATCATATGAATTTGAAAATGTCAAACTCATATGCCAATGGAGAGAGGATTCCTTCATGAATCCAACTTGATCAACTCTGCCACCTAAGGACAATTTTTTTCCTAAGACTACTAGGGTACAAAATGGTGTTGCAAGAAATTTTGTAGAAGGGGTGCTGAAATTCTAGATTTTAGGAGTTCAGAGGCTCGATCGAGTTCTTAAAGCACTCGATCGAGTTCTTAAAGCACTCGATCAAGCTCTTAAAGCACTCGATCAAGTGTTTAAATTTCAAATTTAAATAGCTCAATCGGGCGCTATGACTCGATTGAGCCTCTATGCATTTTTTTTAAGGATCTAATATTAAGCTTTTACGACATTTTAAAATTCCAAATTTTATTAGAATTTTCGTTATCATGTCATATAGAAACCTTATTAAATTTTATATTAAAATTTTAAATATATTATTATTATTATTAAATCTGATTGTAATATAAAATAGTTAATATTAATATATTTTAATGTTAGTATTAAATTTATTAATTTATGATTAATATAATATTATTAACTTTAATATAATATAAAATTTGTTATATTAAATATATACTAGCGCAATCACAATAATAAATGTTGTTGATATACGCCATAGGCATCAACAAAAGAGTCATTAACACAAAAAGGGTCATAGAAGTTAACTGAGTATGTTAATTTTATTTAACCTATTTTTTTTTTAAATCTAACATAATAAAATATATAATATTTTAAAAATCCTAAAGTAATCATAACCTAAAGCTACCTTTAAAGAAATAAACCTAAACACTTTCAATTGGAAGACATGAAGCGCTCTATGTATCTTTGATGGAGGTAGCTAGAACATTAATATTTTGGAAAATTTTAGATAATATTTCCATGGAAAATTATCATTTTCTCTCCAGGTGAATGTACAACACACATTTGAAAACTTGCATTTTAAATATGTATTATATACAAAAATTAAATTGTTGTACGACATCAAAATAAAAAATTATTTAAACATAATATTGTAATTCTCAAAGTATTTAAAGTTTTTGAAATATAGAGGACAACGAGTGGGAGAGAAGGGTAAGAGAGAGAGGGGGACACAAATACGGAGAGAGGGAGAGGAAGAGAGAGTCCCTAAGAAAGAAAGGGATCTTGAGAGATGGAGTTGGAGAAAAATATAGGGAAGGAAGAAGTTTAAGACATATAGAGGGAGAAAGGTGGAGAGAGAGAGGAAGTGAGAAGGGAGAGATGGAGAGAGTGTGTGTATGTTTGGGGTGAGATAGAAAGAAAAAGAAGGAGATATGGAGAGAAGGTGGAGAGAGAAAGAGAGAGGGAGGGATATAGTCAATAGAGTTACAGATGAATCTTGAGAGAGAGAGAGAGGGAGGGATATAGTCAATAGAGTTACAGGATGAATCTTGAGAGAGAGAGAGAGAGAGAGACGAGGGGGGGAGATAGAGTGAGGTGGGAGAGAAAGGAAGAGAGAGAGGACTTGTGGGGGAGGGAGAAAGAGAGATGGAGTTGGAGGGGGAGAGAGCGGGAGGTAATAAGAAATAAATATAGAGAGAGAAAGGTGTAGAGAGAGAGGGAGTGGAAAGGGAGATGGAGAGAGAGAGATGGAGTGATAAGGGAGATGGAGAGAGAGGGAGAGCGGAGAGTAGGAGGGAAGAGAGATAGAAGGGTAGACAAAGGGAGAGAAGGGGAAGAGAGAGAGAGAGAGAGGGAGACATAGAGGGAAAGGGAGGGATATATAGATAGATATGGAGAAACAATGTGTATGTTTGCAGGGTGATATATAGAGATAACGAAGGAGAGATGGAGGGATATAGAAATATATATGGAAGGGGGAGAGAGGGAATAAGAGAGAGATAGAGGGAGGCAGCGATAGATAGATATATATGAAGAGAGAGAGCATGTGTGTCTAGAGGGGCGATATAGAGAGATAAAGAAGGAGAGATGGAGGGATATATCGATATAGTTGGAGGGGGGAGAGAAAGGGAAGAAAATTGCTTGCACTAGATGCATTGATTTCAGTGTACAAATGTTGATTTCTAATCCTATTTGATTTCTTACATTAGATGCATTGATTTATGTGTAGATGTTGATTTTTAATTCTATTTCATTTTTTGCATTAGATGCGTTAATTTCATTAAAGATGTTAATTTCTAATCTTGTTTTATTGAGCTTGCATTAGATGCATTAATTTCAGTGAAGATGTTGATTTCTATTTTGATGTAACTAGATATGTGGTGTACGTTAATTCAAGGTAATTAGTTTAACATTGTGCATTGATTTCAGTGCAAGCATACAAAAATTATTGATGACGTGCATTGGTGAAGCTTTTGTAGATAACCTCAAACAAAATAAAATCGAATAAAACTTGTATTTGTAACTTTTACACCTCCACATCTTTTAAAATTGATAATTTAACTTATTTCAATCATATTTGATTTTTTTTTAATTGAATAAAACCTATTTCCATCATAAGGAATTGATTGAAATATTTGGATAACTACTTGTAACTTTATGAAAGTTGATAACATTATATAAAATTATAAAAATGTTTTCATATATATTTTTTTGACCTATCTATTAAATTTCAATACGATTGACTTATATCATGTTATGACTAACCTCTTGTAGATAATCTAAAAATAAATAATGTTGAATAAAACTTACTTGTTGTTTACATGACATCTTTTAAAATCGAATAAAATTTATTTCAATCCTATTTGTGTTTTTAAATTGAACCTTGAGGTAAGAAATTGATTGAAATACTTAAAAGGATTTCCATGCAATGGTATATTGGTGGGTCACAAAAATTTTCATATATAATAATAATAATAATAATATGGATGACTTTATTTTGGGGGAACGATTGGGCTCTGCGATCTGAACTAGGGTTTTACGTTAGGGTTTTGTCGCTGGTCATCATGGCGGGATGCGAAGGAGGGAGTTATGCTCCCTCCTATAGTCAAGTAGTTGCGGACAGAAGGGAGTTGGATCACATCACTTCAAGAAACCAATGGAGGTGGCAACAGAGGCTATTAACACAGAAAAATCGGAAAATATCAGACCTCATGGACAGGAAGGGAATCATGCGGAAGCTAGTAGGGAGAGGAGGACAGTGGGTAGAAGTCAAAAAGTTGCTCCTAGGAGTACAACGGGTGTCTGTAAACCCAAGTCGACCATTATTCCTTGGGTCATTTTAAGTGACCCAGCACTACAGGTGCACTGATATCACATGGCGGAATACGTGGTTATATGCAAATTTATGGGGATTTGGCTGACGGAGAAGGCTTTGCAAGCATGGATAAGGAACCACTGGAAACCAAAGGGGGAAATAAACCTTCACCTTAGGTCCAAGGGCTTCTTTACGGTGGTGTTCACAAGCTTAGAGGATAAAGACAAAGTGTTCGAGGGAGGACCCTATTTTTACACTGCTACAGGCATTTACATTCGATAATGGATGATGAACTTTGTCCTAGAACGAGAAAATTTCACATCGGTATTGGTATGGATAAGACTTTACTCCCTTCCTTTAGATTATTGGTTGCCAGATTCTCTAAAGGCTATCGGCAACAAGCTAGGGCATTTTATAAAGATCTCAGATGTGACTCTAAAAGGAAAATACACTTCCTTCGCATGGATATGTGTGCAAATGGAATTATCTGGGGCACTTCCAGACGCGATAATTTTAGAAGTGTATGATGAAGAATGGGAGCAGGCGGTGGACTATGAACATGTTCTATTTAGGTGTCATAAGTGCCATGAACACGGGCACCTATACAGAGACTACCCATTAAACAAACTGGAGAGTAACACAAAAAACACCACAGACAAAGATCCCGAGGGTTTTACTAAGGTTGGGGGTAAAGGGAAAGGAGGAAAGTGGTACCAAAATAATATTAATTGGGACGAACAACCGAGTCACAACAATTTCAAGATCTTAGAAGAAGAAGTTGGAAACAACAATACAAACCAGGGATCGGAGAATAATCCCACTGAGAAGGAAAGGGATGCTAGCATGGAAGATATACCAGAGAACAACATAAAAAAGGATGATCTGTCGAGAATTATGGAGCTTAGTAAGGACCATGAGATGACCCCAAGTGAGGCTGGAACGGAGGACCATGAACTGCAAGAGATTCTAGAAAGGGAGAATTTAGATCTAGAAAAGTTTCTAGAGCAAGGAATCACCAAAGGGGTAGACTCCCTACCAAAAGAGGAGTTTGACAGGGTTCAACAGCTCTTCCTCTAGAGATCACAATCGAAGGTCTCTGGAGTCAAAAGAAACCATGATAGCCAGGAGAATAGAGGGGTGAAAATGATGGAGGATACACTAATGCATTCTTCCAAGAACCCGAGTAGGAAAAGAGGAAGAAAAAGATAGAATGAGCTGCTAACCGAATGTGGGAAACTCATGATTAACTCAGGTAATATGAGAGATCTTACCAGTTACTCCTTTACAAACATTTCTTAATGAAGCTTACAACCTGGAACATTAGGGGTCTAGGAAGTAAAAGGAAACAAAGAAATCTTAGCAGTAGAATAAAAGGAGAAAAACCAGATATGGTTTTTATTCAGGAAACAAAGTGTTCGATGGACAAGATCAAAGAGATACACAACAAATGGTTAATCAAGTATGAGTATCTAGAGGTTAAAGCGAACAACTCAACGAGGGGGATTCTTACGCTTTGGGATCCCCAGAAACTTGGAATCCTGGATGCTGAAGCGTCCAAGAACTATCTATCATTGGTGATTCAACCTTTGGGTGATAAGGAGATATACATGATCACAAACGTCTATGGTCCTCAAAAACAAGAAGACAAACTCAAGCTTCTCACCTCCCTTGAGGAGCTAAGAGAGAGATATCCTGATGTGCCCTGGATTCTGGTAGGGGATTTCAATATGATCAGATCTCTTACAGAGAAAAAAGGCGGTACCAGAAAACTAGGCAGGGACTCCATTACCTTCCAAAACTTCAAAAATAACATGGGGCTAGTGGACACTAAAACAATAAATGGCACTTTTACCTGGAACAATAAGAGGGGAGGGGCTTCTCAAGTCGCCTCTAAACTAGATAGATTCATAATATCATAGGAACTTCTTCTCACAAGCCTTGACATGTCAGCTTCAATCCTTCCCTTTGGAGGCTCAGACCACTGGCCTATCCAACTTGAAGCTAATTTTATGGTTACACTGAGGAAAAGACCTTTCAGGTTTGAAAATGTTTGGCTCTCTCACCCTGACTTCACCAGCAATATTGACAAATGGTGGATGGAAGATATGTCCGTTCAAGGCACTAAAATGTTCATGTTGTTAACGCCCAGGTTGTTCCCTTTGACTCCTGAGGGAATACGGCCGGGGTAACCACTAACCAAGCTTTGGATTACAGGTTCTAGCCAACCTGTAATCAGAGAGGGCTCTCTCTTTCAGTTTTATCTTTGTTTCTTGTGATTTTAGGCTAGTTATGAGGTGAGGATTTTGTTTACAATTTCGGTTGAATGATGTCTTCCAGAAGCTGAGATGAGGTCTTCAGAGGGTTTCAATCCATTGGGCAATGGATTCTGTGGTTATGGGTTATTTGAGATATTGAGTAAGATTGTTAAAACTGCAGGGCCTTATAGATATATCACGAAACAAACTTAAAATTATGAAGATGAAATATGTCTAGCCAGTGAAAGGCAACTAAGATCTTTTCACTAAGCTGGTGATGTGAGAAAGAGATATATCACTCAGGAGCAGATTTGAATTCCCGAATAATACTCACTGTGAAGTTTAGTCTGAAGGTGAAGCAATTAAGAATTACACTTTCACAACTAATACTAGAGGAAAAACATTCATAACAGCATAGATTGAGTTCACAGTATTCAATGAACAAATCCTGAAACTATTCTTTTTCTGTGCTATTAAACTGTGAAATACAGAGCATGAACGAATTATGATAGAATTAAATGCATAACCAGAAGGTTGAAGAAACTTATTGTGCCATAACATATGTAGGAATCCTGTAGCAGTAAGCAATCACACCACAACACCTCAAAACAACTCAGAACTATCGAAATTCCATCAGCTCCCTGTATTAAAAGTCTGAAATTTACAGCATAAGTTCTCTAGAAAAGAAAATCAACAACCCCTGCAAGCTTATGCGAGGGAAAATATATACAATCGGTTTTACAAAATATATGAATCGCTGAGTCATTTTTTCAATAACTGCGTTCACCAACTTTCAGAAATAGCAGATAAGAAAGTTATTGCTATTCTTAATGTACAATGAATGCCCTTCAGTTCTGTCAGAAACCTTTTTGACTTTTGGAGGCCACTGAGTCGGTCGAGCACTCTTCATTAATTCTGAATGATATGCCCTTTATGTTCTGTCGTGCTGTAACTTTCTCGGCCCTGTCATCTGTACCTGTCAGTGTTGCTTTAGTGGCCGAATCTGTCTGCTGAGTTGGCTCTGTCCACTCTTCTCCAGTCATACTGAATGCATCAATTTTTCTGAACATGATGACTTATATTTTGATGAAAAAACTTGATGAAGACCTGTTTGTTCACAGCAATGTCTGTATCATGCTGGTCCACCATTCCTGTGTAGGCAACTGATGTCTCAAAATTGTGCCTAATGTTTCATCTGCCTCAGTATATTTGAAGTAATTAGGAGGCACTTCAAACAGATGCCTGATTTCATTCATGATAAAAAACAAATTTTCTATTTTCTCATAGAGGCTCTGCCCAGATGCAGGCCCTGTTTCCTCTGGGATACTTGATCCTGCAGTGATCTGATTTGTGGCAAATGTATTCACCCTTTTTGCATAGTTCTCATGGGACAGCAACCTACCTGCACTTTTTAGTAGGCTGGGAAGGCCTCTGCTATGCAATGTTGTGAATTTATCTGTGAACTTGTTTACCTCTGTTTGCATTTCCTGGCACCCTCTATCCAATGTTTGCACCATATTTCTCAAAGTGAGGACCCTCTTTATCAGTAAGATGGTGTCAGTTCTATTGGTGATTCCTATTGCTGCCAGCTGAGGGCCTGTGCGGTTATTGAGGACATTGATCATTCTATTGGCTATCTCAGGCATAGGGCCTAGAGATGCCCTTGCTCTCTGACTTTCCTTGTGTGCCCTGCCTATGAGATCCATGTGCTCATGAATGGTTTCTATGTATTGCCATTGATCTGTTATTGATTGGCCAATATTGGCCCATAGGACTTTCTTAATCTCAGCCACAACCTTGTCAAGAGAGAGCTCTTTCTCCAGCTCTTTTATCTTCTTCTCAAGGGCTCTTACTTCCCTTGTTCTTTCAGTTACAGTTTGTTTTGATTTGTCATATTTTTCATTAACTGTGGCCAATTTCTCCTTGGCTTCATTCAGCTCTGCCATCTGGGCCTCTAGAACTTGAATCTCTTTCATCATCTTCTGCATGTCAAGGCTTAGAGCCTGTTCTGATGTTGTTGCTGGTGCTGATGTTATGGACCTGTTTCAGCTGTCTGTCCTGTGGGAGGAGTGATACTTTGAGGGGGCTCCTCAAGGTTGATCACTGGCTGAGGGGGCTGGGATGTCTGGCCTCCTTCTTTCTGCTGTAGGGCTGCCTGTAATGCAGCCTCTGTTTCTACCAATTTCCCTTCTGTTTGTACCAGCTGTTTGTGTAGTGTTAGCAGCATGGCTGCTACATCCTGGTCCTTCCTCTGTTGAGCAACATCTTCTGTTTGAGGGTGAAGGGTTGCTGGAATTTTTACCATTTTCCTCAAGGCTGCTATATCTGCATCTCTTTCTTTTAGTAGTGCCTGTACAGCTTTGGGATCCTTTGGGTCATGCCCAAGCTCTATAATAATATCTTCCAAAGACCTGATCATGTTGTCTTTGGCCTGAGAGGATGACTTCTCCAACTCAAGTTGAGCAGTTGTATTATGCAGACTGTTTTGCAATTTGTGTGCCAGGAAGGTCTTGTCTGCAAGAGTTGAATAGACCATCTCACCCGTTTGCTTGTGAAGCTCTATCTGGTCCATTGGGTGGATGTCCTTTTCAAGTACCTCCAGGTTGGTCCTTATATAATCTGCAGCTGACTGTGGCTGCAAAATAGTAGGCATAAAATGACTCATAGTCATTTTCCCCTCTGTTATGTCATATGCTGACATAAGCTTCTGCTGGTTTGTGGGAGCCATTTTAAGCAAGTGATTGTACAGCTGGAGCCTGACTGGCTCATTTCTCTTCTTGATGTCAATAAACTGCTGCTTTATGCCTGATTCAGCTCTCCTTTGCTGGCTTGAGGAGCTGACCTCTCCTCCAAGGGTTCTTTCTTGTTCCTGCTGAAAGGAACTGGCAGATGCCTCCATGCTAGGGGGGCCCATACCCAAGGATTGCCCAATAGGCATCTCTTCTTCAGAAAGGGGATTTAATCTCTGCCTTTTCTCCCCTTGATTTGTTGATGTGGTGAGGGGAGTTTCCTGCTCTCTATCCCTCTTTTTGGTTTTGTCTTCATTTAATGGGGTTTGGAGGACCGAGGCCTCCACTGTCGTTTCCTGCCTAGGAGGCACATTTTCTTGAGCCTGCTGCTCTGTAGATATGGGAGCTTCAGCCATTTCTTCTTGCTGTTTGGGCTGCTCCTTCTGTTGTTCTGCTGTAGGGGGTGGCTGCTCCTGTTCCATCTCTTTTTCTTTACCTTTGCTGGCTGCCTGAGGAGTAGTTTTAGCTGCCTGCTGGTGGGCTGTAGAGGATGAGGCAGCTGCTCCAAGTTGCACTTGATAAGAAGAGGAAACCTGCCCACAATGTTCCAAGTCAGCTTCCTTCTCAAGTTTCTTTGCTTCTTTTTATGCTATTTCTTCTCTAGTACTTGCCTCTTCTAGAGTGCCCTCTTTCCATCTTAACAGATTTGCATATTTTTCAATATGAGGCAACCTGACATGATCATAACTAGCCATCTTATATTTGACCCTTCTAAGACTAATGAAGTGATTGGGGTCATAGGGTGACCAGAGGAAACTGGTTTGCAATCGGAGGCCCTCTAGGATCTTATCTGCTTCTTTCCATCCTTCTTCCCTTTTATTATAAAGAAATGGGCCTAGCTGGTTTCTGATTTTGAGTTGTACCTTCTTGTTCTTGCTGTGGAAATGGACCATGTCTGCATTTCCAAATTGCCTGAAATATTCTAAGGCAAAGAGTCTCATAGGGACATATTTTGGTAGTCTGAATGGGGCTAACTCACAACCATATATTCTGATGACTGTATGGTGTTGGTAGAAGTACCAATCCCCAATGCTGTAGGCCTTTGAGAGCTGGAGAATCCTTTGCATCTCATCTGTCAATCTTGGAGGAGGGGTACCCAAAAGCAAGGACATAGCTGGATGGATAAAGAGGTCTATGAATTCACAATAGCTGTATGGTGAATAAGATGTGTGATGAAAGATTGAAGTCCAAAATACCACAGACCTTGGGTTTCCCTGAGCATCAAACTTCTTGAGAGTAATAGGGAAGCTATCAGGTTGATAAAATAGGAACAAGTGATAGATGTATGAAGTGTATCTAAACACCTTTTCCCTCTCTAGATTCATAAATTTCTCATGAATCTTATTGGCAATGTAGGCAGCATAATCATAGTGAACAGCAGCAGGCTTTCCAGGGGAGAAGATGGACAGCATGGCCAGAATGGTTTCATAAACATCCTCAGATGACCTATAACCCAGGACATAATTGATCAGATCCACCAGCATTTTGCCCAGTTCATTTAGATACACATTCCCAATAGGGGGAGTCCTCACAGTTTCAGAGCCTGATTGAATGAATAATTGATTGATTTTTACAATTTGGGCGCTGGACAGCTTGCCTCCTTTCTTTAGTAAATCCATCATGGAGAGAGGAGTCAATGGCCTTGAAGTTTGAAAGTGTAGCATTTCATTTATGGCCTCAGGGGTGACATGGAACAAAACTGAGCCTGAGGAATTGAGGACAGCTCTCTGACAGGGGTCATAGTTGGCACTGCATCTATGTATTAAATCTGGGAGGACATTGACTTGAGGAGGGTTAAAAATGGGCAAATTGGAGTCCCAAATCCCTAAGATATCATTCCCACTGAGATGTTTGGCCTTAAGGTCATTGAGTACATGAATGTTGCATTTGGTGTCCATTGAGAGTGTTTCTGTCATCTGGTAGTCTGTATCACCCAGGGCCTTCCATTCTAGCTCTCTATGTGGGGCATTCAAGGGTGGAATATTTAGAGCTACTGGTGTCTCCATGGTCCACTAACACTTGGAATTGGATTTGAACTTGATTTTCTGGGCATAGCAACACAGGGCAGTGAATTTTGCAAGAGCAGAGCGATTTGCAGAGAGAACAGGGTGAATTATGGTGAACACAAGTTAAAATGCTCCTGAAAAAGGTTCAATGAGCAAATGCTGGGACTTGAGAGTTGTTTTCCTGGTGAATTTGTGTAGCAGAGGTTTCAGTTTGCGAATGCGCAAACTGACTGTAAATTTGTGGAAATTTGGCTCAATACGGACAGTCTGTGGGTAAATTCGGCCTTATAGTTGGAGATAAATGGTGGTCACCGAGAATTTGCAGGTAATTACAGTGTTGACCTCTCTTTTCTCACTTGTGTTGGTGAATTTATGCAAAAAACCAGGCGCGGAGGAGAAACTTGGATAAATACCTGGTGCAGACGGCAAATGGTGGCAATGTAGGTGAATTGAGGGCGCCCACGGTCTCTAAAATCGATTTCTGCAGGTTGGCGGCGAGAACGTCGTAAATTACATGCAGAGAGCTCAATAGTTCTTTTGGTGAAAATATGAGAAAAACGCGAATTTTGGCGAAAATATGGACATTTTGGGCTTTTGGCGCGTTTTTTGGATGACGTCATCGGGTGGGGTCGGGTACGGAAAGGTGACGTGGCGGCCTGTGAGTGGTCCACGGGGACTGATGAGGTGGCGGACAGGTCGGAGCGATGGCGGGCCGGGCGCTGACGCGACGCTGACTTGGCATGACGTGGGCATGACATGGACGTGACGTGGGCAGGCGGTATACGGAGGGCGGTAAGCGGTTCCATCGGACCGCTTACAGTACAGGGCGGTATTGGCAAGCGGCCTCCCGATATAACCTGGAAGCGACGCATGGCACTGCCCTGACGTCACCCTCTGACATTTTTCGTGTGCTAACATCTGGACATCAGGGGCGGCCCGATATTGATATGGGCCGTCGGATGGGAAAGCCCAGATCCGACGGTCGATGGGTTGCCAAGATGAAAGGACAATACGGCAGGACCCGGCGGCATTTTTAATGATTTTCTTTGTTTTTTGTGAAAAATGTGCTTTAATCAAAACTTTGGGTAAGGGGCAAAAGTGGGTTTTTACAATGTTTTTTGCAAATAGCGCGGGTTAGACATCATAGTGGGTTTTCCAATGTTTTGTGGGTGCAAATGGGTTTATTGGTGTTTATTCACAACAAGGGGTTAGGGTTGTTAAACCAAGCAGATCTTGGTTTAATCCCAAGATTTCGCCTTTGGCGCTTTTTTGCAACTTGCGCCTAAATCTTTTGGTGCTCCATCCTTTGAAACTATAAGGCTATATTGCCTAAGGGAAAGGGAATATACATATTTTTGGGCTTTTATACATAATGATGCTACAGTAATAGGGAAAGGGGAACATAGGGAGTTAAGTGTAGATAGAGTTAGTAGTTAGTTTTGGAGGGGAATGTGAATGGGAAGTGATAGATACTAAGTTTTAGGAAACAAACTTAGTTAGGGAGTAGATCAAAATGAAAAGACTTTTACACAGGAAATGTGGCTCTTTATGCAACATGGATCAATCCATGAGTTTGATTTATCTCATGAGCAAAGGTGGTATTGGGATGTTAGCAAGGAATGTGATGGGGGATGATTGGGAAGTTAGACATGCTTCATTTTGCTGCTACAAAACTGTTGAATAAGAGATCTGCACTGGCACCATGTGTTTCCTTTGCTTAGGCCAGTGATATGAAAGAAATCATGCTTCTGCAACCCCATCTACCTACCCATTCTATTGCCTAGCAGTTTTTGTTACTTCAAGGAGGGTGCACTTAGACTTGCAAACCCTCATGTGCCTTTTCTTTTCCTTTGGCTTTTTCCTTTTGATTTTCTATCTAAGGCTAGCCTTATTACTTCCAAGGCCCCAGATTAAACAGTTGGGAACTTTCATTCTCTACCTAACTACTTTATCTGCCAAGATTGAACAGTTTGGACAGATTTCCTTCTCTAATCTACAACAAAAATTGAAGCATGGCATGACCCAGCTTAGACTGTTGGATCACCCATTCAGAATTAGGGCAGCATCAATCAACTGTAGATATTTGTCTTTCACCAGAATATGAGATCTTTGCATCACCAAAGTAGATCATATTGGCACTTCCCCTGCCAATCATGAAAAATGAAACCTATTGGTATAGGTAGCTAACAGCGGCTCCACTTGGGGATGGTTTTTCTACTTGAAAGACCAAGAACAGCAGGTCAGAATTCCTTGGCTTTTGACTTCTTCTCAAAACTTGAAAACTTCCTCTTTGGACTTCAAAACTGGAATTTGTCACCATTGTGGAACTTCTGAAATACAAGCTTTTTCCTGCTTATTTACAAAACTTCTTAAACTTAACTATTCATATGCTGGAAGAAAAACTATATACAACTGATAATGTACAGGGCAGAGCCCTGCTATATACATGGAAAGTAATCAAAATAGTGCTTCAACATCCGGCCATTTACAGGGCCCTCTTCAGCTTCAGTGCCATCCAAATTCTTCAAAAAATAAGTGCTATTTCCTTGTATTGCTTAAATAAAAAAAGGTCCCCTCCAAAGGGAGTCAAATTTGCCATGCTTTCCCTTGTCTTCTCTTCTTGAATCCCATTTAAGCACTTTATCCCCAATGAAGAAATCTTCAGCCTTGGTTCTTCTATCAAAGGCTTTCTTCAGTTTCTCTTGTAGGACTTGAACTCTGCTATACACTTGATCTCTGGTTTGCTGCAAACACATAATCTGATTGATTCTTCTTTGCATGTCATTTGGTTTAGCTTGACTTTCCTGAAGTAGCTTCATGACAGGGATCCCTAATGATGAAGGGAATTTGGCTTCCATTCCATAAACCAACTCATATGGGCTGACCCCAATAGATCTTTTGGTTGTTAGCCTGTCTGCCCATAAGGCATTTACAAGCTTCTTGTGCCAATTTTTCTTATTCTCTTCTAGTACCTTCTTAATGATGTTGATAAGACTTTTGTTAGATGATTCAGCTAACCCATTTCCTTGAGGATAGTATGCAGTAGAATGGCCCAAAGTAATGTGGAATTTGTGGCAATAATTCACCGTCTTCTTAGATCTAAAAGCAGCAGCATTGTCTGTTATAATCTTGTCAGGACAACCAAATCTAGCAAGGATATTAGTCTCAAGGAATTGAATGATAGTAGAATCATTTGCTTGTCTACATGGAACAGCCTCAATCCATTTAGTAAAGTAATCTGTGGCTGTTAGAATCCATCTATGTTGGCCTGAGGATGAAGGATGAATTTCCCCAATGAAGTCCAAGCCCCATTGCTGAAAGGGCCTTTCTGTTGCAATAGGCTTTAAGGGAAGTGGTAGTAACTTTCTTTTTCCCTCAAACACTTGACATTTGTGACACGAAGTGGTAAATTTTTTAACATCAGAGAAGACAGTGGGCCAATAGTAACCTGCCCTTAACATCTTATCCACATTGGACTTCCAGTACAAATGTCCACCACAATCACCTGCATGAAATTCTTTGATAACATTGCTTGTTTCATCCATAGTCAAACAATTCAGCAATATACCTTCATGATTTTTCCATAGTAAATTACCATCTATAACACAAAATCTTGAAGCTTTCATTTTTAGAAATCTAGATTTGGTTCTGGACAACCTTGGGGGAGCACACAGGTTTTGCAATATATAACAGATATCAAAATACCACAGGGATTGTTCAAAGGCTGCATTGATCTTTGGAGTCGCCAGCTCTGGTTCATTGTCCAGTTGGTTAATGTCCAAGGCTTGGAAGTTTGCTTCAGACATTAATTTAGCCAAACCTTTCCCTTTTATCAGCTTTGTAGGTCTTATTTCAATGTCAAATTCTAAAATGTTAGCAATCCATTTTCCTCTTCTTCCCTCTAAGTTTTCTTGAGTTAGTATGTCTTTCACGATGGGATTTGGTACATAAGCAATGACATGGGAGTATAGGATGTAAATCCTAAAGTCTTTAATGGCTTTGACCAAAGCATAAACTTGCTTTTCCATGATCTGATATTTCAGAGGTGCATCTCTAAGGGCTCTACTAAAGAAAGCAATAGGTTTTTCATTTCCTTGATCATCTTTCTGCAATAAGACAACAGCAATGGTATGCTGGGAGGCAAAAGAGAAGATGATAAATTCTCTGTCAAATTGAGGATTTGTTAAGACTGGGGTTTGGGTAAGGGCCAATTTAATACCTTCAAAAGCTTGATTTGCTTCTACTGTCCACTTCACTTTTGAATCCTTCTTTAGCATGTTGTTTAGTAATCTGATCAATTCTGCTAAGTTTGGGATAAATATCCTTAAAATGTTGATATTTCCCAAGAAGGCTTGTAATTCTTTGATATTTCTTGGATGCGGCATTTGCAAGATGGCCTGTATTCTGTCTGGGTCAATTCTAATGCCATCCTTTGAAATGATATGACCCAACAACTTACCTTCTTCCAAACCAAATAGAGACTTCTTAGGATTTAAGGAAATTCCATATTTCCTACATGTTATGAATATTTGTCTCAAGTGTTTTAAATGTTCTTCGTCAGACTTTGAGAAAGGTGTGAGGTCATCTAAGTAAATAACAAGGAACTCATGAATCTCTTTAGCAAAAGCAATATCCATTGCTCTCTTAAATGTAGCTCCTGCATTTTTCAATCCAAAAGGCATTTTAACATATTTGAAAGTTCCCCAAGGGGTTGTGAAAGCTGTTTTATCTTGATCATCAGGGTGGACTAGAATCTGATTGAAACCTGAAAATCCATCAAGTAATGAAATTCTTGAAGCCCCTACCACTCTTTGGAGAATATGATCCATTTTTGGTAAGGGATAATTGTCTTTAAGGGACACTTGATTCAAATTCCTTAGATCAACACACAGCCTAATCTCCCCAGTCTTCTTTCTTGTGGGGACCAAGTTTGAAATCCAGTCTGAAAACCTGATTGGTGCTATGATACCAGCTTTAAACATTTTTTGTACCTCTTTCTCAATTGAAGGGAGAAGCATAGGATTGATTCTTCTCAATTTTTTCTTGAATGGCTTTTGATTGGGCTTGAGAGGGATAGTGTGTTGAATAACAGAGGTGTCATAGGATTTCAAATCCTCATAACTCCATGCAAACACATCTTGGAACTCTTTAAAGAGGTCAATGTATTTGGGTTTCTGGTCAGGAGGCAGAGAGGCAGATAATTTTATTATCTTGGGCTTTTCAATAGTTCCAATGTTGCATTCTTCAATGGCAGCATTAAGGGGTTACGTTTTTGGTTTTCTAGGAACATCATTTGAGTCAAAAATGTCCACCAATGGAGTTAGGCCTGTTGGTAGAAAGTTATCTTTTAGCTCTATGATTTCAGCCTCTGTACCAGCTACTTCATCAAAATGCAATTGTTCAAGTCCTTGTATTTTTTCCTTGTCAAAGTTTGTTGGAAAAAGTATTTGATTTGTTTTTTTGAGTGATATTGTTGTTAGGTCCTGTTCACTCAATGGTTGTGTTTCTTTCACAGAATCAACATCAATGTTCAAGCCTGAAAATTCATGCTGCAAGGTTAAGAAATTATTTATCTGTGCATCATCCTCAAACACTTGCCAATCTTTGACATTGTTTGGGACAGAAGGTCTGTGTATTATCTCAGCTGTAAAGCAGTGGTTGGGTTCAAAAGGCAATTTGCATGTACTGGAAAATGTAGCTAAACTGTGTGCATGAATGTTGTGAGTCCTAGGTATTTTGGTCATTTGAAATTCAGTGAAAGCTTTGAGTATTTCAATAGTAGCAAACCTGTATGATCTTAGTCTTTTGTCATTTGTGACAAAATTGCCTTTCACTTGTTGGATAATAAGGTCTGAATCTCCCATGATTGAAACTTTTGTGGCCTGAAATGATTTTACCAATTTGAGGCCTAGCAAAAGAGCCTCATATTCTGCCATATTATTAGTACATCTGAAATTAAGCCTGTAGGCTCGACCTTGTGCATGATTTCTTTGTTTGTTATGAATCCACACTCCACCTCCTGCCCCTAATTTGTTGACTGATCCATCAAACTCAAGAAACCATAGGATCTCTTGATTTAGGGGATTTTCAACATTTTCTCCATGACTTGGGATTATAATTTGGAGTTCTTGTCTTTTACCTGGTTTGCCTACTAGAACAGTTTCATCACTTGATTGCACAACCTTGATTTCTTGGGAACTTGATTCCTCACTCATATGCAGATCTTGTTCAAGTATGACAGATTTGTTATCACTCATTGGACTTATATCATCATTGAACAGAATGAAGGAATCCAAATCAGAATGGACTGCATAAATAGGGAAATTTTGAGGTTTTTCTTCACTGCTCACCATGTATTTCATGAGTGACTCTCTGTATAGCCTCTTGGGTTGTCCGAAGACAGAGATGGTGGCATATGACATGTCTAATTGCAGGGAACCTTGGAGTTTGGCTCCTCATGATCTTGATAACAGCATTCCATATTTGGGTGGGATATCAGCAACTACCACATCCATTAAGATTGTTTTATTTGGGTATTGGACAAGGGACACACATAGATCTTTTATCAAGCCTAAACACTTAACTTGGCTGGAGTCAAATGAAAATAGGTCCTTATATGGTCTTGTAATGTCTAGATTCAATCTTTCCATTACTGACTTAGGCATCAGGTTATGAGAGGCTCCTGAGTCAAACATTGCATTGTATAATATCTTATCGTGAACATGCAAGCTAACATAAAAAGGTAGTATTCCTATAACTGCTGTCTTTCCATCAACCTCTGGACCGAAAAGAAATTCTGGGGTGTCATCCAACACATTGACATCATCTTTGTGGTGGGTCAGTTGAAGGGACTTCTTGATTTGTTGTTTGTAAATGTCATGCTTGGCTAGCTCTGAAAGAGGAATGGCTATCTTTAATTTACCAATTTCAGCTTCTAGGTCAAAAGGTTTTTCAGATTGAATCTTGGTGTTATGGTTAACAACCCTTTCTCTCTCAATTGAGTTCTTAGATTTTTCTTCTTGATTCTCATTTTGATCTTGAGGCTTGTCCTTTTTGCTCATCTTTTGGAAAGTGCTGCTTGGATTGTGCTGTAAAGGAGGTGTAGCCCTTGGTTCTTGATTTGAGGGAAATGGTTATGTTACCTCTTCAACTATTACTTGATTTGTAATTGAATCAGTTTTGTTAATAGGCTCTGTGACAATAGCTTTGCTAGGCTGTAGGCTATCCTTTGTTTTCTCAGGCTGTGGCACATTTACAGTTTTGCTTCTTAATTTGTATTGTTTATGAACTTCAAAAACAGCTGTGTCATAGCCTTGTTTGAAATCAAATGATTCACCTGATCTGGTTTGGAACTGGCTTATGTCTTCTTCTTCATGATCTTCTTGACTCAGAAAAACTTGATGATCCTCGTTCAGGCCCATCAAATTGATGTGGGTATCATCTATCTGCTCACTAGAAGTATATGTTTCAGCATAGTTTTCTTGGAACGGAGGCCTTATCTCTGGTTCAGGACTGGCCTTGCCAACATTGGGATTTTGATTTCTTCTAAAATTGGGATTCCTGATTGGATTATTCTGAGGTGCTTCCCATGATGACTTCCTCTCAACTGATTCTACTCTGTCACCTAATCTATGCATACCAGTGATTATTGCATCTAATTTTTTATCCCAGCCTGAAGGCTCTTCTTTGAAGGTAGTCTTTCTCTCAGTTCTGGTCCTATTTCTCCTAGCTATCAGGTTTGCTTCTACACTCACTGCTATGTCTTGCATTTCAGCTAAAGTTCGGGGAGCTCTTTCTCTTAATTGGTATGCCATATCTGAATCAAACCCATCAGGAAAGGTGTATAGAGCTAGATCAGGTGGGGGTCTGATATTTTGGGGAATAGCATTGTAGACATTGTTAAACCGAGAACAATAGTCCAAGACAGTTTCTTGGGGACCTATTTTGATAGTGTTGTATTCAGATAAAATGTGAAGTTGGTCCTTTTTCTTCTCCCATCTGTTGATAAAGGTTTGATATAGGGCTTCAGGGTCAACTATGGAGTTTTTTGGGAGTGCCCTAAACCATGATCTTACATCTCTTGTTAGGCTTTGCACAAAAATTTTCATTCTAACCCCATCATCATCTATCTCATAATTTTCAAAGTAGTCCTGCATTTTCTTGGTATGTTGAAGGGCTGGGTAAGAGCCAGTACCATCAAAATATGAAATCTTGCTTTGGTAATCTTGAGGCATAGGCCCTGGATTGGCAGGTAACTGCAGTGGAGCATATCTATTAGCCATGTTTGGTGGGACAATAGGGATAACAGGAACGAATGGGACAAGTGGAGGAAAGGGGATGAGAGGGGTATGTGTAGTTGATGGAGTGGCTGAAATGATACCTTGTGAAGTGGATGAAGAACTAGGAGGTTGTGGGACAGTGGTGTGAGGATGTAGAGAAACCTTAGCAAGGGTTGGAATGTCAGTTTGAAGACCTGCTTCAGAACTTGAATCTGATAGATTCCCTTCTGATTTGTGTCTCTTGAGGATTCTTGAAATCAAGTTTGGATTTTGGAATTCAGGTGATGGATCAGGGTCTGGGTTTGACCTTGTATAGCGAGTTTTCTTCTTAGGAGCCAGTTTCTGTGAGTTTCTTTTAGGAGAATTTTCTAGGAGATAGTGATATTTGACAAGGACTGATTAGGCATAGCACAACTGTATGGAACTTAAGACTGAATAAAGATTGACTGAGGCAGCTTTTATATACTCCTGCAAATGCAAAGCAGGGGCAGTTTCTAAAGCTATTTGGTTGTCACTCAGTCTTTATCTACAGTATTAAGAATCAGACAGGGGGTTAAAAAGTTCATTCAGGTCCCCAGCGGAGTCGCCATTTATGTTAACGGCCAGGTTGTTCCCTTTGACTCCTGAGAGAATACGGCCGGGGTAACCACTAACCAAGCTTTGGATTAGAGGTTCTAGCCAACCTGTAATTAGAGAGGGCTCTCTCTTTCAGTTTTATCTTTGTTTATTGTGATTTTAGGCTAGTTATGAGGTGAGGATTTTGTTTACAATTTCGGTTGAATGATGTCTTCCAGTAGATGAGATGAGGTCTTCAGAGGGTTTCAGTCCATTGGGCAATGGAGTCTGTGGTTATGGGTTGTTTGGGATATTGAGTAAGATTGTTAAAACTGCAGGGCCTTATAGATATATCATGAAACAAACTTAAAATTATGAAGATGAAATATGTCTAGCCAGTGAAAGGCAACTAAGAGTTTTTCACTAAGCTGGTGATGTGAGAAAGAGATATATCACTCAGGAGCAGATTTGAATTCCCGAATAATACTCACTGTGAAGTTTAGTCTGAAGGTGAAGAAATTAAGAATTACACTTTCACAACTAATATTAGAGGAAAAACATTCATAACAGCATAGATTGAGTTCACAGTATTCAATGAACAAATCCTGAAACTATTCTTTTTTTGTGCTATTAAACTGTGAAATACAAAGCATGAACTAATTATGATAGAATTAAACGCATAACAAGAAGGTTGAAGAAACTTATTGTGCCATAACATATGTAGGAATCCTGTAGCAGTAAGAAATCACACCACAACACCTCAAAACAACTCAGAACTGTCGAAATTCCATCAGCTCCCTGTATTAAAAGTCTGAAATTTACAGCATAAGTTCTCTAGAAGAGAAAATCAACAACCCCTGCAAGCTTATGCGAGGGAAAATATATACAATCGGTTTTACAAAATATCTGAATCGCTGAGTCATTTGTTCAATAACTGCATTCACCAACTTTCAGAAATAGCAGATAAGAAAGTTATTACTATTCTTAATGTACAATGAATGCCCTTCAATTCTGTCAGAAACCTTTTTGACTTTTGGAGGCCACTGAGTCGGTCGAGCACTCTTCATTAATTCTGAATGATATGCTCTTTATGTTCTGTCGTGTTGTAATTTTCTCAGCCCTGTCATCTGTACCTGTCAGTGTTGCTTTAGTGGCCGAATCTGTCTGCTGAGTTGGCTCTATCCACTCTTCTCCAGTCATACTGAATGCATCAATTTTTCTGAACATGATGACTTATATTTTGATGAAAAAACTTGATGAAGACCTGTTTGTTCACAGCAATGTCTGTATCATGCTGATCCACCATTCCTGTGTAGGCAACTGATGTCTCAAAATTGTGCCTAATGTTTCATCTGCCTCAGTATATTTGAAGTAATTAGGAGGCACTTCAAACAGATGCCTGATTTCATTCATGATAAAAAACAAATTTTCTATTTTCTCATAGAGGCTCTGCCCAGATGCAGGCCCTGTTTCCTCTGGGATACTTGATCCTGCAGTGATATGATTTGTGGCAAATGTATTCACCCTTTTTGCATAGTTCTCATGGGACAGCAACCTACCTGCACTGTTTAGTAGGCTGGGAAGGCCTCTACTATGCAATGCTGTGAATTTATCTGTGAACTTGTTTACCTCTGTTTGCATTTCCTGGCACCTTCTATCCAATGTCTGCACCAGATTTCTCAAAGTGAGGACCCTCTTTATCAGTAAGATGGTGTCAGTTCTATTGGTGATTCCTATTTCTGCCAGATGAGGGCCTGTACAGTTATTGAGGACATTGATCATTCTATTGGCTATATCAGGCATAGTGCCTAGAGATGCCCTTGCTCTCTGACTTTCCTTGTGTGCCTTGCCTATGAGATCCATGTGCTCATGAATGGTTTCTATGTATTGCCATTGATCTGTTATTGATTGGCCAATATTGGCCCATAGGACTTTCTTAATCTCAGCCACAACCTTGTCAAGAGAGAGCTCTTTCTCCAGCTCTTTTATCTTCTTCTCAAGGGCTCTTACTTCCCTTGTTCTTTCAGCTACAGTTTGTTTTGATTTGTCATATTTTTCATTAACTGTGGCCAATTTCTCCTTGGCTTCATTTAGCTCTACCATCTGGGCCTCTAGAACTTGAATCTCTTTCATCATCTTCTGCATGTCAAGGCTTGGAGCCTGTTCTGATGTTGTTGCTGGTGCTGATGTTGATGGACCTGTTTCAGCTGTTTGTCCTGTGGGAGGAGTGATACTTTGAGGGGGCTCCTCAAGGTTGATCACTGGCTGAGGGGGCTGGGATGTCTGGCCTCCTTCTTTCTGCTGCAGGGCTGCCTGTAATGCAGCCTCTGTTTCTACCAATTTCCCTTCTGTTTGTACCAGCTGTTTGTGTAGTGTTAGCAACATGGCTGCTACATCCTGGTCCTTCCTCTGTTGAGCAACATCTTCTGTTTGAGGGTGAAGGGTTGCTGGAATTTTTACCATTTTCCTCAAGGCTGCTATATCTGCATCTCTTTCTTTTAGTAGCACCTGTACAGCTTTGGGATCCTTTGGGTCATTCCCAAGCTCTATAATAATATCTTCCAAAGACCTGATCCTGTTGTCTTTGGCCTGAGAGGATGCCTTCTCCAACTCAAGTTGAGCAGTTGTATTATGCAGATTGTTTTGCAATTTGTGTGCCAGGAAGGTCTTGTCTGCAAGAGTTGAATAGACCATCTCACCCGTTTACTTGTGAAGCTCTATCTGGTCCATTGGGTGGATGCCCTTTGCAAGTACCTCCAGGTTGGTCCTTATATAATCTGCAGTTGACTGTGGCTGCAGCATAGTAGGCATAAAATGACTCATAGTCATTTTCCCCTCTGTTATGTCATATGCTGACATAAGCCTCTGCTGGTTTGTGGGAGCCATTTTAAGCAAGTGATTGTACAGCGGGAGCCTGACTGGCTCATTTCTCTTCTTGATGTCAATAAACTGCTGCTTTATGCCTGATTCAGCTCTCCTTTGCTGGCTTGAGGAGCTGACCTCTCCTCCAAGGGTTCTTTCTTGTTCCTGCTGAAAGGAACTGGCAGATGCCTCCATGCTAGGGGGGCCCATACCCAAGGATTGCCCAATAGGCATCTCTTCTTCAAAAAGGGGATTTAATCTTTGCCTTTTCTCCCCTTGATTTGTTGATGTGGTGAGGGGAGTTTCCTTCTCTCTATCCCTCTTTCTGGTTCTGTCTTCATTTAATGGGGTTTGGAGGACCGAGGCCTCCACTGTCGTTTCCTGCCTAGGAGGCACATTTTCTTGAGCCTACTACTCTGTAGATATGGGAGCTTCAGCCATTTCTTCTTGTTGTTTGGGCTGCTCCTTCTGTTGTTCTGCTGTAGGGGGTGGCTTCTCCTGTTCCATCTCTTTTTCTTTACCTTTGCTGGCTGCCTGAGGAGTAGTTTTAGCTGTCTGCTGGTGGGCTGTAGAGGATGAGGCAGCTGCTCCAAGTTGCACTTGATAAGAAGAGGAAACCTGCCCACAATGTTCCAAGTCAGCTTCCTTCTCAAGTTTCTTTGCTTCTTTTTGTGCTATTTCTTCTCTAGTACTTGCATCTTCTAGAGTGCCCTCTTTCCATCTTAACAGATTTGCATATTTTTCAATATGAGGCAACCTGACATGATCATAACTAGCCATCTTATATTTGACCCTTCTAAGACTAATGAAGTGATTGGGGTCATAGGGTGACCAGAGGAAATTGGTTTGCAATCGGAGGCCCTCTAGGATCTTATCTGCTTCTTTCCATCCTTCTTCCCTTTTATTATAAATAAATGGGCCTAGCTGGTTACTGATTTTGAGTTGTACCTTCTTATTCTTGCTGTGGAAATGGACCATGTCTGCATTTCCAAATTGCCTGAAATATTCTAAGGCAAAGAGTCTCATAGGGACATATTTTGGTAGTCTGAATGGGGCTAACTCACAGCCATATATTCTAATTACTGTATGGTTTTGGTAGAAGTACCAATCCCCAATGCTGTAGGCCTTTGAGAGCTGGAGAATCCTTTGCATCTCATCTGTCAATCTTGGAGGAGGGGTACCCAATAGCAAGGACATAGCTGGATGGATAAAGAGGTCTATGAATTCACAATAGTTGTATGGTGAATAAGATGTGTGATGAAAGATTGAAGTCCAAAATACCACAGACCTTGGGTTTCCCTGAGCATCAAACTTCTTGAGAGTAATAGGGAAGCTATCAGGTTGATAAAATAGGAACAAGTGATAGATGTATGAAGTGTATCTAAACACCTTTTCCCTCTCTAGATTCATCAATTGCTCATGAATCTTATTGGCAATGTAGGCAGCATAATCATTGTGAACAGCAGCAGGCTTTCCAGGGGAGAAGATGGACAGCATGGCCAGGATGGTTTCATCAACATCCTCAAATGACCTATAACCTAGGACATAACTGATCAGATCCACCAGCATTTTGCCCAGTTCATTTAGATACACATTCCCAATAGGGGGAGTCCTCACAGTTTCAGAGCCTGATTGAATGAATAATTGATTGATTTTTACAATTTGGGCGTTGGACAGCTTGCCTCCTTTCTTTAGTAAATCCATCAAGGAGAGAGGAGTCAATGGCCTTGAAGTTTGAAAGTGTAGCATTTCATTTATGGCCTCAGGGGTGACATGGAATAAAACTGAGCCTGAGGAATTGAGGACAGCTCTCTGACAGGGGTCATAGTTGGCACTGCATCTATGTATTAAATCTGGGAGGACATTGACTTGAGGAGGGTTAAAAATGGGCAAATTGGAGTCCCAAATCCCCAAGATATCATTCCCACTGAGATGTTTGGCCTTAAGGTCATTGAGTACATGAATGTTATATTTGGTGTCCATTGAGAGTGTTTCTGTCATCTGGTAGTCTCTATCACCCAGGGCCTTCCATTCTAGCTCTCTGTGTGGGGCATTCAAGGGTGGAATATTTAGAGCTACTGGTGTCTCCATGGTCCACTAACACTTGGAATTGGATTTGAACTTGATTTTCTGGGCACAGCAACACAGGGCAGTGAATTTTGCAAGAGCAGGGCGATTTGCATAGAGAACAGAGTGAATTATGGTGAACACAAGTTAAAATGCTCCTAAAAAAGGTTCAATGAGCAAATGCTGGACTTGAGAGCTGTTTTCCCGGTGAATTTGTGTAGCATAGGTTTCAGTTTGCGAATGCGCAAACTGACTGTAAATTTGTGGAAATTTGGCTCAATACGGACAGTCTGTGGGTGAATTCGGCCTTATAGTTGGAGATAAATGGTGGTCACCGAGAATTTGCAGGTAATTACAGTGTTGACCTCTCTTTTCTCACTTGTGTTGGTGAATTTATGCAAAAAACCAGGCACGGAGGAGAAACTTGGATAAATACCTGGTGCAGACGGCAAATGGTGGCAATGTAGGTGAATTGAGGGCGCCCACGGTCTCTAAAATCGATTTCTGCAGGTTGGCGGCGAGAATGTCGTAAATTACATGCACAGAGCTCAATAGTTCTTTTGGTGAAAATATGAGAAAAACGCGAATTTTGGCGAAAATATGGACATTTTGGGCTTTTGGCACCTTTTTTGGATGACGTCAGCATGACGTCATCGGGTGGGGTCGAGTACAGAAAGGTGACGTGGCGGCCTGTGAGTGGTCCACGGGGACTGATGAGGTGGCGGACATGTCAGAGCGATGGCGGGCCGGGCACTGACGCGACACTGACTTGGCATGACGTGGGCATGATATGGACGTGACGTGGGCAGGCGGTATACGGAGGGCGGTAAGCAGTTCCATCGGACCGCTTACAATACGGGGGCGGTATTGGCAGGCGGCCTCCCGATATAACCTGGGAGCGACGCGTGGCACTGCCCTGACGTCACCCTCTGACATTTTTCGGGTGCTAACGTCCGGACATCGGGGGCGGCCCGATATTGATATGGACCGTCGGATGGGAAAGCCCAGATCCGACGGGCGATGGGTTGCCAAGCTGAAAGGACAATACGGTAGGACCCGGCGGCATTTTTAATGATTTTCTTTGTTTTTGTGAAAAATACGCTTTAATCAAAACTTTGGGTAAGGGTCAAAAGTGGGTTTTTACAATGTTTTTTTTTTTTTGCAAATAGCGCAGGTTAGACATTATAGTGGGTTTTCCAATTTTTTGTGGGTGCAAATGGGTTTATTGGTGTTTATTCACAACAAGGGGTTAGCGCTGTTAAACCAAGCAGATCTTGGTTTAATCCCAAGATTTCACCTTTGGCGCTTTTTTGCAACTTGCGCCTAAATCTTTTGGTGCTCCATCCTTTGAAAGTATAAGGCTATATTGCCTAAGGGAAAGGGAATATACTTATTTTTGGGCTTTTATACATAATGATGCTACAGTAATAGGGAAAGGGGAACATAGGGAGTTAAGTGTAGATAGAGTTAGTAGCTAGTTTTGGAGGGGAATGTGAATGGGAAGTGATAGATACTAAGTTTTAGGAAACAAGCTTAGTTAGGGAGTAGATCAAAATGAAAAGACTTTTACACAGGAAATGTGGCTCTTTATGCAACATGGATCAATCCATGAGTTTGATTTATCTCATGAGCAAAGGTGGTATTGGGATGTTAGCAAGGAATGTGATGGGGGATGATTGGGAAGTTAGAGATGCTTCATTTTGCTACTACAAAACTGTTGAATAAGAGATCTGCACTGGCACCATGTGTTTCCTTTGCTTAGGCCAGTGATATGAAAGAAATCATGCTTCTGCAACCCCATCTACCTACCCATTCTATTGCCTAACATTTTTTGTTACTTCAAGGAGGGTGCACTTAGACTTGCAAGCCCTCATGTGCCTTTTCTTTTCCTTTGGCTTTTTCCTTTTGATTTTATATCTAAGGCTAGCTTTATTACTTCCAAGGCCCCAGATTAAATAGTTGGGAACTTTCATTCTCTACCTAACTACTTTATCTGCCAAGATTGAACAGTTTGGACAGATTTCTTTCTCTAATCTACAACAAAAATTGAAACATGGCATGACCCAGCTTAGACTGTTGGATCACCCATTCAGAAGTAGGGCTGCATCAACCAACTGTAGATATGTGTCTTTCACCATGAGATCTTTGCATCACCAAAGTAGATCATATTGGCACTTCCCCTGCCAATCATGAAAAATGAAACCTATTGGTATAGGTAGCTAACACATGCTACAATAGAGACTTAAGCACATCAAATCCAGGCTTAAAGATTGGAACAAAAAGGAGTTTGGTAATATTTTTAAAGCCAAAATAGAAGTTGAGCAGAAACTCCAGGGGATTAATCAGATCATCATCATAGATGTTTTTACCAAGGAATGAAAAATCAATTTGACTCTCTTCAAAACGAATGGGAAGATCGGTGCATGCAAGAGGAGATTTTCTAGAGACAGAAATCAAGGGTGCAGCAGATTAGAGAAAGAGAAAGAAACACAAAGTTTTTTCATAAATCAACCCTTGATCATAGGTCACATAACAGAATAACAAAACTCAAAGATTCTCAAGGGAAAGAGCTCGTCTCTCACAAAGAAATGGAATTTTTCCTTGTTCAACACTTCCTTAGCATAGCAGAGGAGCCTCTCGTCAACAGATCTCGGTTCATTAACAAATTCAAAAAGCACATTCCTAAGCTTGTAACTAGGGAAGACAACCAAAATCTTAATAGGCTAGTGTCTAAAGAGGAGGTCAGTGAAGTCATCAATGAGATGAAAAATGGGAAAGCTTCTAGCCCGGATGGGTTCAATGTGGACTTCTTCAAAGCTTGCTGGAAAACAGTCAAACAAGATATCCTTGAGGTTGTGGAAGACTCAAGAAGATCCAAAACAGTTTTGAAGTCTCTTAATGCCTCTTTCATAGCTTTAATTCCAAAGTAGGAAAAAGCTATGACATCGGACTGATTTAGACCCATAGCTTTATGTAATGTGGTGTACAAAATTATTTCCAAAGTGATTGCTAACAGACTCAAGCCCCTACTTCCAGCTCTTGTCTCAGAGGAGCAAACTGGTTATGTGGAAGGAAGACAGATTCTCAATAACATCATTCAAGCTCACGAGGTGGTACACTCTCTTAAGAGTAATAAGCAAGCTGGTATGATCATACATCTTGACCTAGCGAAGGATTATGATAAGCTAAGTTGGTCTTACATCAGGGGAGTGATAATAGCTTATGGCTTCAGCACAATTGGATAATATGGGTTATGGCCCTTGTACCCACGACCAGTTTTTCCATATTGCTTAACGGCTCTTCCTCTAGAACATTTATGCCTTCTATGGGTCTCAGACAAGGGGATCCACTCTCCCCCTTCCTCTTTGTTCTCATGATGGAAGGGCTAGGCAGAGCGATCAAAATGGAAAATGTTGAAGGAAGAATCCAGGGTCTGAAACTTACCCTGGATGGTGTGGCTTCTACTCATCAACAATTTGTGGATGACACAATGTTGCACGATATTCCCACGGCCAGGGAAGCCAGAGCTTTCAAACAAATCCTGAACAACTTCGCTATGGCCGATGGTACAAGGTAAGCCTTGAAAAATCAAAAGTTTTCTTTTTTAACACTGACATTGCTATTCAGAGGAACCTCACCAGAATTCTCAGGTTTCAAAGGGATCAGTTACCTTCCAAGTACCTTGGAATGCCTCTTACAGAAAAACCTCTAAGCAAGGGAGTGTGGGAGCCGGTAATGAATAAACTTCAGGACAAGGTTAGGAAATGGACATGTAGGTCTTTAAAGTTGGCAAGGCATCTTGTGCTTACGAAGTTTGTCCTGCAAGCTATTCCCATTTTCATGTTTTAGCTCTTCCTCCTCCTAAAGGAGTTATGCAACAGATCAGGAGTATTCAACGAGATTTTCTTTGGGGCAGAGGGGAAGAGAAAATAAGTGGGCTTTGGTAGCTTGGGACAAGCTCTAAAAACCTAAGGCCCATGGTGGTTTGGGGCTTCATGACCCTGAAAGCCTCAGTAGATTTTCGGGAGCAAAACTTTGGTGGAGGTGGCTTAAGGAATTGACAACCCCTTGGGCCAAGCTTTGGAAACAAAAATATGCAAATAATTGGCAAGAGAGGGATCATATCCAAATGTTAGGGATCATCAAGGGCTCCCACATTTGGAACCTTGCTTGGGAGAATAGAGGCATTGTCCAACAACATAGTTTTTGGGAGATCCGAGCTAGGAACCTCGTACGGTTTTGGGAGGATAACTCGCAGCAGGAACCAAATTTGTTTAAGGAAGAATTAACCGCTCTCAATAATGACACTAACAACAAATGTTTACTTATGGTAAGTGACTTCTGGGATCAGGTAGGGAATAATGGTAAATGGGAGAATATGGAAGGATCTGAGTTATAGTGAAGAGAGCCCTTTGAAGGCCCAAGCAATTCTCTTGCTCTGGACTTGGAACATAGGAAGATTTTGGTGTCATCCTTGTCTGACCAATTGAGATGGGGAAGAAACGCCGAAGGCAACTTTAACCTCAAAGAAGCTAAATGAATGGCCCTAGGGTTTGATTATCAAAACCCTAATCAAGTATGGAAGAACCTTTGGCAGAACCCGCATTGGATGAAAATAAAGTTGTTTATGTGGCTAGTTCAAATGAAAATTCTATCTCGGTAGAATATTCTGAAAAGGGGTTTTGTTGGCCCATCCAAATTCCATCTATGTGGCTTACAAGAGGAGACCATGGAACACTTACTCAACCTCTACCATTTCACCTCTACCTTGTGGGATTGGGTGGCCTTAGTCTTCAGGCAAACTGACAAGGACAGACTCAACATCACCAACACTTTGAAGAATTGGAGGAAAGACTTCTCAGGCAATGAAATCATCAATAAATCTTGGACTCTACTTCCAGGTTTTATTATCCGGGATGTATGGAAAGAACGCAATGGCAGGATTTTCAAGAACAAAACAAGCTCGACCCAGCACATCATTGCACAAATATTACGACAACTAAAAGACACATTTGGAGCCCTTTTGTGGAAACTTCCTATGAACCCTCCTTTGCCCCAGGATGCTCGCATACTACTACAACTGGGTCTCCATTCGCTAGTTCCCCGAGGCATAAACAAGGGTGTGAGCCAAACAACTATTGGTAAAGACATCTGGCAACCTCCTCCTCATGGTTTGTTGAAATTAAATATAGACAAAGCCTCTAAGGGCAACCCAGGGATGGTTAGATTTGGTGGGGTTATAAGAGATGAGTAGGGGTGCATGAAGGACATCTTTCATAGTCATTTGGGGACTGCCACTAATAACATGGAGAAGCTCATGGCCTTAGAGCAGTGACTGGAAATCATGATCGAGTCAAATTTATACAACACCATCATTGAAGCAGACTATGAATTGGTCATCAATGTAGCCAAGAAGATATGTAATGGAATGGCACTAGGAAAAGTTTCGAAACATTGGAGGCTATCGTAGGTCTTTCACCGTATTTATTCCCACTTGTGAATCTTGAGAACTGTCAGTTTCGTTCATGTGTGAAGAAAATCCAATATGCTAGCTAATCGTCTGGCGAATGAAGGAGTGCTTCACAAGGAAAGTTACAGCAGGTACGCTTGGGATTCAATACCCTCAGGGAAATTGCGTGATGATTGTCAAAGATAGGAAACCAAAGAAATGGAGCACTTCCAGACCATTAGAAATGAGTGGAAGGAAGACCAGTGGAAGCGGGAGAGAGTGGAAGTAGGAGTCAATCCTAAACGTTGATCCCACAAAGAATGCTTAAGATAGAGCAAGATACAAGGGAGGAGTACATGGTAAATAGCGGGCTAGTAGAAATGCCACCAACCATAGATTGTGATGGCCTTCGTTATCGAATGGCTATTGGGTTGAAAAATGACTAAAGGTTAAGTCTACAAGCAGACCCGAAGATTTATAGATTAGTGGTTTATAATCTTTATTGGCTCCGTAAAGCGGGTAAAGGTCGTGCTAGTTTCCGACCTGATATCTTTGATGACCATCAGATCAACAGGGGCTTGATCGTATGGATATCAGGTTTTAAAAGTGATCAGAGGTTAAGACTTAGACCAAACACGAATTTTTATAAACCAATGGCTTATAATCCAAATCAGATCAGTGAAGCCGGTAAGAGTCGCATATGTTTCCAGGGCAATATCATTAATGACTGTCAGATCATATGTGATATTGATTAAAAGGATATCGGGTTTCAAAATGGTAGGAGGTTAAGCCCAAGAGAGGACCCGAAGTTTTATACATTAATAATTTATTTTTTGTCGGCTATGTAAAGCGGCTAAGGGTCATGTAAGTTTCCGATGCGATTTCTTTAAGGGCCATCACATCACTGGGGTCCTTATTGAATGGCTCTCGGGTTAGATAATGGTCAAAGGTTTATGTGTAAGCTATATATGTAAGGTTTTTGGTTTTTTCAGGTTTTGTTGACCCTGTTGACTATTAATTATCAACGGGTTTGTCTTTTATTGGTCTTTACACTTGTAAAGATGTGTAACATATGAAATATTTCTTGCGGTTAATTGAAGGCTCCACGATGTCTGATTAAAGATGCATAACATATGAAATATTTCTTGTTGCTAATTGAAGGCTCCACGATGTCCGATTAAAGATGTGTAACATATGAAATATTTCTTGCGGTTAATTGAAGGCTCCACGATGTCTGATTAGCTGGTGGAGAAGGGGGAGCTCGAAGTCGATCATGGCAGATCTAGGTTTTGGTGTAGGGTAAAATCCTCAGTTGATAGTCATGGTGGGATAGTTTTTTCCATAACTGTGTTATCTCATGGGTGCACTGGGGTGGATCTTCACCTATCTCATTTAACGATGTAATAGTTAATGAGTTTTTTGGCGGACGGCTTTTTTGAGACCCGGAACTTTAGGTTTCCTTGCCATGGAGTCTGTCAGCATGGTTTACATCTAAGAGGCTTTAGGTTCTTTCGTGGCTTGCTTAAGTCATACCTTAGCTGATTGCGGTTTTGGACGGTTAAGTTTATTTGTTTACCCCTAGATGGTATTTCCCCCACCGGCATTCCTTCAAGCAGCTATTAGCTTGGTTTCTCGACAGTTATGGAGGCAAAAGATTTTTTTTCCGTGGGTTCTATGGAACATCTGCCGATATGGCCTCAGACCGGGTCAACAGTGGATGATTATTTAACATTTGAGCATGAATTGGCTACAGAGGTTGATGCCCTACCCTCACTCTCTCGGCAGCATATACCCTCTATCTCGATTGCACCAGAAGCAACGGCCATTCAGGAATACATTGGCCCTCAACCTCTTAGGGAACCCTTATCAGAGGTCTTTTGCGAGAGTGTGCCAGACACACAGGCCCTTGGGCCAGGCTTAGGTTTGTATCCTGTGGGGATTGAGTCGGATAAACCCTCGGTAGGGTTTCCTCATGCACTAGATAGCAGGGCACCGGTCCTTTCAGCTCCTCAAGACTCGGGAAACCCTCCACAGGGCAACTTCACGGGAATAGGCATTATCACAGGGTACTTCGACAATCTAAAGGCAAAAGGACCATTGACAGGGAAGGACAAGGCTGCACTTGTGGATGGTCCGGAGGATAGGGTGGTGGTAGACTTGAACAACAAACAATCAGGGACTTCAAAAAGGAAAAAGTGCCTCCCTCTGAGCAGCAACGAAATCTTCTTAAAACTAGTTGAAGACACTTCTTTTAGTGAGGCAATGGACTCGGTAGAAAAGATTCTGGTTGGATGAGTTAGAGGCAAACACTACAGTGTGGAGCGGCTACAAAAGTGGACGATGGAGGTCTAGGGACACCATCTGTCGGAACCCCCTCGTGTGAAAACCTTTGTGAGGGGTCGGTTTGCCCTGCGCTTCAAAAGCATTGCCCAAACCAATTGGGTCCTCACTACAATTTGGCACATTGATCAAGCACTAGTACTCCTTCGAAGGTGGACTCTGATGTTTGATCCAGAGACAGAAAAGGTGGGGGCTGGACTGGTTTGGGTACGTCTCCCAAGTCTTCCCTGTCACTTCTGGACTGAGCAAATATTCAGATAGATTGGGGATGCTATGGGTTCATACATTACACATGATGAATCTTATATCTCGACAGGAAGAATGGCTTATGCCAAAATATTAGTACACATGGACCTCTCGGGAGGGCTCCCGAAGTATATCAACATTCAATGGAGGGATGCGATGAGAAGGCAAATGCTAGACTATGAGGGGGTACCTTTTAGATGTAGGCACTGCCACAAGGTGGGGCACCTTTTCAAAGATTGCCCACTGAAAAAATGGAATAGCAGGGATCAACGAGGAATTTTCCCCATGTTCCACAGGAACAGGATGCTCTGTCACATGGAGACCTAGCTAAAGTGGAATTGCCTCCTGCCTCTGAGGACTTTTATAGGATTTCTACTCCACACTTTGGGGGAATAAGCACATTATCGAGTCCTGGTTTGCGATCTACGGAACTAGCTCAAAACACTCCAAGGAAGCGTGGTCGGCCGCCTCACCATCCCCCTCCACCTATTCCTAGCACTGCAGCAACGGCCTCGGGAGATTCCTTTTCTTCAGGGAGCAGAACACAGAGGCTGATCGTCTATCCAAACAAGGCACGAACCGGGAGCAGGGCATCTGGCTGATCAATGAACAGATTGATGGAGTAAGCTACTAGTACTATCACAGACCCTTTATGGACATATTTGTCTAAATTTTGGACAGTGTTTTCAGATATTGTACATATTTATTTTGCTATTTATGAACTGTTATGCGGTCATTATGATTGGCACTGCACATATTTTTAGTATTATCTCCCTGCGTGGACCAAGATAATATTTACATTGTTGTTTGGTTTATTTTTGGACTCCTCCCTGACTTTGCTGGGGCTACTACCCCGATGAGGCATTGGTAGTAGGTTTTGATGTTTCTTCGGATCTATTTTATGTCGATAGAAATATCGGAATATGCATATGCATCTACAAAATGTAATTTCTTACCCATTAATGAAATTACAAATTTTTCCATGGGAAAAAAATTGAAGGCTCCACACTTACTCAACCAAAAAATAATAATATGGATGACTTTGTAACTCAAATAACTTATTTTTAATTTGAATTGTAATAAAATGCATGTTGATTACACTAAAAGACACTTTCTGCAAGCCAATATGTAGCATGATTGTAATTCTTTCCATGTTCAATATTAAATTGATACATGATATATTTTAGTTCATTTTAAGTATCAAAGTGACTTGTATCATAACTTAATATTGTACTTATTTTATTAGTCTATGAAAGTGGAAATCAAAATTGAACATATATTTTACTAATAAAAATTATTGTATATAGAAAAAAAATTAAATTAGCGAAATAATTTTAACAGATCCATAAACTTGAAAAATAAATGAGCATCCATAAACAAGATTAATACAAATTCATAAACTGAAATAATGATTACATGTATCAATAAACTATCCATATGAAAATATATACAAATTACAAATATCACATGAACATCTATAAACAGAAATAATAAGCATCCATAAACTAAAATAATGTCCATGATGCACATCCATAAATTATCCATGTATGGAAATATACAAAGTCGATATCACATGTGAATGTGCCCTATGAAATGAGCATGAATATATACAAACTATGACACTCTAAGTACCGCCATAACTCCTATGTGAGTTTCGTCGCAGAAAGTAAGTGTCCATAAGTTGGTATTGCAATATAACACATTCAAATTCAAACTAATATATTATTATTTGTACAAAATAAACAATATGGAAATAAGGTATTTTGAACCACATTAATTACATATACAATAATTTACTAACCTCAGTCGAGTTCAAATGCAAGTTAGATAGGATGGGGTCTGATCAGGAATATGGGTTTGGTGCTCCCCTGCCTGTGGCTCAAGATTGGGGACTGCATCGATGGACCCACATCATCAGTATCTCTGAATTGAGCATCCTACTCATGTCTCGATATAACAACGACATCAACGACACTCTGCATATGGGCCTGTGTACACAATGATAATGACAAATTATAATTAGTCTACAAATTAATTAGCATATATGTGTAACTTAAAAAAAAATGTTGAAATATTAGGAATAAAAAAGTTTACCTCAACTGTTGGTCTATGTGGTTTCACATAATGAATCTCTAACACATTAGTGAACATATAAGGTGGATCTAGAGGAGAATCCATGGAAACATGCTTTGGTCAAGGATGGCTTGGATGATCAACTACCCCCTCAGATGACCTCATAAGCTCATCCATGTAGCTGGAATGTGTTTACATGTTATCATGAACTTATTAGCATAAATGCAATCTAATATGAACTAGAAATTAATATAAATAATCATGCATAATTTGACAATAAGAGTCAAAAGTATATATATATATATATATATATATATATATATATATACCTGGTCTGTGTCACGCAGACCGTAGGCCCTCTCAGTCTCAAGATTGGCATCCCGATACATACATGTATATGTCAAAATATGGTAAAAGGGTAAACTCGTGAAAAATGCATCATCATATAAGGGTACTGGCGGGTCATGAGGAAATAGTGGTTGTCTCCTAATCTCTCCATCCAATGCAACACGTGCACTTTCCAATGGCATCCACATGTTGTCTGCAACAGTCTCCCTGGTCTCGCCACCAAACTGTGACAACTCCTCTAGATCTATGAGTAATACCAAGCTCTGAGACGATAGTGGAAAGAATCTCAAAGGTATACATGTTATACTATGTTATGTTATGTTACACTATATATATATATATCTATATATATATATCTATATATATATATATATATATAGATATATATAGAGAGAGAGAGAGAGTTACAGGGAAAATTTTAAGAACCCCCCCTAAATTTATAAATATAATAAATGGGCGAATCTCCATGGTATATAGGAAAAATGGAAGGCGATTTTATCAATAATATAATATGTATATATAATTTTTTGGCGAATCTCTCACTAGGCATGGCGAATATTTTACTCAATTATAAAATCTTGTAAGATCTTGGCGAGTCTTTCACTAAATAATAAAACTTTGTAAAGTCCTAGTGAATCTTAGCATAGGCTACATGTTGGTTTAATTCCCCCATTTAAATAGGCTACATTCCAGGTGAATACCATGGGTCAATACCATGTTCCATTTTGGTGAATACCATGGGTCAATACCATGTGCCATTTTTATTTTTATTAATTCTAATATTAGGGTTAATAATGTTTTTTTGCATGGTATTAATAACAATCTAGTCCATGGTATTTGTCCCATAGTATTTTGGCCATAGGTTTCACCTAAATATAACCCATTTTTTGAGTGTTCGTAAATATAAGGTGACTTATGGAGTAAATATAAAAAAATGTTTTATTTGTTTACCATACCTCTCGTTTATTTATATTTTTATTAATTTACTATACCTCTTTTACAAATATGGTATTTGGCCCATAGGATTCACTTAAATAAAACCTCTTTCTTGAGCCTTCATAAATAGAACGAGGGTTATGGACTAAATATAAAAAGAGGTTTTATTTATTTACGATACGTCTAGTTTATTTATGTTTTTATTTATTTACCATACCGTTTGAGTAAGTATAAAAAGACGTTTTATTTATTTACCATACCTACACTTTACTTATATTTTTATTTGTTTACACCGTTACATGTATATAAGGTGACTTATGGAGTAAATATAAAAAATGTTTTATTTATTTACCAAACCTCTCATTTATTTATATTTTTATTAATTTACCATACCTCTTTTATAAATATGGTATTTGGCCCATAGGATTCACTTAACTAAAACCTATTCTTGAAAATGGGCGAATGGATTCACTTAAATAAAACCTATTCTTGAAAATGGGCGAATGGAAGGTTGTAAGTCCTAATTTCAAGGGCTAAATTTACCTTTTTTACCCTCTCCCTTAAAATAAGGTTGGCTATTTGAGGTGATTTGTAAAAATGTACTATGATACAAAATATTCGCCCACTAAAAATTTAAAACCCCTTAATTTCGCCAAAGGGCGAACATTCGCCCCTAAAATTATCCTTGGAGAGTTAGATATGTCAAATAACTTTATGTGATGATAACTAGTTATAGAATTGTCATATATATATATAATGTTAAATAATTTTATGTTATGTTAATTGTTAAATAACAAGTTATGTTAAATAGCTACAAAACTATGTTATGTTATTATATAGATATATATAGAGCTATGTGATGTTATAACTCTATAATACTTAAATATATATAGTTATGAAATATATATATATATAAGTTATAATTTAGTTAAATATATATAATTATGTTATGAATTATAGTTATAGTTATGTTATAGCATGCTATGTTATATATAGCTATGCGATGCTATTGTAATGTCCCCTGATAATAATAAAAATAATAAATAATATAATGTAATATTAAAATATAAGCAAATAAACGACAAACAATAAAGAAAAAATAATAGTAGTAAATAAATAATAAATAATGGCCCACGGGGCTTTGGATTGATGGTGAATGGGTGCACTGTTAAGGCACTCCTTGCGATATGTCACTGTTATAGACATTTTTGTGCCTTACAGCATGGAGCATGAAATGTCCATAATCTAAGGGATCCAAAGTCCCTAAACATGTTGTTCCTACCCCTAGAGGAACAAGGCTAACTAACCACAGCAATTCACAGAAGTTCTCCACCTGAAACCACTCAAAAACAAGTCAATTCAGGATCATGTCAACTGCTCCACTGAGCATCTGCGCTGAATGTCAACTGCTCCACTGTCTACCTGCGTTGAATGTCAACTCCAACAAAGGCTACCTGCGCTAAGAGAGTTTGGACAAGTGGCAGGCTCATTCCTCAATGTGTCAATGCTCAGGAAGCTTCCAAAATGACACTTGCCTCAGGGAATTCGACTGGTGATGAGTAAGAGGTTCCAAATCTCCAAGTGGAAGCAAGAACCTCCAAGTGGACTCAAGAACTGAGAGAGGGAGAGGACACTAGTCAGATCTCAAGCTGACTCATCCTCTCTCCAAACATCTATATATAGATCTCTCTTCCATGAGATCTGGAGGCTGGAATTTTGTTATTGCAAAGAATTGTTGTTGGTTTGAGACTGGAGACATTGGGTGCTTAATGCTTTGAAGGGAGCTGAAGAAGGAATTCCATTATGCTGGGAAGGAGATGCTGGATTGGAGCCCTTTGGGTTGTATCTCTTCCTGAACCTTGTTATCAATCAATAAAGCTATCTTGGTTTTCTCCTATATACTGGTGTATTTGTATGATTGCATTAGTGTATTTGATTTACTTCTAATCCTAAATCATTTATGAATATGAATATATGCCTTTGTGTTGTGTTCTTCTCTTGTCGCAAGTAGCTGTTCTCTTGTCACAGGTAGTTGTTCTCTTGTGATCTCGTGGGAATCAAGTAGTTGTTCTCTTGAGCAAGCGAGGAGGCAAGTAGCTGTGAACACCCAAAGAGAAGGGGATCTAGATCGAGGGACAAACGGAATACAATGGTAAGTCTATCGATATCCTCTCTTTCATATTTCATAAAGGAAGAAACCAGTGTAGCTATATTCGTTTGTTGCTAAGGTACTGTCACACCTTAGGTGGATAGGATCGTCCTGCATAGGCATTTTTCCCCACAACAAATTGGCGACTCTGCTGGGGAGAACTTTTTTATTCATTTCATTTGTGTTTCTGTCATTTGTTTACTTCATAGACTTGACAGCAACAATCGAACTGCATCTTTCCCGGATGCAAAGTAGAAAGTTGTTGCTTTGATCCAGTTGCTGGACTTGTCTATGATCTAAATAATGGATCTACAAATGATTTGATGATCCTTGTGATAGTCTTTAGTACCCTCTCAAAGCATCCCTCTGTTTATACCTTGCTTGTGTTTCTGATTTGGCCTGAAACAGTTGATTTTTGAGCATTTTATGACCCAGAACCCAGGGGAAACGAGAGTTTCTCCTTCAGCGCAACTGCTGTGAAGGCAGTCTGCATTTCAACGCAGGTCTCGTGAAGGCTACCTGCGCTGAATGTCAAATCCTCAGTGTTGAGGTTGCGCTGAACCAGTTTAGCCTTGTGCAGCTGGGGTTCTCTGCTGTCTTTTGTCCTGTTTTGATCTCTGTTTTTTGCAGCCTTTAACCAGCATAGGTACCAGTCAGATAACTTCTTTTCCTTGCTTAGATTCTGCCTCCTTTTGTACAAAAAGACTGTGAATGTTTTTATGTGTTTGTGGTGTCATTTACAGTTTTCCTTTGCATGAGTAAAGTAGTCATCCTATAGCCTTTGATTCAGATCTGATTGATTGTGATCTTAGAAGAGAGTTCATTGGCTATTTGCAGATTGATTATAGGTTTACTTTTGCTTATTAGTTTGAATTTGTCTCTTTTGGAGTGTCAAAACAAGTCTTTATTTCGAAAATCGTTAAGTAGTGTAATCTCTTCTACCTTCTCTGATTTTGAAAAAAGTGAACTTGTTTGTATTGATCATTTTAAAAGCAAATTCAAAGTTGTGCAAAAAGCTTTCTTTGTAGGCATTTATACTAAGAAAGTGGAAAACAAACACCTGCATTGTGCATTTTTCATTTGATAGTTTGCATGTTGGATTTAAGGAAAGTGCATTAGAGTGTGCTGATTGCTCTTTGAGAAAAGACAGTGTCTTTCTTTTCCCTTAGTAGCTAGGATTTTCAAAGTTGAAAAGATAATAAAGCTTGCTTATCATCTTAGACTGCATTTAGGAATTTGTATAATACATCTCGTGGTGAACCTTGAAAGGCAAACTTTAAAAAGATCAACCTAAAATAAACTGAATGAACCTAACAACGCTTTGTAACATAACGCACAACATAGAGGTCTAGGCTAGAGACGTGTTCCAGCGTCGTTAAACCTAGTGACTGTCGATCTTGGGGAAGGTGGGTGATTCCTCCTGAGGGACGATAGCGCTAATACGGATTGTGCTCCCACGTACCGTCGCGTATATATTGGGAGACCCCTATAGGCATATATCCTTTATCCTTAGGAAGCCGTGTCGTCCGCCCTACTGATCGCAATGCAGTGAACACAGCATTCACGAAGATCAACCGCCCGTACCCTAAAAAGTATTCTGCGGTTTTGCGAAAAGTTTGGCACACCCTCTGCCTAGATCTCCAGAGCAGTTTCTTTTGGCCTTTTTCAGACTCTATAACAGAAAAAGTCCATCCGAGCATTTGTCACTTCAGGCTCGCTAAAACATCGAAGGAGACTAGAGTCATCTTTAGCTTTTTCTCGACTCTTTAAAACTGAAAAAGCAAGTTGTGTCTAAAGCGTCGTTAACAATTTATTTTAAACAGAACAATCACCCTTTAATCCTGCGTTGATCTTTAGGTTGAAAAGATGGAGCACACCAACCAAGGAATTCCTCTTGGTGGAAATCCTAGTCCCTTCTCCTCTTGGGGAGATGTTGGTGCGCCCCACATGGCCACATTGTCGCTTCCAGGACTGACAATTGGCCTACCAGTTTGGCTCTTTTCAACCAATGTCGTTTAGAATACCACCATTCTTGAACAGTCGAGTCAACAGTTAGATCAGACAAGAGTTGCCTCCCAGCCTTCCACTTCATCTTCCTCCCCTCCTTCCTCTTCGCTTAACGGAACTGGTCAAACAAAAAACCGGGTTCCTAAGGAGAAGAAGGAGAAGAAGAAGAAAGAAAAGAAGAAGAAGGAGCCTAAGGCGACTGGGGGCAAACAAATGTCATCTAACAAGAATCCACACACAGCACTCGTAAGGCCTAAATCGCCATGCGTCATATGCAAGGGAGACCACTTCCATAGAGATTGTCCCTGTATCCCCCGGATACTAAGGGACTGGTCCCCCCATTTGCACAATTCGGTAGCATCGACCTCTGATAGCCATGTCGACTGTTCACCGTCAACTAGTGGGAGTGAAGCCCCAGGACAAAGCGGGAAAGCTAAATTTCACTGTAGACTGTGTGAAGGCGATCACGCCATCCACCGTTGTCCCTTCTTAGACGAGGCAAAAAGAGTTCTGGAAGATCGCCCGATTTTACGAGCGCATCTCCCTCCTGGATATCAAAGACTTCTGCCAAGTCCCTCACTAGTTGAGAACCCGGCTGACCCGCCTAGGTGGTCAGCTGAAGCACCTATCATTGAAGATGAACCGTCTGGATCCATTCCTGACGAAAGTCAAAAGGTTGATACGGCAGTTGACCCGGTTTCGCCTTCAGAGGCTCCATCTTCGAATGATAGCATCACAGAGGAGAATAAAGACGACACCGTCCAAATTCTCTTCATTAACACTGACTCTGATGAACAAGGGGGCAATGCCACCATTCCTTTATCGCAGGAAGGAAGCTCGTCAGAGCGATATCCGTCCGTATATTCGGTCCCACCACCAAGCAACCTAGTTGTGTCCTTTGACTGGAACCAACTAGGCAAACCCCGGTTGCCAGCCAGTATACCATTCAGAATTATTTGTCAAATATACAGAATGGTAATGGCTGGCACTATCATTGATGAAGGGGCATCTGTGAGTATCCTTTCCTCTATTTCTTGGAAAGCGCTTGGTTCGCCAGCGCTTTTGCCTGAGATGAGAAGTCTATCGGGCTTTGATAAAGGAACCAGTCGACCTTTAGGGATCCTCCCCAATGTGCCCATAACATTGAAAGGGAAGACCATTCAAATGAACGTGATGGTCGTTCAAGGACCCTTGGATTATAACCTACTCCTTGGACGGACTATATATATTGCATGGGAGCTACAGTCTCCTCACTCTTTAGAGTAATGTGTTTTCCGCATGAAGGAAGAATGGTCAAGCTCGTAGACCAACTTTCGTTCCCCGGATCACGCATCACAAATAGTCATGTACCATCCCTAAATGGTCTATTCATGCAAGAAGTGTCTCAACCCACAGTCCGTCCTCCTGATGAGCGCGAGTAATCCGGGAGGATATGGCTGGAACCCAGGGGGCATGCGTCCTGGCCTGCTTCGGCAGGAAAACTTTGGGTATAGAGTAGGTTTCCGTGGGAGAATATGACTAGTCCGTACCCCGTCCGTGATTGGAAGAGGGGTTGTTCTAGAATAGGATTCTTTTGTCAAAGTTACATGTTTGGCGCCAGAGTCATTCACCCTTGTCTATTTCGGTAGACATTGCCGAGGAAGTGTTTTGTTTGAAAGAGTAACGAGACAATCTTTGGGTAACCTGAAAGAGGTAGGCCTCTCCCGGTAAAACAAAGGTTTTATCTGCAAATTGAGGGGTAACCTTGAAATCGTACTTTATACCTGGGGGCATGCAAACCTTTTGGAGTGCAAGCAAGGGGCAACTATTTATTTTTTAAATTTTTAGGACCTCTAACCCTTTAAACTCGTAGGATTAGTCGTTTCCAAACTTGCATAAAGAAAGGATAAAGAGCAAAGCTTAGTGAGATGAAGCTCCATAAAAAATAGAATCTTGATGAGACACTCTTATCTTATGACTGGGTATTCGAGCAGTTTTAGCATAAAGTTCATGCTCGTTAAAAAATAAACGCAAAATCGAGCAGTTTTAACGCGGAATTTATGCTCGTTAAAAAATAGAAAAGCGATTGTGAGCAAGAGTTTCCTCCAGAGTTCAAGCTCATTAAAAAATGAACCTACCCTGGTAAATAACCACTGTGATCGTAAATTTATCAGCCATAAAAGCCTTGGTCGTGTTTGCACCTGCCACCTCCACTTTTCATTTGGCCGATCATTCACCTCCATATGATTGTTTACCCATTTTGAGGAACAGCTGCGAAGAGTGATTTCACCTAGCCACCCTTGTGACACTGCCGTGATTGGAAAATTCCAACCTGTACCTAGAATCTGCTGCTAACCCTGTTTATCACTCGTTCCTCAAAAGACGAGTCTTCTTTAAGCTCTTTTCAGCTGACTCGTAAAATATGAAAAGATTGCCGAGTTTTGGCCTCCTAGCTCGTTAAAGTGACCGGAAGAGCTATCCCTCCTCTAGATTTTAATCTTTTTGGACCTGAGGGATTATTGCACAAAAAGATCGAGCGCTTGTTTTGTTCGGCTCGTTAAAACTATCGAAAACTCATCCCTTCTGTATTGTTTTATACTTTTTCAGACTTAAGGGATTAGATGACGAAAAAGGAATTTTGGAGTTAACTTTATGTACCTTTTTAGACTCTCTAAAAATGAAAAGGACCGAGTTATCCTTGTCGTTAGACTCGTTAAAATTATTAAATAGCGAAAAACTTGTCTTTAGACGAGAACGAGTTTCACTATCGCTAGGCTCGTTAAAACGTAGCGATGGGCTTGCCCGAAGGGCAGGTTATAGAACAAGCATATGTTATCCTCCTCAAGCTTGACAAAAATAAAGAGGTACTGGTCAGCAATGACTGGGGAAAAATTGGGAGAAAACTAAAGAAAACTTTGATGGTAGCAGGTCGCTCTTGAACATGACACTTTTCCTCCGTACCACAATCGGGTTGGGTTGTCTCATTCACCGGTCACATCACCATGGTCTCGCCATACCATCCATATTTGGGGTAATGCTACCGATCCATCGCATCAGTGTCGCCATATGTTCAAGAGAAGTCGTTCAGAAAGAGTCAACCGGGTCCCATCCACTGCCATACATTATCCTTCATCCATTCATGACCGCCACCCTGAATCATATGTCACAGATCGTTTTCACCTCCATTGAAATCATTAGCTCCGTTCCGTGTCACTGATGTGGGATTCATTAAGGCCCTCCTTTGACGGATCGCTTCTTGTCGACATCAGCTCATTATCCAAGAAGTTGATCTAGGAACAAACCCTTCAGTACTTTGAAGCTTGCATGCCTCAATGGCAAGTTTCTCACTTCCGGCGACAGGTATACATCAATGACCTTCGACCAGAAGATTTTGCGTGGTGTTCGATGCCAAGTCCTTTATTCACACCACGTGAATTGTACTGCAGTACCTTGAGGGTCATTATCATTATCGGTGATTCCTCTCGCGCTTGTTAACGGTTTACATCATTGACCGGTAATCAAGCGATGTCTTTCCATGTTCGACTTCAGCGCAATTCTCACATGGATCGACTTGTACTTAGAGTGAAGATCGAACAAGTTTGAAGACCCCGGATCTAGTTTCATCCATCCGGGCTGCGATATATATTCAGGAAAGATAAAGACATTTGACATGTACATCATTGCAGCAGATGATCATCCTACTCAAAGGATGATAATTTCGCCAAAATTATCAGTCTACCATCAGACGATCGTCTGTTCTATGTACAAAAATGAATTTATAAAGCTGAGCATGGGAATGCCCGCCTCAGCTAGATCATGAAAGCAGTATGAATCATAATGTATTGTATTGTATCTTATTACAGGTTCCCTCCCAGCAGATGGATGAACTTCGGACCCTCCTGGATAAAGCATTTCACCCGATAAACGACCTCATACTTTAGGGGGCAACTGTTATAGACATTTTTGTGCCTTACAACATGGAGCATGAAATGTCCATAATCTAAGGGATCCAAAGTCCCTAAACATGTTGTTCCTACCCCTAGAGGAACAAGGCTAACTAACCACAGCAATTCACAGAAGTTCTCCACCTGAAACCACTCAAAAACAAGTCAATTCAGGATCATGTCAACTGCTCCACTGAGCATCTACGCTGAATGTCAACTGCTCCACTGTCTACCTGCGTTGAATGTCAACTCCAACAAAGGCTACCTGCGCTGAGCGAGTTTGGACAAGTGGCAGGCTCATTCTTCAATGTGTCAATGCTCAGGAAGCTTCCAAAATGACACTTGCCTCAGGGAATTCGACTGGTGATGAGTAAGAGGTTCCAAATCTCCAAGTGGAAGCAAGAACCTCCAAGTGGACTCAAGAACTGAGAGAGGGAGAGGACACTAGTCAGATCTCAAGCTGACTCATCCTCTCTCCAAACATCTATATATAGATCTCTCTTCCATGAGATCTGGAGGCTGGAATTTTGTTATTGCAAAGAATTGTTGTTGGTTTGAGACTGGAGACATTGGGTGCTTAATGCTTTGAAGGGAGCTGAAGAAGGAATTCCATTCTGCTGGGAAGGAGATGCTGAATTGGAGCCCTTTGGGTTGTATCTCTTCCTGAACCTTGTTATCAATCAATAAAGCTATCTTGGTTTTCTCCTATATACTGGTGTATTTGTATGATTGCATTAGTGTATTTGATTTACTTCTAATCCTGAATCATTTATGAATATGAATGTATGCCTTTGTGTTGTGTTCTTCTCTTGTCGCAAGTAGCTGTTCTCTTGTCACAGATAGTTGTTCTCTTGTGATCTCGTGGGAATCAAGTAGATGTTCTCTTGAGCAAGCGAGGAGGCAAGTAGCTGTGAACACCCAAAGAGAAGAGGATCTAGATCGAGGGACAAACGGAAGACAACGGTAAGTCTATCGATCTCCCCTCTTTCATATTTCATAAAGGAAGAAACCAGTGTAGCTATATTCGTTTGTTGCTAAGGTACTGTCACACCTTAGGTGGATAGGATCGCCCTGCATAGGCATTTTTCCCCACAACAGTCACTGGTTCAAATCCCTGTGGGTGCTTATCTACAAAATAATAATAATAATAAATAAATAAAGTAGTAAATAACAATACTAAAGTTCTAAGTAAATGTAAATAAAACTAAACTATAAAATAGTAAAAATAAGTAAAGTTAACAAAAAGTAAAATAAAATAAGAAAGATTTAAATTAAGAGAACTATAAAAATAGTAAAAGTAAGTAAAGATATCAAAAAGTTAAAAAAAAAAAAATAAGAAAGAATTTTATTAAAAGAATTATTAAATTAAGTAAAACTTAAAATAAAGAAATAAAAGTTGCATGTTGACACATGGAATGTGTGCATGCAGTCCCTTTTTCATTGTTTGATCTATTTAATAGACGAAAAGGAAGATGAGATTGATCATTCATTCCCCCATTCTCTGGGGAGAAAAGTGTGGTGAGATAAAGGATTCCTTGACAGTGGTACATTGATTGAGGGCTTGGGGGTGGCCAGTTGTAAAAAGTTTATGTGCAGTTGAGCCTACGGTTGGGTGGAGAGTCGTCCCCAAAACTTTGTTGCGGTTAGCAAGAGTCAAATAACGTTCAACTCCGAAATTAGAAGTAAAGAATATTATCGCTACAAGTAAATTGTTTTTGCTCATATTTTTAAAAATTCTATGCTAATTAGTTGAATAGAAATGTGTTGGTTGTAAATCGCATTTGATCTAATTAATTGCATATTTTAATTTCGAGGTTGTTACATATGGTGTCAGAGCATGTTACAACCCTTGAGGCGTATAAGTCCTCGCATACATATTTGGTTTTAGTTAAAAAAAATCTATATGTAAATTGAATTCTTGATCTTCTTAAAAATGCTTATCATGTTAATTAATTAACTAGAGAAATAGCTTAATATATTGTTTTATCTTAGAAAAAGAAATATTTAATAAAACTCATTTCACTTTTCTTTAAAATAAATAAATAAATCCTTCCTTAAAAAAATAGAATATTAAATAAAGATTGTTATTATTAATAAATAAAATAGATTATTTATATGTAAACTCAACTTTACTTTATGATATAAATAGTTAATTAAATTTAACTTTATGAATTTATGTGATATTTTAAATTGAAATTTATGATGTGAATAGTTAATTAAATTTAACTTTATGAATTTATGTAATATTTTAAATTTATATAAACCGTGGAAGATATAATTTTTGAATGTTTTTAAGATTTAATCTTTGAAGGTTTTTAATTAAAAAAAATTGAACAGCCAATCCAACATCCTAAATTTGTCTTTGTTTTGGATTTTGAGTTGGGCCCTAAATTATGGATTTATTTCATATTTTTATGGATTCTCGGGTTTTTATATCAACTATTTAGCTTTTTCATTCATATTTTTAAGTTTTGAAAGTCTTTAATTCAGATTTTATGGGTCATTATAATGAAAATTTGTATTGAGATTTGGCCTATAGAAAAGCAACTTGTGTTATCAAGGAAACCAAAATCTTAGGGTGGCCCATGAGCATCAGGTGACTTTTGGATTGAAATCTTACCAAGAAAATCACAAATTCAACTTTGGTGCATGTCATTGTCAAATTTTTTTTAGCTAAGATATCCCGCCCTTGGAATTGAAAGAAGAATGGGTTGAGCATTTTGGAAAATTTGGTAACCATAACCCCAATTACCTCACAAAATTCATTTCATTTGAACTGCAAATTGATCGTTGCGTCAGGGAGGGAGAGACATGGGTTAGATTTAGTGGTGAAACAATCGACCTCCTTTTACTACTATTTTGAAAGTGTGATTTCACATGTTAACCTTTTTTTTAAATGCAGCTTTGTCATTATGCGCTTTTTAAAATAATTACATGTGTGGTGAGTGATTTCAAAAAAAATCGTTTCAAATTCAACTCAACTCAACTCAACTCATAAATTTAATTTGGTTATGTTTTTCTACTTACGACAAACAAAAACAAATTCCTTTCAATAGATTTCTTTAAGAAACCAATTTATTATAATCAAGAAATTTAACTGAAAGACGGGCAATATTGCATCGATTTTTCCCACAACATTAACAACCACGCAACGCAGTTGGAGTTGGAATTCCATAACCATCTCAAAATATGAATAAATTTAATGGAAATTTATTGAGACCGGAAAGGTATAGAGGGACTTCAATTACCACTCATGTCATGTTAATTACATATTATAAGAATAGTGCTAGTGTACTGTAGTTTAAAGTAATAAGTGATATCATCCCAATTTTAATAATAATTAATGTGGTTGTACTTTGTTGCTTGTTAAGTTCTATTTTGTTGGTGGAATTTCTCTTATTATTCGAAATTTATGAATTTTTTTTATATTTTGATGATGAGAAATAAAATTAGAATGAGGAATTATTATTTTAGCAATCCCATCCGAGTTAAAGTTTGATTGTGTTTGGCCACACAAATACAATTAATTATTTAAAGAAATTAGTCCACTTACGAGACACGAGTGTAATATTCCTACTTATTATAATTTCACTCTTTAGTATAACCACTACTTTCCGTCGGTCCATATACTTATATTTCACATAACTATAATCCAATAGGATGCATATAAATATTATTATAATAATATTTTTCTATTTATTATCAAAACACTCTATATCTTGGTACATATTATAATAAATTTTGATAGAGATAATATGTACGTGACTTAATCTTATGATTTAATTGAAAATATTCTGAATGATTGTATCATGCATGTTTATGTTTTTAGAAATTAAATCATTTTGGTTATTAAAATTGTAAAAAGGTTCTTTTGGAAAGTTAATAATCTTCAAAATGAGATATGGATTCTTTAAGATAATCCAAGACAATAAATAGAGTATAGGGTATGATCATGAGTTTTTATAGAATTAGATTTGAATAATGAATGTGTTTAAATGTATTTTAAATTATAAAATTTCTTTCACATTAGTAAGTTTAATATATTGAGACTCATTTGATATTAAGATGTATTTAAATAATTATATTTAAGGTAAAATAGTCAACTTACTAGTTAAAAAAGGAAGAAGTGGGAAATGATTATTAAAAGGTAACTGGTATTTTGATGAAAACAAGACACTAATAATATCAATGAGATAACCTAGATCCTAGATGAATGTTAAATAATCTTAGTTCATAGTTGGTATTCAACATTTATACAAGCAAATGAAGTTCTTTTTTCTGATGAATCATGATAAGAATGCTTATAGTGTATTATTCTACTATATCTGATAAGTATTAAGATGAAATGTTGGGTTCACTAAAACTCTATAACAAGTCATTCCTCCTATCTAAAAACTATCCTCACCTGTATGGATTCATTATTTAACAAAAGTATTAAGATGATTCACATATTGATGATGTTTCATGATATGATGGTATGAGAGTAATGATGCACATGTGGTGCTTATTTATTTATTTGTTATGATAATGATCTTGAATGCTCATGATCAATATGCTATGCATAGGGATCATCATGTTATATGACGTACATTGACATGTGGTTAATTTATTATGTGATGTCATGATATATATTTAATGCAAATATGTTGATGTTATAACTTATGAGGGTGTTTTATGATGTGAAGCATGTAGTAATCACATGAAGATTTTACGACATGCAAGAGTATGTAGTTCTTTACTACTCAAAATGTGGTGATTAACAATGATGTTATGATGATGACATGTATGAATTGGCATGTGGATTGTTTTCTATGATATTATGATTATAACTAATGCATTAGATGCATGTTGAGATGTTGCGATTGACAGGGAATCCACAAATGGTCCCAGAGAGCCGGTTATTTGATGATCTTGTTGGAGCACATAACTGCGAGGGAGAATATGTAACACCATATGGTTTGGGAACATACTCAATCAACACTACATATGCCATTGGTTCCTTTGTCTTGTATAGCTCTTGATGGATAGCCCTTGAAGGGCTATGGGACCATCTTGAGGAGGCCAAGTTCCTGATATTATAGGCTAGGTGCCTAGTATTGGATTGGGATGCTGAAGTCTGGTGGGAGTGTAAGGACTTCGATGTTTGGGGCTGTGCACCTTAGTAGGCGTGGAGAGAGTGGGCCAACCTTGCGAGATGCTTGCAGTCATTGAGTATTGGGACCAGATGCATGCCTTGGGGTAGATGAGGTCTGAGCCAGGCGCGAGCCTTGGGACCAGACTTTCGCTAGGATACAGACTGATGAGGCTCATGCCTGGTTCCAAAAGTGGGAAAAAGGACAAAGATTCCTTGAGATTTCTCAGGTGTTGTGAAAACTTTCGATGCCTGTTGGTTATACTAGTTCAACAGAGGGTGTAGGGCAAACATGAAGTAATAAATAAATAAATAAAATGTTAAATGATTCAACTTAACTTCAAGACGAAGTTCCTTAAAGAATGAGAGTATGTAATGTCCCTTAATAATAATAATAATATTAAATAATATTAAAAATATAAAAAAAATAAACAATAAATAATAAAAAAAGATAATAATAGTAAATAAATAATAAATAATGAAGAAAATATAATAATAATAAATAAATAACAATACTAGAATTCTAAATAAAAGTAAACTATAAAAATAGTAAAAATAAGTAAAGTTATCAAAAAGTAAAAATAAATAAAATAACAAAAAATTATATTAAGATAATTATTAAATAAGTAAAACTTAAAATAAAAAAATAAAAATTGCATGTTGACACATGGAATGTGTGCATGTGATCCCCTTTCCATTGTTTGGTATGTTTAATAAATGAAGAGGAATGTGAAATTGATCATTCCTTCCCCCATTTTCTGGGGAGAAAAGTGTGGTGAGACAAAGGATTCTCTGGTAGTAGTACGTTGATTGAGGGCTCGGGCGTGGCCAATTGTAGAAAGATTATGTGCAGTTGAGCCTACATTTAGGTGGAGATTTGTCCCCAAAACTTTGTTACGGTTAGCAGGATTCAAATAACATTCAACTCCAAAATTACAAGTAAGGAATATCATCACTACAGGTAAGTTGTTTTTTCTCCTATTTCTAAAAATTCTATGTTAATTAGTTGAATAGAGGTGTATTGATTGTAAATCACATAATTGATCTAATTAATTGCATATTTTAATTTCGGGGTTGTTATAGTTATAGTTAAACAATAGTTAAATATAGTTATGTTATGTTATACAGTTATATATATGTTATGTTATAATTATATATAGTTAAAAATTATATATAAATAGGTTAAATTTTTTTATTATATATAGCGACATGATGTTTTATATAATTAATTAATTAATTAACATTTTTTTCTCGTTTTAGATTTTTAACTTTAAAGATTAATATTTATTTTTAAAATTTTGCTGGGGTTTTTTTAATGGTTTTCTAAGTTATTTTGAAGGTTTTTTTTGTTTTCTTTTTTTGTTTCTTTTGTGATTTTCTAAGTTTTTTTTAAGGGTTTTTTTGTGGGTTTTGTATGGTTGTTTTTTTTAGTTAATTGTTTTTACGGTTTTTCTACATGGTTGCTTTTGTTTTAATTAATTTATTTAATTTTGCCAAAAAAAAGGAAGACAAAAAAGATGGAATATCTACCTTCGTTCGAGCCTTGGGGTCGTTGGCGAGATTGATTTGAATGCTCCATGCTCCAACTGCTCGATCCAGCTCCAATACTCTTGGTTGAGCTATTGTCACACTCATGGCCGAGTTGCTAGTTTATTCACGGTATGTGCAAATGGCGCGCAAACCACAAGAGCGATATTTTGATTAAAAAAAATGGGCTCGATCGAGGTTTTGTTTTTAATCATCGATCAAGCTACCTTTTTATTGCCCAAGGAGCTCGATTAAGTGCTTAAATGTCTCCATCGAGCCATTGGTTTTTCCACCCTAACACACCCTCTTTCGCCAAAAAAAGTAACCCAACTCCATGCTTTCGCCCAATGTTATTAGTTGACTTTATCTTCTAATCTTGATTTTTTCATATATCTTTGAAAAACTAAAGATACCCAAGAAAATAATAAATATCCAAACCCAAATCTAAGCCAAAGGGGGACGACTGCATTGTTAGAGAGGCTGAGTACTATTGTTGGGGAGGGTTGAGTTCCTTTTGCTGAAAAGGGAGTTGAGATTGCAGGAGCACAAGGGTTGAATCTCTTGCTCTACAAGGGTCGAATATCTCGAGTCCAAGGGTTGAACCTTAGTGCCAAAGAGGGATGAGTTTATCAATTCCAAGGACCAAGTTCAGTGGCAAAGAGGAGGGGTTAGAGTTGGCCATATAACATTGGACATGTTTTTTGTGGGAAATAATAGAGAAATGACTGAGAACTATTCTTAAGGGTGTCTAGTTGTACATGTTAAAGAGGCCACGAGTCACTTGTTTGGGTTAGTCGAATTGACTGATATATACCATTTTTCATGGGGCTGATCTTAGTGCATTTCTAAAACGTGTATGGAGCCTACCTAGCAATTCGGGTCACCTATTTTGAGGCTTTATGTACAAGAGTCAAGGGTGTAGTTTGACATGAAGGACTGCATACTAGAGCCACCAAAGAGGACCTCAAATCTGACATTTATATTCTGAATAAATACTAGGTTCCATTATTTTTTATGAGCATTGTAATCCTTGCTAGTTTTGTGAAGAAATGATAATGTCGCTTTGATATTTCACTGTGCTAGATATGTATGTTAATGAGTTGTGTATTTTTTAAGTAAAGGATTACTTTCATACTACTATTGTGAACTCTTTTGGGTTTTCTATATGCTAATGTGTTATTAATTTTGAATTAAGTTTATGAAAGATGCACCTACAACTAATAACATACAAACTATTTGACGACACAACACAATGAAATCCAAGACAAAAATTAGAAATTTTGTGGATTTTCTAAGGTATGCATGTAGGGATATCTTACAGGAACTCCCATTGATCACCTAGTTTAGTTTTCCTAACTTAGAATGCTATAATTTAGGAGATATTCCCCAAGGAAGTTTCTATATTATTTCGCATGCATAGTGTTTGAAGAAATGCCTAAATGGTTTAATGATTCATTGCATACAAATTATTTGATGAAATGCCCAACAAAGAAATTATTTTATGGATGGGGATAGTATTGTTGTATTTAGCATTGTTCTGTGATAGTACTGTTGTAGTCGATCTATGCCTATTTTCATGAAAATCATTTGAAGGAATGAGTTAAAGGTGTTTTACCACAAATTTCATACAAATATTTGATAAAATACCTCAAACACAAAAATAAAATGTTGCATGATTGAGTGGTACATTATAGTTAGTATGTTAAAGAGGAACCAAAGAAGTTTTCTTATTTGATTTCATATAAAATGTTTGATAAAATGTCTACAATAAAAGACTACATAATTGGTTATATGAAAAGAATTTGAAAAAATACTTACAGATAAAATGTTTGACAAAATGTATGATAGATGAAAGCCAACTTTTTGCAAGTGTGGTTAGAATAAATTTAGTAGGGGTATGTGACAAAGAGGTATCATAGCTTATTTTAAATCTAGTAAAAAGAAAAAGAAAATTTTGGGTACCCCATAACCTCTGTAAGTCATTGAGGGAACTCGGTATGTTACACATGGTATCAAAGTTGATTATTAAGCTTGTGAAGAAGAAAACATTTGATACCCCATATCCTTAATCGAGCATTACGTCACTAGGTATGTTACAAAGTGGTATCAAAGCATCATTCAATAGTGGACCTGGATGGGCTCAAGAATAAATGAAATGGGAGTTTGATACTATGTTAGAGAGATAAGGTTCATCATTGCACTTGGATGGGCTTTAGTATAGGAAAGAATTTAAGTTTTAAAGAAATATCTATGCATGCATGTGTACTTATGTGAAATTATTTTGTTGCATATATGAACACATTGACATTACTTGAAGAGTGACTTGAGTTTGTTGCAACATGATAAGCATGCAATAAATTGACTAAATTCCCTAGAGCAACCCAACAAAATTGAAAAACTTGATGGCCAAGTGAGGAAACCATAACTATTAGGGGGAATCTTTTCAAATATCTCTTACTAGTTTTAATACTTTTCTTTAATGTTTTGAGAAGTTGTCATATGTTGATGAGTAATAGCATATGCATGATAAAAGTGCAAGAGATGAAATAACTAAAAAAAAACATGACCATTGAAAAGATGTTAAAAAATGATATGCTAGAAGCATGAAGATTTTCTAATATATTAATGGATGTCCATGCATAAAAAATTATAGTATGTTGTCATAGCATGATTCAGATGAACAATAGTGGTTAATCATGAACATGTTACCATGAAAAGGTTGACAACGTGATTGGGAAACCAATGAAGGTGATGCATGTAGTCATATGGAATCAAGGCTACAGAAGATAGGAGTAGCATAGCCTATGGATAAAATAAATTAAGAGGTTTTCCACTAGTCAGTGGTTTTCTCTAGATAAGTGTTCTAAGAATGATTGATTATTACTCTTAAATTTTATGCACACTAAAAGGATTATTTGAATGCTTGATTAAGAACATGATATGAGTATATGCTTGTGAGATTTCATGAAATAATGATCATGTTCTAAGACAATTGTACTAATATAATGTGTGTTGAGACAACTAATATCCATAGGAGTGTAAGTGGGAGGGACCCCATAGTTGTTACAAGGAAGAAATTTGGTTTGTATTCCTGCTAAGAAGCTGAGAAAAATTATTTCTTTGTTTAATAAAATTGTTATGTTTATTCATGTGATGAAATTCCTAATGAGCTTGGAAGCCTACCTTGCAGTATTGTGTCAGGCCCCAAGAATGTACCAATTTTCACCTTCATAACCCTCCTTTTTACCCTTTGTTTCATAATTTAAAGGCCTTTATTTATACATTCCATAGTCTCTATTATTGCAATCTTGAGAATATGGGTATAGATTTGCTTATCTTTAAAAAAGGTTGATAGATTAAGTTTTAATAGTTAAAATGCTTACATTTAATGTATTCCTAAGGTATTTTATCCTTTATGAGTCATTAACCCATATGAAGTGCAGATGGTACTTGACAGGAAGAAACCTCATACATTTTGGGATTCTTGCACTAGTATGAGGATTCTTGCACTGAGGTTAAAAACATGGAACGTTGGGTAAAAAATCCAATTGGAAAGTCAACTAAGTTGTCAAATATTTTCTAGCATTGAAGACAAATCACGCTATCTTCTCCTGGTCTTTGGAAAAGAACTATTGTTAGGAACTTTCTGTAACTAGTTTTTATCTTAATTTGAATAGAATGGCTCGGTCATAGCCATGATTTGTAATGTAAAATGTCTATATATTATGAGCCATGAGAGAAACTAGGTTAGATGATGTACTATTAAGTTTCAACTATGTATCTCTCAGATCATTTTGGAGTGGACTACTGAGCTCAAGATGTATTAAGGACTGATATTTTCTTAATAAAAAGCTTCAATGCCAAGTTCTCCTTCTATTGTTGCCATATCTTGTTAATGACTTTTGTTACTCTATAGTTTAACTTATTTTTAACGAGGGTATGAGCTGGTTGGTTTGGGCCCAACCAGTCTAGCTCCTTAATCCTCTATTAGATAGTATTGTGGGGATTATTTCTGAAATACATCATAGCGGTGTGCATGTCTATTAACTAAAGCATTGCATCCTTGTGTGATTTGTATGGTATTCACTCATTTCTTCTCAAATATGCTTTCTCATCTGAGGATATAAATTGTGTGTGTGGTATGGATGATCATAGCCCAGATCTAGGAAAGATTCACTGCATACATTTGATATATTTTTGTTTCGATCTATTTGAGTGAGTTGTGTGTAGATCTATTCTCTAAACCATTTATTCATCTCGAAAAGATTTGGTTACTGAGATTTTTCAAATCAGGACTCGCCCTCTATATTTGGTAGGCCTAAGTTTGAAAGCATTTTAAGAAAACATGTACTTAACATTGGTTTATGAAAGATATTCTCTCTAAAATCTTGTTCCATCAATATATCCATATTTTGGGTTATACAAGATCTATTTTGAAATAGTTGTTATCTTTTATATATGACTTGGTAACTGCAAAACTTTCATTTTGAGATCATTGTTCTTTGACAAACTAATCTTAATGAGATTTCCCTCCAAAAACTTTGAATCCTTCTTTATCTAAAACATTAAGGGTATCTTGACTCTTACATGAATATTTTGTAATACAAAGTATTCATATAGCAATAATGAAGCTTATAAACCCTAAATTTTCTTGCAACTATTCAAGTCATATTCAAGAACAAGATTTGAACATGTTCCTCTCTTATACCCAAGATCTGCCTATTGTTATGATATTTTTCTCTTGGGTTAAGTTACAAAGCTACATTGAGGGTAAATTCTAGCATAACCTAGCTATCAATGATTAGTTGGGTTTCAATGAGATTCTCTTACATAAAGTGTAAGAGATCAGTGAGTGCAATTGATTACATTGTGTGATTAATTTGTTTAGTTGGAACATGTGTTGATATGAATGGAAATTGGCATCCACCCATGGTATTCAATCGCCCATGTTATCTACTCACCCATGGAATTTACCTGTGGTATTATAACTAAAAAAAGACTATAAGTAACAAGTCGCATTTTGTAAAAGGAAAAATTGTTCATCATCATGTGGCTTTTACAATTATTCTCTATTTTAATAATAATAAAAAAAAACTTTCTGGTTTTGTTTAATGCGTGTTCTCTTATTTTCTTATGTCATTTCAATTTTCAAATCTTGGGGGCCTTCCCCCCCCCCCCCCCCCCAAAAAAAAAAAAATCCATTTCAATTTTTAGATCTTAGGGACCTCCTCCCAAAATCCAGATAAGTGGTATCAGATTCAGGTTACAACTCCATGGGAATGAGGGTTTGACACATATTTCAGTTTCAAAGTTTTGCAACAATATTCAACAAACTTCATGCACATGATATGACCTCCATAGAACACTTTCCTGGGCAAAGCACGAAGAATTTTATTTTTTATTTTTTTCGTTTTTTGCAGGAACGTTTTGGGAGGTGATTTTGCAGATCATATATGAAACTTTTCGTGATTTTTTTTCAAAAACAAATAACATATCTAGATTCCTTACGAAAAATAGCCAAAAAATAAAATAAAATAAAATAAAATCGGCAGAATCAAAGTCCCAATGAGGGCGATATCGCTGATTTAAAATCAGTTGTGTTGCAGACATTTTTCTAATGGAAATTCATAGATGACATCTCTCCTATATTTTTTTGTATTTTTTGTGAAGAATTTCAGAAAAAAAATATTTATGCGAGCTCCTATTGAAATCACCCAATTTCAAAAAAACAATTGGTCAAATCAAAGTTCAGATGAGGGAGATATCGTTGATTTAAAATCAACTATTTTTTCATAACTTTTGTGACAACATCATAGTTGCACCGTGAATTTGAGTTTCCAGAGTGTTCAGATAGGGATTTCAAACACACAAGAATATGAAGAATGAACATTTTGTTTCCAAAAACAAATTATAATAAATATTCTGAGCTATATTGACTGAGTTATGCCCATTTTAAATTAGTTTTTATATTTGGAGCAGCATTCAAAGCAGTTTCCCTTTGGAGACGTGCCCTCCCACCCCGCTTTAGTAGGAACCTACTTCACATTCATCAGTTTCAACACAGAAACATCTGGCTTGGGTTCTTTGGAGATGTGCCCTCCCACCCCAGGCTATGTAGGCACCTGTTACTTCATCAATAGTCAGCGACATAATTATGGGTCAACCGCACAAAATCCTCGTCATCGAAGTCCATTTGTTAGGCCACACAATGTTAGTATCACAGTTGGTCACAAGCATTACATAGTATATCTATCCTCGGATCTTCGTTTTTCAAGGTTATGCATCATCCACAAACCCACACTTCATCGAAGTCCATTTTCTAGGTCGCACGCTGTCAGTATCATAGTTGGTCACACGAATTACAAGGTATCTCTTTCCTCGGATCTTTGTTTATCACGCTTATGGGTTAACCCCACAAAAACCTTCTTTTAAGTGGCTCTTCATATTCAACAAAGGCTTCTTAGGAGGGAAATTCATGCAATGGGGACCATTTCTTCTTAAGGAGGGAGGAATGATCTGAATGGAAATTGGCATCCATCTATGGTATTCATTGACACATGGTATTGAAAGTAGAATCCACCCATGGTATTGTAAGTGGCATCCACCCATGGTATTCATTCACCTATGGTATTTAGCCATGGTATTGTAAGTGAGATCCATGACATCTTAGAGAAATTATCCAAATGGAAATTGGCATCCACCCATGGTATTCATGCACCCATGGTATTTATACACTCATGGAATTTACTCATGGTATTATAAGTGGCATTCACCCATGATATTCATCCACCCATGGTATTTAGCCATGGCATTGTAAGTGGCATCCACCCATGGTATTTATCCATGGTATTGTAAGTGAGATCCACCCATGGTATGTACCCACATGTCGAATTTATCTGTGGTATTATAACTAAAAAATTACTATAAGTAACAAGTCACATTTTGTAAAAGGACATATTGTCCACCACAATGTAGTTTTTACAGTTATTCTCTCTTTTAATAAAAAATTTCTTGGTGTTTTTGTTTAATGTGAGTTCTCTTATTTTCTTTTGGCCTTTCAAATTTTCAGATCTTGGGGGCCTCCCCTCCTAAGATCCATTTCAATTTTTTAGATCTTAGGGGCCTCCCTCCAAGATCTGGATCACTGATATCAGACTCAAGTTACGACTCTAGGGGAATGAGGGTTTGATGCATATTTCAGTTTCAAAGTTTTGTAAAAATCTTTAACAAACTTCATGCACATGTTATGACCTCCACAAAGCACATTCTTGGGCAAAGCAGGGAGATTTTTTTTTTCATTTTTTTTGCGGAAATTTTTTGGGCAACGAGTTTGCAGATCAAATCTGAAACTTTTGGTGCAAAATTTACAACAACAATAATAGATCTGGATTCCTTGCGAAAAAATACCCAAATTTAAAAAATAAATAGGTCGAATCAGAGTCCATATGAGGGAGATATCGCCGATTTAAAATAAGTTGTGTTGCAGAATTTTTTCTGAGAGCAATTCGTGGATGGTTTCTATCCTATCACTTTTTGCAGTTTTTGTGCAGAATTTCAGGAAAAAAATTACTGTAGATCTGAGATCGTCTTGAAAAATAACCCAATATCAAAAAAACAATTGGTCGAATAAGAGTTCGAATGAGGGAGATATCACTAATTTAAATAAGTTATCTTTTTAGAACTTTTGTGATGACAGGATAGTTGCAGCGTGAATTTGAGTTTCCAAAGTGTCCAAATAGAGATTTCAATTACATGGGAAAATGTAGAATGGTCATTCTATTTCCAAAAATATGTTATAATAAATATTCTGAGGTATATTGAATGAGTTATGCCCATTTTAAATTAGTTTTTTTTTTTTTTTTTGGAGCAACATCCAGAGCTAGTTCCCTTTGGAGACATACCTTCCCACCCCGCTTTAGTAGACACTTTTTATTCTCTCTTTTAATAGAAGTTTTTATTTTATTTTTTTTAACGTGTGTTCTCCTATTTTCTTGTGGCATTTCAATTTTTCAGATCTGGGGGGCCTTCCCCCCACCCCAAGATCCATTTTAATCTTTTAGATATTGGGGGCCTCCCCCAAAGATCTGGATCATGTGTGGAGCAAGTATCTTTGAGTTTTAAATAGACTTGTGAAAAGGGTTTGATTGAGAATTGATTCATTATTTTTTTATTGTCTTCTAGGATTTGGTTCTTATGAGGCCCCCAAGGTTTGGATCATGTGTGGAGCAAGTATCTTTGGTGTTTAAATAGACTGGTGTGAAAAGTGTTTGATTGAGAATTGATTCATTATTTTTGTTATTGATCTTCCAGGATTTGGTTCTTATTCTTAGGACTAGTTTTATTTTCTTCCTTTTGCAAATATTTTTCTTAGGCACAACTTCATATCTTTGGTTTGAAGACATTTTTGTGTTTGAGAAAGTAGAGTAGAGCGAGATCTCTTTTTATTATGCAATTTTATGCATTTGATTAACACACTAGGATTTCCACTCTTTACTTTTGAATACAGAGGAAATGAGAAGTTGAAGTAGTGCATGAATCAGGAGCACGAGACAAGTGAGTAGTGCACAAATTCGAAATACAAAGGAGTGTGAGTTAAGATAGTGCAAGAATGTTTTAGAGACCCGTGTGGATTTATTTAAGCATTCTATTGGAATTATTGGATTGAGGCTTGTTCTCCTTTTAAAATTTATTGATCATTCATTCAGTTTGAAAATCAAATTGCTTGATGAATTGATGAGTAAAGTAGCTAATCTTCAAATTGATCAATGTGTTTTTATTTTAATAAATTTGCCATAACAATAGTGCAAGAAATGAGGATAAAGTTTCACCTTTTGATTTTAGAACTTAGAAGATAGGTTATGTTGGTTTGGAAATAGGAGTACGTTTTGAGGGTTTCTAGAGTCTTTTGGCATTACTTATGTTATGCCTCAAATCTTACGAGCTTCGAATTAACAAACAAGTGTTGAGTCATCTATATCAGCAATATTAACACCCAACATTTTGGTGTCATTGCCGTGGAGGTGTTTGAAGAGATTCTGGTGAATTATAACTAAATTCTTTCATCAGTAGAGGTGAGTTTTGCATTGTTTTTGTTAACAGTGTGCTTCTATTGTTGTGTGTTAGTAGAGGGATAATTTATTTTTAATGATAAAACTTTTGTAGGTACAATTTTTTGAGATAGTTGCGCCATTTAAATTGAGCTAAATTCTGACCAACAATTATTTTTATAGTTTTGAAATTTTTTGATTGGATTTTATCTTTTTTTCTTTTCTCTTAAACATAAATGACTACACGTAAAGGAAAAAAACCTAGGAAAGGTAGGCCTAAAACTAATAATTTGGAAAGTTATAATTCTCATATTGGATTTGTTGCAAGGCAACTCACCAAATCTACTCAAACCAATCAAGATGGCAAGTTATAGTTGGATTATGGAAGCAACAGTTCAGGTTTTCTACAACAACAATAAGAAAGAAGGTAATTTTTTCATGTGGAATTGAAATTATTAAGTCTTCATTCAGCACAGGGTTTAGTTTATTTGGAGGAGGAGGCATCGAACACTGTGATAATGGCACTAGTGAAGGGACTGGTGAGACTAATCCACGAAGAGGAGATGGAGGAGTTGGAAGGAATGACCAAGGGGAACTCACTTTTGAATTCCCAGTTGTAGACCCTAATGCTAATGTGTAGATGAAAAACATTCCACCTTCAGTTCTTCCCCACTTTCATGGTAAGGTGCATGAAGATCCTGATGCCTTTTTGTTTGAGTTTGAAATTTTGTGTAGAAGTTATGATTACTCTACAAATGCCCAAAAATTAAAACTCTTTCTCGCAACCCTTAAGGATTATGCTTTGCATTGGTTTATGGGGTTGGGGGGAAGCACTATACGTACTTGGGATCAAATGAGGAGATCTTTTCTAGGGAAATATCAAGAGTATTGTAAAACATGTGAAATGCAGGATGAGATTTTCACAATTGCACAACGTGAAGAAGAAAGCTTATAGGATTATCTCAAGAGATTTTTATATATTCTCCAAAGTTCCAAGCATAAATTGGATCCTAGTACTACTAGGACATTTTTTTAAGAGGATTTTTGGATGAATTTATGATTATTTTGATTTTGTTAGCACAGGGAGATATTTCTCAATTAAAGTTTGATGACATTTGTGATCTTTGCAGAAAATATTCACGTAATCATTCTAGAACTGGTAGGGGATTAAGAAGTGGTTTGAAGAATGTTTAGTATGGAAAAATTGATGTTGTTAGAATGCAACTTGAACATAAAATGGACGACATGAAAATTGAATTAATGAATACTTTTAGTAGGCAAATTGATTTTGTAAAATTTCAAAGAAAATTAGAAGATGAACATGCTACCTTATCCATTTTTTGTCCAAAATGTAGGAAAAACATCCTTTACATGAATTTCTTGTAGATGTCCATGCTATTAAAAGTTGTGTTGTGTGTGCAGGTAAACATCCTATAGAAGAATGCCCATCTGCATTAGTATTGAAAGCAGTATTTGAAGGGGAGAATTTGGTACCTGAACCATTGCATGCCATGGGAATGAAGAAGAATTGGCAATAGGTAGGTACATGTACACATTATGAACCTATACCTTATTTTCCTAATTTTCATAGTCAGTTACAACACCCATATCAAAATTGGAACTATTCTCCTCAATGGAAACCAAGGTACTCACAACAGTTTGGTCAATCTCCCCCTTGGCAGCAAGGGTGGAGGGGGCATTTACAACCTTAATTTTCATACGCAATGCTAGTGTAACAATCTTATTCTACACCATATTAATCTTTTTCACAGGCTTAACCTTCATTTCTAGCTGGCCTACCACAATAGGCATAACCTATACCACCTATGCCACCTTCGTTTCAATTTCCACCACCTTTTAGCCGACCTCAGTTGCCCACACAATCGGTACCTAATCCAAATAATAAGGTGGTATAGTAGATTCATTATGTTGAACCACACCCTTCCCCACTTATCAGATCATGGCAGTTCGGGCCTGTGACCTTCGACTGAGATCAGGAAAGGTGATTGAACCACAAAAGAAAAAAACCCTCATTTGTTGTCATCGAGGAGAGACATGAGGAGGAGGAAACTCCTAATCATACAAATGATGACACTAGGGTACAACCTATTCCCGTAAACTCAAAGTCCCTACCATCTTCTTCAAACCCACCTCCCTATCCAGAGAGGTTGGTTTTGGAGAAAGTCATTCCTCCCCCCCCCCCCCCCCCCCAAAGTTTGACTTGGCTGCTGAGTTGAGGAACATCTATATTAATATTCCTCTACTTCAAGCTTTAAAAGAGATCCCCATTTATGCCAAAACTATTAAGGATATTTTTATCAAAAATCCAGGAAGGAAGAGAGAGAAATCCCATACTATCCAGTTTGTAGGTAAGGAAGCTGGATTGCTGACAGGACATACTTTTGTAGACAAATATACATATCCTGTCTATTTGTCTCTACACAAATTGGTGGAATTCTATTCCCCAATGTTTTGATTGACCTTGGAGTGGTCATAAATGTGATGACTTGGAAGACTATGGAGAAAATTGGGCTGAATCACATATATCCAACTCCCATTGTGTTGGAATTAGCTAACTGATCTAAAATTAAAACAGAGGGTGTATTGGACAATGTGATCATCTCAATATATTCATTGGAATACCATGTAGACTTTATTTCCCTACAACCCAAAACTTCTAACGAGGGGCACCCTTGATTCTGGGACCACCATGGCTTTCCACGAATTATTCTTACATCGGTTTTTGCTCCGACGACATGTTTATTACACATGGGGACTCTAGGATGAAGATCACCTTGTATCCTCATGCTATATCATTCAGGAGCTTTGTGATATTTTATGGTTAGATGATTATAGAAGTGGCGAGGAAATTCAGTCCCTCTCTATGATAGACTAGATTCATCAGTATGCTAAGTATACTAAGGAGATCAGACCTGTGAATTTCTTAGTAACTTGGATACTATGTAAGACTTTGAACTGATTCATTAGATATTTAGTCCAAGTTTCCAAGAAATTTGTGGTTCACAATCCTCATCACCTCTACAAAACTTGATAGTTACCACAGACATTCATGAACCTAACATTGCACTTGTTGAGGTGAGTCCAAGAAAATCCTTACATATTAGTTCAAAGTTTAACCCATCTCAGAAAGAGAAACTTGTGAAATTGTTGTGGTATCACAATCCCAACTGCATGCATGATATCTGGTTTGGTACCTATTAGATAAAGTAGACTGCCAATCATAGACTTATACTCTGGTTGGTTTATTGCAAGAGAATCATAATTAGAACCAAACTGAGGCTACATCCTACCATCATGGGAGTACATACAGGTTTTCATTCATCCATCCCATACTTCTACAAAATTTGCTTGAGATATTTTGTTTGTGAGAGAAAGATGCCATCTTTTTCTTGTTGTACTTGTAGACCAAGAAAATAGGTTAGTTCCCCAAGTAAAGACATTTCAAATTCTTGTTGCATAACAAAAGCAATGTTTTGACTCATATATTCTTCATTACTGCCAAAAATGATATCATCAACATAAACAACAATAATTAGCAGTTTATCACCCTCAATTTTTGTGTACAAGTTGTTGTCTGTGGATCCTTTTGTGAAACCTTGTTGTTGAAGATATTTGTCAAGATGATAATACCATGCCCATGGAGCTTGTTTTAGCCCATATAAAACCTTTTTTATTTTTCATACAAGATTTTCATCATTCCCCAAAATGAATCCTTCTAGTTGTTCAATATATACTTCTTCTTCTAGATCTCCATTAAGGAAGGTAGATTTTACATCCATTTGATAAACTTTGAAATTTCAAAAACTTGAAAATGCAAGAAACATTCTTATGGCTTCAAGTCTGGCTACTGGTGCAAATGTTTCTTCAAATTCTATACCTTCTTGTTGAGAATAACCTTTACAAACAAGTCTAGCTTTGTCCCTAATGACTTCTCCATTTTCATTCAACCTATTTTTGAAAATCCATTTTGTCCCTATAAATTTTTTATCATGAGACCTTGGAACCATTTTCCAAGTATCATTCTGATCAAGTTCTTCATTCATGGCATTAACCCAACATTCATCTTTACTAGATTGATTTACATTTTGTGGTTAAATGGTGGATAATAAAGCTAGATAACTAGAAGATCCTACAATACTTCTTCTTGTTTGTACCCCAGATTCATTTTCTCCTAGAATTTGAGTTTCTGGATGATTCTTTTGAGCATACCTATATGGAACCTTTTCTTTGTCTGATGTATCTTTTGATATTGCTTCATTAGTTTCTTCTTCCATATCATTGTGACTTGATGTTGGAAATCATTCATCATCATCATCCTCTTTTGTTGATGTTACCTGTTTGGGCCTTGTGCATGCTTCATCAATCACAACATCAACGCTTTCAACAATTTTCCAAAGTCTCTTATTGTAACATTTGTATCCTTTAATTCTAGATGAGTAATCAAGAAGTATCCCTTCCTCTGCTCTAGCTTCAAACTTACCAAGTTTTTCATCATTATTTTTGATGAAGCATTTGCTTCCACAAAACTCTAAAATGCTTTACAGTGTGAGGCTTACCATAGAAAAGTTCATATGGAGTTTTATCACTATTTACTTGAACATGAGCCTTGTTGAGAATATTTACTATAGTATGTGCAACTTCACCCCAGAAGGTGTCAGGAGTTCCAGACTCATCAAGCATAGCACGAGCCATTTGTTGAACAGTTCTATTCATTCTTTCTGCCGTGTCATTTTGTTGAGGAGTTTTAGCTACAAAAAAATGTCTTTTTATGCCATCTTATTCATAGACATCGAAGAATTCATCTGATATGTACTCTCCTCCTCGATCAGATATGCGACATTTGATTTTTATATCTACTTCATTTTCAACTAATGCCTTGAAGACCTTAAATTTATCAAATTCTTCATCTTTGTGTTTCAAAAGACCGATCCAACACATTCTAGAAAAGTCATCAATGAATAAGGTATAGTATTGTTTTCGACGAGGTGAATTTTTCCTTACTGGTCCACACAAATCAGTATGTATAAGTTCAAGAGGCTTACCTACTAATCCTTCTTTGACATTGAGTTGAACTATAGTTTTACTTACCAAATTGGCATGACTTACATATGGTACTTTCTGGTATGGTGATGTAGGGTAGATCACGAACAACTTTGAGCCTGCTTGATTTTCTTATTTGAGAGAAGCTTAGATGTCCCAACCTTCTGTGCCATAACCAATTTTCTTTTGCCTTTCCTAGGTAACATTGTTCTTGGCCACCTTTCAATATATACATATTGCTCGGGGTTCTTGTTCCTTTTATTATGGTCTTTCCTGTGTCAAGTTCACGAACCACACATTCTTGTGATCGGAATACCACCTCATTTCCTTGATCACACATTTGGCTAACACTCAACAAGTTATGTTTTAATCCATAAACATACATAACATTACCAACTTTAACTTTTTCTTTTAGAAAAGAAAAACCTTTACCCTAATGTCAACATGTGAGTCATTTCCAAAAGTGACATTCTTTTCTTTCTCTAAAGCATTGTATGAAATAAGTTTATCTTTATCACCTGTCATGTGTTTTGATAATCGTGACATTCTTTTCTTTCTCTAAAGCATTGTATGAAATAAGTTTATCTTTATCACTTGTCATGTGTTTTGATAATCCGATATCAATGTACCATTGGTTTTCTTTTCCTTCTCCAAACAATGCTATGCCACAACTTTCAGACTGTAACTCCCTCCTTTTCCATACCTTGGAATTTGTTGATAGTTTCTCCTTTTGATATGTTGGTTGTAATTTGTTCCTGCATTCAGATTCTTCATGAACAAATTTATTTCAAACTGAGCGTTAAATTTTATTGATAAGAGGTGAGAAGATATTATAGGAGTTCTTCTTGACTCATGTCTCATTCCTTTGTTTTCTTGCTTCTCTAGTCATGATAGTTTTGTATGCAACACATTAAGCAGCCTTATGACCAAAATTATGACATGAGAAACATTGTCCATTAAAGAAGAAATTTATGTGACCATAGAATCTTCTGGTGTTTTTTACCTTTTGACTGGAGCTTTTGTTGTTGTTCATCCTTGGATTGGAGTGAACATGATTTACCTATGGAATGCCTTTATTCTTTTGTTAAGGACTGTAGTTCTGCTAGTTGGGTTTTTTTTGGGTAGCGAAGGTCCCGCGTAGTAGTTTTGGGGCATAGAGCCTATAAATTATGATAAAAATATTGTAAAACTCCAAAATATGTGGAGCAAAAAATGTAATAGATCGAGTTAAAGGGTTGTCCGCCTAAGAAATAATATAGAATAATAGGAAGTAAGTCAGATTGTCCATGGTCCGTGGACCATAGGAATGTATAAATAGAGCGAGGCTCTATGCGTAGAAGGTAGCTTTTTGATATGTACTTTTGGATCTGAATGGTAATGGGTTTTTGCGGAGAAAAGTCTTGAAGCATCTGTAAGTCCGAGTCGAGGGTGTTGGTAGGTAGATAGAGGCTCTGCAGCTGTGTGCACAGAGGCCTAGTACAGTCCGCAACTGTGTGCACAGACCCCTGTAGCTGAGTGCGTAGAGCATATTTAGATGTATTGGTGAAAGAATTGAATAAAGATAAGTCGATTCTGAAATTCTGTGTAAAATCTGAATTATTGTAGATCTGGTTAATTTATATAACTGTTTGATCTATGCGCGTATGCTTGTGTTATGAGTTTATGCCAATATGTATTTTTCCTAGGTGTGCGAACAGGTTATTTTTGTTAAATGTTTGCTTAAAGACCATCAAAAGTAGATCGAATCTATAACAACGCATTAATAAGTGTTGAGGGGTTCTGGGTCCAAATCTACGCGGGGCAGAGTGGCGCGAAGCTGCAGAACGGTGTGCGACCCTTCCAAACCACGTCAAGACATCCCAAGGGTGTGGAAACCTAGTTCCAGCACCCTCCCCTGCTACCTTGGGTGAGACCTCAGTCCGCGCTCTGCGGGTTGTTGCTGAAAAGGCTGTTAGCCACGGGATTTTTTTGGCTAAATAACTCTTCTGAACCTAGGTCATGCCCATATATGCCAACAAATGGTTCTGTTGTCGGGACCAGGATCTACCTAAGGGGTGTTTGATGTCAGAACACTGAAATCCTACAAAGAAAGAGCTTGAAGAGTGATTGGATCAGGAGCAGTACAAGGTGATAGAACACCGACGTGTAAGCCAAAGGTTAAGAATGACGAGCGTGATCCAGCTTCCGGTATTCAAAGGAGCTGGAAGCGAAGATCCAGAACAATTTTGGTTTGTGGTAATAGTGGTATTGGAAGCACATGGAGTCACAGATGATAACATCAAAAGGGCTACCTTAGTTAGTGCGTTGAAGGACCAAGCGCTGACATGGTATATAAAGTACTCAAGTGATAACCCGAACGCGGGAACAACATAGATCTAGACCGAATTAAAAAAAGAATTTAGCCGACCAAAATTGGAAACACAGTCGATCATAGGGTTCAAGGAAATCGCGATGATTCCTCGTGAAAATCTGTGGGATATAGATCAAAGATTGAAAAGTACAATCCATGAGGCGAACATGACACTGTCGGATGCACAGCACTGTGTGTGGTTTGTGGCATCCCTGACACCACATCTAAGGACGGTGCTATCATAGCAAAAGATCTCAACCCAAGCCGAAGAATTAGAGACCGCGATGAGATTTCACAAAACCCAATATAGGATTCGGGGTTGGGACTTCAACAAATCCACGTGCAAATACAAAACCTGTGTTTAGAAATGCAGAAGTTAAAACAAGAACAAGCACCCCACCTAGAAGCCCAGGAGGAATTATGGTGTATAAATTGTAGAAGCCAGGGTCATGATAAAGATCATTGTCTAGTCTTTGTGAACTATGTGGCAGTGGGGGGGCTAACGCCATTGCGACGAGAGGTACAGGCAGGGCCAAGCGCGGCGCCCGTACTCTAGTGTGCGACATGTCAGGAGGGAGGAAAGAATGCCACCAAAAACTGCCATCTATTACAAAAAATGAGACAACCACCCCCCCAAGTGGCTATTTTGTAACTTTTACAGATTGGTGGGCCACAAGGAACGAGACTGCCATAGTTACCAATTATTGATGGACTAGTCAACTGCTTACAGAATGCAGACTGAAGTGCGAGGTCGAGATCTAGCCACAGTGATAGAGCGCGATGGGTTCCATGGACGTGGACGTGGATGGGGAGGAATGGGGCCAGGAAGGGGTCGCGGACAACTCATCTGTTACAACTGCGGAGGACAAGTCACTACGTGCGGGAATGATCCAATCCAACCAGAATATCATGCCCTTACTGCGAACAATTCGACCATGAACTGATAGATTGCCCCACACTGATAGCACAGATCTGTGAGAAAAGGGTAGCACAACCTACAATGACACAAAACGTCCAAATGATGAGGTCTGAACCATGCGAAGAAGATCCCAACGTAAATATGGTACTCAGAAGTGGCGCGGTCACAAGAGAAGATAAGGGGAAACCAACCAAGGAGGACGTAGGAGTTTACAAGGAGACAGGTCTGGAAGTTAGGGAGAGCTTCATGAAGGTCTCTACCCTAGGTAGTAGGGATCAATCCAAGCTAGAAAGGGATCCCTCGATGCTGACTACCTTTTTAGAGACATGCATGAAATTGCTTTGTGACAATAGAGCGGTTAAGGGCTTGCAATAATTGATAAATAGGTGTGCAGGGTAAAGCGAACCTTGCGTGATTCAAAAATTGGGAAAACATGCATCGTGGACTGGGTGAGAAATGCAGTTAATAGCACAGATTGGTGACTATGAGATGGATCAGATCATTCTGGAATTGGGCTCAGACGCAAATGTACTACCTAGCAAACGTGGGAGCGCATGGGCAATCCCACATTGCAATGGTCTCCTATTCAATTGAGGATGGCGAATAAATAGAAGATCCTATCCATGGGAAGACTGCAAGGGATCATGGTATATATAGAAGGCGCCAGCACTCGAACGAACTTCGAGGTAATCAAAATTATGGATGAAAGTAGCCCTTACCCTGCATTATTATGAATAGACTGTGCCACTGACATGAATAGAGTTATTAATTTAAAAAAGCGGAAAATGATCTTTGAGAAGAAGTCGCTCCATGTAGTCACTCCGCTAGACTCGATAGAAGGACCGCGTTACACTGAACCCATGCACGAAGAAGGAAATGATGATGAATTAGATTGTATTTATAAAATCACTGTACGACATCAAGTATGGGACAATCCAATGACGAAAGGAAGAATATCATGGGAACATGCAAAATCCTTCACCAAAGATTCGGATGAAGAAGATGAGCAATGTCGTAACCTGATGAATGGGGTAACCACGTTAAACTGCAATGTGGTGACTAAATCGTTGTGTTGCATTAAAGAGAAAGATCGTGAACTACCGATGTATGATGAGCTAATAGTAGTAGATGAATTCTTGATCAAATTTGAAAGCACAGTACCAGAGCACCAACAGTTCGATGCGTTGAAATGGGCATTGCGTGTGACGCTTGCGCGTTGGTGGGGCACACATGAAGGAACCTTCGAGCATTAGTGCAACTGTAGGCGAATGATGCAGATAAGATTTGGGAGGCTGGAACTATGCACAACAGAGAAATACGTTGGACGTGATGATCCGTGCCTGCACCTGACCAAATGGGTCCAATCCTATGGAGAAGAGCCTCAACAGGAGTGGGTACACTTATTTTATCATACCTTGGACGTCATCCCAAGGAATTGGTATACTAAAACAGAGCTCCGACATGGCACAGGTGAATGGGATATCCTGCGTGAAGGGTTTCTGTAAATGTTCCTCTTTGAGGATCAATGGATGGATACTATGGACGATGGGTTGCAAGTGGTAAAGGCCACTATTTTCAAAATACCATCGCAACGAGGAGAAATCGTGCTGCTAGACTAGTCGTGACAGTTGAGCCAGGCCTTGGAGTGTTACAATGTGTAGGTAGAAGATGTTGAGGATGACCCTAGAAACATCAATATTCCAGAAATAGAGGGGAGTCACGAGGTGCATGGACCAGCAATCGAGGATCCAGACATTACTGCGCCACTGAAAATGAAACAAGTAAACATCAAAACGGCGGACGGGCTGAAGTATGCAACACTGGGAGACTATAGGGACGATGCCATGATGGAAAAGGTGGTCGAGTTGCTTCGAGAATATCAAGATTTATTCCCCGCAAAAATCACGGAGTTAAAAGCGATCCTTGGTGACCTGGGAATGATGAAGATAACCCTGAAGTTGGATGCAAAGCTAGTTAAGCAGCGGCCTTACGGGTTGAATCTAAAATACAAAGAGAAGGTCCGCAAAGAGTTGGATAAGATGCTTGCTGCAGGAATAACTGAACCGGTAGAAGAGTCCAACCAGGTAAGTCCTATGGTTGTGCAAGAGAAGAAACAAAAGGGTGAAATTAGCATCTACGTCGACCTCAATAAACTCAATGATGCATGTGTCAACGATCCCTTTCTGACGCCATTTACAGACAAGGTACTGGAAAATGTGGGAGGTCAGGAAGCCTACTCATTCACGAACGGTTTCTCAGGTTACCACTAGATTAAGATCGCGCCAGAGGACAGGATTAAGACAACTTTCGCCACCAAGTGGGGTTTTTTTCAGTATAGATTGATGCCCTTTGGACTAAAGAATGCATCGGTGATATTCACCTGCGTTGTGGTAGCTACATTCAAAGAGTTTATACACAAGTTCTTAGAGGTATATCTTGACGATTGGACCATATTTGGGTTAGTTAAGAAACATACCGCGAGCTTATGGTTAATGCTGGATACTTGTCGAAGGCACCATATTGCACTTAATCTAAAGAATTGTACTTTCCTCGTCTCCCTTCGGGAGCCTACTTGGCCATGTGGTTTTTAAGCAAGGTCTGATGGTGGATCTGACGAAGATCGCTACCATACTCAATCTGCAAGCACCGTGAAGTGTCAAACAACTCTACGCCACATTGGGACACACTGGTTACTATCGAAAATTTATAAAAAGCTACACGCAGATCACGGCACTAATGGAACAGTTACTGAAGAAGGATGCTACATATTTCTAGAATGAGGAATGCAACAGAAGTCTAGAAATTCTTAAGGAAAAGATGGCATCAGCCCCTATATTGGTCTTTCCGAAATGGGACATCGAATTTCATGTGCATGTTGACGCGTCATGTATTGCATTGGACGCGGTACTCACTCAAGAAGGAGCGGAGGAAATTGATCATCTGATCGCATTCGCAAGTCGATGATTGTTAAAAGCTGAGAAGAACTACTCCACTACTGAGCGAGAAGGATTGGCGATGGTATATGCGCTCCAAAAATACGCCACTATCTGCTCGGAGGACACTTTAAGATGTATACTGACCACTCAGTGCTCAAATACCTAGTGAATAAGCCTGTGTTGGGGGGGCACATTTTTAAGTGGTTGCTATTATTCCAAGAGTATGACTTCGAAGTCGTCATAAATCCCGAACATCTGAACGCAAGCCCAGACCACCTATCTCGAATTGAGAATGGCGAAGAGCCCACAAACTTGGAGGAAGGACTACCAGATGCACAGCTGTATGCAGTGCGCGTCGTGGATGGCCATTTTGAGGACATAATCCACTTCTTAACCACAAGAACCTCGCCACATGGACATTCCATTCAACAGAAGAAAGAATTGGTAATACACGCAGAAGACTTTACTGTTATTGCAGGACACCTCTACAAGATGGGAAACGATGAAATATTACGCAGATATGTACCTGAATTCGAGCAAGGACAGATCCTAGTCAAAGCACATGGAGGGGTTGCTGGAGGACATTATGCAGGTCACACCACAACACAAAAGATTCTTCGTACAGGACTATGGTGGCCAACTCTACATCAAGACTCGAAAGCATATTGTCAGGCTTGCGATGTATGTCAACAAACTGGGAAACCATCGCGAAGGGACGAAATTCCGCTCAATCCATAGATGACACTACAACCATTCGAGAAGTGGTCAATCGACTTCGTGGGACCTATTGTACCTCAAGGGAAGATGGGTGTGCGCTATATCATCACCACGACATAATATTTGACCTGGTGGGCAGAAGCATAGCCGGTTAAGGACTACACAGTTGCTACAGTGGCGAAATTTTTGTTCGAGAATGTGTTGACATGGTTTGGATGTCCCAAAATTCTAATGAGCAACCGGGGAACGCACTTTCTGAATGAAACAATCAGCGTACTCACTGAGGAATTTCAGATATATCATCAACAGAGTATGCCATACCATCCGCAGGTGAATGGGATCGTCGAAGCATTCAACAAAATTTTGGAGACTACGTTGACTAAGGTCTCTAACGCGCAACGAAACGATTGGGACTTGCACATCCTTGCTGTGCTATGGGCTTACCAAACCACATGCATGAAGTTGACGGGCCAGACACCTTTCCGGTTAGTCTATTGTAACAAAGTCATTATGCCCATGGAATATATTGTACCCAGTTTACGAATTGTGGCAATAATAAGCATGCCCGACCACGGGGCTTTGGAGGAATGGCTTGTGCAACTGGAGGAACTTGAGGAGGAATAGTTTTTGGCCAGATTCCATCAGCAAGTACAAAAACAATGAGAGAAAGCGTGGCATGATCGCCATATCAAGGTGCGCACTTTCCGGGAGAATGATATAGTATTACTATATGATAGCAAGTACGAGAAATTCCCTAGCAATCTCCAAATGCATTGGTTGGGTCCCTATGTAGTCAAAGAAGTTACATATGGAGGCATGGTCTAGCTTGTTAAGCTTAATGGAGACCCCTTCCCTAGATGAGTAAATGGTAGTCACCTAAAGCTCTACACGAGTGGTTCGATCGCCTGACTAACCGACTGAAGGATAGTCTCACCGCTCCAGCCAGTTGAAAGAGAGCGCAAGATGATAAAGCAGTCTGGGGGGAAGCTGTGCGACCACCGGGGTGCACGTGGATATGGTTTTTCACAAGGGTCGTGGTTGCGCGAAAAGGGATGCGCTGCTACATTGACAAACAGAGAGGTTACCGTTGCTGTCACTATTCCTGACAAGATGTCTGAGTTACAACAAAAGGGAGCTAGCAGTGGGCAATTAAGAGACAAGGTATGAACCGGATTTGGAACGATCTGCCACAGGCTTACCATGAGAACACCGGAAAAGGCGAGAGCCAACGAATTTGAATTTCAAAACACTTATAAATCACAGGGAGGCCTTCACGGAACAAGCTGCACTTCTGAGAACCTTAAGCTATTGTGCTTTCCCATTTCTATGGAAATCTTCATTATCTATGCTCAAGGAGTAGGGCCGAGAGTTGTGATATGGCCAAAGATGCCGGGCCTTCTGAAGAATATGATGGGGACAGCTGCGGGCACTGCGCAGAGTTCAACATCAATGGGAGGGGATGTGCCGGAAGTTGATAGACACGAAGCAGAACTGTTTTGGATGATGTCACCTTACCCATGGGCCGGTCAGCGAACCATAAGGGATAAAGGACAAGTTGTGAATACGGAGTTGGTGGAATTGCAGTTAACAGGTCACCTCGGATGTACCTTGAAGATTGGGATCTCATAGACCACAGCAATGGTCTTGCAAAATTGCCACACAAGCTGCAACAGACAATGCGAAGAGAAGATACAAACTTAGAAATTCGTTGTGTTGGTACAAGGTGGTCCCGTATGCGGCACCTCAGCTAGAGCTAAAATCCTATAAGGGGGTTTTCTGTGTTAACCGAGCATAGCAGAATGAGCATTATCAGTTGCAAGAATTGGTAGAACCCATGAAGCAAGAGCTGGAAGCAGTGTTGTAGAAGACGAAGAAGGAGCAGTAGAACGAAGGACGTCACTCACAAAGAGGTGAACCATGGAGCCTAGGCAGTGCATCTCGCCACACCAACGAGTGACTCGGGCCGAGTCATGATGATTGTGTTGGGGGCCTGTTGGGTAGTGGAGGTCCCGTGTAATAGTTTTGGGGCATAGATCTTATAAATTAGGATAAAAATATTGTAAAAACTCCGAAATATGCGAAGCGTGAAATGTAATAGATCGAGTTAAAGGGTTGTCCGCACAAGAAATAATATAGAATAATAGGAAGTAAGTCGGCTTGTCCATGGTTTGCGGACCATCGGAATGTACTTTTGGATCTGAATGGTACTGGGTCTTTGAGGAGAAAAGTCTTGAAGCATCTGTAAGTCCAAGTCGAGGATGTTGGTAGGTAGATAGAGGCTCTGCAGCTGTGTGCACAGAGGCCTAGTAGAGTACGCAACTATGTGCGTGGACCCCTGCAGCTAAGTGCGCAGGGCAGATCTGGATGTATTGGTGAAAGAATTGAATAAAGATAAGTTGATTCTGAAATTCTGTGTAAAATCTGAATTATTGTGGATCTGGCTAATTTATATAACTGTTTGATCTATGTGCGTATGCTTGTGTTATGAGTTTATGCCAATCTGTATTTTTCCTAGGTGTGTGAACTAGTTGTTTTGGTTAAATGTTTGCTTAAAGACCATCAAAATTAGATCGAATCTATAACAATGCATTAATAAGCGTTAAGGGGTTCTGGGTCCGGATCTACGCGAGGCAGAGTGGCGTGAAGCCGCAGAATGGTGCTCGACCCTTCCAGACCATGTCAAGACATCCCAAGGGTGCGAAAGCTTGGTTCCAACACCCTCCCTTGCTACCTCGGGTGAGACCTCAGTCCGCGCTCCACGGGCTGTTGCCAAAAGGGCCAGTAGTCACGGGATTTGTTTGGCTAAATAACTCTTTCGAACCTGGGTTAGGCCCATATAAGCCAACAATTTACTGCATTACTGAAGCTTTGCTAATTTATTTTTGTTGTATTACTAAAGCTTTGCTAACTGGTTTTTACTACATTTATATAGCTTTCAGTGGTGGCTGAAGACTTTTCTCATTGAGATGTTTCTATAGTGTATCCAAGACCTGTCTTCATAAGAGGAGAGTGTTGTACCATGATAATTTCATCTAAGGTTTCAGATCCTTTAGAAAATCTAAAAATCATAGCTTTTATTCTCTCAAGTTCCTTTCTTAGACTTACTACTTCACATTCTAACTTCTCAGTATGCTTTTCTTTTTCTATGAGTTGATGCTTCAAAGTATCTACAACTACTTTGTTTTCTTCTAAGAAAATTTTGAGTTGAGTAATTTCTTCAAAGAAATCCTTTTCTTCTAATGCATCCACAAATTTATCATTAGACTCATTAGTATTTTTCTCAAAAGCCATGAGTAATTTAAGATCTTGATCAGATTCACCTTCTTCACTATTTGACAAGCCATCACTATCTTCATGAGTATAATAACTTCTTCTACTGTCAAATCATCTCTTATTACTTTTTGCAGAATCCTTCCCTTTGTCATGGTTGTCTTTATGAGGACATTTAGCAGCATAATGACCAACTCTACCACAAGCAAAACATTTGAAGGGAAGCTTACCTCTGAACCTTCCGTTGCCCAGTTGAAGTTTCTTTACAAAGTTCACCTCATCTTCTTCTGATATGTATCCCGATTCCTTGCGTTCCTCCTTTTCTTTTCCTTTTGCAAATGCTCTAAATGTGGCTTCTATGACTTCTGAGGGACCTCCTTTCCTCATTTCAAAATTAGTCAAGATCCCATGAAGTTGAACAACAGTAAGAGTTTGTAGATCCTACTTCTCTTCAATGGCATACACTTTTGACTTGGATTTAGGAGTTAGAGATCTTAGGATTTTCTTCAATAAAGTAGCATACTTTATTTCTTCACCTAGATTTTTCATGAAATTTACGATCTCATCTATATGTAGAAAAAAACTGGCAATAATTTCATCATTATGCATTGTAAGAGTTTCATATTGAATTCTGAGAGTCTTGATTTTAGCATATTTTACCTTGGTATCGCTTCATAGCTTTGAATGATTTTGTCCCATATTTCTTTTGTTTTGTTTAGCTACATAACTTTGAAAAATTCTAATTCTGTCAAACTCCTAATAAAGAATTGACAACTTTGGCATTGGTTTCATATGTCTTCTTTTTTGTTGTATATGTGGGAACTGTAGCTGGATATTGGTAACCTCCTTCCACAATTGCCCAAACATCTACTCCAAGAGACCGAAGATAGGATCTGGTTCTTGTCTTCCAATATATAAAATTATTTTCTTTGAAAAGTGGTGGTCTGATAGATGTCGATCCGTCTTGATTTCTCATCTTGTGAGATCTTCCTTTAAGCGATCAAGATTCTTTTGAAGGACTTGCTCTGATACCAATTGTTGGGAAAAATTCTGGGGGGGGGTGAATCAGTGTTTTAAAATCTCTCAATAATAATTTTCCTTTCTGAAATGTATACGTGACTTGACTGAACCCAACTAGTGTATATACACAAGTTTTGTAAAAGAAATTAGCGTATTCCCAATAAGGTTTGTAAAATAGCTAATTCTTTATTTGTTAAAATATGAACTAGAATGTAAGAGATTTATCAGGCATTTGATAAGCAGTAAATAGGTGCAGTAAGAATAGAATAAAGTATCACACATAAGTAAAAACACATGAACACCAAGATTTAAGGTGGAAAGCCAATGTGGGAGAAAAGCACTATTGTTGTCGTCTCAATCTTCAAAACTTATTAATATAAAAAACTACTTACATTCTTGTATTGGTGCAGACTTATACCAGTACGTAGACACCCAACTGCTGAAGGATACAAACTTCACTGGTTCTCCAACTCTTACTGGAAGGGAGCTCCAACCCCCTGATCTGATCACCAACTACTATTGGAAGGAAGGTTCGACTTCCTCACTAAAGGCTCCAACCCTCAAAAACATCCATGGACCATGTTTCATCAATTTTTAAAGTGGATCCAATATCAAAACTTAAGCTCAATCGTAATTGTAAAAAAATCATCAGTCCTTGACACACAAAATCAATTAATCACTGAAACCCAAAAAACTTAACCAATTAATTAGACCAATCAGATCACTGTAACCAGTACATAGAACTGAACTCAGAATGTTGCATCAACGCACAGAATTAACTGCAACCCTGATCATTCATTTGCCAAATTGTATATGCTACTTCACTTAAGGAAACCCATGTGCATATGTGGTTTTTGAGAGAGAAACTCACGTATAGATATTAATATACTGAAAACTGAAACTTTGACTACTGCAATTTCTAAAAAGAACAATAAATCACACTCAGAAGTACTGCAACACTCTGAACCAATCACAGAACTATCTCTAATATTCAATCAAAATCAACAAGCAATCGTAACATTCATCAATCAATTAATACCCAAATTCAACTTCATCATTCAATCAGATCTACTTCATACATTATCACTCAACCCAGATCAAAATTAGGACATCATCGATAGACAGTAGAGAAACAACATCACTAATTAGGTTGATCAATCATTTATGAACAAAAAATCCTTACTTTATATACCCGACTTTATAGAAGTGAACCTGCATGTATACACACTTTTCCTTAAACCAACCAACGTATAGATCTGCAAATTTTGACCTAAAATTGCGCAGCTCCTCAGAACTTCAGAAAGACCCAGATCATAATAATCAAAGATAAAAATATGCGTCAGTACTCAAATCTAATCAATCCTTGAATAGATCATATAATGAAAATTCATTTCGGGCCTCATGATCTTGATCCATCATTGTATTCATTGATGCATAATCATTTCAGATCAATGTGACAATTATGGCCCTTACAATGCAAATATACTTCAGATTGAAGTATTCATAAAAAGATCTTTCACTTGCACACTTAGCCCTTTGATCTTCACTTCTTTATATAGTTTAGCCCTTATCCAATACCACGAGTCAAAACAACATTAGTTCCAGTGGTAACATTTGATGGGATCAATATTCATTGTCATGCTCATTACTATGGGCCAATACCATGGTAAAGACCCCTGGTATTTAGAATACCATGGTACAAAAATGATACGCTACTTTTCTTCACTAAACTTGTGGGTATACGTGACTTGGCTTAACAGAACCCCTATATAGTTCTTGAAATTCCAACTTTATCATTCCTCTGAATTGATTCCTCTAAATTGTCATGCATTCTATCACATCTATATTCATTATGGTATTATGTTGTATTCATTCTGTCACCTCTGAACTGACTTGTGAATTCTGTTATAAGTGAGTTGCCATCAAGGACAACACATGCATCATAATTCCAACATTTTTTTTGACCTCGAGTGTGTGGAAGTTTATATGGATGATTTTTCAGTATTTGGTGATTCATTTAAGGAAGCCCTCCAAATTTTAGAGAAAGTTTTGACTAGGTGTGAAGAGGTCTACCTTGATTTGAGTGATAAAAGGTTTAGAATAATGTGCAAAGCATGAGTGGTCCTTGGTCATCTTAGTTCCAGCAAGGGTGTGAAGGTAGATCCAACTAAAATAGAAGTTATCACACACCTACTAGTACCTAAAACTCAATGGGAAGTGAGGGTTTTTCTGGGTCATGCGGGATACTACCGAAGGTTCATTGGGAAATTCTCTAGGATAGCCTCTCCTCTTTTTTAGTCGTTCTATAAGGACAATGATTTCTGTTGGACTAAAGCTTGAAAATGAGCCTTTGAGGACTTGAAGGGAAAATTAGTAAGGGAACTAGCCTTGAGGGGACCTAGTTGGTCCCTTCCATTACCTATTTCCTCCAATGCCTCAGAGACTTTTTTTGGTGCAGCTTTGGGCCAAGAATAAAATCAAGCATTCTATGCCATCTATTTTTCTAGTGAAAACTTATCCCCTGCTAAGTTGAAATACACGGTAATGGAAAACATAATTTTTAGTTGTAGTCTTCACCATTAATAATTTCAGATATTACATTACCGGATATGAAGTTTTTGTTCACACTAAACATTTTGCAATTAAATACTTAATGAATAATCCTTTGACTAGTGGAAAAATTACTAGGTGGTTATTATTGTTGTATGAATTTAATAATTCCATAATTGGTAGGCCTAGTAAATTGAATCTTCTAGATGATTTTTCATCTAAACTTAATAATTCAGGTAAAATTGTTCTTGTTGATGATTCTTTTTTGGGTGGTAGGTAAGCACCCACGGGGATTTGAACCAGTGACCTATCGCAAGGAGTGCCTTAACAATACACCCATTCACCGTCAATCCAAAGCCCTGTGGGTTGTTCTTGTTGATGATTCGTTTCCAAATGAGAATTTTTTGTTGTGTCTACTAATACCTTATGGTTTTCATACATAGTCAATTATTTGGCCACAGGAAAAACACCACAACATTCGTTTGCTAGAGAAAAGTAGAAGATCAATAAAAATAGTGCTTCATATTCATTGAAATAGGGAGAACTTTTTTACATAGGAGCTGATTTGATTATTCGCAAGTGTGTTCGAGAGGAAGACATTTTTGATATCCTTAAGGTAACACACTATGAACCTTGTGGGTGTCACCTTACTGACAAGAGAACATCATACAAAGTACTTCATGTAGGCTACTTTTGGCTATCCCACTTTAAGGATGCCAAGAGCTATGTCAACAGATGTGATAGTTGTCGATGGATGGGTCGCCTAGTGCAAGCCGATGAAATGCCTCTATGTCCACAAGTGATGATTTATCCTTTTGGAAAATGGGGAATTGATTTTGTAGGACCAATTTCACCTCCATCTTTAAATAAAAGGAATATTCTCATTTTCATTGATTTTGTTACCAAGTGGGTAGAGGCTAAAGTTGTTTTATATGCTACTGAAAAGTCTATCATTGATTTTCTATTTGAAGATATTTTTGTGAGATTTTGTGTGCCTAGGGAACTAGTTACTTACAATGGAACACAATTTACTTCTAACCTTGTGAATGGAATTATGGAGTAGTAAAAGATCCACAATGGGAAGTCATCCCCTTACCATCCATAGGCCAATGGCCAAGTGGAGTCCACAAACAAAGTGATTTAAACAATCCTTACCAAAACTATCAATATGAACAAAAATGATTGGACAAAAATGTTACCATAGGATTTGTGGGCATATGGGACTACCTAAAGGAACAACATCGGTCATAAGCCCTATGGATTGGTTTATGGTAAGCAAGTCATGTTGCTAATCGAGTTGTAGATCAAGACTTATAGGACTATGATTCAGTTGGGCCTAGATCTTTTTGAGGCACAAAAAAATGTTTCTTGCAACTAAATGAATTATACGAGATGAGGGTAGATGCCATTCAATAGAAGACTTTGATTTAGCAACAATGTAGAAACTAGCACAATAAATTGATCAAAGAGAAAGCAGTTTCAACCAAGCGACTGGGTACTTCTCTTTGACTCAAAATTTAAAACTTTTAAAGGGAAGTTTCACACTCGGTGGATGGGACTATATGAGATGGTCAAAGCCTTCGATAATAGAGTTGAAAAAAAAAATGAGGAGCATGGGACTATCTTCCTGGTAAGTGGGCATATACTTAGGTTATATCAACAACCCATCACTATGTAAGAATTCATCAAGCAGGTTAAAAAACAAGCAGACTTGAAAATGGTAGGTAGATTTGATACTCGACCTAATGTGAGTATTTTGTGATCTATTTTACTTTAATAATAAAATAAAAAAATAAAAATAAAAAGAGAAAAAATATAAGAAAAAGGAAATAAAAATAATAATTGCATAATTGTGAAAACCATCTTGTTGGCAACATTATGCAGGGGGTTTGCTTGAAAACCAAGCTATTAGCGGGAAGATCCCCTCGTTTTTAATGAAATGGGAATGCTGGGTGAACTAGTATGCACTTATAATATGTCTCTAGTAGGTCCCTACAAATGGTTTTGGTGGCATCAAGAAATAATATGTAAAAACCCTGCCTTGAGTCTAAGGCAAATGACTTGCTTTATTTTTATGCAATCAGCATGAAGTTTCTATTGCAGTTACTTTTGGACCCACATGTTACAACATTATATTTTTGATAGAGGCATTATCATTTCAGAATTGAGTACTTTGTCTTTCTTCTTTTCCCTCTTCTATAATCCCTCTCAATTCTTCATTTATTCCACACACACACACACACATCTCGTCCATTCTTCTAAATTTGATTCCTTGTCTCATTTATGTTTTTCCTTCTTTATTACCCTTGTTCCCTTTTTATACTTTCCCCCTTTCTCTATTACTATCAATCTATTCTATCTTTATTTTTTAATGTCCCTAATGATATCCCTCCCATTCTTTTAAATACACTCCCATACCCTCTTTTTTACTCCCTCTACTTCTAAATTCTGTCAATTTTCTCGAAGACTCTATGTGACTTAGAAACATAATGTCACAACATGGAAACACTCGGCATCAAGATTTTCATGTTACAAAAACATCTCAGTCTCATATCAGTATTGGTCCAGCACAGGAGTAAGTTTCTCTCTCAGGGTGACTGATCAACTATTATTTTTTTTCCTTAACTAGTTTGAATACAAAGAATTATTTCTTCTAATTGGAGTGTAGGAATGGATATTTAGTGCAGTAAATTTTTAACTCTCCAGGGATGTGTAAAGTCTTGTTTATTTCATCCTTTCGCTGTACAAGTTTTTCTGCAAATTGATTAGTTTGAGAATTTAATCATATGAGGTTTAAGTCTTACAAGAAAATTATATGGTGATTTATTTCTCAAAAATGAAAATGAAAATAAAAAGCAAGGACTACCTACCTTCATTTTTGGGTACTTGTGGCTTTAATTAATAAATATACTTAGTGGTACATGAATGTATATCATACCATTATAATCTATACCAACTTTTTATCTTAACTAAATAAATCACCTTATTCCATGCACTACAATTAGTAGGACTGAGATGTGACAATAAAGGTTGACCCCTATCCATCCTCCCCTATCATGATGATAAGAAATCTCATGTACCATTTCAAAGGCTGAGATTCCGATATGATTTGGTTATGATATTTATTCCCTATTGAAATGTTTGTGCATGCCCTATAATCATTGAACCCTTATTGTTTTGAAACCCCCACCCAATCCTATTACTTATAACGGATTCCCATATTGATGCTCTGGGTTCATATTCAACATCAATGTTAATTAAGCTTTAGACACCTGGGGTAGCATTGATTGTATTAAATGTCAATTGATATGCTATCAGACTTCATTAGTTGTGTGGATTGCTTGCTTATATTGGAAAATTCTTTCTACACCTGTTAATATTTGGTAACTGTGAGTTAAAAGTGGAGAATTTTAATTACAAAATAATGACTGAGGTGTGCATTCAACTATGAAAGTGCCATGGTTCCTGCAAAAATGGAACCATGGTCAATTAAAGAGGTAGAAGGGACTTCAGAGTATGAATCCGGTCTTCCTATTTTTCAAGAGGCAAGATTTCCTCGGTAGGAATTTGATTTCCCTCTAAGGCTTGTGGTGCCATTGCGTCAGCTCTGTGTGGGCCAGCGTCTGCCTCTTTCTGGACGTCTTTTTGCCCTCTCTTTGCCTCATACTCTCTGACCCAGGAAACCTTCCTTCTTTCGGATACTCACTGCCTCTCTCTACAAGAAAACTCCTTGATCAAAATTTCCTCCTGAGAACTTCTAACTTCAGAAATTCAATCTCTTGATCTCTCGATGTGTTTTCCAAATGACCCTTAAGCTCCCTTAAATAATCTTCTCGTTGACATTCAACAGCCCAGATTAAAAGTTAATCAATGGCTAAGATCATTTTAGCTTGATCTTCGTCTTCTTCTAGAAGTTACATCCACAATTAGCTTAATACCCATTAGATTCGACACAACTATTACTAAAGATTTTGTAGAGGGATTTGATGGTAAGATTGTTACCATTGGCATGTTGGTATTCAAAGTTTCCGAACAATTCATTTCCCAGGAAACAAAACTAACTTGTTTCGGAGAAAAATGGTTCAAAAAGGAAGTGGTGGAACAGGGGAATTTAGGTTCTTGAAGCAATTATATTATAAGGTTGATTGGAAAGCAGGAGTTCCTCGACATCAGATGGTTGAAAAGTGGAGGAAACTTCTCTTCACGCTACAAAAGTACCTTACTTGGGAGGGATGCTACTCAGTAACTCTCTTGTACCACATACGTCTCTTACTACTTTTCATGTTTGAACAACTTATTAATCTTCCCCATTTTCTACTAAAGAGCTTAGTTAAAATGTCTAAGGGGGTATAAAAGAGCTTTGAGACTCAGATAGGGTACAAATTGTTCCACTACGACTTAATTAAAATATTGGTCAGTGAATAATTGAATGATAAAGGTACCACATGGAATGATTTTCCTGAGTCGAACAAATCTAGAGACCTAAGGCAACTAATTGATATCAAGGATCAACCAAACAAGGGATTCATAGTAAAAATTTGATATTCCAAGTCTGCTCAAAATGAATAAATCAATGCTAAAATATAATAGGAGGGACCTCAGAAGTAGGAGGAGATAAACAAGAATGTGCCATCTAAGGTTGTGGTACCAGAACCACCATGAGGATTAACGCGAGGGTTACAGAAAAGCATGCATATTCCTTCCTCTAAGAAAGTATCAGTAGATGAAAACCCTCTTGATGAGGATCTTGATGCAGGGATAGGGTTACAAGAAGAAGGTGGTTCCTCACCCAAATCATAAAGTTTCAATGGAGAGAACGATCCATAAGATGTTCAAGAGAGTAAAAATGTTAAGGGTGCAGCTGGTGACAGGGTATCAATTCTTGGCAAGAGGCATGCAGCTAAAAAGGAATATTTTTTTCCATTTTGGTGGATGTAGCAGCTACCTTGCACACTTATGCTAGTAATTTTAAATAAGAGAGTTTGGAAGATCAAGAAGACTCAATTCCTCTTGCATTTATAATGAGAAAAAATCAGAGAGAAAGGAAATTTCAATTCTTGAAGTAGAAAATTAAGGAGATGGAGGTCTTAGACCAATATGTAAAGTCACAAAATACATCATTATTAGTAAGGAATGAAGAATTGGTCAAAGAAGTAGCAAATTAAGGGAGAAAGTGAGAAAATTGAGGATACTTGTAGCTTATATGAAGACTAGAGCTATAATATTTAAAAGGAAATTAAAAAGGTTCAAGGTGTCGGTTTTGAGATCAATATTCAAATTCAGAAGTGACGGAGTGAATTCGCAAGTTTTTGTTTTTTAGAGAAGGTCAGTACCCTCAGTTGTGTGAGAGCACACAAAAAAATCGAGTTAGGGGGATGTCAGGCCGCAAGAACATCTCAATTGTCACCTACATAGCCCTCTTATTTACTCTTCGTTTCACAATTTAAATGCCTTTATCTACACATTCCCTAGCCTCTATTGTTGTAATCATGACAATATGGGTATAGATGCATTTATCTTTAAACAAGGTTGGATTAAGTTTTAATGGTTAAAATTCTTACATTTAATAAGGTCATTTATCCTTTATGAGTCACTATTGTAGATGGTACTTGACAGGAAGCAACCTCATACATTTTGGGATTCTTGAAACAATATGAGGATTCTTGCATTGAGGTTAAAAGTCTAGATTGTTGGGTAAAAGTCTTGTTGGAATGTCATCTAAATTTTCAGATATTTTCTAGGATCATGATTGAAGACAAATCGCACTATCTTCCCCTGGTCTTCATTAAATAATGCGCATAGCATAACCACTTCTTATAAAAGATACCAGTATGATATGGAGCATATCTCAATGACTAGTTTATAGTTCACCTAAAGACTATTTTTAGGAATTTGTTGTAACTAGTTTTTATCTTGATTTTTACATAATGGCTAGGTCATAGCCATGATTTGTAATGAAAAATGTCTATATATTATGAGTCATGAGAGAAACTAGGTTAACAAGGTTGTGAGATGATGTGTTGGTAAGTTTTAATTCTGTATCACTCAGATCATTTTGGTGATTGACTATTGAGCTCAATATGTATTAAGGATTGATATTTTCTTAATAAAAAACTTAAATGCCAGTTTCTACTTATATTGTTTCCATATCCTATTAATGACTTGCATTGCTCTATAGTTTAACTTCATTTTAATGAGGGTACAAGCTGGATGGATTTGGATCCAATCAGTCCATCTCGTTACTCCTTTATTAGATAATATTGTGTGGTTGATTATCACAAAATCAAAATTAAACTTATCACAAACATAGAATTAAACAAATATGTTAAAATTTTAATTTTTAAATTATAATTACACAATTGGAAATACTTAGTATTAAGTGTAAAAAAGTTTCCATTGGAAAAAAAATATGTAAAAATGTTTGTGAATCTTACCAATTATATAAAATGCCAACAAGACAAATAAAAAACAATATAATTAGCAAAATAAAGAAAACAAAAACATACAACAATAGTATAAATGATGAAATAACACAAGTACATATCACTCTCCTTTGTCATCACCCTAATTATCTTCCTCGCTTGGCATGTAAACATTATTATTCTCAAAAATATGTTTTGTTATAGGGTTGTGCCTTAATACGAACCACCAATCCTTATCCAACACATCTAGGTAAAAAAACACCTGGTTGTAGTGTTTAGGGAAAACATAAGGCTCCCTAGCTTCATGCCGCATCTTTCTAGAGTTGATACATATTAGGTCACTATTGTTATATTCCTTTACATTATTCCGATCAAAGGTGTCCTACCACTTGCACCTAAAAGTAACACATTGGAATGAAGAGAAGTCCACTTCAATGATCTCTTGTACCTTTCTGATGTAACCTAACTTACCTTGTATTAGGTTTTGATCGTGGTGGCTAGCATGACTAGATTGGTCGAACTCCATATGCATCCGTCATCGACATCCTCCATGCGAAAATGATGTCCATATGCCCACATAGATGGGAACAAATGCACCTATTAAAAAGTGGAAAAATTACAGTGTCATGTATCTAATAACCCAAACATAATCAAAATATAAAATACAGATGTTACAATTCAAAGGTGCATTATAAGTTAAAAATGTACAGAAAGAGATCATTATCGAGTTGTTGCATTCAATATCTATGTTTAATGCATCCTCTTCAGCACATGGGTAATGACGAGATGCATCATATTTCTCTTTGACTTAGTCAACAACCCAACTGTTGGGGCATATCATTAGCATATTTTCCCTTAAATGATCAAGATAATGCACACTTATACCATTCAATTATCTGAATTATTTCTTGTCATTGTCCCATTTCCTCCTCTTTTGTTTCGTACAATGCAACCCACGGTTGTGTCGCTTCTGCATTGTAAAGAATGAATTTATTGATGGCTTTATTTTCTAAATTCACTGATGAAATCAAACCGACATATATAGTATGTATGAGAAAAAAAACACATTATGAAGTTCAATGTGAATAGTTAATGTGTAGAAATTTTACAAATGATAAGTTACTTACTCTTTACCATTCACCTTTTTCCATTCGTTTGGAGAAGCTCCCCTTCTCTTTTGTCTTCATCCTTTCATTGTCCCAAATCACCACACATGGTGTGTTTTCAATCTTCTTTATGTATTCAATGGCATATTATAAAGACTCATATGATATGTACCCGTCTGCCATAGAACCCTCGGGTTTTCCCCTTTGTTAAACAAAACCTTTCAATTTCTTCATGTACCTCTCTAAGAAGAACATCCAATGACAAGAAACCACTCCAACTAATTCAACCTCATCTACTAGGTGAATTAGAAGATGAACCTGCAAGTTCATGAAACTCATCTGCAGTTCCTTCTCAAACATATAGACAATCTCATCTATCTCTTAACGCCAACGTGTAATTCTATCCATATGAATATCCTTTGATATGGTACATCATAGGTATTTTTTTGGGGGGGTCATGTTTCACACACCCACACACGAGCAAAGGATAATGACATTGCAAAGTAAACACATACAAAAATTAATTATATTTTATCCCATGGCATAAAAACAATAAGTAAAAAAATCATGCTTTTGACATACGTACTCTTATAAGTTTCAAATGTTCGTGTGATTTCAACCCTAACAAATGGTCTTCCATAGTGAAGAAACATCATAGTGAAGACCCATATAAATAAGGCACCCTCACACCCATTATGACTTATTTTTCCAAATGGAAATCATCTTTTTTTAAATCCATGGGACAACACCTTCTTTAAAATACCAAGAGGGACGGGCCTCTCATCTACCTTCTTGTCTTGGCCAATGTTTCTTTTTAGTTTTAGAAGAAATAAGATCTCTCCTAATAGCCAATGTGTCATTTTATTTCAATGATATGTGTCTCTATAAAGAATATGAAACATTTTTAAATATATGCATGGGATCTATTAAGTGGGAAATCTTAAGAAGTTCCCAGTATGGGAGCTCATAAAAGACAGATTTCCTTTTCATCTCAATGGGAAATTTCTCAACATAGGTGTCGAAGAATTACATATCGTCGAACATAGGGTCCACATTTGAATCGAACATTTCTGTAATATCCTTCTCCTTCTCTCTCTCATATTCTCTAATCCATTCAACTGGTATCATTATTGTAGGTCTCTGTGTTCTCTTTGGTTTACCATTGAAAGTGAATGTTGATCTTATGTAAGGGTGTTCTTCTGGGAGTAATACCCTGGAGAAGTCATACACTGGATTTCGTAGGTGGTTGGACCACCTAGCCTTCAGAGAAGTTCCATAACATTTACATCCATGATACTCTTTTGTTATAAGACCTGTGAAAATATAGTATACAGGGCACGTTAGCAATCATAAAGGTCAAAACAATTGCAGTAAATTAAATTAATATGCAAAACGATATTGTTACATATATAAACAAATCAATAAACATGTAATTTACTAAAGCAAACTCCTAAGCCTAGATAATCATGTGTGGTGTAAGCGCATATGCCATACAACATAAAACTCCTTTCTGTTGCGATGGGTCTTAATACATCATATACATGTATCCCTTCCCATAATTCCTTGAATTCATCTTCCAATGGTTGTAAGTAGACATCCATACTCTTCACTTGCCTTCTACCAGGGACTATGAGGGCCAACATAAGATGTTCATTCTTCATGGAAAACCATGGGGGGATATTTTTATTAATCACTATTATAAGCTAAATAGAATAGTTGGTGTTTTGGAGGGAGTATGGCTTGACGCCATCAATGGCTATGTTGAGTCATAGACTTCATACTTCATCCTTGAATTTTTCGGTCCATGTATCATTTATATGCTTTATGGCTATTGAATCTGTTGGGATTCACATAACTCCCTACTCACTTCTATATGAGGCATGCCATTCCTACAACATAGCTAAGTCTTTGCAACGGAAGAGCCTCTGAATCCTTGGGATTATAGGCTTGTGCCTCAATATATTATGAGGAGGACCATGTGATTTACTTCTTTTTTTTATGGTACTTATTATTCCCACATTTCACACATTTCTCTTTGTTTGCCTATTCTCCTCTATATATAATACAATCATTCAAACATGCATGATATGATATGTACTCAACACCCAACATTTTCAACAATTACTTTACCTCTTCACAGCTACCCTCAGAAGAATATTATCTTTGAATAACCTACAGTTGGTGGGAAATATAAATATACAATGTCAATATTTAATGTTCATAAAATTGACCATTTTTAATGTTGATTATGTGACAAGATTTCTAAAAATATAAGGGACTTGATCATGGTAAATTACCTCAATATTGGCGAGAAACATTTATTTGAAATGCCAAAATTTTCTTTTAAATTTTATAGTAACATCGTTGTCTCGAACTGGGTAAACTTTGATTGACCACCAGGTCCAAAAAGAGGGGTGGTGGAAATAGATTCCAGGCTTTTGAAAAATGTATCAGTGATATGAACATCATCCCCTAGCTCATCGTTCTGGAATGCATCTAAAAACATTGTCTCCATGAAATTTGTATCCTGTAAGTAATCATCCATACCAACCTCTATTTGATTGCCTCCATTATCAACTTGTGATGAACAAATACTATTGTTGTAATCATTCCTAATTGGTAAATCTAGACATAGTGGGAATTGAATAGGTATGATTCAACCATTCTTTGTATGCTTCCTCTTTGAGTTTTGATTTTAAAGAAATTTTCTCTCTATTTGACATTGTAGTGGGGTTCACCGAAGATGGTAGGTGGGTCACTCATGATCACTAGAATCCCAATTTTGAAAAATATTGAACATTAGTAGATCAATGATATTAGTAAGCGAAATGCAATTAGTTTGTTGAAATTACATTATACCAAACAATTATTACCATTGTTGACCTATAGTTGCGGCTGTAAGATGACATGTTACAATTGGAAGGGTAAAGTGGCTGTCCATTTTCATCTACCAACTCCTTGCGGTATTCTGCTCCTAATAAGAACTTTTGAAATTTTTGAACTGGTGGAATATTTTTTGCATATGAACTCAATTCTAAATCAGAATCTTGCAAATTTGGATACATTTTTATTCAAATTGACACGAATAAAAAAAATTCAATTAGATAATCAAAATATAAATAAAATATGAATTTACTGGAGATGGAAAGGGATAACTCTACAAAGGACTTTGAGCAATATGGAACGAGTTGGAATTTGAAGAATTGGCCATTTGATATTATGAGATTTTTTCCCCGCATTTGAGAAAAATCAACAACATTTTTTTTTTGTACATAACTAAAATTAATTTTGAGAACCATATAACAACAGTCTGAATTTCAATATAGTTTTCAAACCATTTTTCAAGAATAAGACAACTTTAAGCAGAAAATGTATACTATGAACTACAGTAACTCATGTGGATGCATTCTAAAGGATAATTTGAGATGAATATGTCATTTTATGTGAAAATAAAAATTCATATAACTTTTAAAGCATATTGGTGCTCTTGTCAAACAAAATGCATCGGTGCATTTAAATAATAATCGCATTGATGGGTTAAAGTAATAATAGCACAGATTTTCGAGATTTCAAAAAAAAAAAGGAATTCAATCATATAGGTGCATTAAAAAAATGACTGCACTAATAAGTTATCTTAATTGGTGCTTGTTACTAGTAAACACACCGGTGCTTTTTACTAAGAAAAACATCGATGTTCCAGAAAAATGAAGAAAAAAATGTGACTTTTTTTCAAGTTAAAAAATGACCAGTAATTGATTTTTCGAAATCTAATTTTATAAAGTCTTTTAAATAGTAAGAAGTTATTCACTATTTCATTATTTTTTCCAAAATTTCAAGGAAGAGATTTGCAAGAGAGACATATTGGGAGCATTGTGCAACAACATAATACTTTGGAACAACACAACTATTCAAAAGATCATAATTCGAAAGGTATAGTGATTCACTCAAAACCCGACATGGTAAAAATTCCAAATTTCACTATTGATTTTACTAATAAAAATGTTAACAATTTATGTTAGATTTAATTAAAATTTGAGGAAAAAAATACCTTGCATAGTAAAAAAATTACTATTGATTTTACTAATAATTTTTTTTACAATTTTTTTTCCTCTTTAGATTTAAAGTAAAATAAAAAACAAAAAAAAATCAATACTTACCTTAAACCCTTGCCTCTTCATGCTTATGTGATTGCAAAATTCCACCTTAGGGTTTAACTCCCTCTACCACTTCACAATTAGGGCTTTTCATTTTAGGCATTTTAGATTTAAAGGATTTGTGTTACTATATATAAGGTGCTTAACATGTAAAGCAGGGGGGGCACTTATTGAATCAGATCCAAACCCTATCAACCTGTCCGTTTTTTTTTTAAACAACATTTATTTATCAGTGTGCTTTATGTAATATAACACATCGACGCGCCTTTACCAAATAACACCATTAAATCCAAAATCTTGTGTTTAAGTTTTTATGTTTTCATTTTTTACTATGATGGCGGTGCTTTTATCATTACATATAGCACCATCATAATTTAAATTTATTATAAAAAATCATTGTCAGTGCTCAATAATTAAATACCCCAATGCATTTGATGAAAAAAATTGAGAATATGATGAATGACTTCACCAAGTTGGAGGCGATTTGAGGAGCTATGGTTTGTAGTCGTTAGCAGACGTTGAACTCCATGGAAGGGTGCAAAGGAGGGAGCTCCACTCCCTCCTACAAGCAGGTTGTAGCTAGCCGAGGTAAGAAGCCAATAGAAGAGGAAAAATGTACTGCTGAAGTAGGGAAAGAAAGTATGGAAGAAGAGCAAGAGGGAAATACATCAAAGGAGAATAATAACACAAAAGGCAAGGAGGAAGACGACAAGGAACAGGGGGTAAAAACCAAGGCACAGAAGGGTCCATGTAAACCAAAAGTCGAAGTCAGACCTAGAGTAGTTTTGAATGATCCTTCTCTGCAGGCACATAGGGACCACATGAGGACATATGTTATCATTTGTAAATTCATGGGAGTATGGCCCACTGAAAAAGAATTACGGACATGGATTAATTATCGTTGGAAACCAAAAGGAAGCATTGACCTACACCTTGGGTCAAAGGGATTCTTCACAGTGGTCTTCACAAATATTGAGGATAAAGATAGAGTGTTTGAAGGGGGGCCCTACTTCTTCGCAGCAGCTGGCCTCTATATGAGGCCGTGGATGATGAACTTTGTCCCAGAGCGGGAGACATTTACCTCGGTTCCAGTATGGGTAAGGCTTTACTCCCTTCCTCTTGATTATTGGCAAACAGAGTCGTTAACAGCCATAGGAAATAAATTAGGACGTTTTTTCAAGGCCTCTGAAGCCACCAGAAAGGGAAAATACACTTCCTTTGCACGAATTTGTGTGGAAATGGATTTATCTGGAGCCCTACCGGATGAGGCTATTTTGGAGGTTTTTAATGAAGAATGGGTTCAAACATTTGATTATGAACATATTCCATTTAGATGTCACCGATGCCATGAGCATGGACACCTTTTTAGGGATTTCCCTCTCAGTAAAATAGACAATAAGGGAAAAGCTACCACTATGAAAGACACTGAAAGCTTTCATAAAGTGAGCCATAAAGGAAAAGGGGGCAAAAGGGGACTTAAGAAACATCAAGTAGAAGGGCCTCAGGTTAGTCTGAATAGGTACCAAGTGCTTGAAGAAGAAGAAGAGACAAAAAAAGCAAATCAGAGAATGGAGGGAAGTCCAAAGGAGAAGGAGAAAGAGGAAGACAAGGAGCTAACAAAGGATAATAACAAATAGAAAGAGGCTATGATGAGCGATGTAGAACTAGATATGGACCAAGATATGACTATTATGAAACCAACTCACAAAAAGATAGAAAAGATAGATCAACGCCTTAGAATTCAGCCTCTTTGAGGGGGAAACCTCCTTTACATTACATAAATGAACAATTCTTGGATGATACAAATGAAAAGAACTCCTTTCTATATATAGGAGTCTAAGGGGTCATAACATAATCAGAGCCGACATAACCATAATAATGTAATGGCACAATAATAACAATAGTGGGCTTTTATGGGGCACAATAGTAACAATATGAGCACTACATGGGTACATCAATATAATAAGTGGGTTGTACTAATAACAATAAGGGATTACACTAATAGTATAGGGGCCTAACATGCCCTTCTCCTTCAAAAAGTGTTGTCCTCAACGCTTGAGTAATTCTTGATGCTTCTGTATAAAATTCTTGTCCTCCCATGTGGAATCTTCAGCGGGTAAGTTCTTCCACTTGATGAGATACTCTGAAATTGATCGATTTCGTAGCTGTCGGGTTCTTGTTTCTGTGACTGCTCCAGGTTCCAATATGATTTTTCTTTCCTCTTCAATTTCTAGCAATATTGTTTGAATTGGGATCTTTTGCAACTTTTGAATAAGTGGCCATACTTCTTCGTCCTTCTTCCATTCATCCCTTGCTTCATTTATCCAATCTGATTGGATAATAGAAATAGCACAAAACAATGCTTCCACATCCTCATCCTTGAAGATTCTTCCCATTCGGTAAGGTTGCCATTTTTTAAGTGCATGTAGTATTGCCAACATTTCCTTCTCATAAATAGCTTGCTTGAGATATAGTAGTAAAAATACCCAATCACCTACATCAAAACATTTTTCACTACGATGTTGATCTACCTATTGTTTTGTCTGATTTTGCATCGAAGTGGCGTTATCCTTTAAAATTTGGAGAACTTCTTGTTGATGCTCGATGTGATCTTTCACTGCTTGAACCTTTTTATTCTTGATATGTCCTTCTCTCTCTAGAGTTTGAGGAGTGGTAATTTCTTCCAATCCTTTACAAGATATGGTCGGATTCATTTCTTGATGCTCGATGTGATATTTCACTTCTTGAACATATTTCTTCTTGATATGTCCTTCTATCTTGATAGTTTGAGGAGTGGTAATTTCAACCAATGAATTACAATATATGGTTGGATTCATTTCTTCTTTCTTGATGTGATATTTCACTTCTTACGCCTTTTTCTTCCTGATATGTCCTTCTATCTTGAGAGTATGAGGAGTGGTAATTCTTGCCAATGCTTTACAAGATATGGTTTGATTCATTTCTTCTTTCTCTGGGGTGGGGTCTTGGCATATATCTTCTTCATTTGATGTTTCTTGATCCTTTTCTTCCTCCTCTTCATATTCTATGTAAAATAATTTTTTCTCAACACATTTATGACCTTTAGTGCATTTGCTATCACAATTGTAACAAAGCCCTTTTTCTCTTTTTTCTTTCAATTGTTGTGGTGTAACCCTTGTAGGTTGTGGAAGGCTAGGAGAAACAACACTTCGATCTTTATAGTTGTGAGGGGTATGCTTCCTGGTTTCCATAATTTTGCTTTCCACTATGTCACAAATCCCTTTTACTCTTTCCAATTGTTGTGGTGTTGCTCTAAAGAAGGTGTTGCTCTTTGTAACCTCATAATGTGCTATCATTTGCTCCGTGAAAATTGACCATGTAACAAGTTGTTTACGAGAACAAAGCCCTTCATACCATAAAAATTGATCCAATTCTAAATATGAAGATGCAATACATACCTTTTGTAACAGTGGTACACCATGTAGATCAAAATATTGCTCCATCTGAAGTATCCAATTTACCAGATCCTTGCCATCAAACTTCCTCATCTTGCTTTTTCTTGATTTTAGGAGCTCGATCTTGAAATGACTGTAACTCTGTACTTTCAAATCTTTAAGTTCTGAAATTGCAACTTGTAGTGGCCCTTTGTGTCCTCTTTCCAATTCCACCAGTTTGATCCAAGGTGGATTCTCCAAGAAAGAGTTATGCACAATCTCCCAAAATGACCTGATTATAGACTAGTTCAGTAGAGCAAACTTTTACGACGTGCCTCGAGTCATTGTTTCAACCTTTGGCTCTAAAAAATATCTACAAGAAACTACAATCCATCCTCTTTCTCTAACTTCTTACAAAATTTAAATCCGATGCTCAGAGAGAAAGTTACGCCAATTTTCCCCAGGTCACCTGTTTAGAATGTAATTCAAGAGTCTACAAAAAGACCAACTTCCTCAGATCATATCTCCGCAAATATAGCATGAAAATCTCTGAAATTCGAACCCGAGGATCAGTGCGATGTCTTCTCAAATGGGTTTGTTTTTTAGCTTCTTAAACATCGCAAAAAAATGTTATAGCGAAAATTCCACGATGACCTATTTGGAGCAGTGAAACCCTAGAATCCAAAGCTCTGATACCAAATGTTATGAAACCAGCTCACAAAAAGATAGAAAAGATAGATCAACGCCTTAGAATTCATCCTCTTCGAGGGGGCAACCTCCTTTAGATTACATAAATGAACAATTCTTGGATGATACAAATGAAAAGAACTCCTTTCTATATATAGGAGTCTAAGGGGTCATAACATAATCAGAGCCGACATAACCATAATAATGTAAGGGCACAATAATAACAATAGTGGGCTTCTATGGGGCATAATAGTAACAATATGGGCACTACATGGGTACATCAATATAATAAGTGGGTTTTACTAATAACAATAAGGGGTTACACTAGTAGTATAGGGGCCTAACAATGACCTAGAGCGAGATGGAAATGGAGGACCATAAAGTACAGGAGATTCTTGAGAGAGAAAACCTAGATTTGGAAGGGTTCCTGAAACAAGGAACCATAGGAGGGGTAGACTCATTACCTCAAGAGGACTTCACTAGAGTACAAAAGTTGTACTTATGGAAAACCCAAACTATAGGAATGGACAAGCAAAGCAACACTGCAAGACAGGGTAGCGAAGGGGTGAAAACTTTGAAAAACACACCAGGTTTAGCACCTAGATGCCCAGGAAAGAAGAGAGGTAGAAAAACGAAAAATGAGCTATTGATGGAATGTGGAAAGCTAATGATAGATTCAGGTAAGATGAAATACCTAACCAGTTACTCCTTCAAAAATCTTTAATGATGAAGTTCACTTCTTGGAATATCAGGGGTCTAGGTAGTAAAAGGAAACAAAGATTAGTTAGTAACATAATGAAAGAAGAAGCTCCGGATATGATTTTTATCCAGGAAACTAAATGTTCCATTCAGAAAATTAAAGAAATATATAACAAATGGCTCAATCATTTTGAGCTTTTAGAAGTCAAGGCAGAAAATTCAGCAGGTGGAATTCTTACTCTTTGGAAACCCCAAAAGATTGGTATAATAGATGTTGAGGCTTCTGGAAATTATTTATCAGTGGTTATTCAACCTGTGGGGGATATGGAGACCTATCTGGTCATGAATGTTTATGGCCCTTAGAGAATGGATGATAAACTCAGGTTTATAGATTCTCTGGTGGATCTCAGAGCAAGATATGCAGATATACCCTAGATTTTAGGTGGGGATTTCAACATGATCAAATCACTATCGAAGAAAAAAGGGGGTACTAGAACCCTAAACAAAGACTCCTTAGCCCTCCAAATTTTTATGGATTCTATGAAGCTAGTTGATATTGCTTCCAGTAATGGTATCTTTACTTGGAACAATAAAAGAGGAGGAGAGTCTCTAGTTGCATCAAAGTCAGATAGATTCATCATCTCAGAGGACCTTATGCTCAATAATAAGGAAATGGCAGCGAGTATTCTCCCCTTTGGAGGATCAAATCACTGGCCAGTCCAATTGGATGTCAAAGGCATAGGCACCCTTGGGAATAGACCTTTCAGAGTTGAAAATATTATGCTCACCCATCCATATTTCATCAACAACATTTCAGGTTGGTGGTCTGAAGATTTACACATTCAGGGTACAAGTATGTTCCTTCTTCACAAAAGATTAAAACATATCAAGTGCAAGCTAAAAGATTGGAACAAGAATGAATTTAGCAATATTTTTGAAGGAAAAAAAGTTGTTGAAAATAAATTGCAGGAACTAAACCAAACCCTCATCACAGTGGGCTTTGAAAAAGTCATAAATGAGAAGGCTACCAAACTCTAGCAAGAATGGGAGAACTTTTGTAAACAAGAAGAAATATTTTGGAGACAAAAATCTAGAGTGCAATGGCTAAAAGAAGGAGAGCGAAATAATAGATTCTTCCACAGATCCACCTTGGAAAATAGAGCCCATAATAGAATCTCTTCGATCAAGGATGAGGGAGGGAAAATTCCCAGTTCCCACGAAGACATAGAAGTTGTGTTAATCCAGCACTTTCATGGGATAGAAAAGGAAACCATTTCGGACAGAGATCATTTCATCAAGGACTTAACAAGACATAAATCAAGACTAATGTCAAGGGAGGATAACTTTAACCTCAATAGGCCAGTGACTGAAGAGGAGATCAGTGAGGTCCTCAAGGAAATGCAGAATGGTAAAGCGCCAGGCCCTGATGGTTTCAATGTTGATTTCTTCAAAGCTTGCTGGAATATTGTTAAATAGGACATTCTACTGATCCCTAAACATGATAATTCCCTCACTCCAGATAAGTTTAGACCCATAGCATTGTGCAATGTGGTTTACAAGATAATATCCAAGGTTGTAGCCAATAGACTCAAACCTCTTCTGCCCACTCTTGTGTCTGGGGAACAATCTGGTTATGTGGAAGGCAAGCAAATTCTCAATAATATCATTCAAGCACAGGAGGTGGTGCACTCATTGACTAGCAACAAGGAGGCTAGAATGATCATGCAACTAGACCTAACCAAAGCTTATGACAATTTGAATTGGACCTGTATTAGGAGGGTTCTTATTGCTTTCAGTTTGATCATAACTAGGTCAGATGGGTCATGGCACTGGTAACTTCTCCGAGTTTTTCTATTTTGGTAAATGGTTCTCCCTCTGAGACTTTTATTCCTTCAAGAGGACTTAGGCAGGGTGATCCACTCTCTCCCTTTCTCTTCATTCTCATGATGGAAGGACTGGGGCGGTCCATCAAGCAGGCAAAGGAAGACGACAAAATTAAGGGTCTCCAACTTTTTGAGAATGGACAGTCCTTAACTCATCAACAATTTGTGGATGATACCATGCTGCAAGGACTCCCTATAGTCAAAGAGGCTCTATCATACAAACAACTTCTAAGTGACTTTTCCGTGGCTTTAGGTATGGAGGTTAATCTTTCCAAATCCAAGATTTTTTTCTTTAACACCAATATTGCTATTCCAAGGAATATCTCCAGAATTCTGGGCTTCCAAAGGGATTCGCTTCCTTCAAAATATTTAGGTGTTCCTCTAACTGTTAAACCTCTGCATAAGAGCATATGGGAGCCAGTGATTAAAAAAATGCAGGATAAAATTAGAAATTGGACCATCAGATCTTTAAACTTGGCTGGTAGATTGGTGCTTACAAAGGTTGTTCTTCAATCTATCCCAGTTTTCATGCTTTCAGCTCTCCCTACACCAAAAGGAGTCTTACAACAATTCAGATCCATTCAAAGAGATTTCCTCTGGGGCAAGGGGGAGAACAGAAAGAAATGGGCCTTGGTTGCATGGGAAAAGATTTGCAAACCTAAAAATCATGGAGGTCTTGGTTTGGATGATCCAGAGGTTCTAAGCAGGGCTTTAGGCGCTAAACTTTGGTGGCGTTGGGTTAAAGAACCAAAGGCTCAGTGGGCTAGTATTTGGAAAGAGAAATATGCTAGTACTTAGCGAACTAACGATCATATAAGGATGTCTGGAAGTATAAAAGGCTCATATATATGGAATAAGGCATGGGAGAATAGAGGCTTAGTACAAAAGAACAACTTCTGGGAAATCAGAGAGGGAGATCTGGCACTATTTTGGGAAGACAAATGGCAACAAGAATCGATATTGTTAAAAGAGGATTTTAAGGACCTCAAGATAGAGATAGACAACATAGGGCTATCCAAAGTTAAAGATTTTTGGGATCAAACCAATAATGCAGGAAAATGGAGAAACTGGAGGAATATTGTCTATAGGGAAGACAACCCCTTGAAAGCTAAAGGAGAGGCTCTTATGAAAATGTTGGAAAAAAGGAAGATTCTAGTAATAGGGGGACATGATCAGTTAAGATGGGGCAAGAATAATGAGGGCACCTTTAATATTAAGGAGGAAAAACGCATGCTCCTTGAGCTAGATTCTCTTGTTCTGGACAAAATTTGGCAAAATATATGGAGGCATCAAGGCTGGATGAAGATTAAACTCTTCATGTGGCTAGTTTACCATAAGAAAATTCTGACTTGGGACAACATTCGGAAAAGGGTGGTTGTGGGGCCTTCTAGATGCTAGCTCTGTGAGGCTCAAGAGGAAACTATGGAACACCTCCTCAACAATTGCATCTTCACCTCTAGATTGTGGGACTCTTTTTCCACCATCTTCCAAAAGACTGACAGGGATGGAGGGAGTATTATCAGTACCCTAAAAAAATGGAGGAGAAATTTTTCTGATTCTAAAATTCTTTGCTTAACTTGGGTTCTCACGCCTAGCTTCATTATTTGGAATGTCTGGAAAGAAAGGAACAATAGGATCTTTAAAAATGAAAAGAGACATTTCCAATGTCTTTTTGAGCAAACATTAAGACAACTTAGGGAGATAGTTAGTACAACTGTGAGAAATCCCCCTAAAAATCCACCTTCAGATGCTAAAATGAGAATTCTCAGATAGTTGCGCATGTAGGGGCTTATTCCTTAAGGCCTGGATAGAAAGGTTAGGACAATGGAAACTGAGAAGGACTTTTGGCATCCTCCCCCTCAGGGTTTTCTGAAGTATAACATTGATGGGGCCTCTAAAGGCAACCCGAGTATTGCTGGCTTTGGAGGGGTGTTAAGGGATGATTCAGGTAATATCATTTTCATCTTCCATTTCCATTTAGGTAGAGCCACTAATAACATGGTAGAACTAATGGCTATGGAGCAATGCTTAGAACTCCTAGTGAAGGAAAATCGGCAAAATGTGATTATCGAAGCTGACTATGAGCTAATCATTAACTCAGTAAAAAAAATCGGTTGGGGCACATGGACGGCCAAGGTTTCAAGACATTGGAAGTTGATCCAGGTCTCTCAATGGATCCAGCTCCATATCATGTGCCTACACATGGTAAGTTTTAACCATGTTCGAAGGAAAGCTAACAAACTGGTGGATTTATTGGCTAACCAAGGAGTGAAGTGTACCATTAGCAGAGTCGCGATGGGTTGGCAAGGGTTGTCTTAGAACAGACTCAAGGAACAATGCAGTTGCCAAGCCAATGAAGATATGATGGTGTATCACAACAAAGACATGGAGGTTATGGCCAGATAGTTTGGGTTCGGTATGAGTTTCTCCTTTTTCCTCATTTTTACCCTTCTTTGGTTGCTCAGCAGAACTTGCTGCCTGGGTAGTTGGCCGGAGGGATGGGACTGTACTTTACAAGGGTTCATCAACTAGTGCAGAGGGGATGGAGTGAGAAGCCGGAATCCGGGTTTTCGTGGAGGTCAGGATTTCCTTGTTTCTCTTCTTGGAGACACAAATCCGCCCGCAAAGTGGTTTTCTGGTCATCGGGCGCCTATTAAGCAGAAAGTGGTTTTTAAGATTTGGGAGCGATCCCACTCAAGTTGCTACACGTGGCCAAGGGGTGGGTACGAATACCACCCTCATCGCACGCTTACCAGCAGTTCTTTTGGTCCGTGCAATATGATCCTGTTAACACCCAGGTTGTTCCCTTTGACTCCCAAGGGAATACGGCCGGGGTAACCACTAACCAATCTTTGGATTACAGCTTCTAGCCTAACTGTAATCAGAGAGGGCTCTCTCTTTATGGTTTGTCTTTGTTTTGAAAAGAATTTTAGGCTAGCTATGATGCTCAAGGTTTGTTTTGGACTTGGTTGGGTGATGGTTTCAATCAAGATATATATGTGTTCACTAATATGTTTTAGGCCATTGGGCATGGAGTCAGTGGTCCTTTGGTAGTTTGGTGTGCTGTGTTAATACAGTAGTGATGCTGTAGAGCTGGATAAGTGTCTGAGAAGCAATGCTTTGAAATTGTGATTAAGTGTGATGTGTCCAGTTCATGAAAGGCAGTTAAGAATCTTTCAATAAACTGATATGCAAAAGAAGTGAGAGTGTTATTTAGAAGCAGTGAAGAATTTCTAGACAACATTCACATTATAGAATTAATAAAAAAAACATGAGCATTTAAGAATTCATGTCCATAGTTAATTCTGAAGAAAAACATTTACAGCAGTAAAAATTGAGCACAAGGTGTAACCAGACAATTCATGCACTATTCTTTTTCTTTACTGCTAGTCAGTGAAACATGAGTATGATTTAATAAACATAAGAAGACAAAACGGAGATTAAGGAAGACTTATTATTTCATCAGACAGCACAAGAATTATGCAACAGCATGTATGTCATCAGCAAGACATCAAAGTTCCAGGGAATCACTAAGCTTGTCCAGCCCTTTGTATTAGATGATCTGAAAGTGTACAATAGATTTGTCTCAGAGTGAAAATCACCAACCCCTTATGAGTTGCTAAGGGGGGTATATATACAAATTTACATAAGAAAATATCTAAGAAATGAGTTAATGGCTCATTAATGTTATGCCAACTCCTGGAGCCTTGTAGCTGAGAAATTTAATGCTGTAATAACTTTTCAGGGCTTTAGCTGTCCAAAATAGTCAGAAACTGTTGACTTGGTGGCTGCTGGAGTCAGTTGAGGGTACGCTGTCCAAAAATCCGCGTATCTTCTTATCCTTTGGGCTAGCTGTCGTTCTCCATGTGCTTAGTCACCTTTCGGCTGCCTTTAACATTGACTTTATTCTGTTGTTTGTCTTCTAGTGAGTTGGAGCTGGCAGTGACCGAGCAATTTAGGCTACCGTGGCAAAATTTGAAGCATTGTCTGCCACCAATCCTCCTTTGGCAGCTGATGTCTTCTAATCTTTATCAAAGTTTCGTCGGCCTCTGTATATCTGTAAAAGTTTGGAGGAGTTTCAAAAAGGTGATTTACCTCATTTTCAATAAAAAACAGGCCTTCAAGTTTATCATATAGGCTCTGTCCTGTTGGAGGCCCTGTTCCCTCAGATGTATTGCCAGATGCAGTGATTTGATTTTCAATATAAGTTGCCATCCTGTTGGTGAATTGATCTCGGGAGATCAGTCTTCCTGCACCACTTAGTAGGTTGGGCAGTCCCTTTGCTTGCAGCACTGCCATCTTGACTTTATACTCCTCCACATCAGCCTGTATTTCATAGCACTTCCTCTCCACAGTTTGTACATAATTTTTGAGAGTTAGCACCTTTTTGGCTGTGAGGACAACCTCTGTTCTGTTGACAATGCCGATGGCTGCCAGCTCCTCCCTTTCTTGCCTGTTCATAAAATCTGTCATTCTGTTTGCCTGTTCATGTTTGTCTCCCAGTAATGCTTTGGCCCTCTGAATTTTTGTTTGTGCTTGGCCAATTAAATCCATCTGCTCATGTATACTTTTGATTGACCTCCATTGTTGAGTGATGGATTGGCCAATTTTGGCCCATAGAATTCTTTTTATCTCAGCCATGGCACTCTCCAGATTTAGCTCTTTCTCTAAGGCTTTTATCTTTTCTTTTAGAGCCTTTATTTCTCTGCCTTGCTCTGCTACGGTCACTTTTGATTTATCATACTTGGCATCCAGCTCTGCCAATTTTTCCTAGGCCTTTTTTATCTCATTTGCCTGGAGCTCCATTTCTTTGATGGCCTTAGTCAATTCTTCTACACTTGTGCTGGAATCTGGGGCTGTTGTTGTTGCTGTTGCTTCTGTTGTAGGGGCCACTGCTGCCTCTGTAGTTGTTGCAGTGGTTGAAGTAGTTGGAGGAGCTTGGGATGTAGATTCTCCCTGTTTATCTTGTAATGCTCCTTCAAGCTCTTTCTCCAAATCGAAGACCTTTTGTTTTAGCTGCATTATGAGGTCCAGTTGCTCATCAACCTGTTTTTCCTTTTGTAGCTCTGTTGTTTGAGGGTGCTCTGTGGGCTGCAGCTTTAACCTCTTCTTTAATGCATTGAGGTCATCTTCTTTTTTCTTCATAAGGGCCTTTACACCCTTTGAATCCTTAGGATCATGTCCCAGGTCGATAATAATGTCCTCAAGTGATTTTATTCTGTTATCTTTGGCTAGGGAGGACATTCTCTCAAAATCCAACTGAGTGTTGGTATTTTTCAGTGATTCTTTCAGCTCATGGGCCATGGTTGCCCTGTCTACCAAGGTTGCATAGACCATTTCTCCTGCCTGCTTGTGGAGTTCAATTTGGTCCATGGGATGGATGTCCTTGGCTAGGACCTCCACCCTTGTCTTCACATAATCTGCCCCTGATTTTGGATTGGGCACTGTAGGTTTGAAGTGGCTGAGGATCATTTTCTCCTCTTGAATGTCGTATACCGACATTAGCCTTTCTTTTTGGGCTGGTGTTTCATTAAGAAATTGTTTGTAGACTTCCACCCTCAGCAAGTCATTTTGTGCCTTAATTTGCTTGAAAGAAGCCTTAGTGCTTTTGGGCTTCTTGCTCTGCTGAGAGGAGGAGGACACCTCCAAACCAAGTTGTAATCCTTGCCCCTGCTGAAAGGAGCTTTTACCTGTATGCCGGCTGCCCTCCCTGTCTTTCCTTGAACTGTCAAGGATTTCTTCAGTGATGTCTTCTACCTCTGGGGAGTCAGCCCTTTGCCTTTTGGCCTGGGGTTGATGGGAGGATCCACTAGCAGGAGTGGACTCTTCTCTGTCTCTTTTTGTACCCGTCTCCTCCTGTGCTGGGGTCTGCATAATTGGAGCTGTTTGTGGCTCAGTTTGTGGAGGGGGAGTCTGCTCTTGAAACTGCTCTTGTTGCTGTCCTGGTTGTTGTCCTGGTTGCTGCCCTTGTAACTTCTCACTTGAAGGGGCAGGCTTTTCTTTCACGGTTTCTTCTTCAGCACCCATTATTCCTTTCCCTTTGTCTGTTCCTGGTGCTGCTGTAGACGGTGCCTGTGTGGCTGGTGCTGTTCTTGAGGCCGAGGTCCCTTCTCCTGCTGAATGCGGTCTTTTGAAGGGTACCTGCTGCACAGAATCTAGGTCAAGAGTCTTTTCCAGTTCTCTGACATTCTTTAACATTGTCTCTTCTTCAGTTAATTTTTCAACTAAAGTATCCTGCTGCCATTCTTGCTGGTTGGCATATTTTTCAATGTGTGGATATTTGCAATGCTTATAGCCTAGTAGTCTGTACTTGACCCTTCTAGCAGTAATGAAGCCTTCAGGGTCATAAGGGACCCACCGGAAACTATGTGATAGCTTGTATTTGTTTCTGAGGATTAGGTCAGCATCTTCCCATCCTTCTTTTTTATTCATGATGAAGGGGCCCACCTGGTGCTTGAACTTGAGATGGGCTTTCTTTTTGGAGCTGTGAAAGTGAGTGAGGTCAGATTGAATTAACTCCCTATAATACTCCAAGGAAAATATCCTCATAGGCACATTTTTTGGGAGCCTGTATGGACAGAGCTCACAGCCATAGACTCTGATGACTGTATGCTCCTCATATAGGTACCAATCACCTATTTTGTAATTTTTGGAGAGCTGGAGGACTTTCTGAATTTCCGTTGATATTCTGGGAGGAGGGGACCTCATCAATAAGCAAGAGACAGGGTATACAAATTGGTCAACAAACTCACAATAGGAATAGGGTGAATTTTGGACTTGGTGATAGACAGATGTCCAGAAGATAACAGATCTTCTTCCCCCTTTATAATCCAGATTTTTGGTGTAGCATGGAAAAACCTCAGACTGATAGTACATAAAAAGTTGGTAGATATAGGATGAGTACTTGAAGACACCCCGTCTGTCGAATTTTCACAGCTGATCATGAATCTTGTTAGCTATGAACTTGGCAAAGTTATATTTGCGGGTAGGGGGTTGGCCTGGGCTGTAAGTAGCTAGCAATACCAGCATCGTTTCATCCACATGCTCACTGGTTCTATATCCCAACACATAAGCAATCATGTCTAGCAACAGTCTGCCTACCTCAGTAAAATAGACATCCAAGTAGGGAGGTGGCCCTGCAGGCTGAAATTCAGGTTTCATAATTGTCCTGGTGACCTTCTGAATATCCTCACTGGTCATCTTGGCACCAGTGTCCAGCAGGTAATTCATGGAAAATGGGAACAGCAGCTCAGTTTGATCAAAGTGGAGCATCTTATTGATAATTTCAGGATTAATGTGAAAGAGGATGCTCCCAGATGGAGACTTAATAGCTCTTTGCTGCACATCATAGTTTTCAGCACAGAGGCGAATGATCTCAGAAAAGACATTGACAGAGTGGAGACAGTAGTATGGCAGATTTGACTCCCATATCCCATATGTATCATGACCATTCAGGTAGTCATCTCTTAGTTGCCTGAAGGTCTGTAAGAAGTCCTTGTTACCCACAAAGTCTTCAATGAGGTAGTCCCTGTCAGCAAGAGGCAAGGACTCCAGGTCTTTGTTTGGTGCATTTAAAGGAGCAACATTGAGGGCTGAGGGTGCAGGTGCAGCCATTGTGTAATCTGATTTTGAACAAGGTGAGTGCAATGGTGTGCAAGGTTGTTCAGAGCTTGAGTGAGAGGCTCACTGTAGACAATGCTTGAAATCTTCTTTACAGTGGAAAAGGCAGGCTTGGCAGACTTGTTTCTGCTGTTTTTGGTAAATTCATAGGGATTGTGAATTGCTGGGGATGATTGCAGAGGGTGAGCTAATTTCAATTTGGTGACATGCAGCCTTGGGCCTCCACCCGGCAAAAGGGAATAATGTCGGGCAAGTTCGAGGCCGAATTAGTAAATTTCAACCGTGAATTATCGTTTTAATACCGAATTCTCGGGGTAAAGGGTAATGCAGGTGGATTCAATGGCAAATTAAGTGGCAAACAGTGTACAATTTAGGATTGGCCCTATGCTTATTGGAGAATTTGCAGAGTAATGGCAAGCACGGGGACGAAATAAGGAACTTGCGATGAATACCTGGATAAAACAACACTGGATGTCTTCGGGCCGAGCAGGGGGAGATCACTGCAGCTGAATTGCCAAGTTATAGCGGCCGCAACTTCGAATTTGAAGGCTGGGGGGCAATTTCGCGGTGAACAGGTTGACAACGGCTGCGTCTTCTTCGCGCAAAAATGACAACAAATGGCTAGTTCGGGCATTTTTAACGACAAAATTGGACAAAACGGGTTATTGGCGCTTTTTCCGCCAATGACGTCAGCATGACGTCATGGCGGGCCCAGGTACGGAGGGTGACGTGGACGCTGAGCTGGAGGCCAGCGTGGCTGGACACGGTGACGGGCGGATGCAGTGCCAGGGCTACATGGAGGGCCATGGGGCGCGGGGGCGGGCGAAGGCGACATGACGTCAGGATGACGTGAGGGTGACACGCGCCGGATGGGCGGTATCAGGGAGGCGGTAAGTGGTCTCCCCGCACCACCTTTGGTGATAGGCGGTATCGGGGAGGGGGGCTCCGAACAACCCCAGCGCGTGCCATGCGTCCTGGGTACGGCCCCCAATACCGCCCTTCCCCGGACGTTAAAGGGAGGCAGGTCGGGGCCGGAGATTGACTGCCCACCGTTAGATCTGGGGCGGTGGACGATCAACGGCTGGCGGGTACTGTTGTCTGCCGCGCAGCTTTGGGTTGGGCCCCGCCCGACCATTTAAATATTGGATTTAATATTTGGGCGCGGGACTTTGGGTTTTTGGGTTTTTTGTGGGTTTTTTCGGGTTTTTTGGTTAATCTGTGGGGGAAAAGAGGTTAAAAGGGTTTAAGCAGAGGGAAAGGGGTTTTTTGATGAAACTTTTTGAAAAGAGGGGAGGTGAGGGCTTAGGGGGAGGTTATTACTCCAGCCAGAGGCTAGAGTAATCCCATGACAGGGTTGACCATAGTCCCTGGTGGACTAATGTCTCCCTCCAACAAACTTATTTAGCTATAGTGCTAACAAGGGGGAATATTATACATGTTTTGGGGTTTATACACCATGGTGTTATAATAGTAGGGGGAAAGGGAAACATAAGGGATTTAGATAATAAGAAGTTAGGGGTTAATATGAGGGGGGGGAAGGGATGAGAGGGTGAAACACTAAGTTTATATGAAAACAACTTAGTTTAGAGAGTAGATCAAAATAAAAAGATTTTTAGACAAGAAATGTGGCTCTTTTCAGGAATAAGAACCAACATGACACCTTAAAAGCTTTCATGAATGACAACTGATGAAGGGATGTTAATAATGAATGTGAAAGGGGGAAAAAGGAAGTTAGTGATGCTCCTTTGCTTTGCTGTAACATGATGGAGAAGGGAAGCTTCTCTATCCACTGATATTCCTTTATAAACATGCTACCAATCACTTAATTGAAAGGAATGACATTTCTGCAACCCCATCTGCCTACCCCTCTATTTCCTAGCATTTTTTGTTTCTTCATGAAGGGTGCACTTAGACTTGCAAGCCCTTATGTGCCTTTTCTTTTCTCTTGGATTTTCTTTTGATTTTCTATCTGGAACTACCCTTATTGCTTCCAAGGTCCCAGATTAAGCAGTTGGAAACCTTACTTCTCTACCTAAGCTACTGGTCTGCCAAGATTAAACAGTTTGGACAGACCTCTTTCTCTATTCTACAACAGAAAATTAAAACATGGCATGATCCAGATTAGGCTATTGAACCACCCATCAAAATTGAGTCAACATCAAGCTATGTACACATGTTTTCTCCTGGAAATATGGGATCTTTTCATCACCAAAGCAGAGCATATTTGGACCTTTCTTTGCCAATCATGAAATATGAAACCTATTGGTATAGGTAGCTAACTGTGGCTCCACATGGGGATGGTTTTTCTATTTGAAAGACCAAGAACAGCAGGTCAGAATGCCTTGGACCTTGACATCTTTTACCAAACTTGGAATATTCCTCTTTTAAATGCCAAAATTATGCTCTTCCCATCTTGGTAAATCCCTGAACTTGATTGCCTTTTGCTGATAACTTATAAAACTTGAGAAACTGCATTTCTACATGTTTAACAGAAAGTAATATATACACCTGGATATGTACAAGGTAAACTCAGGTTACACTTATGGATAGTAGTCAAAATAGTGCTTCAACATCCTGCCATTCACAGGACCTTCATCCAGATCAGCTTCATCAAGACTTTTAAGGAAGTAAGTATTGTTTCCTTGTACTGCTTGAACAACAAATGGTCCTCTCCAAAGGGAATCAAATTTTCCATGTTTTCCCTTATCTTCTCTTCTTGAATCCCACTTGAGGACTTTGTCTCCAACATTAAAATCTTCTGCCTTGGTCCTTCTGTCAAAGGCTTTCTTTAACTTTTCTTGTAAAACTTGAACTCTGTTGTAAACTTGGTCTCTAGTTTGCTGCAAACATATTATTTGATTTATCCTTCTTTGCATATCATTTGGCTCAGCTTGACTCTCTTGAAGTAATTTCATAACCGGGACCCCTAGTGATGAAGGAAATTTGGCTTCCAATCCATAAACTAACTCATATGGGCTGATCCCAATTGATCTCTTGGTTGTTAGTCTATCTGCCCATAAGGCATTGACCAGCTTCTTATGCCAATTCTTCTTATTTTCTTCTAACACCTTCTTTATGATGTTTACAAGGCTTTTATTTGATGATTCAGCCAGGCCATTACCTTGGGGATAGTATGCAGTAGAATGGCCCAAGGTAACGTGAAATTTGTGGCAGAAATTGACCATCTTCTTAGATCTGAAGGCAGCAGCATTGTCTGTTATTATCTTATCAGGACAACCAAATCTAGAGAGAATATTGGTCTCAAGGAACTGAATGATAGTGGAATCATTTGCTTGTCTGCATGGAACAGCTTCAATCCACTTAGTGAAGTAGTCTGTAGCTGTTAGAATCCATCTATGTTGGCCTGGAGATGAGGGATGAATTTCCCCAATGAAATCCAAGCCCCATTGTTGAAAAGGTCTCTCTGTTGCAATAGGCCTCAAAGGAAGTGGCAGTAATTTTCTCTTTCCCTCAAACACTTGACATTTATGACATGAGGTGGTAAATTTCTTGACATCAGAGAAAACAGTGGGCCAATAGTAACCAACCCTCAGTATCTTATCCGCAGTGGAATTCCAATACAAGTGTCCACCACAGTCACCTGCATGAAATTCTTTGGTGACATTATTAGCTTCATTCTCAATCAGGCAGTTTAACAATATACCCTCATGGTTTTTCCAAAGCAAATTGCCATCCATAACACAAAATCTTGAAGCTTTCATTTTTAAGAACCTACATTTCGTTCTGGACAATCCTGGGGGAGCACACAGGTTTTGTGGTACATAACAGATATCAGAATACCAATGGGATTGTTCAAAGGCTACATTGATCTTTGGAGTCGCCAGCTCCGGTTCATTGTCCAGCTGGTTTATGTCTAAGGCTTGGAAGTTTGCTTCTGTCATTAATTTGGCCAAGCCTTGCCCTTTTATTAGTTTTGTAGGTTTTATTTCAATATCAAATTCTAAGATGTTGGCTATCCATTTTCCTCTCCTGCCCTCTAAGTTTTCTTGAGTAAGTATGTCTTTTACAATGGGACTTGGCACATAGGCTATAACATGGGAATAAAGGATGTAAATCCTAAAGTCTTTAATGGCCTTGACCAAAGCATAAGCTTGCTTTTCCATGATCTGATATTTCAGGGGTGCATCTCTGAGAGCTCTACTAAAGTAAGCAATGGGTTTCTCATTTCCTTGGTCATCTTTCTGTAATAAAATAGCAACGATAGTATGCTGGGAGGCAAAAGAGAAAATGATAAATTCTCTGTCAAATTGAGGATTTGTTAAGACTGGGGTTTGGGTAAGGGCCAATTTTATACCTTCAAAGGCTTGATTTGCTTCTACTGTCCACTTTACTTTTAAATCCTTTTTTAGCATGTTGTTCAACAATCTGATCAGTTCTGCTAAGTTTGGGATAAACCTTCTTAAGAAATTGATCTTCCCTAAGAAAGCTTGCAATTCTTTGATATTTCTTGGGTGAGGCATTTGCAAGATAGCTTGTATCCTGTCTGGGTCAATTCTGATGCCATCCTTTGAAATAATATGTCCTAACAGCTTACCTTCTTCCAAACCAAACAGAGACTTCTTTGGATTCAAGGAAATTCCATATTTCCTACATGTCAAGAAGATTTGTCTCAGATGCTTCAAATGTTCTTGGTCTGATTTTGAGAAAGGTGTGAGGTCATCCAAATAAATGACAAGGAATTCATGAATCTCTTTGGAAAAAGCAATATCCATTGCTCTCTGAAATGTTTCCCCTGCATTTTTCAACCCAAAAGGCATTTTTACATATTTGAAAGTTCCCCATGGGTTTGTGAATGCAGTTTTGTCTTGATCATCAGGGTGTACTAGGATCTGATTAAAGCCTGAGAATCCATCAAGTAATGAAATCCTTGAGGCCCCTACCACTCTTTGGAGAATGTGATCCATCTTAGGTAAGGGATAGTTGTCTTTGAGGGACACTTGGTTTAGGTTTCTAAGATCAACACAAAGTCTTATTTCACCAGTTTTCTTTCTTTTGGGCACCAAATTTGAGATCCAATCAGAAAACCTGATTGGTGCTATGATACCAACTTTAAACATTTTTTGTACCTCTTTCTCAATTGCAGGGAGAAGCATGGGGTTTATTCTTCTCAATTTTTGCTTAAATGGCTTTTGATTTGGCTTGAGAGGGATGGTATGTTGGATAACAGAGGTGTCATAGGATTTTAAGTCCTCATAACTCCATGCAAAGACATCTTGGAATTCTTTGAAGAGGTCAATGTATTTGGGCTTCTGATCAGGAGGTAGGGAAGCAGACAATTTTATTATCTTGGGCTTTTCCATGGTTCCAATGTTGCATTCATCAATGGCAGAGTTAAGGGGCTGCATTTTTGGTTTTCTAGGGACATCATTTGAATCAAAAATATCCTCTAGTGGAGTTAGGCCTGTTGGAAGAAAATTGTCTTTCAATTGTATCACTTCAGCCTCAGCATCAGCCACTTCTTCACAACTGATTTGTTGAATTTCTTGTATGTTGTCTTTGTTGAAAATTGTTGGATGTAGGATTTGGTTAGCTGTTTTAGGTGATATTGGCTTGTATTTCTGTTGATCAAGTATTTGTGATTGACTTGCTCCCTCAAGTATTTGTGATTGACTTGCTCTTTCAGTGTCAATATTTAGTCCTACAAATTCTTGTTGCAAGGTCAAGAAATTATTTATTTGTGTATCATCTTCAAATACTTGCCATTCCTTGACATTGTTTGGGACAGAAGGTCTGTGTTTTACCTCAGCTGTAAAGAAATGGTGGGGCTCAAAAGGTAGCTTGCAGGTACTTTCAAATGTGGCCAAACTGTGAGCATGAAGATTATGGTCTCTAGGGATTTTGGTGATTTGGAATTCAATGAAAGAGTTTAATATTTCAGCAGCAGCAGATCTATAAGATCTCAATCTTTTGTCATTAGTGACAAAATTTCCCTTTACTTGTTGGATAACTAGGTCTGAGTCTCCTAGAATTGAAACCTTTGTGGCTTGTAAGAATTTTACTAGTTTAAGGCCTAGTAAAAGAGCTTCATATTCTGCCATATTATTAGTGCATCTGAAATTTAGCCTGTAGGCTCGACTTTCTGCATGACTGTTCTGCTTGTTATGTATCCAAACTCCAGCTCCTACCCCTAATTTGTTGACTGACCCATCAAATTCAAGGAACCATAGGACTTCTTGTTCCAGGGGAGACTTAATAACTTCTCTGTGATCTGGGCTTGTGAGTTGAAGTTCTGGTTCTTCATTTAGTTTGTCTTTTAGGACAGCCTCACCACCTGATTGGATCAGCTTTATTTCTAGAGCAGCAGCTTGTTCAATGTCCTGATCTTGTTTGAGTGTCTTGGTTTCTTCATCATTTGTAAGACCTGAATTATCATTGAAGAGAATATATGAATCTATATCAGAATGGACAGCATATATGGGAAAATTTTGAGGTTTTTCTTCACTGCTGACCATGTATTTCATAAGTGACTCTCTATATAACCTCTTGGGTTGACCAAAGACCGAGATGGTTGCATACGACATGTCTAGTTGTAGGGAAACTTGGAGTTTAGCCCCCCATGACCTTGATAACAGCATCCCATATTTAGGTGGGATATCAGCAACCACAACATCCATGCGAATTGTTTTATTTGGGTACTGAACAAGGGACACACATAAGTCTTTTATCAAGCCTAAACACTTAACTTGGCTGGAGTCAAATGAGAATAGGTCCTTATATGGTCTTGTAATATCTAAATTCAATCTCTCCATGACTGATTTTGGCATCAGGTTGTGAGAGGCACCTGAGTCAAACATTGCATTGTGTAATATCTTATCATGAACATGTAAACTGACATAAAAAGGTAAGATCCCTATGACTGCTGTTTTTCCATCAACCTCTGGACCGAATAGAAATTCTGGGGTGTCATCCAACACATTGACATTATCTTTATTACGAGTAATTTGAAGGGACTTCTTGATTTGTTGTCTATAAATGTCATGCTTGGCTAGTTTTGAAAGAGGAATAGCTACTTTTAATTTGCCAATTTCAGCTTCTAAGTCAAAGGGTCTTTCAGATGGTATCTTGATGTTGTGGGTGACAGCCTTTTCCTTATTCACTAAGTCTTCTTCTTGTTTCTTTTCTTGATCTGGAAGCTTGTCCTTCTTCCTCATTTCTTGAGGAGTTTTACTTGAGTTGTGTTGGAAGGGTGTTGTATCTACTGGTTGCTGTTTTGAGGGGGATGTTTGAGTTACCTCTTCAACTGTTACCTCACCTGTACTTGGACCAGTTTTATCCCTTGGTTTTGTGACAATATCTTCCTTAGGCTGCTAGCTATCCTTTGTTTTTTCAGGCTGTGTTACATTTATAGTTCTGCTTCTTAGCTTGTATTGCTTATGGACTTCATAAACAGCTGTGTCATATCCTTGTTTAAAGTCAAATGATTCACCTGACCTGGTCTGGAATTGCTGAATGTCATCATCCTTATGATCTTCTTGACTCAGAAAAACTTGCTGCTCATCATTCAGGCCCATTAGGTTAATGTGGGTGTCATCTGTTTGCTCATTTGAAGTGGATGCCTCAGTATAGTTTTCCTGGAAAGGAGGCCTTATGTCTGGATCAGAACCGGCCTTGCCAACGTTTGGGTTTTGATTTCTCCTAAAATTGGGATTCCTGATAGGGTTATTTTGTGGTGCTTCCCATGATGACTTTCTCTCAACTGATTCTACTCTATCACCCAATCTCTTCATACCAGTGAGTATTGCATCCAGTTTTTGATCAAAGGTAGAGGGTTCTTCTTTGAAAGTGGTTCTCTTTTCCAATCTTTCCCTGTTTCTTTTGGCAATCAGGTTAGCCTCTACTGTGACAACAACCTTTTGGGCATCTTCAAGGGTTTCAGGGGCTCTTTCCTTCAACTGATATGCCATATCAGGGTCAAAACCATCCAGAAATTTGTACAAGGCTAAATCAGGAGGAGGTCTTAAATTCTGTGGTATTGCGTTATATACGTTGTTGAATCTTGCACAATACTCCAAAATGGTCTCTTGAGGACCTCGTTTGATTGTATCATATTCACCAAGTATGTGCAAGGGATCTTTCTTTTTCTCCCATCTGTTAGTAAAGGCTTGATAAAGCTCATCAGGGGTTGTGATGGTATTTACAGCCAGTGATCTAAACCAAGTTCTTACGTCCCCTGTGAGACCCTGAACAAAGATTCTCATTCTCACACTGCCATCATCTATTTCATAGTTCTCAAAATGGTCTTGCATCCTTCTGGCATGCTGAATTGCTGTGAAAGGGCCAGTGGAGTCAAAATATGAGATCTTGGATTGGTAGTCCTGGGGTAGAGCTGCAGCATTGGCAGGCAACTGCAGGGGTGCATATCTATTAGCCATATTTGCAGGATTTATAGGATTTACAGGGATAACTAGGATAGCATGAACAGTTGGTACAACAGGGGGATTGGGAACGGTAGAAACTAGAGTATTGGTCAAGGGAATATGTGCAGTGGATGGAGGTGTGAAAGAAGGGCTTTGAGATGTGGATGGTGAACCGGGGGAATCAAGGGTAGACCGAAATAGAACCTTGATTGGAGTTGGAACAGGGTTTGGATGAGCTATCTCAGGACTTGAATCAACAAGAGTTTCCTGTCCCTGCTGCTTCCTAATGATCTTAGGGATTGTATTAGGATTTTCAAAAACAGTTGGAGGATTGGGGTCAAGATTTGACCTTGTATATCGTGGATTCTTCTTAGGAGCCAGCTTCTGAACTTGTTTTTTGAGTATGTTTTGGAATATTTTCTGTGTCTACAAGGGCTAGACAAGATTTTGGAGTGACTGTGTATATCTTAAAGCTAGCATGAGAAATTATTTGCAAGCAGCTTTAAGAAATATACAGAGTTTAGAAAATCCTGAGGAACTCCCCAGTGGAGTCGCCAATTATGTTAACACCCAGGTTGTTCCCTTTGACTCCCAAGGGAATACGGCCGGGGTAACCACTAACCAATCTTTGGATTACAGCTTCTAGCCTAACTGTAATCAGAGAGGGCTCTCTCTTTATGGTTTGTCTCTGTTTTGAGAAGAATTTTAGGCTAGCTATGATGCTCAAGGTTTGTTTTGGACTTGGTTGGGTGATGGTTTCAATCAAGATATATATGTGTTCACTAATATGTTCTAGGCCATTGGGCATGGAGTCAGTGGTCCTTTGGTAGTTTGGTGTGCTGTGTTAATACAGTAGTGATGCTGCAGAGCTGGATAAGTGTCTGAGAAGCAATGCTTTGAAATTGTGATTAAGTGTGATGTGTCCAGTTCATGAAAGGCAGTTAAGAATCTTTCAATAAACTGATATGCAAAAGAAGTGAGAGTGTTATTTAGAAGCAGTGAAGAATTTCTAGACAACATTCACATTATAGAATTAATAAAAAAAACATGAGCATTTAAGAATTCATGTCCATAGTTAATTCTGAAGAAAAACATTTACAGCAGTAAAAATTGAGCACAAGGTGTAACCAGACAATTCATGCACTATTCTTTTTCTTTACTGCTAGTCAGTGAAACATGAGTATGATTTAATAAACATAAGAAGACAGAACGGAGATTAAGGAAGACTTATTATTTCATCAGACAGCACAAGAATTCTGCAACAGCACGTATGTCATCAGCAAGACATCAAAGTTCCAGGGAATCACTGAGCTTCTCCAGCCCTTTGTATTAGATGATCTGAAAGTGTACAATAGATTTGCCTCAGAGTGAAAATCACCAACCCCTTATGAGTTGCTAAGGGGGGTATATATACAAATTTACATAAGAAAATATCTAAGAAATGAGTTAATGGCTCATTAATGTTATGCCAACTCCTGGAGCCTTGTAGCTGAGAAATTTAATGCTGTAATAACTTTTCAGGGCTTTAGCTGTCCAAAATAGTCAGAAACTGTTGACTTGGTGGCTACTGGAGTCGGTTGAGGGTACGCTGTCCAAAAATCCGTGTATCTTTTTATCCTTTGGGCTAGCTGTCGTTCTCCATGTGCTTAGTCACCTTTCGGCTGCCTTTAACACTGACTTTATTCTGCTGTTTGTATTCTAGTCAGTTGGAGCTGGCAGTGACCGAGCAATTTAGGCTACCATGGCAAAATTTGAAGCATTGCCTGCCACCAATCCTCCTTTGGCAGCTGATGTCTTCTAATCTTTATCAAAGTTTCGTCGGCCTCTGTATATCTGTAAAAGTTTGGAGGAGTTTCAAAAAGGTGATTTACCTCATTTTCAATAAAAAACAGGCCTTCAAGTTTATCATATAGGCTCTGTCCTGTTGGAGGCCCTGTTCCCTCAGATGTACTGCCAGATGCAGTGATTTGATTTTCAATATAAGTCGCCATCCTGTTGGTGAATTGATCTCGGGAGATCAGTCTTCCTGCACCACTTAGTAGGCTGGGAAGTCCCTTTGCTTGCAGCACTGCCATCTTGACTTTATACTCCTCCACATCAGCCTGTATTTCATAGCACTTCCTCTCCACAGTTTGTACATAATTTCTGAGAGTTAGCACCTTTTTGGCTGTGAGGACAGCCTCTGTTCTGTTGACAATGCCGATGGCTGCCAGCTCCTCCCTTTCTTGCCTGTTCAGAAAATCTATCATTCTGTTTGCCTGTTCAGGTTTGTCTCCCAGTAATGCTTTGGCCCTCTGAATTTTTGTTTGTGCTTGGCCAATTAAATCCATCTGCTCATGTATAGTTTTGATTGACCTCCATTGTTGAGTGATGGATTGGCCAATTTTGGCCCATACTATTCGTTTTATCTCAGCCATGGCACTCTCCAGATTTAGCTCTTTCTCTAAGGCTTTTATCTTTTCTTTTAGAGCCTTTATTTCTCTGCCTTGCTCTGCTACGGTCACTTTTGATTAATCATACTTGGCATCCAGCTCTCCCAATTTTTCCTTGGCCTTTTTTATCTCATTTGCCTGGAGCTCCATTTCTTTGATGGCCTTAGTCAATTCTTCTACACTTGTGCTGGAATCTGGGGCTGTTGTTGTTGCTGCTGCTTCTGCTGTAGGGGCCACTGCTACCTCTGTAGTTGTTGCAGTGGTTGAAGTAGTTGGAGGAGCTTGGGATGTAGATTCTCCCTGTTTATCTTGTAATGCTCCTTCAAGCTCTTTCTCCAAATCGAGGACCTTTTGGTTTAGCTGCATTATGAGGTCCAGTTGCTCATCAACCTATTTTTCATTTTGTAGCTCTGTTGTTTGAGGGTGCTCTGTGGGCTGCAGCTTTAACCTCTTCTTTAATGCGTTGAGGTCATCTTCTTTTTTCTTCATAAGGGCCTTTACACCCTTTGGATCCTTAGGATCATGTCCCAGGTCGATAATAATGTCCTCAAGTGATTTTATTCTGTTATCTTTGGCTAGGGAGGACATTCTCTCAAAATCCAACTGAGTGTTGGTATTTTTCAGTGATTCTTTTAGCTCATGGGCCATGGTTGCCTTGTCTACCAAGGTTGCATAGACCATTTCTCCTGCCTACTTGTGGAGTTCAATTTGGTCCATGGGATGGATGTCCTTGGCTAGGACCTCCACCCTTGTCTTCACATAATCTGCCCCTGATTTTGGATTGGGCACTGTAGGTTTGAAGAGGCTGAGGATCATTTTCTCCTCTTGAATGTCGTATACCGACATTAGCCTTTCTTTTTGGGCTGGTGTTGCATTAAGAAATTGTTTGTAGACTTCCACCCTCAGCAAGTCATTATGTGCCTTAATTTGCTTGAAAGAAGCCTTAGTGCTTTTGGGCTTCTTGCTCTGCTGAGAGGAGGAGGACATCTCCAAACCAAGTTGTAATCCTTGCTCCTGCTGAAAGGAGCTTGTACCTGTATGCTGGCTGCCCTCCCTGTCTTTCCTTGAACTGTCAAGGATTTCTTCAGTCATGTCTTCTACCTCTAGGGAGTCAGCCCTTTTCCTTTTGGCCTAGGGTTGATGGAAGGATCCACTAGCAGGAGTGGACTCTTCTCTGTCTCTTTTTGTACCCCTCTCCTCCTGTGCTGGGGTCTGCATAATTGGAGCTGTTTGTGGCTCAGTTTGTGGAGGGGGAGTCTACTCTTGAAGCTGCTCTTGTTGTTGTCCTAGTTGTTGTCCTAGTTGCTGCCCTTGTAGCTGCTCACTTGAAGGGGCAGGCTTTTCTTTCACGGTTTCTTCTTCAGCACCCATTATTCCTTTCCCTTTGTCTATTCCTGGTGCTGCTGTAGATGGTGCCTGTGTGGCTGGTGCTGTTCTTGAGGCCAAGGTCCCTTCTCCTGCTGAATGCGGTCTTTTGAAGGGTACCTGCTGAACAGAATCTAGGTCAAGAGTCTTTTCCAGTTCTCTGACATTCTTTAACATTGTCTCTTCTTCAGTTAATTTTTCAACTAAAGTATCCTGCTGCCATTCTTGCTGGTTGGCATATTTTTCAATGTGTGGATATTTGCAATGCTTATAGCCTAGTAGTCTGTACTTGACCCTTCTAGCAGTAATGAAGCCTTCAGGGTCATAAGGGACCCACCGGAAACTATGTGATAGCTTGTATTTGTTTCTGAGGATTAGGTCAGCATCTTCCCATCCTTCTTTTTTATTCATGATGAAGGGGCCCACCTGGTTTTTGAACTTGAGATGGGCTTTCTTTTTGGAGCTGTGAAAGTGAGTGAGGTCAGATTGAATTAACTGCCTATAATACTCCAAGGCAAATATCCTCATTGGCACATATTTTGGGAGCCTGTATGGACAGAGCTCACAGCCATAGACTCTGATGACTGTATGCTCCTCATATAGGTACCAATCACCTATTTTGTAATTTTTGGAGAGCTGGAGGACTTTCTGAATTTCAGTTGATATTCTGGGAGGAGGGGACCTCATCAATAAGCAAGAGACAGGGTATACAAATTGGTCAACAAACTCACAATAGGAATAGGGTGAATTTTGGACTTGGTGATAGACAGATGTCCAGAAGATAACAGATCTTCTTTCCCCTTTATAATCCAGCTTTTTGATGTAGCATGGAAAAACCTCAGACTGATAGTACATAAAAAGGTGGTAGATATAGGATGAGTACTTGAAGACACCCTGTCTGTCTACTTTGCACAGCTGATCATGAATCTTGTTAGCTATGAACTTGGCAAAGTTATATTTGCGGGCAGGGGGTTGGCCTGGGCTGTAAGTAGCTAGCAATACCAGCATCGTTTCATCCACATGCTCACTGGTTCTATATCCCAACACATAAGCAATCATGTCTAGCAACAGTCTGCCTACCTCAGTAAAATAGACATCCAAGTAGGGAGGTGGCCCTGCAGGCTGACATTCAGGTTTCATAAATGTCCTGGTGGCCTTCTGAATATCCTCACTGGTCATCTTGGCACCAGTGTCCAGCAGGTAATTCATGGAAAATGGGAATAGCAGCTCAGTTTGATCAAAGTGGAGCATCTTATTGATAGTTTCAGGATTAATGTGAAAGAGGATGCTCCCAGATGGGTACTTGATAGCTCTTTGCTGCACATCATAGTTTTCAGCACAGAGGCGAATGATCTCAGGAAAGACATTGACAGAGGGGAGACAGTAGTATGGCAGATTTGACTCCCATATCCCATATGTATCATGACCATTCAGGTAGTCATCTCTTAGTTGCCTGAAGGTCTGCAAGAAGTCCCTGTTACCCACAAAGTCTTCAATGAGGTAGTCCCTGTCAGCAAGAGGCAAGGACTCCAGGTCTTTGTTTGGTGCATTTAAAGGAGCAACACTGAGGGCTGAGGGTGCAGGAGCAGCCATTGTGTAATCTGATTTTGAACAAGGTGAGTGCAATGGTGTGCAAGGTTGTTCAAAGCTTGAGTGACAGGCTCACTGTAGACAATGCTTGAAATCTTCTCTACAGTGGAAAAGGCAGGCTTGGCAGACTTGTTTCTGCTGTTTTTGGTAAATTCACAGGGATTGTGAATTGTTGGGGATGATTGCAGAGGGTGAGCTAATTTCAATTTGGTGACATGCAGCCTTGGGCCTCCACCCGGCAAAAGGGAACAATGTCGGGCAAGTCCGAGGCCGAATTAGTAAATTTCAACAGTGAATTATCGTTTTAATACCGAATTCTTGGGGCAAAGGGTAATGCAGGTGGATTCAATGGCAAATTAAGTGGCAAACAGTGTACAATTTAGGACTGGCCCTATGCTTATTGGAGAATTTGTAGAGTAATGGCAAGCACGGGGACGAAATAAGGAACTTGCGATGAATACCTGGATAAAACAGCACTGAATGTCTTCGCGCCGAGCAGTGGGAGCTCACTGCAGCTGAATTGCCAAGTTATAGCGGCCGCAACTTCGAATTTGAAGGCTGGGGGGAAATTTCGCGGTGAACAGGTTGACAACGGTTGCGTCTTCTTCGCGCGAAAATGACAACAAACGGCTAGTTCGGGCATTTTTAACGACAAAATTGGACAAAACGGGTTATTGGCGCTTTTTCCGCCAATGACGTCAGCATGACGTCACGGCGGGCCCGGGTACGGAGGGTGACGTGGACGCTGAGCATGAGGCCAGCGTGGCTGGACACGGTGGCGGGCAGATGCAGTGGCAGGGCTACATGGAGGGCCACGGGGCGCAGGGGCGAGCGAAGGCGACATGACGTCAGGATGACGTGAGGGTGACGCGCGCTGGATGGGCGGTATTAGGGAGGCGGTAAGTGGTCTCCCCGCACCACCTTTGGTGATAGGCGGTATCGGGGAGGGGGGCTCCGAACAACCCTAGCGCGTGCCACGCGTCCTGGGTACGGCCCCCAATACCGCCCTTCCCCGGACGTTAAAGGGAGGCAGGTCGAGGCCGGAGATTGACCGCCCACCGTTAGATCTGGGGCGGCGGACGATCAACAGCTGGCGGGTACTGCTGTCTGCCGCGCAGCTTTGGGTTGGGCCCCGCGCGATCATTTAAATATTGGATTTAATATTTGGGTGCGGGACTTTGGGTTTTTGGGTTTTTTGTGGGTTTTTGGGTTAATCTGTGGGGGAAAAGAGGTTAAAAGGGTTTAGGCAGAGGGAAAGGGGTCTTTTGATGAAACTTTTTGAAAAGAGGGGAGGTCAGGGCTTAGGGGGAGGTTATTACTCCAGCCAGAGGCTAGAGTAATCCCATGACAGGGTTGACCATAGTCCCTGGTGGACTAATGTCTCCCTCCAACAAACTTATTTAGCTATAGTGCTAACAAGGGGGAATATTATACATGTTTTGGGGTTTATACACCATGGTGTTATAATAGTAGGGGGAAAGGGAAACATAAGGGAATTAGATAATAAGAAGTTAGGGGTTAATATGAGGGGGGGGGGAAGGGATGAGAGGGTGAAACACTAAGTTTATATGAAAACAACTTAGTTTAGAGAGTAGATCAAAATAAAAAGATTTTTAGACAAGAAATGTGGCTCTTTTCAGGAATAAGAACCAACATGACACCTTAAAAGCTTTCATGAATGACAACTGATGAAGGGATGTTAATAATGAATGTGAAAGGGGGAAAAAGGAAGTTAGTGATGCTCCTTTGCTTTGCTGTAACATGATGGAGAAGGGAAGCTTCTCTATCCACTGATATTCCTTTATAAACATGCTACCAATCACTTAATTGAAAGGAATGACATTTCTGCAACCCCATCTGCCTACCCCTCTATTTCCTAGCATTTTTTGTTTCTTCATGAAGGGTGCACTTAGACTTGTAGACCCTTATGTGCCTTTTCTTTTCTCTTGGCTTTTCTTTTGATTTTCTATCTGGAACTACCCTTATTGCTTCCAAGGTCCCAGATTAAGCAGTTGGGAACCTTACTTCTCTAACTAAGCTACTAGTCTGCCAAGATTAAACAGTTTGGACAGACCTCTTTCTCTATTCTACAACAGAAAATTAAAACATGGCATGATCCAGATTAGGCTATTGAACCACCCATCAAAATTGAGTCAACATCAAGCTATGTACACATGTTTTCTCCTGGAAATATGGGATCTTTGCATCACCAAAGCAGAGCATATTTGGACCTTTCTTTGCCAATCATGAAATATGAAACCTATTGGTATAGGTAGCTAACAGATCCTAGGCCGTCGAATCAAGCACAAAGGATCGACGGCTAGATTCATCGTGCTTGTCAGTGGGTCCCTGTGGTTAGGCAGCGGGCTTTTTGGCAATGCAATTTCTTCCTCAGCCATTGGATCAAGCTTGGGAGATCTACGGCCAGGAACCTTAGTGCATGTCAGTGGGTCCATATGGTTAACCGTCGGGCTCCTTGTCACTACAAGCTCTTCCCCTACCGTTGGATCAGGCATGGTGTTTTGACGATGGCAATTAAAGGCTTCAACGCTGATTTCCATTTTGATTTAGGTATTTCTTTGGTTTGAGTGTTAGTCCCCCATTTGGTTTGTGGTGAGTTGAATGGTTGGCCTTGGTACAATCAGGCACTTGAGGGTTTTTGCTGTTTTGATTGGGAGGGTTCAGGGTTTATACCCTTAACTAGTTGCCCTTGGTTGTTTGATGGTAGTTTTTTCCCAGTCCATGGATCCACTTGGATGGTTGTAATCTATGTAAATTATTTTCTATTTTAATGATAATGAAGGTACGACTCTTTCTTTAGCAAAAAAAAAATACCCCAATGCATTTACTAAATTAAATGCACCGGTGTGTTTATGCACATAAGCACACTAGTTAGCAGACCTCTTTTTAGTTGAAAATTATCTGATTTACTTATAAAATATATGTAATGGCTTCTATACTGAATGGTGTAGGTTGTATATTGATAAAAAAAATGTTTGATAATTTCTCAAGTAACAAAAACAATGATTGGAACAATGATAACACATCCAAGAAAACAAAAAAGGAAAGTTCTTTGTAAATCTTTTACAAAATTAATATGTTTGAGCTATATGTAAGTTTAACTAATATGTATTGGTTAGTGTGTGTCATACAGAGCCACAAAATGAGGAAGTTCGATAAGATTATTTCTGATCTAAATGTAGAAGAGCATAAAATCCTGATGGAAAAATTGTAGAAGGATAAATCAGGTGAATGAAAAAAATTATTGAATATGAGTTTTTTTTTTTAATTTTCATTAATAATATACTTAATAATATTATATAACATGTTTCAAACAATCTATTAGTTCACATATGTTTAAAGTTCTATAGTGACCAAAAATGAAGGAAAAGAATGCCATTCTAAGAAAATAAAAATTATAGAACATGTAAATGGCGATGAATTGGTCCTTAGCTCATCTGGAGTGGTGCTAGAGGTTAATTAAAGGAGGAAAGGCTTTTATAAAACTATGAGGGATATAGTGGAACGAACGTATATATGTAATTTCCACTTACAATACATAAATCAATCCAATGATCCTAAGAACCAAGTTATATTTAAACTACATGAAGCGTTTTGAGACATGACGCATCAATGAGACCTGTCAGACTTGCAGTAACAAAAACATACAAAAAAAAAAACATTCAAAAAGTAATATTCCTAATTAAAATTATTTTCTGGAATTATATGTATATATTACTACAAAGCATTCTTCATCTTGTCATGACGATGAACCACATAGATGGTTCGAAATGCGTTGACCAAATATTCTTGGTGTGGTTTCCACCGTAAGTATTTGTCATTATTCAAGATATGTATCACAGAAGTCTGAATTCAAATAATATCAATTTTGTTATATTTAGTTTTCATATATAAATATAAAAGTAGTTTATTACTTTTTTAGGAATATTATTTAAATCCCAAATGATCAATGAGCTGATATCCAAAACATCGCAGTAGGAATGTCCAAAATGTGTACAAGGAGATGGTCGAAGAAATGGACATAATTGCATCACAAGAGGAACCATCTCAACAACAACGTGCTTCAAATGTATGTAATCATTGAATTTTTCTATTAGGTACATAGAAACAAATAATTTAACATTAAATATTAATTTTCAAGTATTTTCTTGTAGAAAAGAAAACAAAATGGAACTCATTCAACACATAAAACAGGACAACGAGGAAGAAAAGGGTTATTATCAAAGTTTGTGAGTATTTGTTAATATTTCTTGATAACAACTTAAGATTTCATTTTTGTATATTTTAGGGTTATTATCAAAATTTGTGAGTATTTGTTAATATTTCTCGATAACAACTTAAGATTTCATTTTTGTATATTTTAAGTTGTTTTACAGTAACCATCCTTGAATGTCTTCAAATAGGTGCTAGCATACAAAGAAGAGCCATCAGAAGAATTGATTGATGTTGGGTTAAATATGGGTTGTGAGTATATGTTGGCATATCAAAAATTAATAGTGGAATTTGTAAGTATCTATGTTTAATTTACTTCTGTGAGTTTAAAATTAATAGAATAAAAATATTCTTTTATACTAAAGTTATGATTTATTATGGGGTATAAAACTTGCATGAAAAAAAGTATGGAATTGCGCCAACAAAACAGTTGTTGAAAGAGGGCATGAGATTTGGTTTTGAAAGAATATGTATAGGCCAAGACTCAATTCTTGCTCTGGTATATTGCTTTTCAATTTACATTGATGTATATTATTTATTTCAATTTTCATTATTTTCACCAATGTAGATACACTCATTACACTTTATGACTTTATTTTTTTATGTTTGTAGATGGAACTTGGAGAAGATGACAACAATCGATGCAATCAACAAAACATTCGTCCAAGTAGCCCAAGCCATAGAAGTAGCTCGAGCACTAACAACAGTTTGAGTGAAAATGGATGATCTATTTTGATATCAATGCAAGTTGTTGTATCTTTTGAAATAATTGTCTATGAAAATCAGATATTTTGTTTAATGTAATGGACATAGTGTCCCAATTGAAAGACAAGGGGTTACCAATAGCTATCCTATTTTTTGTGTGGAAAAGAGTGTTATGCTCTTGACCTGTGAGAAAATTCCAGAATACCAAATATGCGAAGAAATACAACCCAGAACACATAACAAAATGAGAAATAACAGCATGTATTTTATTATTCAGAGATGAAAGCAATGTTCACTTGCCTCTTCGAGGGGGCAACCTCCAATATAGTAGGGCTCGATTACAGAATAAGACACGACACTCCTCAATGGGGAGTCAGTACCATGGTTCTATTAATACCATCTATCTAATACCACGGCCCATTTTTAACTAACTATGGTCCCTTTCTTTAAATGCGGATCAACCACTTACAATTATTAATATGGGCTTTATTGACTCTTTAACTAACTATAACTATGAATCAACCCTATTACATAAATAAGGTGGTTAGGGTTGGACCCTAACATGCCCTCCCCCATAAAAACAACCATGTCCTCAAGGCTGAAGCTGCGGAAACTACTGAAGAATAGTGGTTGGTTCCTAGGTTGCATCTTCTGGAGAGGTGTCTTTCCACTTGACGAGGACTTCCTTGATCGTGTGGTTGTGCAGGTGTCGTTCTTGCATGTAACAAACTGTTTAGGTTGGAGCCATATTAAACCTTCTTCATCCAATTCTGGTAGACTGGTTTGAATTCTGCAATTGTTCCCTACCACTTTCTTGAGGCATGAGACATGGAAGACGGGATGGATCTTTGCAGTAGGTGGCAAGGCTAGCTTGTAGGCTACTTCTCCAATGCGGTGAAGTATTTGATACAATCCATAGAATTTTGGAGATAATTTCGGACGACCCTTGTATTTGAGTGATGTTTGCTTGTATGGTTGCAGCCTCAAGAATACTTGATCCCCTTCTTGAAATTTGTGCTCTGAATGATGTTGGTTTGCCTGTTGCTTCATGCGATTTTGAGCTTGATGGATATTATCTTTGAGGTGGGCGAGCATGGTTGCACAATTATGTGGGAGTTGATCCACTACTTGTACCTTAGAGCATCCAGTGATATAAGAAGTAGGTGAAGGGGGCAGTTGACCATAAACTGCTTCATATGGGGTCATCTTGGTGGCAGAATGATAGTTAGTATTATACCACCATTCGGCTAAAGGTAACCATTGTACCCATAGATGTTGCTTTTTTGAAGTGAAACACCTGAGGTAGGTCTCTAGACATTTGTTGACTACTTCAGTTTGTCCATCAGTTTGGGGATGATAAGACGTATTGAGTTGGAGTTGGGTGCCTTGTAGCTTGAAAAGTTCCTGCCAAAATTTACTGGTGAGGATCGAATCACGATCAAACACAATGGAAGTAGGCATGCCATGCAATTTGAAGATCTGTTCCATGAAAGATTGAGCCACCAAAGTGGGTGTAAAAGGGTGGGGTAGGGTGCAAAAATGAGCATACTTAGAAACTCTATCCACAACCACCATGATGACTGACTTGTTGCCTGACTTTGGAAGACCAGTAATGAAATCCATAGAAACATTCGTCAAGATTGAGGCAAGTATGGGCAATGGTTGTAAAGTGATGGGGACTTGATTGTTTCTCCTTTGTGGCACTGACACACATCACATTCATGTACAAAAGTAAGAATGTCCTTTTTCATGCCTGTCCAAAAGAAGGAACAACGAGTGCGAGCATAAGTCTTTTGAAAGCCTGAATGGCCTACAGTGGGAGATGAGTGCAACCCTACCAAAATGCGCCTTTTGAGGGTGGATGTCAGTGATATCACTACTTTTTCCTTGTAGTGAAGAATCTCATCCTTCTAAGAGTAGCCCGCTGTGGAATTTGGATCTGCTTGCAAGTTATGAATGAGTTGGGAGAGCGAAAGATGTGAAAACCATTCCTTGCGAGCTTCTTCAATCCACTTTGGAATGGGAAGAGAGATTTCTAGCAGGGTGTTGTCCTCCACAAATTGGCGTGATAAAGCATCCGCTATGACATTTTCGTGCCCTTTCTCGTAAATTATCTCATAATCGTATCCCAAAATTTTGGCTAGCCATTTATTTTACTGTGGCGAGTATAGGTGTTGCTCCAAAAAATATTTAAGGCTTTGATGGTCTATGCAGATTTGGAAACGTTGCCCCAATAAGTATGGTCGCCAAGTATCCCCTACATGTAATATGGACATCATCTCCTTCTCATAGGTAGATTGTCCCAGATGTTTCCAACTTAGTTGTTGGCTTGTGAAGGCCAAGGGTCGACCTTCCTGCATTAAGACAACCCCAATATCCGTACTTGAAGCATCACATTCAATCAAAAAAGATTTGGTGAAGTCGGGTAGTGCTAATATGGGAGTGGAACACATGGCATGTTTGAGAGCTATAAACGCCTGTTGTGCTTCATCATTCCAGAGGAATGAATTTTTCTTGAGAAGGTGAGTGAGGGGTCTAGCAATGCGACCATAATTGTGGACAAATTTGGGATAGTAGCCGGTGAGACCCAAGAATCTTCTTAAACTCTTAAAGGTCTTTGGTTGGGGCCAATCCTGCATTGCCTGGATATTTTTGGGATCCACCCTAACACCTTCACGCCCCACAATCTGGCCCAAATAATCGACTTCTTTCATGCCAAAAGAGCACTTGGACAATTTGACTAATAATTTATGCTTCCCGAGTAGTTGCAAGAGCAGGTCTACATGCTGAAGATGCTTTTCCCAAGTGAGGCTGTAGATGAGAATTTCATCAAAGAAAATAAAGACAAATTTTCTGATATATGGTTTGAGAGGTGATTCATGAGGCTCTGAAAAGTGGATGGGGCATTACAGAGACCAAATAGCATGGCCAGGAATTCGTAATGGCCTTCATGAGTTCAGAAAGTAGTCTTCGGAATGTCTACTTCTTTCATATGAATTTGGTGATAGCCCAAGCGAAGGTCCCCCATTTAGTTCATCCAAAACATCGTCAACAATCGAGATGGGGAATTTATCTTTGACCTTCAGCTTGTTGAGGGCCCTGAAGTTTGGACACATATGCCATTCCCCATCTTTCTTGAGCACCATGAACATAGGCGATGAATAAGGACTAATGCTAGGACGAATGACACCGACTTCCATGAGTTCCTTGATGATCTTTTCAATTTCATTCTTTTGGACGAAAGGGTATCTATATGGGCACACATTCGATGGTTGTGCCCCTAGGACCAAAGTAATGCTATGATCATGTTCCCCTCTCGATGGTGGAAGCTCATGAGGTTTTTCAAATACCTGCAGATGGTTGTTTAACACATGTTGCATCTCAGGATGAATATGAAGAGTAGGGGGCTTGAAGGTCTAAATGGCATTAAATTGGGCAATAACTCCATGGTGGCCCTTTTTAACATCTTTTCCATCTGATACGAGTTGATGATAGAAGGAGTACCTGCTTGGAGTCCGTGAAGGGTATGCGTGTGGTCATTCTGCTTAAAGCTCATCTATAACTCCTGGAAATCCATTGTGATTGGGCCAAGTGTGCAAAGCCATTCAACACCCAAGACAATGTCACACCCACCCATGTTGATGGCAAACATGTGGGTCTTTAGGTGGTAATCTCCCATTTGAAGTTTGATATTTTCATAGTAACCGTCACATTTCGTTGTCCCCCCATCAACAATCTGTACCTAGAAATTAGAGACTGCTCTGACAAAACAATGCATAGCTTCTGCAACTCTCTTATGGATAAAGTTATGTGTGTTTTCGCTATCAATCAAGACTACTACAGGGCGATGTTTAATAAAAGCTCTGATTTTGATATTTTGGGGAGAAGAAATGCCTGCCAAAGCATGGAGCAAGATAATTGGTTCTTCTGGTGTAGTTGGGAGCTCGTTGTCTTGCTGGTTGTCCTCATCTTCCTCCTCTGGTCCCTCAAAGGATGGGGCTTGCTCAGATGAATTGTGATGAGTAGCATCAATTTGAAAGAATTTGGGTTCCTTGCATTTATGCCCTGGGGAGTATTTGTCATCACAGTAGTAACACAATCCTTGCTTTCTTATTTCAACCATTTCTGCTGGTGACACCCTTTGAACCTTAAGTGTTTGGGTAGTTCCTGGAGCCTGGGTGGGGCGTCCCTGGGCTATGAAATTTGGATGAGATGACTGAGCCACTAAAGCACGTTCCACTTCACAAGCTGTTGTGCAAGCTTCCAGCCATGTGGGTGGGTGGTGCATCCAAACGTGAGCTTGGATGGTGTCTTTGAGACCACTGATAAAACATTCCAAGTAGAATTCATCTTCCAGACCTCCTGTGCGGAAGGCTAATGCCTCAAAGGTTGTAATATAGTCGTGTACTGTGCCTGTCTATCTGAGCTTAGTAAGACGACCCAAAACATTGGATTCACGTTCAAAGCGGTCACAAAGGGATTTTGAGAACGTCTGCCAAGTAATTGGCCTTGCATAGCATTTTTTATGCCACTGCCACAATTTCCATCTTTCTTGGTCCAAGTAAAGGCCTCCCACACATAGCTTAGTCTCATCATCTCTTATGTGATTCAGCGTGAAATATTGGTCTATTTGTGATAGCCATATGCCGGATTAGAGCCATCAAATTTGTACATGTCCAGCTTGGGTGGTCGAGGGTGGGAATGTTGGTGGTTTCCATGGAAGTGAAGAGAATGGCTAGATTCTCCTTCATGGTCTTCATTAAAAGCATATGCCTTCGATTGTAATGCCGACTTTCCTTTTGTGAATGTGTCGTGCAATGTCTGGATCTGCCTCGATAATTCCTCCAACCTTTTTTCAAGGGATTCCATCTTCTCATTGGCCATAGCTTGAGCTCTAGTTTCTACCATACACAGATCCGATTCACTTGTCGTCACTGTGAAAAAATTTGGGACCACCCAAAAATTGAAGCTAACAAGTGAATGGTACCACCTCACTCAACCTGTCGTCCTGATTCTTATGGGATAAGTCTCTTATAAGCGTCCCAGGAGGGCCTTAGATTTTATATATATATATATATATATATATATATATATATTTTCTACTCCGAAAGGAGTTTTACTCCCCGCTTATCAATACTGCAGTAGCCAATTCCCAGAAAAGTTAATCCTGCCCAATGTCCTGTGAGAATCACCCCAAGGTATAGGAGCCACAAGCCTCCCTACACAAATGGTCAGATCTGTCTACGAAACCCTCAACTACAGAGTGTGAGTAGGAATGCGGTAGCGACCAAACCCCCACTGCTAGATCTGAATGGTATTCTAGTGGATCTGATTGTTGTGGCAGCGCAGAACCCAACCTGCTAGATCTAATCTGGCAAAGAAGATGATGGTCGATCTTCAGAGAGACAAGGGAACTATGGTCTCAAGGAGTGTAAGGTGCTACAGATTGCAATATACATAAGGGTCCAACAGTAGTACTCGACCCAATCTTTCAAGGCACTAACTAAGGAGGATCAACCGTACCCTTAGCCACATTACCTGACTACCCTATCATACGTGTGAGTATTCTCCTCGAGTGTTGTTCTCGGTGTACTATAGCAGCAAGAAGATCGATAGTTTATGTACGGTGAGGTTTCAGGTGAGCCGAGGGGGCTTTTGATATACCCAGAGGGTAAGTAGAAGACAGTCAGTGCGCAGTTCTATCTAATGCGCTACCACTCGAAGGGGTACCCATAGTGGTTACAAGGGAGTCCAACAAGCGTGACCACCTCTTGTATTTCTTGTGTGCATGCCTCACCAAATCCACAGGTTTGTGCGCTCAACGACATATCCCATGGTTTAAAGACGCTGGAACACGTCTCTAGCCAAAAAAAATATTCTGCTACAAATGGAGATACCACTGACCTTGGAAAGTGCTCTGATACCACTTGTTATGCTCTTGACCTGCGAGAAAATGCTAGAATACCAAATATGCGAAGAAATACAACCCAGAACACAAAACAAAATGAGAAATAACAACATGTATTTTATTATTCAAAGATGAAAGCAATGTTCACTTGCCTCTTCGAGGGGGCAACCTCCAATAAAGTAGGGCTTGATTACAGAATAAGACATGACGCTCCTCAATGGGGAGTCTCTATCCTTTATATAGGATTCATACATGCAATACCATGGGTCAGTACCATGGTTCTATTAATACCATCTATCTAATACCATGGCCCATTTGCAACTAACTGTGGTCCCTTTCTTTAAATGTGGGTCAACCACTTACAATTATTAATATGGGCTTTATTGACTCTTTAACTAACTATAACTATGACTCGACCCTATTACATAAATAAGGGGGTTAGGGTTGGACCCTAACAAAGAGCCTCTTATTCATATATAATAAATACATTTTAATTTATTCTGTTGTGTTGTCTAATGTCGCTGTAAAATGCTACACCACTAAATAAAATATATGGATGATTAAATATTATAATGAAGAGATGTGAAATCTAATGATATAAAAAATTAATCCAATCATCATATACAAATGCACTAATCAAAAATTAATTTATATGAATATTGTTATAAGATATATGTCGATTTTTCGATGAATAACAGAATTAAAAAATCACAATAATTGCATTGTCATTGGTCGATGTTTCTAAAACAGAGAAAATGGATACCGGGACATTGTATATTAATGTGCACTACTTTGAATACGAGTTTTTCAACAATTGTATTTATAATAATAAAAAATGGTATCCTGGTGTGTTCGTACATACAAAATACCAGTGCATTTGTAAAATAAATACGCACCGGGAAGATATACATTTCATGCACCAGTACGATTCACCTTTAACGCACTGGTGCATAATTACCTTTAACACATCGATGCGTTAGATTATGTAAAAGCAGTGGTATTGCAATATCTTGTTTGCCTGCACTAGTGCCTTTTTTGAAAAGTACAACATCGGGGCTTTTGCAAACACATAAGCACTAGGTCATTATACTTTTTAAGCATCGGTATTGTTTATACAACCCAACAGTACATGTGCATTGTTACGCACAACTACCCAATGCATTGGAGAAGATAAAAGCACTGAGGTTGCAAGATTTTTTTGCCTGCCCCAGTGCCCTTCCTAAAAAGTACTACTGGGGGCATTTTTAGAAGACAAGCATCAGGGAAGTATACTTTTCAGGCATTGGTGTTGTTTGCATTCAACGCTCTGGTGCATGGTATCATAGATGTAGAAATTCCTTGTAGATTCAAACTACTAATTGTAATTTACTAAAACAATAGACTTGAATCTACTATAATCATTAGCAGAAATAATTAAATGATCGCGAAATCATGAATCATATAAGAGAAAGAATTCAATCAACACATTACACAATGGTTTCCTGGAAAAAGCCATAGCTAAAAACCCATGTTATTTGTATATTGCATTAGTCAGAAAATATGAGAAGATTACAATGCTTTGCTCAAGCATGAGCAACCTCTGCACTATCTCTATCTATCTCACTACTTCTTAGAAAAGCCTAGGCCAATACTTAACCGATGTTATTCTTTACTAAGTCTCTATTTCCTTACGTTGTTTCCTTGGGAATTAGCCCCTATTAATTAGGAAAATTCCTTAATTGGAATTGCCTAATCCACATAGGCCTTCCTCTGACTGCATGCACCACCTGTACAATTCGAATGATTATACAACTCACGGAAAATTTTAAGAACCTCCCCTAAATTTATAAATATAATAAATGGGCGAATCTCCATGGTATATAGGAAAAATGGAAGGCGATTTTATCAATAATATAATATGTATATATAATTTTTTGGCGAATCTCTCACCAGGCATGGCGAATATTTTACTCAATTATAAAATCTTGTAAGATCTTGGCGAGTCTTTCACTAAATAATAAAACTTTGTAAAGTCCTAGTGAATCTTACCATAGGCTACATGCTGGTTTAATTCCCCCATTTGAATAGGCTACATTCCAGGTGAATACCATGGGTCAATACCATGTGCCATTTTGGTAAATACCATGGGTCAATACCATGTGCCATTTTTATTTTTATTAATTCTAATATTAGGGTTAATAATGGTTTTTTGCATGGTATTAATAACAATCTAGTCCATGGTATTTGTCCCATAGTATTTTGGCCATAGGTTTCACCTAAATATAACCCATTTTTTGAGTGTTCGTAAATATAAGGTGACTTAAGGAGTAAATATAAAAAAATGTTTTATTTGTTTACCATACCTCTAGTTTATTTATATTTTTATTAATTTACCATACCTCTTTTACAAATATGGTATTTGGCCCATAGGATTCACTTAAATAAAACCTCTTTCTTGAGCCTTCATAAATAGAACAAGGGTTATGGACTAAATATAAAAAGAGGTTTTATTTATTTACGATACGTCTAGTTTATTTATATTTTTATTTATTTACCATACCTTTTAAGTAAGTATAAAAAGACGTTTTATTTATTTACCATACCTCCACTTTACTTATATTTTTATTTGTTTACACCCTTACATGTATATAAGGTGACTTATGGAGTAAATATAAAAAATGTTTTATTTATTTACCATACCTCTCATTGATTTATATTTTTATTAATTTACCATACCTCTTTTATAAATATGGTATTTGGCCCATAGGATTCACTTAAATAAAACCTATTCTTGAAAATGGCCTATTGGATTCACTTAAATAGAACCTATTCTTGAAAATGGGCGAATGGAAGGTTGTAAGTCCTAATTTCAAGGGCTAAATTTACCTTTTTTACCCTCTCCCTTAAAATAAGGTGGGCTATTTGAGGTGATTTGTAAAAATGTACTATGATACAAAATATTCGTCCACTAAAAATTTAAAACCCCTTAATTTCGCCAAAGGGCGAACATTCGCCCCTAAAATTATCCTTGATACAACTGATAGTACATTGTCCCTGAACTCAAATGTCAACTAGGTAACTCTCATATCTGACATGCATGAGTTATGTATGAGTGAATCATCAATTAACTAGTTGATCACTATAGGAAACACCACACTACTAGGCCTCCCACTAGTTCCTTCATCAGTTGGAACTAGTTTAGCTGACTTTAACTAAGTTAAACTGAATTAATTAATTACAACTCAAAATAAACTCAACCAGGGCTCTTATAATGTAGGAGACACTCTACATGACTCAAGTCAGACCCTCAACTCAAATTAACTAAGCCAAGTCAAATTAACTTAGTTAACTAATAAAAGTTGTCATGTGATGTGGAATTACAATTTTATTCCTAATTTAATTGAAAGAAAAAATTAAATTAGGATTTTCTTGTTGCATTTTCTACACTCCCTCTCAATAAGAAAGGGATTATTGGCTACCCTGATCCTGCGGCTCTATGAAACTCAAATTTTCCTCTTGATAGCACCTTAGTAAATATGTTAGCATCTTGTTACTCTATACAAATGTACTCTAGCAAGATGATTCTCCTTTGCACACAATATTGTAGATGGTGATACTGAATGTCAATATGCTTAAAGCAATCATGAAAAATTGGATTCTCAGAGAGTTTGATACAACTTCGATTGTCACAGTAAATCATTGTAGGATCCATCTGCTGACCAAATAACCCAACAAGGATCTTCCTCATCTAGATAGTCTCACAAGCTGCTTGACTAGCAACCATGTTTTGTACTTCTACTGAACTGAGTGCAACTAATCTCTGCTTCCTATTGTACCAAGAAATTGTTGATGACCATATACTGAAGTTTCCACCTGATGTGCTCTTCATGTTCGATGGATGCCCTGCCCAATATTCATTTGTGAAGCCTTGAAACTTTGCTCCCTTTTTCCATATGTACGAAAGACAAAACTGAGTGGTGCCATTGAGGTATCTCAACACATGTTTAGTTTCCTTCCAATAGAGTTTGGTTAGCTTAACCATTGCTTGACTAGGATTGTTAACTGTAAAACATATGTTCGGTCGTGTGTTTACCAAACACATAAGTGAACCCATAAGTTGCCTATAAATAGTAGCCTCCACTACTTCACTAAAGTAGAATCTTCCTTCCTCCAATTTCCTGCTAGAGGAGTCTCCATGGGTTTGCTGCTCTCCATGTGGAACTTCTTCATTATCTTGTTGGCATACTTTCCCTGAGAGACAAACAATTCCTTATCTCCTTGTTGTACTTCCATACCAAGGAAATAATGCATGAGCCCAAGGTCCTTCATCTTGAATTCTCTTGCGAGAACCTCTTTACAAGTTTTGACCAGCTTCTCTTCACCTGTTAGAACTAAATCATCGACATATAATACTATAATCAACAATTTACCTTCAACCACAATATCGTAAAGGTTTTCATCTACTTCACTTTTGGTGAAGCCCAACCCAGTGATATAGTTTTCAATCTTGGTGTACCAAGCACAGGGTGCTTGTTTCAATCCATACAATGCTCGCTTGAGTATGCACACATGTGACTCTCTATTGAAGGTCTAAAATCCTTTTGGATGATCGAATTACACCTCTTCCTCAATCACACCATTGAGGAATGTTGTCTTCACATCCATTTTATGTATCTTACATCCCATCTACGTTGAAAGTGCCAGAATAGATCTAATTGAAGAGTACCTTCCTACTGGAGAAAAGGTATCCTCATAATCAGTTCCCTCCATCTAAGAGAACCCTCTAGCCACAACTATGGCCTTGTCTTTCTCCACACTCCCATCTATTGCTTTCTTTACCTTGTAAATCCATTTGGAACTCACCACTGACTTGTCTATTGGTCTTGGGACCACTTCCCAAACACTGTTTCTGATAATGGAGTCATACTCCTATACCATGGCATCAACACATACTAGTTTCTGCATCGCTTCCTCGAATGAGGATGGCTCAATCTCTACACTCTCGCTCATTAGTGCCATGTAGCTAGTGCAGCCATCTAGTGACCTCCTATGCCTGCGTTGTGATGTGGGTTCTCCCACATTCTCTCTAGCATCATGCATTAATCTGTAAGCTTCTCTGGTGTGCTTCCTTCCATTTCTAGAAGTCTCTGCATGAGTGGGTGCTTCCACTCTCTTCTCCTCTGCACGTGGTTGCTCCAAATCATACCGAGGTTCTTCCTTTGGAGCTAAAAGCTCCTCATCTCCATGCAACTGAAGCTCCCTCTCAAGGTAACATCTCATGGCCTTCTCTTCATCGAACTTCACATCTCTACGAACTGCTTTCATCTGTGAGATGGAAGGTACACCCGATAGTTGTGAGGTGTATTAGTGTACCCCACAAACATGTCCAACTCAATTGTTGGTTCTAGCTTTTTCCTTGCATCCATGGTAACATGAAAGTAAATTGATGAACCAAATATCCTAAAGTGTGCCACATCTAGTTTCTTACCTGAAAAAGCTTCTTCTGGTGTACTCATCCCAAGAATCTGATGAGGACTCTTGTTCTGTACATATACATTTTTGTTGTATGCTTATGCCCACAAGTGCAACGATAGGCCCTGATCATGTAACATTTCCCGTGCAAATCCCACAATACTTTTGTTCTTCCTTTCAAAAACCCTGTTACACAAAAATATCATCACCATGATTATTTGCAGTCAGTATGGGTCTATCATCACTTGTACTATCCTCCTAAGCAAGTCTAGGACCTCAGCTCTTCAAATCAAGCTTTGAAAGTGGGAGAAAGACATTAAAATTCAATGTAACTCTGGTTCCGTACTTTCTCTCATGGTCACCTGCGGTCCCGCACCTTCTATGTACAAAATTTGCATACCTACCCGCTTTGTTCCTAACGGTGCAGGTGCGGACCCCTGTGAAAGTAAAACGGCACAATTTTTATCTTAAAAAACTCACTTTGGGTTAATTCTAGAGTTTTCTAGAAGGCGTTTTGACGTGGATTGTTCGCTCTGAGGTGGTTCATGCATCCCAAAAGAGAAGGAGCTAATCCCTTGACTAAAGGAGCTATCCCTTTGAAGGAGGGTTTTATCCCTTTGAAGGAGGACCTAGTAACTTCCCTCCATTGCACTATAAATACAAGCATTGGGGTGAGAACTAGGGAAGTTAGAAGCTGAAAATTTTGAGGGTAAATGCTGGTGAAATTAAGACTCTTTGGTTGAGCTTGAGAGGAGAGATCACATACCTCTTGGTTCCATTGGAGAGTGAGTGAAACTTGTCAAAGTAGAGGAGACATCTTGTTGGACCCTGGGAGGAGCTTGTACAGCGTCAAGGCAAAGGTTGTAAGGTTCTTCTTCTTTTGAATTAATACAATCAAACTCATTTTTCTCAACAAGTATCTTATGTTATTTGTTTCATGGACTCCTTGACTTTCATGTTAAATATGTTTTATGCAATTGGTTTTTCAGGTGCTATTTAATGTGTTTGCCTTGTTTGTGTTTGCAGATTCGAGAAAAGGAGCTCATTTGGATCAAAGGAGCGAGGGCATCCACAAGCTTGCGTTGGACCAAAGGTAGGCCCTAAAAAACCTTTGTTTGCTATTATTTATTGAAGCATATTTAGAGAAAGATAGTGTCAGGTTGGTTTGCTTGTCGTTAGGTCTTCTTTAGATTCTAGGAAGGTCTATCTTGTCCGCAAGATCGACTCATTTCGCGCGACAAAATGGCGACCATATTGGGGACTTGATTGTTTTCTTTGTCTATACTTTGACCTGAGAAACTGTTTTTCCTGTTTCTGTTTTTGACTTGATGATTGTGGGATTGGGTGAATTTAGTTAATTTTGAGTTAGTTTTCATTTTTCATAGTTTTGGGAGAGGTACGCACCCTCTGAGTTAGGCACAGTGCGTACCTGTACGCACTTTTCCTTTGTGCACAGAGCGTAGATGCACCTGTGTAAACAGGTTGCCTGCGTACCCTGTCAAAAATTTGAAAATTTTTAAATTTTCCTCTTTTTTATCAGTTTAGAATTTGTTTATAGGTTTTAGCCATTGCCCAGACCTGCTTGTTCCCTGTCAAAAACTTTCCTTGGTTTGATTTCATTAGCATTAGGGTTTTAGGTGGAATTCCTAGAAATTTTTCTTGTTGGGTTTGTTTTTCGTTTTTGGTTGTGTAGTGGCTCTGAGCTTAGAAGCCCTAGGGACCTCAGATTACCTTGGTGTCTACTGGTCTTCTTGTGAGTCTGACCATTTATGAAATCTCCCCTTGTTGAGGAATTCACTTTGAGTTTTCTCATTTCAAAATTTCGAAAAGCTTGTAGTTGAAAGTTTGGAATTTTCATTTTTACAAAAAGAAAACGAAAGATTGGTTGTTTTTTGACTAATTGTGATTCTGCATAAATTAGTCCTTAGCTCACATTTAGCTAAGTAAAACATCTTCAAAATGACTTTTAGTAGGCTTTGACTTCAAGTAGCTTTTTATAGTTTGTAGCTCTCAAAGTTAGTCATTTTCATTATTTTTGAGTTTTTTATTTACAAAATATAAAAAAATCTCTTTTGGAAAAGTTTGTTTTCGTAGTGATTGAATGCTTTGAAAAGAAGGAAATTTGTGTGAAATAGCTAGTTGTCTCATTTTTGAGTGCTTTGGAAAGGGAAAAACTCTTCTTTTAATTTGTTTAATTGAGAAAGATTTGTGTTTACAAAGTATTTGAATTCTCAAACTCTTTCTTAGTTTAGAATTTCATCGAAGAGAAAAGATTGTTTAAATCATCTTAGGTGCATCTTTTTAGTGATTTCGAGTCGAGTCTTTACACCACGAGTTTCATCTCCGCCACCTCTTGACTTAAACAACAACCACTAAAATTAACGCTTAAAGTAAAATTCACTTAGTAACATTTTATTTCTAGGGCTCTGATACACCAACTTAGCTTAGGCTAGTGTCTTGGAGTAGGAGAGTAATTAACTCTCCAAGACAGTAAAAACAAACAAATAGCTGTATCTTGTGGTAGGAAGAAATCCAATTGTTACATTTATGCTCTGGGAAAGCTCCTCTTAAAGGAGAAGCACGAGATCGTGTCTGAACCAGTGTGGGAATCAATCCTTCCTCATTGGGAACGGCGCAAGATATTCACGTATTAAAAACGGTAAACCTCGGATTAACCATTGTCGAGGAGCCGAGGGTCACTTGTTGGTAAACCTTGGATTATGTCAAGGAGCCTTCAAGGGGATTGAGCTTGCTACTCTGCCCTTGCGTGCGTATCGGATCGTAGACTGTTCCCCCAGGTGTATTTGTCTCAGTTGGTAGCCTTAGTAACCATATTCTTTAGGATTCTTCCTAAGGTGACAGTGGTGGGAAGATCCCACTGTACCTGGAGTAGACGTCGGCTAGACTCACTTGGATTTTCTGGGGGGTTCACTTCACTCGAGACGGTTAAGTGGAGGAACTTGGTCCATTCTATTCATTAAGCAGGTTGCTGGGGTAACTGTTCCAAGTGCCATTTCTGTACTGAATTCTGCGACGTTGGATTTCATCACCAACTAGTGTTTTCGGTCCGGAAAATTACTGTTTGTGTGTGTTTGATCTCTAGATTCTTTAGGCGTGTGATTCAAATTTGTTTGGTTCGTTAGAGGCTTTAGGTGTTTTTCATTGAAGATTTTACTTTGTTTGCGTGTGAAGTAGTTAAAAGTTTTTAACTGTGGCTGAATTACCAAGACAGTCCCGTAGACTTCGAGGCCAGTCTCCTGAGTTTGTAACCGTGGCTGATTTACTGAAGAAGTCCCGTAGACTTCGGGGCCAACCTCCTGAAGAAGTCCCGAGCCATCTTGAAGGCTTGAAAGTCCTCGTAACTCCTAGTGGCAGTAAAGTTGGGTCACCTGAAGAAGGAGAGTCTTCGTTGGTTGTACATCCTGATTACCAAACTCTAGAAACAGGTTATAATCCTGAAGCTATTTCGGTTTCCGAACTTGCTGGTAGCTTTTCATCTACTAGTGATATAGGCGAAGAACCTGAGATATCTGAACCTATTACTCCAACATCGGGGTTTGTCTCTCCAACTTCTAGTGCTCCTAATTCACCTAGGGTAGAAAGAGTAATCACCGAAAATCTTCCTTCTGGTTTGATAGCTATTGAAGAACTTGCTCCGGAAGAAGAAGTAGGCATCCCTATCCCTGAAAATCAACCTATTATTGATCTAAGGGAGCGTGAATCAATTTTTTACAGTCCACCTAGAAGTACTACTTGGTATCTTTCTTTAACTAATTATTTGGAAAACCCAGTGTTAAGTTTTTCACCACCTCATGCTCCTTATCATCCTAGAGGTTTTTATACTCCCGTAAATATGTCAGGTCAGTCGTCCATGTTTACTCAATTGCCTTAATCTTTTTTGTACGGCGGTCCTTCTGTTCCCTCTGGGTATCAGTCACTTTCTGGTACTTTTTCGGGAGCATCTCCTCAACCCATTGAACAAGGGTTATTCACTGGAAGCAATGGTGCAAAGCCGTTGAGCGTAGAAGACATTCTTATGATGTCAGGTTCTATTCCCAATTCTCAACCTCAAGGTGGCTAGTTACCGCCTGGGGGGCAGCCTCAATTAACGCCTGGGGGGCAACCTCAAGGTACAAAATTTGCATCTGGGGGGCAACCTCAAGGACAGTACGTGCCTACGGTACAATACGTTCCTCAAGGTCAACCTCAGACTCAATATGTACCCCAAGGTCAACCCCAGTATCAATTTATACCTCAAGGTCAACCTTAGTATCAGTACGTGCCTCAGGGGTATCTACCCCAAGGTCAGTACTCGAACCAAGGTTTCCAACCACCCCAAGGTCAATCTTATATTCAAGGGACGAGAAATGTACCTTTCAATTATCAAACCTACCCTCAACCCGATTATGGTCCTCAATATTCTCAACCTATTATGGGTCAGTACCCCGGAATGAACATGGTATGGGATCCATCACAAACTCAACAGGTGTTGCAGCCAAATGTACAGTTGTCATCTCAAACTGGACAACCCTTAGTTTCTGGTTCACCCCAGCAACCAGTCCAGTCTAATATTCAAACTTCTGTACCTTCGGTAGTTTCTCGGTCTGGGCCTACTGCGCCTCGTACTCCATCTCAAACGACTGCTGCAACTGCCGCAACATCTGTTCAATCTACCCCACCTACTTCTGTAGTATCGACAGCTCCGGTTTCTACTGTTCCTGTATCTACTCCTTAGACATCTTTACCACCGTCTGGATCCACGATTCAAACTACGGTTCAGATGCCTATAGGACAACCTGGTTTAAGTACGGTTGTCACAAGTCAACTACAATTCACTTATCAACCGTACCAGGGACAGTACCAATTCGGTCCTGCTGTCCAGCAGCCAGTTTATCAGTATCAACCGTATCCTGGGTACACTTATCAACAACCTCAACAACCCCAGTACCGTCTGGTTAATCCTGGTTTTCCAGGAGGATACAATATCCCGAACGCGATTCCTATTCCTAGTTATCCTGGATATCCTCCTCCTGGGGCTGGTCTCATGACCCAGAGTTTTAGGGATCCTAATCGGCAGCTACCATTTATCGCAACTTTGGACTTACCAGACTTGTCACGCCTAACGAACAATCCAATTAATTATCTTCCGTTTTGGCCGCCAATGCCGAATAAGTTGCCCAGTGACATTCCCAATTTCGAAGGTAAATCTGGAGAGGACCCGTCGAACCATGTGATGACTTACCACCTCTGGTGTGCGTCTAACTCCATCATAGATGATTCGATCCGTCTTAGAATTTTCCAGCACACTCTAATTGGTCTCGCGGCCAAGTGGTACATTGAGTTACCGCGAGGCACTTTTTATAATTTTAGTCAGTTATCTACCTTGTTTTTAACTCATTTCCAGTTGCCAGTCCGATATGACAATGGCACGGAATTGTTAACTTCGCTAAAACAATCGACATCCACGTATATTTCAGATCATATTCATGATTGGAGACGTCGACGACATTTAGTGAAGGTATTTATTCCGGATCAAATCTTGGCTGAGTGGTTTGTAAAATCTTTGTTGCCAAGGATCACTGAAGATGTTGCTAAAGTCGGAGTTGTTACTGAGGAGCAAGTGATTGCTCAAGCACAGTACCTTAACTTGGTCTATACTCAGTCAGGTACGTTACACGAAAAGATCCCCGATCTTCCCAAGTCAAATCAAATCACTGCAACTCCTTCGGGATCTCATGCCGCTGACGGTATGATTGGTACGGTTAACACTAAAAGTAAGAAGAAGTCTTCCAAGCATTCTTCTCCTATCATAACCTTTCCTAATTCCCCGACAGGAGATTCTTCTGCGGAGGTTTCCGCTGATATTCACGTTGTAGAATCATCTACGACTAAATCAAAATCCGGTGGAAAGAAGAAAGGAAAGAAGAAGAATAAAACGGACAAAAGTTCAAAAGAGAAGTCTGAAAAGGCGGAATCCAATGATGAAAAGCGCAAACCTTGTTATCCATGTCTCATTTATGACGAAGAACATTTTACAAGAGACTGCCCTCATCGAGCAGAGGTTGCGAAGATCGTCAAAGGTTCCCAAACTCCTGTTGTTTTGAAGGATCCATTTCCAAATCAAGATAGCAAGATGATAGGTTCTTCCTCGAGTGCCAATGAAGAACCCATATTGATGATGTCCCATGTAAGGATTGCAACTCGATCGCAAGATTATGGTAGTAAAAGTCCTGTTGATGGCAAAGAAGCAGAATCTTCTCATTCTAATCCATCAACCTCAGCTCCCCGTTCCGATCCACTACAGATCGAGAAACCTAATCCAGACTTAGTAATCAAACCGCTCGCCAAGGGTATACTTCGAAAGTCAGCTTTCAATCCACATGCGAGAGCGGCTCAGAATTATAACATTGTTGAGGATTTAGCTGTTTCACCCTCAGCAATGTCGACTTTGGAAGTGCTGCAATCATGCCCAGCACAGCGTAAATTACTTTTGTCGGCTATAGGAGCTATTGATGTTCAGGACCCGAACCTAATAATATTTGATCTAGAAAATAGTACACCGCGGTTGCCTCATCAAATGGCTTTCCAGATCCCAGTGATAGTCAAAAACAGGCCTATTCATCGGAGTAATTGATGAGGGAGCCTCAACGTGTATTATGTCGATACATTGTTGGAGATCGCTTGGTTCTCCTTCACTAAATCAATCCCCGACAATTCTTAAGGCCTTTGATGGCCGTGGGTTTCATCCTTTTGGCATTCTACAGGATTTGCCTATAGGGGTTGAAGGAAAAACTGTTTGTCTAGATGTGGAGGTGGTTGATGCCCCTCTAGACTACAACCTTCTCTTGGGTCGAAGTTGGTCTTACGCTATGAAAGTGGTCGTTTCATCGGTCTTTAGAGTCATAAAGTTTCCACATAATGGAAAGATCATAACAATAGACCAGCTGGCTTAATTTTCATCCGACCCAGCCTCTTCGGAGAGTATTCAGCATGTCGGTAAAACGACTATCCCATACAAGGATGTTGGAGTAGGATTAGTTAAAGATGCCGGTTTACTGGGAACTTTTCCTTTTCCTCCAATCAACGCATCATCTTCATTTGCAACCATTCATATGATTACATCAGACACTATTTTTTATGACGATCCTTGGATCGTTCCTTCTGAATCTGAAATAGACTCATTTGGTAATTCCATGCCTTTGAGCCCATATGAAATTGCCTATGAAGCCGTGCAGTCTTTTGCCGACACGTGTTCAACCGAAAATGACTTAATGAATGTGGTCCGTGAGGAATCACTTTTCACATCAACCTCGGATTTAACTACGTTTTTTGAACTTGTTCACTCTGATGAGAAAATTCGTGAAATCCTATATGTAGATGATTTTCCATGGGAAGATCTCCATCACAGATCTTCGTTTTTACCTGAGGATGATCGTTTTGAAAATGGTTTCTCATAAATCTTTACGACTGAATATGTCAAGGAACCTTAGAATCCAATGAAACATCCCGATTCAGAGTTAAATTTGGGAAACATCTCTCGAACTATTCCCATTGACATTTCGGTTAAGCCCGGAATTGTTGAGAACATTCATATAGGTGCCTCGTGTACATATGACGAAATCCAATTATATAAGGCCCTATTTCAAGAATTCCGCGATGTGTTTGCTTGGTCCTATGAGGAAATGCCAGGAATTGATCCCACGATTGTTGTTCATGAGATCAAGACTTATCCGGATGCTAAACCCGTCCGGCAACGTTTGCGTCAGATTCACCCACGAAAAGCTGCTGCAATTAAAGCAGAAGTTGAAAAACTGTTGAAAGCAGGTTTCATTTATCCGATCCCGTTAATGGATTGGGTATCGAATATTGTTCCGATTAACAAAAAACAGGGAACAATAAGAATATGCATCGACTATAGGGACATTAATCGACCTTGTCCAAAGGAAAACTACCCAACTCCTTATATCGATCAAATCATTGATGATTGTGCCGGCAGCGAAATATTTTCCTTTATGGACGGTTTTTCCGGATACAATCAAATCAACATTCTACCTGCCGATCAACCAAAAACGGCTTTCATTTGTCCATGGGGGAAATTTGCTTATTGCAAATTACCTTTTGGGCTTAAGAATGCCAGAGAAACTTTTCAGAGGGCGATGTCTTATGCGTTTCATGACATCAAGCACATTGTGCAACCCTATCTCGATGACTTGCCTGCTCATTCATTACATCGAGCTGATCACCTCGTCCACTTACGTGCAATCTTTATGAGGTGTAGGCATTATCATATTTGGTTGAACCCACACAAATGTGTCTTCTATATAGAAACGGGTCGATTTCTAGGATTTGTAGTTTCGAAAGCCGGAATTCGCGTTGATCCCTCGAAGGTCGCAGCTATTATCAATTTGCCTCCTCCTTCGAGTCTTCGCCAACTCCAAAGTTTGCAGGGGAAAGCAAACTTTTTACGACGATTCATTCCTAACTACGTCGAGGTTACAAAGGGTTTTACACAGTTGTTGAAACAAAATACTCAATTTTCTTGGGATGAGATAGCTCAGAAATCTTTTGATGCACTCAAACACGCGTTGACCCATGCACCGTTGTTGCATCCTCCCAAATACAACCAAGATTACTTTTTGTACCTCGCCGCCTCCCATTCCACCATTGGAATGGTCTTAGTTCAGGAAGATGAATTTGGAACGGAACATGTGATATATTACCTTAGTCGAACGTTAAATCCAATTGAGCTAAAATACTCACATGTGGAGAAATTGGCATTGGCAGCCATTCAAGCTGTCCAACGTTTTCGTCACTACATTTTACTACGCAAAACTACAGTCATTTCGGATTGCAACCCTATCATCTACATTTTGACCAAACAATTGCTAGGGGGAAAGTACTCTAAATGGATCGTTATCCTACAGGAGTTCGACTTGGAGTTTGAGAAATCTAAGTCTAAGAAATCTTTAGTTTTTGCAGAGTTAATGTGTGACTTCCCGCGTGCTGACACGGAAACTGTGGCAGAGGAGCCCATTGCGGACGAATCTTTGTTTCTAATCAGCACTTTAGATCCGTGGTATGGAGATATCATCATCTATCTCCAGACCCAATCCTTTCGGTCATAAATTTCAAAGTCGGAACGTCGGAAAATTCGCTTCCAGTCCCAACAATTCAAAATTATTGGAGATACTCTTTATCGCCGTGGGGCGGATTCTATTTTTCGACGTTGCTTAACTCACGAAGAGGCTAAAAGGGTTCTAAATGACTGTCACTCCGGAGCATGTGACAGTCATATGTCTGGGTATGCCACAACCCAAAAGATATTGCGCGCTGGCTACTTCTGGCCGTCTTTACTTAAAGATTGTATTACGGCGGTCCGAAAATGCCACAACTGCCAGATTTTTTATTGTAAGATGTGCGCTCCACCCGCTCCTCTCCACCCTATAATTGTCGTTGGTCCTTTTGCCAAATGGGGTATCGATTTTATTACTTGTAACCCTCACTCGACCGGGGGGCATTCGTATATCATCCTTGCGGTAGATTATTTTACTAAGTGGGCCGAGGCGATGCCTATATTTGAGGCAGACGGCAAGACAGTTGCAAATTTCGTGTTCAATCATATAATTGCTAGGTTTGGTGTCCCACAAGCGATAATCACTGATCATGGACGTCATTTTCGAAACGTTGTGATGACCGAACTTACAGGTCAGCTTGGTTTACGTCACGATAGTTCAACTCCTTATTATCCACAAGTGAATGGTCTGGTTGAGTCCATCAACAAAGTTTTAGTTATCATGATCCGACGAATCATTGGGATTCATCGGTCGAATTGGCACAACATGCTATTTTCAGCGCTTTGGGTGTACCGAACTTCAGTAAAAACATCAACAGGGTTCACTCCTTTCCAACTAGTTTATGGTTTGGAAGCCGTGTTACCCATTGAGTGCGAAATCCTGTCACTGCAAATGGCCATCGAGTTACTTCCAGCTACTTCCGAAGAGGAAAAGCATTTGTTATACTTAGCTCAATTAGATGAGAATCGACGTGATGTTGCATTGGCGATCGAAACTCACGCAAAACGTATGAAAGCTCAGTATGATCGGAATGTGACCCCTCGAAATTTTTCGGAAGGAGACCTAGTGTTATTGTATGATCAAGCTAATGATAAATTAGGTGCTGGAAAATTCGTTCCTATGTGGCATGGGCCCTATATTGTCAAGCGAAAGCTAGCAAAAGGGGCCTATGAGTTGGTAGACTTTGACGGGGACTCTTTAGGTAAACCCAGAAATGGCCTTTACTTGAAGAGGTACTATGCTTAAAAGAATGGGTATGGAGATTTTTAGTTAGGTTAGTTTTTCTTTCTAGCAAGTGTGTTTTAGTTGAAAAAGTGTGCTTAGCTTAGAGAGTGTTTTTCGTCATTATTCCTGCTTATCTTGGTTTTACTCTTGATATTGCAGATGTCGATGCCTCTCCAAACATACATTGGATTTGTTGATGGTGCTTGTCATAGTACACAGAACATTTCTTCCGCAGCTTGGGTTATCTATTCGCCCTCTGACGAGTTAGTTTCTATGCATGGGGTAAGCCTCGGTCAAACAACAAACAACATTGCAGAGTACAGTGCAGTGATTGAGTTATTGTCTGAATCTATTTCATTTGGGATTCGGAGTTTGATAGTGAGGTTAGATTCTAAACTCGTTGTATTACAGCTTAATAGAGTGTATGCCATTAGAAATCCAGTGTTATTAAGATTATTTTTGAGAGTGCGTCTCTTGGAACGTAAGTTTGATTACATTGAATATCAGCATATTCCAAGGTCTTTAAATACATTAGCAGATGCAATTGCTTCTCGAATGTTAAATAGACATTTGCAATAATCATACATGTAAATTTAAAACCATCCATAACATGATTTACAAGATAAGCCTGTAAGAGTGATATATATATATAGGAGTGTGTCAAAAAATACATCGTCTTCAATCATAGGTTGAAAAACACCTTATGATCGGCAAAAATGATAAGTACAAAAAACAAAATGTCACATGTGCCCACAAAAAGCGATCATCCTATCACTGGTGATGATCTCTATAAGAAACCACTGCCCGGGCCACCTTGCAAAGGAACCTCCTAAAAGGTCCTGGGACTCCAATCACATAACGCTGAAGTCGACGAGGAATGTCGTCTATAGTGGTCTCAGGAATATCCCCTGTCAAGCACTCAAGATGTCCCTCGAACTCGGCCAAAACCTTTGTTGATTCGTCCTGTGGGGCTAGCAAGGGTGCAACTGGTTGTTTCCTCTCGAAAGGCCGAAGAGCGGTTGGTCGTTGTGGACCCACATCTGCATTTTAAATTTTTACTATCAGTTTTGAGACGATGCAAAAATAAATAAAAAATTAAATAGAAAAGTTGAAAAGGATTTTACCTGACTCGTCCCACTGCTCTCCTGGTGGAAGAGCCATGTCTGGGTCACCACAGAAATCTATCCCAGCGTAAGGGAAGTCCTGAATGGCAAAAACCTGGTTTTCCAACCATTTGAAATACTCAGGTTTGAACCGAGCAACCTCTGTCCTCTCGTTCGGGTGACGGGCCATGACTACGACCCATCGCATCAGTTTGGGCTCTCGAGGAAGCCCAGCTCCAACAGTAAGATGTTGTGGGATTAGCATAGGAACCCTCTCCAGGCCAAAACTCACGACCAAGGCCCCATAACCAAAGGTCTTTAGTCGTCCGCTCTTGGCCCTGGTCAGTTGGCCTTTCACATTGACCAGCACAGCATTGCACCAGTTGAAGATGGTGCCTTGAAAGCAATCAACTGCCATACGCATCTGGGATCCGGTGGCAACATGTAATGCGGCAGCTCCGCAAATTCTAGTGACAGTAAACGCAATCACCATGAGCTCAGGACGGGATATGGTTTTTATGTCTATCCCTTTGTCTTTAGCCTGGCTGTTGCAGTACTCTAGCAGGAGGCTATCGACAGACTGGCCACCTAGCCTAGTCCCGTATAGAGTCAAGTCCTTGCCTCTCTTAGGCAAACCAGTCAATAAATAAATGTCCTCCGACTCGATTTCGAGCCGGTGCCCACCAATGAAGAAACACTGGTCCTGTACGCTCCATCGGTCAACCAGCCACTGTAAGAAATCTACCTGAGCCCTCATGCCAGGAATGGTCCAAAACTTGTACAGTCCGCATGCCCTCAAAGCATCAAGTGAAGGCTGATGATTCCATGCGTCGGTATCCATGTCCTCATGCTCCCGTTCGCGCCAATCTAGCATGATATATTCTGTGCATCAAGAATAAAGATTAATTAGATTGCTAGAAAACTTTTTGATTGGTCCATTTTTGAGAAATTTTGGGTTCAAAACCCTTGCGGCGGGGTACGCACCCTCCACGTTAGACATAGTGCGTGGGTCCGCACTTTGTCTACACGGAAGGTGCGGACCCCGAGCTTTTTCCCAATGGAGAAAAAGTCGGGGTCCGTGGGTCTGCAATGGTAAACCTGCGGACCCCTGCGCGTGGGTTTTGCGCCTAAAAACCCTCCTAAAAAATGAAATGAGGGACTAAATCAAAAAACTAAACGGTTGAAAATGAAGAGTAAGATGATGTGGATTACCTGGAGAAGACGACGCTCGATTCCGACGGTTGGATTTTCCACAATCTTCACGGGAAGTTTTCTAAGCAAAAACACTATTTTCTCACCCAAACTCGAACGGTAAAAATGAATTGTCAAAACCCCTTTTTATAAGTTTTTTGAGTAAATAAATTGCAAATTTGTTTATGTTTCACTTTGAAAAGGTATTTTACGACATTTTTACCCACTTTAAACAGGTATGAGTAATGTTTGTGTCTTTGTGCAGAATACATGATTATTCAGGCGAAATCTATCACTTTCAACGAAAAAACAAGTAGAGTCATCTTTAAGCCCTTTTCTAACTCCCAAAACATGAAAAGATTGCCGAGTGTTTCTTTTACACTCGTTAAAACGGAATTAAAAGACGGTCCACTTACAGCTCTTTTCCAACCGTAAAAAACATGAAAAGATTGCCGGATTTTTGTCGTTTCAAATTCGATATTGGTTATAAAACGACGTGTCGTTGATCGCTTTTTTACTTTTTCGGATCAGTGACAGTAATAACGAAAAGTACTCCTTGGTCGTAAAATATCAAGCGGTTCCCTCAAGTATTATTTTATACTTTTTTGGGCTTGGGAGACACAAATTTACGAAAAAGGTCAACCCTGGAGTCTTCTTAAGTTTTTTCAGACTCTCTAAAATTGAAAAACACCGAGTTTCTCCTATACTGGACTCGTTAAAATTTCACAGTAAAGGACCTGTTCAATTACAAACAGGAACGAACCACTCCTTCTTAGGGGTCGAATTTAAACTAAGTTGGACTCATCCGAAGGATGAGCTTATAATCAAGAAAATGTTATCCTCCTCAAGCTTGTCAAAAATAAAGAGGTACTTGCCAGAAATGGTGGGGGAAAGAGAGGAAAATGAGTCTGTTGGTCATACTTTGTAACCACTCTTGAACACGACACTTTTATTCACCTGGGTTGGGAAATCCTTTGCCTAACAGTTGATCAAACCACATTGAAAGTCTTCAGCTGGTTTCTGGGTATTAACTTTGGGTCAATTGTCACCAAGCCATCTGCTGTGTCGTTATGTGTTCAAGAGGTCACTGCCAATAAGCCATTCATCTGCAAAATATCTGTCATCCATCTTGACCTTCCCTGAGTAAGTCCTTGCAACTAAATTTCTTCAACTTGACCTATGATTTCGTGTTGTGGGCTTGCCTACGACGGATCGCTTTCTATCGACATCAGCACATTATCTAGAAAGATGATCTAGGAATCATCAGTACCTTGAAATCTGCATGCCTCAATGGCAGGTTTCTCGCCTTTGACGACAGTTTACATCATTGACTTTCGATCGAAGGATTCCGTGACATGTTCGACATCAACACATCTACTCACATCTCGTGGATTGTACTGGGTACTTTGAGAGCCATTGAGATCACTGGTGGTTTCTCTCACACTTGTTAACAGTTTACATCATTGACTGGTAATCAAGTGGTTTCTACCATGTTCGACATCAACACATTTATTCGCATGGATAGAATCGTACTATTTCGGGATATAGAAATGAAGACCCTGGATCTAGTTTCCACCATCCAGGCTGCGAGGAATTTTGTATTCATTATGTTGTGGACTATTCATAAACAGATGGCTGCGTCCATACTGTGTTCACACGAGTCTATACTTATGATGTTTTACAAGATCATTCATGTATCAGACAGTAGATAGGTTTTCTAGTTAGTTTTGATCTGAGTATGGGAATGCCTACCTTAGCGATGATATGATCTCATATATATATCTTGCATTGAATGTTTTTACAGGTTCCGACCGGGCTCTCCACAAGATAATCCTCGAAATGATAAAGTACTTCACTCTTCCTATATGATAAATGAAATCCTCATCTACTACAGACTTCGCACTTTAGGGGGCAATCTGTTACACAAAAATATCGTCACCATGATTATTTGCAGTCAGTATGGGTCTATCATCACTTGTACTGTCCTCCTAAGCAAGTCTAGGACCTCAGCTCTTCAAATCAAGCTTTGAAAGTGGGAGAAAGACATTAAAATTCAATGTAACTCTGGTTCCGCACTTTCTCTCATGGTCACCTGCGGTCCCGCACCTTCTGTGTACAAAAGCTGCGTACCTACCCGCTCTGTTCCTAACGGTGCAGGTGCGGACCCCTGTGAAAGTCAAAAGGCGCAATTTTTATCTTAAAAAACTCACTTTGGGTTAATTCTAGAGTTTTCTAGAAGGATTTTTGACGTGGATTGTTCGCTCTGAGGTGGTTCGTGCATCCCAAAAGAGAAGGAGCTAATCCCTTGACTAAAGGAGCTATCCCTTTGAAGGAGGGCTTTATCCCTTTCAAGGAGGACCTAGTAACTTCCCTCCATTGCACTATAAATACAGGCATTGGGGTGAGGACTAGGGAAGTTAGAAGCTGAACATTTTGAGGGTAAATGCTGGTGAAATTAAGACTCTTTGGTTGAGCTTGAGAGGAGAGATCACATACCTCTTGGTTCCATTGGAGAGTGAGTGAAACTTGTCAAAGTAGAGGAGACATCTTTTTGGACCCTGGGAGGAGCTTGTACAACGTCAAGGCAAAGGTTGTAAGGTTCTTCTTCTTTTGAATTAATACAATCAAACTCATTTTTCTCAACAAGTATCTTATGTTATTTGTTTCATGGACTCCTTGACTTTTGTTGATGAGGTAAATCCCCTCTACGGATAGAGGCGATCCCTACTAGCCCAGCAGGGGTCTAGCAACAATCACACAATGCTGCTACGCATGTTCCTAATTACAATTAAACAAGAGGTAAAGAGCACCTACTTGGATTCCTGCGCTGTCGTTTGACGAAGAGATGTTGCCTTCACTCCTCCGCTTCGGCTGGTCACAATCCTCCGCGATCTCCGCGAATAGATACCTACACACACGAAGGGGGAAACAAACACAAGCGTGAAATCTAGTAAAAGCAACCATACATCAGTCAGAAAAGATGTAATTCACATTTAACCATTGCATAGACAAATGAGAATGGAACAATAATAGCAGTCATCTATTATTAATCAGAATAGAGAAGAGTACAACCAAATGTTCTGACGTCGATAACCTTCTCAGGAGGGGCCAGTTAGCATGTATCTCAAGCATTCACCTTTGAGGATGATTCTCCCATGACAAACAACTCTCTCTCTCTCACAAATAGCACAAAACAACCTTCCCTAAGCAATCAATCACTTCCACACCTAGCACACCAAATCTTTAGCAGCAATCTGAGCACTACAAGCTCTGTACAATCCAAGCTATTCCAAGCTAAGTCTAACTATCCAAACTAGCTGCCCATGGTAATGGTGAGAGTTTATATAGGAGAAGGAGTCTCCTATAAGGGTGGAAGGATGAGCTTATCTTCAAGGGAAGTTGTTGCAAAGGGTCGAACAGACATGCCATAGAAGGGAGTCGACATTCACAAAGCTAACAACCAAGCCTGGAGTTATCTGGAAGGCTGGCTGTTTGAACAAATTCGCCCAAACTGGATCAGCGCGGATTATGAGGCAACTGACGCGATGTCGCCGCGTCTACATAACTGGGACAGTCATGTCAGCGCGGAAGAACACGGGAAAGGCGCGCTGGCGACCAGCGCGGAAAAGTGATGTCCTTCCGAGCTGGCAGCGCATGGAATACACTACAGGGCACCAGTCATCGCGGGTATTTTGGTAACAGACGCTCTGATGAACAAAACTTTGGATAAATGGGTTTTTGGGCCAGTTCAGGAAGCAGGAACTTGGTGATTGTGAATTCTGGGCACAGCAGGGTGACTGACAGGAAGGCAGTGACAAATTACTGTGTAACAACTTTCATGTTAAATATGTTTTATGCAATTGGTTTTTCAGGTGCTATTTAATGTGTTTGCCTTGTTTGTGTTTGCAGATTCGCGAAAAGGAGCTCATTTGGATCAAAGGAGTGAGGGCATCTGTTAACGGGAAAAGTGTCTACTCAGAACACCCCTATCCCACTAAGGTGTGACAGTACCTTAGAAACAAACAAGGAAAACTACTTTCGTATTCTTCTTTATGAACTATAAACGAAGAGGAATAGGACGAACCAACCTGTGTCTTGCGCTAGTCCTTTGATCCAATCTCTCTCCTCTTTGACAGCTTCCAGCTACCTGCTCCCTTACTTGCCCAGCTTCACCAAGTTCCTGCAAGATCACAGAAGAGGAAAACTACACAAAGACATGGATTTACATTCATAAATAGCTTAGGATCAAATTTAAGCTAAAAATGCAAATATAACAAAACATCATTGATACACAAGCATGTAGGAGAAACTCAAATAGTTTTATTGATATAACAAGAAGGTCCAGGAGGAGTTACAACCGATGATTCCTGATCCAGCATCAACCCCCCAGCAAAGGAATCCCCTCTTCACCTCCAACAAAGCATAAATCACCCAATACACTGATCTCTATCTCAAAACCAACAGCAATTCTCTGCAATGTACAAAATTCCAGCCTCTGGATCTCTAGGATGAGGGATCCATTTATAGATGTATGAAAAGAGGATGATTCAGCTCATGATTTGACTAGTGGCCTCTCTCTATCAGTTCTTGCTTCCACTTGGAGACTGAGAACCTCTTACTCATCCTTGGTCGAACTCAGTGAGGCAAGTGTCATTGGGGAAGATTCTGGAAGCTTCCATTGTCTGTCCACCTCGCGGAATGACACTGCCATTTGTCATTTCCCGCTTAGCGCACCCTGGTAGTGCATTTAGGTGCATTGCAACGCACCTAGCTAGTGTACTGGGGTGCTATGCAACGCAACTAGCTAGTGGAGCAGCTGAAATGATCCTGATTTGACTGATTCTGAGCAGTTTCTGGTGGAGAACTTCTGGGAGAAGCTGTAATTGGTTGACCTTGTTCCTTTAGGGGTAGGAACAACACTTTTAGGGACTTAGGATCCCTTGGTTTATGGACATTTCATGCTTAGAGCTGTAAGGCACAAAAATGTCTATAACAGTTGCCCCCTAAAGTATGAGGTTGTTTATCGGGTGAAATGCTTTATTAGGAGGATCTGAAGTTCTTTCAATGCTGGGAGGAGACCTGTAATAAGATACAATGCAATACATTATCTTCATACTTTTTTCATGATCTAGCTGAGGCGGGCATTCCCATGCTCAACTTTATAAATTCATTTTTATGTACACAGGACAGACAATCGTCTGATGGTAGATTGATGGTTCTGATGAAGTCATCATCCTTTTGGTAGGATGATTATTTGTGCTGCAATGTTGTACATGTCAATGTCTTTATTTTTCCTGAATATATATCACAGCCCGTATGGATGAAACTAGATCCGTGGTCTTCAATCTCGTCCGATCTTCACTCGAAGTACAAGTCGATCCATGTGAAAAAAGTTTTGAAGTCGAACATGGAAAGACGTCACTTGATTACCAGTCAATGATGTAAACTGTTAACAAGCGCGAGAGGAATCACCGATAATGATGATGACCCTTAAGGTACTGCAGTACAATTCACGTGGTGTGAATAAAGGACTTGGCGTCGAACACCACGCAAAATATTTCGGTCGAAGGTCATTGATGTATACCTGTCGCTGGAAGTGAGAAACTTGCCATTGAGGCATGCAAGCTTCAAAGTACTGAATGGGGTGTTACTAAATCAACTTCTTGGATAATGAGCTGATGTAAACAAGAAGCGATCTGTCAAAGGAGGGCCTTGATGAATCCCACATCAATGACACGGAACGGAGCAAATGATTTTGATGGAGGTGAAAACGATCTGATGATATATGGTTCAGGGTGGCGGTCATGAAAGAATGAAGTGTAATGTATGGTAGTGGATGGGACACGGATGACTTCTCTGGATGACTTCTCTTGAACATGTCGGTGACACTTATGTGATGGATTGGTAGCATTTACCCCAAATGTGGATGGTATGGCGTGACCATGGCGATGTGACCGGTGAATGAAACAACCCAACCCGACTTAGGCACGGAATGGAAGTGTCATGTTCAAGAGCAACTTGCTACCAATAAAGATTCTTTGAGTTTCTTCCCAATTTTTCCCCAGTCATTGCTGACCAGTACCTCTTTATGTTTGTCAAGCTTGAGGAGGATAACATATGCTTGTTCTATAATTTGCCCTTTTGGGAAAACCCATCGCTATGTTTTAACGAGCCTAGCGATAGTGAAACTCGTTCTCGTCTAAAGACAAGTTTGTCGCTATTAATCTTTTTAACGATTTTAACGACAAAGATAACTCGGTCCTTTTCATTTTTAGAGAGTCTGAAAAAGTACGTAAAGGTAACACCAAAATTCATTTTTCGTCATCTAATCCCTTAAGTCCGAAAAAGTATAAAACAATACAGAAGGGATGAATTTTCGATAGTTTTAACGAGCCGAACAAAACAAGCGCTCGATCTTTTTGTGCAATGATCCCTCAGGTCCAAAAAGATTAAAATCTAGAGGAGGGATAGCACTTCCGGTCGCTTTAACGAGCTGGAAGGCCAAAACTCGGCAATCTTTTCATATTTTACGATTCAGTTGAAAAGAGCTTAAAGAAGACTCGTCTTTCGAGGAACGAGTGATAAAATGGGTAGCAGCTGATTCCAGGTAAGGGTTGGAATTTTCCAATCACGGCAGTGTCACAAGGATGGCTAGTGAAATCACCCTTCGCAGCTGTTCCTCAAAATGGGTAAACAATCAAATGGAGGTGAATGATTGGCCAATGGAAAAGTGGAGGTGACGGTGCAAACACGACCAAGGCTTTAATGGCTGAAATGCTTCATTCACGGTGGTTATTTACCGGGGAATAGTTCATTTTTTAATGAGCTTAAACGCAGGTGGAAACATTTGCTCATGTCTTATGTTTATTTTTTAACGAGCTTGAACTATGCGCTAAAACTGCTCGATCAATCCAGTCATATGATAAGAATGTCTCATATAAAACGGCAACTTTTAGATTTTTGCCCCACATCCTTTCTTTATGCAAGTTAGGTGACGACTAATCCTACGAATTTAAAGGGTTAGAGGTCCTAAAAATCTAAAAAATAAATAGCCGCCCTTCGCTTGCACTCCAAAAGGTTTGCATGCCCCCAGGTATAAAGTATGGTTTCAAGGTTACCCCTTCTTTAGTCCAATAAAACATTTGTCTTACCGGGAGAGGCCTACCTCTTACAGGTTACCCAAAGATTGTTCTATTCGCGGTTCAAACAAAACACTTCTTCGGTGATGTCTACTAAGATTAAAAAGGGTGATTGACTCAGTTCTGTCAACTCACATAACTTTGACAAGAGAATCTTATTCTAGAATAACCCCTCTTCCAATCACGGACGGGGTACAGACTAGTCATATTCTCCCGCGGAAATCTACCCTATACCCGAAGTTTTCCTGCCGAAGCAGACCAGGACGCATGCCCCCTGGGTTTCAGTCATATCCCTCCGAATTACTCGCGCTCATCGGGAGGACGGACTGGAGATTGAGACATTTCTTGTGTGAAGAGACCATTTAGGGATGGTATATGACTATTTGCTATGCGTGATCCGGGAAATGAAAGCTGGTCCACGAGCTTGACCACTCTTCCTTCGTGCGGAAAACACATTACTCTAAAGAGTGAGGAGACGATGGCTCCCATGCAATAAATATAGTCTCGTCCAAGGAGTAGGTTATAATCCAAGGGTCCTTGAACTACCATTACATTCATTTGAACTGTCTTCCCTCTCAATGTTATGGGCACATTGGGAAGGATCCCTAAAGGTCACTGGTTCCTTTGTCAAAACCTGTCATATTTCTCATCTCAGGCAACAGCGATGGCGAACCAAGTGCTTTCCAAGCAATAGAGGAAAGGATACTCACAGAAGCCCCCTCATCTATGATGGTACCAGCCATGACCATTCTATATATTTGAACGATAATTCGGAATGGTATGCTTGCTGGTAAACGGGGTCTGCCTAGTTGATTCCAGTCGAAGGAGACAACTAGGTTGCTTGGAGGTGGGACCGAGTAGACGGCCGGGTATGGCTCTGACGAACTTCCCTCCTGCGGTAAGGGAATGGGTAGATTGCCCCCATGTTCGTCGGAGTCTGTGTTGATGAAGAGAATTTGGACGGTGTCATCATTATTCTCTTCAATGACTGTATCATCCGAAGATAAAGCCTCTGAAGGCAAGACCGGGTCAACTGTCGCCTCGACCTTTTGACTTTCGTCTGGTATGGATTCAGATGGTTTATCTTCGATGATAGGCGCTTCAGCCGACCACTTGAGCGGGCCGGCTGGATTCTCAACTAGCAACGGACTCGGCAAGAGTTTTTTATGTCCAGGAGGAAGTCGTAACGGTGAAACCGGATGATCATCCAAAACTCTTTTCGCTTCGTCTAAGAAGGGACAACGGTGAACAGCATGATTGCCTTCGCACAGTTTACAGGGAAATCTAGCTTTCCCTTTTTGTCCTGGGGCTTCACTTTCGCTAGTTGACGGTGTGCCTTCAACATGATCATCAGAGGTTGATGACACCGGATTGTGCAAACGAGGAGACCAGTCCCTTAGTATCCGAGGGATGCAAGGACAATCTTTGTGAAAGTGGTCTCCTTTGCAAATGACACATGGCGATTTAGGCCTGGTCGGTGCAGTGTGTGGATTTTCGTTAGACGACACTCGTTTTCCCCCATTCGTCTTTGGCTCCTTCTTCTTCTTCTCTTTCTTCTTCTTCTCCTTCTTCTCTTTAGGAACTTGGCTTTTGGCTTTGCCAGCCCTATCAAGAGAAGAGGAAGGAGGAGAGGAAGAATTAGAGGAAGTAGAAGGTTGGTGGAAAACTCTGGACTCGTCTAATTGCTGATTCGATTGTTCATGAATAGTGGTGTTCTGAACGACATTGGTTGAGAAGAGCCAGACTGGCAAGCCAATTGTCAGTCCTGAAAGCGACAATGTGGCCATATGGGGTGCACCAACATCTCCCCAAGAGGAGAAGGGACTACGATTCCCACCAAGGGGAATTCCTTGGTTGGTAGACTCCATTTTCTCAACCTAAGATCAACGTAGGAAAAGGATATGAATATTCCGTTTAAAATAAATTTTTAGACGCTTTGACATAACTTGTTTTTTCAATTTTTAAGAGTCGAGAAAAAACAAAAGATGACTCTAGTCTCCTTCGATTTTTAATGAGCCTGAAGTGACAAGTGCTCAGATGGACCTTTTCCGTTAAGGAGTCTGAAAAGGAACGAAAGGGACTGCTCTGGAGATCTAGGTAGAGGGAGTACCAAACCAATCGCAAAACTACAGAATATTTTTTACGGTACGGCAGTCAATCTTCCCGAATGCTGTGTTCGGTGCATTGCGATCAGTAGGGCGGCCGACACGGCTTCCTATGGATAAAAGGTTTTAAGCCTATAGGGGTCTCCCAATATATACTCGACGGAAAGTGGGAGCACAAGTCCGTACTGGCACTTATCGTCTCAAAGTGGAGGAATCACCCAACCATCAGTGAGGACAACAGTTACCAGGCTTTACGACGCCGGAATACGTCTCTAGCCTAGACCTCTAAATGTTGTGTGTTAAGTTCCAAAGCGTTGTTAGATTCATTCAATTTATTTTAAGTTGATCTTTCTTAGAATTTTGCCTTTTGGGATCACCACGAGATGTAGATGTAATTCCTAAAATGCAATCTAAAGATGATAAGCAAGCTTTTATCTCTTTTCAGAAATGAAAATCCTAGCTACAAGGGGAAAAGAAAGACACAATCTTTTCTCAAAGAGCAAAGAGCACACTATAGATGCACTTTTCCTAAATCAAGCCAAACAGACTATCAATATGCAAATGCACATATGCATGTATTTGTTTTCACTTTCTTAATATTGATGCCTAAAAAGAAATTTGATGTACAAATCTGAATTTGCTTTCAAGTGAAAAACACAAACAAGCTTCTTTTCGAAACCAAAAGGTAGAGAAGATTACGACACTTTATGATTTTGAAATAAACACTCGTTTCGACACTAGAAAGTGACAAATTCAAACCAAAGACAAAAGTAAAAGCATAATCGACTGTCAACAGCAAATAAACTTTCTCCTAAGATCAAAATCGACACTTACGACATATCTAAATCCAAGGACGATAGTATGACTATTCTACTCTTTCAATGGAAAACTGTAAATGATGTAACAAACACACAAAGAACATCTACAGTCTTTTTGTACAAAGGAGGTGGAATTAAGGCAAAGAAGAGGGGTTTTTAAACAGACACACACTGATCACAGGCTGCAAAATCAGAGACAAAACTGAAAAAATGAAGCAAAGAACCTCAGCTGCACAGGGCTAGGCTGATCAGCGCACCTGTTACACAGAGAAACTGAATTGCAGTGTAGGTAGCCCTCTCGGGAACTGCGTTGAAATGCAGAATCTCTTCACTGTGCCTGCGCTGGGGCAGAAACGAGACTTCTATCCGGGTTCTGGGTCACGGTTTGCAGTTTAATCAATGGATTTTGGCCGAGTAAAAGCAATCAGTAATGCACAATCAGAGGGTGGATTTAAAGGATGTCTAAGAGCTATCACAAATGGTAATCAGATCATTTGTGAATCAGTTGTTCAAATCATAAACAAATCCAGTGAAAGGATTGAAGTAGCAGGTGTCTACTTTGCATTTGATAATGGCAAATGCAGTTCGATTGCTACTTCTGTGTTTATGAAACAAACAACAAGAGAAACACAAACAAACTAACTAGACACGTTCCCCAGCGGAGTCGCCATTTTGTTAATGGAAAAAGTGTCTACTCAGAATGCCCCTATCCCACTAAGGTGTGACAGTACCTTAGAAACAAACAAGGAAAACTACTTTCGTATTCTTCTTTATGAACTATAAACGAAGAGGAATAGGATGAACCAACCTGTGTCTTGCGCTAGTCCTTTGATCCAATCTCTCTCCTCTTTGACAGCTTCCAGCTACCTGCTCCCTTACTTGCCCAGCTTCACCAAGTTCCTGCAAGATCACAGAAGAGGAAAACTACACAAAGACATGGATTTACATTCATAAATAGCTTAGGATCAGATTTAAGCTAAACATACAAATATAACAAAACATCATTGATACACAAGCATGTAGGAGAAACTCAAATAGTTTTATTGATATAACAAGAAGGTCCAGGAGGAGTTACAACCGATGATTCCTGATCCAGCATCAACCCCCCAACAAAGGAATCCCCTCTTCACCTCCAACAAAGCATAAATCACCCAATACACTGATCTCTATCTCAAAACCAACAGCAATTCTCTGCAATGTACAAAATTCCAGCCTCTGGATCTCTAGGATGAGGGATCCATTTATAGATGTATGCAAAGAGGATGAGTCAGCTCATGATTTGACTAGTGGCCTCTCTCTGTCAGTTCTTGCTTCCACTTGGAGACTGAGAGCCTCTTACTCATCCTTGGTCAAACTCAGTGAGGCAAGTGTCATTGGGGAAGATTCTGGAAGCTTCCATTGTCTGTCCACCTCGCGGAATGACACTGCCATTTGTCATTTCCCGCTCAGCGCACCCTGGTAGTGCATTTAGGTGCGTTGCAACGCACCTAGCTAGTGTACTGGGGTGCTATGCAACGCAGCTAGCTAGTGGAGCAGCTGAAATGATCCTGATTTGACTGATTCTGAGCAGTTTCTGGTGGAGAACTTCTGGGAGAAGCTGTAATTGGTTGACCTTGTTCCTCTAGGGGTAGGAACAACACTTTTAGGGACTTAGGATCCCTTGGTTTATGGACATTTCATGCTTAGAGCTGTAAGGCACAAAAATGTCTATAACAGCATCCACAAGCTTGTGTTGGACCAAAGGTAGGCCCTAAAAAACCTTTGTTTGCTATTGTTTATTGAAGCATATTTAGAGAAAGATAGTGTCTGGTTGGTTTGCTTGTCGTTAGGTCTTCTTTAGATTCTAGGAAGGTTTATCTTGTCCGCAAGATCTTCTTTAGATTCTAGGTGCTTCCACTCTCTTCTCCTCTGCATGTGGTTGCTCCACATCATACCGAGGTTCTTCCTTTGGAGCTAAAAGCTCCTCATCTCCATGCAACTGAAGCTCCCTCTCAAGGTAACATCTCATGGCCTTCTCTTCATCGAACTTCACATCTCTACAAACTGCTTTCATCTGTGAGATGGCAGGTACACCCGATAGTTGTGAGGTGTATTAGTGTACCCCATAAACATGTCCAACTCAATTTTTGGTTCTAGCTTTTTCCTTGCATCCATGGTAACATGAAAGTAAATTGATGAACCAAATATCCTAAAGTGTGCCACATCTAGTTTCTTACCTGAAAAAGCTTCTTCTGGTGTACTCATCCCAAGAATCTGATGAGGACTCTTGTTCTGCACATATACATTTTTGTTGTATGCTTATGCCCCAAGTGCAATGATAGGCCCTGATCATGTAACATTTCCCGTGAAAATCCCACAATACTTTTGTTCTTCCTTTCAAAAACCCCATTCTGTTGTGGGTTATAGGGTGCTATTAACTCTTGTCAAATGCCTTCTGATGCATAAAAGTACTTGAATTCATTCGACACATATTCTCCATCATTATTGCTCTTGAGAGCCTTCACTTTCATGCTAGTGTCTTTCTCAACAAGTGCTTTAAATCCACAAAATTTAGAGAACGTCTGATCTTTATTCTGCATGAAGAAAATTTAGCACTTACGTGAGAAATCATCTACAAATATTACATAATACATGTGCTTGGCCATGGAGGTTGTCAAGAACAATCCACACACATCTAAGTGAACTCTTTCAAGGATCGCTTACGCTTGATTGTCCTTATCATGAAGGGTGGCTTTGGTGTACTTCCCAAATTTACACCCTTTGCAAGCATCTCTCTACTCTAGTGTACCCTTGGGAAGTCCTGTAGAAATCTGTGCATGATCTTCAAAGCTCCATGGTTCTAGTGACCCAATATTCTATGCCACAACTCACCGATGTCTCATCTCTACACCTTCTCTAAATTTTTGCTCAAAGTAGCATAATCTTCTACATCTAATTTGTAGAGGTTTTTCACCTAAACCCTGATCCGCTTCACTTGTCCTGAGGCTATGTAATGAAGGAAATCCTTTTCGTTTCTAAATATTACATCGTAGCCACAATCCTCTAACATATCAACTGAAACCAAATTCTTCTTTAGACCCAAAACATACATGACATCTTTTAATGTGAGAGGATAACCAAACTCCCTCTGAAAAGTAACAGTACCGATGTCAGTCACACTATACCTTCCATCATCTAGAGGTCCTTCTCCTCCAAGTCACTGAATAATTCTTTATTGTCGGTCATATGGAATGAGGCTCCATGTTATAGAAATTTTTGTGCCTTACAGCTCTAAGCATGAAATGTCCATAAACCAAGGGATCCTAAGTCCCTAAAAGTGTTGTTTCGACCCCTAAAGGAACAAGGTCAACAAATTACAGCTTCTCCCAGAAGTTCCCCACCAGAAACTGCTCAGAATCAGTCAAATCAGGATCATTTCAGCTGCTCCATTGGCTAGTTGCGTTGCATAGCACCCAAATACACTAGCTAGGTGCGTTGCAACGCACCTAAATGCACTACCAGGGTGCGTTGAGCGGGAAATGACAAATGGCAGTGTCATTCCGCGAGGTGGACAGACAATGGAAGCTTCCAGAATCTTCCCCAATGACACTTGCCTCACTGAGTTCGACCAAGGATGAGTAAGAGGCTCTCAGTCTCCAAGTGGAAGCAAGAACTGACAGAGAGAAGACACTAGTCAAATCATAAGATGACTCATCTTCTTTGCATACATCTATATATGGATCCCTCATCCCAGAGATCCAGAGGCTGGAATTTTGTACATTGCATAGAATTGTTGTTGGTTTTGAGATAGATATCAGAGTATTGGGTGATTTATGCTTTGTTGGAGGTGAAGAGGGGCTTCTTTGCTGGGAGGTTGATGCTGGATCAGGAATCATCGGTTGTAACTCCTCCTGGATCTTCTTGTTATATCAATAAAACTATTTGAGTTTCTCCTACATGCTTGTGTATCATTGATGTTTGTTACATTTGTATGTTTAGCTTAAATCTGATCCTAAGTTATTTATGAATATAAATCCATGTCTTTGTGTAGTTTTCTTCTTTTGTGATCTTACAGGAACTTGGTGAAGCTGGGCAAGTAAGGGAGCAGGTAGCTGGAAGCTGTCAAAGAGGAGAGAGATTGGATCAAAGGACTAGTGCAAGACACAGGTTGGTTCATCCTATTCCTCTTCGTTTATAGTTCATAAAGAAGAATACGAAAGTAGTTTTCTCTGTTTGTTTCTAAGGTCACTGTCACACCTTAGTGGGATAGGGTCGTTCTGAATAGACACTTTTCCCGTTAACAAAATGGCGACTCCACTAGGGATCGTGTCTAATTAGTTTGTTTGTGTTTCTCTTGTTGTTTGTTTCATAAACTTAGAAGTAGCAATCGAACTGCATTTGCCATTAACAAATGCAAAGTAGACATCCGCTGCTTCAATCCATTCACTGGATCTGTTTATGATTTGAACAACTGATTCATAAATGATATAATTGCCCTTTGTGATAGCTCTTACACCTCTTTTAAATCTACCCTATGATTGTGCATTACTGATTGCTTTTACTCGGCAAAAAACCATAGATTAAACTGCAAACTGTGACCCAGAACCCAGATAGAATTCTCGTTTCTGCCCCAGCGCAGGCTCTGTGAAGAGGTTCTGCATTTCAACGCAGTTCCCGAGAGGTCTACCTGCGCTGCAATCCAGTTTCTCTGTGTAACAGGTGCGCTGATCAGCCTAGCCCTGTGCAGCTGAGGTTCTTTACTTCATTTTTTTTCAGTTTTTTGTCTCTGATTTTTGCAGCCTATGATCAGTATATGTGTCTATTCAAAAACCCCTTTTCTTTGCCTTAATTCCGCCTCCTTTGTATAAAAATACTGTAGATGTTTTTGTGTGTTTGTTACATCATTTACAGTTTTCCATTGCAAAAGTAGAATAGTCATACTGTCGTCCTTTGATTTAGATCTATCGTAACTGTCGATTTTGATCTTAGGAGAAAGTTTATTTGTTGTTGACAGTCGATTATACTTTTACTTTTGCCTTTGGTTTGAATTTGTGACTTTCTAGTGTCGAAACAAGTATTTATTTCAAAATCATAAAGTGTCGTAATCATTTCTACCTTTTGATTTCGAAAAAAATCTTGTTTGTGTTTGTCACATGAAAGCAAATTCAAATTTGTACATCAACTTTCTTTTTAGGCATCAATATTAAGAAAGTGAAAAACAAATACATGCACATGTGCATTTGCATACTGGAAGTCTGTTTGGCTTGATTTAGGAAAGTGCATTTACAGTGTGCTCTTTGCTCTTTGTGAAAAGATTGTGTCTTTCTTTTCCCCTTGTAGCTAGGATTTTCATTGCTGAAAAGAGATAAAAGTTTGCTTATCATCTTTAGATTGCATTTTAGGAATTACATCTACATCTCGTGGTGATCCCAAAAGGCAAACTTCTAAGAAAGATCAACTTAAAATAAATTGAATGAATCTAACAACGCTTTGGAACTTAACGCACAACATTTAGAGGTATAGGCTAGAGACGTATTCCGGCGTCGTAAAGCCTGGTAACTGTTGTCCTCACTGATGGTTGGGTGATTCCTCCACTTTGAGACGATAAGTGCCAGTACGGACTTGTGCTCCCACGTACCATCGAGTATATATTGGGATACCCCTATATGCTTAAAACCTTTTATCCATAGGAAGCCGTGTCGGCCACCCTACTGATCGCAATGCACCGAACACAGCATTCGGGAAGATTGACTGCCGTACCGTAAAAAGTATTCTGCAGTTTTGTGATTGGTTTGTTACTCCCTCTACCTAGATCTCCAGAGCAGTCCCTTTCGTTCCTTTTTAGACTCCTTAACGGAAAAGGTCCATCTGAGCACTTGTCACTTCAGGCTCATTAAAAATCGAAGGAGACTAGGGTCATCTTTTGTTTTTTCTCGACTCTTAAAAACTGAAAAAACAAGTTGTGTCAAGGCGTCTAAAAATTTATTTTAAACGGAATATTCATTACCCTTTTCCTACGTTGATCTTAGGTTGAGAAAATGGAGTCTACCAACCAAGGAACTCCCCTTGGTGGAAATCCTAGTCCCTTCTCCTCTTGGGGAGATGTTGGTGCACCCCATATGGCCACATTGTCGCTTCGAGGACAGACAATTGGCTTGCCGGTATGGCTCTTCTCAACCAATGTCGTTCAGAACACCACTATTCCTGAACAATTGAATCAGCAATTAGACGAGTCCAGAGTTGCCCACCAACCTTCTACTTCCTCTAATTCTTCCTCTCCTCCTTCCTCTTCGCTTGATGGGGCTGGGAAAGCCAAAAGTCAAGTTCCTAAGGAGAAGAAGGAAAAGAAGAAGAAAGAGAAGAAGAAGAAGGAGCCAAAGGCGAATGTGGGAAAACGAGTGTTGTCTATCGAAAATCCACACACTGCACCGACCAGGCCTAAATCGCCATGTGTCATTTGCAAAGGAGACCACTTTCACAGAGATTGTCCTTGCATCCCCCGGATACTAAGGGACTGGTCTCCTCGTTTGCACAATCCGGTGTCATCAACCTCTGATGATCATGTTGAAAGCACACAATCAACTAGCGAAAGTGAAGCCCCAGGACAAAAAGGGAAAGCTAGATTTCCTTGTAAACTGTGCGAAGGCAATCATGCCGTCCACCATTGTCCCTTCTTAGATGAAGCTAAAAGAGTTTTGGATGATCGTCCGGTTTCACCGTTACGACTTCCTCCTGGATATAAAAAACTCTTGCCGAGTCCGTCACTAGTTGAGAATCCAGCTGGCCCACTCATGTGGTCGGCTGAAGTGCCTATCATTGAAGATAAACCAACTGAATCCATACCAGATGAAAGTCAAAAGGTCGAGGCGGCAGTTGACCCGGTCTTGCCTTCAGAGGTTTTATCTTCGGATGATGCAGTCACTGAAGAGAACAAGGATGACACCGTCCAGATTCTCTTCATCAACACAGACTCTGACGAACATGGGGGCAATCTACCCATTCCCTTACCGCAGGAGAGAAGTTTTTCAGAGTCGTACCCGGCCGTCTACTTGTTCCCACCTCCAAGCAACCTAGTTGTCTCCTTCGACTGGAATAAACTAGGCAGACCCCGTTTACCAGCAAGTGTACCATTCCGAATTATCATTCAAATATATAGAATGGTCATGGATGGTACCATCATAGATGAGGGGGCTTATGTGAGTATCCTTTCCTCTATTGCTTGGAAAGCGCTTGGTTCGCCATCGCTTTTGCCTGAGATGAGAAATCTGACAGGCTTTGATAAAGGAACCAGTCAACCTTTAGGGATCCTTCCCGATGTGCCCATAACATTGAGAAGGAAGACAGTTCGCATGAACGTAATGGTAGTTCAAGGACCCTTGGATTATAACCTACTCCTTGGACGAGACTATATTTATTGCATGGGAGCCATCGTCTCCTCACTCTTTAGAGTAATGTGTTTTCCGCACGAAGGAAGAGTGGTCAAGCTCGTGGACCAGCTTTCATTTCCCGGATCACGCATAGCAAATAGTCATATACCATCCCTAAATGGTCTTTTCATGCAAGAAATGTCTTAATCTCCAGTCCATCCTCCCGATGAGCGCGAGTAATTCGGAGGGATATGACTGAAACCCAGGGGGCATGCATCCTGGTCTGCTTCGGCAGGAAAACTTTGGGTATAAGGTAGGTTTCCGCGGGTGACTATGACTAGTCTGTACCCCGTCCGTCAGTGGAAGAGGGGTTATTCTAGAATAAGATTCTCTTGTCAAAGTTATGTGAGTTGGCGGACGTCGTCGCTCACCATTGTTTATCTCGGTAGACATCGCCGAAGAAGTGTTTTGTTTGCACCGCGAATAGAAAAATCTTTGGGTAACCTGTAAGAGGTAGGCCTTTCCTGATAGAACAAATGTTTTGTCTGCAAATTGAGGGGTAACCTTGAAACCATATTTTATACCTGGGGGCATGCAAACCTTTTGGAGTGCAAGCGAGGGGCGGCTATTTATTTTCTAAACTTTTAGGACCTCTAACCCTTTAAACTCGTAGGATTAGTCGTCACCTAACTTGCATAAAGAAAGGATGTGGATGATTAATCGAGCAATTTTAGCACATAGTTCAAGCTCGTTAAAAAATAAACATAAGACATGAGCAAATGTTTCCACCCGCATTTAAGCTCGTTAAAAAATGAACTATTCCTCGGTAAATAACCACCGTGAATGTAGCATTTCATCCATTAAAGCCTTGGTCGTGTTTGCACCGTCACCTCCACTTTTCCATTGGCCGATCATTCACCTCCATTTGATTGTTTACCCATTTTGAGGAACAGCTGCGAAGAGTGATTTCACTAGCCATCCTTGTGACACTGCCGTGATTGGAAAATTCCAACCCTTACCTGGAATCAGCTGCTACCCATTTTATCACTCGTTCCTCAAAAGACGAGTCTTCTTTAAGCTCTTTTCAACTGACTCGTAAAATATGAAAAAATTGCCGAGTTTTGGCCTTCCAGCTCGTTAAAGCGACCAGAAGTGCTATCCCTCCTCTAGATTTTAATCTTTTTGGACCTGAGGGATTATTGCACAAAAAGATCGAGCGCTTGTTTTGTTCGGCTCGTTAAAACTATCGAAAATTCATCCCTTCTTTATTGTTTTATACTTTTTCGGACTTAAGGGATTAGATGACGAAAAAGGAATTTTGGAGTTAACTTTACGTACCTTTTCAGACTCTCTAAAAATGAAAAGGACCGAGTTATCTTTGTCGTTAGACTCGTTAAAAATATTAATAGCGACAAACTTGTCTTTAGACGAGAACAAGTTTCACTATCACTAGGCTCGTTAAAACATAGCGATGGGTTTGCCCGAAGGGCAAATTATATAACAAGCATATGTTATCCTCCTCAAGCTTGACAAAAATAAAGAGGTACTGGTCAGCAATGACTGGGGAAAAATTGGGAAGAAAACTCAAAGAATATTTATTGGTAGCAAGTCGCTCTTGAACATGACACTTCCACTCCGTGTCCGAATCGGGTTGGGTTGTTTCATTCACCGGTCACATCACCATGGTCACGCCATACCATCCACATTTGGGGTAAATGCTACCAATCCATCACATAAGTGTCGCCGAAATGTTCAAGAGAAGTCATCCAGAGAAGTCACCTTTGTCCCATCCACTACCATACATTATACTTCATTCTTTCATGACCGCCATCCTGAACCGTATATCATCATATTGTTTTCACCTCCATCAAAATCATTTGCTATGTTCCATGTCATTGATGTGGGATTCATTAAGGCCCTCCTTTGATGGATCGATTCTTGTCGACATCAGCTCATTATCCAAGAAGTTGATCTAGGAACACCCCATTCAGTACTTTGAAGCTTGCATGCCTCAATGGCAAGTTTCTCACTTCCGGCGACAGGTATACATCAATGACCTTCGACCGAAAGATTTTGAGTGGTGTTCGACGCAAATTCCTTTATTCACACCACATGAATTGTACTGCAGTACCTTGAGGGTCATCATCATTATCGGTGATTCCTCTCGCGCTTGTTAACGGTTTACATCATTGACTGGTAATCAAGCGATGTCTTTCCATGTTCGACTTCAAAACATTTCTCACATGGATCGACTTGTATTTCGAGTGAAGATCGGACGAGATTGAAGACCCCGGATCTAGTTTCATCCATCTGGGCTGCGATATATATTCAGGAAAAATAAAGACATTGAAATGTACAACATTGTAGCACAGATAATCATCCTACCAAAAGGATGATGGCTCTATCAGAATCATCAGTCTACCATCAGACGATTGTCTGTCCTATGTACATGAAAATGAATTTATAAAGCTGAGCATGGGAATGCCCGCCTCATCTAGATCATGAAAAATAGTATGAAGATGATGTATTGTATTGTATCTTATTACAGGTCTCCTCCCAGCATTGAAAGAACTTCAGATCCTCCTAATAAAGCATTTCACCCGATAAACGGCCTCATACTTTAGGGGGCAACTGTTATAGAAATTTTTGTGCCTTACAGCTCTAAGCATGAAATGTCCATAAACCAAGGGATCCTAAGTCCCTAAAAGTGTTGTTCCGACCCCTAAAGGAACAAGGTCAACAAATTACAGCTTCTCCCAGAAGTTCCCCACCAAAAACTGCTCAGAATCAGTCAAATCAGGATCATTTCAGCTGCTCCAATGGCTAGCTGTGTTGCATAGCACCCAAATACACTAGCTAGGTGCGTTGCAACGCACCTAAATGCACTACCAGAGTGCGTTGACTGGGAAATGACAAATGGCAGTGTCATTCCGCGAGGTGGACATACAATGGAAGCTTCCAGAATCTTCCCCAATGACACTTGCCTCACTGAGTTCGACCAAGGATGAGTAAGAGGCTCTCAGTATCCAAGTGGAAGCAAGAACTGACAGAGAGAAGACACTAGTCAAATCATAAGCTGACTCATCCTCTTTGCATACATCTATATTTTGATCCCTCATCCCAGATATCCAGAGGCTGGAATTTCGTACATTGCAGAGAATTGTTGTTGGTTTTGAGATAGATATCAGAGTATTGGGTGATTTATGCTTTGTTGGAGGTGAAGAGGGGCTTCTTTGCTGGGAGGTTGATGCTGGATCAGGAATCATCGGTTGTAACTCCTCCTGGATCTTCTTGTGATATCAATAAAACTATTTGAGTTTCTCCTACATGCTTGTGTATCATTGATGTTTGTTACATTTGTATGTTTAGCTTAAATCTGATCCTAAGCTATTTATGAATATAAATCCATGTCTTTGTGTAGTTTTCTTCTTCTGTGATCTTACAGGAACTTGGTGAAGCTGGGAAAGTAAGGGAACAAGTAGCTAGAAGTTGTCAAAGAGGAGAGAGATTGGATCAAAGGACTAGCGCAAGACACAAGTTGGTTCATCATATTCCTCTTCATTTATAGTTCATAAAGAAGAATACGAAAGTAGTTTTCTCTGTTTGTTTCTAAGGTCACTGTCACACCTTAGTGGGATAGGGTCGTTCTGAATAGACACTTTTCCCGTTAACACTCCATTATCCAAATCCCACACACTAGCCATCACCGATGTCACCATGAAAGTGATGAGGGTGAAATCAAACTCAGATTGTGAAGCAAGAGCTTCACCCGTCACTCCTCTTAAGGGCTTCTTGTCGGCCTTCTCGTGTGGACACTTCATGGCATAGTGTCCCGTCTCATGACATTGAAAAAATTTAATCTTCGACAAGTCCTTTTTTTCTCCGCCCTGACTAGAATCTAATTTGTAATGGATGAATTCCCTTTCCCTTTCTTCACCTTTCCAACTAAGGCATAGTTCTCCTCATCATCATGCTTAGATGAGGATCCATCAATGGTGTTCCACCAAGTCTCTTCTTGCACCAAGTCAGACCACAAACACTCCCACTTAGGTAGCTTCTCCCTCCCATTTACTGAATCCTGGTAGTTTTATCACCTCTTAGGAAGGCCTAGAAGTGTTAGGTTGATCAGATCATCTTTAGCAACTGTAACACCAACACTTCCAAGCTCATCCCGACATTGGGTGAACTTGGTCAAGTACTTTGGTATTATTTCTCCCTTATTCATCTTGATTTTCCTAAGCTTTTCCTTCAGTGCTAGCTTCCTATGGTCACTGTTGTTTTGAAACAGGTATGTCAAGTTCTTCCACATTTCATATGGAGTTTCCTTGCCATGGGGGTTCGATACAATATGATCTCGAACTTCTTCTAGTATGATCCTTCTCATCTTTGCAACACATTTCCTCCACCCTACAAGATCTTGAGCATCAGTTGTTAGAGACTTAGGAATATATTTTTCTATTAGTTCCTTTAGCTTGTTGTCTTCCAACACTACCTCCATCCTGTCCTTCCAAGCTATATAGTTAAAACTACCCTCAAGTGCCTATTCGAGTCTCAATCTGTAGAATGACATCCTGCTGTCTCTGAAGAATGATATTGCAAATTCGATTTCACCTGCAAAAGATGAACTCGTATTCTCCTCTTCTAGAGTGATTTATGCTCTTATACCATGTAGAAATTCCTTGTAGATTCAAACTACTAATTTTAATTTACTAAAAAAATAGACTTGAATCTATTCTACTCATCAGTAGAAACAATTAAACGATCACAAAATCACGAAGCATACAAGAGAAATAATTCAATCAACACATTACACAATGATTTCCTGGGGAAATCCAATGCTAAGAACCTTTATTATGTGTATATTACATTATTCAAAAAATATGAGAAGATTACAATGCTTTTCTCAAGCTCGAGCAACCTTTGCACTATCTCTATCTGTCTCACTACTTCCTAAACAAGCCTAGGCCAATACTTAACCAATTTTCTGCTTGTCCAAGTCCCTATTTCCTTGTGTGGATTCATTGGGAATTAGTCCCCTATTAATTAGGGAAATTCCTCAATTGGAATCGTGCAACCCTCATAGGCCTTCCTCTGATTGCATGCACCACCTGTACAATTCAGATGATTATACAACTGATAGTACATTGTTCTTGAACTCCAATCTCAACTAGGTAACTCTTAGATCTGACATGCATGAGTTATTTATGAGTGAATCATTAGTTAATTGTTTGATCATTGCAGGCAACACTACACTACTAAACATCCCACTAGTTCCTCCATCAGTTGGAACTAGTTTAAATGACTTTAACTCGGTTAAACTGAATTAATTAATTACAACTCAAAATAAACTCAACCAGGGATCCTATAATGTAGGAGACACTTTGCATGACTCAAGTTATACCCTCAACTCAAATTAACTGAGCCAACTAAGTCAAATTAAATTAGTTAACTAATATAAGTTGCCATGCTATGTGGAATTATAATTTTATTAATACTTTAATTCATGGACAAAATTAAATTAGGATTTTCTTATTGCATTTTCAACAATAGATTGTATGAGTTGGTGCATTTTTATTATTAAGGCACCCATGATTTTATCAAGTTAATGCACCGATGCTCCAAACGTTTGTTTGAAGTCTCGATGCTTTTATTTAAATTTACAACATCGATGCTTTTGTAATGGTAACACACCAGTGTGAATTCTCCAGTAAGCACATCACTAAGAAAACATCTGCTATCACAAACGAATGTTGTAGCGAAGGTGTTTTTGACATTTTTTTTCCAATTTTATAACACTAAAAACCTTCGTTATAACCTCCATTAGAAGGTATTTTCCTTGTAGTGGGGATTTCCCTCTAAAGACAGGTAATTTCAACTAAACTTGGACAACAACCACAGTGGAGGATCTAGGGAAGGCTCATCGCATCCATGGAGTGGTGAGAAATTTCCAATATGAGCACCAGTCCACTGTATTGGAGACGTCAGGTAATATTGATGGTACACGTTTTGTTATTTTAATAAATCTAGGAGCTATTGAGTATTTTATTTCTCTAAATGTATTATAAAAAATTAAACATAAAGTAATTACACAACATGATTTTAGGCATGTAGAGATGGCATGCAGTATGATATTAAGCACTTGGGGTGAGCCCTAAACCAAGGAAGCTCAAAACCCTTAAGAAAAATCTAGAATAAGATTTGAAATCAAAGATCACTTCCATTAATTCAAAAGTTGCTTGTACATGGCAAAAGTTGAAGAAATTAAAATCTAAACTTTTCTTAATGCTCTATGTTGTTATTCTATTGCTCCTACATGTTGTATTGGTCTACTTGATCCCTCTATTTATAAAATATGGGTAAGGGGAAGCCTCCTTGATGGGAGGACTGCTTTCCCACGAAAATCCCTAAAAAAACTTGATCATGTTTCCTAGGTCACCAACATAGTACTAGGAGGGAGTATTTATTGTCCTCAACTACTCAAGTTAGAATCTTCTGTATTAGGGAGAAGGTCATATCTATGCTTGGGTAACCTCGAAATCTATGAAAAATCCCCTTAATATCCTGCACAATAGTCATGTTAGGCACATAAAGCATGAACAATATCCTTGACTCTCCTAAGAACTCATTAAGCTAGGAAAATGTTATTAAGTGCAAAAAAGAAGGTTTAATGTCACCTTTATGTGCCTAGGAGTGGTTAGATGGGCCTTATGTATTACCTTTTTTGGAGGCCCATGATATATACCCCCCTACTAGAACTATTTCTCACCCTTTGAGCAACTTACTCTTCTGTATTAATTTGTTTTACATTCCTTGGTGAGCTAGAGGTGGTTGTGTTTGTTGGGTGAGAACCTACATTCTCTTCAATGTAATGCCATTCCCTAGACTCTTGTTTTTAACTTTGATGTTCCTAGAGTCCCAACAATAGGTGTGGATTGAACCTAAGCCCAATCCATTGGACCCCAAGCCTCTAAATAATCCTTTTGTACAAATGAGTCTTGGCAACCGTAGCTTGCAATCGGTTAGGAGAGCGGTATTCTATAATCTTCATACTATGGGGAAATGATGTAATCTCCTTTGGAAAGCTTGTGAACTTTCCTCTTCTAACAACTAAAAAGTATCTTCAAAGTGGAGAATCGCCTCCACTTACCTATGCTTGTAAATCTCCACTGCTTTAGGATCTTCTACCATAATTGCATGAGTTGAGGTGAGGATGAACGGGTTTGGGTGTTCATGCCTAATCCATAGTGACTCTTTCAACTCCCCATCCAAGGTCTTCTTTACCTCTTGATCTCTTATCTTCTCATGCCTTAGCCAAGATGCTAGGGTCAATAATTACATGTCTCCTAGATATGGGTTTGGATCCCACATAGTCAAATTTATAAACACCAACTTTGTGAAGTTATAATTTAGTAACATTGGCTTTGTCTTCCATATTGCATTGTAGGCAATGATCAATGAATTCCTTGACTTTTTGCAAAGGGATGTACCCTTTATATGTAAGCATGTTTATTTAAAACTAACACTATTTTTCCTTCAAGAATGATGAGTAACCTTTTGAAGGTTGTATGTAATTGATTGCCTCTAAACAAACATGTGCCATAGTTCCTAAAGTTGTTTCCAAACTTGCAACCTCAGTGTCCCTTGCTTGTAGCAATATTGTGTCTACTATAATTTTATTTTCAATTTCTTGTTCTCTTTCTCAAGTTTTTCCCTCATATTTTCTTCATCTAGCCTTAGGAGGGCCATCTCTTCTCTCATTCTATTATTCTCATCCTCCATTCTAGTAATATTAACTACACCTTTGGTTTGGGAAATCCTCTTCCACCAGTAGGTCTCTACTTTTTCTTGCTCCACATTGAGTCATAATTGTAGTATTAGGTGTTGAAGAAGCACTCTCTCTGATTTTCCCAAAATAGGCCAAGAGAAAAGGGAAGAAGGTATCCTTGGGGCTAGTGGTCTAGGTTCCCTTTCAGTTTCCTGTAATTTTGAAAGATGCTCATGTAGTAGGGAAGTTGGTTCCTACAGATGGGAGACCTACCCTTATAATTGTTTATGCTTCTTTGTTTCTTCAAAGAAGCAACAATAGATATCCTTCAATATGTGGATAAATCCCTCTTGCTGTCAAGAGTGATCTCCCTAGACTTCAAAGAACCCTAGTAACAAACACATAGGAATCGATATCTTTCTTTAGAATCTGATTGAGTGAAAGAAAATAGAATTATAGAGGCCTCTTACCGATTCGACGAAATGATTGATGAAGTCCTTCAAATATTTCGACCATTCGCCCTTCTATGCTCTAGATTTCCTCTCGTCGCTCCTGAAAGCTTCTCCATACCATCTTGAAAGAGATCTACAAAGATAGAAACAAACAAGAGATCAAAGCATACAACATATAATCAAAGAGATAAATGGACTAATTAACCAATTATACATCATAAACGGATCAATATACAACCAAAATCCATGTAGGTGATCAAGGAATCTTACAAATTAAATAAATGAATAAGTAATTGAGAAAGAACAATTGCTTTTATATTCATAAAATTGGAGAAAATCCTTACACCATATAGCCTTGATGTTACAAGTCCCTTCTACAATATCCAACCCTCTTCCTTGCAAGAAAATCCTTCCAACCTAATCTCAACAGGATAAACCTACTTTCAACAGCCCTCCTCCAATCCTTTGACCTGTAATAGCTTTATAGGCCAAGAATGGGAAGTTATGGATCCATTCTCCAAGGGATGAGATCCACTTTTAGGGGCTAGAGGTTCGACAAAGGAAGGGGAATTACTCCATGATGGGAGGGATCAGTACTAAATAGTTACTCATTTAAAGCTTGTTGGTTGGGAAAGATGCTACCAACAATGCTTCTAGACTTTAATTTTTATTTTTACGTACTTCAAGTCATGTTCATAGGTCATAGTGGAAGACAATGCATACCAATGCAAAGATAATAATGGTGTTCTCTGCATATGTGCATAAATTAGCTAGGAAACTTCGAATATAGCCAAAATCAAGGTTTTGTACCATAGGATTCAAAAATTCCACTTTATTTGGTATAATTTAATTTCAAACTCTGTAGGGGAATACTATGGGACATATTTGTAGATAGTGAGAGATCCAAACAAATGGTCATTTACCTAATGCGACAAAATGACATGTATCAATGTACCCTTTATATGCAAGAATGTTTATTTAAAACTAACACCATCGTTCCTTCAAGAATACTGAGTAAGTCTTTGAAGGTTGTGTGTAATTGATTGCCTCTAAACAGACGTGTGTCATAGTTCTTAAATTTATTTCCAAAGTTGCAACCTCAGTGTCCCTTGCTTGTAGCAATCTTGTGTCTACTGTAATTGGATTTTCAATTGCTTGTTCTCTTTCTCAAGTTGTTCCCTCATATTTTCTTCATCTAGCATTAGGAGGGCCATCTCTTCTCTCATTTTATTATTCTCATCCTCCATTCTAGTAATATCAACTACACCTTTGGATTGGGCAATCCTCTTCCACCAGTGAGTCCCTACATTTTATTGTTCCACATTGAGTAATAATTGTAGTATTAGGTGCTCAAGAAGCACTCATTCTAGTTTTCCTAAAACAGGCTAAGAGAAAAAGGAATAATGTATCCCTGGGGCTAGTGGTCTAGCTTCCCTTTTAGTTTCCTATAATTTTGAAAGATGCTCCTATAGCAAGGCAGTTGGTTCCTATAGATGGGTGACCTACCCTTATAATTGCTTCTTCTTCTCTGTTTCTTCAAAGGGTACTTGCATTTATTCTAGTTGTGCCTTTGGTTCTTATGACTTTTTCTCTTTTACATCCTATAGCCTTTCATTTTCTATATTGGGGTCTCTTCAATAGTGATAGGGATAGAACAAAGTGGAGGGAAAAATTTAAAGATGAAAATGTATCTTAAAGTTTAGAAACCTTGTTGAATCTTACTTGTCGCCAATTTGCAAACTATAAAATCTTTGGAGATACATTTGAAAATATTCAAATTTTCAATGATTCTATAAGTATCCTTTTCAAACACTATTCCTACACTAACATTGCTCATCTTACATATAGAAATCAAAATTTTTCCAATCTTGGGATGTGCAAAGCACCAGGGAATGTTATGTGCTTCCACCCATGAACTTATACTTGGCTTTTCCCTGTCCTATAGTTCTATTTGTTGAGACATCTCCTAAGAAAACATCACCACCATCATATACTTCATACTCTCAAAACCACTCCTTGTGAGGATTCATACGAAAGGATGCACCCGAGTCAATCAACCATGCCTCATGATCTACATGTGTAATTGAAGAAACCAAATACACATATCCTCCTTCATCTGAGAAGGTTTTTTCTTTTGTATAAGGAGCATAATAAGATCCCTTCCCTTCCTTAGGAGTTTTGGATTCACATTCTTTCTTATAGTGCCCTTCTTTTCCACATCTCCAACATACATTTATGAATTTTCCTGGAGATTTAAATCTTCGTCTAGATTTAGACATGAGAGCTTCACTCAATAAACCTTTGACATATCACATGTGTCTATGGGATACTAAACAATACCCTTAATTTGACTACATATTAGAAAATGCCTCTAAAACTCACATTATTTAACCCCCTACTAATACGACCACAATACACCTTCCCAATTTAAAAAACCCCTACTTTCACTAGAAATTGTGGGTATCCATTTTTTCATTAACATTTTCTATACCCTTTTATATTTTTCATTAACTTTGAGCTCCATCTTTTATACTTGCCAATATAAAAACTCTTTGCCTCGTATTATATGCTCAATATATTATGTCATTCTTTCCTCAATATATATCCCACAATATGAACACACGTGGTATGGTATTCCCCCCATAGTGAGGCACCCATGGATTTAGATCTCCCACTTTAGGAATTATTTACATTTAGATCATATTTCTATTTTGGGAGTATCTTATTATAGACAAGGAATATGTGTTGTGACATTCCATATTTTTCAATCTTATCTCCTCTAATAACAAGGATGGGAAAATATTATCAAACCTTAAATTAGTTGCATTAATACCTATGGATACAACCAAATTATTCCACAAACCTAGTAAAGAACACAACAAATTGATACACTTATCTTCTCTGAAATCATAATATCAATAGATAATATTTGACTTACCATAGTATTGAAGGTGTTTATATTCTCTGACACCAAGTCTTCATCCTTCATCCTTAGGCTATGCAACTTGTTTTGTAGGAACATTTTTTTCACCAAGGACATGGATTGATACAAAGTTACTAACTTATTCCACAATTCCTATATTGTAGCTTCTCCTGAAACATTCAATAATATTGAATCTGAGAGACACAATCATATTATTCTCTTTTCATTTTGATCCAACTCGGTCCATTCTTTTGTTGACATCCCTGTTGGTGCAATACCCATATCTACAATCGTCAACCAATCTTTGTCCACCAACAGACCTTGCATTTTGAGCTTCCACAACACAAAACTATGCCCATTAAATTTCTTGATCTCTATATTTGAACTACTTTTTATTTCCCTTCACCACAAGAATTGATTTCCCAAATCTCCCACTATAGCAAAGGTCTACCATATGACTGAGAAAAGCCTATTAGCCACAAAAACATGCCCTTAAAGACATAAACTACTCTGATACTAAATGTAGCTTTTATCCCTATATAATTAATTGTTGCAAATAGATTATTAGTAAAATAGAAAAGATGTAATGGAAAACACACACAATAGCAAAGATATTTTACCCTTGAAATGCAAACTAAAAATAAAAATAAAAATTCAGTCAATTCTCATTTATAATATTACAATACAATATATGCATATATACATATACATATGTCATGGCATCCATAAATCGCCAGTCTATTTGCCTTGGTTTATAATACATATATAGTTCCTTAACTAAAATGAAAAAAACCATGGGATAAACCACCACACACAAATTTCCTAAAAGTGAAAACCATGTTGAAAACCACCAAAAACAGATGCAAGAAACCACAATTTCTTTCTTTATTTTTTTTTTTTATTTTTTTTTGTGTGTGGGGGGGGGGGGGGGGTGGCATGTTGCCCTAGAACCTCCATAGAATTCAATATGTGGGTTTTAACCTTATATATTTAAATGTTGCAAACGTATTGTTAATAAAACAAAAAAAAATGTAATGGCAGACACACACTGACACAAAGATTTTACCCTAGAAACCCAAACCATGAAAACAAAAAATACTTTTCAATATATTCTTCTTTATAATATTACAATATAATATATAAATCTCGTGGCATCCTTAAAATTCTAATTCATTTAATTTGGATTAGAATAGAATGTAAACTATCATGCACTACAAAACCACTAAAGTTGAAAACCATGTGCTTAAAACTATCAAAAGAAGTATGCAAAAAGCCACCCATTCTTTTTTTTGAGGGGGTATTGTCCCTAAACCCCCATGAAACATTCAGTAATATTGAATCTGAGAGACACAATCATGTTCTTCTCTTTGCATTTTGATTCAACTCAGTCCATTCTTTTGTTGACATCCCTGTTGGTGCAATACCCATATCCACAATGATCCACCAATCTCTCTCCACCAAAAGACCTTGCACTTTGAGCTTCCACAACTCAAAACTATGCCCACTAAATTTCTTGATCTCTATATTTGAACTACCTTTTATCTCCTTTCACCAGAAGAATCGATTTCTCAGATCTCCCACTATAACAAGGTCTACCATATGTTTGAGAAAATCCTATTAGCCACAAAAACATCCCCTTGAAGACATAAACTACTCTAATACTAATTATAGGTTTTATCCCTATACAGTTAATTGCTGCAAATAGATTATTAATAAAATAGAAAATATGCAATGGAAAACACACACATTAGCAAAGATGTTTACCTCAAAATGCAAACCAAAAAAATCAAAAAGTTGTTTTCATTATATTCTCATTTACAATACTACAATACAATATATACATATATATACATATACATATGTTGTGGCATCCATATATCATTTGTCCATTTACTTTGGATTAGAATTCATCTATGTTTCCTTAACTGAAATTAAAAAACCACGGGATAAACCACCGTACACCACAAATTTCCTAAAAGTGAAAACCATGCTGAAAACCACCAAAAACAGATGCAAGAAACCACCTTCTTTTTTCGGTTTGAGGGGGGGGGCATGTTTCCCCAAAACCTCCATAGAATTCAATATGCGGGGTTTAACCTTATATATTTAATTGTTGCAAACATATTGTTAATAAAACAAAAAAAAATGTAATGGTAGACACACACATTAACACAAAGAATTTACCCTAGAAACCCAAACCAGGGAAACAAAAAATATTTTTCAATATATTCCTCTTTACAATATTACAATATAATACATAAATCTCATGGCATCCTTAAAATCTAATTCATTTAATTTGGATTAGAATACAATTTTAGTTCCTTAACCAAAACTAAAAAACCACTGGCTAAACGACCATGCTCTACAAAACCACTAAAGTTGAAAACCATGTGCTTAAAACTACCAAAAGAAGTATGCAAAAAACCACCCATTCTTTTTTTTTAGGGGGAATTACCCCTAAATCCCCATGAAACATTTAGTAATATTGAATCTGAGAGACACATCATATTCTTCTCTTTGCATTTTGATCCAACTCGGTCCATTCTTTTGTTGACATCCCTATTATTGCAATACCAATATCCACAATGATCCACCAATATTTGTCCATTGACAGATCTTGCATTTTGATCTTGCACAACTCAAAACTATGCCCATTAAATTTCTTGATCTCTATATTCAAACTACTTTTTATTTCCTTTCACCATAAGAATCGATTTCCCAGATCTCCCACTATAACAAGGTCTACCATATGACTGAGAAAAGCATATTAGCCACAAAAAAATCCCCTTGAAGACATAAACTACTCTAATACTAAATGTAGCTTGTATCCCTATACAATTAATTGTTGCAAATAGAATATTAATAAATTAGAAGAGATGCAATGGCAAACACACACATTAGCAAAAACAAATTACCCTCGAAATGCAAAAAAAAAAAAAAAATCAGTATATTCTCATTTACAATATTGCAATACAATATATACATATACATATGTCGTGGCATCCATAAATCGCCAGTCCATTTACCTTGGATTAGAATACATCTCTAGTTCCTTAACTAAAATTAAAAAACCATGGGATAAACCATTGTACACCACACATTTCCTAAAAGTGAAAACCATGTTGAAAACCACCAAAAACAGATGCAAGAAACCACCATTTTGTTTTTTTTGGGTGGGGGGGATGTTGCCCCAGAACCTCTGTACAATTCAAGATGTGGGTTTTAACCTTATATATTTAATTGTTGCAAATATATTCTTAATAAAGCAAAAACAAAAAATGTAATGGCAGACACAAACATTAACACAAATATTTTACCCTAGAAACCGAAACCAGGGAAACAATTTTTTTCAATATATTCTTCTTTACAATATTACAATAAAATATATCAATCTCATGGCATACTTAAAATGCTAATTCATTTAATTTGGATTAGAATAGAATTGTAGTTCCTTAATCGAAACTACAAAAACCTAACACATACCCAAAAATCTACTGATATTTTATCATTGAAGTAATAAATACCATCCAAACCGATTAGTTCTATGACTTTTTGCTTCTTAATGTAACCTACAATCTCTAAGGTTTAAGATGTTGACCAATCTATCAATGCATGAACATATATTTTGCACCTATTTGAATCAATGTTGTGGACAATATCGACCTCTATTTGTTTCTCTTTTATGTTGACAAGTTCTTACTCATTTATTTGTGTAGATGCACCCATTTCCTATTCATCATTATTTTCCATTAACTAAAAAAAATCAATTTCTTGACATTTATGTTATTTTGACCATTTGTTGTTGCAACCAAAACATAGTCCTTTTGCTCTTCTTTACTTCATTTCCTTTTGTGATATTCAAGTAGGATGAGATAAGGTTGTCTTATGAACCCAAAAATGATCATTGGTTCCTACATATGCTCCAATGGTAGACTTGTGTGTAACCTTATTCTTGGCTTGAATATGGAAATAAAATATTGTAGCTTCCATTATATTTTTAGAATGTTTTAGGAATAGTTCATGTTTAATGTTTTCTTCACCCATGTAATCTTCCACTAAATATTCATCACTTATAATATCCAACCTTATGGCTAATACCTAAAATTATAAATTATAGGCTTTCACATAAGCGCTTAAGTCTTGGCAATTGACTAAAGTAGTCTTATTCCCAAACTTTCCCATAGTGTGCTTCTAATTCTCTTGTAAGTAAACTCAAAGTATACTGATAAGAATGGGGCTTCCGATAACTACCCATTGAAACGATTGATAGTATTTAATCTCAAAGTTCAAAGTTTCCACGTGAATCCTTTACTTATCATCCATAATATGATGCAATTAAAATTTTTGCTTTAGTTGGTTCACCCAAGTAAAGACCTTTTCTCCTTCAAAATTCTATAATTCAACCTTGGGAAGCTTCACTCCCTTTGAAAACGATCCATAAGTAACTCCAATATTGAGTTAAGTTGGACATTAGAAAATTCTTATTATTGGAAAGTTGTTCAACCTGAATACTACCTTTATTTTAATTAGTCCCTTTAATCACATTATCAATTTTAGGAAGCCTCCCATTTAAGGCTTCTATAATCTCCTATTCCATTTGTTCCAACATTCCATCCATATGATGTTCCAAATATTCGGTTTCTTTCCATTTTTCCTTAGTTTCATCGATTTTGTTTTCCATCTTTTGTTCTATTTATGTTTGAGTATTGATTAAATCAAACTTTTTTACTAATTTATCATTTAGTTCATTAATTTTGTTGTCCATTGATTTGGATATCGTTTTGTATATCTTTTTTTCTTCATGAATCATGGACAATGAAAATATTAGAGGATAATTTCACAAATGGGATAAATTTTCATGTTTTTTCTCAAGAAAAAATATTTACCAATTTCCATTTTTCTAAAAATGATTCACCCAAATTTTATAGAATAAAATTATTTTACCTTGAAAAACGTCAAAATTTTATATACTACATGAAATCATTATAAATTTGAATATTTTTAGAAAAACATCACCAAACATTTTACACTTTGCATATTAAGGACTAGCAAAATTCACTAAGGTTTCTAAATTTTAAGATAAAATTCATCCTTAAAATTTTCCTTGGTCATGGAGAAGCTTTCTAGAGGTTTAATTGGAAAAGTAAAATTTGGACCTTTCTTTGGAGTCATGCAATAAAAGTAGTGGGTCCTAAGGAAAAGTAAGTGTCATATGCTATATCTCTTTGATATATCTGCATAGTCCAACAACAGTACTCACCCCAATATCTCAGGGAAATAACTAAGGAGGCACAATCATGCCCTTAGCTATCCTACCCAACTACCCAAGTACTAGAGATTAGTATCTTAGAATGTTGTTCTTAGTGTCAGGCCAGGGTAACTCCAGAATGGGCAGAAAAAACTGACTACATAATTCATTAGCTAACTATCATTTATATACATAAATAGGACGGATCAATTCATCTTCTTGATGACTGATCGCATTCCAGTTCACCCATCCATTGAGGATTAGGTGTCAACATTCCCCCCCTTAATCTGAAGGGATGTTGGTGAGTCCAAGCATCGTTCTGAATCTTTCAAGCTTTTCTCTTCCAAGCACTTTGGTGAAGATGTCTGCAATTTGCTCGTTTGTGGAACAATGACGAAGATGGATTGTTTTGGCCTCAACATGATGTCGGATCAGATGATATTTAGTATTGATGTGCTTAGTACGATCATGGAACTTTGGGTTCTTGGCCAACTTTATTGCAGAGGTGTTATCAATCATGAGTGGAGTTGATTGTATTTGTTTTACCTGCAAATCTTCAAGAATTTTCCTGAGCCACACAATTTCTTTCGTTGCTTCAGCTGCTGCCACATATTCTGCTTCTGTTGTGGAATCTGCTGGTACTGATTTTTTGCGTGATCTCCAGGAGACAACTCCTGATCCAAGACTCATAGCATATCCTGAAGTAGATACCCCAGTTTCTTTGTCTCCATCGAAGTCTGAATCAGAGTATTCAATCAAGTTGAAGTCGTCCACCTGTGTATACTTGATTCCAAGGTCTTGAGTTCCCTTCAAGTACCTTAGAACTCTTTTTGCAGCAGACCAATGTCCCTCACAAGGCTTTTGCATAAACCTGGAGAGGATTCCAACAGCAAATGAAATGTCTAGTCTGGTAGTAGTGAGGTAGATGAGACTTCCTACAAGTTGTCTATACTTTGTTGCATCCTCAAATTCCTTTCCTTCGATAGATGTGAGCTTCAAGTTTTGTTCCATTGGAGTAGAAAGAGGATTGCACTCTGTCATGCCAAATCTGTTTAACAAATCTCCAATGTATTTCTTTTGAGAAAGAAATATGGACTTTGGATGTTGGGTTACTTCAATGCCAAGATAGTAATGAACATAGCCCAAATCAGTCATTTCAAAAAAATTTCCTAATTCTTTCTTTATGGATGCAATATAGCTTTCATTGTTCCCTGTCATTAAAAGATCATCTACATATACCACAAGATATACAACTGTTTTGCCAACTTTCTTGACAAATAAAGTTGCATCATCAAGATCAAAATTATTGAAGTTGAGTTTCAGAAGATGCTCAGTTAGTTTTTCATACCAGGCTCGTGGTGCTTGTTTGAGGCCATACAAGGACTTCACAAGTTTGCATACTTTATGTTCATGTCCTTTCACAGCAAATCCTTCAGGCTGGGACATAAAAACATTCTCTTTTAGATCTCCATTCAAGAATGCAGTTTTTACATCCATTTGATGGACTTTCCAACCGTTCTGAGCAGCTAGTGCAAAGAGTGTCCGGATGGTGGCCCATTTTGCTGTGGGGGCAAAAGTTTCCTCATAATCGACCCCTTCCTTCTGTGCAAAACCTTTTGCCACAAGCCTAGCTTTGTGCTTGTCAAGTGAGCCATCAGCTTTGTATTTGTTCTTGTAGACCCACTTGCAGCCAATTGGTTTGGTTCCAAATGGAGGATCAACCAGCTTCCAAGTGCCATTCTTTATGAGGGCATCATACTTCTTCTGCATCACTTCTTTCCATTCATCATGAGAAGCAGCTTCTTTGAAGGAAGTTGGTTCAAAATATGTAGACAAGTTCAATTCACAATCATAAGTAACATCCATATCAACAGGTGAATTAGAGTTATCTACATCACCTCCATCTTGTCGGTTTGTATTACTGGTTCCTGTTTTTCCAATTTCATCAGGATGAACACTTTCAAGTGTCTTTGTCAGCCACTTTGGGGGACCTTTCTGAGATGGTCCAGGCTGCTCTGTTGATTGAGTTGGGTCTGAATCAAGATTGAGTCTCCCAATTCTATCAATTACATCACTTAAAGCATCATCCGTTGTTGGAGTGTCATGCAGGGGAGATTGTTCTTCAGAAGAAGATTCCACATGTTGATCTAGTATAGGAATCCCCCCTTCAAGATGTGGAATCTGATTATCAAACTCTTGGAATGATTTCGGTTTTGTGAATCTATCCAAGCGATCAAGTTGCCGCTCAACAACACTGTCAGATTTGGATGATTCAAGAAAAATGACATCTCTAGATACAACAAACTTTTTATTTACTTCATCATAGAGACGGTATGCTTTAGATGTGTTTGAATACCCCAGGAAGATACACTTACAACTTCTAGCACCAAGTTTGTTTCTATGTACCTTTGGTATTAAAGCATAACAGGTGGAACCAAAGATCCTGAGATGTTTTACCGAAGGAACATGTCCATACCACAATTCATAAGAAGTTTTGTTTCTTATAGCACTAGATGGACATCTATCCTTTATATATGCAGCACATAGAACAGCATCAGCCCAAAACATTATCTTTACATTTTTGAAGAAAAGCATGGATCGTACCATATTCAAAACTGTTCTGTTCATTCTTTCAGCTACACCATTCTGTTGAGGATTATAAGGCACAGTTGTTTGATGTTTGATCCCATGTTGGCGAAGATAGTTTTCAAATTCATTTGATGTATATTCTTTTCCATTATCAATGCGAATAGACCCAATATGAGATTGTGCATCATTTTCAATCCACTTATGAAAATTCTTGAATGTTTGAAAAGCATCAGATTTGTTCTTCAATAAATAAACCCAACACATTCTGGTGTAATCATCAATAAATGTCATGATATATTTATTTCCATTTGCAGAAGGAACAGGCATTGGACCACATAAATCTGAATGAATGAGTTCAAGCTTCCTATGTGCTCTTAAATGTGAATAATGAAAAGACTGTTTGCTATGCTTTCCTAGAATGCAAGCATCACATTGCTTATGTTTTCTAGGAATTGTAGGCAAACCAGCAACACCATTTTTCTTCAACAAGCGGAGACTATCATAGTTTAAATGTCCAAATCTAGCATGCCATAATAAACTTGACGGATGTGTACCTTCTTCATGATGAGAAATATATGAGAAATGTTGTGCATGAGCAGAGGTTCCTTGCAGTTTAAGAAGTCTTTCTTCTTCTATACCCCTCATGACAAGTGAGTGGTCAGATGCCTTTCTTACCTCAAGCTTTCCATCAAACATATGAATGGAGTGACCTTGCTGGCGGATGTGGACCAATGACAGCAAGTTTCTCTTGAGCTGTGGGAGATATAGAACATGATCCAGAAGAAAGTCTGGAAGACCAGGCAGTTTAAGCCTGATTGTGCCAAGCCCTGATGGCTTGATTTTTGACTGATCTGCAAAGTATACTGCTCCATCAACATTGTCAGTGAAATCTTCAAAAAAATCTTTCCTATGAGTCATATGACAGGTTGCTCCTGAATCAAGCAACCAATCATTTTTCGAAGAAGCAAGTGAAGCATTAAACAAATCTTCATTTACTCCAATGTTACATTGTGCCTCAATATAGTGAGCGGATTCAGGTGCTTTACCTTTGTCTGTGTCATCAGTTTTACCTTTCTGCTGGTTTCTTCTCTGCTCAATTTTTTCCCATGGTAGCTTGGATGTAGAAGCATCATGTGATCCATTTCGTTTGCAGCGAATGCAATGCAGATCTGCTTTTTCACCTTGAGAATGTCTGCCCCCCCACCTCTAAAATATCTTCCTCTTTCTCTTGAATGCATACTGTAACGAAAATTATTTCTGCTGATAGAAAAATAATTTTGCTGATAAAAAGAACTTCTGCTGATAAAAAATCCTTATGCCACAGCCTTATGCATTTTATTTTCTTCTAACGGTTAATAGAAGCATCAACATTTCTTATATCTCTGCAATACTACTATGTTTTTGAAAAAAAACTTTCAAGAGATCACTTCAATATATCACTTTAATACATATCAATATATCACTGCAATACTATTTTGAAAGCAGCGCAGCATTTGAGAGTTCAATTACAGAGGGTGTACAAAAATTAGTGCCAATTTCGGCTTGATATGTATGCTCGTTAAAATCCAGAGATAAAGAAAATGATGAATTCGTGCAGGATTCGATACCAAACGATGATTCAAAAAATGCTTCAACGTGCTCTCTTAATACAGCTCCAGCGATGGTATCAAGTTTCTGCGACAAGTCGGCTTCAACAACGCCAAGCAGAAGTCAGAACACAATGGTTAAGTATTCAAGCGAGCCTGGTATTCCTTTGGCTAAGGCTAAAGCCTATCTTGAGGATGTGCTTGCCCATAAGCAAGCAATACCTTTCCATTGCTTTTGTGGCGGGGTAGGACGTACCGCCCAAACAAAGTCTCGGCATTCATGCAAAGGAGCATCTGTATAATCGTTCTACAATTGGCTGATATGTATATCCAAGCATCTATGCAATTCTTACCAACTAAAAATAATATAGGCAGCCATGTTCGCAACACAGTCAATGTAAAATTCCTTACGCAAAAGCAGGTAGTATGCAGGATCCTCTCTATAAGGCGGGGCTAGTACATCCAGCACTGCACAAGATGTTACTGCTCTGAAGGAATACAGATGATTCACAATATGGAGCTCTTATAACAGCTTCCGATTTCAGTTTCAACTCTACAATTGTTAATCCTGGTGGGCGAGAATATTGGAGTTGGGAAAATTGATTGAGTCAACAACGCAAATTCAAGGACGATGGCAGGCGAAATAGAGAGCGCTCTCCAAAGCGCTGCTACCATTACTGATCAGAGGTAGAAGATAGAGCAGTACAAGCTTATTCTTGCCTCCATTTTCTCCAGCAATACTGTTCAAAATGCGAAGGCTCAAATTCAACCCAGGGTTGTTTCCTTCGAAGAACAGGTATCCATCATGCGGGAGAAGCTTAGTAACGGGCGTAAAGATGGTCTAAAACAGAATTTCACACAGTCTTCGATGCGCAGAGAATGAAACGCAGGACAGAGGCAATGTCAGGCCAGACAACCATTCAGGCAGGCAATCAATGCGTAGAGAGACAAACCTTCAGGGCAGAGTAGCGCTCAGGACTGAGCAGCGCTCAAGACAGAGGCAGGAGTTACAACTATTTCTGGGACCTGTGCTCTGATACCATGTCAGGCCAAGGTAACTCCAGAATGGGCAGAAAAAACTGACTACATAATTCATTAGCTAACTATCATTTATATACATAAATAGGACGGATCAGTTCATCTTCTTGATGATTGATCACGTTCCAGTTCACCCATCCGTTGAGGATTAGGTGTCAACACTTAGTGTACTATAGGAACAAGATGGCTAATAACTTATCTAAGGCTAGTTTCATGTACACATAGGGGACTTCCTATATACCTAAAGGTACATGGAAGTGAGATTCCATATACAAGCACTATCTAATGCAATACTACTCAAATGGATTATACCAACATGGGTTATAAGGGTTTCCAACAATATGAAACCATGTTAGTTCCTGTGTATATGCTTCCCCTACCACCTTTTTACCCATTGAATGACAAATAACTATGTTATTTAAAGATGTTGGAACATGTCTCTAAAACATAATTTAAAAAATGAGCTTTCTAACCCTATAAAAATCTCTAATAATTACCCAAACTTCCAAAAGCTATATATAATAAATTATTATGATTCAAAATACAAAACAAATTCCACGTCATTTGTTATGTCTCCTGAGTATTTTAAAAATCTCGGAGTTTGAAACTTCACCACAAAATTGTATCGATTCCAAGACGACTTTTTTAAAACTGATTCAAGATTAGTCACAAACCTTATCTTCCATGGACTATATTTCTAAAATTTTGTTGTTTAACTACCTATATTATGATATTTGTCCTCAATGTCCACAATATTTCACTATTTGAAACCTCCCTGAAAAGATGTTATAGTGGAAATAAAAATATGGTTCTTTTGAGGCTAATTTTAGGGTTAGTTAGAAATCCTAACATCCATAGGCAATATTTATTTGAAATTATAGTGAACTAAAACTTGAAAATTTAACCACATGTACTTTACTATTTTTGCTCAATCTCCTCAAAATTTCACTATCTCAAACTTGCCAAAAATAATTTTATATAAAAAATTCCAAGATGTCTTCATTTAGGAGTATAACCTTAGGATTGGATGCTCTTGATACCAAATGTTATGATCCAAGCACCTTGAAAATGCTAAAAAGTAAATTAACGCAATCTAATTTGAGAGGGAAATATCCTTTATAATTAATCCAATGTATAAGGATCAACAAAGAATCTCCATGACCTGTGGAGGAACCTCAAGGGGCTCACTATGTGTGTGTGTGTGATGAGGATCGAGGAGGTCCCTAAAAGATTACAACATTGTGTGGTTGGTGCACCACACCCTTATTTTAGCTACTAAGGTAGGTATCTGATGCCATTGCTTATTATTGTGAGACTAATACACCTTGGGATGGGTAGATGATATCCTCCCCCTTTTTTACTAGCTATGAATATATGGAATAGAATTTCCAATGTATATACATTGTATCATGATGAGCTATGTATCCTAATTTTGTACACTACATTTTTTGGACATGATGTACCAACAATTTATGTAATATGTATATGACTTAGTCCTTTACAATGAATTCAATAATGTGATTGAATCTCCATGTGTATTTACACGCATGCCTATATTAATATGACAAATTCCAATCTAACACAGTTAGCTAATGAAACAATCAATGAATTTAATCTCTATAAAACATCATGATAAGAAATGTAATCAAACTTCTTCTCAAGAAGTCACAACCTTAAAATCTCACTAAAAAGTTTAGGATTTCTAACCAGGTAGGAATTATTCAACGAATATACCAATAACTATGAATCCAAATGCACAACTATCCTATGGATGATGATAGTAATGGATTTGGAAAAAATATTGATGGTCACACTATATTATGCAATGTTGTTGGTTATACGAAAAAGGCATATACACCCTAAACTCACCAATTAGTTTGAGGGAGAAAATATCACCCAAGTAGTGGAAGTGATGTTCTAGATAATATGACTGGTGCCACCTATGAGTCCTACATAAATTGAGATAGATGCTAACATTCACAAATCAAGCACCAAGCATGATAAGCATTGAATCCAAAGAACCACACATAAAAAAAGGGACTAATAATATAAAACTACTAAAGGCACACGATGTACAAAGCACTACTTAACTTGATAGCTTATTTAAAATGCTTTTTGAGATAGAGCTCATTGCAAGTTTTAGGCAATGGATTCCCTTCATAGTCCACTAATGTGTGGATTCCTATCTATTATACATGGTTAATAATGTAAGGACCATGCCATGGGAGTTCAAGTTTTCCTACAATAAACTTATCATGGTCTTGATCATAGACCAAAACCTTGACACTTTCTACAAAGACATGAGGTTGAACATTGTTATCTATTGAGCCTTTATCCAATTCTTATGAGTCCCATTGGCCAATCATATATTGTCAATGATATTCATTATGACGATCCAAGTACAAGAGACATTATTTATTTGCAAAGGTGTTGGCCAAGAGTTCTACATTGTGTTTCAATTAAGGTATGCCTGACATTCAATTGGTAGTATTTCCTCCACTACATAAACAAGTTGAAACATCATAAAATTGGTGGCAACTTTAGCTGATATTCAACGCGTCCATATTTATAGGAAAAGCTTTTGGTGCTAGTTGATTTTTGTTTCCCTATAATTCTTTATACCATATTCTTAAAAAATTCAATTGATGGCTTCTACTTGATCATTGGATTGATGATAGTAAGGTGTTTACTTTTCATGTCGAAAACCCAAACTAGACGCTAATTTGGGCATCATCTCATTTCAATAATGGCATCATATCCATAACAACTATATTGGTCACATTAAGTCTAGCAATGATATCGTTCAATACGAATAGTGCCACAGTGATTTCATCATTGGAATAAGTAGGAATAGCTAGTGCCACAATGATTCCATCATTGGAATAAGTAGGAATAGCTTCAACCCACCTGGAAAATATCCAATGGCCACAATGATGTAACTATGGCCATTAGTTGAAGTAGGCTTACACAACATGAAATCAATAACACACATTATCAAATGGCCGATGGTAACCATGAGGTGTAACAAAGCAGGATGTGCATGGATATTTAGAGTAAATACCTTACAAGGATGGCACTTTTGGATTTCAATAACATAATATTTGAAGATGGTGGGCCAAAAGCTTCTCGCATGCATATTTTTTAGGTTATTGCTATACTAGAAATATGACCACTACATGCCCCCACATGACATTCATCAAAATTATCTTAGCTTTTCCATGGAGTAAGTATTGATGCAATACCAAATCTACCTTGCGTCAATAAAATATGTTGCCAATTATGAGGTAAGTCTTACCTTGGTGGCATATACACCGACACTCATCTCATGATAAGTGATGTTTAAAACATTGGGTTTAAAGATTAATGATACAAATTCTCCATACCAAAGACCAAAAGAGTCAATGAGGAGTAAAGAATCCTCAAGCAATTAATCATTAACCACACTTTCCTCTCTAACTCTAAAAGCTTCATACAACTCTTACATTTTATCAAAGGAGTTTCCATAACATCAAAGGAGGAAAAGTCATTACGCCGTAAGGCGTTCCCCTTTGAAATGAACTGCCCTAGCCGTTGCCGTGTCCTATTCTTCACCGTAGATGTGTGGTGTTAGATGATTGAACAAAGTTTGATCGTTGATCCAAAAACGGTTCATGAAACTAAAACGGTTCATGAATTTTAGTCTAGCGGTTCTCGCTCATGGCAATGGCGGTTTAATTACCCTGAATTGCATGGCAATGGCGGTTTAATTACCCTGAGTTGCATGGCAATGGCGGTTTAATTACCCTGCGTTGCAGTTTGAAAAGACTTTGAGAATAAGAGAAGTCGGATGTTCAGAAAACGATGAACGCGGCAGCCATTGCTGCTGCAATTTCTCCAGCGAAACCTGGATTTTTGGTGTCGATGCTGTAAACAGTACGAGATGTGTCCCACGAGATGAGCGTTTTGGGCATCTGAAAATGTCTGATTTCTTAGCGCATTCCCTCAAGGCAATTGTTCAATTCCTGGTACCAGAGCTCAAATCGCTGTTTGATTCAACTATGAATGAGTTCGACTCCTTTAAAGACATTAAGAAGCTCTTTTCCGATGGGAAAAAGTTGCCCAACAACTCAATTCTGGAAGCTGCCAAAAATTTCATTCCCTTTGAGCTTGTCAAAGAGTTTCTTACAACAGAGCGAAAAATTGTTCAAGTATCCCCTTCCTCAAGTTATAGCCAGTGAGTATTTCTCTTCCAAACACGTCCATGCATCTTCTTATTCTGTGCTTGATTTCTACCAGATTCTGAATAATTGAACTTCAACAAAGGGGACAACACCTTGTAGTTCATGTACATTGTTATCAGCCAAAACAATATCTACATTTTCACATCTATCAATCTCGGAAAAAGGCTTGTCTTTTATGAATGGTGTGTTTGGTACTACCAGAATCAATATTCCAAATGCATCGTGATGCACTGACTTCTGTGTCTGGCTATTAAAAGATTATTATTTTCTCTGTTCAGTGTATTTTCCTCTCGGCTCTTGATTAATTTATATGATAAGATCTAAGTGATGATAATTCCCTTAGGAATGTTAATAATAATATTTTATTAACCATTGTATTACTTTCTGCAAAATCACTTTGATGAAATTAGAATATTCATGAAATAATACGTAGATAGCAGCGCATTATCAAACAAGCAAACGATATCGCTAGACTGCTTAGGGTTTACATTTAATAGAGATATTACAAGCGTTTGGGATCGCCAGTGTTGTAGAGTACTTGATACTAAACCAAGTTGTACTGCTCGTAGCGGATGGAACACCGACGGAATTGCTGCAATAAAAAGGCAGGCGTCGCAGTCGAAGGTACAGCGTGCCTCACTGCACATTGCTCAGCTGCCAACAGGCCGTCGTGTAATCGCTGACGGGCGTTGTTTGTTCCAACGTACGAACAGTTTTGAGAGAGCATCGAAAAATGGACTTTCACTTGGGATTTGATTTGAGTTAGAGGCGCCCATAACGGACGTCTACAGAACATTCTACGCCCCCAGCACTGCGAGTAGTACAGAACATTCTACGCACCCAGCACTACGAGTAGTAGCATTAGAGATAAAAGCAAAGCCGAATTACCTAATCAAATGGTTGCCTCAAATGAAATAATATCACTACGTTATTGTGATCGTTAAGCATCCGTTGAGGACACCCCGTTTTATATACATCCCGCGACATGTTCTGTGCGTAAGATAACCTCCATGACGTTAACGATGATGGTGATTTTTGTGAGTGACAGAAACTGTGTTTCAGGCCGCCATTCATTCCATCAGATGCATGAATCAGGCCAGTCTGTCGTTTATCTCATCTCTACTACGAAGTAGACGTATTTCCTGTTGTATGGCCAACCATATTCTTTAACATCACCGCTATTCATATTTTTATTCAATTGTACAGTGTTTCAAAATATATTTAAATGGTGATTTATTATTTCAATATTTATATTTTAATTTAATATTATGAAATGAATGTATTTGATTTTGAATAGTTAAATAATTACGCCTTAAAGCGTCTCTCTTTGAAATGAATTGCCCTAACCGTCGCCGTGTCCTATTCTTCACCGTAGATGTGTGGTGTTAGACGATTGAACATCGTTGATCCATGCATCGTGATGCACTGACTTCTGTGTCTGGCTATTAAAAGATTATTATTTTCTCTGTTCAGTGTATTTTCCTCTCGGCTCTTGATTAATTTATATGATAAGATCTAAGTGATGATAATTCCCTTAGGAATGTTAATAATAATCTTTTATTAACCATTGTATTACTTTCTGCAAAATCACTTTGATCTCTTTATCCTCTTCCCTTGCCACTACGGAAGGTTAAATACAATAATGGAAGAAATAGCTTCTGATGTTATTCTTGGTGATATGCCCATCGCTATTTCGGGCGCTATTCTCATCACAAATCAAGGTGTCGATGTGAACATGCCTTTTTTTAGATACATATTACGCCACCACTTGAAGCCAATTCATGCAGTCAGAAACACTAGATTTTGACGCTATAAATATACGGTAAGATATTTCACATAATTGTATTTATTCAAGCACAAGGTGTAATGTTTGACCATCGAACTATCTCGAACCCTTTTTCCACGATGAATCACCGAAATTTCTAGGTTTGCGTGATCAATCTACGACTCTAAGAAATTGGGTTTAGATCGACGGTGAGATTGAGAGAGGGTTGGTTAAAGGGTAACCACCCTCCTCTCCCGGTTCGAACTGCCTCTCATTTTCTCACTTTCCCCTTTGCCAAAATTTGGCTCTGTAACTATTTTACAAGAATCTGGGTTCAACATGATGTCAGAGTTGTTCATCTATGTGTCATCACACTTTGGAAATAGGTAACTATAAAGTTCAATTCTTAATGACGACCTTACCTTTGCAGCCGATCACTTCCCGTTTTGGATTCTCCCTTCATAATCATCATACACTGACTTCTTGGGGATTTTCTGTTATTTTTCTCAGGAGTGTTGGATACTAGGGTTGCTAACTATTATCATGGTGATTTACTGTATTTTTCTCTCGGCTCTTGATTAATTTATATGATAAGATCTAAGTGATGATAATTCCCTTAGGAATGTCAATAATAATCTTTTATTAACCATTGTATTACTTTATGCAAAATCACTTTGATCTCTTTATCCTCTTCCCTTGCCACAACAACCTCTACCTCCAATCCTTTCATCGTCATTGTCTTTTTTTAGAAAACAATCTTTTGCACTAATTATTTCCACCACAATATTTGCAAAATTTGGATTTGGTATTTTGTGAATTACCTTGGCAACTATATAATTATTTGCTAACTTGATTACCTATTATGCTTGTCTCTGCCATGACATTAGTTTTGGCCACTTCCTTTGAGCCTTCTTGTAAATGCTCTGTGTGGACCTTCACACTCGTTCTTTTTTGTTGTTCTTGGATTAGAAAACCTACAACTTCTTCAGTTGAAGTTTCATTTTGAGAATAAAATGATGATTTGAAATTTTAATACAACTCAGGCAAGCTAATGAATAAAATAGTAATCATTATTTTGTCTTTAATTTCGGTATCGATTGAAAATAGTTTTTTTCAATTCTTGCACTTGGTGGATATGTTTTATTATAGAATTGATTTTTGTTATATTCAAATTTGCTAATTTGTTTTTCAATAATAAATTATAAATTTCATTAGAGGTTTCATACAAACTTTATAATTTCTTCCATACTTCAATAGTAGTGCTAAGGCCTCTGATATGATGAAGAATGACGACCTCAAGAGCAAAAGTGAGTAGTGTTACATTTTTATTTTTCTTCTTATAGTGATTAGGCATGGCATCTAGTTTTTGATATGTTGGAGTGACCAACTCCCAAAGATCATGATAGGAAAGGAGTAGGTTCATTCTTTGTTTCCTTGCTGGGTAATTCTTCCCATTCAATTTGTGATGTGATATTCTGACATAATATTATTGGTATGGGTCAGATCTGCTTGTGCCCCTTTTCCAATGACTTGATCCTTAGAAAAAATTGATTCACCTCATCTGTCATTTAATTGAAATCTTTTCTCTTAACAATTTTGTTGTAACAGCCACATGAGATCAAAATATTAATATCAATCTGAAACTCATTCGTGAAACCAAATCCAACCGCATTCTCAGAACGTTGGGATTGTCAAATGATAGTGTCATCATTTGTACACATCAGATTGCTAAACATGCATAAATCCTTGAGAACTACTAAAATTGTAGCTGAAACCCTGGAATGTAATTAAAAAAAATAATTATCAATATTTACACAGCTTAGCTCATACACTGGACATCGGTTGGATCGAGGCCGAGAAGCGAAGAAAGAAAATTAGGTCGTTGAGCCAGTTTGTATCTTAGCATGCACAGATAAACCCTAAGGTGTTCTCGTTGAACACGTCGAAATGTCCCTCAACTCCTGTTTCTGGTTTTCCCCCTCGGTTGTAGTGTGCTGTCGGTTATCTACATTGTATCCGCGTGCTATCCATGCACATTTAAATTTTAACTAGGGGCAGGTAGGATTTGTTAATATCTGACATTTAAAAATTTAAATGGCGGAGGCATTTTTGAAAGAACAGTGTTTACTGGAAAGTATGCCTTGGAGATTTCTTCGGTAGTGTACAGGCAATGGAGGCTTGACGAACAAGGGTTACCTGCAGATCTCATGAAAAGGTAATCATAATTGTTGTTGTACATACACCATGGAGTTAAAGACTAAAATTTATTTAGGTCAGTGATCTAATTACTGTGCACATTTGACCTATCATTACTTGGTTGGTGAACTGTCCATCATTGGGCTTCTCCAAATTTATTATAAATATGGACGATCTCCTTACAATTATACTGTATCTCTCTGTATATAGATTTTTTCTTTCAGTCAGTTCTGTTTTTTACTGTAACGTTTTATGTATGGAATTCAAACTTTGGTATGATGCTGTGCTGATTAGTGTTCTTTGTTTTCTAAATAGTAATCAATACTGATTAAAATCTGAGCCTCATATTTGTGTCAACCATTTGAATTTTGATTAACATTCTTACCAGAATGTGGCTACAACTTGATAGGGTATGGCAGTGGTGGACTCATCAATGCCCTACAGGTTGAAGCTAATGATCGAAGACGCTGTGGATGGATTGGAGATATGGTTCGCAATAGTTTCATGGGTTAAGGAGTACCTGTCCTTGTACTACCAGAATGATGATGCAGTGAAATTTGATACAGAGCTGCAAGCATGGTGGAAGGAAATCAGAAATGTTGGCATCCAGGGAGCTATCTAGTAATATTATTATTATTATTATTAGTATTATAGTAATAATAATAAAAATGAAAAGGTGGGGAAGGAAGAAACTAATAATTTCATAAATTTGGACCTTTTATCCTAGCTTTATTTGTTCTTCAAATCCAACTAATATTTTGTACATCCAACTTATGGTGAACCAACAGCTTGAAAGCCAATTGCAAGTCATTCGGCCAACAACGATCTATAAACATGCCATAGTATTATGTCTCTTCATATTCACAATAGTGATTCCACTGTCATATTATTATTCCCCACTTGGACAGAGCGATGACACAAGGGGTTTATACATGTTGACCAACCTTGTAAATTGGATCTTATAAATTATAATTCTTGTTTTCAATTTATTTAGTACCCATTGAAGAAAAACTAAAATAGTTGAAGGGTTGAGATGAAAGGCTAAAACAGTTATTCGTATGTTTTTAAAAAATATCCATACATTCTGGTCGAATCCGTCTGTGAGCGCTGAATCTTTCCTCCATGTCAATCTCTGATTTGGTGGAAGAACACCCGACCGCTGCCCCTCGAAGAACATAATGCTCTTTGAGAGGGCATATTTGTAGTCAAATTTGTCATTTCCAGGGAAAGCAGAGTCTAGCACCTCTCTGTAAGGTTCACCTCAAATTTTCTTGCAATTTCAATCCACTGTAGGATGTGAAAGGAAGTGTCATAATGCTAAGAGCGAAAAAGAGGGGAAGGAAGAAACTAATAATTTCAAAAAATTTAGCTTTCTATCCGTACCTTGATTTGTTCTAATAAAATAAATATTAATTGTTTGACGGCATCCAGGGAGCTATCTGGTAATAATAATATTATTATTATTAGTATAATAATAATAATAATAACAATGGAAAGGTGGGGAAGGAAGAAACTAATAATTTCATAAATTTGGACCTTTTATCCTAACTTTATTTGTTCTTCAGATCCAACTAATATTTTTTACATCCAACTTATGGTGAACCAACAACTTGAAACCCAATTGCAAGTCATTCAGCCAACAACGATCTATAAGCATGCCATAGTATTATGTCTCTGCATATTCACAATAGTGATTCCACTGTCATATTACTATTCCCCACTTGGACAGAGTGATGACACAAGGGGTTTCTACATGTTGACCAATCTTATAAATTAAAATTCTTGTTTTCTAGCCTTCTATTTCTGTAGATATCAATTGTGTAGTTGATGGTATACTTTTTATAAATAAATTTCCATGGCTATTACAGTTCAATTAAGAGCCAATCTCTTACAGAGTTCAGAGTTGAATTCATCTGTAACTGCCTTTGATTTAGGGAGTGATCTAGAAAAGACTTCAATGCCTAACAAGCCTGTGATAATCACAACCATAAACGTAGTTTGGGCAGAAGAAAATAGTGTACTAGATTTGTATATGTAGAGCCTTCGAATAGTTATTGAATCATGTTCTCCTTGTTGTAGTGGACCAGGGGTCATTTAATCGTTGCCAACATATTCATCGCACTGCTATATTTTGCTAAAAGAAATATCTGATTTCAATGAATCTGCCTCTGCATACGAAGACCGGCGTGAATCGTAAAAGTCAATGAATCTGCCTCTGCGTGCAGTATCGTTTCTTTCACCTCTTCCATTACAATATAATATTATTTTCTAATAACACCATAAATAGGTAGCATATGGAAAAATTACATCTCGGGAAAAAAAAAAAATAAATAAATAAAATTGTTCACATAAACAAAAACAACAACATGGATAATGGATAACCTCTACAAGACATTACTATTATTTACCAAATAGCCATATTCGAATACACATAACTAATCATTTCAAATATAACACATTATCATCCACCCTAGCTTTCAACAATGTCCATTCATATGTTGCTTTTTTCCCACACACTACTATTATTTACAAAATATCCATATTCAAAATACACATAAGTAATACTTTCAACTCTAACTCATTATCATCCACCCTTTCTTTCAACAATCTCCATTCACAGGTCGCTATTCTTCTACAAACTACTATTATTTACAAAATATCCATTTTCAGAATACACATAACTAACTATTGCAATTGTAACTCATTATCATCCACTGTTGTTTTCAACAATGTCCATTCACATTTCCCTATTCTTCCCCACTCTATGCTATTCTTCCCCACTCTATGCCTTACGGCGTTTCCTTTGCAACATAAGGTGCAAATGCTAGTTATAACCCTATCCACATCACAACCTTCATATCTATATAATTTAAATCATACAATCTTTTCATCTCATACTAATTTGATAGAAGAGAAATTGATTATAACCCTATCCATATCACAACCTTCACATACAAATAGTTTGAATCATGTAACCCTTTCATCTTGTTTAAGGAATTTCTATAACTTCATAAAAGAGTAAAAGAAAATAAGCCTATCCATAACGCAACACATTAAATAATACAATCCTTTTCATTTTATCTGAAGACTTTTTATAAAGTTATAAAAGAGTAAAAGACTGCAGCCCTATCTATATCCAACTCATTGAATAACACAACCCTTTCATTTATGAAAGAAGTTTTCAGTTATAGATAATTACATCCAAGAGAACCAAAATATAACATTTTCCACATCCACCCTTTTTATTCAAATAATTTGAATGATATATAACCTTTTCATTTTAGATAAAGAATTTTCATAAATTCTTTTATGGAAAAAAATAGGCACATTATATTTCTCTCTCATCTTGTTTTTCTTTTTCAAGTATTGAAATAGTTTGAATTATACCATTTAAACGATTTAATTTTGAGGTGATTTTCTTATTTTTGAGAATTTGATAAAGCAACTTGTGATGTTAAATAATTTAATAAATTATATATTTTAAATGTAAAAATAAATTTAATATTTCAAAACATTCTTAAAATACTTAAATTATATAAATTTAATAACTTAAAATTAATATTTTTCCAAATTCTAAACAACTTTGAGTTAAAATCTTAAAAACACTACCCAAAAAGGTCACGTAACCTGGTGAAACCACTGCTTTATCGTCCGGACAGATTGACTATATTGGCTCAACATACAGTATGGGTAACGTATTCCTTACCCTACCCTACGTGCAATTCTTTCATCTCATCGAAAAAATTTCCGTCACAATTAACTTGAGGGAAAGGGACAGCAGCCCTATTCTATTAACATCACAACCTGGAAAGGTTGAGCGGAAAGGGACAGCAACCCTATTAACATCACAACCTGGAAAGGTTGAGCTTTCTAATCACCACTCCCTTCACCTCAACATCTTTGTTTCTGCTCTGCACAACGATTACCTCTCCTCCTCTCAACATCTTTGTTTCTGCACACAACATGTTTGGTGCACAAAATTTCTGCACAACGATTGGCATTGCAAATGGCGGGCTGTTGACAAATTGTTGTATTCCTTTATAACTCCACACCAGTTGTAACAGCGATATGTCAATAAATTTTGTAAGTTGTAACAGCGATATTTCAATTGTTAATAAATTTTGAAGTTGACAAAAGTGTGAGGGAAAACTAATTTAAGATATGGTCATAAGGGTGGTTGCAGAAAGAGGTTAGGGTAGTTGTGTGGACGTTTATGCTTCCAGTGGAATCATTAGATTCAGGGGTTGCGTAAAGAGTTCAGAATTTTGGAGGACGGTGAATTTCTCATTGGAGTTTTAGTTTTTGATGGTTTTTCTTTACCTTGTAAATGAATTCTATCAAAAAGTTTCATTTTAAAGTTGAAGAACACTGAGGCAGCGGATGAAAAATGATGTTTAGACTCTGGGTTAAAATTTTCAAATCTTTTTATAATAGTAATGTAATAGTGTTTGAATCATTTAGAATCTGGGTAAAAAATTTCGATTTTTTTATAATAGTAATGTAATAGTATAGTATGTGGATGTGGAAATGGATTCAGTATTATATAAAAAATACCTCACATCTTGAAGTTGACCGCTATTATTTAAATTTACATCAAAATTTTACTAGAATTTCTATAATTTTCAGCAAGAAAAAAAGAAGATTCTTTGGAAATATCGTTTTCCTGGCAAAACGCGTCAGATTTATGGATGGACATAAGAAAAACTCCATCGTACAATTGATCATCTAGATGTCGGTTTTAAAGGCAGCGGCGCCGACGAGAGAGGAAATCATTATTGCACTTTGCAACGGTCCGGATAATGGGATGAATGGAGTTGACGACCATTTAACAATCTAGCTGTCTTTCTGTTGCGTTCACCTACCAATTAATGGCGTCATATGCTCATTCATGTGCCAGTTTCTATGGAGCTTCCCCACATTAATGTACTGACTCGGTCTCTCTGTCTTTTTTATACTCCCACCTGCAAAGCTTACCTTCCTTAATCCTCTTTCTCTTACAGGGCTTGGATGATCAAAGCGTTCACTCGCCCAGGTGGAGAGTTTCTAACTGCTCTGTTCACTCTTATGTGGATCTGCAATTTGTCCCCGAGAGCAGATCGAGTATAGTTTCATTAGGTTCGTTTGTTGCAGTATATGAAGCGGTTTTCATCCCTACAAAGGTCTGTTTTTCCATAGAAAAAGTTGCATTTTCTTACATTTTTATGAAGTGATTTGTGAGCTCTAGGAAGCAGCTTTCTGCATTGACCAGGATTTGGTATTTAGTTTCTATTTGGCCAGTTGTCGAATCGCAATCAAGGTGGAAAAGGCCTTTCGGACCATATATTTCATGCGTCTAGGGACCTTATTAATGAAGAAAGAAAACCATAGGTTATAGTTGTGATAAACTATAGATTAACCTAGTACCATTATTTGACAGTCCGTTTATTTAATCTGAAAAAATGGGGTCCTGCAAAGAATGGAGTGAGGAAAAAATGACATCGCGAAATGCCCTTGAAGGTCTGCTGCCTGCAAAACTAAGGCAAATGGTAGGAAAAAAATTTCAAGCCATGAAAGTGGAAAGTCTTCTTCACACTAGATTGCTCACATACTTGGGTTATGCGGTTGCATTCATTTTACTTTTCTCATATTCCTGGTACGTGGGGAACCTGGTCACAATGGACAACTTGTATGCTCTGTGGAAGGCCGGCAAGGTGCACAAAAATAGTCTTATAGTGTTATTTTGGGTGGTGGCATGTCTGGGTGTTGTTTGGTGTATGTCTAGTCCAAGAAAAATCTACATGCTGGATTTCGCCTGCTTCAAAGCAGCGGAAGATCGAAAATGCACCCTTGAACTTGCAGAGTATTTTGTGAGAAGATCAGAAAGGTTTTCCATGGACAACATGTTGTTCCAGAAGAAGGTGTTCGAGAAATGTGGAGTTGGGGAAGAAACATACATACCCCCCTTCATATTCAAAGACAACTACGAGGATATAACGTTGGAAACTGCTTGGGAGGAGACAGGGGAGGTCGTTTATGGTGCAGTTGATGAGGTAATGCACAAGCTTAATATGGAAGCCGGTGATATAGGAATTATTGTGACAGTCTGTAGCGTTTTTAACCCCATTCCATCTCTGGCTTCTCACATAATGAATCATTACAAAATGAAGGAGGACACCAAATGCTTGCATCTGGCAGGAATGGGATGCAGCTCTGGAGTGATAGGAATCGATCTAGCAAGCAGTCTGCTCAAAACTTCCCGCGCAAACACAAATGCCCTTGTGGTAATCACTGAAAACATTTCTCTCAACTGGTATTTTGGAAACAACAAATCAATGCTGGTTACCAACTGTCTATTTCGTATGGGGTGCGCAGCTCTGATTCTGTCCAACAATCCCAGGGATAGAAGCAGGGCAAAGCTGGAGCTGATTCATTCGCTGAGAACCCATACAGGCGCAGATGAAAAGGCCTACACTGCAGCATTTCAGGAGGAAGATGAAGAAGGCTATCTGGGAATCGGTCTCAAGAAAGAGTTGGTACCAGTGGCCAGTGAAGGCCTGGAGGCTCACATTACTGCTCTAGCTCCAATGGTGATTCCTTGTTCAGAGAAATTGCTCTACTTGCTGTATCTTGTGAAAAGGAAGGTCTTCAAAATGGATGTGAAGCGATTTGTTCCCAACCTCACTCTGGCTTTTGAGCATTTCTGCATTCATACTGGAGGCAAGGCTGTCATTAACTCCATTGGCAAGCACCTTCGATTGAATGACTACTTGCTTGAGCCAGCGCGAATGGTTCTCCACAGATTTGGTAACACCTCCTGCAGTCTGGTGCTCTATGAGTTGGCTTACATGGAGGCCAAGAACAGGATTAAGAAAGGGGACAGGATATGGATGGTCTCCTTTGGGACTGGATTCAAGTGCAACACTCTTGTTTGGAAGGCCCTTCTTGATGTTGGAGACCCTGCTTACAACCCTTGGAATGACTGCATCCACAGATATCCAGTGAAATTATCATGAGATCTCATCCCCATGACATCTCCATTTACTATTATGGATTGATTCTATACTCTGCTGGATCAGTCCCACCCAAATCCTTTTGAGTATATATATATATATATATATTATATCTGTATCTCTGTTGCCCATTGTTTAATCTTTGATGTGTTTTGGCCCTTGCTCGCCAAATAAAGATGCAGCACCCGTACAAATGCTGCCATTTGCTGATATTATGTTTATGCCTGATGTTTTTAACTATAACTCTCCAGTTATATACCACACAGTGGATCATCTGGAACATATTTGCAGCACTGCCCATATCAGCATGGATTGGCAGATTCTGCTCCAACTTTTCCACCATTTCAATTAATTATGTTATTGATTGTTTTTATTTCCTTTTCCACACTTATAAATGGAATTTGGTTGATCAACTATGCACACTTTCTATGTGGAACCTTCAAGAAATAAACTTGCCAAAGATCGTTATTATCTTGTCTGCATGATAGTTGCAGGTTTTTTTTGGTCAGAATGGTTTCATGGTGGGCATTGTTTCTTTGGCTGGTCAAGCCTGGTAGAACTAAAGGACCAACCATTTTTATTAAAATGAAGTATACTTCCATATAAATTAAAATATATACCAATTATCAGAAGAATATATGATAATTTTCAGTTGTATTGGGCCAATAGTAGAGGTTTCAAAATTCGAACAAAATAAAATGTATGATAGGACACTATTTGGTTGTTGATGTTGGTTGATGTTGCTGCAGAGTTCAAGTTGTTTTTAGTGAGAATTTTTGGAAATCAAGTTGTTTTTGGTGAAAATTTTTGGAAGTTTTTAGAGTAGGTTTTTCTGGTCTAATTTATTAATTTTTTTTAATTGAAATTACAAATTTAATAAATAACCCCTGAACAATCAAATCTATCCATTAAAAATACTTTAACTGTAAGCCATTTAGAAAACCAAGTCCTTACCTGAAAAAAAAAAAAGTATTTTTGCCAACCTGGCAGCCTTCTCCAGAGCTTGTTCGAAGGATCTGGATTCATGTCAACATAGTTTCTATATCTATTAAGGGAAACAACTTGTGTATGTATTTTCGCTGAACATGATGTTTTCTAGGGTATGCACGGAAAGGTAGTTCAAACGGCTGACGTGCAGGTTGGTGGACTCAGTGTTGCAAATTAACTGTCGTGATTGAAACCTTCAATCCTTAGTTTTTGTTCTTTCATGGTTGAAAACCTAACAAATTTTTGTGGTACCTTAAATGTTGGTATTGTGGTAAAAACACTGCATAACGTGGAATTGAATTTAAGATGTGTCCAGATTGAGCCTATACATGCCTGGATGAATAATTAATTTTACGGCGGGTTTTACAGCGGAGCGATATCCGTCTTTTTTTACCGCTGAACACATCTCTGTTTTAGTTTGGGAATATATTAGCAAAACTACATTAATAACAATTAATTATATTAATAATTACATTAGCAATAGGGTTGATTTACACCATAAACTTTAATTTAATATATACTAGCACAATCACATCATAAATGTGATTAAGTTATTGATATAAATCTTATATTAATGATAATATGAATAACCAGAATTGATCACAGAGAAGAGACTCAACAAGAGCAAGCTTCGCGTCTCAAGTCCTTGTAACAAATTGGTATCAGAGCCAGTAACGTATAAAACATTACCTAAGTAAAACCCTATTTTACTTAGGAAAATGGCAAGCATTTCTCATATAAACTCCTTTACCCCTTTAGCTTAAGTTTTAATGTAAAAATTCAAACATTGGCTTAGCGCTTTCATTTCATAAATTCATATTAATTTTTAACTTTTATTATTTTGTAAATCCCAAAAAAACATTATCCATCCCATATTGTATTAATATATTACAAAAACCCGACATTTTATACATATTCTCGCCCCCGGTCGAATACTACCATACACACTGTTTAAATGAGAATTAACGATTTCATTGAAAATTCGTTAAATAACGTCCTTGTCACGCAACAAAGGGTTAATTAACCACCTGGGTTAATTAATAACCAATCCCGCAAACCAATGAAAATAGCCCCGATGCGATTAAAACGCGGTTTATCGTACCGGCCCCGCTGCATAACTCCCTGCCATCCCCAAAGCCTGTCAGCCGTCCGATTATCGCTTGTCCATCCAACGATTAAAAACCATATTGTGACCACCCTAACCACCAAACATTAACTCGCTGGGGCCCGACGGTTTTCTGCCCGTACAAAGCCACGTGTCGACTATTCATCCTGCTCGCTAGCCCTCCGTCCAATACCACTTGACCCCAAAAACGGTGCAGGCAAAACCGCTTACCACCCTTTGCTGACGTCATCCACTGACGTCATCTGTCCTTTGCTGACGTCACCCGCCACGTCATCATCCGTACTGCTTACGTCATCCGCCCATCAAATAAAAAAAAATCCCGCCGACCTTCGTTTTGTAAAAAAAAACGGTAAAGAGCCATTTTCTTTGTTATACTCTGCATACAGCGCTCCAGGCATTAAAAACTTCTGAGCAAGCAGTTCAGTTGCAAACTGGCACCCAACCACAAAGACACCAACAACAGGGAAAACAAATCAAAGAGTATCAAAGCAGGTAAAGAGTATCAGATCCGAATTAAAGTGTATCAGATCTGAATTAAAGTGTATCAGATCAGCAGTAAAGAGTATCAGTTAAGACAGGCAGCCAGCGCAGAGTTACTAAAAAAGACAGCTGCAAGCTGAATCCTAAGGCTTGCCTCCAGCACATTCAGCAAAAACTGGACCATCACAACATCAATTATCTTTTTCTATTTTCAAGACTAGCTGTTTCTATTTTTAAACTGTTATTAGTCATCCTAGATATTATCTCACTGAGATATTTATTTTACAATTTTGAGCATAAATACCCCCTCCATTGGAGTATTGAGGGGGATCCCTAGACTCTGCTGTAATATTGAAGTTTTGGAATAAAAAGTTGTTGGAATCAAACTGTTGCATAGCTTACTGGATAAAGAATTGAAGCAGAGGACTTGTCACAGATTTCTTGAATCAACCACTGGATCAATAAGTCCTCTATATCTTGTGTTTTAAAGTTTTCTTGTTTATTATAACATCTGTGTTTCATAATCTGAATGATAAAGAAAAGATTAATTTCAAAATATGCTTGATTGCACTCTGTTTTCAAGTCATTATTGTTCTCTGTGTTTTCTTCAGAGTTAGGATAAGCAGTAAAATCTTAATTGTTCATGTTTCCTAATTCTTTCATATTGATTACTTACTAAAGAATACTTAATTGCTCCTTATCAGTAATCATCCAATTTCCCTCTTTAAATAGGTTGAATGATTCTCAACTATCCTTCACCCCGTTTGAGCCCATTCCATATGTTTCAAGTCTTTATTTGTTCCTTGTTTGACCACCTTGCTCCGTCAAACCATCATTTGTTAAGAAACCAAATCCAAAAATCCATCTTCTTTGACTGCATTAGCCCAATGGACTGAACTACTCTGTTTTACCTCTTTGTTTTATTGAATCTCACCACCCAAACTCAAACAAAACCTTTGAACTTTATAACTAGCCTAATACCTTTAAAAACAAAGCTAAATTATAAAGAGAGAGCCCTCTTTGGATACAAATTGGCTAGATTTTGTATCTAAAATATTGGTTTGTGGTTACCTCGGCCTCGTTTCCCTTTCTTACAACTTTTGGGAAAATCTGAGTGATAACATCAATGGCGACTCCACTGGGGACCTGAATAATTGTTTGTTACTATTGTTTATTTCATAAGCTACAGACGGAGCCTGAAGTTAGCCAGGTAGCCTTTGAAATGCTTTTGTTTTGCGATTGCAGAAGTAAATGAATGCTACTTCAGTCTATCTCCGGTCTAGCTTACAAATTGGACAGTTGGTTTCAAATACTTGATCAATTCCTCTTTTCAAAAAAGTATTTAGGAAAGTTCAAAACTCCCATATCTAAAACCTCCTAGAAGAGACTGTCAAAGCTGTATTGTCAAATCTATTTCAAGAAAAAAACCAAAAACACACTTGGAAAACTGGTTTCAGAAAATATTCATTATACCAGATGAAATCCTGATCCTAATCCCCCACCTATGTTTGAAAATCCTAATCTGATTACTAGGATTCTTAGAAGACAAGGGAGCCAAGAAAATTCTGCCAGTTTTCGGCCTCTATACAGATCAAAATCCTATCCTGTGAGGTGGATCTACCCTGAGGATGAACCTTTTGATAAGTATTTTGAAAACTCTTTATTTGAGACATTTTCAGAATCTGGGTTAACCCACACAGCTCAAAATCCAATATTCATTGAAAATTTGTAGATTGAAGTCGTTACTTCACACCTTGACAAACATTTGCAGAACTCCATTCAATCTAAGCTTACCTTTGAAAGAACACCAAACCTTTCTGTGATTACTACAACTTCTCCAAGTTCACCATCAGCACCTCAAACTACCCTTTCCACTCCTCCATCTACAACACACATTCCCATTGTTATCCCTACTCCTCCAGTTGTCACATCTATTTCTGCAACCATGGCAAACTGATATACTCCCTTGCACTTACCTGCCAATCTAGGGGCTATGCCCCAAGACTATCAAAGTAAAATCCCTTCTTTTGAAGGCACTAGCACTTACACAGCGCAACAACATACCAATAAAATGACCGACTATTTTGAAAGATATGAGGTTGATGCTGATGATGTTAGAATGAAAGTGTTTGTTCAAAGTTTAACTGGAGATGTTAGAACCTGGTTTAGAGCCCTCCCTACAAACAGTATCAATGACCCACAAGCTCTTTATCAGACCTTCTTGAACAGATGGGAAAAGAAGAAAGATCCTCTCCACATTTTATCAGAGTATGAAAACCTAAGAAGAGGCACACAAGAAACTGTCCAAGATTACTGTACCAGATTTAATAATGTCTACAATGCTATTCCTCAAAATCTCAGACCTCCTCCAGATTTGGCCTTGATCAAATTCCCTGATGCATTTGATTCTGATATAGCATACCAATCTAGGAAAAGAGCTCCTCAAAACTTAGAAGAGATGCAAAATATAGCTGTCAGTGTTGAGGCCAACCTGATATCTAAACGAGCTAGAGCTAGAGCTGAAAGGAGGACACCTTTCAAAGAAGAGCCTTCTGCCTTTGAACAGAAATTAGATGCGATTATTAAAGGAATGGATAGACTTGGAGATAGAGTACAAACAATTGAGAGAAAATTCACTTGGGATAGTCAACTAGGCAATACTGGGAGAAACCCAAATTTTAGAAAGAACCAAAATCCTAACACTGGAAAGACAGGGCCTGACCAAAATATTAGGCCCCCATTTCAAGAAAAGTATGCTGAAGCCTCAACTTTTGATGAACCAACAGAAGACACTCAAATTAATCTGATGGGACTCAACAATGAACAACAATTTTTCTTGACCCAAGAGGATCAAGAATTTCACATCCTTAAACAATTCCAAACTCAGTCAGGTGAATCATTTAATTTTAAGGAGGGATATGATACAGCCATTTGTGAAGTCCACAAACAATACAATTTAAGGAGTAGAAGAATAGATGTCCCTGAAACAAGTAAACAGAAAGATACCAAGCAACCTAACAAAGGTAAGAACAGTGCCCCCCTGTACATATTCTTTCTAGAACAGATCCTAACCCTAATAACCCAATTGTTGAAGATGTATCAGATAATCAACCACCTAACAGACAACCTTCCACTTCTATTCCTTCTAAAGGAAAAGTAGGAGAGCCTCTAGAACTTGATTTGGAAGCAACTTCAGCCCATAATCCCACTCCTGAAGAGGAGAGAAACGAAGAAAATCCAGCTGTCTGAAATACAAGAACTCAGACCGAAAAACCTTTCAATCTTGAGATAGAAGTAGGCAAACTAAAGATAGTTGTTCCATTATCAGAATTAGCTAAACATGATGTCTACAGAAGTCAAATCAACAGATCACTCAAAATTTCTGTGAATAAAGATTCAGTAAATATTTTTGATGACTAGCCTGAATTGATATTTGGCCCTGGAGTAAATGGAAAAACAATAGAGGGAGAAGTTCTTCCTTTCTATATAGGTTTAAACATACAGGATAAAATACTTCATAATGCCATGTTTGATTTTGGTGCTTCCCATAACTTAATGCCTAAATCTGTAATGGAGAGGTTAGACCTTAACATCACCAGGTCATATAAAGACCTTTCCTCTTTTGATTTAAGTCAGGTCAAATGTTTAGGTTTAATCAAAGACTTATGTGTGTCACTAGTCTAATATCTTGCCAAAACCATCTTAATGGACATAGTGGTAGCTGATATTCTGCCAAAGTATGGCACGTTATTGTCTAGATCTTGGGGTGCAAAGCTTCAAGGATCTCTACAGTTAGACATGTCTTACGCTACTATTTCAGTGTTTGGTCAACCCAAGAGACTATACAAAGAAACCTTAATGAAGTATGTAGTAAGTAATCAAGAGAAACCTCAAAATTTCTCTATCTACTCAGTACATTCAGATATGGATTCTTTTATCCTTTACAATACTGAAATTGATCCCCCACATGAAATAAAAGTCCTAGCAGATGAAAAAAAAAAAAAAATTGCAAATGAAAGCTCTAGTGTCCGAATCTAAGAAATTTCTGAAAATCATGAAACATTAGATAAACTAGAAGAAACTGGAAAACCAGATCTCCCTATTGAACAGATCCCTGAAACACTAGATACTAAATATGAACATGAAATCCTTTGGTACTTAGAATTTGATGGTTCTGTGAACAATTTAGGAGCAGGGGCAGGAGTCTAGGTGCACAATCTTGAAAATAATCATGTTGAAGGCCATGCCTACAGGTTAAACTTTAGGTGCACCAATAATATGGTTGAATATGAAGCTCTATTGCTAGGTCTTAAACTGGTCAAGAAATTGGGAGCAACTAGTGTGTCAGTCCTAGGAGATTCTGATTTAATCATTCAACGGATAAAAGAGAAGTTCTTAACAAATGATCCCAGATTAAGAGAGTACAGAGGAACAGTTATAGAGATCCTCAATACATTTTTAGAAACTCAACTTGCCAAAATTCTGAGAAAACATAACTTGCAGGCTCATAGCCTGACAATGTTTTCCAGCACCTGTAAATTACCATTTGAACCAAATCATCAATTCACAGCTGAAATTAGACACAGGCTAGCCATACCTGATAATGTAAATAACTGACAAGTGTTTGACAGTGATAATCAGATCAACAATTTTTTAACCCTAGAAGAAGAATTTTCTAGCACTAACGTAGATGGAGATACAGTTAGTGAATTTGATCCAACAAATCATATGGAAACAGACATTTCAGGAGAAAATGCAACTCAAATGCTTCATCCAACGACATTTACCAAAAAGGAAATGCAGGATCTTAAAGAAATAGATATTGATAAGATTATTGGAGGAGAATATAAAGTTATCAATTTGAAAGACAATCATTTGCCCAAAGGATTAATTCCTTTGGAAGATCTCTTTAACTTCAACGATATTTCAAAGAAACCCAAGATGGAACCTCTAAAAGCAGACATTGAAGACTACAACATAGGAACTGAAGAGAATCCAAAAAAGTAAAATTATCCAAATCTTTGCCCACTGATAAAAAACTTAAGTATGTTGAAATGATCAAAGAATTCCATGATGTTTTTGCCTGGAGCTATGAAGACCTGAAATCTTATGACACCTCTGTAATTCAACATACAATACCCCTCAAGGAAAATAAAAAACCATTCAAACAAAATCTTAGAAGAATCAACCCTGTACTGCTTCCTTTAATTGAAAAATAAATCAAATGAATGCATGATGCAGGGATAATTGCTCCAATCAGATTTTCAGAGTGGGTGTCTAATTTAGTACCTACCAAGAAGAAAACAGGAAAAATTAGATTATGTGTTGACTTAAGAAATGTAAACAAGGTTTATTTGAAAGACAATTACCCTTTACCTAAGATGGATCATATTTTACAAAGAGTAGTAGGTGCTTTTAGGATTTCACTTTTAGATGTGTTTTCAGGTTATAATCAGATTCTGGTTCATCCTGATGACCAAGAAAAGATTGCATTTACCACACCATGGGATATATTCAAATATGTTAAAATGTCATTCGGACTTAAGAATGCGGGGGCAACCTTTCAATGAGCAATGGACATAGCTTTTGCAAAAGAAATTCACGATTTTCTGATTATATATCTAAATGACCTCACTGTGTTTTCTAGATCAGATCAACAACATTTAGATCATTTGAGACAAGTGTTTTTAAAATGCAGAAAGTATGGTATTTCATTAAATCCTAAAAGGTCTTTGTTTGGTCTAGAAGAAGACAAATTGTTAGGCCATATCATCTCCAAAGATGGCATCCGAATTGATCTTTCTAGAATAGAAGTTATTCTATGAATATCCCACCCCAGAAATGTCAAAGAACTTCAAGCTTTCTTAGGAAAGATTAATTTTTTGAGAAGATTCATATCTAATTTGGCTGAATTAATTAGACTGCTGAACAATATGTTAAAAAATGATTCAAAGGTTAAATGGACAGTAGAAGCCAAACAAGCATTTGAAGAAATTAAAATGGCTTTGACCAGAACACCAGTCCTTATAAGTCCAAAGTTCGATAGAGACTTCATAATTTTTTCATTTGCATCCGAACACACTATAGCAACTGTTTTACTGCAAAAACATGATCAAGGATGTGAAAAACCCATAGCCTTTTTCAATAAAGCACTTAGAAATGCACCTCTAAATTACAAAATCATGGAAAAACAGGGTTTTGCCCTTGTGAACACTATTAAAGACTTCAGAGTCTATATATTGTACTCCCATGTAGTAGCTTATGTACCAAATGCTGTTGTCAAAGACATCCTGACTCAGGACGAAATTGAAGGCAAACGAGGTAAATGGATAGCTAATATATTGGAGTATGATATTTAAATAAAACCTACAAATCTTATAAAATGACAGGGATTGGTTAAACTTATGACTAAAACAAACTTTCAAGCCCTGAATATTAATGAACTAGATAATGAACAGGAGATGGCGACTCCACAAATCAGCCAGGCCTTCTTAGAATCACCTTGGTATGCTGATATAACTCATGTATTATTAAACCTGCAGGCTCCTCCAGGGTTATCCAGAACAAATAAAAGGTTTATAAAGATGAAAGCTTCAAAATTTTGTATTTTAGATAATGCTGTTTTTTGGAAAAAGCATGAAAGTATTCTATTGAATTGTTTAATAAAAGAAGAAGCTATCAAAGTTCTCAAAGAATTTCATGCAGGGGACTGCAGTGGACACCTTTACTGGAAATCAACTGTAGACAAAATCCTAAGGGCTGGATTTTACTGGCCAACCTTGTTCGCTGATGTAAAGAAGTTTGTCACTGCTTGCCACAAATGCCAATTTTTTGAAGGCAAAAGGAAACTGTTACCCTTACCCTTGAGACCAATTTCCACTGAAAAGCCCTTTCAACAATGGGGTTTGAACTTCATTGGAGAAATAAACCCTCCCACTTTTGGCCAACATAAATGGATTCTTACTACCACAGACTATTTCACAAAATGGATAGAAGCCATTCCTTCTAGACAAGCCAATGATATAGTGATTATAGGATTCTTAGAAACCAACATATTGTCTAGATTTGGCTGTCCCGAAAAGATCATAAACGATAATGCTGCTACCTTCAAGTCCAAGAAAATGATAAATTTATGTAACAAATACCATATCACGTTAGACCATTCCACAACCTATTACCCTCAAAGTAATGGTCTAGTTGAATCTTCCAATAAAAGCCTAATTAATATTATTAAGAAATTGTTGGAAGAGAACAAGAAAAACTGGCACAAGAAACTTACAAATGCACTATGGGCAGACATACTTACTACAAAGAGATATATTGGAACTAGCCCTTATGATTTTGTTTATGGCATGGAGGTTGTGTTTCCTTCATCTTTAGGAGTTTCTGTAATGAAATTACTGCAAGAAGCTTAGGTGGAACCCAATGACATTCAAAGGAGAATAAATCAGACCATCCATTTGCAGCAGACCAGAGAAGAAGTGCACCAAAAATCCCAAGTGTTACAAGAAAAACTCAAGAAAATATTTGATAAAAGGACCAGAGTAGAGGAATTCACCTTGGAGACAAAGTTCTAAGGTAGGATTTCAAGAGAGAAGACACAGGAAAACATGGGAAGTTTGACTTCTTATGAAAATGGCCATTTATCATCCAGACATTGCAAGGGAACAATACTTACTTTCTAAAGAGCCTGGAGGGTACAGAAACAGAAGAAGGACCAATGAATGGTCGAATGCTGAAACATTATTTTGATCCAAATTTTTAATGTATTTTGACTCTAACATGTACATACTATATCCTTAATAATGTCACAGTTTGGATTGGATAGTAACTTGCTGCAGTTGAAGCCCGAAGAGAAGGCCCTAAGCTTCACAAGTGTGTTGTCATATATACAATAAAGCAACCAGCAAAGGGATATTTCAAAGCATAGTCTAAGTTATTCAGAAGGCCATTTGACCCGCTATTCTTGACTTTTCACTAGGGAAAGCCATCCCCAAGTGGAGCCACTATTATGCTCCTATACCAATAGGTGTCATATTTCATGATTGACTTGATGAGCTCTGTAATATGTTCATCCCTTCCTTGTTGCAAAGGTTTTCCATATTATCAAAAAATCAAAGAAGATAAAAAATTGTAAAGAGGGTATGCCTTAAAAGAAAAATTAAAGAGTAAAAATAATAAAATGGTCAAAAAAGTGAAAGAAATGAACCCCAAATAAAGAAAGACCAGGAAAGTGTGCAAGTCCAAAATGCCACTACTTTTTAATTTTCTGTAATAAGCATTGTGTGCAGCTTGTTAATTTATGCCACAATTGATGAATGGCCAAACAGGTTAATCTTGGCTAGTTCATATTTGAATTTCCTGTTTTAGAGATAGAGAATAAAATTTGACCAAACTGTTTAATCTTGGCATATAAGTAGATAGGTAGAGTAAATAAAAAGGAGCTCAACAGTTAAATCTGAGCCCTTAGATATAATAAGTGCAGACTTAGGTAGGCTTTCCATGCTAAGAAAAGAAAAGTTAATGAGGGTTTGCTAGTTTAAGTGCACCGAAGTAAAGAAAAGAAAAAACGATAGGCTAAGTAAACAGGGTAGGTAGATCGTGTTGTAGAATGATACTTATGATAGATCATGTCTCTAAATGTGTTAATCTTTATCTCTATCACAAGTGCAAGGCATACTTTATAATTGATGCAGCTCAGGCGAGGCAAGGTTGAATAAATAACTCCCCTTCATACTTTTTCCCTAATCATTTACGAATTTCCCCCCAAAATATTAAGAATCTGTTCTTAATATCACTAAAAGGCCACTCCTTCCATTTCATAAAACATTGTCTAAGTAAAACCCTATTTTACTTAGAAAAATGGCAAGCATTTCTCATATAAACCCCTTTTTCGCTTTAGCCTAAGTTTTAATGTAAAAATTCAAACATTGGCTTAGCGCTTTCATTTTATAAATTCATATTAATTTTTAACTTTTATTATTTTATAAATCCCCAAAAAACATTACCCATCCCGTATTGTATTAATATATTACAAAAATCCGACATTTTATACATATTCCTGCCCCCGGTCGAATACAACCATACACACTGTTTAAATGAGAATTAACGATTTCATTTGAAATTCGTTAAATAATGTCCCTGCCGCGCAACAAAGGGTTAATTAACCACTTGGGTTAATTAATAACCAATCCCGCAAACCAATGAAAATAGCCCCGTTGCGATTAAACGCGGTTTATCGTACTGGCCCTGCTGCATAACTCCCCACCATCTCCAAAGCCCGTCAGTCATCTGATTATCGCCTGTCCAACGGTTAAAAACCATATCACGACCACCCTAACCATCGAACATTAACTCGTGGGGGCCCGACAGTTTTCTGCCCATACAAAGCCACGTGTCGCCCGTTCAGCCTGCTCGCTAGCCCTCCGTCCAATACCACTTGACCCCAAAAGTGGTGCGGGAAAAACCGCTTACCACCCTTTGCTAACGTCATCTGCTGACGCCATTTGTCCTTTGCTAACATCACACACCACATCATCATCCGTACTACTTACGTCATCCGCCCGTCAAATAAAAAAAAATCTCGCCGACCTTCGTTTTATTGAAAAAATGGTAAAGAGCCATTTTCTCTGTTATACTCTGCATATGGCGCTCCGGGCATTAAAAACTTCCGAGCACGCAGTTCAGTTACAAACCGACACCCAACCACAAAGACACCGACAAAAGGGAAAGCAGATCAAAGAGTATCAAAGCAGATAAAGATTATCAGATCAGAATTAAAGTGTATCAGATCCGAATTAAAGTGTATCAAATCAACATTAAAGAGTATTAGTTAAGACAGGCAGCCAGTGCAGAGTTACTGAAGAAGATCCCTGCAAGCCGAATCCTAAGGCCTTCCTCCAGCACATTCAGCAAAAACTGGACTAGCACAACATCAATTATCTTTTTCTATTTTCAAGACTAGTTGTTTCTATTTTGAAACTATTATTAGTCATCCTAGATATTATCTCACTGAGATATTTGTTTTACAATTTTGAGCATAAATACCCCCTCCATTGGAGTATTGAGGGGGATTCCTAGACTCTGCTGTAATATTGAAATTTGGAATAAAAAGTTGTTGGAATCAAACTGTTGCATGGCTTACTGGATGAAGAATTGAAGCAGAAGACTTGTCACAGATTTCTTGAATCAACCACTGGATCAATAAGTCCTCTATATCTTGTGTTTTAAAGTTTTATTGTTTATTATATCATCTGTGTTTCATAATCTGAATTATAAAGAAAAGATTAATTTCATAATATGCTTGATTGAACTCTGTTTTCAAATCATTATTGTTCTCTGTGTTTTCTTCAGAATTAGGATAAACAATGAAATCTTAATTGCTCATGTTTCCTAATTCTTTCATGTTTATTACTTGCTAAAGAATACTTAAGTGCTCCTTATCAGTAATCATTCAATTTCCCTCTTTAAATAGGTTGAAGGATTCTCAACTGCCCTTCACCCCGTTTGAGCCCATTCCATCTGTTTCAAGTCTTTATTTGTTCCCTGTTTGACCACCTTGCTTTGTCAAACCATCCTCTGTTAAGAAACCAAATCCAGAAAGCCATCTTCTTTGACTCCATTAGCCTAATGGACTGAACTACTTTGTTTTACCTCTCTATTCTATTGAACATCACCACCCAAACTCAAACAAAACCCTTGAACTTCATAACTAGCCTAATACTTTTAAAAACAAAGCTAAATAATAAAGAGAGAGCCCTCTTTGGATACAGATTGTCTAGATTATGTATCTAAAAGATTGATTTGTGGTTACCTCGGCCTCCTTTCCCTTTCTTACAACTTTTGGGAAAACCTAAGTGATAACATACACCATCTGTGAATTGCTCTCATATAGATCTATTTGAATATGCTCAGATTGTGACTTTTTCATCCATGTAAGTCATTTACCCAAGCTGTAATCAAAAGATAAATCTCAGCAGCCTTGCTGATTCTGTCATACATTAGAACCACCATCCAAGGACAGGAGTATCTCCTCTTACAACTTTTGTCACTCCATGCCCAAATCCTAAGTGTTTGGAAATACCTTTCCCTCATGATATTGATCATGTATTAACGATTCATGAGCTTCCATATTTGGAAAATGAAGACCCCCGCCTCAAAGACATGTTTAGCAAAATGCGTCCTACTGGTATGTCTCGCTATGGTCTAGGATATCTGGAACAACTTGATGAAATAATCCCTCAATCCAGATTTGACAACTTTGTGCCTTCTGATTGTAAAAAGCTATCAAAACCAGAAATGCACAAGTTCTTTTTGGTTATGGAAGGATGTAGGAAGCATACAATTGATCATCAATGGATGAAAAATATGCTTAATTGGGATTTATACACTCATCCTAAGGCTAAACGTTTTGACCTTACCACTTCATACCCAGAAAAAATCAGATTATCCCATGAATGGAAAACATACATGCAGAAGAACAATGTTTGGTTATCTTTTTATGAATGGAAGAGGAAGCAAGAAAATACAGATGTACAAATGGTAGATGTTGAATCATCCTCAGTAAAACATTCTTGGATTGCCATAAATGGCAGTAAAATTGAAACTCCTACCGCTTTCCCTCCTTACAAAGGCATTGTATTAGGAGAAGCACATAACAGTGCTAAAGCCATTCCACTGGTCATAAAAGATGGCAGTATCCTTGGCATTGATGGTAGGATACACAAAGCCAATGAATAGATAAACTGGACAAATACAACAGTTAAAGGGCTAGAAATGAATTCTGCAAAGTCTGTTGAAGTTAAAAAAGATTTTGACAGTATACAAGTCTCTGTAAATAGCATTAACAGAACTAGAAATGATGTGAACTATTCCACTAATGTATTGAAAGGTTTTGTTAAAGAACTCTTAACAAGGATAGAAGATGTTGAAAGGAAAGTAGATATGAGAAAAAAATCTACTCAGGAATCTATTGAAGAACTCTCTGAAAAATGTGATAAACTTCATATAGCCCCCAAAGACAAACCGATTCCTGTTTTTTCTCTATTCAAGAGATTTGTAAATATTCAGCATCCTGTTAAACCTCTTGATAGATTTCCTTCTCTCTTCCCTAAAGAAATGGCCGAAGAAATATGAGCCAATGACTATCTCCTCACTGTTTAAGGAAGTAGAGCAACCTGAAAGCTCAGAAACACATTTGTTCCCTATCTATGAGCCTCTCCAAAGTCAATATTATAGGTATCCAGCCCCTGATCTCAGTGGAAAATGGAAACTTCCATAAACACATAACTTCCATCCTGAATCACACAGAGAATGGAATATTGACAATCTGAGTGTTGCTCAGATTCGACAAAGGATAGATCTTATGTTTACAGAATACAAGCTCATGTGCCTAATGGAAAAAAATGAAATAGAAGCTTGTAAATCTATTGTTCAGTGCCTTACTGGAACTTTGTTGAGATGGTGGGAAACAGAGTCATCACCAACAATAGTGGCAAAAATGGAAAATGAAATCTTGAAAGATGAAGCGGGAGATATCGTTAATAATGCTGATGGAGATCCACAAAGCAATATGATTGGGGCACTAACTTCATTCATTTTAGAACATTAGTGTGGAAGAGAACTTGAACTTGCCAATAAGCATGAGATAATTCTCATGAATGTTAAATGTAATAAAATTTTTCATTATGAATATTTTCATAGAGATTGGATTTAGAGAATATATGAGGTTAAAGATAGCAAAAATATATTGTGGAAAAAAATCTACTTAGCAGCATTGCCTTCAAAATTTGTAGATTATCTAAGACAACAAGATGCTTTTCAATTACCTTTTGAATCCTTTACTTAAGGAGAAATATACAACATCATAACAAAAGTTCTAGTAAGTTTATGCACTAGTATGAAAGTTAATAAATCTTTGCAAAAGATGTCAAGATTACCAGACAACAAATCCGTTTGTAACAAGTATGGTCTTTCTATAGACGACCCCATAGTAAAAAGAAGAAAAGCTAAAAAGAAGGCCAAGAAAGAAAAAAGACAAGAATACAGAAAATATCCATAGAGGAAAAGAAAAGGGACCAAGAAAGGATACTATAGATATGTGCCAAAAACACATTACTATGAACCCAAGGATATTCATCTGCAGACACATAAGAAAGATCAGTGGAATAAATTGATTTGTTGGCTCTATGGCCAAACTGGACATACCTCCACTCGTTGTCCTTTATCAGAAGAATCTAAGAGAAACAGAGGAAAGAAATCATTTGAAGTTGCAAAGAAGAAAAGGATAGCAAAAACAGAAGGCATGGTACCAACCCTATGTTATAAATGTGGTTCTGAGAATCAAAATTCTGATAATTGTCCAAACATATCATTTAAAGAATAGATACAACAACGAAAACTTTGTTCAACATCTGAATCCTCTAAAAGTTATTCTTCAGAATGCTCTAATGAAGAATTAAACATGCACATGAAGGAATGTGACTGCACTGATTCAGACAACTGTCAGTGTGAATCAAGCACTGAATTAGAAATCTCATCTGATGAAGTCTATGTTTCTTAGCCAAAGGAGAAGGTTCTCATGGCACAAACCATGGACGATACAGAAACAAAGCTACTTGCCCATATCAGAACATTAGGAGAAGGAGAAATGAAGGAAAAGTTACTAGAAACTTTTCTAAGCACAATGCACAAAAATCAGGGGAGTAGTAGCAAGACTGCCTCTAAAACTAAACCAAAGGCATTATTCATAGATGCATCATTTGAAAGAAATACAAGATCTTTCCAAAGAAGCCAACAGAACTCTAAGACTAGAGCCCTCACATTAGGAGAAGTCAACCAAGAGATTCATCATCTCAAAAAAGAGTTTGTCTCTCTAAAAGAACAGGTCTCTGAGTTAGAAAAAGGGAAGAAAACCGAGGATGCATATGATGAATACTAGACTAACCCAAATATTGAAATATTTGAAGGAAAAAAGTATGATACTATAGGATTGACCAACATGAGAGTAATGCATATCGAGTATCAACAACATCATGTTATGCTAGATATATGTATAAATGGTGAATGTTTTCGCTAAGAACACTTATTGACTCCGGGGAAGATGTCAATATTCTGAATTCAAAAATAGTACCTGCAAAGTACTGGGTGAAATCCTTTAGACAAATGATTGGGTTAGGAAACATAGATCTAATGTATGAAGTCCCTTAGGACTCTATTTGCTTTAAAGAGCATTGCATCAAATTAAAATTTGTTGTTGTAGACATTCCTGTTGACTATATTTTGGGGAGTGTATTTTTTATAGCTGTGGAGCCACATGGATCAGCCAGATTGAAAAATGGCAAGGCTGGTTATTTTATATCTATACCAAGCTCAGATGGAAAATTACAAACAATCAAGTTACCCTTTGTCTCTACTCCCAGGGTGTCTACTATGGTACAAGCAATGCAGCAGATCGAAAAGGCTCAAGGAGCTAAAGACCACCATAAAGATAGGAGACTATCTTTAGACTCCTATAATTAAACAAAGGATCTCAACTCTGAGATCACAGATAGAAAAATAATGCTGTGCTGAAGAACCAAATGCGTTTTGGCATAGAAAACAAAACTGTGTAAAATTTCCCTACAAAGATAAGTATGAAGGGAAACCCTACAAGGGCACAACAATCCCTATGAACAAAGAATATATAGATCTCTGTCAAAAATAATACAAAGCCTCTAGGAAAGAAGATTGATTACATAATCCAGCAGTCCTTGGAACTGCTATGGTTTTTATGTTAATAAACATTCAGAACAGTTAAGAGGTATCCCAAGACTGGTCATAAAATATAAACCTGTGAATACTATCCTCTCATATGATACTTACCCCATTCCTCATAAAGGAAATCTTTTAGCAAGAATAACAAGGGCTAAAGTAATTTCTAAATTTGATATGAAATTAGGATTATGGCAGGTGGCAATTAATGAATATGATAAGTTTAAGATTGCTTTCAATGTCCCAACAGGACACTATGAATGGAACGCCATGCCTTTCGGACTAAAGCATGAACCCTCCAAATTCCAGAAGGTCATGGATAATATTTTCAAGCCATATTTTGATTGGTTACTAGTATACATTGATGATATACTTATATTTTCTAAAAACTTCCATGATCACTTTAAACATATCTAGAAATTTGTACAACTTGTCAAAACCAATGGATTGGTTCTTAGCAAGAAAAAGATTGAATTATTTCAGACAAGTATCAAGTTTTTTGGTCATACAATTAAAAATGGGCATATCACTCTGCAAAAACATGCTCTAGAATTTGCTGATAAATTTCTAGATATTATCACTGACAAAACTCAATTACAGAGATTCTTGGGATGTTTAAACTATGTAAGCATATTTTACAAAGATTGCACCAAAGATAGATTATTACTCAACAGAAGACTGAAAAAACATCCAGAACCTTGGTCTCAAGCCCACACTGAAGCTGTCAGAAGAATTAAAATGAAGGTAAAAACTCTTCCTATTCTTCATATTGCTGATGAAGATTCTTTCAAAATTGTTGAAACAGATGCCAACAATGAAGGGTGGGGAGGAATTTTGAAGCAAAAGAAATAAGGAAAAGAACAAATAGTTCAGTTTGTCTCAGGGACTTGGAGCCTACTTGAGAAAAGCTATTCTACTATAGAAAAAGAGGTCAAAGCAGCATGGAACTACATTGATAAATTTGATATCCACCTGATACACACAAAGTTTCTCTTAAGAAAAAATGCCTCTGCACTAAAGAAAGTCCTTAGTAAAGCTATCAAGAAAGTAGGAAAAGCTAAGTTTGCAAGGTGGCAGGCTCTATTTGCAAATTTCAACTTTGAAGTTGAACACATCAAAGACAAAAATAATTGTTTCCCTGACTTCCTAAGCAGAGAATATTCAAATCAAAAAGACACTGCCATGGTGAAAGTAACAGAATGGGACCCTTCCCAACATACAAAGACTCTGAGAAGTATTTCTGAAACACAGAACTGGGAAGAATATTGTTCCAAATGGAAACCAACATGGCAGCGAAGAAACACAAAAGTTCTCAATGCAAATTTGCAACCTCATTCAGATATTCAACACTTAGTATCTGAAAGGAAAGTCTACCCCAAAGGTAGCAAATGGATACACGACATTGTGTATCAGAGGAGTATGATGGCCGCACATTTGGCTGAAGAATCCCTACGCCAAAACTTCAGAGATATCATTGTGATCTGGACAGAAGGAAGCAACCAGAGGAGAATCTTCTACAAATATCTTTCCATAAATCGGACTAGATGGACAGGATGGTACAACATGCCAGAAATGTGGCCATAGGGTAATCCAAGCATTATCTTCCCGGATACCATTTACAACTTTTCAAACTAGAAAAATTTGTGATGGGACATCATGAATGTAGATGGAAAAAAAGAAACTCACAACACAAGAGTGAAATTTGGGGCCACAGGGACCACATAAAGACAACGACAAGGTGAATGGCTTCAAGAATGGTGGAACGATTTCGGCCTCAAAAATACTGTTATGGATTCTCTTTTCTTCCAGCATGACTTTCAATATTAATGTGAAACTTTTGGATTTTTAACTGAATGTTGGCATTCTCCATGTAAAACTGTTGGAGATGTCAATAATTATCAAGATAGTCAAATCCTTGGATATTTTATGAAAAGACACCATGAATGGCTAGTCATGACTAAGATTAAACACCAAATCGTCTTAAGAAAGCCTATGATTATATGAAGAATTTATACAAAGGCTTGGGATTCTTCTAGATATTCTCAATTAAGATTTCCAGGGGCCATGCCCCTGGGGGACTAATGGTTCTCGTGGGCTTGTATTTAAAACTTCCACAGTGTAATAATGATGTCTAGTCACAAGACTAAATGTGACCAGTTTTCTCGTGGGATTTTCTGTTTAAAAGTATCGACTATGTAAAAGTTATTTACAACACAATGTTTTCCGTGGAATTTGTTCAAATCTTCCACAGTGTAACTTAGTACGAAGATTTTTTAGTCATGAGACTCGGAGCACTTCTCTGACTTTTGATGAGCTTTGAGCCACATCTCTTTGACTGAGAAATATAGTACTGAGTCTGTTTGCCTGACTGTCAGATGTTTGTCCCCTCATTTTCCTATATAAGGAAGGAGTAAGGCTCATTCTGGGCATTCGGATTATGAGTGTGATTTTGGTTATGTTTTTGAGTTTTCCATCTCTTTAGAGTCAGATCTGAGAAGCTTGCGCATCAGAGTGAGAGCTCTGGTGAGAACCTAAAGTGGCTAGATTCTTAGGTTTTTGAAGTCTGTATGTTCTCGGAAGAATTCAAGTTCTAATACAGAGTCTGTGAAAGGCCTGGAAGCCTTCAGATAACTTCTTGCTTGACAAGTTGCAACAACTGATAAATGCCTAAACAATCTATCTCTAGAAAGGATCTTCAGAAATTCTCTCTGAATTTGTAAAGAAACTTTTGCATAAATATATGAGTATCCATTTTCTGAGCATGATACATTCCGCTTGACTACATTTTTTTTTCATGTGTTAAAACTGTCTATTGAGGTAGTATCTGTGAGACAAGAGGTTCGCTTGAGGTTCTTCGAGGTTCCAAAGGTTCGTGTACTCACACAACCTCCTGCCTTTAACAGACTGGTGTTCAGCGAACGTCTTGTCTTTTTTCTTTCTTGGCCTTCTTTTTAGCTTTTCTTCTTTTTACTATGGGGTCATCTATAGCAAGACCATACTTGTTACAGATGGATTTGTTGTCTGGTAATCTTGACATCTTCTCCAGAGATTTATTAACTTTCATACTAGTGCATAAACTTACCAGAACTTTTGTTATGATGCTTTATATTTATCCCCAAGTAAAGGATTCAAAAGGAAACTGAAAAACATCTTATTGTCTTAGATAATCTACAAATTTTGAAGGAAATGCTACTAAGTAGATTTGTTTCCACAAGATATTTTTGCTATCTTTAACCTCATATATTCTCTAAATCCAGTCTCTATGAAAATCTTCATAATGAGACATTTTATTACATTTAATATTCATGAGAATTATCTCATGCTTATTGGCAAGTTCAAGTTCTCCTCCACACCAATGTTCTAAAATGAATGAAGTTAGTTCCCCAATCATATTACTTTGTGGATCTCCATCAGCATTATGAAAGCTATCTCTCACTTCATCTTTCAATATTTCATTTTCCATTTCTGCCACTATTACTGGTGATGACTTTATTTCCCACAATCTCAACAAAGTTCTAGTAAAACACTGAACAATATATTTACAAGCTTCTATTTCATTTTTTCCTCTTAGGCACATGAGCATGTATTCTGTAAACATAAGATCTATCCTTTGTCGAATCTGAGCAACACTCAGATTGTCATTATTCCATTCTCTATGTGATTCAGGATTGAAGTTATGTGTTTTTGGAAGTTTCCTTTTTCCACTGAGATCAGGTGCTGAATACCTGGTATATTGACTTTAGAGAGGCTCATAGATAGGGAACAAATGTGGTTCTGAGCTTTCAGGTTGCTCTACTTCCTTAAACAATGAGGAGGTAGTCATTGGCTCATATTTTTCTTTGACGATTTCTTTAGGGAAGAGAGAAGGAAATCTATCAACAGGCTTAACAGGATGTTGAATATTTACAGATCTCTTGAATAGAGAAAAAACAAGAATCGGTTTGTCTTTGGGGGCTATATGAAGTTTATCAAAATTTTCAGACAGTTCTTCAATAGATTCCTGAGTAGATTGTTTTCCCATATCTACTTTCCTTTCAACATCTTCTATCCTTGTTAAGGATTCTTTAACAAAACCTTTCAATACAGTAGTGGAATAGTTCACATCATTTAGAGTTCTGTTAATACTATTTACAGAGACTTGTATACTGTCAAAATCTTTTTTAACTTCAATAGACTTTGCACAATTCATTTCTAGCCCTTTAACTGTTGTATTTGTCTAGTTTATCTGTTCACTGGCTTTCTGTATCCTACCATCAATGCCAAGGGCACTGTCATCTTTTATGACCAGTGGAATGGCTTTAGCACTATTATGTGCTTCTCCTAATACAATTCCTTTGTAAGAAGGGAAAGTGGTAGGAGTTTCAATTTTACTGCCATCTAGGGCAGTCCAAGAATGTTTTACTGAGGATGATTCAACATCTTCCTTCCATAATCGAAAAGAACTTGTGCATTTTTGGTTTTGGCGGATTTTTACAATCGAAAGGCACAAAGCTGTCAAATCCGGATTGAGTGATTATTTCATCAAGTTGTTCCAGATATCCTAGACCATAGCGAGGCATACCAGTAGGACGCATTTTGCTAAACATGTCTTTGAGGGAGAGGTCTTCATTTTCCAAAGATGGAAGCTCATGAATCATTAATACGTGATCGGTATCAAGAGGGAAAGGTATTTTAGAACACTTAGGCTTTGGACACGAGTGACAGAAGTTGTAGGAGGAGATACTCCTGTCCTTGGATGGTGATTAAGATATAATTATAAAAATAGTAATAATATTACAAAAACAAATATAATAATAAGTATTAATATCAATATCAATATTAATTAATTTATATTTATTATATTTATTTATATAATTCATATTAATTTACATTAATTATTTTATATTAATTAATTATATTAATGTGGTTGTGCTAGTTATAATTATAAGCATGCTTAGAAACCTAACATATTGATATAATAAACTCAAGGAATTAATACTAAAAACCCAAGGGAATAATATTAAACTCAAGTGATTAATATTATAAACCCTATGTATATAAACCTTAAGATAAATAATATAAACCCTAAAATAGACATAGTTGATCATGGTTTACCATGGTTTATTTTCATATTGAGACAATCTTAGTCACAATCCAACGTTGGACCATGGTTGACTATGGTTGATGTTCATTTTGAGACAATCTTTGTCACAATGATACCTTGGACCATTGTTGAGCATGGTTGAGCATGGTTGATTTTCATATTGAGACAACCTTTGTCACAATGTGACATTGGACCATGGTTCACCATCATTTTAAACCCAAGGGATTTAAATTAAACCCTAGCATTAATATCATAAACCTTATGAATAATATTATACCCTAGGAATATGAACTCTTAGATTAATAAAGCTAAGGGAATAATTCTAATACCCCAAATATTATACATCTAAGGGAGAAATATTAAACACAACCCTAAAATAAACATGATTGACCATGGTTAATTTTCATATTGAGAAAATCTTTTTCGAAATGTGACGTTGGACCATGGTTGAGTATGATTGATTTTCATTTGAGATGATTTTTGTCACAATGTGATGTTGGACCATGGTTGATTTTCATATTGAGAAAATTTGTGTCACAATATGATGTAGGACCATGGTTGACCATGATTATAAACCCAAGGGATTTATATTAAAATCAAGGATTTAATATGATAAACCCTATGAATAATATTACATCCTAACAATACGAACCCACTATATTAATAAACCCAAGGGATTGGTATTATAAAGCAAAGGGAATAATATTAAACCCAAGGGATTAATATTATAAACCCAAGGGATTAATATTATAAACCCAAGGGATTAATATTATAAACCCAAGGTATATAAACACTAAGATAAATATTATAAACCCTCAAATGAACATGGTTGACAATGATTCATTTTCATGTTGAGACAATATTTGTCACAATGTGACGTTGGACCATGGTTGACATAGTTAAGCATGATTGATTTTCATATTGAGGCAATATTTGTCTCAATGCAACAATAGAACATCATTGACCATCGTTGACCATGGTTTACCATGGTTGATTTTCATATTGACATAAGCTTTGACACAATGTGACATTGGACCATTGTTGACCATGGTTGACCATAGTTGATTTTCATATTAAGACAATATTTGCCACAAGGAAATGTTGGACCATGGTTGATTTTCATTTTGAAACAATCTTTGTTACAATGTGACATTAGACCATGGTTGACCATGATTTATTTACATATTTAGACAATCTTTGTAACAATGTGACATTGAACCATGGTTCACCATGGTTGACCATCATTATAAATTCAAGGGATTTATATTAAACCCTAGGATTAATATTATAAATCTTATGAATAATATTATACCCGAGGAATATGAACCCTTACATTAATAAACCCAATATATTGATACTATAAACACTATGAATAATATTTCACCCTCGGAATATGAACCCTTAGATTAATAGACCCAATAGATTGATATTATAAACCCAAGGGACCAATACTACAAAACCAAGGCATTAATATTATAAACCCTAGGTATATAAAACCTAAGATAAATACTATAAACCCTAAAATAAATGTTGGACCATGGTTGACCATGGATGAGCATGATTTATTTTCATATCGATAAAATCTTTGCCATAATGCGATAATGGACTATGGTTTATTTTCATATTGAGACAAGCTTTGTCACAATGTGACATTGGACCATGGTTGACCATGGTTGATTTTCATATTGAGACAATCTTTGTCATAATGTAACATTGGACAATGGTTGACCATGGTTGATTTTCATTTTGAAACAATCTTTGTCACAATGCAATGTTTAACCATGTTTGACCATAATTATAAACCCAAGGGATTAATTCTAAAACCCCAAGGTATTATAAACCTATGGTAATACTATTAAACCACATAAACCAAGGTATACAAACCCTAAGATAATTATTATAAACCCTAAAATAAACATGGTTGACCATGGTTCATTTTCATATTGAGAAAATATTTGGCGAAATGCGATGTTGGACCATGGTTGAGCATGATTGATTTTCACATTGAGACAATCTTTGTCACAACTCGATGTTGGTCCATGGTCAATTTTCATATTGAGAAAATATTTTTCACAATGTGATGTAGGACCATGGTTGACCATGATTATAAACCCAAGGATCAATATTATAAACCTTATAAATAATATGACATCTAGGAATATGAACCTTACATTAATAAATCTAACATATTGATAACCATATGAATAATATTACACCCTAGGAATATGAATCCTTATATTAATAGACCGAACAAATTGATATTATAAACCCAAGGGATTAATACTAAAAACCCAAGGGATTAATTCTAAAACTCCAAGGTAATAATATTAAACCCATAAACCCAAGGTTTACAAACGCTAAGATAATTATTATAAACACTAAAATAAATATGGTTGACCATAGTTCATTTTCATATTAAGAAAATATTTGTCGAAATGTGGCATCGACCATGGTTGACCATGGTTGAGCATGATTGAATTTGACATCAAGACAATCTTTGTCACAATGCGATGTTGGTCCTTGGTTGATTTTCATATTCAAAGAATTTTTGTCACAATGTGATGTAGGGCCATGGTTGACCATGATTATAAACCGAAGGGAATTATACTAAACTCAAGGATCAATATTATAAACCCTATGAATAATATTACATGCTAGGAATAAGAACCCTTACATTAGTAAACCCAACAAATTGGTATTATAAACCCTATGAATAATATTACACCCTTGGAATATGAACCCTTATATTAATAGATCGAACAAATTGAAATAATAAACCCAAGGGATTTAAAAACCAAAGGGATTAAAAAACAAAAGGGATTAATATTATAAACCCTAAGATAAATACTATAAACCCTAAAATAAACATGGTTGACCATGGTTTACCATGGTTGATTTTCATATAATACACTCTTTGTCACGATGCAATGTTGGACCATGGTTAATTTTCATATTGAGACAATCTTTGTCACAACACAACATTGGACCACAGTTGACTATGGCTGACCATGGTTGATTTTCATATTGAGACAATCTTTGTCACAATGCGACATTGGACAATGGTTGATTTTCATTTTAAGACAATATTTCTCACAATGAAACGTTGGACCATGGTTGATTTTTATAGTAAGACAATCTTTGTCACAATGTGACATTAGACATGATACAATTAAAAGGATGGTGAGAAATATATGGGTCTACGAGGGAAAAAGCTTATAGTGTAGCTATAAAAAGGGAAAAAATATAATTAAAAATAGGTAACAAAGTTTATGTTTACAAGGTTCTTTTTATATTATGCAATTAGTTTTGAATATTATATATTTTTCTTCCATTGAAAAGGAATACATATTTACTTGAGATTCACAAGGTTTACATAGGGTTGATATATATATTAAACTTTCATTTTCATATTTAAAAAATAGAATTAAATGGCTAGTTGCTAAGAAAGAATAATGTTAACTATTATTTGTAGATAGATAAATTTAGTGGAACATATAATTTTGATATTTTAATTAAAAAAAACTTAAGAGTTTGGGAAAGGTAGATATCCTTCGGTATGAACATTTTCATCAAAGAAACATTTGATTAAATTTCGTAAATAGACATCCCTTGCTCATCACTCCTTAGTCAATGAAACATTTATATAAATTTGGTGAAATAGATACCCCTTGATACTAACACCTTAGTTTGTGTTTTGGTTAAGGCTCCACATTCACCAATAAAAAGTCTTAAGTTTCATTCTCTAATCAGTCTTGTTATACCATGACAACCATGCATATAAGATTAAAATATTAAATATGTGGGTACCTTTTCAAGCACCTTGATTTTGTGTTTTGGCTAACATATATAGAAAATGCTTGAAATCCACCAAATAGTGTTGCTATATCATGGCAACAACAACTTTGTATAAAGATAAAGAGTTAATTGTCACGATTCCAAATCCATAATCTCAACAAATCTTTTTTTATAAGAAGTCTATAAGATGTACACTCAAGGATCTAATTTCTTATTTATATTGGCCTTATGTATTGTTTGACATGAACATCAAATTTTATGAGGATCATATCCACTCGAACAAAGCTTTAATATTCATTACTATTTCAAAATTTCAATAGATAGAACAATAACCCACTTCCCAAATTATGGTGTCTCTTGTTTGACTGAAGTAGCAACTAATAGTATTAGGAGTAGAATGTGTTCTTCTCGAAAACTTGTCATCAATATGTGCAAGGGAGTGGTGAGATCAATTCACTACATCTAATCAAAGACTTTTAAGTAATTCAACTATGTGGAATTAAAGAAAGATGAAATGACACACCAACTTTTCATATATATGGAAGTTGTTAAACATGACCAAAGCCTTAAGTGGAAACAACTAATTCTTATATTTTTGTTAATTAACATGATTTTAAGATTTTTAGTAATTTAAATTAATATTATAAAATATATAATATAAAAAATTAAGAAGAAATTTTGTTTAAGACAAACTCAAACTTTGCTTTGAAAATATAATATTATTTTTGTTTAATTAAAATTTTATTTAAAAACTCACCTATAAATTGAGCTGCAATTTCTATTAACATAAATTTTCCAAAAATAATTTAAAATTTTATTTCACTATTTTTAATACAATTTACCATATAATTTGCTTTGCCAAATGGCATGTGAAGCAAGCACAGACCAATATAATATAAAAAATTAAGAAGAAATTTTGTTTAAATACAAACTCAAACTTTGCTTTGAAAATATAATATTATTTTTGTTTAATTAAAACTTTATATGAAAACTCACGTATAAATTGAGCTATAATTTCTATTAATATAAATTTAAAATTTTATTTCACTGTTATAATACAATTTACCATATAATTTTTTATTTGCTTTGCCAAATGGCATGTGAAGCAAGCAGAGACCAATGCTCAAAAGCAACATTGAGCAAAAATAATCTAGTGGTAACCTTGGTTTATTCCTTTTGAATGGTGAAATTGGAGTGTATGAATTAGGGAGTGGATTTTGGAAGAGAGGTATAATTATTATTATTATCTAATTTTAAGATTATAGTTAAGGCATACATCAATTTGATGTATAAAATTTATTTCTTTGTGGGACCTCCACCTAGTGATTTAAATCCACTTAGTGATTTAAATACTAAGTCTATGAAATAATAGATATTCTACCCCTAATTTTAAACCCATGACCAATAATATACTTAACTAAGTCTCTGTGTCCATGACAAACAACTGATAAAGAATCGCACTGGAAAAGATATTAGTGCAACAATAAAGCAATAATCAAATGCCTCCATGGAGGATAGATTTTTCTTAGTAACTATATCCAATACCCGAAGAGGCAACAGTAGAAATATGATGAGCTCTATATATTTTCAAGCCACAACGTAGGCCCTAGACGGAGTGGGCGATCACATCGAGGCGCCCGCAAACATGTCCTCCATGGTGTGTATAAAAAACAATATGGACTAGTGATCATGGAAGATGGGGAGGTGAGGTGAGGTGAGGTTGAAGTGGTGGTGACGAATATTTCTTTATTTAAATATTCGTTTATTGATTTTTAATGCACAGGAGCAGAGATCGTGGCTGTGGAAGGGTTGTTCAGACGAAGAATATTCTCGTCATCAAATCTGCTCCATTCAAAAACAAATATAACAAGTGAGGGTACCCCGAGGTTGAAATAAATACACCTACAGCCAACAAGGGCAGTTTTACAACATGTTCTCCTTCATATATAACATCATGCATCTCACACTTTTTAAAAGATAAGCCTACTTTATGTTGTTGTCAATGTCAAATCATAACATACTATTACCCAAGTTTCATATGTGAATGCACATATTAGTTTGATAAAGATAGGTAGTTTTTAGGTTTAGTAATTGTTTTTGTTTTTTTTTTTAACTTGTGGGTAAGGTTTAGTAATTCTATTAATTCAGGATAGAATTATATAGCATATAATATTTGGTTATTGTGTTCTTGTTATTGGTCAGCTTGACATGAAATTAAATCAATAATATAGGTTCAAAATTTTTAAGTTGTGGAAATTTCTTTTCATTAAGATTTAGATAAATAAAGAGCAATAGTTTGCACCCAATAATGCTAGATTACATAATAGAGAATATCGACATAAGAAAAAGCAATCAAGTAAAATAGCCCAAAATTGAAAGTACCTTGCATGAGAATTACGGTGGTGGATCGTTGCTCGCAGAAGCTTGTACGTCTTCATATTTATCATGTGAAAATGTGATGTTAGTCAATTGCAAAACAAGAACCACAATACTATAAGTACCATTGCTCATCTGACCCTTATTTGTGCAGTTTAGTGTAATTACCATGATTTCTTTCTCAATTGAGTTATTAATGTGTTGATGTAAGTGCATATTGACTCACATAATGAAGCGGTGAGGGTGATACATTCTTCCACAAATCCCTTGTGAAGCAATGTGCTTGTAATAGCAAATGAGAGGTGATGGCTTGAATCGGATTATTAAAATGGTGCTTGTAACCTCGTAATCAATCTTGCATGTCATCCTCTAGATATAAAGAGCGTTAGGTGGCAGCATGAGTTAGAAGTGAGATCACTTGGGGGTGGGGGGGTGTTAGGAAGATCCCCTCTCATTATCATCGTTCGTGCGGGTTAGGTCCTGTAATGAAAGATTATAACATGTGGATCAAAGTAAGAGTGGGATATTATGATCCCAGGCCAAGTCAAGCGACATTGTCCTCATACTCACTCCAAAATTCATGAGCTTATCAACTATTTTATTTCCTTCCCGAAAAATGTGAGTGAGCATGGGAGAATGAGTGCAAGATAGGAGTGAGGCTACCTTCACTATTCTTGCTTCCAATTTCCAACTTTGAGAGACTTTAGAGGGATTTGTGCCACATTGAATTTTCTTGAAGATAGAAATTATCAGTTGTTATGCAACCAACTCACAAAATAGAAGAAAGAGATAGATCAACGACTTCAAAATTAGTCTCTTCGAGGGGGAAACCTCCTTTATATTACATAAAATGAACAATTCTTGGATGATACAAATGATAAGGCCTCCTTTCTATATATAGGAGTCTACGGGTCACAATATAATCAAAGTCGACATAACAATAATAATGTAAGGGCATAACAATAACAATAGTGGGCTTTTATGGGGCACAATAATAACAATATGGGGACAAGATGGGCATAACAATAACAATAAGGGGTACAATGAAATTAATAATAAGGGAATACACTAGTATTATAGGGACCTAACATGCCCCTCTCCTTCAAAAAAATGTTGTCCTCAACACTTGAGTAGTTATGGATGCTTCTGTATAAAGTTCTCATCCTCCCATGTGGAATCTTCAGCAGGTAAGTTCTTCCACTTGATGAGATACTCTGAAATTGATCAATTTCGTAGCTGTCGAGTTCTTGTTTCTGTGGCTACTTCAGGTTCCAATATGATTTTTCCTTCCTCGTCAAGTTCTGGCAATATTATTTGAAGTGGGAGCTTGTCACCTATAACCTTCTTTAAGCATGAAACATGGAACACTAGGTGCACTCCGGAAGATGTAGGAAGTTCCAATTTGTATGCCATAGTACCAATCTTTTGCAACACCTTGTACGAACCATAATACTTTGGTGATAATTTATTATCCTTCTTAGCTTGTTTGAGGGACATTTTTTTGCATGGTTGTAGCCGTAGAAATACTCAGTCACCTACATCAAAACTTCTTTTGCTGCAATGTTGATTTGTCTGTTGTTTCATTCTATTCTGCGCCAAAGTGAGGTTATCCTTTAAGAGTTGGAGAAATTTTTGTTGATGCTCGATGTGATCTTCCATTGCTTGAACCTTAGAATTTTCTATTAAATATGATGTGATGGATGGTGGATGATATCCATAAAGCGCCATAAATGGGGTCATTTTTGCTGCAGTATGGAAGGAAGTGTTATACCACCATTCAACGAGAGGCAACCATTTGACCCATTGTGTCTGTTTACCAGATACAAATCAACGAACATATCCTTTTAAACATTTGTTCACTATCTCAGTTTTCCCATTAGATTGAGGATGATAAGATGAGCTATGAGCTAACTGAGTACCCAGACAAGAAAATAATTTTGTCCAAAAATTTCTAGTGAAAATAGGATCTCTGCCACGTACAATAATCTTTGGGTTTCCATGTAGCTTTTGAATTGTTTCCATAAATGTAGTAGCAACTGTACTAGCTCTAAATGGATGAGATAATGCACAAAAGTGTGCATAATTGGTAAGTCTATCAACTACCACCATGATGACACTCTTTCCTTCGGACTTGGATAAACCTGTGATAAAATCCATTGAAACCTTCTCCCAATGTTGACTTGGAATGGATAAAGGTTGTAATAGACCTGGGGTCATAATTGTCTCAACTTTATTTTTTTGGCAAACCAAACATTCTGCCACAAAATTTTGAATATCAGATTTAAGGCCATCCCAAAAAAATTCCTTCTTAACCCTGTGTTAAGTTTTTAAAAATCCTGAATGCCTTCCTAAGGGAGATGTGTGCAATTCCAGAAGAATCTTTTGTTTGAGTTGGGAATTCTTACAGAGGTATACGAGATCTTTGTACCATAACGAATCATTTTTCCAGTTAAATGTATCAAATGTACTGGGATCTTGCTGTAAATTTTGAATGAGTGCCCACACTTCTTCTTCATTCTTCCATTCATCCCTTGCTTTGTTTATCCGATCTAGTTGGATAATAGAAATGGAACAAAGCAATTCCCCACATCCTCATCCTTTCTTGAGAGTGCATCTACAACAACATTTTTCTTCCATTTTTTGTAGATGATTTCAAAGCTATAACTCAACATCTTTGTGACCCAGTTTTGCTGCTCTTTTGAAGATAATCTTTGTTCTAAAAAGTATTTAAGACTATCATGATCTGTTTTTACCTTGAAGTGTCTTCCCATTATGTAAGGTCGCCATTTCTTAAGTGCATGTAGTATTGCCAACATTTCCTTCTCATAAATAGCTTTGTGTAAATATTTTCCTTTGATTGGAAAACTTTCGAAAGAAATGGGTCTTTCTTCTTGCATTAAAACAACACCAATTCCATTTCGTAAGGCATCACATTCCAAAATAAAGGTTTTTGTGAATTCTGGCATAGCTAAGACCGGTGCTTGGCACATTGCCTCTTTAAGATGTTCAAAGGTCTTCATTGCTTCTAGGGTCCAAGAAAATGCATCTTTCTTCAGTAATGTTGTTAGGTTCTCCCATAATTCTTAACAAACTTGTGATAATACCTCGTCAACTCGACAAATCCTCACAGATTCTTTATGGATGTGAGGATTTTCCATTTCTTAATGGCTTTGGTTTTTCTAGGGTCTACCTTAACACCTTCATGAGATACAATATAACCTAAATATTCCACATCTTGTACTTCAAAGAAACATTTGGAGGTTTTTGCATATAATTGTTTCTCTTCCAATAGTTTGAGCACTCTGTCAACATATTGAACATGATCCTTCCAAGACTTGCTATAGATTAGTATATCATCAAAAAATACTAAGACAAATTTTCTAAGGAAGGGTTTGAAAATAGAATTCATCAAACCTTGAAATATATAAGGTGCATTGGTAAGGCCAAAAGGCATGACCAAAAATTCATAATGAACCTCATGAGTTCTAAATGCTTTTTTCGGAATGTCTTCAGTCTTCATTTTAATTTGATGATATCCTGAACGAAGGTCTAACATGGTGAAGTAAATTTCTCCATGCAATTCATCCAATAATTCATCAATGGCATGAATGATAAATTTATCTTTAATACTGAGCTTGTTGAGCTCCGTATAATCCGGACACATGCACCATGATCCATCCTTCTTGTGCACCAATACTACTAGAGCAGAGAAAGAACTTTGACTAGGTTGAATTATACTAGCCTCTAGCATTTCTGAAATCATACATTCAATTTCACTCTTTTGGGCTTAGGGATATCTATAAGGCCTGACGTTTGGAGGAATACTTCCTGGAATCAAATGAATAGCATGATCATGTCCACGAATAGGTGGGAGGCCTTTGGGAGTCTCAAATACCCTATAAATGATTGTCCAAGAATTTTTGGAGATCTACAGAAATAGATGATTCCATTGTGGGAACCTATAGCGAACATAATTGTGCAATTATGGCTCATAGTTCTTTCTTTAGAAGCTTTGTCATGTCATTAGCGCTGATTATCTTTCCTAGTTTCCCTGTGATACCCCTTAATTCAACTTCTTTTCCTTTTGATTTTTTTTTCAAGAAAAGTTCTTGAAAATTAAAAGTTATGGTACCCAAATATTGTAGCCATTGGAATCCTAGTACAACATTAGCACCACCAATTGGAATGGAAAGCATTGGACTATTCAACAAATATTCTCCCATGGATACCTTGATATTATGGCACTTTCAAGAGCAATTTATGGTTCCCCCATTTGCAACCATCACTTGACAATATGGTGTTGGATATAGGAAGCAATTCAATTCCTTGGCTATCTTATAATGAATAAAATTATGGGTACTGCCCGAATCAATCAACACTATTACCTTTTTCTTCTTGATATATCCTTCTATCTTAATAGTTTGAGGAGTGGTAATTCCAATCAATGCATTACAAGATATGGTCAGATTCATTCCTTCTTTCTCTAGGGTTTGTTCTTGGTGTGTATCCTGTTCTTTTGATGTTTCTTGTTCCTTTTAATCCTCCTCTTCACAATCTATCTAAAATAATTTCATCTCATTACACTTATGACCTTTAGTGTATTTTCTACCATAACTGTAACAAAGACCTTTTTCTCTTTTTTCTTCCAATTGTTGTGGTGTCAACCTTGTAGGTTGTCGAAGACTAGGGGCAACAACACTTCCATCTTTATAGTTGCGAGTGGTAGGCTTCCTTGTTGCCATAATTTTTTTTTTCATTTTTTCTTGCCAACCTGAATGCCTTCTCCAATGAATCAGGTTCCCAAAGGCGAACCTCATGTTGGATGTTATCCTTTAAATTCCCTATGAACACATCAATCCTATGCTCATCTGGAATATATTTTACCCTTACATTCAATTTTTAGAAGTCCTCAATGTGCTCCACCATTGAACCCTTTTGTTTGAGATTTATCAATTGGCTAAAAAAGGTGTTTCCTTTTGTATCCTCATAATGTGCTATCATTTCTTCCGTAAAAATTTCCCAAGTGACAATTTGTTTATGAGAAAAAAAGTCATCGATACCATGCAAACTGATTGGGTTCCAAATATAAAGTTGAAATGCATACCTTTTGTGTGTTGCACATTATGGAGATCAAAATATTGCTCCATCTGTAGTATCCATGTTTCAGGATCCTTGCCGTCAAACTTCCTCATATCGATCTTTGGAGCATGGTGGGTATTCAATCCAACATTAGAGTTATGAAATCATTACTAATGTTTCTTTTATTCTCTTCATGAGTTTCTTTTACTACCCTTTTTCCATTAGTAAGCATTTCTTGTAGCAACTTTGTCAAATCCATCTTCAAATCTTCCATGTTGCCTTTAAGTTTTGCTTCTGTACCATCCATCTTAGCTTCCATGCCATCGATCTTATCTGCCATTCCATTATTTAAACCATCCATATTATCTTCCATGCCATCCATGTTATCTTCCATTCCATTCTTTAAACCATCCATCTTAGCTTCAGTTACCTTTTGTGAGAGCGAAATTTGTTGCACTTGGTCTCGTAATTTTGATATATCATGTTGCATTTCTTCCTCTTCTTCATGTGTCATAGTAGATATTTCAGGTTTCTTACTAGGTGTTTCCATTTTATTTCTTCAGATCATCAATGAATGATAATTATGCTTCACAATGCCCTTTGAATCACTTCAAATTACTTTCTCAAACAAGATTTATGCAAATTAAAAAAATAAAACTACACATTTTTTTTTTGTATGAGCTTGATCTCGAAATGACTTTAACTATGTAATTGTGGATCCTCCAATTCTGAAACTTCGGCCTGTCATATTCCTCTAGTTCTTCTTTCCAACCCCTCAAGTTTGATTGCAATTAGATTCTCGAAGAAAGCATTATGCCCAATCTCCCGCGATGACCTAATTGTAGACTCGTTCAATAGAGTGAACTTATATGACGTGCCACGTGTCACTTTTTCGACCATAGGTTCTCAAAATGATACCCAACAAACTAAATTTCATCCAATTTCTGTCACCCTTTATGGAATTGCAATTAGATTCTCAGAGAGAAAGTTATGACAATTTTCCCAAGATGACCAGTTTGAGATCAAATTTGGGAGCCTGCAAAAACCCTAACTTCCTCAGTTCATAACTCGGAAACTATAATAGGACAAGATCTGAAATTTGTTCATGTGGTTCATCACGATTTCGTATTAAATGGGTTTTAATGTTGGATTCTAAAGTGTCTTAAAACAATAGTTATAACAAAAATTCCACAATGACCTGTTTGAAGGAGCAAAACCCTAGAATCCAAAGCTCTAATACCAATTGTTATGCAACCAGCGCACAAAATAGAAGAAAGAGATAGATCAACGTCTTCAAAAGTAGCCTCTTCGAGGGGGCAACCTCATTTACATTACATAAAATGAACAATTCTTGGATGATACAAATGATAAGACCCCCTTTCTATATATAGGAGGATAAGGGGTCACAATATAATCATAGCCGACATAACAATAATAATGTAAGGGCAAAACAATAACAATAAGGGGTACAATGAAAATAATAATAAGGGAATACACTAGTATTATAGGGACCTAACATCAGTTGAGAATATCCTTCAATTATGAGCTTGTGGTACTAGTTACAAATTGCAATTGAAATTCCTTGCTACATGGCCCATAACTTTGCATCATTGTTAGAGGTATAGCCAATTTCTCCTGCATAAATATGCAAAATTTGACCTAAAAAATTTCTCAAGGCTCCTCCATAGTTGGCTTGACCTGGGTTTCCCTTCAAGGCCTTGTTAAAGTTGAGTTTTATGAAATCTTGGGGAGGCAGGGACCAGATTGTTGGGTTGGATGGAAAGGAATTGCAACTAATAACAACTAGTGGGGAGGGGTTTGGCCAAAGTTGCAAGAATCCATTTTTCCTAATTGTTGAAGTTCCAATATTGCATTGACCAAGGGATAATGCATATAGTTTCTTTAAGCTTGTTGAGCATGGCTTACCATAAAAAATCGAGTGAGGAGGCTACACCCTGTAATATTAACCAATTTTTCTCATTCTAGATTTCTCATAGGAGGAAGCTAGGAATGAGCTTCCAAGATCCATCGATGATTGGATTTTGAAAGGGGACATTTCTCCAATTTTCAAGAGAATAAGTAACTTTGGTGATGACTTAGTCTATTTGGAAAAAAATTGCAGCAACATAGTCTAAAATATTGGAGGAAAAAGAAAAACTATCGAGGAAATGTTTAATGTCCTCATGATTGGAATATCAAAGCTGATAGATAGAGGGACCTTGAAACCCCCGATTTTGTAGTTTGTCACAAGTAAAACTTTTGCTCCATAAGAGGATCCATAAAAAGAATGTTACCTTTGGTCAATGCTTGAGTTTCTAGAGTTTAGGCTAGATGTCACGATCTTCAGTGCATTGACTTTAAGTGATAAGGCTACATGGTTAATGAATACTAAAGTTTCCCGAGGGTAGTACCCCCATCTCAAAATATTTTCTAGGATCTCGATTTTCAAATTTTCTTTTAGCTAGTTCTCTAGAGAATTGAGTTGCTTCTTGATAGGAAAAGGAGTTATGCCGCTTAGAACAATTGTGCCACTCTTACCAAGGAGAATGTGAGGAGTGCAAGTCCCAATGATGAGAAACCTAGGTATAATATTGCAAGATGAGGTTATCTTTAACAATCTAAAGATGAACATTAGTTGAGAGGGTTTGGCCACTAATTCCAGGAGTCCTCCCAGAAAAATGTAGTGTTTCCATTGTGAATTTCCCCAAAAGTATGATCTTGCACCAACTGTTTATTTTTCCATGCAAAATTCCAAATATGAGATCTTGTTATGCTTCCATCCATTCAAAGGATTTTTGGGGGGCATATTTCTTCTTCCAAGTTTGACTCTATTGGGCATTTGGGAATTTGAGCCATCTCCCCCGATTTTTAGCACTAAGAGCTTGGCTTAAGTTATTAGGGTCTCGAAGTGAGTACACCTTTTTCTTTGGGCTAACAAAGTTTATCCCATGTGAATAGAGCCCATTTCTGTTCCCTTTTGGTGTCACCCCAAAGAAAGGCATGTTGAATATTTTTGAGATTTAATAATTGTTTTTGGAACTTCCATGGTTGAAATAAGGTAAGCTGGGAGGGATTGTAGAACATATCTAAGATGGGTAAGGTGGCTAACAATGTTGAGAGATTTGAAGGTCCAGCTAGAGAGATTTGATTCAAATTTCGAAGGAGATCTTCCCAAACTTTTTTTGTTAAAGGGTTAATGCTTAAAGGGCCACATGTGTATTTAGATGGAAGGGAGCTCAAGTGAATATCAATGAGTCAAGAAATATTGGATTGGACCACAAGAGGGGTATTGAATAAGAAATGTTGAGCTTTGGATAAGTTTATAGACATTCCTAAAGCTTCAATGAAGGATTACAAATTATTCATGAAAAAGGTAGCTTATTTAATTGAGTGAGTACCCATAAGAAGTGTTGTGTTAGCAAATCTTCGATGTGTAGAATGCTACAAAGGCGTGACCAGGGGTAGACCTTGAAGTTGTCCTTGAGATATAACATGCTTAATACTTCACCCTAGGCCTTCCACCATGAGAAGAAAGATATAGGGGGAGATGGGGTCACCTTTTCTATTTCCACACAAGGGAGCGAAGGTGGAGGGGGGAGATCCATTGATGAGAATATAAAAGATATATTTAGAGATGAGAGCCATTACCCAATGAATCCTTTTTTTGTGAAATCCAAAAGATGTTAAAACATGAAAAATGAATTTCCAGTTGAGCTTATCAAAGGCTTTGGACATATCCAATTTAATGAGCATGCCTAGGCACTTGAGGGAGTGAAGAGAATGGATGTGCTCATGGGCAAGGATAATGCTATCTTGAATTTGGTGGCCTTCCACATAACTAGTTTGTTCGAGGGAACAAGGGAGGGAAGGAGGGGCTTCAATCAATTGGAAATGACTTTAGATATGATTTTATAGATGACGTTGCAAAGAGTGATGGGGTGGAAGTCAGAGAGTGAAGCAACTTTAGAGGATTTAGGAATGAGGGAAATGAACATAGAATCCAACACAGAAAGGATGGAGAAATAGCAACGAGAATCCTCAACCACCTTCCAAACATAATGACCTAGGATTTTATCGTAGGCTTGGTAGAATTATGTTGTGTATCCATTAGGGCCTAAGGATTTCCCCTTGGGAATTTCCATGGTAGCAGTTTCAACTTGTTGAAAAGTAATTTCTTTTAAAAGAAGAGCATTTTGTTCCTACGAAACCAATTAGGAATACTTTTGGTGATTTCTCGAATAAAATGTCTTTGATAAGGGGTAGATTCTAAGAGAATATTTTTGTAGTCGTCTATGATCTTAGTCGTAATATCTTCATGGTCCTCCAGTTTTTGATTGAGTTATTTTAGATGCTTAGGATGTGATTTTTTTGCTTGTGGTTAATCCCGGATTTATGAAAAAATTTGGTATTGTTCCCCTTCTTTGAGCCGTGATATATGTGAGTTTTGTCTCCAGAGAATTTCTTCTTGAGTTAGTCATTCTTCAAGCCTTTGTTGAATGAATGCTTATTTAGAAGTTAATTTTTCAGAGAAACCTTTCATTATTATGGCCCATTGTATGTTGGCCATGTCCTATTTTAGTTGCTTCTTGTCCTTAAGGATGTTTCCAAAGCTTCTGAGATCCCAATCTTTTAGATTTTTTTTTAATAGCTTGAATCATTGCTAAAAATAGAACATAACAATGCTAGAAATAGAGGCCGAGACATTCCACCAATATTCTACATTGGAGAGGAAATCATGGTGTCTTAGCTAGAAAGCCTCAAATCAAAATGGTTTATTTTTGGGTGAACTTGACTCGTTAAAAGAAAGAATAATTGGCTAATGATCAGAGCCATGACTAGGAAGAATTGAGGCTTCAAAATTGATGTTAGAAAGAAGTATAGATTTAGAAATGGGGAATCGATCAAGTCTTGAGGAAACTTTTGAGGAGCCTCCTCTTCCATTATTCCAAGTGTAGAGACCATTAATAGTGGAAAGGTCCACAAGGCTGAAGTTATTAATAAAATCATTAAATAGGGATATTTCTTCATCCAATCTCTGAATTCCTCCTCTCTTCTCATGGAGATTGTGAAGGAGATTGAAGTCTCCCCCTAATATCCAGTGATGATCATCAATCAACTTATAATTTGCATGCAGATGATGAATGAAGAGTATTTTATTAACAAAGGAATTGGGACCATAGACATTTGAAATCATACCATATTGAAAAGAGCCAATAGGTTGGAAGAAAGCAGTGAGAATTCTTGGAAAAGAGAATGAATGTTTGAGGGAAATAGTGAGGGGGTTTTATACTATAGCCAGACCACTCAAGGCACCCTGAGCACTTTGGGTTAGATGATTACCATTTTTCCATATGTGTTGAAGCATGTGAGAAAGGGCATAATAACATCACTTGGTTTCTTGGATTAGAAGGATGTCAGGGTTTTCCATAAGAATTTTATGTTTTAGGAGCCTTTTCTTGGATTTACCATTAAGGCCTTGATAATTCCATGAAAAAAAATTAATCATTGGGAAGGGTTGGTGTTTTGGAAGATGATATGCATTAGGGCTACCCACCCAATATTGACAAGGTAATCTCCGAAGTCTTGAATGAGTTGACAATCAGTTTTTCAACCTCTTTTATTTGCTTATTTTAAGGTATTCAAATGATATTTAGGAGCATTTCTCTTGACACCATGGGAAGAGGAAGGAAGAAAAGGGGGAAAAGAGTACTTGGATTTTAAACATATTGGAGAATTAAGTCTTGATGCTTGAGATAGGCTCTGGTGATAATTTGGACTTGCTCTTTTGGGATTAATGCTGGGTCTTTGTTCTTCCATTCTTATGCCAATTCTTCGAGTTCGATATCCTAAATCTCCATGTCCTTGATCTCATCCACTTTTGAGGGTTCATGATCTTCATGATCCATTTCAGTGTCATCTTGAGGAAGATTTATTGAGGGAATTTGAATTATCATATCAAAGGATTGAGGGTTTAATTATGCTGTTTGATTCTCTTATGTTATTTTCGTTGCTTTTCTCCTCCTTCCAACCCCTCATCTAGAATTCGCTGGAGAAGTGTATATCTATTCTTGCTTTGATATGCTAGGTTATTGATGTCTCATGTGGATTTTTTTGTGATTTTACGTCAATTGTGTTGGTTGTGTTTTATATTCTTTCCATGACTAGTCGCACGTGCGGGGGGGGATATTACCCCCCCCCCATGTTCATTGCAGCTGCCATAGTAGGGGGGTCACAGGGGGGGTACAACCCCCCTTGTCATTGGGTTTCAGGGGGCGGCAACCCCCTTGCATGGGGTTCAGGGCAGTGCCCTGGGAAAATGTTTTTGGACCCTATATTAGGTGGGCAGACCTATCTATGGTTTTGTTCATGGGTTTTGCACATGGTTTTGGGCATGATGGTTTTCCACCCATAGTATTTTGTAGATCCAGTCAAGATAACTATGGTTATGTTCTCTTCTGTGATTAAAGGATTGAGGTTTATGAATGCTTAGACATGTATGTATATGTATTGTAACATTGAAAGGAACATAATAAAAAATCAATCTGGTAGTCTCGGTTTTGGGATCTAGAGGAAAATATATATGTATTTATTTTGTGTTTCTTGCCATTTTATATTTTATTTTTTTAAGAATTCGTTTGGAGATAATTTCTATACAAGGTTTTTATTTGGTATCAGAGCTATTTCAGCTTCAAGGGTACACCTTTACTCTTGAGGGGTTTTGCTTGGGCTTGTGGTAGACCCTATTTAGTGGGAGATTTGTGGGATCGATTCTTGTGGTGAAATAAGATGGTGAGCAGTGGAAAGATAAATACTGAGAAATTTAATGGTCAGAGTTTTGAGTTGTGGAAACTCAATATGGAGGATTTGCTGGTAGATAAATATCAGTGGATCATAGTAGATCCGGGTACTAACCAACAAAATATTAGCAGAAGACTGGGTGAAGATGGGTCAGAAGGAAAAGAGCACAATATAGATGTGTATCTCAGATTTAGTATTGTTGAATGTACCATGGGAAACTACGTGAAGGACTTGTGGGCCAAGTTAGAGACTTTGTACCATATATTTCTCTAGTGAACAAATTGTTCCTACGGAAAAAAGTTGTATAACCTGAGGATGAAGGATGGAGACTTGGTGACAGAGCATCTAAATTCCTTACATACCGTGGTAAGCGAATTGTTATCTCTTGATATTAAAATTTCAGATGAATATAAGTGCATCGATTTGCTGTGTTCTCTACCAAATTCGTGGGATATCCTAGTTGTTGCAATAGGTAGCAATACAACTACCTTGAAGTTTGATCAAATAGTCTCATCCTTGATGTCAAAGGAGATGAGATGGAAAAACACAGAGAGCCAGAATGGAGATTCCTTGTCTATATGAGGATGGTCCCAAAATAGAAACAAAAATAATTCCTTGAGTGGGAGATCTAAATCTCCAAGAAAACCCATAAAGGTGTGATGGAAATATGGAAAGGAAGGGCACTTCAAAAAGGAATGTAGATATAAAACTCTTGAGAAAGGAAAGGGATTTGATGATGCTCCTTTTGTTGAGGCGAAAACCACCTCAGATGAAGGTGGGATGTGTACTTGGCTTCTTATTCAAGTACACATATAGATCACGAGGCATGGTTGATTGACTCAGGTGCATTCTTTCACTTCACTCCCCATAGGGAGTGGTTCTGTGAGTATGAGAAATATGAAGGTGGTGATGTCTTCTTAGGGGATGATAGGAAGGCTAGAATCATTGGATGCAAAAAAGTCAAGTTGAAGTTGCAAGGTGGAGGGATTATAACACTTCCGGGTGTTTTTCATATTCATACACTGGCTTGAAATATGATTTCTATAAGCAAGACGGATGATGCAGGTGTAAAAATAGTGTTCAAGAAATATACCTACAAGATGGTTTGGGGAGCATCGGTATTGATGTGGGGAGTTCAGATTGGAACTTGTAGAAGCTTCTGGGTAGTGCTGTTATTGATGGGTGCAACAGTTTCGTGGTTCCTGAAAGCGGAGTAGCAAATCTAGTGGTCTCTGGAGAAAATACCATGCTATGGCATCAAAGGCTTGGTCATATTGGAGAGAAGGGCCTTCGAATACCTCATGGTAATGGCATTGTAGAAGGTATGTATAATTTCTCTTTAGATTTTGATTTTTGTGAACATTGTGTATATGGGAAGCAGAATCAGGTGAGTTTCCCCTCTAGTGCTAAGAGGGCGAAAGGGATAGTAGAGCTTGTGCACAGTGATGTGTTTGGACCCGTGTTGGGTCCATCACTGGGTAAGTCAATGTAATTTGTATCATTTATAGATGACTTCTCAAGGAATACATGAATATATTTCCTTAGGAAGAAATTTGAAGTCTTTGATAGGTTTAAATAATTTAAGGCTCTGGTGGAAACCAGACAGAGAAAAAGATAAAGGTGTCGAGGGAAAATAATGGTGGAGAGTTCTGAAAGCATGAATTTGAAGAGTTCTATAAGAAGTGTGGCATAACATGGAAAAATACTACTCCATACACACCTCAACAAAATGAATTTATAAAAGATACACGGATTGAGGGTTTAATTATGTTGTTTGATTCTCTATGGTATCCTAAAGATACATATCTTACTCTTCATGCTTATACAAATGCTAATTGGGCAGGAAATGCGGATGATCGAAAGAGTACTAGTGGAGGAGAATTCTATATGGGTTCACGGTTGGTGGCTTGGTTCAACAAGAAACAAAGTTCAATTTCCTTATCTACAGCTGAAGAAAAATATGTGGTTGCCGCATCTTGCTTCAGACAACTACTTTGGATGATGCAAACATTGTAAGACATTTAGATCACATGTACTCCACCCATCTCCATTCAATGTGATAATACAAGTGCCACAAGCATTTCAAAAAATCCAGTCATGCACTCCAAGACCAAGCACATACCCATTAAGTACCATTTTCTACGAGAACAAGTGCTTGAACAAAAGGTTAAATTGGAGTATGTTCCATCCAAAGAATAGGTTGCTAATATATTCACTAAACCGCTTCCCAGAGAAACATTTGAATATCTCAGACAAAAGCTTGGAGTAGTTGCTGCATCATCCTACTGTTAAATCCAGTTTTCATAGGAAGGTTATTATGCGTGGGTTTCATGAAGTATAGTCGCATGTACACGTGAGTTTCTATGGCCGAATGAGCGTATATGTTTTTCTGACAAAAAAATAGTGGATCAAACTCTGATGTGGGTGCTCTGTCTGATATTGATGATTACAGTCTGACGATGTGTTTTTTTCATTGATTTTTATCTGACTGACAAAGATGCCTTGATGAATGACTTGTTGACAATACACAAGTAGCACATGTTTAGGGGGAGCGTTAACCTTCACACACATTCTACATTGTTGGCATCATGGTTGCTGAGTTCAGCTATGAATTCAGCTACTTATTTTATTTATTGCATAAGTCATGTAAAGATCTAGGGTGTGATATGACTTCTTCTATCATGGTCTATATTTGAATGAGTCCTATTGGATATATGATGTAACTTGTATCCCCATTTTACATGGGATGGATGATGTAATAATTGTTGTATTTTTGTGGTGTATAAACAATTGATATATCCCCACTTGGTTGGGTGGATGAGTCAAATATGGTATGTCCCCACTTGGTTGGGTGATTGATGTATGTATGAGTCATTGGTCATAGGGAGGTCATACTCACTTAGTTGAATTATAGATTCATATTACTATTTTGAACCATATCTCTGCAAACCTGGAATGTACTCAATGGGAGCATGGACAACATAGTGTATATCAAAGGGGGAGAATAGCTTGGTCTGCCCTTTGCCCTTGATGTCAAAGGGGGAGAGTATTTTGGTGTTTCTTTTTATCTCTAATAGTTTCTACAACTTGCAGTAACCAACAACAGCATGGGTGCCATCAATTCCAAAGGGGGAGATTGTTGGCATTATGATAAAAGTGTTGTCCTTGATGGAAAATCAATCACAAGTTAGTTCCATTTTGATGAAAGGCAACCCACAATGTAACAGGTCCATTTAGATGTAACAGGCCATTGGTACAGAAGAACAGTAAGATGGAACTAAAATCTACTAATCAGAATGAAGAAGTTGAAGGTAAAGGATGGTGAAAAGCATTTTAAGATGTATACATGGGTCCACTTAGTCAAAAAAACGTATACACACTGGTTCACAAAACAAAAAGAGTGTATACGTATACACACACTTTCACAATAAAAAAAGCGCGTATATGTTGGAAAATCAAGGAAATTCAAGAGGAGACAATACCAGGGGTCAACACCATGGTATTAGCCCACAATATTGAGCAGAGTGACTATTTGATCCCGTCCAAGAATACCACGGGTCCTAAGTGGTTTTGGTCCGAGGTATTGAGAAAGGCCTAAAACTATATAAGGAGGAGAAGATCATAAGGCCATAGTGTGCAAGTGAAAAGGGTTTCTAAGGAATACTTCTATTTGAAGCATATTTTATGTTGCAGGGGCTATGTTGGTGATTTGATTTGAAATATTGTGTGAATCTTGAATTCAATGTTGGATCGGGATCATGAGACCTGAAATGACTTATCATTGAATGATATGATATTGGTTGGGATAGATCTGATTGTGTACACCTGCGTTATTCTCTAAATATCATGATTTGGGTTTGTCTGAAGTCCAGAATAGCAACGAAGTTATGAGTTAATATTTGCAGATCTGTACATTGGTTCGTCTCGATAAAAGCGCGTGTACACGTAGGTTCTACTCTTCCAAGTAGCCTATACAAAATAAAAGCCTTTTCTTCATGTTTGACTAATCTATCTGATCATATCCATTGTTTTACTGTTGTCTATCAATGAAGTCTTCTTAGATCTAAATGTAAAATTGAGTGCATAAGGAGTTTGATATCTGATTGATTGATTATATAAGTGAGAAAGGTAATCTCTGCTACTTCCTGTGTAAAGATCTGTAAATTGACAGTAGATGTTGAATATATTGCTAGTTGGTACAGACATGATTCATAAGTTTTATGTTTCAGTAGTTTCCAAGGTATATGCAGGTTTGATTAAAGGAAGTAGCGTATACACGCAAGTTGGGTTTAGTAAAGTAGCGTATACATTCTGATGCATGATTTTTGAGGTTGCAATGAGTTCTGAATGATGATGTAGGTTTCTGGGTTCAACACATTGTTCTGGTGATAGTGATATGATTGTTTAGATTAACTAATTGTTGGTTGATGCAGTTTGAGTTTCAAGTTTCTGATGGGTCCAATGTGAAAATTTGATGAAATGAGGCCTTCATGTATATTTTTGTGTGTCAGGAGCATCTAGTCTAAAAATTTATGAAACGTGGTCCCTGGAAGAAGAGAGAAGATCATAGCCTTTTGTAGGCCAACACCTACGTACTAGTAAACATATTGGATAGTACAAGAGCTACGGGGTTGTAGCTTCCTTCTAGTAGAAACTGGAAAATGAGAGAAGGTTGTAGCCTTCTGCAGGTGGATGTCTGTGTATTGTTATGAGTCTGCACTAGTACAAGATTGTACAAATATTTTCTTATTATTAAAAGAAGACAGAGACGACAACAACAGGTGGTTTTCACCCACATTGGGTTTCCACCTTAAATATTGGTGTTCATGTGTGTTTCCTATGTGTGATGGTTTATTCTGTTTTTACTACACTATTTAATAAGTTACTTTACATTGATTAAAGATCAACATATTATAAATTGACTAAATCATAAGTTCTCTGGGTATATGTTGGTTTCTATCATCATAGCAGCGTGTACATGCTAGTTCACTTCACAGAAGTAGCGTATATAAATCTGTTTGGGAAATGAAAATTTATTGATCTGATAATATTGATTCACCCCCCTCTTAGTATTATTTCCCACATGACATATCAGACATTATAGAACAACTCATACCTACAGAGTTAAATCCAGAATGCATGGAACAAGCCACAACTAATCGGATCATGGAAACACAGATCAAGAACACTCGAAAACAAAGGATCCAACTATATCAAGTTGTCAAAGTAGGGGAACTCCTTTACCAGGGCAAGTGGCTCACTACGGACCAAGTTCGGCAGAAGTTTCCTCATCTCATGGAGTAACTCAACATAATGGGGACCATTGCTTCCTAAGGCGGTAGGAATTATCCAAGTGGATATTGGTGACCAACCATCTATTCCACTTGGACCCCCACCATTTTTTCTTTCAGTTTTTCAGTTTCCTTAATTGTAGCACAAGTTACTATTTTTGCCAGTTTTTTAGGTCCTGAACTTCTAGAGCCATTTTGAGGCCCTAAATGATGTCTTTTGGGAAAATCATCAGCAAAGAATATGAAATTTTAACTTGGTATTTGCTATTAGAAGTTGTAGTCCTTGGATAGATATTTCTAACGAGGTATCATATGTGTCAAACGAAGATCGTATGCCAAAGTTATGACCCTGGGAAGTTGATGTACCAATTTACCCAACGGGGCCCATAGTTTGGCGTTTCACCTCCTAGGGTTATGTTTTTGGATGTTTGGGGTTTTCCATTACTTCTCAATAATAAATAGGCCCTCAAGCCTCATTTTAACATAGTTCAAAGGCATGTAGCTGCCACATCTCTTCTCAGAGATAAGCTACCATCACCCGAGCTAGTCTTATTTCCATTATGTTTGTAAGCATATTTCAGTATTATATATTACTGAAATGAAGTGTTATTTTTGTTGCATATTTTTATTTATGGTTATATCTGTAATTTTTTGCATTCTTGTTTAAATTCAAATAAAGTAATTGACCATTGGATAGAAGTAGAGGCAGTGCAATAATGGTATTGACAATAGTGACACCAAGGTTATTAACAATAGTGGTTGGATAATGATCAAAGTAGTGGATGTGTAGTGGAGTGATTAAGAGTAGTGCCTAAATAGTGTAATATATCTTATCTTAAGGGTGGTAGGGTGGTATAAGGCGAAGATTGAATTCTCGTCTAGGGTGGTGCCTGAGAACACTTCAGGGTGGCAGGGTGGTGCTAGGGTTGGTTGGTGCTTGTGCATCAAGTTGATGCTTGCAGGGTGTCGGTGAATCCTTTCAGTTGGAAGTGACACAAATAGGGGGTTCATGCCTCCTTTCAATAAGTGTTGGTAAATCAAGGAGTTAGAGATTCCTCCATTTTTGGGCCTGTAAATCAAGAGGTTGGTGCCTCCTTCTAATTGATGGTAGAGAATATTGGAAGTTGGTGCTTCTTGTTGATGTAATAAATATATGAAAAGTGTTCCGTGGTTTTCTCTTGTTTGGGTTTCCATGCAAAAATATCTTGTGTACTATGTGTGATGTTGTGCATGACTGAATGGTAATGTTAATCATTAATGTTTACATGATATTATTGAAATAGTAAAAAGTTCCTAATACCGATTCACCCCACTCTTAGTATTGGTGAATATTCTAACATCTTGTAACACCCCTTAATGAGCTAAGTTAGAAATGACATATTTTTATAGCATCCTTCCCCTACTTTTAACATCTTTTCTCTTACCTAGACCTTGTATCAATTCATTATTATGTGATATTTAGATTTAATATGTTTCCATTGCATTTATGTAATATTTTACCTAAATTTCCCCGGATGCGGGTGATTTGAATTTCATTTAGTGTGATGGGACTGGGGTGGGCGAAGCAGCGAAGCCACCTGCCAGCCATGATCATCAGACAAAAGGCCATGTGGGAGGAGGAGCGCCTGCAGGTGGGTGTCATTAAGGGTAAAGGAATGTCTGGAACCAGCATTAATATGCCGTCCCGATTCACATGCGACGATGGCTATCATTCTTCGGCTCCAATGAATTCCATAGTTATGGCGGGAGAGTATCGAGGTGGTGGGAACTGTTTATTAGCCGGCTTCAACCATGGCTATATGCTGTTTTGTTTCATACTTTTTTGGATGGTTGCGGGTTCTGCAGGTGCAGGGGCTTCATGGGGGTCGAGCTCTGGTATTTATCAACGGCCCTCTCGTAAGGTGGTGGTCGCACAAACACAAACCAGCGTGCTCTCTTCACGTGGTATTCCCCCTGCTGTTCGTGGTGACTATTTTAATGCTGATGCAATGCCGAGGCCCTGCCAGAGAATGCTCATCCGCAGAGGCTCAGGACGTGGCAGCCCTTAACGCCCGTCCTCTGGGTCTGTTGCCATGAGTCAGGATCCTCGACCTCAAAGTAGAAATGAGGGCATTCTGAGGCCCAGTCAATTCCTCGACCCAAGCTCTCTAGGCTCCTCGAATTCGCCCTTCTTTGGCTTTGCTATCTTTACTTTCAATTTCTCCCTTAATCGCCCTCGGATCACGGCTCATGTCTCTGTCCTCTTTCTAGAGGAAGCCCAAGATGAGGGTGATTCCAGTGCTCCAATGCCACTCACAGAGGATGAACAGGATGTGGGTGACCCCAATACTCCGAGGCCAATTGCTGATTTGCAGCTCGGGATGGTTCCGCCGGCCAGCGCTGTCAATGATAATCCAATGGCTCCTGCTCCTCCAGACATGCAAGATAATGCAGCGGCCCAAGCTCAGGACCTGAATGAAGGGGGTTGGTGCAGGATCGTGGAGGAGTCACCTGATGAGTAATCCAGATTTGCAGTTGCTTAACCAGTTTTTGCGGCCCAGTTGAAAAGGTTTTTTGGCTCAATGTGTCAAAGTCTGTCTCTGTTACTGTGTCGAGATCAATTTCTAGTTTCTGTTATGTTTGCATGTTGTTTGTGTTCATCTGGATCCCCTGCGTGGGAAATATCGTCCAATTTCTCAGTTTTGGACAATGTTTGGCTCAAACGACCCTACTCTCAAGCTAGTTGGTTCACCATGCTCAGCTTGTTGTAATTTTACTCTTTTACTGTGAATAATAGTTTAGACTTACTTAGCCAAAAAAAAATATTTAGCCTGAATTTATGGTTAAACATTAGAAAGAGATCATATATTGTATTTATCTTTGAGTTAAATTTGCAAAGACGATGTGCTAGATATGTTGTTGTGCATGTTGTAATGTTGCCACAAGGTGTATCTTGGTTGCAATTGTTGCAACTCCACAAATAGTGTTGTTTAACTCTAGTTGCACTCTAGTTGCTACACATTGCTGCAACTTTGCAACATTGTTCAACATTGTTGCAACTTTGATTATGTTACAACAATTTTGGTAGTTTTCAAGCAGTTTACTTGCAACATGAATTTTAGGAAAATGAAGATGAATTTGAAAAGTCTAAAACATGGGTTTTGCGTAGAATGAGCCGAATAGAGTATGTGGGAGCATATTTATAAAAACAAACATAGTTTGATAGATACGATTGTTTTCTAAAGACGTAAAACCCATATTTTACTGTTACGACCATTTTATAAACTTTTCAACTTCAATAGAAATGATTTAGCCACTGCATCAACATTCTTATTTTACTAACAATCAAACAAATCATAACTACTTGTGTATTAAATAAGAAACAATGCAAGGCAAATTGGTTGCAAAAATCTATCCATTTAAAGGATTAAGTTAGCAATGTTGTAACAATTTATTTTTATAAGTTATTCCTATATGTTTAAAGATAACATGATGTCAATGTGCAGGGGGGGACACTTGGAGCAATGTCTAAATGATAATGAATTAATTCATTATTGATATCTATATCTATATATATCTATTTTTTTTTAATTGTAGTTTTATGAATTTCATAGTGTGTGATTTAATGTTGTAATTTTCCTTTGCATTAATTTCTTTTAATTAATTCCTGTCATCAATGAAGTTACCGTTGATATAAAATAACATCAAAATTCTATTCTATGGGGGCAAGACCCACTCCAATAGAACAATGTACTGCATAATTTAGATGGATTCTTTAATTCCTCTTTGTATATATATATATATATATATATATATACATATTTTTTTAAATGCTTGTATTTTGGATTGCATTGCAATCATGTTGTTGAATAAATGTGCTCAACGCAATGATTACATTTGTTGGTCAGAGTAGAGAAAATGATCATCTTGGCAATGATTAATCATTTCTTTTTGCGTGTGTGATTTACTTTCTACACATGTGAATTTACTTTCCTTCAACCCTGAATTTAATTTCCTACAAGTGTGATCTTTATTTTACTATGAAGTGTGTATTTGATTACAAGTGCAATTTGGACTTCAAAGTCTGTAGAACCTTTCCTAATCTTGTGATTTGTTTGTATTCCCTCCATAAAAGTAATCATTGATGCTAAAAATATAAACCAAACCAATGAAAGTAGAAAGTGTGATATGCATATAAAGTTCATGGTAACTCAGAAGTGCCATGCCAACCCTAAGTTGGAAATTAAATGCAGTCTCCTAGTTGTCTTTCTGAGAAGTTAGAGAAGTAATTAAAATGCTTGTAATTTTTGGCATCGTTTCCAGGGATTTACCAAAGGCACATTTTTCTTGAAATGGTTTGAATTCCACGCTTTTTCACGCATAAGATATTTTTTTCTTTTGGAGTACATGATATATGTCATTTAGATACACTAATTGAATTGTTGATAATTTTTGTGGTGCAGTAAGAGCCACCCATAGTACTAACCTCTCTTTTGTAGGAAGGTTGGAAGTGTTGAAGAATCAAGGGCAATTAGGTGTAGCATGATTCTTCTTGACTTCATAACTATTTGTGGAGTATTTTTTACTTTTTCTTGTTAGACTAATCTTCTTCTTCTTCTTGTTAATGCATGTGTGTGTACTTCATCAAACTTCTACCAAAACATAAGAACAAGAACACAAGATGTTGGCTCTCTGCCAAGGGAAAAACCTCTCTTCTCTTTAGAGGAAAACCCTTTAGTAAGTTTATCTTATTGAAGATTCTTATTAACCAATTCCAAATGCTAAACCCTTGACTAGAATGTCCTCCAAGCACAAGTCAAGTCCTTCCTCCTATCTACACTTTGTTCCCCGACACTTAGTCTTCCTTCTTCCGGCACTTAGTCTTCCTTCTTCGTGCACTTCGTTCTTCTTTCAACTATTGGTAAACTTTGTTATACTTGCTCTATAAGAGACACTTATTCGTGGTATATGATGAGACTCCTTCCTTGTGATGATCCATTCCTTCCACTTGACCAAATGAGCTTCTTCGTTGAGGTGTAGGTACAGACTTGGTATGACAGTCCTGCAGCCCTAATTTCTCGCACGTGTGGGAAGTTTACTTAATGTTGTATGCCATTCTCTCCTTCACTTGAGTACCCTTATTCTATGCTTGAGTAGGAGGCCTTGTAGGCCTAGTTTTAACCCCAAATAATGAGAGATATTTGATAGTGAGTTGCTACTATCATAACCGCAGGGACAACCCTCCTTTTCTTGCACATGTGGTTGTAACTAGCCCTAGAACAAACTTCCAAGGCTCGATATTTATTCCTCCTTCTTCACTGCACTAGAGGCTCCATTCCTTCACTCTTTTCCACCCTTTTCTTGTCCAATCACTTCACAAATTTCAGAGGTACTTTCTTGATATTATGAGGGAGTGGACAACCTCTATATATAGAGGACTATCCCTCCGTTAGGCCAACTTGTAGGCCAACTTGACATATATAGCTCATATTGATTCTTTGGTGGCTTCACATGCCTAGAGGATACTTGAATTTGCTTGGAGGAAACTTTTTTTACTCTAATACATAAGTATATCTGTAGTAACATGCCCTTAAGGTCTTCAACATAATCTTTTGATTATTTGACTCACCTATAGCACTTTAACATGTGATAGACCTATTTCAATGAGATAGAAACTCATTGACATATATTATAAAAAGAATATTTATTTTCTTGAATAAATACAAATATCAAAAGTACATTTATAAAGATAGAACCTAGTTACATTTCCTTCAACACTTCCTCTTAACTAGGGAGGTATTCATACAACATTACAAGGTGCTTGACTATGTTTCAATCTTGAAGAATTCACATAAGAGAAACCGGATTGGAAATCCATCTGTTATAGAATCATAGTAACCAACATTGTTTCTACAACAAGGCCTTGACTGACAACTCTATCTCTCAATAGATTAGAGCACAATTTTGGCGAGACCAATGACTTATAGATGCCTTAGTCATTGTCTCTCAAGGTACACACCCACCTAGGTGTTCACTAAGTATGATATTCTAGGACTATTCTTGTCTTGGGTTCCCAGCCCTCAAAGAATATCGATCCTCCTTCCTACTCTTGTCTTGGATGCCCTACACATCCTCAAAGGGTATTAGATGACAGATAATTATCCAACCCCCTCCCATTCTTTCTTCCCAAGTGAAGACAAGAATGTTGTGTCTATCACTTCCTCTCAATTGAGGAAGAGATGCTCAAGTATCCTTTGACAGGGTACTTGTCCAAGTTCCTTTGTAATTGGGAACTTGTTATAACTCCCTCTTAGATAGGGACTTTTCCATTCATCAACAACTTCTTCTTTGTGGGTCTTCCATCTGCTTAATCTCCTTCCTTCCTTTGATGCCATGAAGTCTTTGTTCGAAATTCTTCTTGGTAGGGCACCATCCATCGATCAATTTCCTTCCTGGTTTGTTATGTCATTTCTTCCTTCATGGAAAGTGTCCTTTTTGTCATATATCAGGTTCTCTTTTCATTTGGTTATTCCTTGTCATCTTGTCTATGCTTAGGACTACTCTTCACATGGATTTTTATTTGTACTTACTTGTTCCCATGCTTAGTAGCCCTTCATGACTTCATCCTAATATTGCTTCAACATTAAATGGTGCTTTTGTTGGATGGCTTCTTCATCATGACATATTCGTAGAGTAGAATCAATTATCTGCACCTTTCATATCTCCAAGGCCTTCATAGGCATCAAGGGTCCTTTGATATTTTTCTTCCTTTGTCAGAGTTGTCATGCCTTCTTTCGGGAGATGTCTTCAAGGTATCTTTTTTGGATAAAAATTATTTGTGATCATGGTGTTCTTCATATGCTTGATCTCTTTCTTCATTTGCTTCTTCTTGGATAGATTGGTCAACCACCTTATTCTCCTTGTGGAAGCACTTCTTCATTGCTTTCTTCTAGTACTAGTCAACATTTCTTCTTTACTTGCTTCTTAGTCAACAATCTTATACTCCTTATGTGAGTATTTCCTTTTGTTAACCTTAATTACATTGTAGTACATGCCTTCGAGCATGTAATTGGTGAAAGAGATACTTTCATACTTGATCATGTCATTGAACTATTCCCATGACTCAATGATATACATATGTTAACATGACTAAACTTTGATGCATGCATACATCATCTTGATTCTTCTTTGATCATATTAGCTTTATTTGGTTGTCCTTGGTGTGGCACTTATTGTTTCATCTTAGCTTGCCTACATATCATACTTCTCTTGAATCCCATGAATGGGATTCCCAATGAGACATCTGCTTTTGTTTATGAATCTTCTTTTTAAGATTCCATCATAGGATATTGAAGACCCTTACACTGCACATGTTTCTTTCCTTTTGATGATGGAGGTCTTCTAAGATTCTTAATCATGATCAATTTTCTTTCATTGTGGATGAGGTCATATACTAGGTATGCTCCTTCTACATGAATATCTAGAGCTATATCTACCATGCTCCTATATTCTAGAAAATATTTCTAATCATGAATTTTTACTATTTATAAATGCTCATCTACATGAGTATTTTTAACTCTATGTACACCATGATTCTAGATTCTAGAAGATGTTTCTATCGAGGCAATTTTATTCTATTCCTACATGTTCCTATACTTCTCAAAACTTTGAAAGAACACTTTAAGTAAAGAACTAGACTTAGTCATGGTAGAGATATGGAGGACCTTCCTTCTTGTCTTCTTCTTTCATTTCTTGAGTCACATGGGCTTCTTCCCTTTTTCTTTTGATGTTGTTGTCCTTCTTTAGTTTAGGACAATTCCTTTTGTAGTGTCCATATTTTTATCAGCCAAAGCATTGGATTTTGGACATATATTTGTTGTTTGTTCTTCGTGGACCAAATTTGCCAAATTTTCCCTTTCTTTTGGCCATGGTAGCAAATGATTTCTCCTTTCATTCCACATCTTGCTTTTCTTTGAGTATTGTTTCCTTTGTCTTGAATAGATAACACATTTCACGTAGTGTGGTGGCTTCCTTCTTTGCATATATGATTGATGTGAAGTTGCCCCAATCCTCAGGTAGAACATTGAGTACTAAAGTTTTCATTTCCCTATCAAACATGACTTCCCCTAGCTCTTGAATTTGATCCCTCATCTCAGAGATCTTCATGAAATATGGAGCTATTCCTTCCTTTGATATATTCATTTTGTACAATTCATTTCGTAGAGATATCTCTTCTCCAGCTGTGGTTACCGAGAATAGCTCTATTAGTTTATCATAGATTTCTTTTGACGTTTCAAGTTTGGAGACATAAAGAATAAGATAGTATTTTATGGATTATATTAGAATCCTTTGAGCTCTTGTCTCATCCCTATTATACTTGGCTAAGGATTGATTTTTTCCCTTAGCAGGAATATTGATATTCCCCTTGATGTGTTCCAAAATTTCATTCTCCTTGAGAAGTAAATCAATCCTCTTATTCCATGCAAGAAAGTTATTGGTACCTACCAATTTGTTGCTTTCCTTACTAAAAGACATTGATGTATATTTAGAAGGAGACATATACTTACTTGATATATTTTGAGATGTAGTGGACTTGCTTTCTCCTTGAAGACTTGATGGCTTGCATCCCAGAGATCTTGATGTTCTTCAAATTTCTTTCTCCAAGTGGACTTTCTTGATGATGAGATTTGCTTGATGACTTGTAGCTTGATGTAGGTCCTTCTCTAATTTTCTCTTCTTGTAGGTGCCTTTATGTAAGGCTCTTATTCTTGCTTTGTATTCTTCCTTGATGAGTGATGGATGTAGACCTTCTTTTTCTTTGATGTGATTGGGACTTATTGGCTTGATGCTTCAACTTTTGTAGATATACTTTCTTAATGAGTGTTCTTGAGATGCCCTTTCCTTGATGTGTCACCTTAGCTCTAATACCATGTTGAAGAATCAAGGGAAATTAGAAGTGTGATTATTCTTGACTTGATAACAATTTGTGGATTATTTTTTACTTTTTCTTGTTAGCTTAATCTTCTTCTTATTATTATAATGCATGTGTGTGTACATCATAAAACTGCTACCAAAACATAAGAACAAGAACAGAAGTTGGCTCTCTGCTAGGGCCAAAACCTCTCTTCTCTTGAGAGGAAAACCCTTTAGTAAGTTTCTCTTATTGAAACTTCTTATTGATCAATGAAAAACCCTAGACCCTTGACTAGAATGTCCTCCAAGCACAAGTCGTGTCCTTCCTCCTTTCTGCACTTTGTTCCCCGACACTTCTTCTTCCTTCTTGTTGCACTTCATTCTTCTTTCAACTGTTGGTAAACCTTATTATACTTCCTCTAGAAGAGACACTTATTCTTGGCCTATGATGAGACTCCTTCCTTGTGATTATCCCTTCCTTCCTATTGACCAAATGAGCTTCTTCCTTAAGGTGTAGGTACAAACATGGTATGAATGTCCCACAACCCTAATTTCTCGGCCTTGTGGGAGGTTTACTTAATGTTGTAGGCCCTTCTCTCCTTCGCTTGAGTACCCTTATTCTACGCTTGAGTAGGAGGCCTTGTAGGCCTATTTTTAACCCCAAACAAGGAGATATATTTGACTGTGATTTGGTGTTGTCATAACCGCAGGGACAACCCTGCTTTTCTCACATGTGTGGCTATAACTAGTCCTAGAAAAAACTTTCAAGACTCGATATTTCTTCCTCGTTCTTCGTTGAAATAGAGGCTCCATTCCTTCGCTCTTTTCCACCCTTTTCTTGTCCCTTCACTTTTGATTTTTCAGAGGTACTTGCTTGTCGTTATGAGGGAGTGGACATCCTCTATATATAGAGGACTGTCCCTCCTTTAGGTTGACCTGTAGGCCGACTAGAAGACTTCAAGACGATTTGAGATATATAGTTCGGATTGCTTCTTTGGTGGTGTCACATGCTTGGAGGTGACTTCTTTGACTCTAATACATAAGTATACCTATATTAACATGCCCTTAAGGCCTTCAACATAATATTTTGACTATTTGGCTCACTTATAACACTTCAACATGTGCTAGACCTATTTCAATGAGAAAGAAACTCATTGACATATATTATAAAAATAATATTTCTTTCTTTGAACAAATAAAAATATCAAAAGTACATTTATGAATACCAAATCTAGTTACATTTCCTTCAACAGGAAGAAGGATATGAAAGCATCAATTAATGTAGAAGAGCCAAGGGAGTGTCAAATCCTTCAAGCTTGAACATGAATCGACTATCAAGGTATGTAATGTATTATTGATTTCATGAATTTGGTAGCTTTGCATATCACAATTTTTCTATTGGAAATTCTCTTCTCTCTTGACATTCTTCTTCTCCCTCCTCCCTCCCTCATTCCTTCTTCCATACTTTTATACCATACACTTAGTCTCTTTTTTTTTGGTAAAATGTGCATTAAAATCAATGAATCAATGTTCAAGAAATCAATGGTTGGAAATAGTATTTGGGTCTGTTTGGTGAATTTTGATTATATGTTTCCTTCATTTTCTTGGTAAAATACTATTTTAGGATTTCCATTGGTACATCTCATATATATACCATTTTCCCATATAATTTCTTAGTAACATGGTTGGGTACATAGGTGTCTCGAAAAATGGGAATGTGTCCATAGGACGACCAATAGTTCAATCCTTACATCAAGGTTGATGTTTGGCCTTGGAGTACAACAGTTTCCCAACCAACCTATATCAGTATATTGATGTTTGGACCAAATATATGGTTGGTTACCAACTATTATATTGCTTCTAATCATGGTCTTATAAAGTGAATGGAGTATCATCATCTAACATGTTTGATTCAAGTTTTCCATATAATTTTATGTTTCATCTTCTTTAATTTTTCTTGGTATGGTTGTTATTTTATGAAGAAAGTAAGATTCACATTGACGCATCTTGTATCTATACTATTCTCCTAAAAAATTGGTGAGCACCATTGTTGTTTATCTAGGTGTCTTAGTAAATAGGGATGAGTCCATAGGATGAAAAATAGTTTAGTGTTAGATGATGTTTGGCCCTGGAGTACAACTGGTTCCCATTCAACTTATACTAGTTGATTGGCCCAAAGGTACTAGCACAACTGGTTCCCAATCAACTTATACTAGTGTTTGGAGTAAAGGTACGGTTGGTTCCGAGCTAGTATATTGTTTTAAATTATAATGTTACAAGAAATGATAGAAGAATCATCATTCCAAAGCAAATTTGTACTAACAAAAAATTCCGAACCTTTTTTGCAACATTGTTTTTACAAATTCACTAAAAACAAAGTTTCAACATCATATTTTACACCTCATTTTGCAACATTCATACTCCAAGCAATATTGGGGCACTTTATGGATTCCCATGATGGTTATGTTAGGATCCCATTGCTACCATCCCATTTCCACAATTTGATTACTGTCATACCACATTTTACACCAATAATAATAATAATAATAATAAATTAAAAAAAAATTAATCAAATTTTTCTAGCATATTGGCTTGATAATTTTTTTATTTTTAATTTTTTTTTTTTGAGAGACCATATGGGCGTGTTCAAAAAAAATGTTTCTACCTCAAATAACCCTTGGAATCTAGTTTCTAACCCAATTTGATTGTTTAAATTTGGATATCAAATGAAAAAAACTATGGTCAAAACACTCACTTAATGTCAAATAGGAAATCCAAGGATGACTAAAAAATAGAGTTAGGACAATCATCTTTTTCAATGTCTAAATATATAGATATTTCAAATGCTTTTCTATTGAATATTCTCCTACGAATATAGTTTACAAACATTTTGAATTACTCAATTTTGTTGTCATACGAGAAAGTTATGCTTGAAATACTAATTGTCTGTCCTAAGTCAACATTGTTTAAACTTTGTTTCTTAGTCAAATCGATTTCATATTTCACCCATCAATAATTTTTTTTTTAAACATGTTTCTATTGGAGATACATTAATCAATCTATTTTCATCTCGAATTGTAATCACATCAATCCATAATCAAACAAAAAGTTACACTTAAAATAGTAACACTATGCAGGAATTCAAAAATAACTCTCTTATGTACTCTGTTCCTAAGTAGATTTGACATAGAATATTATGGAGTTTTCAAAACATTTTTTTGTTGGATATAACCCTTTGAATATAATTTCATTTGGAATTGGAACCACTTTAATTGGGCATCATATGAATAGGTTTTTATCAAAACATTGCTAGAAGTCTAACTAGCCAACACTCCTCAAAAGGTAAAAATAAAATTGTCTAATTTTTTTTTTTTAGTGTGAAATATTGAGAAATACCATAGAATAACGTTTACAGGTATCTTTGGAGGTGATAGCGAATGGTAAATGGGTACTACAACTCTTGCTCAATAGTTGTTGCAACTCTCTATGAGGCTAATTATTGCTGCAACTATGGTCCCCACTGCTGCAACTCAACCTTACCATTGTTAATGTCTGAGTTACTACATATTCGGATTGCTTTCATCGTTACTACAACTCTAGAAATACAGTTGTTGCAACTCTCAAGGATTCTAGTTATTGCAACTCGCTACTACCACACCTCCAAAGTTCTAATAGGAATGAGGTCAATCCAAGCACAAATGATCCTAAAAGAATTTTTTTCATACAAAAATGACATTAAATAGGAGGATTTTGAGTCCTTAGAAGAAGCATGATTTGAAGCTCAAAATCATAAAAGCTTGGCTCTACAGTATCTCAGCTAAAAGAAAATGCAAGAAGACTTTTTCATCAATGTTATTGATGGATCAAAGAACCAATGAAATGAAGAATTGATGTCAAGATGAAGGTGAATACAAATAATTCAAAAACCAAGTCCTATCATTACATTACCAATTCCCTTGATACAAAATAATCCTTTCAATAGGACCTAATATTCATGATGCTCATTCATTAGCACCATGGTATGCCTATGCATTTCCTTCTTCCTAGCTCCAAATAATTGCATGTTGAAGTGTATATACTTTCTTATGTGTTTTCCTTTGAAGCTTAATCTTTTCTACTACAACTGAATCACAACTTCAGCCCCATCACTTCTTACTTCTTTTTCGAACCATCCGTAACCCATGCAAAAAAGTGACTAAGCTCACTTACAATGTTGAGTTACCATGATTTCTTATCTCTTTAATAAATAAATTTCATGTTGAAAACATGTCTTAGGTGCTATGAGACCTTGGAATGCTTAAAAACCATCTTGTTGGCGGATATTCCTCGAAAAAAAAGGAAGAAGAAAAAAAAGAATAAAATTTCGAAGAAAAAACTTATTTGAAAACCAGGTTGTAGGTGAAAAAGGTTTGCAACTAAATATAAAATATCATTTTCAAGTTTCTCTTTGAATAAAGATTCTCAAGTTTAACTTTCCATCAAAATGTTTTTCCATATCTTAATCCACAAATTATATGGTGATCCAAGGACCCAAGCTCTACATTGTCCTTTCTCATATAATTTTTCATCGTTGTGGACCATTGTAGGCTATCACACACATGTTTCAAATCTCGTGAGACAATATTCCATACATGATACTACAAGAATTGGTGCTGCTATAAGGGTTATCCATAAGTATTTTTATAGTTGCTACAATATCATTCTATCAATCAACTCGTTACAACAACATCCATTAGTTGCTATAACACCTCTTAGGTAGGTGCAGGTGTGTTTCTTTGTCTTTTATTAATATAATTACATTGGATTCTATGGATCTACATTTGGGAAAACCACTTAGGTCTCTATCTTTCTTCCTCATCCTTTTCCATTTCTTGGGAGTGGGAAATCTATTCATTTTTTTTTTTAGGTGGGGGAGTAGAATACTACCACCTTTACATCGCATAACATTCCTCATCACCCTTATTCAATGCCACTCCAATATCCATGCATGAGAAGGATTAAAATCTACCTTATGGAGCCTTTGTGCTACCACACAAGAACCAATAATAATAAAAATGCCTTTTGTTGCTCCACAAGATGGCAACAAGAGAAGAATAGGAAGCTAAAAGGGACAACCAACATTTTCTAATTCCATATCTTTCTCACTTGATCCATGAACATTTGTAGGTCCACATTTCTATGCAACATACCTTCCAATAGATCATAGCCCATTTGATGGGAATATCAACCTTTAACAAAAGGTTATAGTTTGGTGGAGGAAGAAAAACTATTATTTAGAGAATAATAGGCAGCTCCATAAGAACCTATAGCAGAAGCAGTTGCTATAGAAGCCATTCCTACATAAATGTATTCATCCTTGAGTTTGGGTATGTATAACGACAATTTTCATTTATGAGTGGACAACAATAAATTTTCAACATTAATGGCATAAGGAAGGCTTACTATTGTTACAAAAGAACCAATAATAGGAAATTTTGTTGTCGTTACGCAAGAATTAAGAATAGGAAATAAATTATCACCATCTCATGAGTTATGATTTACTGTTGTTATTCCAGTTACAATTGTTGTTGCTATTCTGATTTTAGATGCAAAAAATGATATCTTGAGATTCATGCATCAAATACTCATGATGTTCTTAAGAAAAATGAACAGAATAAGCAAGTATGCTTGCAAAATTTCAATAAAGATCAGTTTTCAACAAACAATTAAAAGAAGGTTGTTGTTATTCCTACAATACTATTGTTGCAATTCACATGTAACGACCAATTTTCCTACAACTCCTTCAAATTTCCTGCAATAGCATCAGAGAAAAAAAAAGAGAAGTGTCCCTATGGTTTGGCTAATACAAAGGCAATGGGTTGCATGAGGATATGCAATATTTTCAGTTGGGGAGGAGATAATAGAGTTTAGAAATGACATTTTTTATACCATCCTCCCCTACTTTTTAACCTCTTTTTGCTTACCTGGACTTTGTGTCAATTCATTATTATGCTAGATTTAGACTTAATAGGTTCCCATTAGATTTCTTTAATATTTCACATGATTTTATTATCAAACATTAGAAATAGATGATTTATGTTTGGGTTAATTTGCAAAGGCCGCGTGCTAGACAAGTTGCATAGGTTGTAATATCGTGGTTGTAGTTGTTGCACTCATGTTACAACTTTGACTGCTACACATTGCTCTTCAACTCTACAACACCATTCTACGTTGTTGTAACCCTGACTGCATTGTTGCAATTTCAACATTTTTTTTTTTTTTTTGGGAAGAAATCAACTTGTTATGCGATTTTCGGGAAAATGAAGATGAATTTGAAAATTATAAAACATAAGTAAGTTTTGTGCAGAATGAGCCAAATTGAATAACGCATGGTAAAATTTCTGAAAACGAGTACGGTTGGGGAGAGATAGCCATTTTTATAAAAGACATAAAACCCAGATTTATTATTACAATTGTTTTCTAAACTTGACCCACTTAAAGCATAAATGACTTGACCACTAGATCTACATTCTTTTGTCATCAATCCAATACATCATAACTAAATTGGTCTTAAACAAGAGAAACTCGAAACTCCAAGGCGCGTTGGTTGGGAAAATTTGTGTATTTAAAGGATTTAATTAGCACAGTTGTAACAATTTGCTTTTATAAATTATTCATGTATGCATTATAAAGATAGCAGGATACAAGTTTGTACAGGAGATGTTTAGAGTAATGTATGAATCATAAATAACTAATTCATTATTGAGCTTTTATTTTTAATTGTACTTTTATGAATATCATAGTGTATGATTTAATGTAGTAATTTTCCTTTGCAGTGATTTCTTTTAATTAATTTAATTAATTTTTATGGTCAATGTAATTAGTGTTGATATAAAGTAATATTAATATTTTGTTTTATGGAGAAGACCCTATTCTAATAGAGAACAAAGTGTTGTGTAATTTAGATAGATTTTTCAATTCCTCTTTGTGTAATTTAATTTCTTTTATTTGTTTTTAAATGTTTGTATTTTGGATTGGATTGCAATCATGTTGTTGAATAAATGTGCTCAATGCAATGATTACATTTTTTGGGTTAGAAACAAGGATAATCTTGGTAAGGATTAGTCATTTCCTTTTGCTTGTGTGTCAGATTTACTTTCTACAAGTGTGAATTTACTTTCTTGCAAGTCTGAATTTAATTTCTTGCGTGTGTTCTTTACTTTCTTGCAAAGTGTGGATTTGATTGCACGTGTGGTTTAGAATCTAGAGTTTGTAGAACCTTACCAAATATTGTGAGATATTTTATTCCCTCGATCATTGATACAACAACTATAAACCAAACCAATGAAAGTAGAATGTATGATTTGAATATACAATTTATGGTAACTCGTAATTTCCAGGTTGACAATCACATGCACAATCTCTTGGTTGTCATTTTGAGGGTAATTGCAAGGCTTGTCGCCCTTCTCCACATCTCAAACATACTTTTACTAATTTTCCTAGAGATTTATGTTTTCCTCTAGATTTGATCTTCCACTTAGGACTTTTTTTTTTAATATTTGGGGAGTATCTTCTTATAGATAGGGCATTCACATTTTGAATTTTTTATATTTTTCCATTTCATCTCCTCTAATAACAAGTATGATACTATTTCATCAAAACTTAAAGTAGTTGTATTATTACCTATGGAAAAAGCCAAATTATCCCAGACTCTAGTAAAGAACACAGCAAATTGATACACTTATCTTTGTCTGAAATCTTTATGTCAACAAATAATTACTAACTTACCATAGTATTTATTCTATTTTAATTGTAAGTAAAATTCATGACAAAGCCATACCCAACTATTATATTTTGAATAAAACCAATATCGAATACCATAATTTGCCACATTTTTGTTTGAGCTATGATATCCCAAACAAACTACATGTAATTGGCTCAAAACAATTCTCTGAAATTGCAACCAGGTTTTGAATGGGCAACCAAGGAGTGATCAGGTTTGAACAAGAAGGAGAAGAGTTGTTGGACATCCATCTTGGATTTCATGACATATTACAAAGGGTTGGCTATATATAATTCTCTAAAAGTTCCAGGGACATAATTTAGAGGTGAAAAACACATTTGCACAAACATTTGATGGAGAATGTGCTTCGGTAGGGAATACAACTCTACATATTCAAGAAAATTTGCATTCAATTATCACATGACTAGCTCAAGAAGAACATAAGTGGTTTAATAATATTTCCATGAAGCAAATAGGTTGGATCCCATTTATCAATAGAGCAAGACAACATCCAAATTGGGCAAAAGGAGTGACTCAACTATGGCTCTTGGACCATTCGAAATACATCCTATCCCTTATTCAAAAGTATATAATGTGTGAAGGTAGGTACAGCTAAATTGAGAAGTTGATTAATATGTGATTTTATTTATTGAAAAGTATTAAAAAATGGCACAAGGAATTCAACAACAAATCAAGAATATAAACAAAATTTTATGTCATCATCGTTTGGTGAAGATGATAGTTATGGCTAAATTGCAAAAGAAAGATATATCCTAATATCCATTCTTATTAGAGAATAAGTTTCAAGGTGAGAATAATACATGTTATCACTCCAAAATTTCTTCTAAGTTGTTCAGAAAAAGAAATGATAGAGGTAACCACAAACCAACTTTGGAGATCACAATCTAGCCTTCCTAATATCAGAGAGGGATCTCTCTTTTTTATTTAACTTTGTTTAATTATTTGATTTTAGGCTAGTTATGATTTTACTTGGGTTTTGATTTGAATTGGGGTAGCGGGATCACTTACTTAGATGAACAGAGGGTTTCTTTTATCATTGGGCTATGGGGTCAAAATGCCAGACAAACAGGACTGGATCAAGTTCTAAAAACAATATCTATAGGGCAAGATAGACGAATTAATTAATGGATATTGGTGGGGATTAAAATACATTGAGCGAGATTAATAATGTGGGATCAGAGTTGAATGTGGCGGGGATTTCTTAACCGCACCAAGGGTGGTGGGTTAAAAAGGTTTTATGTTGGGGAGTTAATTAAATAATGCGAGGGGGAATAAAACTTATGATAAAGGGTTTTTATGGGTTTTTAGGGAAATTAATGACGGGGAAGAGGATTTTTTCAATGGGGAGTGGGTTTCACACTAGGAAAAAGGGGTTTAGGGTAGGGGGATGACCTTTGGAGGGTAATTCGCTAGGGAAATGTGTGAAACCAAGGGGTAAGGGTCAAAATGAAGGGAAAAGAGTATATTCATGAGACATGATAGGATAATGGGGAAATTAGTAAGTATGTAGTGGGGGATGAAATGAAATGAGCGGAAGTTAATTAAATCAGCTTGTGAACATCCTTTCACTTTCATAACAGCTCCTACACACTGCAACATATGATTAAGCATGATAAATGTGCTTATTATTTAACAACCTTATACCTCTGCAACCTTTCTTCTACCTACCCTTTACTTATCCTAACATTTTTTCTTCACTTTATTGGGTTCATTTAAGCTTGCAGACCCTTTCTTTCCTTTTTCTTTTGAAAAGAAAACTATGTAATTCTAACCTAATATCTTCCAATGGCTCAAATTAAGCTGTTGAGCACATTTTATTTCTCTACCTAACTACTGATCTGCCAAGATTAAATAGTTTGGTTAGATCTTTATTCTCCATCTATAAACATGAAATTTAAAGCATGAATTAGTCAATATTAGGCTATTTGACTATCATGGGTTGTGGTATTTATGACAAGATGCACATAACCATTATTTTGCACATAAAAGTAAAAGTAGTGGCACTTGAATTTGTACACTTTCATGATCTGTTTTTGTTTGGGGTTTATATTTTTCACTTTTTTTATCTTTTCTTTTTCTTTTTGTCCTTTGATTATTCTTTTAGGACATACCCTCTTTACATTTTTTAATTTTTAATATGGAAAGAATTTTGCAAAAAGCAAAAGTATGTACAATATCACAAGACTAATCATAGCCAATTCAAAATTATGAATCCTATTATTATAGGACCGTAAGAGTGGCTCCACAAGGGGATGTCATTTCCTGGTGAAATGTCAAGAACTTTAAGATCAATAGCCTTTGAATTGTGACTGCAGTTACCCTGTAAACTATTCTTCTGTGATTTCTGCCTTATTCATACTTATGATGGTGAAACCTTCAAAGCTCAGGGCCTTCTCTCCGGGCTTCAACTTCAAAAGATCACCATCCAATCCAATCTAAACTCTGCAATGTTATGTACAATGATCAAAGTAAAGTGAACTATTGTTAATCTGTGGATACATAATGCTTCAGCATTCTACCATTGATAGGTCCTCCCGGTAGATCGAATCCATCTATCGCTCTCAAGATTTGTAACCATACATGAAATAAGTGCCTTGCCATAAGAAGTCAAATTTTCCATGTTTTCCTTTGTCTTCTCTTCTTGAATCCCATTTAATAACTTTATCACCTATGTAAAAATCATCACCTTTGGTCTTTTTATCAAATATATTTTTGATTTTGTCTTGGATTACTTGTGATTTTACATATACTTCTTCTCTGGTCTGCTGCAAGTGTATGGTCTAATTTATCCTTCTCTGGATATCATTTGGTTCCACCTGTAATTCCTGTATGATCTTCATCATTGGTACTCCTAAAGATGATGGAAAAACAAAATCCATTCCATATACCAGTTGATAAGGATATGTACCAATTGACTTCTTAGTAGTTAGTCTATCTGCTCATAGGGCATTGACCAACTTTTTGTTCCACGTCTTTTGTTGTCTTCCAGTAATTTCTTAATGATATTGACCAGGATTTTGTTAGAGGATTCTGTAAGTCCATTAACTTGAGGGTAATAGGTAGTGGAATGTCCAAGGGTGATGTGATATTTGTAACAAAAGTCTACCATTTTCTTGGATTTAAAAGCAGTTGCATTATCAATGATGAGCTTTTGGGGGCATCCAAATCTTGACAGGATATTATTTTCTAGGAATGAAATAATGACAGTGTTCATGGCTTGTCTAGAAGGGATGGATTCTATCCACTTGGTGAAGTAATTAGTGGCTATCAAAATCAATTTATGCTAAGCTGATGAGGCTGGGTGTATTTATCCAATGAATTCTAACCCCCATTGTTGTAATGGCATTTTTGTGGAGATTGGTTTGAGAGGCAAGGGTAAAATATTTCTCTTTCCCTTTAATATTTGGCACTTATGACAAGAAGTCACATGTTTCTTAACACCTTTAAAAAGAGTGGGCCAGTAGAAACCAGCCCTCAGAATTTTGTCAGCAGTAGTTTTCCAATACAAGTGTCCTCCACAATCCCCTGCAAGAAATTCTGGCATGATTTTATCAGCTTCATCTTTCAGTAAACAATTCAAAATAATACCACCATTGTCTTTCCAAAACAAAGAATTATCTATGATACAATATTTTAATGACTTCATTTTCAAAAATCTAACTTTAGTTCTTATTAAACCAGGAGGAGCTTGTAAGTTTAGTAATACAAATATGATATTTTCATACCAAGGTGAATTAGTAAAAGGTTTGCTGATATGTGGAGTCGCCATCTCTTCCTGATCATCAAGGGCACCAACGAAATTTATATTTAGGGCCTGACAGTTCGATTCAACCATGAGTTTGGCTAAACCTTGGCCTTTGATAAGTTTAGTGGGCTTTATTTCTATTTCATTCCAAAATAGTGGCAATACATTTGCCTCTCTTTCCTTCATGCCCATTTTGTGTCAAAATGTCCTTTACTACTGAGTTTGGAACAAAAGCAATGATGTGAGAATACAAAATATATACTCTGAAGTCTTTAATAGCCTTTACCAAAGCTAATGCTTGTTTTTCCATAATGTTGTATTCGAGTGTGGCATCTCTTAAGGATTTATTGAAAAATGCAATGGGTTGTTCATATCCCTGGTCATTCTTTTGCAACAAGACTGCTACAATAGTGTGTTCTAAAGAAAAAGAAAAAAACTATAAAATCTTTATGGAAATCAGAACTTATAAGGACTGGAGTCTTGGTTAGGGCTTCCCTGATGGCTTCAAAGAACTATTTTGCCTCCACTATCCATTTAAGTGCTGAATATTTTCTTAACATGTTATTTAGTTCTCTAATCAATTCTGCTAAATTTGAAATGAATCTCCTAAGAAAATTAAATTTTCCTAAAAATGACTGCAATTCTTTGATGTTTGTAGGATGGGTGATGGTCAATATTGCCTCTATTCTAGCAGGATCTATTCTAATTCCATCTTTGGATATTATATGTCCCAACAATTTTCCTTCTTGGAGACCAAAGAGTGTCTTTTTGGGATTTAAGGAAATACCAAATTCCATGTATTTAATGAAAACTCTTCTCAAGTGATCTAGGTGTTCATTATCAGATTTATAAAAGACTGTGATGTCATCTTGGCAAACCACTAAGAAATCGTGGATCTCCTTGGAAAAATATCTATCCATAGCTCTTTGAAATGTTTCTCATGCGTTCATCAATCCAAAAGGCATCTTAAAATACATGAAGGTACCCCAAGGAGTAGTAAATGCAGTTTTGGCTTGGTCCTCTGGTTGAATTAAGATCTATATCCAGAAAATCCATCAAGCAGTGAAATTCTGGATGAGTTTACTACCCTTTGAAGAATATGGCCCATTTTTGGTAGAGGATAGTTGTCTTTTAATGAGACCTTGTTTAAATTTCTGAAATCAACACAAAGTCTGATTTCTCCAGTTTTCTTCCTAGTAGTGACTAAGTTTGAAACCCAATTTGAGTATCTAATGGGAGCTATAATTTGGGCATCATACATTCTTTTAACTTCTTTCTCAACAAATGGAATAAGAACTGGATTAATTATCCTAAGTTTCTGTTTAAAAGGCTCATGCTCCTCTTTGATAGGCATCTTGTGCTGAATTATGCTGGTCTCATAAGATTTTAGGTCTTCGTAACTCCATGAAAATACATCTTGAAACTCTTTAAACAGATTTATGTATTTAACCTTTTCATCTGGAGGTAAGGATTTTGATAATTTAATGAGTTTAGGTTTTTCTTCAGTTCCTATGTTACAATATTCTATATCTTCTCTCAAAGGCTCCATTTTCAGCTTCCTAGCTACATCGTTGGAATCAAACAAATCTTCTAAGGGGACTAATCCCTTGGGCAAAAAAATATTTTTAAGATTAAGAATTTCAGGATCATCATTCATTATTTCCTCTATTTCTACATTTTCTAAGTTATCTACTTATAATTTAGTGAAATTATTGGGTTTACCTATTTATAAAGTATTTACATCTATGTCACTATCTATGTCATTGTCTATTGTACAGTCTGTATCTATATTACAATTCTGAAACTCACCTTTAGCATTCATGAAGTTATAAATTTGGGAATCCTGTGAGAAAATCTGCCAATACTTCAAATTGTCTGGTATGACAGGCCTATGTCTCACTTCTGTAGTATACTGATGGTTGGGTTGAAAGGGAAACTTGCAGGTACTGGAAAAAATAGCCAGACTGTGGGCCTGCATATTCTGCTTTCTAGGAATGACAACAAAGATTGTTTCGAGAAGTTCCTTGATCAAATATAGGATAATCTCTCTATATTGACTTAGTTTGGGATTGTTTACAGAGTATTCAAGATTAATTAATAATCAATTCTAAGGCTCCAAGAGAAACTCTCTTGGCTCCAAGTTTTCTAACCATTTATAATCCTAATATCAGAGCTTCATACTCTGCCATGTTGTTTGTGCATTTAAAATTTAACCTAAATGCATGACCTTCGGCATGATTATTCTCCATATCGTGGATCCACACTCCTACTCCTGCTCCAAGTCTATTCACAGATCCATCAAAATCTAAATGCCAAAGTGATTCAAGAAAAATGTTTTCACTGTTAGCTGTTTTATATTTCAATTCTTCAGTTGTGATTTCCTTTTTGTCATGGTCTGAATTATACAATATGAAAGAGTCCATATTAGAATACATGGAGTATATTGGGAAATTTTGAGGTTTTTCTACACTAGTCACCATGTATTTCATCATGGTCTCTCTATATAGTTTTCTTTGTTGACCAAAAACATATATGGTGGCATATGACATATCTAAATACAAGTATCCTTGAAAATTTTCTCCCCATGAGCGAGATAACATCATTCCATATTTGGGTGGGATGTCTGCAACTAACGTGTCCATCAAAATACTCTTTGCTGGAAACTGGACTAGAGTTTCACATAAATCTTTAATCAAGCCAAGGAATTTAATGTGGCTAGAGTCAAAGGAAATCAAGTCCTTATATGGTCTGGTAATGTCTAAGTTTAGTCTCTCAATGATTGCTTTTGGCATCAAGTTATGGGATGCCCCTGAGTCTAACATAGCATTATGTAATATTTTGTCATGAATGTTCAGGCTAATGTAGAAAGGAGGGATTCCCCCTTGCTGATGAGTACCATTTACCTCAGGGCCAAATAATAACTCAGGTTGATCATCATTTAAATTGACAGTATCTTCTACCTCTCCTATATTTAAAGTTTCTGTGATCCGTGATCTATAGGATTCATTTTTCACTAGCTCAGTCAAAGGGACTGATATTTTCAATTTTTCTATTTCATTCTTGAGGTTGAAAGGCAGTTGAGCTTTGTTTTTTTGGATGAGATCTTCCTTAACAAATGCAGTTTGTGTGTTTTTATCTTGTCTTTCAGTACTTGGCATTTCAATTTGTGTTTCAGTGGTTTTGTTATGATTACTCTTATTTGGAATGTTTTGAGTGATTGTTTCAGTTTGAGTTTCGGATGAAGTTATATCTACAATTTTTGGGCTAGAAGTCTCCCGTGTTCCCTTAGCAATGATTTGTAAAATTTTAGTAATAGGATCTTCTATTATCTTTTTAGTTTGGGTCTGGATTGATCTTTTAGTGGGAGCTTCATTATTCTTTTTACTTCTTAAGCTATACTATTTGTGAACATCATATATGGCTGACTCATAACCCTGTTTAAAGTCGAAGGACTCACAAGATTCTAATTGCAATTGTTGCAACATGTACAACTCCTGCTCTTCTTGAGTAAGAAAAACAACATCTTCATTCTTTATTCCTAATAAGTTTATCTGGCTATAATCCTCTCCTTCATGGCTCTGTGAACCCTCAACATAGTTTTCTTGGAAGGGAGGCCTAATTTGCTAATCTGGTATAACATTCTTTCCAGCATTAGGATTCTTCCTGAAGTTGAGGTTTCTTATAGGGGTGGCTGTTGGTTCTCCCAATTAGTTTTTCTTTCCATTTTTCTAATCTATTGATTATTCTCTCCACACTCTTTGCTAAACTATTTATTTCTTTATCAGAAGTGGAAGTTTCCTCTTTAATTACAACTCTCTTTTCATTTCTCATTCTGGCTTTCTTGGCTAATAGGTTGGCCTCTACACTAACATCATTACTTTGCATTTGTTCCAATGTTTTAGGGTTTCTTTCCCTTAACTGGTATGACATGTTAGTGTCAAAACCATCAGGAAATTTGATTAATGCTAGGTCAGGTGGAGGCTTAATATTAGTAGGGATTGCATTGTAGATGTTATTAAACCTAGTACAATAATATTGAACTGACTCATTAGGAGCTCTTCTAATGTTATCATATTCAGAAAGTATTTTCAGAGGGTTTTTCTTTCTCTCCCATCTATCAATGAATAATCTATGAAAATCAGCTAAATCTGCAATATTATTAGCTGGCAAAGCTTTGAACCATTTCTTAACATTCTGTTGAAGCCCCGAAAATCGGGTTGACAACAAGGGGGATACCCGCCCGGTCCGGACCTTGGTTGGCAGCTCCTTATCCGTTTGGTAGAGCGGGTCCGACTGGGGATAATGGGACCAGTTTCCCAATCTACGTGTGTGTGTGTGTGTAGAATTGGATGTTGTTGATCTAACAGTTCCTATCTAAGCTATTCTAATTCAAATTTTAATCTAATTCTATGCTATTGTAAACTAATAAAAACAACACATCTAATCTATGCTAACCCGGGATGTAATTCTTCTATTATGCGATCTAAAGAGATTTCATATAACAACTGGTAATAAAGATCATTCAACGATTATAAGAAAGGAAATCAATTAAGATGAACTATTTCGCATAAAAAGTTAGGCAAAACAGTTGTGAACAACATATCGCATAATAAGCTATTCATACATTAAACATAAATAAATATCTACCACCGTACAAAAGTGCCAAATGGTAACTCAAGCATTCATGCAATAACATATAAACAACTAAAAACTGTATATCACTTTAACATATAAGCAGAAATGGTGAAGAGATAAAAGTACCATTTATGACTGGTCCTACACATAAGCTTCAAGCAACAATGATTTATCCCTCCTTGCTATAACATCTACTAAGAGTACAGAAGTGCAACATCAGTAGAAGATATCAAATGCAAACATCAACAAATCTTGATCCATTCATTCACCAAAACCTCCTTTGAGGGTGCAAAAGTGCATGTTCTGAGGACAAGTTTTTGATAAATTTCTAGACCTTTCTCTAAATACATGAGAAGGGTTTAAATACTACTTCTTAATTCTAATAATAGTTTATTTACAAAAATTCAGGATGCGGTTTTCAAATGACCGCCCTTTTTCTAAGCAAAATTTAAAGCAAAAATTAAATTCAGAGCTAAACTACTTTTGTATCTGGTCTTTAAAACTGCATGTATTCAACATTGGTTTAAGGAGAGTCGGCTCGTTGACTTCTTCTTTGAGCTGGGCTGAGAAAACGGAATCGATTAGTACTGGTACCACCTTTTCGGCCGCATTTATGATGCACTTCACAGTCATCCACTGACTATGCGGCTTCACCAATATGTCCAGTAACATTCCCAATTTAACCTGTTTAGTGCTTGGATTGCCTTTCCCTTTTCTTGCGCTCTCTGCTTCCATTCCGCCTCTAGTTGTAGTTTGTTTGGTAAATACCCAGGGTGGTTTCTGCAATTAAATTAGCTTTGTGCAAATTCTCGTTTACACAGTCAATAAGAATGCCTGCTGTAGTGGCTGTTGTTTCTGCCGCTTGTTCTGCCTCCCTGATTTGATCGTACCACTTGTTAAAGAGCAACTCTTTATGATTCTCATCTATCCTAGGTGCACCTGCTCTTTTTCCCTCGTCCTAATCCTGCCAAGCCAAGTACTCAGTCACTCGCTTTTCAATCAGATCATACTCACTTCATAAGTCGACCACTTGATTAGTGATCTTATCACTCATCTTGCAATAATCATTCCATTGTGACATATTTTGTCCCAACACTTCTTGCTGCTGCAGTAGTTGTTCATTCAAAGAAATAGATTCTGAAATAAACTCTGTAAGCTTAGGGTCGTCCCTATGCATTTCTTGTACATCCTGTAATTGTTTTCCCTTCTCGTCCAAACTTCTCTGATAACTTATCTGCATTTGCTGGAAGTCTTCCTGCGACTTTTCAAGCTGTTTGAGTGCCTCATTATTAGCATTGGCTTGTTGCAATTGTAGTTGCAGTACCTGTATTTTATCTCCTCACTCTTTCAACAATTTCTGTACTTCTGATGCTTTGTCAATAGTCGCCGACGCATACGCTCCTGCGATCTGAGATAGTTTGGTGAGATTTTCAGTCGGATTACTGGCGGGATCTTTCCATAAGACGTCTAATTTCTCAGCATCCTGAGAGAGTGTATTTTCTAACTTCCTCTTCTTTCTCTGTCTTCTTACCACTGCTTTACGCTGGGGACTATAAAATATGTCCAGAGGGGGAATTTCTTCTACACTAAGTAGAAGCTCAGAAGACGGAGCGATAGGAATATGCTCTGTTTCTGAGACATGGCTGACTATAGTTGGGACCACTTCCTGTACTACCTGTATATTTCTTACAGGTGTTTTTGGGGCTTGTCCTTCAAGATTGATCAGTTCGTTGAAGGTTTCCCATTCCTTATCTAATTCTGTCGTGACGGGTGGTGCTTCAATGATGAGAGGGGGAGGATCTCTTTGCGGGGAGGCGATAACCTGCTGTTGTGGAAGTTCCATTGACTGAGCGGTGTCCTTAGCTGACTCTTCGCTCCTATCTTGGTCGTTTCCGGATCTTTTAGAATGTTCAGGCATTTCTTGTACAAAATTAGACTTAGATCCGTTAGTGCTTGAATTCCCACTGAGGCTAACACTTGGAGTCGGTTCTCTAGCAGACAGTCGCAACTTTTTTAGAGGAACACTGGCTAGTCTTCTTTCCCTGTATACCATGAATTTTTGAAGGTATTCTGGAGACAATCACAATTGGGCTTCCCGAATTTTTTTTTGAAGTGAGCTTTTATTTTGGAATATATCATCAAATAAATCCTTTTTCCCAAAAAACACTTTTATCTTAACTGTAGTTGTAAAATTCTGGGCAACCTCATTTGGGTCAAATGGTCTTCCCAGGAATTTAAATAATTGTAGACACGTCATATTCTATACTTCAATGACAGCGTGACCTACATCGAAGAGTGAAAAGGCCCCACAAGCCATAGGAAACTGTGGCCATATAGCCTTATTTTTGTCCTTTAGGTCTTTAGTTATACCACCTTCTGAACAGGTTTGATATGCAATTTCTCGAGCTAGGAGCTTATCAGGGATATACAAAGGTAGAACATGAGGAGGTACAGTACTTCCAAAAACTCTAACATAAGTAAACAATTCTTCTCCGAACCATCTTGCAATGGGGATGATATCTATCTGTGCTTCAGCCAAGCACCTCGGGGGTTCTTTATCATACAACATTCTATACAAGGGCAGCATGCATCCGTGACAAATCTGGTAGAAATATGGAGTGAACTGAGAGTCCCACAATATCTTATGGTAGACATGGATAGGTAAGGGGTCTTGAGTTGTCCACTTCCAACCCATAACAGGGAATTTAGACACATAACATATTGAATCCATAACATATGCGACTAAAAGGAGGATAAATCCTTTGAGACGTAGATATTTTGGACCGGTAACTGAAAATAGTTGTGATTAGGTTATCAGATAAAATTTTAGTCCAATCTACAATAGTGGCATTTGTAGCAGCATCTAGTAATGGTAACCATTCGGATGAAAATTTGTTGATATCTGGCATTCCAAATAATCTGCAGAGCATGGCAGCAGCAAAACAATATGGGGAGGTAAGGGAACCAGTACTGTACATTCCATGTTTATCTTTCTTGAGAGGTTCATCTTTTTTGGACCAATCTTTGGTGGTCTCCGACAGGTTCGGGTTCTCCTCCACAAATTTTTCTATGAATTGCGTATTATAGGTTGCCTGCGGCTCAGGTAGATGATACATAAGCTTTAAATCCTGCGTAGCGAATGACCTGATGAGCCCTTGAACATGAATCTTGAACTGTCTATTTTTCATTTCTGCGCTATCAAGTATCCACTTGATCATGTATGTGTATGGGAGAATTTTGGGCCTCACTGCTATCCGATGTAAGAATGAGCATGCTAGCTCTTCTAGGGATGCTTCGAAAGAGCCCTGTGAGCCCGCGACAGCAGTAACCTTCATCACTCTGGGATTCTCTTCTTCGAGCAGTCTGTACATGCCTTCCCACGTCGATATTCCTGCATCTCTGTTACAGGCTGTGTCTGTATATAAAGGTGCCATTTCCTTCACTTCGGAGCTTTGAGCATTGTTTTTCTTCCCCATTTCATCCTATGTATTGCCTTGTATCGTCCTCCATTCCTGCAATTCACAAGTAAAATGGAAATGAATGACCCGGACGGGTGATGGGAGAGTTCTTAATGCCGCAGTCATACCAAATACACCACCTTACGTGAAGTGATTCTTTGAAAAGCACGTGTCCATATTTTATTAATAACTGGCAACTTATAACTCCTGTATTAGCATTTAAAGCGTGTAATTATGTGTTAGCTTATGGCAAGTGGCTTTTCTTGAATATTGTGCCCGAACAATCTACGATGGAGCGATTTTGTGATTTGCTTCGCAACATCGCAGATCGCAACATCGCAATATCGTAAAATCGCACAAATGTAATATCGCAACGCTGGTGTAGCTTGAGATCACAACCATCGCTATATCGCGATATCGCAATATCGCAGATCGCGGAAGTTTATGTATGACAAATTATTTATTTAACCTGTTTTCCTGCGAGATGCGATCTTGCGATCGGTGTCATCGCAAATCGATAAATTTTGAAGTTTTTCTTATAAGGTTTGCTTATTGCGACACGATAGTTTCTTTAATACCATAATCTCGCACATGCCGGGATTGTACTTGTATGGTGGGGTCCTACTACCGTTTATACGATGCGTTTTAAAGGTTTCTTCCTCATCATAAATTTTAGGTTTTAAGTATTCGAAGGAGTTTCCTAAGCTTATGATGGTAACTTTATTTTGAGGAAAATAAAGCTAAGCCCTACTCTTGCTTTTTCTAAATTTTAACTAAGGGTCCCCACACATTTAGTATTTTGGATAACACTTAAATGAGAAGGGGGGGGGGGGGGGTTGTTGCTGGTCACAACAATTGGCGATTCACTTGGGAGAACCAGTTATCTCTGTTTTTCTATTGAATTTTTTTTTTAAACTTCCAAAACAGGAATTTTTTCAGAAAATTTAAACTTCATTATGGAAAGACAAAGTATATTATGCTTTAACCTGTCAATGATATTTTGTTTCAAGCTTCCTCTACTTTGATTATTGGCTTCCTTAAGCTAGTCCTTGTATTTATATCAACCATTACTTGGTTTTGTAAAGATAAAACAAATTCTCCTCTGTATACCAGTTTTAAATATGCTCATTTGTCGTAGGTAGAGCCTCTGCTGCCAACAGGCGTTTATAGCCTCGACAGGGTTACCTGTTACCCAGCAATGATCCTATATCCTACTCAAGGTAACCTACAACTTTCAATGAAGAATCCATATTCACACTTATTGCTTTGATTTTTTGTTTTTTTATTCTTAAAGAACAATGTCTTGGTTTGGTAGCCAAATTATGACACATTCACTCACTTGATTCACAACTTTGCTGAACAAGCTGGCTCGTGATGAGACCCCTTGTCTTTTGATTGCAACAATCTTGAGTCATTGCCCTGTTGTGGTAGACTGTATTGGCAAAGTTAGCAAGTTATAGTATCTGTGATCATGATAAGTCGGCTCATGATGAGACCTCTTATTCTTCAAGATATAGTGTATCCTTGGATTATTCCTCTGAAGGTTGCGATTTCCTTAGAAGGGAGGAAGTCATTGTTTCCTTAAGATAGCTCTGGATGACAATAATAGAGTTTTTTGGAAACAATTGTTCTACAGAGAATCCTCATTTTGTTATTGATACCTTTCTTTGCACTGAGATAAAACAATTTCTTCACTAGAGGTTGCTTTCATCAAACTTTATGAAGTTGAAACTAGTATTATATATAGGCTAGAGTCTTTAACTGTATCTATCAATAATAAAGATCAGTTTTCCAAAATATTTGCTATTTATACAAGCAAAGGATTCAAAATCTGAAAGAGAGTTGGCCTCTTTTAGTGAATGTCAAATGCTACCAATGACAACAAATTTTATTAGAGAAAAACATGTTAAAGGAAATGAGAGGTAACTATTCCCTTGGATTATGTACATGATAGGGATAATTACTTCTCTTATTTTGCCTATCAACTGTTAAAAATAAACTATCCACCTAACAACCTAACTAAATTAATCATACTCGTATTTTAACTATTTTACAAAAAATCGACTAGGTGTAATGATATTTCCAGTGTAACCATATTTCCATTTTTATTCCTACATGTGTATCCCTTTCAAACATCAGTATTAAGACTAAATATTTTTGGGACTGAGAAGGGTGAATGTGGAATTAGAAAGTGTAATTGTGGCCCAAATTCTGTCTGAAATCTCTTTTTCATGAAATCTTTTTTCCAATTGGATATCTATTGGATCATAAAAATCAAGATGAGTTTCCATTATGGGTTGGTAATCGTTCAATAGGAAAGATGACAGGATGGGTTGTAAATATGATAGGCTGGGTTGTATTTTATTATGTGTGAAAGTTAGGCCTTCGACTTTTTCTAATAAAAGGAAAGTTTCCAAATATATCTCACCAAATGAATCAATGAAGAAAGGATGGAAATTCCTCAAAAGACAATTAGCAATTAACCTGAATTGTCGGCAATTCTCGATAAATACTTTCTTTTGTTGATGTTGCTCTGGATAGGATAGGAGTTCTTCAAGAAAAGCTGATATTGATTGGACTTGGAATTGAAAAAGTTCTAGATTTCCTTGATACAATTGAATTCTTCAAAATGGTAAAACATCACTCCAATGTTTGTCAGTAAGGTGCTCAGTATGCCATAGTAATCTATCAAGAATCTGAAAGTTGAAATTTAAAGCAAAATCTGGTTTTATACAAAATGAGTGCCAACGACAAAGAATTAAATGACTATCTATACAACTAGTGTTATAGCACAACTGGGATTGACTTGAAATATCTTCTCTTTCACAAGAAGTGGCCAGAATTATGGGATTCGAATAATTTCGAATTCCATCTTGTGTATTAGAAAACAAATTATGATTAGGAACATGTGTGAAGGTTTGTTCATGATATGAATAATAGATTGGAATATTCTCTTGGGTAGTGAAATCATGTAAATGATCTGCCACTCTGGAATGAGGATTGGCTAAAATAATTCTTGAATTAGAATATCTCTCATTCCCAGATTTTTGTTGATTTACTCGAGATAAATCAACATCTTCATCATCAAAGTAGTTATCATAAATGACTTTACAGGATTCCCTAGATTTCTCTTTTTTAGCCAATATATTCAAACAAGGGGGGTCAAGTCGTTCATGTTTGTAAATGACAAAAGGGTGTTCTACAGTTGCTTCTTTATCTTGAAAACCTAATGGTGATTCATTTGGATAATCCTCCGTACTTTCTGAGATATCATTAATACTGGGGGGGGAAATTATCATAATTAAAAACATCATGATAAAGAGAAAAATGAGACTCTGAAATAATGCATTTGAAAGTATCATCGTGGAAAAACCTTTGTTCATCACATTCATCGTAGATTTCGGGATTTAGATCATACCTTGGTGTGCTTATGTTTTTTGAAAGAGGATTACTTTGTTGTTCTAACCTTGGCATCTGCATTTGTTGACTTGCGATCATATTATCTGACTTTGTCTCAAAATTGCTTTCTGGTCCCAAGGCAGGGTTTCTTCTAATATTCCCGCTCATCTTCTTGTATTGGATCAGGCATGTCCCCTAAGATTTGGGAATTTTCTTCATCATGACTTATTCACACGTCCAAATTGGAATTCTCATTCACATTAGAAGAAAATGGAACAAAGCTTGGACTAATTTCTACTGGATCGGGGATAGGAGGCAGGGAATAGTTATGCTCAATACAATCTAATGATTCTTCATTCATGAATTCATTCTCAACATCATATTTCAAACAATTAAGATGAAATCGAATATTAATATCTCTAACAGACTCATCTTCTTTGCGTAGATATTCAATTTCATCATATACCTGGTCGTAATCATAGCAATCAAATTTACAAATGAAAGCCGTGACAAATTGGTCCCAGCTGTGAATTGAGGTAACTGGGAGGGTTCTACACCAGTTTCTAGCTTCCGCTATGAATGTGAGAGTAAAAATTCTGCATAAAATGCCTTCATCAATTCCTTGAAAATTTGAATTTGAAACATTTTGAATAAATTGAAGGGCATGATTAAAAGCAGAAGAATTACTCTTACCATTTAATTTTACCTGAGACAAGAGTTTTACCACTTCGGGTGGAGTGTCGGAAGAGGCACGAACATGGATACAACTCCAAATGGGAAGTTTGAGAGAAGCCATCCTAATTCAAATGTCACAATTTCAAACAAACTCCAACAAACAACATGTCAGGCCCTCCTTCTAGCGCCAAATCTGTTGAAGCCCCAAAAATCGGGTCAACAACAAGGGGGATACTCGCCCGGTCCGCACCTTGGTTGGCAGCTCCTTATCCGTTTGGTATAGCGGGTCTGACTGGGGATAATGGGACTAGTTTCCCAATCTATGGGTGTGTGTGTGTAGAATTGGATGTTGCTGATCTAACAGTTCCTATCTAAGCTATTCTAATTCAAATTTTAATCTAATTCTATGCTATTGTAATCTATTAAAAACAGCACATCTAATCTATGCTAACCCGGGATGTAATTATTCTATTATGCGATCTAAAGAGATTTCATATAACAACTGGTAAGAAAGATCATTCAGCGATTATAAGAAAGGAAATCAATTAAGATGAACTATTTCTCATAAAAATTTAGGCAAAACAGTTGTGAAAAACATATCGCATAATAAGCTATTCATACAGTAAACATAAATAAATAGCTACCACCCTACAAAAGTGCCAAATGGTAACTCAAGCATTCATGCAATAACATATAAACAACTAAAAACTGTATATCACTTTAACATATAAGCAGAAATGGTCAAGAGATAGTACCATTTATGACTGGTCCTACTTATAAGCTTCAAGCAACAATGATTTATCTCTCCTTGCTCTAACATCTACTAAGAGTACAGAAGTGCAACATCAGTAGCAGATATCAAATGTAAACATCAACAAATCTTGATCCATTCATTCACCAAAACCTCCTCTGAGGGTGCAAAAGTGCATGTTCTGAGGACAAGTTTTTGATAAATTTCTGGACCCTTCTCTAAATACATGAGAAGGGTTTAAATACTACTTCCTAATTCTAATAATAGTTTATTTACAAAAATTCAGGATGCGGTTTTCAAATGACTGCCCTTTTTCTAAGCAAAATTTAAAGCAAAAATTAAATTCTGAGCTAAACTACTTTTGTATCTGGTCTTTAAAACTGCATGTATTTAGCATTGGTTTAAGGAGAGTTGGCTCGTTGACTTCTGCTTTGAGCTGGGCTGAGAAAACGGAATCAATGAGTACTGGTACCACCTTTTCGGCCGCATTTATGATGCTCTTCACAGTCATCCACTGACTATGCGGCTTCACCAAGTATGTCCAGTAACATTCCCAATTTAACCTGTTTAGTGCTTGGATTGCCTTTCCCTTTTCTTGCGCTCTCTGCTTCCATTCCGCCTCTAGTTGCAGTTTGTTTGGTAAATACCACAGGGGAGTTTCTGCGATTAAATTAGCTCTATGAAAATTCTCGTTTACACAGTCAATAAGAATGCTTGCTGTAGTGGCTGCTGTTTCTGCCGCTTGTTCTGCCTCCCTGATTTGATCGTCCCAATTGTTAAAGAGCAGCTCTTTATGATTCTCATTTATCCTTGGTGCACCTGCTCTTTTTCTCTCGTCCTCATCCTGCCAAGCCAAGTACTCAGTCACTCGCTTGTCAATCAGATCATACTCATTTTGTAAGTCGACCACTTGATTAGTGATCTTATCACTCATCTTGCAATAATCATTCCACTGTGACATCTTTTGTCCCAACACTTCTTTCTATTGCAGTAGTTGTTCATTCAAAGAAATAGATTCTGAAATAAACTCTGTAAGCTTAGGGTCGTCCCTATGCATTTCTTGTACATCCTGTAACTATTTTCCCTTCTCGTCCAAACTTCTCTGCATTTGTTGGAAGTCTTCCTGCAACTTTTCAAGCTGTTTGAGTGCCTCATTATTAGCATTGGCTTGTTGCAATTGTAGTTGCAGTACCTGTATTTGATCTTCTCGCTCTTTCAACAATTGATGTACTTCTGATGCTTTGCCAATAGTCGCAGAGGCATACGCTCCTGTGATCTGAGATAGTTTGGTGAGGTTTTCAGTCAGATTACTGGCGGGATCTTTCCATAAGACGTCTATTTGCTCAGCATCCTGAGAGAGTGTATTTTCTAACTTCCTCTTCTTTCTCTATCTTCTTACCACTTCTTTATGCTGGGGACTATAAAATATGTCCAGAGGGGGAATTTCTTCTACACTAAGTAGAAGCTTAGAAGACGGAGCGATAGGAATATGCTCTGTTTTTGAGACATGGCTGACTATGGTTGGGACCACTTCCTATACTACCTGTATATTGCTTACAGGTGTTTTTGGGGCTTGTCCTTCAAGATTGATCAATTCGTTGAAGGTTTCCCATTCCTTATCTAATTATGTCGTGACGAGTGGTGCTTCAATGACGAGAGGGGGAGGATCTCTTTGTGGGGAGGCGATAACCTGCTGTTGTGGAAGTTCCATTGACTGAGCGGTGTCCTTAGCTGACTCTTCGCTCCTATCTTGGTCGTTTCCAGATCCTTTAGAATGTTCAGGAATTTCTTGTACAAACTTAGACTTAGATCCGTTAGTGCTTGAATTCCCACTGAGGCTAATTCTTGGAGTCGGTTCTCTGGCAGACAGTCGCAACTTTTCTAGAGGAACACTGGCTAGTCTTCTTTCCCTGTATACCATGAATTTTTGAAGGTCTTCTGGAGACAATTGCAATTGGGCTCCTCGCAAAATTTCTTGAAGTGAGCATTTATTTTGGAATATATCATCAAATAAATCCTTTTTCCCAAAAAACACTTTTATCTTAACTGTAGTTGTGAAATTCTGGGCAACCTCATTTGGGTCAAATGGTCTTCCCAGGAATTTAAATAATTGTAGACACGTCATATTCTATACTTCAATGACAACGTGACCTACATCGAAGAGTGAAAAGGCCCCACAAGCCACAGGAAACTGTGGCCATATAGCCTTCTTTTTGTCCTTTAGGTCTTTAGTTAGGCCGTCTTCTGAACAAGTTTGATATGCAATTTCTTGAGCTAGGAGCTTATCAGGGATATAAAAAGGTAGAACATGAGGAGGTACAGTACTTCCAAAAACTCTAACATAAGTAAACAATTCTTCTCCGAATCATCTTGCGATGGGGATGATATCTATCTGTACTTCAAGCGAGCACCTCGGGGGTTCTTTATCATACAACATTCTATACAAGGGTAGCATGAGTCCGTGACAAATCTGGTAGAAATATGGAGTGAACTGAGAGTCCCACAATATCTTATGATAGACATGGATAGGTAAGGGGTCTTGAGTTGTCCACTTCCAACCCATAACAGGGAATTTAGACACATAATGTATTGAATCCATAACATATGCGGCTAGGTAAAAAGGAGGATAAATCCTTTGAGACGTAGAACTTTTGGACCAGTAACTGACAATAGCCGTGATTAGGTTATCAGATAAAATCTTAGCCCAATCTAAAATAGTGGCGTTTGTAGCAGCATCTAGTAATGGTAACCATTCGGATGAAAATTTGTTGATATCTGGCATTCCAAATAATCTACAGAGCATGGCAGCAACAAAACAATATGGGGAGGTAAGGGAACCAGTACTGTACATACCGTGTTTATCTTTCTTGAGCGGTTCATCTTTTTTGGACCAATCTATGGTGGTCTCCGACAGGTTCGGGTTCTCCTCCACAAAATTTTCTATGAATTGCGTATTATAGGTTGCCTGTGGCTCAGGCAGATGATACATAAGCTTTAAATCCTGCGCAAAGAATGACCCGATGAGCCCTTGACCATGAATCTTGAACTGTCTATTTTTCATCTCTGCGCTATCAAGTATCCACTTGATCATGTCTGTGTATGGGAGAATTTTGGGCCTCGCTGCTATCCGATGTAAGAATGAGCATGCTAGCTCTTCTAGGGATGCTTCGGAAGAGCCCTGTGAGCCCGCGACAGCAAGAACCTTCATCACTCTGGGATTCTCTTCTTCGAGCAGTCTGTACATGCCTTCCCACGTCGATATTCCTGCATCTCTGTTACAGGTTGTGTCTGTATATAAAGGTGCCATTTCCTTCACTTCGGAGCTTTGAGCCTTGTTTTTCTTCCCCATTTCATCCTGCGTATTGCCTTGTATCGTCCTCCGTTCCTGCAATTCACATGTAAAATGGAAATGAATGACCCGGACGGTTGATGGGAGAGTTCTTAATGCCGCAGACATACCAAATACACCACCTTACGTGAAGTGATTCTTTGAAAAGCACGCGTCCAGATTTTATTAATAACTGGAAACTAACTCCTATATTAGCATTTAAAGCGCATAATTATGTGTCAGCTTATGGAAAGTGGCTTTTCTTGAATATTGTGCCCGCACGATCTGTGATGGAGCGATTTTGCGATTTGCTTCGCAACATCGCAATATCGTGAAATCACACAAATGTAATATCGCAACGCTGGTGTAGCTTGACATCACAACCATCGCTATATCGCGATATTGCAATATCGCAGATCACAGAAGTTTATGTATGACAAATTTATTTAACCTGTTTTCCTGCGAGATGCGATCTTGCGATCGGCGTCATTGCAAATCGGTAAATTTTGAAGCTTTTCTTATAAGGTTTGCTTATTGCGACACGATAGTTGCTTTAATACCATAATCTCGCACATGCCAGGATTGTACTTGTATGGTGGGGTCCTACTACTGTTTATACGATGCGTTTTAAAGATTTCTTCCTCATCATAAATTTTAGGTTTTAAGTATTCGAAGGAGTTTCCTAAGTTTATGATGGTAACTTTATTTTGAGGAAAAGAAAGCTAAGCCCTACTCTTGCTTTTTCTAAATTTTAACTAAGGGTCCCCACACATTTAGTATTTTGGATAACACTTAAATGAGAAGGAGGGGGGGGGGGTTGTTGCTGGTCACAACAATTGGCGATTCACTTGGGAGAACCAGTTATCTCTGTTTTTCTGTTGAATTTTTTTTTTAAACTTCCAAAACAGGAAATTTTTCAGAAAATTTAAACTTCATTTTGGAAAGATAAAGTATATTATGCTTTAACCTGTCAATGATATTTTGTTTCAAGCTTCCTCTAATTTGATTATTGGCTTCCTTAAGCTAGTCCTTGTATTTATATCAGCCATTACTTGGTTCTGTAAAGATAAAACAAATTCTCCTTTGTATACCAGTTTTAAATATGCTCATTTGTCGTAGGTAGAGCCTCTGCTGCCAACAGGCGTTTATAGCCTCGACAGGGTTACCTGTTACCGAGCAATGATCCTGTATCCTACTCAAGGTAACCTACAATTTTCAAAGAAGAATCCATATTCACACTTATTGCTTCGATTTTTTGTTTTTTTATTCTTAAAGAACAATGTCTTGGTTTGGTAACCAAATTATGACACAGTCACTCACTTGATTCACAACTTTGCGGAACAAGCTGGCTCGTGATGAGACCCTTGTCTTTTGATTGCAACAATCTTGAGTCATTGCCCTATTGTGGTAGACAGTATTGGCAAAGTCAGCAAGTTATAATATATGTGATCATGATAAGCCGGCTCGTGATGAGACCTCTTATTCTTCAAGATATAGTGTATCCTTGGATTATTCCTCTGAAGGCTGCGATTTCCTTAGCAGGGAAGAAGTCATTGTTTCCTTAAGATAGCTCTGGACGACAATAATAGAGTTTTCTGGAAACAACTGTTTTACAGAGAATCCTCATTTTGTTATTGATACTTTTCTTTGCATTGAGATAAAACAATTTCTTCACTAGAGGTTGCTTTCATCAAACTTTATGAAGTTGAAACTAGTATTATATCTAGGCTAGAGTCTTTAACTGTATCTATCAATAATAAAGATCAGTTTTCCAAAAGATTTGCTATTTATACAAGCAAAGGATTCAAAATCTGAAAGAGAGTTGGCCTCTTTTAGTAAATGTCAAATGCTACCAATGACAAGAAATTTTATTAGAGAAAAACATGTTAAAGGAAATGAGAGGTAACTATTCCCTTGGATTATGTACATGATAGGGATAATTAATTCTCTTATCTTTCCTATCAACTGTTAAAAATAAACTATCCACCTAACAACCTAACTAAATTAATCATACTCGTATTTTAACTATTTTACAAAAAATTGACTAGGTGTAATGATATTTCCAGTGTAACCATCTTTCCATTTTTATTCCTACATGTGTATCCCTTTCAAACATCAGTATTAAGACTAAATTTTTTTTGGGACTGAGAAGGTTGAATGTGGAATTAGAAAGTGTAATTGTGGCCCGAATTCTGTCTGAAATCTCTTTCTCATGAAATCTTTTTTCCAATTGGATATCTATTGGATCATAAAAATCAGGATGAGTTTCCATTATGGGTTGGTAATCGTTCAATAGGAAAGATGACCGGATGGGCTGTAAATATGACAGGCTGGGCTGTATTTTATTATGTGTGAAAGTTAGGCCTTTGACTTTTTCTAATAAAAGGAAAGTTTCCAAATATATCTCAGCGAATGAATCAATGAAGAAAGGATGGAAATTCCTCAAAAGAGAATTAGCAATTAACCTGAATTGTCGGCAATTCTCGAGAAATACTTTCTTTTGTTGATGTTGTTCTAGATAGGATAGGAGATCTTCAAGAAAATCTGATATTGATTGGACTTGGAATTGAAAAAGTTCTATATTTCCTTGATACAATTGAATTCTCCAAAATGGTAAAACATCACTCCAATGTTTGTCAGTAAGGTGCTCGGTATGCCATAGTAATCTATCAAGAATCTGAAAGTTGAAATTTAAAGAAAAATCTGGTTTTATACAAAATGAGTGCAAGCGACAAAGAATGCAATGACTATTTGTACAACTAGTGTTATAGCACAACTGGGATTGATTTGAAATATCTTCTCTTTCACAAGAATTGGCCAGAATTATGGGATTCAAGTAATTTCAAATTCCATCTTGTGAATTAGAAAAAAAATTATGATTGGGAATAGGTGTGAAGGTTTGTTCATGATATGAATCATAGATTGGAATATTCTCTTGGGAAGTGAAATCATGTAAATGATCTGCCACTCTGGAATGAGGATTGGCTAAAATAATTTTTGAATTAGAATATTCCTCATTCCCAGATTTCTGTTGATTTACTCGAGATAAATCAACATCTTCATCATCAAAGTAGTTATCATAAACGACTTTACAGGATTCCCTAGATTTCTCTTTTTTAGCCAATATATTCAAACAAGGGGGGTCAAGTCGTTCATGTTTGTAAATGACAAAAGGGTGTTCTACATCTACTTCTTTATCTTGAAAACCTAATGGTGATTCATTTGGATAATCCTCCGTACTTTCTGAGATATCATTAATACTGGGGGGGGGGGGGAATTATCATCATTAAAAACATCAGGATAAAGAGAAAAATGAGACTCTGAAATAATGCATTTGAAAGTATCATCGTGGAAAAACCCTTGTTCATCACATTCATTGTATATTTCGGGATTTAGATCATACCTTGGTGTGCTTATGTTTTTTGAAAGAGGATTACTTTGTTGTTCTAACCTTGGCATCTGCATTTGTTGACTTACGATCATATTATCTGACTTTGCCTCAAAATCGCTTTCTGGTCCCAAGGCAGGCTTTCTTCTAATATTCCCGCTTTCGTCTTCTTGTATTGGATCAGGCATGTCCCCTAAGCTTTGGGAATTTTCTTCATCATGACTTATTCGCACATCCAAATTGAAATTCTCTTTCACACTAGAAGAAAATGGAACAAAGCTTGGACTAATTTCTACTGGATCGGGGATAGGAGGCAGGGAATAGTTATGCTCAATACAATCTAATGATTCTTCATTCATGAATTCATTCTCAACATCATATTTCAAACAATTAAGATGAAATCGAATATTAAAATCTCTAACAGACTCATCTTCTTTGCGTAGATATTCAATTTCATCATATACTCGATCGTAATCATAACAATCAAATTTACAAATGAAAGCAGTGACAAATTGGTCCCAGCTATGAATTGAGGCAACTGGGAGGGTTCTACACCAGTTTCTAGCTTTCGCTATGAATGTGAGAGTAAAAATTCTGCATAAAATGCCTTCATCAATTCCTTGAAAATTTGAATTTGAAACATTTTGAATAAATTGAAGGGCATGATTAAAAGCAAAAGAATTACTCTTACCATTGAATTTTACCTGAGACAAGAGTCTTACCACTTCGGGTGGAGTGTTGGAAGAGGCACGAACATGGATACAACTCCAAATGGGAAGTTTGAGAGAAGCCATCCTAATTCAAATGTCACAATTGCCAACAAACTCCAACAGACAACATGTCAGGCCCTCCTTCTAGCACCAAATATGTTGAAGCCCAGAAAATCGGGTTGAAAACAAGGGGGATACCTGCCCGGTCCGGACCTTGGTTGGTAGCTCCTTATCCGTTTGGTATAGCGGGTCCGACTGGGGTTAATGGGACCAATTTCCCAATCTATGGGTGTGTGTGTGTAGAATTGGATGTTGCTGATCTAACAGTTCCTATCTAAGCTATTCTAATTGAATTTTTAATCTAATTCTAAGCTATTGTAATCTAATAAAAACAACACATCTAATCTATGCTAACCTGGGATGTAATTCTTCTATTATGCGATCTAAAGAGATTTCATATAAAAACTAGTAATAAAGATCATTCAGCGATTATAAGAAAGGAAATCAATTAAGATGAACTATTTCTCATAAAAAGTTAGGCAAAACAGTTGTGAACAGCATATCGCATAATAAGCTATTCATACATTAAACATAAATAAATATCTACCACTGTACAAAAGTGCCAAATGGTAACTCAAGCATTCATGCAATAACATATAAAAACTAAAAATTGTATATCACTTTAACATATAAGCAGAAATGGTCAAGAGATAAAAGTACCATTTATGACTAGTCCTACTCATAAGCTTCAAGCAACAATGATTTATCTCTCCTTGCTCTAACATCTACTAAGAGTACAGAAGTGCAACATCAGTAGCAGATATCAAATGCAAACATCAACAAATCTTGATCCATTCATTCACCAAAACCTCCTCTAAGGGTGCAAAAGTGCATGTTCTGAGGACAAGTTTTTGATAAATTTCTGGACCCTTCTCTAAATACATGAGAAGGGTTTAAATACTACTTCCTAATTCTAATAATAGTTCATTTACAAAAATTCAAGATGCGGTTTTCAAATGAACGCCCTTTTTCTAAGCAAAATTTAAAGCAAAAATTAAATTCAGAGCTAAACTACTTTTGTATCTAGTCTTTAAAACTGCATGTATTCAGCATTGGTTTAAGGAGAGTCGGCTCGCTGACTTCTGCTTTGAGCTGGGCTGAGAAAACGGAATCGATGAGTACTGGTACCACCTTTTCAGCCACATTTATGATGCACTTCACAGTCATCCACTGACTATGCAGTTTCACCAAGTATGTCCAGTAACATTCCCAATTTAACCTGTTTAGTGCTTGGATTGCCTTTCCCTTTTCTTGCGCTCTCTGCTTCCATTCCACCTCTAGTTGCAGTTTGTTTGGTAAATACCCCGGGGTGGTTTCTGCGATTAAATTAGCTCTGTGAAAATTCTCGTTTACACAGTCAATAAGAATGCTTGCTGTAGTGGCTGCTGTTTCTGCCGCTTGTTCTGCCTCCCTGATTTGATCGTCCCACTTGTTAAAGAGCAGCTCTTTATGATTCTCATTTATCCTCGGTGCACCTGCTCTTTTTCCCTCATCCTCATCCTGCCAAGCCAAGTACTCAGTCACTCGCTTGTCAATCATATCATACTCACTTCGTAAGTCGACCACTTGATTAGTGATCTTATCACTCATCTTGCAATAATCATTCCACTGTGACATCTTCTATCCCAACACTTCTTGCTGCTGCAGTAGTTGTTCATTCAAAGAAATAGATTCTGAAATAAACTCTGTAAGCTTAGGGTTGTCCCTATGCATTTCTTGTACATCCTGTAACTGTTTTCCCTTCTCGTCCAAACTTCTCTGATAACTTATCTACGTTTGCTGGAAGTCTTCCTGCAACTTTTCAAGCTGTTTGAGTGCCTCATTATTAGCATTAGCTTGTTGCAATTGTAGTTGCAGTACCTGTATTTGATCTTCTCGCTCTTTCAACAATTGTTGTACTTCTGATGCTTTATCAATAGTTGTAAAGGAATACACTCCTGCGATCTGTGATAGTTTGGTGAGGTTTTCAGTCGGATTACTGGCGGGATCTTTCCATAAGACGTCTAATTGCTCAGCATCCTGAGAGAGTGTATTTTCTAACTTCCTCTTCTTTCTTTGTCTTCTTACCACTACTTTATGCTGGGGACCATAAAATATGTCCATGGGGGGAATCTGTTCTACACTAAGTAGAAGCTCAGAAGACGGAGCGATAGGAATATGCTCTGTTTCTGAGACATGGCTGACTATGGTTGGGACCACTTCCTGTACTACCTGTATATTGCTTACAGGTGTTTTTGGGGTTTGTCCTTCAAGATTGATCAGTTCGTTGAAGGTTTCCCATTCCTTATCTAATTCTATCGTGACGGGTGGTGCTTCAATGATGAGAGGGGGAGGATCTCTTTGTGGGGAGGAGATAACCTGCTGTTGTGGAAGTTCCATTGACTGAGCGGTGTCCTTAGCTGACTCTTCGCTCCTATCTTGGTCGTTTCCGGATATTTTAGAATGTTCAGGCATTTCATGTACAGACTTAGACTTAGATCCATTAGTGCTTGAATTCCCACTGAGGCTAACACTTGGAGTCGGTTCTCTGACAGATAGTCGTAGCTTTTCTAGAGGAACACTGGCTAGTCTTCTTTCCCTGTATACCATGAATTTTTGAAGGTCTTCTGGAGACAATTGCAATTGGGATTCCCGCAAAATTTCTTGAAGTGAGCTTTTACTTTGGAATATATCATCAAATAAATCCTTTTTCCCAAAAAAAACTTTTATCTTGACTGTAGTTTTGGAATTCTGGGCAACCTCATTTGGGTCAAATGGTCTTCCCGGGAATTTAAATAATTGTAGACACGTGATATTCTGTACTTCAGTGACAGCATGACCTACATCGAACAGTGAAAAGGCCCCACAAGCCACAGGAAACTGTGGCCATATAGCCTTCTTTTTGTCCTTTAGGCCTTTAGTTAGGCCGCCTTCTGAACAGGTTTGATATGCAATTTCTCGAGCTAGGAGCTTATCAAGGATATTAAAAGGTAGAACATGAGGAGGTACAGTACTTCCAAAAACTCTAACATAAGTAAACAATTCTTCTTCGAACCATCTTGCGATGGGGATGATATCTATCTGTGCTTTAGGCGAGCACCTCGGGGGTTCTTTATCATACAACATTCTATACAAGGGTAGCATGAGTCCGTGACAAATCTGGTAGAAATATGGAGTGAACTGAGAGTCCCATAATATCTTATGATAGACATGGATAGGTAAGGGGTCTTGAGTTGTCCACTTCCAACCCATAACAGGGAATTTAGACACATAACATATTGAATCCATAACATATGCGGCTAGGTAAAAAAGAGGATAAATCCTTTGAGACGTAGATCTTTTGGACCGGTAACTAACAATAGCCATGATTAGGTTATCAGATAAAATCTTAGCCCAATCTACAATAATGGCGTTTGTAGCAGCATCTAGTAATGGTAACCATTCGGATGAAAATTTGTTGATATCTGGCATTCCAAATAATCTACAGAGCATGGTAGTAGCAAAACAATATGGGGAGGTAAGGGAACGAGTACTGTACATACCATATTTATCTTTCTTGAGCGGTTCATCTTTTCTGGACCAATCTTTGGTGGTCTCCGACAGGTTCGGGTTCTCCTCCAAATTTTTTTCTATGAATTGCATATTATAGGTTGCCTGCGGCTCAAGCAGATGATACATAAGCTTTAAATCCTGCGCAGCGAATGACCCGATGAGCCCTTGACCATGAATCTTGAACTATCTATTTTTCATTTCTGCGCTATCAAGTATCCACTTGATCATGTCTGTGTATGGGAGAATTTTGGGCCTCGCTACTATCTGAAATAAGAATGAGCATGCTAGCTCTTCTAGGGATGCTTTGAAAGAGCCCTGTGAGCCCGCGACAGTAGTAACCTTCATCACTCTGGGATTCTCTTCTTCGAGTAGTCTGTACATGCCTTCCCACATCGATATTCCTGCATCTCTGTTACAAGCTGTGTCTGTATATAAAGGTGCCATTTCCTTCACTTCGGAACTTTGAGCCTTGTTTGTCTTCCCCATTTCATCCTGCGTATTGCCTTGTATCGTCCTCTATTCTCCGTTCCTGCAATTCACAAGTAAAATGGAAATGAATGACTCGGACGGGTGATGGGAAAGTTCTTAATGCCGCAGACATACCAAATACACCACCTTACGTGAAGTGATTCTTTGAAAAGCAAGCGTCCATATTTTATTAATAACTGGCAACTAACTCCTATATTAGCATTTAAAGCGCGTAATTATGTGTCAACTTATGGCAAGTGGCTTTTCTTGAATATTGTGCCCGAACGATCTGTGATGGAGCGATTTTGCGATTTGCTTTGCAACATCGCAGATCGCAGCATCGCAATATCGTAAAATCGCACAAATGTAATATCGCAACGCTGGTGTAGCTTGACATCGCAACCATCGCTATATCGTGATATCGCAGATCGCAGAAGTTTTTGTATGACAAATTTATTTAACCTGTTTTCCTGCTAGATGCGAACTTGCGATCAACGTCATCACAAATCGGTAAATTTTGAAGTTTTTCTTATAATGTTTGCTTATTGCGACGTGATAGTTGCTTTAATACCATAATCTCGCACATGCCGGGATTGTACTTGTATGGTGGGGTCCTACTACCATTTATATGATGCATTTTAAAGATTTCTTCCTCATCATAAATTTTAGGTTTTAAGTATTCGAAGGAGTTTCATAAGCTTATGATGGTAACTTTATTTTGAGGAAAAGAAAGCTAAGCCCTACTCTTGCTTTTTCTAAATTTTAACTAAGGGTCCCCACACATTTAGTATTTTGGATAACACTTAAATGAGAAGGGGGGCGGGGGGGTTGTTTATGGTCACAACACATCCCTAGTTAATGTTTTGGAAAACAAACATTTGGACATTAGATTCACCTATCTCATGCAACTCAAAATAGTTAGTCATTTTGTTCACATGCTGTTGGGCAGTGTACTCACTAGTAGCATCAAAGAAAAAGGTTTTTCTTTGATAATCTTGGGGCATGGCATGGAGTTGTGTAGGTAAAACCAGAGGTGCATATCGGTTTGCCATGGCTGAGATTCTAATTTGACCAGGGGGTAAAGTTGTGGTGCTTGAGGAAGGGCTTGAAATGGATGGAGATAAACTAGATGAGGCGTTTGGCTGATGAATTACTGGTTTAGGGGAATGGACTGTGGTGGATACTATTGGTGAGGTGGTGGTAAATGAAGGTGTATTTACAGTGATTGAAGATTGTGCAAAAATTTCAGAGGCAACAACAGTAAGGGAAGCTAGTTTAACAGATTTTTGAAGGTAAGCATCATCTATATGGCTTATCAATGTCGAGGTTAAAGCTTCTATGTTGTCAAAAGTGTCCAACACAAGTTTATCTAAATCTGGATGTATAGGCACCTTTTTTGATTCAATGAGTTGAATAAAATTAGGGTCTAACACAGTTTCATGAATTGCATTCTCTGATTTAGTTCTAAATAATGAGAGATCAAATGACAAATCAAATGGAAGTTCTTCTAAAATTGATAATTCTTCAGGGATTGAATTTTCTTTAACTAACTAGATACTACCTGCTTGAGTTTCTGCCTTTTTTTATTTTCTTAAAATCCTGTCTGGGTCATCAACTATATTAGCAAGGTTTGGATTTGGGTTTGCCCTGGTATAGTGAGTCTTCTTGGGAGCCATAATTTTAACTTTTTTATTGTTTTTTTAATGAAACTTTTCAAGAACAACTTATAAAAATGACCTTAAGGGGCTCAAGATGAAATTTAAGGTTTTCTTAAAGTTTTACTTGACTGAGGATTGAATTCCTTAGTATGGTTGCCAATAATGTTATCACTCCAAAATTTCTTCTAAGTTGTTCAGAAAAAGAAATGATAGAGGTAACCACAAACCAACTTTAGAGATTAGGATCTAGCCTTCCTAATCTCAGAGAGGGCTCTCTCTTCTTTATTTAACTTTGTTTAGTTATTTTATTTTAGGCTAGTTATGATTGTACTTGGGTTTTGATTTGAATTTGGGTGGTGGGATCACTTACTTAGATGAACAGAGAGTTGCTTTTACCATTAGGTTATGGGGTCAAAATGCCAGACAAACAGGATTGTATCAAGTTCTAAAAACAATGTCTACAGGGCAAGATAAAGGAGTTATTACAGATCTCAAAGGCTTGATGGTGAAATGGTTTCCAATCGGATCCAGGGAGAAATTAAGGGTTCCCTAGGCCGGATTATGAAGAGAAATGAACGAGGTTAGCTGGGATGGGAGAGAAATTAAGGATTCTCAAATCCGGATATCAGAGGAAAACATATAAATGATTAACTGTCCAAAATAGAGTGTACTTAAACAAATTCTGAGTTAAATTTCTAGTTAATTCATTCAAATTTAGATAACATTTAAGTTTATGAAACACATAATAAAGTTACAAAATCAGACAAAGAAGATACTTCACTGCAATAACTCATCTCATGAATCCTATAGTGCAATATTTTTATTACTTTCTCGAGTTTGTTGACTTGAAAATTGGTACAATAACCCTTAGGTTTAAGATCAAAATAACTCTACAAATGTATAGCAATCCACCCTCAATACTTCGAACTATGAAGTATTTATACAAAAATAATTTACAAAATATCCCAAACTGTCTTGGGAATTAATCTAGGAGAAAGAAATATCTTCATGCAAGAAGATAGAGACAACTATTGAACTATTGTTTGTTGTCCCTATTATTTAGGTTCTGTTGTCTTTTAATCTTTGATCTTTTGCCCTTTAATCTACTTTGTTGTTTGGTCTTCACGCTCGATGTTATATTTACTTTGACCTTTCATCTGATACACTTTGACTTGGCTGACCTGTCAATGTCCTTTTACTGTTCCCTTTTACTTTTACTGTACATTTTACATTTTACTCTGTATTTTTTACAGTAAATCATTTAGTTTTTCCCATATCTCATCATTTGGTATTTAGATATTGAGAATCTTTCTATAGATCTCATCTGCCTCTGTATACTTCTCAAAATACCTAGAAATTTGTGGTTCAGGCTGCAAGCTGGTTTCAATGGTGACTGTAGAGGGTACAGTGGCTTCAACTGTGCACTGGATCGCTGAATTTAGCGTTCGGAGCATGTTCAAAAGGTAATCGTGGTCAAATTTGGTTGCATAGTCTCAGGGTGGCGCAAGAAGGCTTAGGTAGCTTTCATAGTGCAAATGAGCGAAAAGAGTCGAAATGGGCTTCTTTGCCCTTTTAACCAGCAACGTTTACAATTTGGTGCAGAATTCATAATGAATAGTGGATGGTTTAGCTTTTGATAGGGAGGCGGTTTTAGGGGCCATCACACTGCTTTTGCCAGTCAGGCGTTATTTCCCCCAGAGCACGCGATTTTTCCTAGCGCTACCACGTAGCAAAATGGGCCCGAGCAAAACCGCAAATCTCGCGTGCTCTTGGGATGGTGAAGATCAAAAAAAGAATCAGCGCGATATGGATGCGCCCCGTTAGATCTGGGGATGAAATATCTAATGGCTGTCGCATGGCAAAACAACATGGAGGGAATAGGGGTGGAGATTTGTGGGGCCCTAGGAACTAATTACAATTAATTAATGAATATAGTGGGGATTAAAATACAATGAGTGGGATTAATAAAGTGGGACGAAGGTTGAATGTGGCGGGGTTTTCTTAATCGCACCAAGGGTAGTGGGTTAAAAAGGTTTTGTGTCGGGGAGTTAATTAAATAACGCGGGTGGGGGGGTTATAAAACTTAAGATAAAGGGTTTTATGGGTTTTTAGGGAAATTAATGAGGGGGAAGATGCTTTTTTCAATGGGGAGTGGGTTTCACACTAGGAAAAAGGGGTTTAGGGTAGGGGGATGACCCTTGGAGGGTAATTTGCTAGGGAAATGTGTGAAACCAAGGAGTAAGGGTCAAAATTAAGGGAAAAGGGTATATTCATGAGACATGATGGGATAATGGAGAAATTAGTAAGTATATAGTGGGGGATGAAATAAAATGAGGGGAAGTTAATTAAATCAACTTGTGAACAATGTCCTTTCACTTTCATAGCTTCTCCTGCACACTGAAACATATGATTAAGTATGATAAATGTGTTTATGCTTTAACAACCTTGTACTTCTACAACCTTTCTTCTACCTACCCTTTACTTATCATAACATTTTTTCTTCACTTTATTGGGTGCATTTAAGCTTGCATACCCTTTCTTTCCTTTTTCTTTTGGAAAGAAAATTATGTAATTCTAACCTTATATCTTCCAATGGCTCAGATTAAGCTGTTGAGCACATTTTATTTCTCTGCCTAACTACTGATCTGCCAAGATTAAATAGTTTGGCTAGATCTTTATTGTCTATCTATAAGCATGAAATTTAAAGCATGAATTAGTCAAGATTAAGCTATTTGACTATCATTGGATGTGGCATTTATGACAAGCTGCACACAACCATTATTTTGCACATAAAAGTAAAAGCAATGGCACTTGAATTTGTACACTTTCATGATCTGTTTTTGTTTGGGGTTCATATTTTTCACTTTTTTGATCTGACATACCCTCTTTACATTTTTTAATTTTTAATATGGAAAAATTTTTGGAGAAAGAAAAAGTATGTACAATATTACAAGACTAACCATAGCCAATTCAAAATTATGAATCCTATTATTATAAGACCCTAATAGTGGCTCCACATGGGGATGGAATTTCCTGGTGAAATGTCAAGAACTTTAAGATCAGTAGCCTTTGAATTGTGACTGCAGTTACCCTGTAAACTGTTCTTCTATGATTTCTGCCTTATTAATACTTATGATGGTGAAACCTTCAAAGCTCAGGGCCTTCTCTCCGAGCTTCAACTTCAAAAGATCACCATCCAATCCAATCTAAAATCTGCAATGTTATGTACAATGATCAAAGTAAAGTTAACTATTGTTAATCTGTGGATACATAATGCTTTAGAATTCTACCATTGACAGGTCCTCCCGGTAGATCTGATCCATATATCTCTCTCAAGAAAAATGCATTGTTACCTCTATAACCAAATATGACATAAGGGCCTTGCCCTAAAAAGTCAAATTTTCCATGTTTTCCTTGCCTTCTCTTCTTGAATCCCACTTAAGAACTTTGTCACCTATGTAAAAATCATCAGCTTTGGTCTTTTTATCAAATATCTTTTTGATTTTGTCCTGGATTACTTGTGATTTTACATATACTCCATCTCTGGTCTACTGCAAGTGTATGGTCTAATTTATCCTTCTCTGGATATCATTTGGTTCCACCTGTAATTCCTTAATGATCTTCATCACTGGTACTCCTAAAGATGATGGAAAAACAACAGCCATTCCGTATACCAGCTGATAAGGAGATGTACCAATTGACTTCTTAGTAGTTAGTCTATCTACCCATAAGGCATTGACCAGCTTTTTGTTCCATGTCTTTTGTTGTCTTCCAGTAATTTCTTAATGATATTGACCAGGATTTTGTTAGAGGATTCCACAAGTCCATTAACTTGAGGGTAATAGGTAGTGGAATGGCCCAGGGTGATGTGATATTTGTTACAAAAGTATACCATTTTCTTGGATTTAAAAGCAGCTGCATTATCAGTGATGAGCTTTTGGGGGCATCCAAATCTTGACAAGATATTATTTTCTAGGAATGAGATAATGACAATGTTCGTGGCTTGTCTAGAAGGGATGGATTCTATCCACTTGGTGAAGTAATTAGTGGCTGTCAAAATCCATTTATGCTAAGCTGATGAGGCTAGGTGTATTTCTCCAATGAAGTCTAACCCCCATTGTTGTAATGGCATTTATGTGGAGATTGGTTTGAGAGGCAGGGGTAAAATATTTCTCTTTCCCTCAAATATTTGGCACTTATGACAGGAAGTCACATGTTTCTTGTTAGTGTCGGTATCTTCATCCCTCCGTCAATGATCAAATTCTCTTGTTCCATTGCATTTTAGGTGTCTCAACTGATCAGCTGCATTTCATTAGGGTCATGGATCATCTGACGGTAGTGGCTTATTATACATTTTCCCTCATGTGCTATCCCATTTTCGTTCATTTAGATCATTTGTAGTCAATTTTTTTCTTTAAATCTATAAAAGTAATTTTTAGGGTTTTAGGTCTCATTAGGTTTAGGGTTTTTGTCAATAAGGTATTTAAAATGCTCAATAATGGTTAGCAGGTGCATGAGGAGGTCAAATAAAGTTTCAGCAAAAATAATTTCCATAATCACTCACTCAGTGATTGATTTTTCCTCAAAACCCCGGTTTGAGGAAAAACAGAGTATTTTATGTTTTCATGTATAAATTTGATGTAATTTAAGTTTTTTCATATGTAATAACTTCAATGGAAACCTTGGTCACCTTGCCAAGCTTCAACAACTCCATCACCTGCAAGGCAAACAAAAAATCAAAACATTCAGTTCATCAAAGGAAAAAATAAAGTAAACTGCCCAAAAACAGAGTTTGAAAAGTAAGTCAAATGCAAACATTACAAAAGTGGGTTTTTATGAGTGAAAAATTAAAATCTCTTGTATATAAATCATTTGTCATGTTCAAAGAGCTCATTTGCATCTAAAGGAGAAAGAAAGAGCAAGAGAAAGGTTGTGTTGGAGAAAAAGAGCAAAACCGCAGCAAACTGTGCAAGTTTCAGAGGCGCGACGCATTGGGTCATGGGTGCGGTGCATAGGGCTGGCACGACGCATTGGGTTTGTGGCGCAGCGCACAGGGCTTCAAGCCCGATTTCACCCACAAACTCATTCAAACTGCCAAATTTTCTCAATTTCCACTTGTTCAAGTAAGTCAAGCCTTCTTCCACTGCCAGTGAATGAGTTTCTCTTAAAGTTTATGGTGATTTAATGAGATAAAACTGAAACCCTACCTCCTTGCAATTTTTGCTCAAAAACAATTGCTTAGGGTTTACAATTTGTGTTTTTGCTACCAAGTCCACTCCATCATTCCCTCACTCTTTGATTCCTTCATTTATTTTCCAGTTTCATCAACTCATTCCCTAATTCCCATATCCCTAAATTCACTAAACCCATATCCCTAACTCCCACTATCCCAAACCCTAGTTACAAATTCCTAAACCCTAATTGTTGTCCCTAAGCCTACTTACTGTCCCTAAACCCCCTATTCCCCAAAATCCTGTCAACAACATTCCCAAAACCCCTCATACCCTCTCCCTCCACAGTCCCTCATACATTCTCATCCTTGGTAGCAGAAAACTAAAGACACCTTAAATCTCTTCATACTCATCAAGAAAAATCACACATTGGTAAACATGGAGTCTAATCCTTCCCATAACTAAGATGAGGAAACACTCAGTGATTCTCCTAGAGAAATGCATGCACCAAGGAGACCTCACAAGGGTGGTAAACATATATGAGAGGAGCCTACTTCACTTGTCGAGCTGTAGGCTTGCCCTCTTGCTGTCACATGATTTCAACACCAATCCTGCTATCAGTTTTGTGAGATGATAGAGAAAGTCCAGTACCATCATGAGTTGGCTAGGTTGTTTGTGCTCCATATTCATAATGGCCATGTCACTCTAGCAGGTGTGACATTCACCTTGACACCGGAGTCTATTTCTCTAGCAACTGGCATTCCAAATGTTGGTGAGCAGTGGAATAAAAGGTAGCAGATTGACAAAGAACATTATGAGCCTTACATCAAGGCTAGTTATCAGAGACATCTCAGCAGATTTTTTCCCTTCCGGTATCTGAAAGACTCATATGCTCCCTTGATGAAACTCATAATTAAGTATTTTAGCTGTGAGGGTCGGTTTTCTCACTTGTATGCCTATCATATCAGATTGTTGATGCACTTCACTAGGGTGAGAATGATGAATCACCCCTACTTTATTTGCCGAAACATTGAGAAGATGACCACCATAGTGCACAGGAAGATTCCTTAGCAGCAGTATAACAACATATATCATTTTTCACTAATCAAGATTGTGGTCATGCATTAGCTTGGTTTAAAGAACATCTCATGGGAGGATTTCATTTCACATGAGGTCTTCACAGGTCCTCAAGTATCTTTAGCAGCTTTCATTAGACAGGTGGACTTTCACATCGGTAGGAGATTCATGAGACACAAACTGCTAGTGTGCCAGTGTTTGTCACTTATCAAAAGGGCACTAGAAGGTTGTTTGCAGCGGCAAAATGAGTATTATCTCCACCTGCGGTGGAAGGGGTCTCATTTCCTCCATCACCAAAGCAGGTACAGGACAAGGGAAAGTGGCCATTACATGATGAGGGACCTTCAGGAGGGCAGGAGACAGATTTTATTCTTATTTAGGATGATGACACCAATTTGGTCTCACAAAGCTCAAAACTTAGAGAGATCATTCAGGAGCAACAGGATGACATTCAGCATTTGTCTCTCAACCTAGAAAGAGCCAAGTGGATAATCAAATATCTGGAGCAAAGGAACAAATAGCTAGAGGATCAGCAAACCATAATAGATCTATGAAACATACGAGAAAACTGGTAAACTACCAAAAGGAGGAAAGTCAAGCTCACAACACTTGAACAAGAAATCAATGCTGATCATGAATCTTGGTTGGAGAGGGAAAATATCCACTTGGAAAGGATGCTATATAAGGCCAGCCAAGAGAAAAATATGTTGAGGCACATGGCCCATCATTACTTGGCAAGAAACAAAGTGTGCAAGGCAAGAATTAGAAACTTGAAGGCCAAGTTGAAGACGGCATCAAGGAGGCGAAAATAGCAAGATAGACTTCAGATCTTGGATGATGCTTACTTGGCCCAAACAACTCTTGATGAAGGATACTCACTCCAAATTTCAAGAAATTTGGGACACTTTTTACAATTTTGGAATTTTTGCCTTAAAAAACAGGTTTTTCTTCCCAATGCGCCGCGCCACTTGGCGCTTGCTTTTGATGGGGACCTCCTTTTGAGAAAAACTCAACATTTTTGGATTTTTGATGGAAAAATATTCATGATCACAAATGGCCAAGAAATTTTGACAGGTTTTGAGCTTCCAAAAATGTCAAAAACACCTCAAAAATGACCTTTCTGCCCCTTTTTAGGAAGCAGTGTTGGGAAAACTCATTTTTGGAGGGGAAAATGGAGGCCAAATTCAAAAATTATACTTGTGCTGGAAAGTAGATAGGAATACCTTTCCAACAAGCCCACTTGGAGAAAATTTGGACACCGGGAAGGCCTCCAAAATCAGCTGCAAAAAGGTGCTACACATAGGGAAATCATTGCGGCACATTGGAGGAATATGCTCATTTTTGGCCAAAAACTTTGTTTTTCGCCTAGTTTTTTCATAGTTTGATTTTTCTCCTTCTAATTTTTAAAATCATGGTGTAATTTAATGTGACATGATGGATTTTGATGTAATTATGCTAAATTTTCACTCATAGAGGTAGATTCATCCATCAAAAGGTAGTTTGCAACTGAATGAATCAGTTTCCTAGTTTTTAGAGGCAAGTTGTTCCACTGCCTACTTTTTAGTTCTCAGTTTAGATTTTGTTGGAACAACTCCTAATATTATGAGCTCGACCCCTAGAGGCTAGGATGAGTTGTTGATTGCCTATATCTTGTAATTTTTCAGTCATTAGCATGGTTGGGCTTTTGGGAAATTTTGGAGCTTCATTGTATACTCATTTCAACAGTTTGGCTAAGGAATAGACCAGTGATTTGCAGCACTTTATTGGATTCATGTGGCATCTTTATTTGGTATTGTCTTTTCTTCTGTACTTTTAAGTCTACATGTGTTTTATGTATGACATTATCTCTCTTTATTTCATCTTAACTAAATCAAACAAGGATAAAGGTAGAATACATTGAAAGTGCAGTGCTCTACCTAGGGTTTGTTTAGTTATCTATGTTTTCAGCTGTTTGAAAAGGATCCCTGAGTTTTTCATGCCCTTTTCAACTTCTCACCTATCTAAAATCTCTCCATATCACTCATTTTGAAGTACCAAATCACTTGCCTACCTTTCCCCATAGAGATCTCTGTAAAACTGAGTCTCATTCCCCAGACCCAAATCTTCCTTTCACATTTGAGCCAACAAAACATCATCAAATTCAATCAAACACCTCTGTACACATACCTATCCTAAAGTAGTCATTACGTCAGTCATCTCAAGATTTCATTGGCCATCTTTTCTAAGATTGACAAGGAGAGAGCCCTCTCCCGACCTAGTAGGGCTAGCTACCAGGTTAAGCGTGGTATGATGTTACCCTAGATCCTACCTTTCTCAGCCTAAGGTAGATTTAGGCCCTAACATTTCTTAACACCTTTAAAAAGAGTGGGCTAGTAGAAATCAACCCTCAGGATTATGTCAGCAGTAGTTTTCCAATACAAGTGTCCTCCACAATCCCCTGCATGAAATTCTTGCAAGATTTTATTAGCTTCATCTTTCAGTAAACAATTCAAAATAATACCACCATTGTCTTTCCAAAACAAAGCATTATCTATGATACAATATTTTAATGACTTCATTTTCAAAAATCTAGCTTTAGTTCTTATTAAACCAGGAGGAGTATGTAAGTTTAGTAATACAAATATGATATCTGCATACCAAGGTGAATCAGTAAAGGGTTTTCTAATCTGTGGAGTCACTATCTCTTCCTAACCATCAAGGGCACTAATGAAATTTATATCGAGGGCCTGACAGTTCGATTCAACTATGAGTTGGGCTAAACCTTGGCCTTTCATAATTTTAGTGGGCTTTATTTCTATGTCATATTCCAAAATAGTGGCAATCCATTTGCCTCTCTTTCCTTCAGGCCCATTTTGTGTGAAAATGTCCTTTACTACTGTGTTTGGAACATAAGTAATGATGTGAGAATACAAAACATATACTCTGAAGTCTTTAATAGCCTTTACTAAAGCTAATAAAGATTTTTCCATAATGTTGTATTTGAGTGTGGCATCTCTTAAGGAGTTACTGAAAAATGCAATTGGTTGTTCATATCCCTGGTCATTCTTTTGCAACAAGACTGCTGCAATAGTGTGTTATGAAGCAAAAGGAAAAATCATAAAATATTTCTGGAAATCAGGACTTATAAGGGCTGGAGTCTTGGTTAGAGATTCCTTGATGGCTTCAAAGGACTATTTTGCCTCCACTGTCCATTTAAGTGTTGAATATTTTTTTAACATGTTATTTAGTTCTCTAATCAATTCTACTAAATTTGAAATGAATCTCCTAGGAAAATTAATTTTGCATAAAAATGACTGTAATTCTTTGATGTTTCTAGGATGGGTGAGGGTTAAGATTGCCTCTATTCTAGCTGGATCTATTTTAATTCCATCTTTGGATATTATATGTCCCAACATTTTTCCTTCTTGTAGACCAAAGAGTGTCTTTTTTGGATTTAAGGAAATACCAAATTTCGTGCATTTAATGAAAACTCTTCTCAGGTGATCTAGGTGTTCATTATCAAATTTAGAAAAGACTGTGATGTCATCTTGGTAAACCACTAAGAAATCATGGATCTCCTTGGAAAAAGCTATATCCATATCTCTTTGAAATGTTGCTCCTACGCTCATTAATCCAAAAGTCATCTTCAAATACATGAAGGTACCCCAGGGAGTAGTAAATGCAGTTTTGGCTTGGTCCTCTGGTTGAACTAAGATTTGGTTATATCTAGAAAATCCAACAAGTAGTGAAATTTTGGATGAGCCTACTACCCTCTGAAGGATATGGTCCATTTTTGGTAGAGGATAGTTGTCTTTTAATGAGACCTTGTTTAAATTTATGAAATCAACACAAAATTTGATTTCTCCAGTTTTCTTCCTAATAGTGACTAAATTTGAAACCAAATCTGAGTATCTAATGGGAGCTATAATTTGGGCATCATACATTCTTTTAACTTCTTTCTCAATAAATGGCATAAGAACTGGATTAATTCTCCTAAGTTTTTGTTTAAAAGGCTTATGATAATCTTTGATAGGTATCTTGTGCTGAATTATGCTGGTGTCATAAGATTTTAGGTCTTCGTAACTCCATGCAAATACATCTTGAAACTCTTTAAACAGATTTATGTATTTAACCCTTTCATTTGGAGGTAAGGCTTTTGATAATTTAATGAGTTTAGGTTTTTCTTCAGTTCCCATGTTACGTTCTTCTATATCTGCTCTCAAAGGCTCCATTTTTGACTTCCTAGCTACATCGTTGGAATCAAACAAATATTCTAAGGGGACTAATTCCTTAGGCAAAAAATTATTTTTAAGATTAAGAATTTCAAGATCATCATTCATTATTTCCTCTATTTCTACATTTTCTAAGTTATCTACTTTTAATTTAGTGAAATTACTGGGTTTACCTATTTCTAAAATATTTACATCTATGTCACTATCTATGTCATTGTCTATTGTACAATATGTATCTATATTACAATTCTGAAACTCACCTTCTGCATTCATGAAGTTATAAATTTGGGAATACTGTGAGAAAATTTGCCAATACTTCAAATTGTCTAGTATGATAGGCCTATGTCTCACTTCTGCAGTATATTGATGGTTGGGCTGAAAGGGCAACTTGTAGGTACTAGCAAAAGTAGCTAGACTGTGGGCCTGCATATTCCTCTTTCTAGGAATGGCAGCAAAAATTGTTTCCAGAAGGTCTTTGATCAAATCTAGGACAATCTCTCTATATTGACTCAGTCTGGGATTGTTTACAAAGTATTCACCATTAATTTGATTAATAATCAATTCTGAGTCTCCAAGTATAGAAACTTTCTTGGCTCCAAGTTTTCTAACCATTTGTAATCCTAATATCAGAGCTTCATACTCTGCCATGTTGTTTGTGCATTTAAAATTTAACCTAAATGCATGACCTTCGACATGATTATTCTCCATATTGTGGATCCACACTCCTGCTCCTACTCCAAGTCTATTCATAAATCCATCAAAATCTAAATGCCAAAGTGATTCATGAAAAACGTTTTCATTGTCAGTTGTTTTGTATTTCAATTCTTTAGCTGTGATTTCCTTTTTGTCATGGTCTGAATTGTACAAGATGAAAGAGTCCATATCAGAATGCATGGAGTATATTGGGAAATTTTGTGGTTTTTCTGCACTACTCACCATGTATTTCATCAGGGTCTCTCTATATAGTTTTCTTTGTTGACCAAAAACATATATGGTGGCATATGACATATCTAACTACAAGGATCCTTGCAATTTTGCTCCCCATGAGCGAGATAGTAGCATTACATATTTGGGTGTGATGTCTGCAACTACTATGTCCATCACAATACTCTTTTCTGGGCACTGGACTAGAGTTGTACATAAATATTTAATCAAGCCAAGGAATTTAACTTGGCTAGATTCAAAGGAAAACAAGTTCTTATATGGTCTGGTAGTGTCTAAGTTTAGTCTCTCCATGATTGCTTTTGGCATTAAGTTATGGGATGCCCTTGAGTCTAACATATCATTATGTAATATTTTGTCATGAATGTTCAGGCTAATGTAGAAATGAGGGATTCCCCCTTGTTGATGAGTACCATTTACCTTAGGGCCAAACAATAACTCAGGTTGATCATCATTCAAATTGACAATATCTTCTCCCTCTCTTATATTTAAATTTTATGTGATCTTTGATCTATAGGATTCATTTTTCACTAGCTTATTCAAAGGGACTAGTATTTTCAATTTTGCTATTTCATTCTTGAGGTTGAAAGGGAGTTGAGCTTTGTATGTTTGGATGAGATCTTCCTTAACAAATGAAGTTTGTGTGTTTTTATCTTGTCTTTCAGTACTTGGCATTTCAGTTTGTGTTTCAACAATTTTGTTCTAATTACTCCTATTTGAAATGTTTTGAGTGATTGTTTCAGTTTGAGTTTCAGATGAAGTTATATCTACAGTTTTTGGGCTAGAAGTCTCCCGTGTTCCCCTAGGAATGATTTGTAAAATTTTAGTAACAGGAGCTTATGTTATCTTTTTAGTTTGGGTTTGGATTGATCTTTTAGTGGGAGCTTTATTTTTCTTTTTACTTTTAAGCTATACTATTTGTGAACCTCATATATGGTTGACTCATAACCCCGTTTAAAGTTGAAGGGCTCACCATATTCTAATTGCAATTGTTGCAGCATGTACGACTCCCGTTCTTCAAGAGTAAGAAAACATCATCTTCATTCTTTATTACTAATAAGTTTATCCGGTTGTCATCCTCTCCTTCATGGCTCTGTGAACCCTCAGCATAGTTTTCCTAGAAGGGAGGCCTAATTTGCTGATCTGGTATAACATTCTTTCCAACATTAGGATTCTTTCTGAAGCTGGGGTTTCTTATAGGGGTGGATGTTGGTTCTCCCAATGAGTTTTTCTTTCCATGTTTCCTAAGCTATCATTTATTCTCTCTACACTCTTTGCTAAACTAACTATTTTTCCATCAGAAGTGGAAGTTTCCTCTTTAATTACAACTCTCTTTTCATTTCTCATTATGCCTTTCATGGCTAATAGGCTAGCCTCTACACTAACATCATTACTTTGCATTTGTTCCAATGTTTCAGGGTTTCTTTCCCTTAATTGGTATGACATGTCAGTGTCAAAACCATCATGGAATTTTATTAATGCTAGGTCAGGTGGAGGCTTAATATTAGCAAGGATTGCATTGTAGATGCTATTGAACCTAATACAATAATATTGAACTGACTCATTAGGAGCTCTTCTAATGTTATCATATTTAGAAAGTATTTTTAGAGGGTTTTTCTTTCTCTCCCATCTATCAATGAATAATCTATGAAAAGCAGCTAAATCTTCAATATGATTAGTTGGCAAAGCTTTGAACCATTTCTTATCATCCCTAGTTAATGTTTGGGAAAACAACCTCATTTGGACATCAGATTAATCTATCTCATGCAACTAAAAATAGTCAATCATTTTGTTCACATGCTATTGGGCAGTGTACTCACTAGTAGCATCAAAGAAAAATATTTTGCTTTGATAATCTTGGGGCATGGCATGGATTTGTGTAGGTAAAATCAAAGGTGCATATCAGTCTACCCTGGTTGAGATTCTCGTTTGACCAGGGCATAAAGTTGTGGTGCTTGAGGAAGGGCTTGAAATGGATGGAGATGAACTAGATGAGGAGTTTGGCTGATGAATAACTGGTTTAGGGGAATGGACTGTGGTAGATACTATTGGTGAGGTGGTGGTAAATGAAGGTGTATTTACAGTGATTGAAGATTGTGCAGAAATTTTAGAGGCAACAGTAGTAAGGGCAACTAGTTCAATAGATTATTGAAGGTAAGCATCATCTATATGGCTTATCAATGTAGAGGTTAAAGCTTCTAATTTGTCAAAAGTGTCCAACACAAGTTTATCTAAATCTGGATGTATAGGCACTTTTTTTGATTCAATGAGCTGAATAAAATTAGGGTCTAACACAGTTTCATGAATTGCATTCTCTGCTTTAGTTCTAAATAATGAGAGATCAAATGACAAATCAAATGGAATTTATTCTAAAATTGTTAATTCTTTAGGGAGTGAATTTTCTTTAACTAACTGGATACTACTTTCTTGATTTTCTGCGTTTTTTGATTTTCTTAAAATCTTGTCTAGGTCATCAATTATATTAGTAGGGTTTAGATCTGGGTTTTCCCTGGTATAGTGAGTCTTCTTGGGAGCCAAAATTTTAAATTTTTAATTGTTTTTTTATGAAACTTTTCAAGAACAAGTTATAAAAATGTCCTTAAGGGGCTCAAGATGAAATTTAAGGTTTCCTTAAGGTTTTACTTGACTGATGATCGATTTCCCCAGTATGGTCGCCAATAATGCTATCACTCCAAAATTTCTTCTAAGTTGTTTAGAAAACGAAATGATAGAGGTAACCACAAACCAACTTTGGAGATTAGGATCTAGCCTTCCTAATCTCAGAGAGGGCTCTCTCTTTTTTATTTAACTTTGTTTAGTTATTTGATTTTAGGCTAGTTATGATTGTACTTTTGTTTTGATTTGAATTTGGGAGGTGGGATCACTTACTTAGATGAACAGAGGGTTGCTTTTACCATTGGGCTATGGGGTCAAAATGCCAAACAAACAGGACTGGATCAAGTTCTAAAAACAATGTCTATAGGGAAAGATAGAAGACTTATTACAGACCTCAAAGGCTTGATGGTGAAATGGTTTCCAATCAGATCCAGGGAGAAATTAAGGGTTCCCTAGGCCGGATTATGAAGAGAAATGAACAAGGTCAACCGGGATGGGAGAGCAATTAAGGGTTCTCAAATCCGGATGTCAGAGGAAAACATATAAATGATTAACTGTGCAAAATAGAGTGTACTTAAACAAATTCTGAGTTAAATTTCGAGTTAATTCATTCAAATTTAGATAACATTTAAGTTTATGAAACACATAAGAAAGTAACAAAATTAGACAAAGAAGATACTTCACTACAATCATCTCATGAATCCTGTAGTGCAATCTTTTTATTACTCGCTCCAGTCCGTTGACTTGAAAATTGGTACAATAACCCTTAGGTTTAAGATCAAAATAAATCTACAAATTTATAGAAATCCACCCTTAATACTTTGAAATACGAAGTATTTATACAAAAACAATTTACAAAATATCCCAAACTGTCTTGGGAATTAATCTAGGAGAAAGAAATATCTTCATGCAAGAAGATAGAGACAACTATTAAATTATTGTTTGTTGTCCCTACTATTTAGGTTATGTTGTCTTTTAATATTTAATATTTTTCCCTTTAGTCTGCTTTTTTGTTTGGTCTTCACACTAGATGTTATATTTACTTTGACCTTTCATCTGATACACTTTCATTTGATACACTTTGACTTAGCTGACCTGTCAATGTCCTTTTATTGTGCCCTTTTACTTTTACTGTACATTTTTCATTTTACTTTGTATTTTTTATAGTAAATCATTTAGTTTTTCCCATGTCTCAGCATCTGGTAATTGGATGTTGAGCATATTTCTGTAGATCACATCTGCCTCTGTATACTTCTCAAAATACCTAGAAATTTGTGGGTTAGGCTACAAACTAGTTTCAATGGTGACTGTAGAGGGTACAGTGGCTTTAGTTGTGCACTGGTTGGTTGAATTTGGTGTCCAGAGCGTGTTTAGAAGGTAATCGGCGGTCAAATTTGGTTGTAGAGGCTCAAGGTGGCACAGGAAGGCTTAGGTAGCTTTCACAGTGCAAATGAGTGAAAAGAGTTGAAATGGGCTTCTTTGGCCTTTTAAACGGAAATGGTTAGAATTTGGCACATAATTCATAATGAACAGTGGATGGTTTAGCTTTTGGCAGGGAGGCGGTTTCAGGGGCCATCACACCGCTTTTGGCAATCGGGCGATATTTCCCCGAGAGCACGCGATTTCGCCTAGAGTTGCCATGTAGGAAAATGGGACCCGAGTAAAACCACGAATCTCGCATGCTCTCGGGCTGGTAAAGATCAGAAAAAGAATCAGCACGATATTGATGTGTGTCGTCAGATCTGGGGGTGAAAGATCTAATGGTTGTCGCATGGAAAAACAACACGGAAGGAATAGGGGTGGAGATTTGTGAGGCTCGGGGAATTAATTACAATTAGTTGTAATTAATTAATGAATATAGTGGGGATTAAAATAAAATGAGCGGGAATAATAAAGTGGGACCAGTGTTGAATGTGGCGGGGTTTTCTTAACTGCACCAAGGGTGGTGGGTTAAAAGGGTTTTATGTCGGGGAGTTAATTAAATAATGCGGGGGGAATAAAACTTAGTGTAAAGGGTTTTTATGGGTTTTTAGGGAAATTAATGAGGGGCAAGAGGATTTTTTCAATAGGGAGTGGGTTCCACACTAGGAAAAAGGGGTTTAAGGTAGGGGGATGACCTTTGGAGGGTAATTTTCTAGGGAAATGTGTGAAACCAAGGGGTAAGGGTCAAAATGAAGGGAAAAGGGTATATTCATGAGACATGATGGGATAATGGGGAAATTAGTAAGTATGTAGTGGGAGATGAAATGAAATGAGGGAAGTTAATTAAATCAACTTGTGAACATCCTTTCACTTTCATAACTACTCCTGCACACTGTGATGCAGGAGCATCAAGACCTTTTTCTCCATCTGTAAATATGGAGTGTGATAATGTTAATTTGTAAATATGGGGTGTGATGATTTTTAATATTTTATTAATTAATTTGAATTCAATAGGAGAAGGTGAGGATTTATGTAAATATCCTTTTATTAATAAAAGGATATGAGGAAATTTAATGAATTGAAGGATTTTAGGGATAAAAACTTATCCTTTAGGGATGTTGAGAGATTTAGGGGTTGTTGAAGATTTTAAGGGATTGAGCATTTAATTTAATGATTTTAAATAGGAAGGGATTTGGAGAGAAAATTAGATAGAATAGGAGGGGAGAGCAGAGAAGGAAATAGAGTGTGAGAGGTTTTCTGGAAAGCCTTCGGGCAGTTTGTAAAGGGCCATAAATCCTGCTTACCTGGCCAACACCGTTTGTAAGTAATCTGTTTTGTTTTTAATGGTATATGCATGTATCTTATGGTTTGATGGCGATGTGTATTAAGATGTTCGATGTTACAGTGTTAATGAATATAGTTTAAAATCGTTGTAAAAGTTTGAAACTTCCGCCACTTCCACATAACACAGCTGTTGGTAGTTGATATATTCAATTCATGTGTTAATACCCTACACGTGTGGATATGTCTAAACCTGTGGGCGCCATCGTACACAGGAGTTATGTCTTTGTTTTGATTTTCTCATGTACATATAAAACTGTGTATTCATACCTTGGGCGACGGTGGTGTGAGACAGATGTCTTTCGGTTTCAGTTTAAAAACACAGTCCTTGAATTATTATTATGATGCGTTCTGTGCAGTAACAGATGTGTGATTATGTTATAAAGAATTGGGAAAAATGCAGTGAGATTTATTGTATGACAGCGGAACTATCGCTGTGGGGTTGCTTTAATAAGCCTATATATTGAAATTGCTTGTCAGCGGGTTTATCAACGGCCTTCCGAAGCGCTGTCTTTCAATTTCAATTCCATCTTATGGAATTGTTCCGGACATGGGAGTTTATAACAACGATTAGCTTCTAGTTCACTGTGCGTTACCAAAACCAACCCGCGCCATATAGTTCCAGATTGTGAATGCGTTTTTGCGCTGAGGATGGAATATATATATGTGGCATTTTTTTTTATTCAATTGAATACAGGACTGCGCCATTAAATTGTGAGTTGGGATTCTTCAGGCGGATAGGGGCATAGCTATATGCGCGTGGATGTTGTTGGTTACAATCCTGTGTGTGAGAAGGTTGAAATGAGGTGTATATAACAGTAGATCAGCACCTGTGCGCAGGGAAATTAGGAGGCCGAGGGCCTTACCATCGCTGTAATGAGTATCTCTACCCTATTTTGTCAAAGAGCGTGTTGATGCATCACGTATAATTGGCTTGGCGTTGATTATAATACAATTGCTATAGCAAAGAATTTCTGAGCATTGAATTGTGCATTCCAAAGATGGAGAGAAGGCAGTGTTATAAATTGTGTGGAAAGCGTGGTTCCTGTGCGCTCCAGTTTTAGCTGAGCTGCCAGATTGTTAAAGATTGAAGGGTGCAGTAAAGCCATGGACCGAATCCTGAATGAAATGATTAAATTGTATTATGATATGATGGGGGAATTTGACTGAGGTTGTTGATTTGAGGCGCATGCTTTACATGCATGAGCGAGAAGAAAGATCCTGGATTGCAGGCTAGCTGAGCCCTGCATCATTTTGGTATCAGAGCTTGGCTCTGTTGAAATGATTGGTTTGTTTAATTTTGAATTGGGATTGATGGTTGAATAGCGTTTGATTGAGTAACCATTTCTGTTGAGTCATGATAAAACGCAGGTCTAAATTACTATTCTGAAGATGAATGTATGATTGCATTCCAATGGAGCGCCCAAGAAAAGTGATTGAAAGGTATGCATTCACGTTAAGTCGGTTTGCAAATAATTTGAGTTTGCCAGAGGATTAGAAATGTGTGAATGTTTGATCTGTAGCATCAAGATTCAAAAGGGAATGCAGAGTGTTGAAACTGCGTGTGGAAATGTTGAAAGAAATCCATCACATTAGAGACGGCGTAATTCCAAAGGTCGAGTCCAAGTGGGTGCAATAAAACTATGGAGTAGTTAAATCGAATGGAGTATTGAATTGCAGGGTTGAACGCATTAACTGGCATTGTTTAATTTGAACGCTGTTTGACAGAAATTGAAGGCGCAAGGCATGAAGGAAGCTTTAAACACTGATTCGGTATATGGACAACGTTGAAGGCGTTAAGCACTGGAGATTCGTTGTTCTATCCAGGAACGTGTTAATGTTGAATGAGATTGTTGGATCGATTCTCATTTCTGTTACGAAATGACGGAGCACTATCCTTATGGTATTTTGTCTGCAAAGCAAGTATTTATTTGTGAATGAATTGCAGGGATTACGTGGCCCAGGATTGCGTTTGGATAATGCTGGAAGTGATCAGTGGATCGAAGTCTGAAATGATCAAGCGAAGTTGGGTCTTATTGCTTGGTCAGTCGATTTGAATATCGATTTGTTTTGCATAAATTTCTTATACAAATCTTGAGTGTTGCTGTGGTGATCGATTGTAATTACCAGAAATTTCTAAATTCCAGATCTATTTAGATGTGTGTTAAACGTTTGACATTGACTTTGTGTGAAAGTGCTGAGGATTTGATAGCAGTATGTCAAAACGTAGTACAACAAATGAAAGTAAAGGCAGAACGATGGTATGGCAATTGAATTAACGCATGTAAACAGAGTTTTGTATTAAAATTGAAGTGAGACCGCTAGTACACGGAAATGGAAGAGGCGAGATTCTGAAGGTAGTTGAAGAGTTTGAAGACACAAGCTGACAGCTAGTGGGAAGAACGATCCATTTAAAAGTACAGCCAAACGAAAAGACAAGATCAGACTGAGATCTTGAAGGTAAGGTGATCTGGGTTTATTTGAATCTGAAGATTGTAGTCTTTGCATTAAAGCAGAAGTATTTTTGCAAAAAGGAAAATCCATAGAAGACATGTTTAAAATTGCTAACAGAAAACTGGTGAAAGCATAGGTGTGGCAGAACCTTGAGGAAATCCAATAGAGATTGGATAAGGAAGACAATTGTGAACAGTTAGATGAGTTGAAGCCAGGAAGAGCAAAGAAAAGTGCTCAAAGGAGGTTCTGGAGATAGAGAACCAATTGCTTGCCAAAAGACCAAGTGAGGAGGGCTTGGTGAGGTAAGTGGCAGCAAGATAGGACTTGCTACTGGAGAGGCTTTAGTACAACTCATAGCAAGTGAGTGAGGAACTCATAGAGATGGAAAGGATGATGACTAGTGACAATCGTCACAAAGGTTCTGAAATAAACCACAACAGAGGACAAAAGGAGAAGGATGCCAAAGCAGTTGGCATAGAGAGACAGTTAAGCAAAGAGGAATATGAGAGGGAGAAGGCTGAGATAGCAGTTCAGCTTGAGGTGTTAATGGAGATGTTGCAAAGAAATGAGGAAAACCAGAAGCGTGGTTATGTCATGAGAAAGAAGTTGAGGTGGCAGAGACTACAAGAGAAGTGGAATCATCAGGTAAATTTGCAGTTGATAAAGGAAATAAGGGAACTTGAACAAGTTCTTGATGCCAGACAGAAGAAAGAGAAGCTCGAAACAGTTGAGCTACAGCAAAAGGAAGATGCTGAAGAAGATGTTGAAGTTTCGATATGTTACCCAGAGAGTGGACCATTACTTTTTGAAAGTGATGAAGAGCTAGAGGAGTTGAATCATATGAATGATTCAAAGCAGCCCGAAGATTTGATGACTGAAGCATCAAACAAGACCGTAAGGTCTTGTGATTTTAAAACTAACGATTTGTGTGTGATTGCAGGTTTGGAAGAAGTTGCAAGTGATGAGCAAAGGAATGTTGCAGAGGGAAAGGACGATTGGGAGGCCGCAACATTCATAGTGACAGTACAAACTGAGCAAGCCGTCTTAGCTCAGCAGACAGCTGGAAATCAGCAGCCGGGAGATTATTTGGACCAAGAGATTGAAAGTATCAGAAGACTGATGACTAAAGAATCCCGGAAGAGACCAGCAGCAGGAAGAAAGAAAAGGAACGACAACAAGAGAATAACAGTGAAAGATTGCAAGAGCAGAGCAAGTGGAGCACTACAACACAAAATATGGAAACCTGGAAGACAACAGCAGATGACAACAGCAGTGAAGCAATCGACAAGCACGAAAGGATTACAAAATAAAATTTGGGATCCAGGAGGAGACTTATGACCAGGTGGTCATGAATTTTTTTACATGGGGAGTCTGATGCAGGAGCATCAAGACCTTTTTCTCCATCTGTAAATATGGAGTGTGATAATGTTAATTTGTAAATATGGGGTGTGATGATTTTTAATATTTTATTAATTAATTTGAATTCAATAGGAGAAGGTGAGGATTTATGTAAATATCCTTTTATTAATAAAAGGATATGAGGAAATTTAATGAATTGAAGGATTTTAGGGATAAAAACTTATCCTTTAGGGATGTTGAGAGATTTAGGGGTTGTTGAAGATTTTAAGGGATTGAGCATTTAATTTAATGATTTTAAATAGGAAGGGATTTGGAGAGAAAATTAGATAGAATAGGAGGGGAGAGCAGAGAAGGAAATAGAGTGTGAGAGGTTTTCTGGAAAGCCTTCGGGCAGTTTGTAAAGGGCCATAAATCCTGCTTACCTGGCCAACACAGTTTGTAAGTAATCTGTTTTGTTTTTAATGGTATATGCATGTATCTTATGGTTTGATGGCGATGTGTATTAAGATGTTCGATGTTACAGTGTTAATGAATATAGTTTAAAATCGTTGTAAAAGTTTGAAACTTCCGCCACTTCCACATAACACAGCTGTTGGTAGTTGATATATTCAATTCATGTGTTAATACCCTGCACGTGTGGATATGTCTAAACCTGTGGGCGCCATCGTGCACAGGAGTTATGTCTTTGTTTTGATTTGCTCATGTACATATAAAACTGTGTATTCATACCTTGGGCGACGGTGGTGTGAGACAGATGTCTTTCGGTTTCAGTTTAAAAACACAGTCCTTGAATTATTATTATGATGCGTTCTGTGCAGTAACGGATGTGTGATTATGTTATAAAGAATTGGGAAAAACGCAGTGAGATTTATTGTATGACAGCGGAACTATCGCTGTGGGGTTGCTTTAATAAGCCTATATATTGAAATTGCTTGTCAGCGGGTTTATCAACGGCCTTCCGAAGCGCTGTCTTTCAATTTCAATTCCATCTTATGGAATTGTTCCGGACATGGGAGTTTATAACAGCGATTAGCTTCTAGTTCACTGTGCGTTACCAAAACCAACCCGCGCCATATAGTTCCAGATTGTGAATGCGTTTTTGCGCTGAGGATGGAATATATATATGTGGCATTTTTTTTTATTCAATTGAATACAGGACTGCGCCATTAAATTGTGAGTTGGGATTCTTCAGGCGGATAGGGGCAGAGCTATATGCGCGTGGATGCTGTTGGTTACAATCCTGTGTGTGAGAAGGTTGAAATGAGGTGTATATATTTTGAATTATTGATCGGAGAGTCCACAGTTGAAATGAGGTGTATATAACAGTAGATCAGCACCTGTGCACAGGGAAATTAGGAGGCCGAGGGCCTTACCATCGCTGTAATGAGTATCTCTACCCTATTTTGTCAAAGAGCGTGTTGATGCATCACGTATAATTGGCTTGGCGTTGATTCTAATACAATTGCTATAGCAAAGAATTTCTGAGCATTGAATTGTGCATTCCAAAGATGGAGAGAAGGCAGTGTTATAAATTGTGTGGAAAGCGTGGTTCCTGTGCGCTCCAGTTTTAGCTGAGCTACCAGATTGTTAAAGATTGAAGGGTGCAGTAAAGCCATGGACCAAATCCTGAATGAAATGATTAAATTGTATTCTGATATGATGGGGAATTTGACTGAGGTTTTTGATTTGAGGCGCATGCTTTACATGCATGAGCGAGAAGAAAGATCCTGGATTGCAGGCTAGCTGAGCCCTGCATCACACTGCAACATATGATTAAGCATGATAAATGTACTTATTCTTTAACAACCTTGTACTTCTGCAACCTTTCTTCTACCTACCCTTTACTTATCCTAACATTTTTTCTTCACTTTATTGGGTGCATTTAAGCTTGTAGACCCTTTCTTTCATTTTTATTTTGAAAAGAAAACTATGTAATTCTAACCTTATATCTTCCAATGGCTTAGATTAAGCTGTTGAACACATTTTATTTCTCTACCTAACCACTGATCTACCAAGATTAAATAGTTTGGCTAGATCTTTATTCTCTATCTATAAACATGAAATTTAAAGCATGAATTAGTCAAGATTAATCTATTTGACTATCATGGTTTGTGGCATTTATTACAAGCTGCACATAACCATTATTTTGCACATAAAAGTAAAAGTAGTGGCACTTGAATTTGCACACTTTCATGATCTGTTTTTGTTTGGGGTTCACATTTTTCACTTTTTTGATATTTTCTTTTTCTTTTTGTCCTTTAATTATTCTTTTAGGACATAACCTCTTTACATTTTTTAACTTTTAATATGGAAAACATTTTGCAGAAAGAAAAAGTATGTACAATATTACAAGACTAACAATAGCTAGTTCAAAATTATGAATCCTATTATTATAGGACCCTAACAGTACAAAAAATCACAGGAGGGTTTTGAAGAGGAGAATAGAGTATTTTAATAAAATAAACAAAGAAGAATAAACCTACATACAAGAGGTAGTAATAGAAGGGGCAATAATAGCAAGGAAGTTATAACGTTTGAATGTAGGGTTACCAGACCAATAAAAACGTATGAATGTAGGGTTACTAGACCAATAAAAGGGAATTAAAGCATAAAGCTAAGGAAACTAATATAAGTACTTATGAGAATGAAAGAGAGGGTTCAAGGTTTACAAAGTAGATCAAGAATCTTATTAAAAAATACTTTACTACAAAAGACAAAAATCCTATAAAAAATACTTTACTACAAAAACTCAACCAATTTTTGAGGTGTATGTGCATCAATACACCTTTTATGATTATCTCAAAACAATTTTTTTTATGATAGAGAACAATATCCATTTAGCACAACCAATGACATGGAATTATCTCCATTTACTACCATAGAGGATAAATATTTTTTTACAGTTGCTACATCGAGTCATGAAGATCTTTCTGTATTTTCCAAAAATTACAACCAAGTACACTCTTCATTCTCAGCTTCAAACATATATTAAAAGAAGAAGATAATTATTGTTGGACATCTAATCCAATAAGGGTTGGTGTGGTCGAAGTTGAATAGTCACTAGAGTCCCAGAGACCTTGGAATATGAAATCAACTGTTATTACAATGTATTATAAATATATATCTTTTGAATAGTAAAATTAACTCATGCTTTATCTTAATCTGTTTTCCATTATTGTATGTGTTTAACATGGTATTAGAGGAGGCTAATTCTCACGCTACTCTAATTTGAGCCATTTATGTTGTGACCTTTCTATGCCTACTGTGTTTGCCTATTTCATTATTGCACATCTGATACAAAAACCATCCTCCCTCTATGCTATCTACACTATTCTCCATGCTGCCATCTTCATATTTCCTACGTTACCTCTCTTCCTAACATTGCATTTGCTGCCCTTGTTAGAAATTTTTTAAAATTTCACCTATCAAAGCACTGGTTGTGAAGCCCACTTGTGACAACCGACTAGAATGAATGAACAATGTGTTAAATCCCTAATGATTATTACATCTGTGCATTAGAATGACATATCACTAGTTTGTCCTCTCCCTTCTACCTTTGACACATCATGAAGCTAACACTCCCTTAACCATGTGTTTTTCTTTGTTGTTTACATTGTTTAACTGGATATGTGTTTGATTCATGTTACTCTTCCCATCATCATGGTACTCATCGAAGTGTGATAATAACATTTCAAAAATTATCTACTACTTTGACTCCTCTGGGCTGCATTTGGCTTGTTAGCTGGAGACTTTTCCTTCCACATAGGTCATCCATAGTTTTGATTTCTTGTTGGGTGTTTATAATTTTTCCACAGCTTGTCCACAACACTCTAAAATTTGTTGCAATGTGAGTTAAGTGTTGTATTGAACATTGAAGCATTGAGTCTGTGCAATCATCTGCAATGAAGTCGTATAGGAAATTGGTTATATGTGTGTTGTGCCAAAGTAGTGAATCTATATTGGCGTTGGTTATGTAGTCTCTGTGCATGGAGTTTGAAGTCCATGCATACGGCAGTTAGTGAGTGAAGTCTAGATGAATATATTGTGAATGAAAAAATGAGTTTATCTTTGGCTGAGATTATTTGTGCATTGGTTATACATTGAAATGCCCATGCATATTTTATTGGTTGATGAGCCTACACTCCAATGACGAATCTTCTACGCTAGTCATGAACACCACTTTTGATAGCACCAACGATATCCACTGCTTTTGTGTTGCTTTTGTTTGGTAAAATAACTCTATTAAGTATATGAAGGAATGCATATTTATTTACGAGTGCAAATGAATCTTCGTAAACATTGAGGATTGAAAATTCCTTTGGCCGTTATAGTTTTGTGACCCATTTGCATGCACCACCTGGATGATAAATTCCTACCTGATGTATCAGATCGATTCTCGAAGTTCTCATTGGTAGATAGGCTCGTTCCTGGGGTGCTTTTTGAATGTTGTGTGGTGCTTTCTAAATTCTAAGGTCAACCGTAATTGAGGAGAAAAAAAATATAAAAAAATAAAGTTAGTTGAGCGGAGCTAGAAAAAACAACATTAAGAAAGGATTGTGATATATAAATTGAGAAGAAACTTTACATCGATTTTTAAGGTAAAATATAGAGACAACAATGCAAATTGTGGCTTAGTGTTGGAGGTATTGTGTAGTGCATTATTTCTATAAAAAATTATTACAGGAGTATCTGACATTTTAGGTCGTTCAAGCATTGTCACCCTCGTCACAACATATATTTGCATTAGCATTCAAGAGGAATATTGGAAGATATGGACAATGCACAATTGATTCAAGTTCCAGTCGGGTGGTTTGTAGTAGGTAGCCTAACACTACAGTTGTAGTATATAATGTTTACAATCCATGCATGTGTTTGAATAAATATGTTACTTCAATTCGTTTCAACCATAAAGCTTAACACTACATCAACATTATTCTCTTTATGATATATAATTGGTATGAGAAAAAATTTACTTTTATTCTTGATATTCAGGGTTGGAATTGGACTTACATTTGGGGTTGGTAGTAGCTCTTTTGCATGTTGAAACTTTTAATTTATTTGGGAGTGGAAGCACTTCAGTTGGGTTGAGCACCCCTCCATAATTTGAATTAACAGATAGACTTCTATCGGAAAATGGCTGATGAAGTATTATAATTATTAAACAATTTGATATTTTCTATTGTAATTGAGGATATATTCAAAATCAGTAGAAACCACACTTCTTTATATAAAATGAACAAGAAAAATCAATTTTTGCAGCTTGAGTTACAATTACAATGAGATGAGTTACAGCAATATAAGCATCAGTTTGCACTTGTTTTTTTCATAAAAATCTTCTTTTTGAGTGCAAGATATACTCCCATCAATTGTTAGAAACAAATTAGATTAGTAAAGTTGAGTTTTATTCACATTTAGTGCCAAGTGTAAGAGAAAATTTTCAAGTAGATGCAGAAGTTCAATCTGAACTCCCTAAGCCCATCATCAAACCTTGGGAAAAACTTGCCAACAATAAGGAAAAATCAGGTCTTGGCTATTACAAGGAGGTATCATTTCATACTCCAGATTATTCAAAGCCCATTCAATTTCATAGCGAGATTTTCTTCATGGAAGTTCATCTTCACTTGTTTCAGATCTTGCTCCTCTTCCACATCAACCAAAAGCTGTCAAATTCCAACATTGTGATAGAGTTGGCCATGTGAGAAATCATTGTTTTGATCTTCATCCATGTGAGCATTGTGGTCAACACGCTCATCATTCAAACAAATTCTTTAGAAATAGACCTCCTACAAGAAAGAGATTCACCTTGGATGGATCACTTCTCGACAATGGGATTTAACAACCAAGAAGATATTTTGGTCATATTTCAAAATTTCTTCTCAAGTATTGAAAATTCTTGCATTTGAGTTTTATTCATCTTCTCTCCTTGTATTTGACATGGAGGAATTGATTTTCATCTACAAGCTTCAAAGATAAATAAAGCGAGCCTGAGCCACAACCTCAACCTGCTATCTGAGCCTTCAACTAGAGACAACCATACCCAGATTTAGAGTTGTAGCCAAAGACAAAGAATCCCATGAGCATGCCTGTGGTTGGTGGCCTTCCTTAAACAACCATAGGTTGAGACCTCCTTTTTCAAGTTGAGTTTCTCCCTTTCTTTCACTGGCTGAATACCTCCATTTTCCTGGTTGATGGTCTCCCTCTTCAAAGCACTAGTGACACTTTGTCTACTAGAATAATTTAGCTTCTTGCCAGATTTGGAAGAGTTCCAGGAACTACACTAAGGTTTTGAGGTTGAGACCCCAATGGTCTCCCTTTTCAAAATAATAGGGAGCACTTCCTCTAGTAGAAGACTTCAACTTCTTTCCATATTTGGAAGATTTCTAGAAACTACACTAAGAATTCTAGCGTTTGTGGTTATCCTTAAACGAGTGTTTGTTGAGACCTCAAGTTCTCCCACCTTATATCTTCATTTGAGAGAGAACATTTAGCCATTGGCTTCCACTTTTGCATTACAACTCTCTTCTTGGACTCGTATATACCCCTTTGGATTAACAAGGGGGAATGTTGGACACCTATTCCGCCAAGGGTTGGTGTGGTGGAAGTTGAACAATCAATAGAGTCCAAGAGACCTTGGAATATGAAACCAATAGTCATAAAAATGTATTATAAATGTATATCTTGTGAATAGTGAAGTTAACTCACACTTATCTTAATCTGATGTTCATTATTTTTGTGTGTGTTTAACAATTATAAAATAGAAAGAGAAGTTGAGGAATTACAAGTTTCAGAGAGATATGTCAAGACTAAAAATGAAATATTAAAAAGGTAGAGCATTGAAGTTATGGAAGAAAATGACAGGTTGAAAGAAGAAACTGCCTTATTGATTAAACAAACCTATAAATTGTATAAACATAAATAATCCCTAAAGCTACAAAACTAGATACTCTCGGTAAAATTCCTCATCCACATCAAATATGGAAGTGCTACTAAGGGAAATAGAAAATATTTGAGCAATGATGGAAGTAGATACAATTTCAATCAAAATTTTGGTAATTCAACTTTGCATGAGGACATGCAGCAACCTTCCTTGGGGGAATGTTGGGGTTATGTTTTATTTCCAATTACACTTGAAATATAACCATTTTCTCTCTTTCTCCTCATTATTTGATCTTGATTATATCCATTTTTTTTACCAAATTTGCCTAATTAAATCATGACAAGCCATATTAAGTAATATATTATCATTATTGTTGTTTATTTATTTATTTTTATTTTAAATAAATTATATAAAGATTAATAAGATAATATTGTTAAAATTTCATTTCATAACCATCAAATAAACATTTCCTTTTTTAGATTCAATTCCCATTTCTCTTCTTTTACTTTATGTTCTATATATATACAGTTTCTCCACAGTTCTACTAAACTATTTAGTAACCCTTCAAACAATGACCACGTTTTAAAATGGACACAACTTTTTATAATATCTCATTGCGATGAAAACAAAGGTGTGTAGGTGTGTTACTATGATTAAAACTACTAAGCACTTTCTCACATTGTTGTGAAACATAAAACCTTCGATTGCATTAATATAATCAATTCCTAACTCCCTCAGAGGTAGATTTTCCAATTATTCTCCTTTGTTTGATTGTTTTTCCAATTATTCTCCTTTGTTTGATTGTGGCTCCTTTACTTGACTAACAAAAATGGAAACTAAAGCTAACATTAAAGTGAAGATCAATGAGAAGAATGGTTGGGTTATTCAGGTTAAGGAAAGTTGCAACAAGATAAAGAAGAGGAGAAGTTTTGTATGTAAATATTTAATGTGCCATAATAGTTATTGGCAAATCAATTTCAATTGACCGCTATCATAATTGGAGACCTGAGTTCTATGATATGGAGCACTACAAACGGGTAGTTCTCACCAATTACATAAAAGAATCAAAGGATACAAGTTAGAACGTATCGTGGTGGAAGAATTTAAGAAGCACAACTTGGAAATTTGGAGCTACTATCACAAATTCATCAAATATAAGAAATAAACCTTCACGTGGGTTATGACTCTAAATGCCACCTTTCTTCTTTAGTGATCATAGTATTATGTTAGACATGTTGATAACAATTTAGACGTGGAAGACTCACCTGGGATGAGAACTAACTCCACTCACAACTCCATTGCTAGAAAATCAAATGCCAGTGTTCCTTTTGCAAATAGTTTTGGAGTTACAGTGGTTCTATAGCCAAGGAGAAAGAAAGGCTCTCTAACTTGCTCAATTAAGATTAAGTACAATGATAATAAAAAAAAAAAAAACAAAATTAAATTATTGGAACACATGGATGTTTCTTCAAATATTTTACATATTACTTGTTGCATATCTACAATTATGTATTTTTACTAAATGCATACTCAATACTTTGCAAAACATTGACACATGTATCCGCGTAGGAAAACACATGCCTGGTACTTTTTCAACCATCATGTATCTTCACATATACCATACTCAATACTTTTCCATCCATCAACGACTCGGCTAGGTTAAATAAATATTGATATACCTAGGCTATGAAACAACACAATTTAATTAAGAAATCCTTACATCTCATTAACTTCGAACATCCATATAAACCATTTCTCGCTACACCAATTTACGACAATGCTACTTTGAAACACAACATTTACTCTCAATATAACTAGTTTCATCACAACTTTATTATTTCTTCATACATTACCATGTATTACTCAAGAAATTATTATATTGAGAGGCGCTCTACAACCCATCAAAATGATCTTGGACAACCCCAACAAAAGCACAAAAGCCAGGGGATTTTTTAATGTAATGTTTAACATTTTTAATGTAATATGATGTAAAATTTTTAACTTGGTAAAAATAAAATAAACATAACAATAACAAAAAAATAACCTTATAATAATAAGACTAATACTAAAAGTGATCCAAGTATTGACCAATGTTATTTATGTGGAATATAGCCCATTTAAATGGAAAATTAAACCAACTTAGATCCATATTAACTCTGGATCTACCAAGTGCTGAGAAGGATCAAATCTCTTTTAACTCAAAAAATAGGTTTGCATATCAAGATATTTGATCCCTCTCGGCGCTTGGTAGATCCAGAGTTAAGATGGATCTTAAAGGTAATAATGGCATGAGGAATATCATAAATTTTAAAATAAAAGCACATAATATTATTGTCTATAGTGGAATTGAAATTGAGATCGAATTAAAGAGAAGAATAAAATGTAATTTGATAGCAACAAATAAAAGAGGCGCAAAAGTTATTAAAAAAATAATAATGTAAAAAATATAAAAACAAACAAAATATACATAGAAAATCATGAAAGGATAAATAGTAAAGTATCAATAAATAATAAAGTAAAATAGAAAAAATGACAATAAAGATGAAATATAAGCCTAAGTTAAAATGATGTAAAAAAAGATAAATAAAAAATAACATCAAAAGAGGGAGGAATAATGAAAAATATTAAATATTAAATGGTATAAGGATGAAAGTAATAATAAAGGAGTGAAAAGTAAAAATATGAAGATAAAAGAAAATAAAGAATGAATATATAGAACGAGTTAAGAAAAAAATTTCTTACATGTTGTTGTTGAATATAAAACAATGTCGTTGAACGTGAATGAAGATGTTGAGATACTGGAATAACATTAAAGTAAATGAGAATAGTTAGATCTAGGTCCAAATATGAAAATTAATAATTTGGAGCAACTTCTTAGTAAAAGAATAACCCTATAACTATAGAAATAGAAATTGGCATATACATTGAATCAATGCATTGATTTTGGTGTACATGCATTGAAAGAGTAGTCCGAAGAAGAATAAATGAAATCTATATATGCAAACCATGTGTTGGAGTTTAAATCGAGACAAAGGAAATTAAAATTAGAAAAATTGTAGTCTTCTAAACATAATATGCCAATAAGATTTAGTGGGTTGCACAATTTAACAACATTGCAATAGACACATAGAGTGAATGAAAAGGAAGATGACCACCATTTGCAATCATAATCTTATCATTGCCCATCGATACCCGTTAGTCTATTAACATTTAGAAATATCATTTATGTTTCTTTGACAATAAAAAAATAGACATAGACATGCATGTCAATGGTTTTTTCTGATTCTAAGAAAACCTGATTTCAATGTACTTGCATTGTTTTAGTGTTCATTTTTCATCATTTCTAGATCACCACATTTAGAAATTGGCATGTACATTGAAATCAATGCATTATAATTTGAACAAAAAACAAAATAGAAATAAATTTGACATTGAATTGAAGTTGTCATTGAAATAGAAATAGAAATAGAACTTGAAATTGAAATTAACATATACACTGAAATCAAGACATTGATTTAATGTATATTTTTCATTGTTTGTAGATCAAAGCATCTAGAAACTAACATGTACATGAAAATCCAATTCTTTAGAAGTTGAAATTAAATTTGACATTAGATAGAAAATTGAAATTAAAATTGATATTGATATTGAATAGAGAAAAAAGTTGAATATAAATTGGAATTAAGATGTCACTACAAGGAAAATAACTTCTAACAAAGTTTATAATAGAGGCTTTTAGTGTTATAAAATTGGAAAAAATTGTCAAAAAAACATCCACTAAAACATCCATTTGCGTTAATTAATGTTTTAGCAGAGATTATAACGGAACTTCATCACAACTAAAAAAATATGGGCAGCGAGAGGTTTGAATAGATGTTTTTTTATTGGTGTGTTTCATGGAAAAATAGCACTAGTGTGCTAAATATATAAAAGCACCGGAGCTGAATACATAACTAAAAACACTGAGGCATTGAACACAAAGAACAAAAATGCCTAAAATTTATACTGCCTCAATGCGTATATATCAAAAAATTCCCTAGGGTGTTCTTTTCAGGAAGGGCACCGGGGCAGGCAAAAAAATATTCTAGACCCAATACCTTTATTTAAACTCATAGTGTTGATGTGTATTATTTGTATAAATGCACCAGCGTGTTGAAAACTCGTAGTGTTGATGTGTATTATTTGTATAAATGCACCAGTGTGTTGTAGATATAAAATAACTGGTGTTATTAATTTTAATAATGCATTGGGGATAGAAATAACATTTTGTAGCACATGGGCGTTAGTTCTATAAAATTACAGGTGCTTTAAGAATTACAATGCACCGGGGCATTAATTGCAAATAATATCGATGCTTGAAGAATTAAATGCCCCGGTGCTATTGTTTTTAGAAAAGGCACTAATCATGCAAAAAATATGTCGTAACATTCATTTTATATAACATAGTGCACTAGTGCGTGTTTATGTTATGGACGTACCATTTTTTTGTATGAGATTTTCTCATTTTTGGAAACATCAACCTATGACAATGCAATCATTGTGATTTTTTAAATTTGTTATTCATCGAAAAATCGACATATATCTTATAAAAATATTCGTATAAATTAAAATTTGATTAATGCATTTGTATACGATGTTTGGATTAATTTGTTATATTATCAAATTTCACATCTCTTCATTATCATATTTAATCATGCATATATTTAATCAGTGGTGTAACATTTCACAACGAAATTGGATAACGCAATAGAATAAATTAAAATATATTTTATTATATATCAATAAGAGGCTCTTTGTCATTCAAAATGGGATTGTTATTGGTAACCCCTTGTATTTCAATTGGGACACTATGTCCATTACACTAAATAAAATGTCTGATTTTCACAGACCATTATTTCAAAAAATACAACTTGCATTGATATCCAAATAGATCATCATTATTCTCTAGAACTACTGTCAATACTAGAGCTACTTCTTGGGTTATTTGGACGAATATTATGTTGATTGCATTGATTGTTTTCGTCTTCTTGATCTTGTTGCATCTGCAAACATAAAATAAAGTGTAATGAGTGTATCTACATTGGTGAGAATAATTAAAATTGAAATAAATAATTTACATCAACATAAATTGAATATCATTGTACGATAGCAAGAAGTGACTCATGAACTATACACATGGTTTCAAAACCAAGTCTCATGCCTTATTGCAACAACCCTTTTGTTCGCATAGTTCCATACTTGGTTTCCTGCAAGCTTTATACCCCATTATAAATCATAGATTTAATATAAATATTTTTTTTGTTTTATTAATTATAAACTTACAGAAATAAAACAACATAGATCATACTTACAAATTCCACAATCAATTTTTGATATGCCAACATATACTCACAACCCATATTTAACCCATTGTCAATCAATTCTTCTAATGGCTCTTGTTTATATGTTAGTGTTGACGGTGCTGGATCTGCCAAAATTCAGGGGATCTCACCGATATGAAGTCCCAACTAGACCTCACACCATTTGGAATAAGAGTCCCAACAGTGAGTGGTAATGTGTTGAAGTGACTACAACCATCCTCCAAAATTTTGCTGTAGCTTTGTTTTGAGCATATGTACCAACCATCCTTAGCAACATCTCTTGCATTTCCCAGGTACTTATGCTTTCAGTTGAGTTTATTTGGCTTATCAGCTTATGTTTGCTAACTTGTTTGCCTTTCACCCACAATCTGATCTCCCATGACTTGGTATTCAACTGGTTGTTGTGCTTTCTTGGAGAATTGTGTAGAATTGGAGGGTAGTTAGCCTTGCTCTATGGAATTGCGCAATGTATCTTGGTAGCCAACACTGCACTCTAGAATTGTGCAGAGCATGTAGGCTGCCTTCCCCAAGAAAATTCCGTAGAGAAGCCCATCATTAGGCTTGCTCTAAGAATTTGCGCAGTTCTGGCTGGAAACCTTGGCTTCAGTCTAGAAATTGCACAAAGATTGAGGGGCAGCCAAAGCCACTTAGCCCAGAAACTACGCAGAAGTCATCCAAAGGCTTGTTGTCCATTGCATGTGCTCACAGGTTGACCAGCTCCCTCCAAAACTATGAAATCTTGCCTTGCATGCATGGCATCATTTTTCAAGAAAAAAAGAAAAGAAAAAAAAAGCAAAAAGCATCCCTAGATTTTAGGGATCTATTTTAGCAGCTCGGGTTTACATGCAAAAGCTGTTTTAGAAACCTTCTGCCAAGTGTCATTTTTTCCTAGATTCATGACATGCACAACATAAGCCTCGATCTTGTCAAAACTATGTATTTGACACTTCAAAGTTCATTCTTCACTTCAATCTTGGAGTTTTGGCATTCTCAACGCATATAGGAACTTCTGACACACTCAACACAACTTTTTCTGAGTAAGTCTGCTTTTCATGTCTTTTGCTGCTTTTCTGTCGCTTTTTATATTTCGATTTGTGTGAGTGATGTTTTCTTGGTTTTATTAAATGTTTATTATCATTTTAATGCATGTTAACTTGTAGAAGCATCGTTTCAAGTTTTGCATTGCATTTCCTTGCTGTCACATGCATGCCACTGTTTTTGCACTGACGGTTGCCGTTGTCATGACTTGCTTCACACAATTCTTTATTTTCCCATCTTACTCAATCCTCCATTGACTATAATCAATTGCATGTTTATTCACTCATGTATGCACCATATCTGCACATGCATGTAGTCCTTACTATTTTCTGTCGCCCTTCGGTGGGTCTGAGTTGCCTTGGCCGAGACCTTGCCTTGTCCATCTTGCACTGCACATTTTGAGATGGAAGGCCTTGCCTTGATCCCAGGAATTGCGTAGAGCCTACCTCACACTGGCCTTCGAGGGTGTGCTCAATGTAATTATGAGAGGCAGTGCCTTAATTGGCCCTCGAGATTGCGTAGTGCAATTTTCCCGGGTAGCAGTCATGTTGGCTGAAACTGCACATTGCACAATTCCAATCCTCATTAGGCCAATATGGACAATGCTCTACATGGTTTCAGTAGTTAGTTATTTCACTGCCAGCTTAGACTATGCTCTGCACAGTTCTAGTAGTCAGTCTCCCAGCCTCCCCCAGAGAAGATTGCGGAAATTTCCCAATCCGTCACCCAGGTGTGTTGCATGTTAGTCCTCAATTTTCTTTTGTTTTTCAACTGATAGTTTGCTTTCCATGAGTTTTTCTCTATCTCCAGGCATCACAGGTGTTCATCAATATCTCAAAAACACAGGTACAATGGCTTCCAAGAGGGCAGGGTCAAAGGACACCATTTGAAGCGCAACTAGAGATGTGGTCGAGCAAGTGTCTATGAGCTTGCCCATCTATGAAGATACTAAATTGTTCATAGTCAAAGAGATCAAGATCAAATGGTAGGACATCAATGACATCTTTTCAGGCACCTTTGAGGAGAATTCGGAGGACTGCAAAGTCTATTTCAACATACACAAGTTTGGCTTGTACCAAGTTGCATGCAGGTATCCCGAATTTCCATCCGCGGACATGATCCAATAGATTGTATTGCATACTAATCCAGAGACAATGGTGTTGAGTAGTGTTAGTGGAACAAAACTTGCTACCTCCAGGGCAGAACATTTTCAAGAGATGTATCATTTTCCACAACCGGTGAACACAATGGATGCACTCTTCACCAATCCTAGCAACAGTGCAAACTCAAGAGATATCTTGAAGAGTTTGGTGAGAGAGCCATCTAAGTTAAGGGAAACACCCAACTAGGTATATAATTCAAAGATATTGCGAAAGGATTATTAGTTCTTAGTCATCTTCGCATGCCACTTATACGGCCAAGAGAGAACAAAGACCTTCCAGCAGAGTTGGGTGATTGTGTTGGATCAACAGAAGAAAAAAGGAAGACATTTCAATTGGTCCGACATGTTGGCTCTATAGCTAAAGGGGCAAGTAGAAAATGCCCAACATCTGCCCAAGGGTCAGCAAGCAAAGCTATTCATGTCCACCTACATTCTTTATGTAATCTGTGCTCGTTATAAATTCCTTGTCTTGGGTTGGGCATGGAAACCTTCAAAAACCTTTGTACACATCTATTGCAGTTTGTTCTCCAAGTGCAGCTTCTGTGGAGTAATACTACAACTATGAGACCACTTCATCACCCTAGTGTATAAGATGATATTTGAGTAGGATCCACCTTGAATGTCACAGGCAAGAATGGAGGCATTGGTAAACATAACAGATTGGCATGCCTCAGCCCTTGGTACCTTCATCTGAGTGTACAACATGAAGAAGGCTCTGCATGTGTTACCAAAGTTTACAATGGAAAAGATGTTCATGGAAGAGGTTGTATACCACATATCGATAGGGTTGTCAGTGAGAATGCACAGGAAGAAGAACACACCTTGGCCCACTCTTCCTTTGCGGATTAGGTTGTATGAGATCCAGAATCTCAAGCATGCTGAGGCCAAGATGGAGGAATTCAAGAGATTCACCTTTGGCACCAAAAGTTTCAATCCATATGCCTTGCATCGCTTAGTGGAGGATCGTTGTGCGAGAGTGTATCATCCTTGGATCCACAGGGCATGTCATTGGCCTGAGGAGACCCATGGAGATATTTCTACAACTCCTCAAGGCTTAATTAACCAATCACAGTGGTTGTAGAATAGTTAGAAGTACACAAGGCAGCAACATCTCAGAGAGCAACAACATCAAAATTAATAGAGGGCAGAAGACCTGCACATGACAAAGGAAAGAGGAAGGTTTCTGACAATGCATAGGCAGAGCAAAGCTGCAAGTTCAAGGCAGATCCACTTGTAATGAGAGAAGCTTTGGAGATTGAGGCAAAGAAGAGACAATGCAACATAAGGATTGCACAAAGACAGAGGGAGAAGAGGAAGCTGGAGGAGGCAGAGAAGAAGTTTCAAGAGGTAAAGCAACAACTAAGGGAAGAAAAATAGTTGCACATAAAAGAGAAGGAAGCAGAGCAGGAACAGGAACAACATGAAGCGTAGTGTGCACACATGAATGAAAATGCACAAAAACAGGTTATTGACTCATCACAACTAGCAAATAGCAAACATGATGAGAAGTCGTAGGAGCAGGACTTTTCTCAAGAGATTGAACACATGTTGGAACAAATGGATATAAATGTGGTTTAGCCAGAGTAGGATCATGATACAGATCTCATGCCTAAAGTCCCAAAGGTCACTCCGACGACTTCACAAGACACGGGAATAGAGAAACCCCAAGTGATCAAGGAGACACTGAAATCCTTGAGGACAATCTGGAAGAAGATGTGCACACCATATCCTTTGACGAGTCACAACACAGAGTTGTGAAGTCACGCAGAGTGCCCACTCCGGATGTCCATGTATCTCCTGTGGATTTTCAGGAACGAGTGATCGTGTCTGATGGTAGCAAACATCCAGCTACATTGGCCGATGGTAACAGATGGTCAGTTGTCTATCTTAATGGTCGGTAGCAACGGTGTGCTAGGAGAGCACACATCTTGACAAACATACACATTATTTTCGATCACATGTAGATATGGACAATGAGGTACAAGGGAGCCCTGTTGTACTTTACAAAAATGATGAATCCAAAGGAAGTGGAGTTGAAGGCATGCATCCAGAGTCAGATCTAGAACTATGAAGAACTCCCACATCTCATCACCAACTTATAGGCTTCATATGCATGAGTGTTCAGGAGCATGGATGTCAGCGTGTACATGAATGTGATCCCATCCATTTTCACACTCACCAAGGTGAAAGCAAAGAACCAAGTCTGAATGGAGCTAGACATGTACTTTGAGCAATTGATGCACATAGTCACCAACGTAGATTTGCAGATGAGCGCAGACACTATGCACCAATATGTCATTGGTCGGCTACACTCAAGACCATGATGCACATCCTATATGACGAGTTGAACAAGGGTGCAAAATCAGTGTACACATATGAAATGGAGGCAAGAGTTCGCTTTCAGAAGGATGTCACCATGAAGTACGTAGACACCATAATAGACTACCAAGATTGGCATCAGTTCGCTACCATCGATCACCAAGAGGATGTCGATGAGTTAGTCTTCCCACAATTTTCAGAGTCTCAGTGAGATCTTGTATGGCTTAGCCAAGCCCATTTTTGTCTCATATGGGTACATGTGCAGATTGTATTGTAAACATGTTGTAAAGTCAAAGACCAAGTGTTGATAGTAGAATGTAAACAATCATGTGTAAGTTGAAGAGTCATGAGGGTGGTTGGAGAGTCACAAAGGGGAATGTCAAGGGTCACCCCACCCTTTGCTATATACAAAACCTCATAACTCATAGTAAAGGCTTTTTGGAGCCAAGCTTCTGATAGGTATAACTTAGAGAAAACTTGTAGTGTATTGTAACGAGCCTTAGCTTCTCCATAGTGCAAAGTGAGTACACCGCTTTGGAGGAGTAGGTGGCAGTGACTGTAACGTTCCACTATTGGGGCTAGTGTCTGTCATGGTTGTATGTATGATTGGATCTTTCACTCTTTTAATATACAAGAGTCAGCACGTTTCATGCATATATTGCTATTGTAGTTCGACTATTCTGGTTAATCTAGCGATGTATGTAGTTGTAATTTACGCATGTATGTATGGACTATTCTGTATGTGTTTGTATGAATCTTATCGAAGCGTGTTTTTGGTATAACTCATCACTTTGGATTGTTGACTATTTTGCTTTCCATCTCATCATGTCTTTCAGCTCATGCGTTCCCTTTTAAGTTGCTTGCTATCACAGGCTTCTAAGGGGCGCACTCCTCTCCCCTTCTCCGTGTTAGAGGCTTTCATGCATTTCCCTTGACCTACTACAAGGTTACACCCTTGCTTCCAACAAGGAAATCTTAGGTGCGTAAACGTAGTCAAGGCGATATCATACTACCCACTGTTGGGACTCCTACTCCAAATGGTCTGAGGTCTAGTTGGGACTTCTTACCAGGGAGATCTTCTGACATGTTGGCGGGTCCAACACCATCAACATTTCTGGCGCTACAAGGAGGGCTAGATCCCAAGCTGAGTCCTAGTGCCTTTTCATCACTAGAAGTTTAGGGAGGCCTTAGAAATTGAAAAAAGGTCGAGCAATCTCAATAGGGATGACGACTGGAAAATTAGCAGTTGTTGGATCCCTGCCCTTTCTTCCTAGCCCCCCCTTCCCCCCTGACCCCGCCCCTTGTGTTGTTCTTTTTATTGTGGTTTTCTCTGGTCCTTTCCCCCGTCATCCTTTGGGTTGTTTTTCCATTTTATTCCTTTTCTTCTCTTTGCTTTTTCTTCATTAATTAATTTATTCATTTTAATCTTAATTTTTTCTTACTTAAAATTTAGAATTAGATGTTTTTAAATGGGTTCTAATTTATTTTATTTTTTTATTTTTTTTCACCTTAATTATTTAACATAATTTATAAATAAATAAAAATCTTTTATACTTGATCATTAAAAAAAAAAAGAAATCTAGTGAGATAAACCAACTAATCCGTTATACCTTGAGTAAAACAAATATAAATAAATAAAATTATTAATTGAAAATGAAAATAGTTATATTTTTCCATAATTCTTCATTAACTTTTATTTATATTCTAATAGAAATTACTACATATTTAATATAGTTAAATTTATTGAATTTAGAATTAAGTCAAAGAACTAACCAACTAATTAGATTATCAAGTTATTAATAATTTATTATTTCTTCTTAATATTTCATATAATAATAATAATATAATTCTTTATCTAGTTTTTGAAGAGTTAAATAATAAAAAAAATATATTAGTTAGTTCTTAGTTTTCTCTTGATACAAGCAATTACAAAAGAAATAAATATAATAAAACTAACTAATTAATTAAGTAATGAACTAATTATGTGTCACTTTCCATTTCTCTTGGTCCCATCTAGTTTCCCAGTCTAATGTAGCCGTTGCCTAGTCAAATGTAGCTGTTCCTGGTCAAATATAGCCGGTGTATGTTCTGCTCTCTTTATTTATCATGCAACCGTGATCTTGTTCTTCAACTTGTCCTGATGATGAACCACACTTGTTGGTTTGAAACATGTCGACAATTGAATTATGATGTGATTTTCGCCGAAAACTCTTCTAAAAAAGTTGAGTCCTCTCAATCTGTTTTGAATCTTCACACATCTATCATGGAGTATGTTGTAGTTCACACTTCGCAATATTTGTCCAACGAACATATATTTGAAGTTGATACAAATTTATCGGATGACTTGTCAGAAATCACATATGATGGTGAAGGCAAAGTGGCCTGGCCTGAGTACTTAGATGACTTCTATGCACTCATGGAGAACTGAAAGTTTATGATGAAATAGAGGTCTATATGATGCTCGCACACACACTTCATGAATACCCATTACTTTGGTGTCACATGATTCCTTTTAATTATATACACTCATTCAAACAGTTCAATTATCTAATAGAATCCATTTTTCATCATTTTGTTCCTTAAGCACTTGATAAGAAAATGTTACAACAACAGAAGGCCCCACATGAATCTCTACTAGAATTTTTGGAGCGCTTCTGTCGTGTCTCTTTTGAAGCTTTGAAAAGTCATATGAAGTTCCAATATCTTTGGGATAGATATGAGTATGCATGTATCAAATAGCTCTGTCCAAAAAGGAAGAAAAATCTCAAACCCTGCTCAACATACTTCGGTGATGGAGCTGCGCAATCTCAAGAGGACACAATCGCTATCACAAGTGACTATCTGCCTTCCCCTCATCAAACAACTCCACCCCTGCAGAGTGATGCGGGAGAGTTTGCAAACAAGCATGTTCAACTGTCACATCCTCCCACACTCTCTACTCTCAATTTATACACAGATTTGGTTGGGAAGCCAATGGGTTGTCCTATTCACTTTTTACCTCAACCTCCATCCCCGCATTCTGCTGATCCTCCAGATTGTACTATCTTGTGTTCTTCTATTCCAAACTTCACACCTATTGTGAATGAGGATCAAGCCATCGATGAAGTTGATGTTGCACAACCAACCTGCGTTGTCATTTACAATGAATACGATTGGGGATCTGAACATGAACCTATAGTGAGTGATGACCTCCTTTTGTCCACGCCTCCTCCACTTTTTCTTGAAATCTTTGGTGATTTTGTTATCTTTGATGTTCCTTGTAAATCCATCCATGGATGCATCCACTTCCGATCATTTGTAGAACACACCCGATGTCAGTCCATCATTCGATAGTAGAGAGGACAAAACTTTCATTAAAAATTCACTTGATATTTCATATATTTTCTTAGAAACATAGAGGGTGAACATCCTTTCTTCTAATCTACCCCTTTGTATGACTCATCAGATCATGAGGATGCTGATGAACTCATTGATTTTTCTAATCGTAGCTGTCATGATCTCTTTACTCCCATATTCGATCACGATGTTGATTCAATCGTTGGTTATCTTTCAAGGCCACCTGTTTATGTTGATATATTTTTCAATGAAGTCGAAACCCCATAGGCTGTTGAGGCACTTCATCCCGAGATGATGGTTATGTCAGGCCCTCGCTATCCTGATGTTAGTTTCACTTCTGATCAAGAAATTGTTTAACCACCTAGGGCTCCTCATCAATCATCTGTATGCATTGAAGATCAATCCAATACAAAATTTTGCTTCCTCCACCTGAATGACATGATCCCATCGCTCATGCATTGGAGGAATCATACACAAAAAGCACACTTGCAGGGCATAAGTTGTCTCTCTTACTCATGTTTTCTTGTCTTTCACAGTCAAGGGAGTGTGCATGCTTATCATCTGCACAGTGTGTCACAACACCACGTTAAGTCTGCAGAATGCTTGTCTTGCACTTTCACTCTTTTCTTTTCTGTGCATGCATTTAAACTCGAAGTGTGTTGGTATTCATTGTTATATCTTTCATGTTTGCTAGTTTGCTTGATTGTTATTTTCGCGAACCATGACTTCACCAACATGGGTCAACCAATGTGCTGGTCGTTGCATTGGAAATATCACTTCATGTGATCAGGCCCATGCACCATTAGCTTAGGAGTAAGGGTAGTGTTTTATTTATGCCTTGTTTGCTTGCATGCATGTTTTGTTTGTTTGATTGTTTGTTTGCTTCCCTGATTTTCTTACTTTCTTTTCTTTCACATTTCCTTCTACTCTTTGCTTTATTGGTTGTTTTCTTGTTTACGTCCGTAGGTTAGCTTCGCATGAAACCATGATAGACTCTTAAGACAAGCAGGATAAAGTACAAGAGGACTTGTACAACTATCAACTTGGTTATCTGTTGGCCTCTCTCTTTATGCAGAACTTGTTGTCTTCACTCAATGATACACCAATGGAAAATACATTCTGTTCGAAGTGAATCTTGTTGAAAACACAACACTTGCGCTCTAACTAGTACCACCTACTCTAGTTGGTTGTTTTGGGTTAACCCTTGTCAACTTAATCAAGTAGAGTAAGGTGAGGGGAAAAACCTTAATAAGTATGTTAGAGGTATATATGACATACTTCTTTGAAGGAAAAACCTCTTCTGCTCTCAATAAGTTGGGATCCCTCTTTTTCCTTTGAAATAAATAAGTGCTTATGCACAATTATTTGAAAAATGAAAAAAAAAATGAAAATATGAAAAAATTGAAAAAATGAATAAGGCGAAAGAAGAGAAAGGCTTCCTACGCAAAGAGGTGATGCAAGTAACTCCGCCGAGGTACTGACCAGGCTTGCTAGTAGCAGAGCGATGCTTATGTTCCTGCATGACTCTGTTAGGGTATTGTCTAGGCTTGCTGGCAGTGGAGCAACACCAGAGATGAAACTTAAACTCCGACAACAATATTAATTGTGCACCAATATACCCATCATCCCCAATCAAAACAACTAAGTTGAATTGGCTTGGAATGTGTGCTAACTAATCAAGAGAATGGTAGGTGCTACATCTTTCACTCAATTTAGTGTACAAACCATGATGATCTGAGAATCGAACAATACTTCTGGTGGAGTTAGACTTGATTTTCATGAAAAACGGTCCATTCAGAGAGCTGGAGTTCTACCACTGTGTCACCAATGTTGTAGCGGCTATAACCATCCTCTAAAATTTTGCCTTAGCTTCATTTTAGAGCCTCCCTACTAACCATCCTTAGCAACATGTCTTTCGCTACCTAGGTACTTATGCTTTCAGTTGAGTTTATTTGTCTTATCAGTTTATGTTCACTAACTTGTTTGCCTTTCACCCGCAAGCTGACCTCCCATGAATTGGTATTCAACCGGTTCTTGTGCTTTCTTGGAGAATTACATAGAACTAGAGAGAAACCAACCTTGCTCTCTGGAATTGCGCAGTGTATCCTGGCAGCCAACACTAGTCTCCAAAATTGTGTAGAGCATGAAGGATGCCTTCCCCAAGAAAATTGCGCAAAGCAGCCCATCAATGGGATTGCTCTTATAATTTCTGTATTTCTTGTTCAAAACCTTGGCTTCATCCAGAAATTACATAGAGCTTGAGGGGCAGCGAGAGCCACTCAACCCAAAAACTATGCAGAAGTCATCCTAAGGCTTGTTGTCTATTGCATGTGCTCACAGGTTGATCAGTTTCCTCCAGGACTGTGAAATATTTCCTTGCGTGCATGGCAGTTTTTTCCTAGAAAAAAAAACATCCCTAGATTTTAGGGATCTATTTTAGCAGCCCGGGGTTACATGCAAAAGCTCTTTTAGAAACCTTCCACCAAATGTCACGTTTTCCTAGATTTATGGCATGCGTGTCATAAGCCTCGATCTTGTCAAAACTATTTATTCAACACCTCAGAGCTCATTCTTCACTTTGATCTTGGAGCTCTAGCATTATCAACGCATCTAGGAACTTTCGACACACTCATCACAACTTTTTCTGGGTAATTCGGCTTTTCATGTCTTTTGCTAATTTTATGTCGCTTTTTTTTTAATTTCAACTTGTGTGAGTGTTTTTTGCTTGGTTTTATTGAATTTTTGTTGTCATTTTAATTCATGTTAACTTGTAGAAGCATCGTTTCATGTTTTGCACTGCATTTCCTTGTTGTCGCATGCATGGCACTTTTTCTGCACTAACAGTCGCCGTTGTGGTGAATCGCTTCACACACTTATTTGTTTTCCTATCTTACTGAATCCTACACTGAATTTAATCACATGCATGTTCATTCAATCATGTCTACACCATCTCTACACATGCATTCAATCCTTTCAACGTGTCTGAGTTGCCTTGGCCCAGACCTTGCCTTGCTCAGCTTGCTCTGTGCATTTATGGAATGGAATTCCTTGCCTTGCTACCAGGAATTGTGCAGATCCTACCTCACACCGGCCTCCCAGGGTGTGCTCTGTGTAATTCTGAGAGGCATTGCCTCAGTTGGCCCTCGGGATTGCACAGTGCAATTTTCCCGAGTAACAGTCATGCTGACTAAAACTGCGAATTACGCAGTTCTAGTCCTTAGTAGACCAAGATGGACTATGCTTTGTGCAATTTCAATAGTGATTCAACTCACTGGAAGCCTGGGCTGTGCTCTGTGCAGTTCTGGTAGTCAGTCTCCCAGCCTCTCCTAAAGAAAATTGTGCAAATTTCTCAGTCAGTCACCCAGGTGTGTTGCATGTCAGTCCTCAAATTGCTTTTGGGTTTTAACTAACAATTTTCTTGCCATAAGTGTTTCTATGTCTCCATGCATCACATGTGTTCATCAGTCTCTCAACAATATAGGTACAATGGCTTCCAAGAGAGCATGGTCAAAGGACACCATTGAGAGCACAACTGGAGATGTGGTCGAGCAAGTGTCTATGAGCTTTCCCATCTGTGAAGATACTAAACTGTCCATATAAAAGGAGATCAAGATCAAATGGTAGGACATCAATGATATCTTTTCAGACACCTTTAAGGAGAATTGGAAGGACCACAAAGGCTATGTCAACATACACAAGTCTGGCTTGTACTGGGTTGCATGTAGGTATCTAACATTTCCATTCGAGGACATGATCCACTAGATTGTCTCGCATACTGATCGATAGACAATGGTGTTGAGAAGTGTCATTGGAAAAAAACTTTCTACCTTCAGGGCAGAGGATTTTCAGGAGATCTATCACTTGCTGCAACCTGTGAACACAATGGATGCACTCTTCACTAATCCCAGTAGCAGTGTAAACTCAAGAGACATCTTGAAGAGCTAGGTGAGAGAGCCATCTAATTTCAGGGAAACACCCAACTAGGCATACAAGACAAAGGTACTGGGGAAGGATTATCAGTTCTTGTTATCTTTGTATGTTGCTTATATGGACAAGAGAGCACAGAAACCTTCCAGAAGAGTTGGGTGATTGTGTTGGATCAGCTGGCAAATGAAGGAAGACCTTTCAATTGGTCCACATGTTGGATCTACAACTAAAGGGCAAGTAGAAAATGCTCGACATCTGCCCAATGTTCAACAAGCGAAGCTATTCATGTCCACATACATTCTTGATGAAATCTGTTCCCGTCAGCAGTTCCATGGCCTTCATTGGGCATGGACACCTTCAGTAACCTCTGTACACATTTATTGCAGGTTGTTCTCGGAGTGAAGCTTCCGTGGAGTAATAATACATCTATCAGACCTCTTTGTCACCCTAGTGTACAAGATGATCTTTGAGTAGGATCTACCTTACATGTCACAGGAAACAATGGAGGCATTGGTAAACTTAGTAGATTGGTATGCCTTGCCCCTTAGCACCTTCATCCGAGTGTACAACGCAGAGAAGGCTTAGCATGTGTTACCAAATTTTTCCATGGACAAGCTAGTCATGCAATAGTTTGCATACAACATCTTGACAAGGTTGTGAAGGATAATGCATAGGAAGAAGAAGGCACCTTGGCCCACTTTTCCTTTGCGGATTGGGTTGTATGAGATCAAGAATCTCAAGCATGTTGAGGCCGAGATGGAGGAATTCAAGAGATTCACCTTCAGCACCAGAAGCTTCAATCCATATGGCTCACATCACTTAGTGGAGGACCACTGTGTGAGAGTGTATCATCCTTGGATCCATGGGACATGCCATTAGCCTGAGAAAGACCCATGGAGATATTGATACATCTCCTCAAGGCTTAATGAATCAGTCACAGTGGCTATAGAATGGTTAGCAGTACACAAGTCAGCAACATTGCAGAGAGAAATAACATCAGTAGTAGTAGAGGGCAACAGACCTACACATGACAAAGGTAAGAGGAAGGTTTTCGATAATGTAGAGATAGAGAAAAGCTACAAGTTAAAGGAATATCCACTTGTAATGAGAGAAAATTTGGAGATTGAGGCAAAGAAGAACATCACAACAGAAGGATTGTGCAAAGAAAGAGGGAGAAGCAGAAGCTGGAGGAGGTAGAGAAGAAGTTGCAAAAGGTGAAGCAACAACTAAGGGAAGAACAAGAGTTTTGCAAAAAAGAGAAGGAAGCACAATAGGAATAGGAACAACAGGAAGCGTAGTGTGCACACATTGATGAAACTGCACAAATACAGGTTATTGACTCATCATAGCTGGCAGATAGCAAACATGATGAGTAGTCATAGGAGAAAGACCTTGCTCAAGAGATTGAACAGATGTTGGAACAGATGGATACAAATGTGGTTCAGCTAGAGCAAGACCAGGATACAAATCTCATACCCAAGGCTGAAAGGTCACTCTACCATCTTCACTAGATCTGGGAATTGAGAAAGTCCCAAGTGATCAAGGAGACACTGAAATCCTTGAGGACAATCTAGAAGCAGATGTGAACAACATATCCTTTGACAAGTCACAACACAAAGTTGTGCAGTCATGTAGAGTGCCCACTTCGTATGTTCATGTATCTCCTGCGCATTTTCAGGAACGAGTGATCGTGTCCGATGTGTGCAAACATCCAGTTGCATTGGTCGATGCTACAAAGGCATATGCCAAAGCCACCAGCTCAAGTGTGAGATTATTGATATTTGGGAATGAGTGCATGGCTAAGGAGTTACAAGCGGCCAAGTAGAGAGAAGTGCAAGCTACAAAATCTGCCAGAGAAGAGCTGAAGAAAGAAATACTTGATGAAGTATCATCTCTCGAGACAATCATGCATATTAAACTGTACATCAGGTTCATCGCTATGCATAAGTCAGTTGTCCATCTTAACGGTTGGTAGCGGCGTTGTGCTATGATAGCACATATCTTGATAGACATACATACTGTTTTCAATCACATGCAGATATGGACAATGAGGTACAAGGGAATCCTGTTGTATTTTCCAAATAGGATGAATCAAAAGTAGTGGAGTTGAAGGCATGCATACGAAGTCAGATGCAGAATTATGAAGAACTCCCACAACTCATCACCAGCTTACATGATTCACATTCATGAATGTTCAGGAGCATGGATGTCATTGTGTGCATGCATGTGATCCCATCAATCGTCACACTCACTGAGGTGAAAGACAACAAACTACAACATCGTCTCCAAAGAAGAATGAAAAATCTTCCAGGTATGTTCGTTTATTTAATGGTTATTTTTTTTCATGTGCTAACTATGGACATATGGCCAAGGATTGTAAAGTTATTGACAGGTACAACTATCAAGGACCATTGCATCCGAATGAACCATTTAGGTATGCACATTTATTTAATGGTTATTTCTTTTTATGTGTTAACTATGGACATATGGCTAGGGATAGTGAAGTTTTTGACAGGTTCAATCACTATCTGTAAAACCCTAGAAGCAAGTTTGCAAGATCACGAGACAGGTTCCACAACGATTTTGTTAGAAGAGAATATGTGCTAGATGGGACAAACATTGAATGTTTCAAATTCCATAACTATGGCCATAGTGCTCACGGTTGCAGATATGATATGGAATCACCTATGGACATCATTGAATGCTTCAAGTGTCATAACTATGGGCACATGGCTCGAGATTGCAGGAATAAGAAGGTCTAGAAAAGGAAACAGGCATAGGAAGACAAAGGAGATAACAAGGTTTCAGTAGTTATGCTTTTAGGATTTTTAAAAGAAAAAGGTCATGAGGAATTAGTAGTTTCTTCAGATAATGACTCAATTCAAGATGGCCTATTAGGTAACTCACTATTTTGAACAATCTAGCTTGTTGACTTCTTAATGTTTGTAGAGGAGGAGTCTATGCAATAGTATATGGAACAAGTCTACGATTGATAGGAAGGTAGTTTGAACAAGATGGATGTTTCATTATAGGTTCAATGGGAGAAAAATAGTTGAAGGATTATAGGTTACCAAGAATAAGGCAAGATTAGTATGCAAAGGATATGCACAGGTTGAGGGAATCAATTTTGAAGAAACATTTTCTCTAGTTGCTAGAATGGAAGCTATTAAGATGTTTCTCACTTATGCTTGCTCAAGAAAAATCAAGGTCTACCAAATGGATGTTAAGTTAGCTTTTCTAAATGGTGAATTGGAGGAAGAAGTTTACATTGAACAACCTGAATTTTTTCTGCTCTCTGACAACTAAGACTACATCTACAGATTCAAGAAGTCTCTATATGGTCTCAAGTAAGCTCCTAGGGCTTGGTATGATCGTCTTGGCGGATATATACATCAATAGGGATTCAAAAAAGGAAGTGTTGACAACAATATTTATGTGAAAGTGGATCGAGATAACCTAACAATTATCGAAGTATATGTGGATGATATAATATTTGTAAGCAGTGATGACATATTAAGTAAATACTTTTCCACGTGTTAGCGTCCTATTGCAATATGATTCATATTTCATGATTGACTGTTTTACATGCCAAATATGTCCTCTTTGCATGCTGTAAGGTTCCATATTTCCAAGAAGTTCCATTTTGAAGAATCATACCATTTTTGAAGAGTTCTACAGATAAGGGAAAGCCAAACATCTATTGGCTTTGCTAGGTCTTGGACTGGAGATGATATACAAGGTGCATGGGAAGATTGGTATCGTAGTCACCCGGGATCAAAGCTACTGAACCTTATGGAAGGTCCGCAACAGGTACATCTTTGATAACAAGGCTGTGTGTTGGCCACACACAGAAGCTGGCATTATCTCCTCATACCATGAACTGCCCGACCCTACTCCCCTAGGGAGAGATGCATTCAACCACCCCCCATCATAGACAAATCTGTCCCTTGGGCCTTCTTCGATGGGGCCGCGAATCAAAATGGTAGTGGGGGTGGCTTCATACTCCACATCAATGATCACCACAGATACAAAGTAAAGCTGGGGCTCGGTGCGGGCACTAACAATTTTGCGGAACTCATGACCCTTCGCCACTTATTACATTTCTCTCTGGGACATCAGTGTTTAAATCTTAACATTTTTGGGGATTCAAAGAATGTTGTAAATTGGTTCAATCATTCTACAATATGTCACATTCACACACTCAACAACATATTGTATGAATCACATACTTTCAAGGCAGCTTTTAATCATATCTCTTGTATCCACATATACAAGGAATATAATGCAGCGCTGATCAACTATCCAAGGAGGCCGCGCTACTTCCCAGAGGAGAATGGTTAATACTGGAGCAGCGAGGGACTGAGGAATACCGCTATTACCACAGGCCATATATAGACCGGTGATATCAGAGGGACAATAGTCCCTGATCTTAGCAAATGATTTAATGACATGATCTGAAGTATAAAATATTTTGTAAATCTTTTTGATATATATAGAAGGACACATTGATAATGGACCCTGCGTGGTCATGTACAGGCGTTTATTAACTAGACTATTAAACTGTCTATATAAACAACATTTTTGTATTATCAGCCAGATCACCCTGCGTGGTGTATCTTGATGGACACACTGTTTACAGCATATGCTACAGCATTTACAATATGTAATTTTCTCTATCTTAATGAAAATTACGGATTTTTCCAGTGGAAAAAAAGGGAAAGCCAAACAGCTTAATCTTGGCTTCCCTAGGTTTAAATTGCTTGTTTTAGAAGATAGAGAATGAATATCTGTCCAAACAGTTTAAGCTTGGCAGATCAGTAGCTAGGTAAAGAAATGAAGGAGCCCAACTGCTTAATCTGGGCCCTTGGAAGAGATAAGGGTTGATTTTAGATAGGAGGGCAGTTAAAAGAAAATAAGACAATCAGGGTCTGCAAGTCTAAGTGCACCCATGCAAAAAGAAGAAAAAATGCTAGGTAAGTAAGCTGGGTAAGTAGTTTTGTGGTTGCAGAATCAAGCTATGTGATCCATTTCATGTTTTCAAGTGTTATATCTATTCAGATCACAATTATGAGGCAGTTTTTCATTTCAAGGAGCTCAAGCGAGGCATGTCTAACTCCCCCTTCTTCTTATTCCCCAAATCATTCACTAATTTCCCCTATAAGATGTTAAGATCTACTTGATATCTTTAAAGAATCATCATATTCCATAACATTTGCCTAAGTAAAGACCTGCTTTGTTGAAAAGGTGCCCATATTTCTTCTGTAAGTCAATTTTCCCTTTTAAGTGGCCTAAGATCTCTGAACTTAGCGCTTTCTTGTCATTTTCATATTAACTTCTAACATTATTATGTAAAAACCCTATCTATTCCCCCTTCCCCTTACTAAAAAGCACTAAATAGCTCCCATATGTACATACCCCCATCCCCTGGCAGTATAGCCCTATAACATCAGTTTGGGGAAATGCTAAGTTCATTTGTGGCTTGGCATTAGCCCTTCCGCGTCTTAACCGAGAATTAGCCTAACCTCTGGTTAGGTTAATAGCCTATACCTACCCCTCTACCCTTGTATTTTTCCAGTTTGTCCCTCCCCTTTCGTTCTATATAAATTGGTGTCTAAAGGCTTTGTTAGACATTAAATTATTTTTCTATGTCCATGCAAAAACCCACAATTCTGCGTTAACCAAAGTTCGAAAGCCCCCGTCGCGTAAAAATTAATTTAATATTCGGGCGGGCCCTGCGCACAAACCTGCCGTCAGCTTCACGCTCTGTCAGCCCTCCGATCCGCCCTCCCAGATCCGATGGCTGTCGGCAATTTCGGAGCCGCCCCGTCACTCGACAGTTAGCATCCGATAGCATGGTGGTTTTGCCGTCGTACAGAAGGACATGTGTCCACCTTTTATTGTATCGAACCCCTCTGACAAATACCGCCCCTGTACCGAAGGCGGTCTGATAAAACCACAAACCACCTTCTGTCTCTCCTCCCCTGATGTCAGCGCCACGTCACCTCTGCGTCGACCCCCCACTACTATGTGTCACTACCACCGCATCACCTTGCCATACTGCCACGTCACCCTGCCGTACCGGGACCCACCGCTGACGTCATGCTGACTTCATCACCGAAAAAGGCGCGAATGGCGAAAATCGCAGCAAAGGGTGCCCGGAATGGAAAACTGAGGCAGTTTTTGATGCTAAGAAAAATTGATCAAAATGGAGGGCTTCTCATGGCTCGGCTACTTGCAAAACCCAAAAATTCACGGGAAGCAACAGATTTCTTCATGAAGGTTCATATTCAATCGGCCAGCGTCGACAACATTTTAGAGGCCACGAAAATCATTTGCAACAGCTATCTTTGCCTTGAAAGGGTAGAAAAGGGATGATTTGACAGTTTCAAGCACATCAAGGGAGAGTGTTAACTCCGAGGTTGTTCCCTTTGACTCCCAAGGGAATACGGCCGGGGTAACCACTAAACAAACTTTGGATTATAGGCTCTAGCCCACCTATAATCAGAGAGGGCTCTCTCTTTAAGTTTTATCTATGTTTTGTCAAGATTTTAGGCTAGTTATGATGTTCAGTTTTGTTCAAGGTTTTGGTTGAATGATGTCTTTCAGTACCTAAGGTGGAAATCTTCATAGAGTATTAGTCCATTGGGCAATGGAGTCTGGAGCTATAGGTTGCTTGGAGTGTTGAGTGATATTGTTGAAACAACAGGGCCATTTAAACATTTCATGAAACAAACTTGAAATTGTGATGGTGAAATATGTTTAAGCAGTGAAAAGCAATTAAGAATTTTCCACTAAGCTGTGAGTGCAAGAAAGAGATATACTGGACAGGAGCAGACTTGAATTCCTGAGCAATAACCACTGTGAAAGATATAGTGTGGAGGTGCAGCAATTAAGAATTACACCCTTATAACTATAGCTGAAGAAAACATTTATAACAACATAGATCGAGGCCAGGGTATTTTATGAATAAATCCTGGAACTATTCTTTTTCTCTGCCATTAAACTATGAAACATAGAACACAAATGGGTTATGAAGAAATAATAAAAACACATAACGAAGAGTTCAAAGGAAACTTATTGTGCCATGAAATACGCAGGAATCCTGTAGCATTCAGCAAACACACTACAACACCTCAGACAACGCAGAACTTTAGAAATTCCATCAGCTTTTGTATTAATACTCTGAAAATTTACAGCATAAGATCTCTAGGAGAGAAAATCAACAACCCCTGCATGCTTATGCGAGGGGGAATATATACAATCGGTTTCACAAAAATCTCAACCGCTGAGTCACTTTGAAAAGTAAATATGTTTACCAACTTTACAGAATAGTAGATAAGGAAGTTATTGCTGCTCTAAATACAAAATGAATGCTCTTTAATGTTGTCAGAAGTCTTTTTGACCTTTGGAGGCCACTGAGTCGGTTGAGCATTCTGAATAAATGCTGAATGATGTGTCTTTATGCTCTGTCATCCTGTAGCTTTCTCGGCCCTGTCATTTGCAGCTGTCAGTGTTGCCTTAGTGGCCGAATCTTCCTGCTGAGTTGGCTCAATCCACTCTTCTTCATTCATATTGCATGCATCAAATTTTCTTGTATATGATAACTTATGTTTTTTGATGAAAAAACTTAATGAGAGCCTCTTGTTCACAGTATCATCTGTATCATTTTGGTCCACCATTCCTGTGTGGGCAGTTGATGTCTCAGAATTGCATCTAAGGTCTCATCTGCCTCTGTATATTTATAGAAGTTTGGAGGCACTTCAAACAAATGTTTGATCTCATTCATAATAAAAAATAAATTTTCTACTCTATCATAGAGACTTTGCCCAGATGCTGGCCCTGTTTCTTCTGAGGTACTTGGTCTTACAGTGATCTTATTGGTAGCAAATGTGTTCACCCTCTTTGCATAGTTCTCATTTGAAAGAAGTTTCCCTGCGCTGTTCAGTAAGCCAGGAAGACCTTTGCTTTGTAATGCTGCAAACTTGTCCATAAATCTGTTTACTTCTGTCTGCATGTCCTGGCTTCTTCTTTCCAGTGTTTGTACCAGGCTTCTTAATGTAAGGACCCTCTTTATCAGCAGGATAGTTTCAGTTCTGTTGGGAATTCCCATTGCTGCTAGCTGAGGACCTGTACGGTTATTGAGCACATTAATCATTCTATTGGCTACCTCAGGCATGTTGCCTAGAGATGCCCTTGATCTCTGGACTTCTTTGTGTGATTTTCCTATGAGCTCTATTTGCTCATGAATAGTTTCAATGTACTGCAACTGATCCGTAATTGATTCGCCAATGTTGGCCCATAAAACTGTCTTAAGCTCAGCCACCACTTTGTCAAGGGTGAGCTCCTTCTCCAGCTCCTTTATCTTCTCCTTAAGGGCCTTTATTTCCCTCCCTTTTTCTGCTACATTCTGCTTGGATTTGTCATATTTTTCATTGAGCTTAGCCAAATTCTCCTTGGCTTCATTTAGCTCTGCCATTTGGGCTTCTAAGGCCTGAATTTCGTTCTTCAGCTTCTGCATGTCAAGGCTTGGAGCCTGGTCTGTTGTTGGTGCTGGTGCTGATGTAGATGGCGCTGTCTGAGCTGTCTGTTCTGTAGGAGGAGCAGTAGTTTGAGGGGGTTCCTCAAGGTTGATTATTTGTGGAGGGGGCTGTGATATTTGGCCTACTTCCCTCTGTTGTAGGGCTGCCTGCAGTGCTGCCTCTGATTCTCCCAATTTCTCCTGTGTCTGGATCAGCTGTTTGTATAACGATACCAGCATAGCTGCTGCATCTTGGTCATGTCTCAGCTGAGCAACCTCTTCCGTTTGTGGGTGAATAGCTGCTGGGACCTTAACCATTTTTCTTAGTGTTGCCATATCTGCATCTCTTAGCTTCAGCAGTGCTTGTACAGCCTTGATGTCCTTGGGATCATGCCCAAGTTCTATGATTATATCCTCTAAAGCTTTGATTCGGTTGTCCTTTGCTTGAGAGGATGCTTTTTCCAACTCAAGTTGGGCAGTTGTATTGTTTAGGCTATTTTCCAGCCTAAGATTTACCAATGTTTTGTCTGCAAGAGTGGCATACACCATCTCACCCGTTTGCTTATGCAATTCAATCTGATCCATAGGGTGGATGTCTTTTGCAAGGACCTCAAGGTTGGTCCTTATGTAGTCTACAGCTGACTGTGGCTGCAACATGGTTGGCATAAAATGACTCATTACCATTTTGCCCTCATGTACATCATATGCAGACATCAACCTCTGTTGGTTTGTAGGGGCCATTTTCAACAAGTGATTATAGAGTTGTATCTTGAGTGGCTCATTCCTCTTTTTGATATCTATAAACTGTTGTTTGATGCCTGCTTCAGCTCCCCTTTGGTGGCTTGAGGAGCTGACTTCTCCTCCAACTGTCCTTTCATGTTCCTGCTGAAAGGAACTTGCAGATGCTTCCATGCTTGGTGGGCCCATGCCCAAAGATTGCCCAATAGGAATTTCTTCCTCAGAGAGGGGATTCATTCTGTGCCTTTTCTCCCTGTGACTTATAGATGTGGTGAGGGGAGTCTCCTGCTCTCTATCCCTCTTTTTTCCCTTTTCTTGTTGTTGTGGAGTTTGTAGCACTGAGGCCTCCACTGTCTTTTCTTGCCTAGGAGGCAGAGTTTCTTGTGCCTGCTGCCCAGTGGATATTGGAGCTTCAGATGTTTGCTCTTGCTGCCCTGGTTGCTCTTGTTCTTGCTGTTTTTTCTGCTGTACCTCTTGCTGTTGTACTTCCTGCTACTGTTTTGTAGGAGCTAGATGTTCTGGCTCCATCTGTTTCTCTTTGCCTTTGCTGGAAGTTTGATGAGTAGTTCTGGCTGCTTGCTGATGTGTTGTGGAAGATGAGGCAGCTGCTCCTAGTTGCCTTTGATACGAAGAGGAAACCTGTCCACAAGTTTCCAAGTCAACCTATTTTTCAATATTATTTGCATTTCTTTGTATCATTTTCTCTCTAGTAGTTGCCTCTTCTAAGGTGCCCTCTTTCCAACTCAACAAGTTGGCATACTTCTCAATGTGAGGCAATCTGACATGAGCATAAACACCCAATTTATGTTTTACCCTCCTGAGAGAAATGAAATGATTAGGGTCATAAGGTACCCAATGAAAACTGGTTTCCAATCGGAGGGCCTCTAACATGCCATCTGCTTCTTTCCATCCCTCCTCCCTTATGTTGTAAAGAAAAGGGCCTAGCTGGTTTCTGACCTTTAGTTGCACTTTCTTGTTCTTACTATGGAAATGGATCTGGTTTGCATTTCCAAACTGCCTGAAGTATTCCAGGGCAAATAGTCTCATAGGGACATATCTTGGCAGCCTATAAGGGTCCAACTCACAGCCATATATTCTTATCACTGTATGGTGCTTGTAAAAGTACCAATCACCAATGCTGTAAGTCTTAGAGAGATGGAGAATTCTTTGCATTTCATCAGTCAATCTTGGAGGAGGAACACCATATAACAAGGTCAAAGTTGGATGAATGAAAAGGTCTATGAATTCAAAGTATGTGTATGGTGAGCAAGAGGTGTGATGAAAAACTGAAGTCCAAAACACAACTGACCATGGATTTCCCTGGGCATCAAGTTTCTTGAGAGGAATAGGGAAACTGTCAGGCTGATAAAACAAGAACAGATGATATATGTATCTGGTGTATCTAAACACCTTCTCCCTTTCTAGGTTCATCAGTTGCTCATGAATCTTGTTTGCAATATATGTAGCATAATAATAATGCATAGCAGGAGGCTTTCCAGGAGAAAATATGGACAGCATAGCCATAATGGTGTCATCAACATCCTCAGTTCCCTTGTAGCCCAAGACATAGCTGATCAAATCTACAAGCATTTTGCCCAAGTCATTGAAGTATGGATTTCCAATAGGAGGCGTTCTCACAGTTTCAGAGCTTGGCTGTATGAATAACTGATTGATTTTGATGATCTGGGCACTGGACAGGTTGCCCCCCTTCTTTAATAAGTCTAACATGGAGAGAGGAGTCAAGGGTCTTGCAGTGTGAAAGTGCAGCATCTCATTTATGGCCTCAGGGCTAATATGAAACAAGACTGAGCCTGTGGGACTGAGAACAACTCTCTGACATGGATCATAGCATTCACAGCATCTATGGATCAAGTCTGGTAGGGAATTGACTTGAGGAAGGTTAAAAATGGGCAAATTGGAGTCCCAAATCCCTAATATATCAGCTCCACTGAGGTGTTGGGCCTTTAACTCATTCAGCAGATGAATGTTAAATTTGGAATTCATTGAAAATGAGTCTATCATCTGATAATCCTTATCCCCTAGGGCCTTCCATTCTAATTCTCTTTGTGGGGAATTCAGAGGTTGAATATTCAGGGCTACTGGTGTTTCCATGGCTAATAAGGCCTCTGATTTGTATGTGAACTGGTTTGAGTGAGCAGAACAACGCAGGGGGGTACTTTTGCAACAGAGAGGTAAAATGCAAAGGAACAGAGGGTAAATGGTAGTAGCAGCAATTGAAATACTGCGCAGAGGACTGATAAAGCCAATACCAGGACTGATAAGAGTGTCTCCACGGTGAATTAGTGTAGCTCGGGTTCTTAGTTCACGAATGCGCGAACTAACTGTGAATTTAGGTAAATTTTGCTAAATGCAGGCTATGCAGAGGAATTGCGACCCACCAGTTGGAAATAGATACAGGTTACTGGAGGTTTGCTGGTAAATTCAGTGTTTTTCACTCTTTTAAGCTAGCATCTGGACAAATATGGATAAAACCAGGCACGGGGGAAGTGATTTTGATAAATACCTCTTTAATTGCAGGCAATGGCTGCGAATGCAGGTGGAATGGAAGCGCCCACGGTCTCTGTGTTGATTTCAACAGGTTGGCGGATGAGGTCATGATATGCATGCAGAGCAGAACAGTTCTTTGTTTTTTGCAAAAAGTGAGAAAAACCGCGTTTTTCGACAAAAATATGGACTTTTGGGTCATTGGCGCCTTTTTTGGATGACGTCAGCATGACGTCATCAGGTGGGGTCAGGGTCAGATGACGTCATCGAGTGACGTGGCAGCCTGTGGGTGGTCCATAGGGATGGTGAGGTGGCGGACAGGTCAGAGCAGTGGCGGACAGGGGCGCTGACGCGGCGGCGATGTGGCATGATGTAGGCATGACTAGTGGTGACGAGGACGTGACGTGAGCAGCAGAAAACCATAAGCGGTAAGCGGATTTTCTCGGACCGCCTTAGATACGGTCGCGGTTTTGTTAGAGGGCGACCCGAGAGGATATGGGGGTGACGCGTGGCAGAGGCCTGACGTCACCCTCTGACAGTTTCTCGGGCGATAAATTACGGTCATCGGGGCTGAACCGATATGGATGTGGGCCGTCGGATGGGAAAACCCAGATCCGACGGTCGACGGGTCATCAAGTTGTCCGGATGATACGGTCAGCGGGCAGGAATAATTTAATATTTCCTTTGAAAAGCATGCCCAGCGGGGACTTAGGACTTTGGTGAATTATATGGGTTTTTCAATGTATTTTTTAATGAAAATGCGCATTGCGCCAAACTTTGGATAAAGCGGAATAATGGGTTTTTGGTGCATTTTTGCAAATAAAGCGGGTTAGAAGTAATAGTGGGTTTTTTTTACAAGGTCTTTTTGCAAATGAAGTGGGTAAATGGTTTCAATGATTTCTGAAGGGAAAAAGGGGGGTAGGGCTTTAGGTTATTAAACTGACTAGAGGTCAATTTAATCCCTGACTTTGGACATATGGCTATAATGCCAGGGGGAAGGGAATATTTATACATTGTTTGGGGTTTATACACCATAGTGTTTATAATAGTAGGGAAAAAGGGGAACATAGGGGATTTAGATAATAAGAAGTTTAGGAGTTAGTATGAGTGGAGGAAGGGGGTGAGGGGCTAAAACATTAAGTTTTATATGAAATCAACTTAGTTTAGGAAGTAGATCAAAATGAAAAGAATTTTAGACAAGAAATGTGGCTTTTAAAGAAATAAGAACCAACATAAAACCTTGAATTCTTTCATGAACACAACTGGTGAAGGGATGTTAGTAATGAATGTGAGGGGGGGAAAAACAGGAAGTTAGACATGCTCCTTTGTTTTGCTGCATAATGATAGGGAAGAGGAGCTTCTCTTATCCATTGATGCTTCCTTTATGTTAGACCATCAAAATTCAGTTGAAAGGAATGACATTTCTGCACCCCCATCTACCTACCCATCTACTTGCCTAGCATTTTTTTTTGTTTCTTCATGGAGGGTGCACTTAGACTTGCAGACGCTCATGTGCCTTTTCTTTTCCTTTGGCTTTTTCTTTTGATTTTCTATCTAGAACTACCCTTATTGCTTCCAAGGCCCCAGATTAAGCAATTGGGAACCTTAATTCTCTACCTAACTAGTGGTCTGCCAAGATTAGACAGTTTGGACAAGCTTCTTTCTCTATTCTATAACAGAAAATTGAAGCATGACATGATCCAGATTAGGCTGTTGGACCATCGATCAAAATTGAGTCAACATCAAGCTTATGTACACATATTGTCTTCTCTTGGAAATATGGGATCTTTGCATCACCAAAGCAGAGCATATTTGGAACTTTTATTTGCCCATCATGAAATATGAAACCTATTGGTATAGGTATCTAACAGAGAGAAAGTGGCCCGATTCAACTGTAAGAGAGTATCAGAGGAAAGATAAAGCCCAGATTAAATTAAAGAGTATCAGTGAAGCGAAAAAGAGTATCAGATCGGCAATATCAAAGCAGGTGAACATTAAAGGCCCCCAAGCAAAGTCAAAGAAAGCGGTGAAGCCATTTAAGGCTCTCAGATCACAGTTAATGCACATCAAAGCCACTCAAGAGAAGGGGATCTAAGCCCAAACCACAGTTATGACTAAATCAATAGCACAGAGCCATAAGGACACCATATTAACTCATTTTGATGCAGCTGCCTCCAGCGCAGCTCAAACAAATATCTTCTTGCATTAATTTCAGGACGAGATTAGGGTAAAGAACTAATTTCCCTCAGACCTATTTAAGGTCTGCTATAATAGATATTGTTGGATATTTTCTCTATATAAACCACCCTAATTCATTGTTTAAAGGGTTGGTTGGTTGATAATCCTCATTCTGGACTTGTGCTGTATTTTTTGAGAAGCTCTGTAATGAAAGACTGCTGGAATGCTTTGGATGAAGAATTGACTGTTGTGTTATTTAATGGCCAAAGAGTGAATGTGGAATTCCTGTGCTACTACATGGCTCAATAAGTGTTTTCCTACCTCTGTTTACAGTTTACATATGTTTATGCACCATTGTCTTACCATCTAAATAGCAAGAAAGGAGAATAGCTTAGGTTTTCCTTGACTGCACCCTATGCTCAGTTCTTGTTATTTCTATATGTTTTCTTCAGAAATGGTTATGAATATGCATACTTAAATGATCATGTTTACCCTGTTTCTTTCACATATGACTGTTTTTTAGGAATTCTTGACTGCTCCTAGACAAACTTTCATCCACCTTCCCTCTCTGTTAGCTAATGAAAGATTCTTAGTTGCCTTTCATCTCTGACCTTCATTCCATCTTTATTCCAGCCTGATATTGTTCTATGTGTAGCTATCCTGCTCTATATTCCTCTTGTGACCAAGAAAACGCAACAGCAAGCCCTAATCCATGACTCCATGCCCAATAATTTGAACTTATCACACTATGCATCCCAACTCTACTTGAAAACATCATCCTTCCCACCAAAATCAAAACAAAACCCATGTACACAATAACTAGCCTAAAATCAACCCAAAACAAAGTTAAATCATAAAGAGAGAGCCCTCTCTAACTGCAGGTAGGCTAGGACCTGCAACCCAAAGATTGGTTTGTGGTTACCTCGGCCGTATCCCTTAAGGAGCCAAGGGACAACCTAAGTGATAACATCATAGGTGACTCCACTGGGGACCTTATTCAGAAAATTCCAAAAATCAAGTTAGAAGCTGGTTCCCAAGAAGAAAAAACATAATACTAGGTCAAATCCAGACCCAATCCACCAGCTGTTTTTGAAAATCCCAATTTAATCTCTAGAAACCTTAGCAAACAAAAGCAAGAAGAGGTTGCTGATTCTAGTCCTGAAACAGTTCAACCAAGCTGTTTTTCAACCCTTGTTAAAGTTTTGTTTCGTTCAACCCCTACTTCCCCTTGTTCATCATCCACTCCTCCGAGCACCTTTCCACACCTCCATTCACTGTGCATACTACCACTACCACCACTGTTATTACAGCTGTCCCAGCTGTTCCAGCCCTTCCACTTATCACTGTAAATATGGCTAACAGATATGCACCTTTACAGTTACCTGCAAATCCAGGGGCTATGCCTCAGGATTATCAAACTAAAATCACATACTTTGATGCTACTGGTTCTGGCACAGCCCCGCAACATACCAAGAAAATGCAGGACTATTTTGAGAGTTATGAAATAGATGATGATAGTGTAAGAATGAAGATTTTTGTCCAAAGTTTAACAGGAGATGTAAGGCCCTAGTTTAGAGCACTTGTTGCAAATTCCATAGCTGACCCAGAGGCCCTTTACCAAACATTTCTTAACATATGGGAGAAGAAGGACCCTCTGCACATATTATCCGAGTACGACACTATCAAAAGAGGCCCTCAAGAAACTGTCTTAGACTATTGTGCCAGGTTTAACAATGTTTACAACGCTATTCCACAAAACCTTAGACCTCCAACTGATCTTGCTTTATACAAATTACCTGATGGATTTGATTCAGACATGGCTTATCAGTTAAGGGAAAGAGCCCTTCAAACCTTAGCAGACATGCAGAATGTAGCTGTTAGTGTGGAGGAAAATCTGATTGCCAAGCGAAATAGAGCAAGAGCTGAGAGAAGAACTAATTTTAAAGATGAACCTTCAGCCTTTGAGCAAAAATTGGACACAATCATCAAAGGTATGGACAGCTTTGAAAATAGAATGGGAACTATTGAAAGAAAAGCCTCATGGGAAGGACAACAAAACAATCCTATCAGAAATCCAAACTTTAGAAAAAATCAGAACCCAAACGTTGGAAGGGCAAGTCCTGACCATGATATAAGACCTCCTTTTCATGAAAACTATGTTGAAGCATCCACATCCAGTGAGCAGATAGAGGACACTCACATAAACTTGATGGGTTTGAAAAGTGAACAACAAATATTCCTAACCCAAGAAGACCAAGATGACCATGATATAAAACAATTTCAGACCAAGTCTGGAGAGTCATTTGACTTCAAACAAGGCTGTGACTCAGCTATCTACGAAGTCCATAAACAATATAAATTGAGAACAAGAACCATTGATGTGTCTGATCCCATCAATCCAAAGGATGCCAAGCAAGCTAAGAAAGTAAAAGACAAGGCCGCTATCATAGAACCTGCTGATAAAATAGACCCAAAATTAAAAGAAGTGACCATAGAGGATGTATCTGACATGAAGCCCTCTAATAACCAGCCTTTTGTATCCTTTCCCTCAAAAGACAATGTAAATAGCACTCCTCAAAGCCTTCCCAAAACAGAACAATCTCAAGAAATCACTGATAACCAAGAGAAGATCACTAAAGATACAATTAAAAGGGGAAAATCTGCCAGTCACAATACTAAAACACAGTCAGAAAAACCTTTTGATTTAGAAGCAGAAATTAGTAAATTAAAGATATCTATTCCTCTCTCTGAGCTTGCCAAACATGATGTGTACAGACAACAAATCAAAAGATCATTGCAAATGCCAGAGAACAGGGATGATGTTAATGTCTTAGATAATCAACCTGAATTACTTTTTGGTCCTAAAGTCAATGGTAAATCAGGACATGGAGTTGTTCTACCCTTTTATGTCAGTTTGCACATTCATGATAAAGTTTTACACAATGCTATGTTTGATTCAGGTGCTTCACACAATCTAATGCCCAAAGCTGTAATGGAGAAGCTAAACCTTGATGTCACTAGACCCTACAAATACTTATTCTCATTTGATTCTAGTCAGGTCAAGTGTTTAGGCTTAATCAAAGACCTTTGTGTGTATTTAGTCCAATTTCCCAACAAAACGATCCTAATGGACATGATGGTTTCTGACATTCCACCAAAGTATGGCATGCTCTTATCAAGATCTTGGGGAGCAAAACTCCAAGGATCTCTCTAGCTAGACCTCTCCTATGCCACTATTTCAGTCTTTGGGCAACCAAAGAGACTGTATAGAGAAACATTGATGAAGTATGTGGTAAGTAGTGAGGAAAAACCCTAAAACTTTCCCATTTACTCAATCCATTATGATATGGATTCCTTTATATTGTTCAATGATGATAGCTTCCCTCCCACTGATGAGAAGCCTTTGCCTTTAGAACAAGAAACATTCATCAATCAAGACTCGGTTGCCCATACCTGTGAAACTGTTAAAACAATTAGTGAAACCAGCATACAAGAAGAACCACATGAAGCACAAAACCTAGGTCCACCCAATCCTAAAATGACTGAAACTCTTAATACTAACCACAAGCAAGAAATCACATGGTATTTAGAGTTTGATGGTTCTGTTAATAAGTTAGGAGCAGGGGCAGGAATATGGATTCACAATACACATAACATCCATGCAGAGGGTCATGCTTACAGATTAAACTTCAAGTGCACCAACAACATGGCAGAGTATGAGGCTCTCTTTTTAGGCCTTAAACTGCTTAAAGCTCTAGGAGCTGCAAAAGTGTCCATTCTAGGTGAATCCGATTTGATCATTCAACAGATGAAAGGTAACTTTGACTAATGACAATAGGCTGAGAGCTTATAGGTCTGCTGCCACAGAAATACTCAATTCCTTCACTGAATCCAAGCTTGCTAAGATTCCTAGAAACCATAACATGCATGCTCATAGTCTAGCTACTTTTGCTAGCACTTGCAAGCTGCCCTTTGAGCCCAATTACCACTTTACTGCTGAGATAAAGCACAGGCCTGCTGTCCCTAACAATATCAAAGATTGGCAAGTGTTTGAGGATGATGCTCAAATCAACAATTTTCTTACCTTACAGCAAGAATTCTCAAGCTCAAACATTGATGAAGATGCCATGGATGACCCACAACAGCAAATGAGCCAAAATGAGCAAACTATAACAGCTGAAGCAGCAAATCAAATGCTGCACCCAACCATTTTTGATGAGAAAAACATGCAAGAGCTGAAGAAAATGCATTTAGATGAAATAGCTGAAGCAGAGGCCGAAGTGATTGATTTAAAAGACAATTTTTTACCTACTGGTCTCACTCCATTAGAAGACATATTTGATTCAAACGATGTCCCCAAAAAGCCAAAGATGCAGCCCTTAAACGCTGCTGTGGAAGACTGTAATATTGGGACAGCAGAGAAGCCCAAAATGATTAAACTGTCCAAGTCTTTGCCTCCCGATCAAAAACCAAAATATGTTGATTTATTTAAAGAGTTTCAAGATGTATCTGCCTGGAGTTATGAGGACCTTAATTCCTATGACACCTCTATTATTCAACATACCATTCCCTTAAAGCCAAATCAAAATACCTTCAAACAGAAACTAAGGAGAATTAATCATGTGCTTCTCCCTTTGATTGAGAAAGAAGTGAAAAGAATGTTTGAGGCTGGTATCATAGCACCCATTAGATTTTCAGAATGGGTATCCAATCTTGTTCCCACAAGGAAGAAAATAGGGGAGATTAGACTATGTGTGGACTTAAGAAATCTGAACCAAGTCTCCCTTAAAGATCACTACCCACTGCCAAAAATGGACCACATTCTACAAAGAGTAGTGGGGTCTTCAAGAATTTCTTTGCTAGATGGCTTTTCAGGTTTTAATCAAATACTTGTTCACCCGGATGACCAAGACAAGACAACCTTTACAACACCGTGGGGAACATTTAAGTATGTGAAGATGCCTTTCGGACTAAAGAATGCAGGTGCTACCTTTCAAAGGGCCATGGAAATTGCATTTGCCAAAGAAATCCATGATTTCCTAGTGGTTTACCTTGATGACCTTACTCCCTTCTCAAAATCTGATCAAGAGCACCTAAAACATTTGAGACAAGTGTTCCTAACATGTAGGAAATATGGCATTTCCTTGAACCCCAAGAAGTCTTTATTTGGCCTAGAAGAAGGCAAATTGCTAGGCCATATCATTTCAAAAGATGGGATTAGAATTGATCCTGAAAGAATTCAAGCCATCCTTCAAATCCCTTATCCAAGAAACATCAAAGAGTTGCAAGCATTCCTAGGAAAGATCAATTTCCTAAGGAGATTTATCCCAAACTTGGCCGAGCTAATAAGAATGCTAAATAAAATGTTAAAGAAGGATTCCAAGGTAAAATGGACTTTAGAGGCCAAGCAAGCCTTTGAGGGCATAAAATTTTCCTTAACCCAAGCCCCAGTCCTCACAAGTCCTCAATTTGATAAAGATTTCATCATTTTTTCATTTGCATCTGAACACACCATTGTTGTTGTCCTTTTGCAGAAAGATGATCAGGGAAATGAAAATCCAATTGCATTTTTCAGCCGAGCCCTTAGAGATGCACCCTTGAAGTACCAAATCATGGAGAAGCAAGCATATGCCCTTGTTAAAGCAATCAAATATTTCAGAATTTACATTTTATATTCACATGCGATTGCTTATGTACCAAATGTTGTTGTAAAAGACATATTAACTCAAGAGGGCATAGAAGGCAAAAGAGGCAAATGGATTGCCAATATCCTTGAGTATGACATTGAGATAAAACCCACCAAGCTGATAAAGGGACAAGGTTTAGCCAAACTGATGTCCGAAACCAATTTTCAAGCCTTAGACATTAATCAACTGGACAATGAACAGGAGCTGGCGACTCCACAGATCAGTGAAGTTTTTTTGCAATCCCCATGGTATGCTGATATATGTTTTATATTGTTAAACCTGTGTGCTCCTCCAGGGTTGTCCAGAAGTAGAAAGAGATTTTTAAAGATGAAAGCATCAAAGTTTTGTGTCTTAGATAGTGCCCTGTTTTTGAAAAATCATGAAGGAATATTGCTGAATTGTCTAACTATGAATGAAATTGACAGTGTCATGAAAGAATTCCATGCAGGGGACTGTGGAGGGCACTTATATTGGAAGTCCACTGCTGATAAGATACTAAGGGTTGGTTTCTATTGGCCCTCCTTGTTTGCTGATGTGAGAAAGTTTGTTGTTTCATGCCACAAATGCCAAATCTTTGAAGGCAAAAGAAATCTTCTGCCCTTGCCCCTTAAGCCCATTTCAACCGAGAAGCCTTTTCAACAATGGGGTCTTGACTTCATTGGAGAAATCCATCCATCCTCTTCTGGCCAACATAAGTGGATTCTAACAGCCACAGATTACTTTACCAAGTGGATTGAAGCCATCCCATGTAGGCAAGCCAATGACTCCACCATCATCCAATTCCTTGAAACCAACATTTTGTCCAAATTTGGCTGTCCTGAGAAGATCATTACAGATAACGCTGTTGCCTTCAAATCTAAGAAAATGATCAGTTTTTGCCACAAATTTCACATTACCTTAGGTCACTCCACAGCCTATTACCCTGAAGGTAATGGCTTGGCCGAATCATCCAACAAGAGTCTGATTAACATCATTAAGAAATTCTTGGAGGAGAACAAGAAGAACTGGCACAAAAGCTTGTAAATGCCCTATGGGCAGACAGATTGTCAACCAAGAGATCCATTGGGATGAGCCCATATGAGTTAGTCTATGGCATGGAGGCCAAGTTCCCCTCTTCTTTGGGAATCCCTGTTATCAAATTGCTGCAAGAGATTCAGGCAGAGCCAAATGATATCCAAAGAAGAATAAACCAAACCATCCATTTGCAGCAAACAAGAGAGCAAGTGTACGACAGAGCTCAAATTTTACAAGAGAAGCTCAAGAAAAAGTTTGACAAAAGAACCAAGGTTGAAGATTTCTGAATACGCAACAAAGTCTTAAGATGGGATTCAAGAAGAGAGGACAAAGGAAAGCATGGCAAGTTTGATTTCCTATGGAAAGGCCCCTTTATTATTTCTGCTATTCAAGGCAACAACACATATTTTCTGAAGAATTTGGATGGCAGCACAGCTGAGGAAGGCCCAGTCAATGGCCGAATGCTAAAGCACTATCATGATCCCTTTTGTTGAATGCAACACAGCTCTGTATACTATCTGTACATTAATATTTGTATTTTCAGCACTTTTTCTTATAGCAGGCCAATAAGAGGGAACAACGCAGCAAATTTTGAAGGAAAGATCAAAGAAAGTTCTATTTCAGATCTATGTTTTTGAAATAATTACAAAAAAGTGCTCAAGCAGATTTCAATATGTTTACAAGCACCCAAAATGCAAGAAGCAGAGCCGTAATTTTTCTGCAATTCAGCTCAAAAGGATACTGCGTATCAGCTTATGAGAATTCAGTCAAAGGCATTGACAAGAAGGAGAATTTCAGTTTATAGCAACAAGTGAAGATCAAGGCATTCTGACCTGTTGTTCTTGGCTTTTCATTTTGAAAAACCATCCCCAAGTGGAGCCACTATTAGCCTCCTATTGCAATAGGTTTCATATTTCATGATTGACTGTTTTACATGCCAAATATGTCCTCTTTACATGCTGCAAGATCCATATTTCCAAGAAGTTCCATTTTGAAGAATCATACCATTTTTGAAGAGTTCTACAGATAAGGGAAAGCCAAACAGCTTAATCTTGGCTTCCCTAGGTTTAAATTGCTTGTTTTAGAAGATAGAGAATGAATATCTGTCCAAACAGTTTAAGCTTGGCAGATCAGTAGCTAGGTAGAGAAATGAAGGAGCCCAACTGCTTAATCTGGGCCCTTGGAAGAGATAAGGGTTGATTTTAGATAGGAGGGCAGTTAAAAGAAAAGAAGACAATCAGGGTCTGCAAGTCTAAGTGCACCCATGTAAAAAGAAGAAAAAATGCTAGGTAAGTAGGCTGGGTAAGTAGTTTTGTGGTTGCAGAATCAAGCTATGTGATCCATTTCATGTTTTCAAGTGTTATATCTATTCAAATCACAATTATGAGGCAGTTTTTCATTTGGAGGAGCTCAAGTGAGGCATGTCTAACTCCCCCTTCTTCTTATTCCCCAAATCATTCACTAATTTCCCCTATAAGATGTTAAGATTTGCTTGATATCTTTAAAGAATCATCATATTCCATAACATTTGCCTAAGTAAAGACCTGCTTTGTTGAAAAGGTGCTCATATTTCTTCTGTAAGTCATTTTTCCCTTTTAAGTAGCCTAAGATCTCTGAACTTAGCGCTTTCTTGTCATTTTCATATTAACTTCTAACATTATTATGTAAAAACCCTATCTATTCCCCCTTCTCCTTACTAAAAAGCACTAAATAGCTCCCCTATGTACATACCCCCATCCCCTGGCACTATAGCCCTATAACATCAGTTTGGGGAAATGCTAAGTTCATTTGGGGCTTGGCATTAGCCCTTCCGCGTCTTAACCGGGAATTAACCTGACCTCTGGTTAGGTTAATAGCCTATACCTACCCCTCTACCCTTGTATTTTTCCAGTTTGTCCCTCCCCTTTCGTTTTATATAAATTGGTGTCTAAGGGCTTTGTTAGACATTAAATTATTTTTCTATGTCCGTGCAAAAACCCACAATTCTACATTAACCAAAGTTTGAAATCCCCCGACGCGCAAAAATTAATTTAATATTCGGGCGGGCCCCGTGCACAAACCTGTCGTCAGCTCAGCGCTCCGTCATCCCTCCGATCCGCCCTCCCAGATCCGACGGCTCTCGGCGATTTCGAAGCCGCCCCGTCACTCGAAAGTTAGCGTCCGATAGCACGGCGGTTTTTCCGTCGTACAGAAGGACGTGTGTCCGCCTTTTATTGTATCGGATCCCCTCTGACAAATACCGCCCCTGTACAGAAGGCGGTCCGATAAAACCACAAACCGCCTTCTGTCTCTCCACCCCTGACGTCAGCGCCATGTCACCTCTGCATTGACCCCCCACTGCTACGTGTCACTGCCACCGCATCACCCTGCCGTACTTCCACGTCACCCTGCCACGCCACCCTGCCGTACTGGGACCCACCGCTGACGTCATCATTGAAAAAGGCACGAAGGGCGAAAATCGCAGCAAAGGGTGCCCGGAATGAAAAACTGAGGCAATTTTTGATGCTAAGAAAATTTGATCAAAATGGAGGGCTTCTCATGGCTCGACTACCTGCAAAACCCAAAAATTCGCGGGAAGTAATAGGATTTCTTCATGAAGGTTCATATTCAATCGGCCAGCATCGACAGCATTCTAGAGGCCACGAAAATCATTTGCAACAGCTATCTTTGCCTTGAAAGGGCAGAAAAGGGACGATTTGACAGTTTCAAGCACATCAAGGGAGAGAAAGTGGCCCGATTCAACTGTAAAAGAGTATCAGAGGAAAGATAAAGCCCAGATTAAATTAAAGAGTATCAGTGAAGCAGCAAAGAGTATTAGATCGGCAATATCAAAGCAGGTGAACATTAAAGGCCCCCAAGCAAAGTCAAAGAAAGCGATGAAGCCACTTAAGGCTATTAGATCACAGTTAATGCACATCAAAGCCACTCAAGAGCAGGGGATCAAAGCCCAAAGCACAGTTATGACTAAATGAACAACACAGAGCCATAAGGACACCATATTAACTCATTTTGATGCAGCTGCCTCCAGCGCAGATCAAACAAATATCTTCTTGCATTAATTTCAGGACGAGATTAGGTTAAAGAACTCATTTCCCTCAGACCTGTTTAAGGTCTGCTTTAATAGGTATTGTTGGATATTTTCTCTATATAAACCACCCTAATTCATTGTTTAAAGGGTTGGTTGGTTGATAATCCTCATTCTGGACTTGCGCTGTATTTTTTGAGAAGCTTTGTAATCAAAGACTGTTGGAATGCTTTGGATGAAGAACTGATTGTTGTGTTATTTAATGGCCAAAGAGTGACTGTGGAATTCCTGTGCTACTACATGGCTCAATAAGTGCTTTCCTACCTCTGTTTACAGGTTACATATGTTTATGCACCATTGTCTTACCATCTAAATAGCAAGAAAGAAGAATAGATTAGGTTTTGCTTGACTGCACCCTATGCTCAGTTCTTGTTATTTCTATATGTTTTCTTCAGAAATGGTTATGAATATGCATACTTAAATGATCATGTTTACCCTGTTTCTTTCACATATCACTGTTTTTTAGGAATTCTTGACTGCTCCTAGACAAACTTTCATCCACCTTCCCTCTCTGTTAGCTAATGAAAGATTCTTAGTTGCCTTTCATCTCTGACCTTCATTCCATCCTTATTCTAACCTGATATTGTTCTATGTGTAGCTATCATGCTCTATATTCCTCTTGTGACCAAGAAAACGCAACAACAAGCCCTAACCCATGACTCCATGCCCAATGGTTTGAACTTCTCACACTATGCATCCCAACTCTACTTGAAAACATCATCCTTCCCACCAAAATCAAAACAAAACCCATGTACACCATAACTAGCCTAAAATCAACCCAAAACAAAGTTAAATCATAAAGAGAGAGCCCTCTCTGACTGCAGGTAGGCTAGGACCTGCAGCCCAAAGATTGATTTGTGGTTACCTCGGTCGTATCCCTTAAGGAGCCAAGGGACAACTTGAGTGATAACACCACGAAAATGCAAAGTGAGTTTGAAATGTCTATGATTGGAAAACTGACATACTTTTTAGGGCTTTATATTTCTTAGCAGGATAAAGGAATATTCATATATCAAACCAGGTACATCAAATAAATTCTTAAGAAATTCTAGATGGAAGATTGCAAGCCAGTCCTTACCCCCATGGTAACATGTTGCAAGTTAAGCTTAGAAAAATCATCAAAGGACGTGGACCAAACATTGTATAGATCCATGATTCGTAGTCTCTTATTTGTGACAGCCTCCCTGCCTGTTGTGATGTAAGCAGTTGGACAAGTAACAAGATTCCAAGTAGCACCAAAAGAATCTCATATTATTATCGTCAAAAGAATTCTTCAGTATCTTAAGGACACAATGGAATATGGTTTAAGGTATCTCAAAGGAAATGATCTGGTCATCCAATATTATACAGATGCAGATTGGGCAGGAACTGTTGATGATCATAAGAGTACCAGTGGAGAAGCATTCTATCTAGGTGGTTGCCTTATTTCATGGTTAAGTAAAAAATGGTCTTCAATCTCATTATCCACAGTAGAAGCAGAATATGTTGCAGCAGCAGCTTGTTGTACACAAGTTCTTTGGATGAAGCAAACTTTGCAAGATCTTCAAGTCAAGTTTGATGATCCTATTCCCATATTTTGCGATAACACTAGTGCCATTAGTATCACCAAGAATCCTCTGATACATTCCAAAACAAAGCACATACCTATTAAATATCATTTCATTAGAGAGCAGGTCGTTGAAAATATTATCAAGCTTGCACATGTTGGCATAAACGAACAAATTGCTAACAGCTTTACCAAACCATTACCTTGTGAAGCATTTGAGTATCTTCGCCAAAAGCTTGGGATTCTCCCAAGTTTTCATTAGACTCTTTCTCTTATCTACTCGAGATTAAAGGAGTGGAAATGTGTACAGGTTCGCAGGATGGTTGTTTTTCCAGGGGGAGTTACCCTTTGTCATTGATGACAAAGGGGGAGAGAAGATAGTAGGAAGAGTTGACATGATCTCAGCGGGAGTACTTTGTTTCCATCAATGCAAAGAAGGAGATTATTGATCAGTGGTCATCATTTATGTCAACCCAAGTAGCACCAAGGGCTACCTCAATCTTGCATGGGCATTTTGACTTGAAACTTACTCTATTATGAGTCAAGGATCTTCTCTATGGATTCTACTTGTCGAGATGTTTCCTTGTGGAATGACACTCATAATTGGTTGTGGTCATTGAATAGTCAATAATTAATAATGTTTTTTTGCTTCTCAAATCCCTCCAACTTTCACTTGTTGAGTACCCTCTCACCTCTAGACATTCATATAAATAATGACCCTAATATCCTCCTCTAGTAGGGATTTTGAGTCGTCAAACAGGCTATCGTGGAATTTTCGCTATACCTTGTATTCTGCGAAGTGTCAGAAGATAATATTAAAGCCCATTTGAGCCGAAATCTTGATGAACCTCATGACAAAATTACAGATATTGGTTCACTATATTTTTTGAGATATGACCTGAGGAAGTTATGGTTTTTGCAGGCTCCTGAATTCCATGTCAAACAGGTGACGTTGGGAAAATCGTCATAACTTTCTCTCTGAGCATTGGATTCAAAGTTCGTAAATAATCACAGAATGAGGATAGATGGTAGTTTGTTTACTAGTATTTTTAGGTCCGAAGGTCACAAAAATGACACTTGGCACTTCGTACAAGTTCTCTCTACTAAACCAGTCTATAATTAGGTCATCATGGGAGAATTGGCATAACTCTTTCTTGAAGAATCCAATATTGATCAGACCTACTCAGAGGGCTACCACAGGATGAAATTTCATACCCTCGATATTCGTAATTACATAGATACAACAGATTCAATATAGAGCTCCTAAAAGGCAAGAAAAAGCATGCATTCAAGGATCACTGCAATAAGGACCACACATCAACAGTCAAGGGTAAGTCTCCTACAACAAGGTACGTATTTTTATTAATTACGTTTGAAATATGAGTATCATCTCTGACATATGTTTTTGCAGGACAACGTAAGTACATACAAGGTCTCGGTTATATCTCTATGTCTCTACATGTCACAAATAGTTTTTATACCACATTTTGGATGTCCTATTCTTGATACTACACATTTGATGCTACATATTCTTGATGCTACACCAAGTCTGCTAAATCTATATGATGTTTTGAATTCATGTTACTCGTCTTGTCATAGTTGATAGAATGGTCTCTGTTGTTGTACTTAGAACTTGGTCCATCACAAGTCTAGGGTCTGTCATAAGTTTTGGATATATCCTTGCATAGAGTCTAGGCCTATATCAAGAGTGGGAGTCTTGTCTATTGTTGTAACAAGTCAACAACAAAAGTGACAAGCACACTTCAGGTATGCAGTTTAATTTTAATTCGTATTTATTCATTATTATGCACTTACATGTGTTTTGTAGGAAGAGGTAAGTTGAATGGTATTTTGTTTTGTTTTGGGATTGGTTTCGCCGTGAAAATTTTGCATGCAGGTAGAAGAAGATTCAAGTACAACTTCAAGCAAGAATTCAGGAGCAGAAGTATCAAATCAAAGGAATCATTATAGCAGGACATCCTTTGAAGACATGGTAGCCATTCGTATATTGTGAAGAAGTGTCAAGGCTAAGAGTCATAATTGTAAAGTTGTAAAAGATTCATTTGTAAAAGTGTCATCATTGGAAAATTCATTATTGTAGAGTCAATCTGCCTAGAGTCAAAAAGGAATTATTGGAAGGTGTAGGAGTCTCCGTTGGGATGATTTCATCATTGGGTTGCAGGTCATAGTGTGATTTTGCGTTCGGTCAAAATCATTGTAAATCATATTTTATCGTGGATGGATCATTGTCCCTAGTTTGGGAATCCACAATCTTGTCTTATTTCAATCATTATAGGGTGGCAGGGAGGTGTTAGGCAGGTGTATGAAGTTGCCTATAAGTTGGGGCCTGTGAAAATGTTATCTCAAAATCAGACCCTGGAAGGCTGCTGACCAGGAAGACCTTAAGTAACTATTTCAAACCTACTTTAGGCTGAGGCTTAGCCTCCCCAACCTAAGAGGGCTCTCTCAAAGGATTAATGATTTTTGATTATGATTAAGATGGATAACTCTTGTGAAACAAAGATAGAAAAATGAGAGTGGTTGAAACACAATTAGAAGGTATCTATTGGGCTTATGGAGTTAAATATGCTTCAGTATTAACAATGAGGTTAGCTCTGCATAGAAGTCAAGGCATTCAAAATCCAACATATATAGAATACACCAAACACATAGAAGGCCAGTACAGTTTATGAATATATGAAGGAAATTAGAGCACTTTAGTGATTTCTAAGTAATCACATATTCATAACAATGTAAATAATAGGAAAAGACAACACAATACATTCATCACATTGAATTCTTTATGATTCTTGAGAAGCAAAGCCAGTGCTGTATTACTTGAAACTGAGTCTTTTACATAAAGCCAAATATCGGAGCCGTTTTCAATAAGTTTCCAACCCTAAGTACATTGCTCTTTCTCCTATATATAGTCTTCTTTACAAAGTTTATATTCCTCCTCCAGCATGAGGGGAACTTGAATTCTACTTGCCATGACACCTATTCAAACTTTAACTAACTATTAAATATAACAATTGCCAACTGGAAGTTTTAGAAACCTAAGACAATTAGGAGTCTAACTCAACATCATGCTGATAATAACATTTATTACAATAAAAACTCGTTCTCTGACAAGTGGTCTCCTTCAATTTAGCTGTGGTGGATGTTTGAAGTTCTTTACTGGTCCTTAATGTCTTATCCCTTTACTGCTGCTGAGAAGTAGGAAACTGCCCTTGTTTTTCTGCTTTTAGTTTCCTCAAAGATATTCGGAACCAATTAATCATGTTGATCTTGCTTAATTACCCAACAATCTATTTGAGTGCCACGTTCTTCATGTGTTGTAAGCCTTTCCCGTATACATGTGTGATGACAAAAACTTTTCAAAGCTGATTGAAAAGTCATTTACAATACTAGCGGTGATCATTTGTATAGCAAGAAGTTTAAAGTTCATATAACTTCCTTCCGCTTGTTTTGCCCTGGATGGTTTCTTGCACATTGTAAATGGTCTTTTACTGAGACTTCCTTTCAAAAATTTCCCATCGGTCCCTCAAAATTGGTCACCTCATTTTTAATTACGCAGCTACAATGGTTTCATAGCGCGCTACGAAACTGTTGTGCGTTAGGCACCATCTTCAGCAGTTTCGTAGCGCGCTAAGAAACTGCTGTGTAATCACCAAAACACAGTTGCAAGCCAAAATTTGACTGTTTTGGGTTTCTTTGTATTGACATGTCCTTTTCAGCTACCCTGAAGCTATCCAAAATTGAACACGGTAAATCATCAAAATTTGGAACTTAACCTTACCTGCTGTGAGATTTTCCTTAGCTAAGGAAGTCTTTCCTGTTGGCCTAGCTGCAGCTTCAACTCTTCAATTTGTCTCTTCATAACCCTGATCCCAGCTCTAAGTTTTGTGTTAACCCTTCTGATGAACATTGTTTCCTTTATTGTAGGGACTGTCCAGGTATAATATTGTGCATTACAGTCGACCACCTCAGGTATTTGAAATGTTTTGTCTTCCCACAGAGCTTGCATTTTGTCAAAATGAGCTTCCCTGATTGCATGCTTCCTAGAGGCTTTCTTCAATCTAGCAATTTCAAGATTTGCTAACCTCAACTTATTTTTCAATTCTTCAACACTATATTCCTCTTGCAGGATGATTGCCTTTCCTCTATCTTCTTTATGCAGTTGTGACGATGATTGTAACGAAGTCATAGGTCTGTCATGAGTTTTTACGATCTCCTTTGTTTCACCTGCTTTTGGCAACATCTCCTGTATCTGTTTGAAATTCCTCGTCATGGGTCTTCTCAGCTTAAAGACAAATTGAGTAACCTGATCATCAAACTTGAGATTTTTCAAGGCTTTGGTTCTTTTAGTCTTGTCTTTACCTGATTCTATCAAATCTGCTTGAACCAGGGGAGATTCTTCAATATCAATGGCTTGCAGTGAGTCATTCAAGTTTCCCTTTGAAACAGGGCTCTCCTCAGTAATCACTGTCTTGCCTTTTTCTTTAGCTATCTGGCTCCTAGTCCTTCTTCTCCAAACTACTTCACCTGTGTATGATTCATGTACACCTTCTTTGATCTGAGTTTCTCTTTCAGGGACTGCTGGGGTGTGTCTTGGATAACCATTGATCTGGCGGGCTCCTTTACTTGTTTCCTTGCCTTTAATTTTGTAAACCTCCTGGATCTTGTTTCTATACGATGACCAGCTTTTGGTGAAGAATTTTTCGCCGTTTGAGGACTGAGGCCAGCTTCATTTTTGAAGCCAGACATAAACATGAAGGTGGACCAGTCTCTACCTACTCTCTGGAGTTCATGCAAAACAATCAACTTAACCAAGCCATGGTGAAACAATGAAGTCTCACAGGCTTCTTTCTTTAGCTGTACCTTGTCACACATTTTTCTTAGGCTACGAAATAAGTAGAAGGGTAAATCAAGAGATATCTTTCCTGTGAAATGCAGCAGAAGCTTGAAATGATATGAATACACCTTATGATATCTTCCCTCGCAGGTAAAGTACCTCTGTATGTAGGTAAGTAGATTGGCATATGAGTCCTTGACATAATTTCTTGGCACAGACTTGTTTAAATCTGAGTCAATGAACTCTGGCTTCAGAAATTCTTTACAGGGGATCATATGAAATTTGAAAATTTTAAACCATCATTCTTGTCCCCTTGGAATCTCAGAGACTGTGGATATTACCTCCGGTGAGACTTGCAATTCAAGCACCCCAACTTTTGAATTCAGCCCTGTGAAATTCAAGGCAAATTCCTTGGTGATTTGTGCATGACCTCCCTGGAGTTTCTCGCAAAAATTCCAACATCCAACTTGCTTGAATGCATGCTCAACTTCTCTGTTCTTCAAGATAATGTCTAAACCTTCAGGTTCACTCTTCAAACACCTACCTAACCTGTGCTTCTTCTTTTCTGTAGACCCTTCCATGAGACTTCAGCGTAATGAAAACTTGATAGACTGGCACTATCTCAACCTTTTATCTCTGCCTCGCTTGAATATTTCCTCGCTTGATATTCAGGGAATTCAAATTTAACATTTGCTTGTTTGTTCTTCGTGCAATGAATACAATCATAATTATGACTGTGAATACCTGGCTTTTCTTGAAACTTGCAAACTGAGTGTACCAAGGTGCCTAGCGATTCTAATGATGAAGATAAACGGTTCGACATGATAGGTGAAGTGTATAAGCTGATAGTGGATGATGCAACCATAACGGAATTTGATAGATATGACAATTAAGAAATATTTGCTATGGATCGCATGAATCTCCGATTTCTTAGCGTAGCCAGTGTAAAATCTGGGTTATGCGCTACGAAATCACCTAAACTACGTTGTGCTACGAAAAAACCTAAAGCATTTCATAACACATAAGAACCTTTACAACAAGCTTGATACAGAGAATCTATGTAAGTTATGGGACCAATGGTGAATGAGAATGGACTATTGACTTGTATTTAACCATCCTACCAAGACTCTCAAGACACTAAGACTTTGACACTAAATTAAACATGGAAAAACTGAACTTAGACTAACACCTAACCTTCACAAACAAACTGATGTGAACAATTTGGTAATCACTTGTTAAGTGATAACAGAACACTTCAAAGTGGTAAGGTGGTGCTAGGGCGAGTTATGGCTCGCTAGAGTGTTGGGGCATCCATTTAGTTGATTGCTGAAGAAACCAGGGTGTTGGGGCATCCTTCTAGTGGGAGATGGAGAAGAATGCTTTTCTAGAATTCTAGGAAGTTGTTGCTTTCATTTCAGTTGGGGCTGAAGACTAAATAATTTATTAGAAAAGTGTTTAGTGGCTTTTGACCTGGAGGGGTTTTCCACCTAAAATTATTGTGTCTAATGTGTTCTTTTATTTATTATTATTACTGCATAAGCATTAATACTAATTGAAGATTAACTAATGCCTTGAAAAGATTTAAAAGTGCTAATTGCTAAGGAATACTGGTTCACCTCCCCTCTCAGTATTTACAACATATAGACAACATTTTATGGATCATATTGGTATCAAATCAAGTTCTTTTGGTTATATTATGGTGTTGGGATGGGGAACCTCGGGTCTAAGTTTTGTCTAAATTTTGATGTAATATTGTAAAGCCTCCGCATTTTGAGGAGCAAGGCATGAATAATGCAGAACGTTAGAATCAATGGGGTTTTAAGGCAGGTCAAAGCCCCTTATTTTGTAAAGGGATGGGCTATTTTGATTTCCACCAATGGTTCACGAACCATGGTAATGTAATGTGAAAACTATAAAAGGAAGTCATCTAGGAGTCATTAGGCAATGGAAGATGAAGTTGATGAATGAGATATTGAGTCTATTTTGTCTGTAATTTTTTGTTCTGGTGAAGGAGATGGATCTTGCAGCTGAGTGTATGGAGACCTTGGTAAGTCTCCAACTAAGTGAGCCAGCCCTTGCAACATTGTGCATATGGTCAGAAGAGGTGTATTCATTGAAGATATGAAGTAATAATGTATATTTGAAGCAATTATGTGTAATTCTCTATATATTGATATGCTTTTGCATTTACGTTTATTTATGATTCGATTCTTTTTAATTTTTCTTTAATTGCATTGCAAAGGTCGAGATCTACTATTTTATGATATCCTATGCATGTTAGAAAAATTAGGCAAAGCTCTTAGATCTATCTAAGTAGAAATTACTTTAAGTCTATAATTTTGAAGAGAAGGGTTCGTGAAGGTCAGATCCGGCCCTAGATTGAAGAAATGCCTCTCTACTACATCATATAGCCTTCTAGATGTAGAAACCTAGTTCTAGCATCCCCCAATACTGCCTCGAGTGAGACTATAGTCTGCGCTAAGCAGACTGTTTCCGAAAGGGCCAGTAGTGTAGGGTTTTGTTGGTTAACATAGCTAACTCTAAACCTGTGTCCAAGACCCCTCAAGCCAAAAAATGGTTCTATTGCCAGGACCAAGATCCATCTGAGGGATGTGTGATGTGGCGTCTGTGGATACCAACTAAGAAAGAACTCAAGAAGTGGGTAGATCATAAGTTGCACGATTTTGTAGCTCAGGAGAACTGAAATCCGCACTAGTCAAAAGAGAGGTGGCTATAGAGATATATCTACACAGAATAGCACAAAGTTTTATTTGCAACGTTCACTAGTGAATTACATGAGTGGCTATCAAAGTTAGCGGACAATGAACCTACTTGGAAACATGACGATCCTATTGTGTGTACTCCTAAACTGATCAAGTGTCTTGAAGAATCTGATTATAAGGTTGAAAGGGCTATCGACTATTGGATCAATAGTATTTTGGGTGGTTTCATCGCTGAAGTTTCAATTGACACATTTGTATTGTATAGCGAAGCTGAATGTTGGTTCTTTAAGTCTCCGAGAGGTAATTACCTGAAATTGCTAAAAACTTGGATTAAAATTTTGTTGTGTGAAAAGGGTGTTATGCCTTTGAATTGATGTTTAGAGCGCTTACATGGTATATCAAATATAGTACAACCAATTTGAATGCTACATTGGCTCAGACAAATACTGCGTTGAATGCAGAATTTAGAAAGCTGAAATCAAAAGCTCAGTGTGTTACTGAAATAAAGGAGATCAAGCAGATGGCTAATGAGTTTGTGTGGGATATAGATCAAAGGTTGAAGTGCTTACTAAGACAAGCTAATATTCAGATTTCAGACGAACAACATAAGGAATGGTACATAGATTCGCTATTGCCACACTTAAGATTGCCTTTGTCTCAACAAAAGATCAGATCTTAGGCCAAAGCATTAGAGATTGTGATGAAGCTGGAGGCTTCGCTGATATAGGACACGAATATAGGAGTCCAATATATCCAATCACAGTTAGCAAGGCTGCATATGGAGTTGCAGAATCTGAAGAAGGGAAAGGAGGTTCAATTGGGACTATGCCTTGAAGTTTGGTGCACGAAGTTCAAGGCTATAGGCCACTATAAGGATCAGTGCCCTGTGAACCAGGACTATATAGCTTCAGGAGGTCCCAACCCACTAAAACCAGAGTCTCTTGTTGGATCAAGTGTTAGTTCAAGTGTCTGGTGCAGTATCTACCAAGTGTTAGGAATGTATCTGACAAACAATTTTTATCTATTGCAAAAGTTTGTACAATCACCAAAGCAACTATTTTGAAAATTTTGTAAATCGATTGGCCATGATGAAAGATATTTCCGAAGCTATGACTTGATGATATACAAAACCCCAATGTATAGGATGCAAGCTGAAACCCATGTGTAGAACGATCAAGGCTCACCTATGACTCATGGAGGATTCCAAGGATGGGGAAGAGGACAAGGAAGAGGTATTGGAAGAGTTTGGGGCCATATCATTTGCTAAAACTCTGGATAACCAAGACATTTTCATCCTTCTTGTCAATATTGTAAGCAATTTGATCATGTTATAAAAGATTGTCCTGTATTAATAGAAGAGATGCAGGAAAAGAAGAACCAATAGCTGACACAGAAAGATGATGAGATCTGAGCCACGTGAAGACAATCCTAGTGTTAATATAATCACGCAAAGTGATATAGCCACTGGTGAAGACAAGGTAGAAGGCAAGAAACCGATATCAGATACATGGGTCTGTAGGGCTAGCGAAAATAATGTTGGGTTTGACTTACAAAGATAAAATGGGATGTTTATGGAGGCAAGAAATTTTTTTATGGATCTAGATGCTTCTAAATCTAACACTCATAAACAAATAGTCCCCCAAAAAGAGAAATCTGAAGAAATTACTACAATGGAGGAATCTGATCCCACAGTACTAAAGTCATTTCTGTAAACATGTATGAAGTTTTTGAGGGATCAAAAGCCAGTTGAAGGACTACAATAATTGATAGATAACTATGATAGCAAGGACAAGCCATTACCAAAATAGTGCGCAGTGAATAAGGTGAACTGAAGCAAGAAGAGGACTGGTAGGGAGATGCGGTTGACAACACAAATTGGTGATTTTGACATGTACCAGTTAATTCTAGACTTAGGATTTGACACTAATGTACTCCCAAAAAAGAATTTGGAACATATGGGGAAACCTAAGCTATAGTGGTCGCCAATCCAGATGCACATGGAAAACCAACAAAAGATAATTTTAATGGGTTGGTTGCATTGAGTGACTGTAGATATTGAGGGAGCCAATGTGCTTGCAGATTTTGAAGTCATTGAAATAGTAGATGATAGTAATCCATACCCAACAATGCTCGAGATTGATTGGGATTTCGACATGAATGCTATTATTAATTTGAAGAAGTGAAGCATGGTGTTTGAAAAGAATGGCCTTAGAGTGGTTATTACATTGGATCTAGTTGAAGGTGTGCTATACACAAAGCCAGTCTGTGATGACTATGATGATGAAGACATTGGTCACATATATAATCTCACTGCATGAGACGAAGACTGGATTAATCCCACTGTGGATGGATGCAACAACTGGGAGAAGGATAGTTCGTGCCAATCAGAATTAGATGAAGAATTAGAAAACTGGAGGAATCAGTTACACGAGGTCTCTATCTTGTGATGCAATAGGCTTACAATATCTTTGTGCTCTATATCAACTATGGTATGTAAATTGTCTTATTATGATGGGCTAGATGATGTTAATATTTTTCTTGACCATTTTTAAAGAGATGTACTAGACGAGCACAGGTTCCAGGCTCTAGATTTGGCTTTAAGAGCTATGCCTGCAAGATGTTGGGGAACCCATAAGGATAATATTGTTGATTGGAAGGAATATCATAGACTAATTAGATTAAGATTTGGCTTTGCAACAACGCGGCTCAAAGAAAAGTACACAGGTAAGGATGACCCACGCGAACATATGGCTCGATGGACAAAGGCTTGGGGTGAGGTACCTCAACCGAAGTGGGTACATATATTTATTCATGCCTTATATGTTATACCGATGAATTGGTATTTGGAGACAGATCCGTGACACGAGACTGTTTATTGGGATGAAATGAAGGAGAGTTTCCTATTGACATTCAACTTTGAAGACAAGTTCAAATGCATTGATGGGGCACTTCAGGAGATTAAGGCAGTGATCTTCTAAACACCAATAGAACCTATAACTTGGATGCAGCCTGACTGCAGTGCACAACTACAACATTGTTATGAACCAGCTTAAGAAAAAGATAGAAAAGATAGATCCACACCTTAGAATTCAGCCTCTTCGAGGGGGCAACCTCCTTTACATTACATAAATGAATAATTCTTGGATGATACAAATGAAAAGACCTCCTTTCTATATATAGGAGTCTAAGGGGTCATAACATAATCAGAGCCGACATAACAATAATAATGTAAGGGCACAATAATAACAATAGTGGGCTTCTATGTGGCACAATAGTAACAATATGGGCACTACATGGGTACATCAATATAATAAGTGGGTTGTACTAATAACAATAAGGGGTTACACTAGTAGTATAGGGGCCTAACATGCCCCTCTCTTTCAAAAAGAATTGTCCTCAACGCTTGAGTAGTTCTTGATGCTTCTATATAAAATTCTTGTCCTCCCATGTGGAATCTTCAGTGGGCAAGTTCTTCCAATTGATGAGATACTCTGAAATTGATCGATTTCGTAGCTGTCGGGTTCTTGTTTCTGTGACTGCTCCAGGTTCCAATATGATTTTTCCTTCCTCTTCAATTTCTATCTATATTGTTTGAATTGGGATCTTTTGCAACTTTTGAATAAGTGGCCATACTTCTTTGTCCTTCTTCCATTCATCCCTTGCTTCGTTTATCCAATCTGGTTGGATAATAGAAATAGCACAAAACAATGCTTCCACATCCTCATCCTTGAAGAGTCTTCCCATTCGGTAAGGTCGCCATTTTTTAAGTGCATGTAGTGTTGCCAATATTTCCTTCTCATAAATAGCTTGCTTGAGATGTAGCAATAAAAATACCCAATCACCTACATCAAAACATTTTTCACTACGATGTTGATCTACCTGTCGTTTCGTTTGATTTTGCATCGAAGTGGTGTTATCCTTTAAAAGTTGGAGAACTTGTTGTTGATGCTCGATGTGATATTTCTCTACTTGAACATTTTTCTTCTTGATATGTCCTTCTATCTCTAGAGTTTGAGGAGTGGTAATTTCTTCCAATCCTTTACAAGATATGGTCGGATTCATTTCTTGATGCTCGATGTGATCTTTCACTTCTTGAACATTTTTCTTCTTGATATGTCCTTCTATCTTGATAGTTTGAGGAGTGGTAATTTTGACCAATGAATTACAAGATATGGTTGGATTCATTTCTTCTTTCTCGATGTGATCTTTCACTTCTTGCAACTTTTTCTTCTTGATATGTCCTTCTATCTTGAGAGTTTGAGGAGTGGTAATTCTTGCCAATGATTTACAAGATATGGTCTGATTCATTTCTTCTTTCTCTAGGGTGGGGTCCTGGCGTATATCCTCTTCTTTCGATGTTTCTTGATCCTTTTCTTCCTCCTCTTCATATTCTATGTAAAATAATTTCTTCTTAGCACACTTATGACCTTTAGTTCATTTTCTATCACAATTGTAACAAATCCCTTTTTCTCTTTTTTCTTCCAATTGTTGTGGTGTAACCCTTGTAGGTTGTGGAAGGCTGAGAGAAACAACACTTCCATCTTTATAGTTGTGAGGGGTATGCCTCCTGGTTTCCATAATTTTGCTTTCCACTATGTCACAAAGCCCTTTTACTCTTTCCAATTGTTGTGGTGTTGCTCTAATGAAGGTGTTTCTCTTTGTATCCTCATAATGTGCTATCATTTCCTCCGTGAAAATTGACCACGTAACAAGTTGTTTATGAGAACAAAGCCCTTCATACCATAAAAATTGATCCGGTTCTAAATATGAAGATGCAATACATACCTTTTGTAATAGTTGTACACCACGTAGATCAAAATATTGCTCCATTTGAAGTATCCAATTTACCGGATCCTTGCCATCAAACTTCCGCATCTTGTTTTTTCTTGATTTTAGGAGCTCGATCTTGAAATGACTGTAACTCTATACTTTCAGATCTTTAAGTTTTGAAATTGCGACCTATAGTAGCCTTTTGTGTCCTCTTTCCAACGCCACCAGTCTGATCCAAATTGGATTCTCCAAGAAAGAGTTATGCGAAATCTCCCACAGTGACCTGATTATAGACTAGTTCAGTAGAGCGAACTTGTACGACATGCCACGAGTCACTGTTACGACCTTTGGCTCTAACAAATATATACAAGAAACTATAGTCTGTTCTCTTTCTGTACCTTCTTACAAAATTTCAATCCGATGCTCAGGGAGAAAGTTATGACAATTTTCCCCAGGTCACCTGTTTGGAATGTAATTCAGGAGTCTACAAAAAGACCAACTTCCTCAGATCATATCTCCGCAAATATACTGCGAAAAGATCTGAAATTGTTTACCCAAGGTTCAACGCGATTTCTTCTCAAATGGGTTTTTTTTTTAGATTCTGAAATGTCGCAGACAAAATTTATAGCAAAAATGTCACGATGACCTATTTGGCGTAGCGAAACCCTAGAATCCAAAGCTTTGATTCCAAATGTTATGAACCAACTCAAGAAAAAGATAGAAAAGATAGATCCACGCCTTAGAATTCAGCCTCTTCGAGGGGGCAACCTCCTTTACATTACATAAATGAACAATTCTTGGATGATACAAATGAAAAGACCTCCTTTCTATATATAGGAGTCTAAGGGGTCATAACATAATCAGAGCTGACATAACAATAAAAATGTAAGGGCACAATAATAACAATAGTGGGCTTCTATGTGGCACAATAGTAACAATATGGGCATTACATGGGTACATCAATATAATAAATGGGTTGTACTAATAACAATAAGGGGTTACACTAGTAGTATAGGGGCCTAACAAACATGCTTTGGAATGCTACAATGTTACTATGGAAGAAGTCAATGGGGATCCGTGAAATATCAATATTCCTGAGTTAGAAGGATTGCGTGAAGTTGCGGACTAGATGCAGAAATCCCTGATATATCACAGTCGATAAAGACAAAGCAAGTAAATATTGGTTGAGAAGATGAACCAAAATTTACGCATATTAGTGACTATTGGGATGAAGACACGGTAGGAAAGGTTGTTGAATTATTGCACGAATAGTAGAACTTATTTCCAACAAAGTTCTCTAAATTGAAGAGGCATCATCTGCTAAGTGCGCACTTTAAAATGTACATGGATCATGCTGCATTGAAATACCTAGTCAATAAGCTTGTGTTGGGGAGGAAGATCTATCGATGGTTTCTTCTCTTCCAGGAGTATTATTTTGAAATAATAGTTCAACTAGGGTGTTATGCAACCAACTCACAAAATAGAAGAATGAGATAGATTAACAACTTCAAAAGTAGCCTCTTCAGGGGGGGGAAACCTCCTTTACATTACACAAATGAACAATTCTTGGATTATAAAAACAATAAGACCTCCTTTCTATATATAGGATTCTAAGGGTCACAATATAATCAGAGTCGAAATAACAATAATAATGTAAGGGCACAACAATAACAATAGTGGGCTTCTATGAGGCACAATAATAAAAATATGAGGACAACATGAACACAACAATAACAATAAAGGGATACAATAACAATAATAATAAGGGAATACACTAGTATTATAGGGACCTAACATGCCCCTGTCCTTCAAAAAAGTGTTATCCTCAATGCTTGATTAGTTATGGATGATTCTGTATAAAATTCTCATCTTCCCATGTGGAATCTTCAGTGGGTAAGTTATTCCACTTGATGAGATACTCTGAAATTGATCGATTTTGTAGCTATTGAGTTCTTGTTTCAATGGTTGATTTAGGTTCCAATATAGTTTTTTCTTCCTCGTCAAGTTCTGGAAATATTGTTTGAATTGGGAGCTTGTCACCTATAACCTTCTTTAAGCATGAAACATGGAAAACTGGGTGCACTTGGGAAGATGCATGAAGTTCCAATTTGTATGCCATAGTACCAATCTTTTGCAACACCTTGTATGGACCATAATACTTTGGTGATAATTTATTATCCTTCTTAGCTTGCTTGAGGGACATTTGTTTGTATGGTTGTAGTCGTAGAAATACCCAGTCACCTACATCAAAACTTCTTTCATTGCGATGTTGATATGCATGTTGTTTCATTCTATTATGCACCAAAGTGAGGTTATCCTTTAAGAGTTGGAGAACTTTTTGTTGATGCTCGATGTGATATTCCACTGCTTGAAAATTAGAATTTTCTCTTAAATATGATGTGATGGACGGTGGATGATATCCATAAACTTCCATAAATGGGGTCATTTTCACTATAGTATCAAAGGAAGTGTTATACCACCATTCAGCCAGAGGCAACCATTTGACCCATTGTGTCTGTTTATCAAATACAAAGAAACGAAGATAAACATTTGTTCACTATCTCAATTTTCCCATCAGATTGAGGACGATAAGATGAGGTATGAGCTAACTGATTACCCAGACAAGAAAATAATTTTGTCCAAAAATTTCCAGTGAAAATAGGATCTCTGTCGCTTACAATAATCTTTGGGTTTCCATGTATCTTTTGAATTGTTTCCATAAATGCAGTAGCAACTGTACTCGATTTAAATAGATGAGATAATGCACAAAATTGTGCATGCTTGGTAATTTTATCAATTACCACCATGATGCGACTCTTTCCTTTGGACTTGGGTAAACCTGTGATAAAATTGAAACCTCCTCCCAACGTTGACTTGGAATGGATAAAGGTTGTAATAGACCTAGGGCATTCTACCACAAACTTCTAAATATTAGATTTAAGGCCATCCCAAAAAAATTCCTTCTTAACACTGTGGTAAGTTTTTAAAAATCATGAATGCCATCCTAAGGGATAGGTGTGCAATTCTAGAAGAATCTTTTGTTTGAGTTGGAAATTATTATAGAGGTATAAGCGATCTTTGTATCATAATGAATCATTTTCCATCTAAATGTATCAAATGTACTGGGATCTTGCTATAACTTTTGAATGAGTTCCCAAAATTCTTTGTCATTCTTCTATTCATCCCTTGCTTCGTTTATCTAATCTCGTTGGATAATAGAAATGGCACAAAGCAATGCTTCCACATCCTCACCCTTTCTTGAGAGTGCATCTACGACAACATTTTGCTTCCCATTTTTTGTAGATGATTTCAAAGTCATAACCCAACATATTTGTGACCCATTTTTTCTTCTCTTCTAAAGATAATCTTTTTTCTAAAAATTATTTAAGAATATCATGATCCGTTTTTACCTTGAAGTGTCTTCCCATTAGGTAAGGTCTCCATTTCTTAAGTGCATGTAGTATTGTCAACATTTCCTTCTCATAAATAGCTTTGTGTAAATACTTTCCTTTGATTAGGTGACTTTCAAAAGCAATGGGTCTTTCTTCTTGCATTAAAACAACACCAATTCCATTTCCTGAGGCATCACATTCCACAATAAAGGTTTTTGTGAAGTCTGGTGTAGCTAAGACCAGTGCTTGGCACATTGCCTCTTTAAGATGTTCAAAGGCTTTTGTTGCTTCTAGAGTCCAATAAAATTCATCTTTCTTCAGTAATGTTATTAGAGGTGCTGCTATTCTCCCATAATTCTTAACAAACTTGTGATAATACCCTATCAACCCGATAAATCCTCGCAGATGCTTTATGGATGTGGGGATTTTCCATTCCTTAATGGCTTTAATTTTTCTAGGGTATACCTTAATACCTTCATGAGATACAATATGACCCAAATATTCCACCTCTTGTATTCCAAATAAACATTTGGAGATTTTTTCATATAATTATTTCTCCTCCAATAGTTCGAGCACTCTATTAACATGTTGAACATGATCCTTCCAAGACTTGTTGTAGATTAGTATATCATCAAAAAATACTAATGCAAATTTTCTAAGGAAGGATTTTAAAATGGAATTCATCAAACTTTGAAATGTAGATGGTGCAATGGTAAGGCCAAAAGGCATGACCAAAAATTCATAATGACCCTCATGAGTTATAAATGTTGTTTTCATAATGTCTTTAGTCTTGATTCTAATTTGATGATATCCTGAATGAAGGTCAAACTTGGTGAAGTAAATTGATCCATGAAATTCATCCAGTAATTTTATATATATATATATATATATATATATATTATATATATATATATATATATATATATATATATATATATATATATATATATATATATATATATATTTGTTGTTTAAATTTCTCTTTTAGGGTATTTATTTTTACAGTTTTTATGCTTGTTTTGGGGTTTTTGTTTTGTTTGTTTGTTTGTGTAGTTGACTATGTCCTCCAGAGATGACTATAAGCTTAACCTTTGGTTTGAGAAATCGTGATCCATGGACATCTAAGTCATCAAAATCGCTAGGGGATCACACCCGACCTGGGCCACACCAACCCATAATATGACTAGATTTTTGCCCACAAAATTTCAAACGAGTGACCTTCACATCGTGGAGTGACTTAACAGTACACCCCATCACCATCTATTCTACGCCTATGGGAATTTTGGTTTTTTCTTTTGTTTTAATTTCTTTAGCCTTTTAATTTTTGTTTTGTTTAATTTTTATTTATTTATATATTTATTTATTATTTTACCTTCTTTTTTGCTACAAGGGTTGTGTCAATGCACGACTAGCAAGGGGACTGCACTATGTGTCAATTTGATAATTGATTTTAAAGTTTTAGTTACAATGGATCAAGTCTACCTCTAATGTGTGTTAATTTCATGGTTAATTTTTAAGTTTTCAGTGGAATGGGTCAAGTTCACCCCCACCGTGTTTCAATTTGATGGTTGATTGTTAAATTTTCGTTACAATGTGTCAAGTTGTATTAGGTTAAAGTTTTAAAAGAGCTATACTTTTAACATTTAAAAAAATTACTCTTGGTATAATGACTCTTTTATTTAGGTATTCATTTTTAAGGGCTTTTTTAGCCCCGATAGTTGGTTTTAATTCTATGGTTGAAAAATGTCGAAATTTTAAGTTTTTTCGAAGTTGTGATATTTTATCTTTAATGCCATGGTTGAAAATGGTCAAAATTAAGGTTTTTTGGAGTCATGATATATATATATAGATATATATATATATATATATATATATATATATATATATATATATATATATATATATATATATATATAATTCCATTGCTAAAAAGCGTTGGAATTTTAACAAAAAAAATGTTGATGCCACATCAACACATTTTTATTTGAGGGTGTTTTTTCATGTTTATTGCACAAAAAAATTAGTTTTTAATGTCACTGTTAGAATTATTGGAAATTTAACTTAAGAAAAAAAAACGGTGTTGATGCAACATCAACACTTTTCATTTTCACGGTGTTTTTTCATGTTTATTGCACATTTTTTTTGGTTTTTAACATCGTTTCTATTTTTTTTGGAATTTTAATCCAAAAAAACGTTTATCCTACATCAACACTTTTAGTTTTCAAGGTGTTTTTTAATGTTTTTTGCCAAAAATAACATTACCAAAAATGGGGATTTTTGGGCTAGAGTTTTCACTTGAGGTTACAATTCTTGTTAAGCCGGTAACTTTGTTGATATTGATTTGATTCATTATTGTAAAAGAATCAATCTTCCTAGAGCCGAAAATGCATTATTGGGAGGTATAGGAGTCTCTGTTGGGATGATGTCATGGTTGGGTTGCAGGTCATAGTGTTATTGGGTGTTCAGTCAAAATCATTGTAAATCATATTGTATCATGGATCATTGTCCCTGGTATGGGAATCCACACTCTTGTCTCATTTCAGTCACTATAGGGTGGAAGGGAGCTGCTAGGATGGTGCATGAAGTTGCCTACAGGTTGGAGCCTGTGAACACTTCAGGGTCGTAGGTTGGTCTGGGATGTTGGGGAATCCATTCAGTTGACTACTAAAGAAACCAGGGCATTGGTGCATCCTTCCAGTGGGAGTTGGAGAATATTTCATTTCTATAATTTTAGAAATTTGTTGCTTTCATTTCAGTTGGGGCTGAATATTAAATAATTTATCATAAAAGCATTCGGTGGTTTTTGACCTGGAGGGGGTTTTCCACCTAAAATTTGTGTGTCTATTGTGTTCTTTTATTTACTGTTATTACTGCATAAACATTAATAATGATTGAATATTAACTAATCCTCTGAAAAAAATTAAAAGTGCTACTTGCTAAGGAATATTGATTCAGCCCCCCTCTCAGTATTTCCAACACTATATTCCCATAGAACTGCTGGTATGCGCACATCCCAGTCATTCCTATTAACAATGAAAATCTTCATTAAGGCATTCTCCAATATTTTGTTAAAAGCTTCGACAGTTCCATTCGCTTAGGGATGATATGACGTACTTTTCTGATGGTGCATTTGGAACTCTTCCGTTAATTCCTTAAATGTTTCATTCAAGAAGTGTGAACCTAGGTCACTCATCAAGATCTTTGAGAATCCAAAATGTGGTAGAATATACTTGAATATAATCTTCACAGTAGTTCCCATGCTGTAATCCTTCACGGGTTATGCCTCGGCCCATCTGGTCAAGTAATCTGTCGTAGTGATAATATAACATGCACTCGTCTTCTTCCTTGGTGGATTAATGGGTCCAACGAAGTCAATTGCCCATTTATGAAATGCTTGCATCATGACCTATGGATTTAAGGGAAATTCATCCCTTTGTGATGGTCATCCAGTCCTTTAACACACATCGCACGCACTGCAATACTCATTAGAATCTTTATGTACCATAGGCCACCATAATCCTACTCGTAGAATATTCGACACAATTACCTTACCTGGATAGTGTCCTCTTACGAAACTACCATGCACTTCAGCCAGAATACTCTGTCGTTCATACTCAAGTACATATCAGTGCAAAAATTCATTTGGTCCCAACTTATAAAAGTGTCCTGCAATTACTAAAAAATCTGCGGCCTTGACTACTAGCACCTTCTTTTGTTGCATTGTGTATCCTTCAGGAGCTATGCTAATGGAAAAAAAAAAAAAAAAATTCCACAAAATGTTCATCAGCAACTTTGACAGTGAAGAGTTGTGCATTAGGTAACCCTTCATCAATATTAGTGGGTTCTTCGATGTTCTCGATCTTAGAGAGGTGATCAGGTCCAACATTCAACCTCCCTGTGTTAGGTCCCTATAATAATAGTGTATTCACTTATTATTATTGTAATTGTAGCCCCTTATTGCTATTTTTGTGCCCATGTTGTCCCCATATTGTTATTATTGTGCCCCATAGAAGCCCACTATTGTTATTATTGTGCCCTTACATTATTATTGTTATGTTGGCTCTGATTATATTGTGACCCCTTATGCTCCTATATATAGAAAGGAGGTCTTGTCATTTGTATCATCCAAGAATTGTTCATTTGTGTAACGTAAAGGAAGTTTCCCCCTCAAAGAGGCTACTTTTGAAGTCATTGATCTATATCATTCTTCCATTTTGTGAGCTAGTTGCATAATAATTGGTATCAGAGCTTTGGATTCTAGGGTTTCGCTACTTCAAATAGGCCATCATGGAATTTTCACTATAACTTTGTTTCTACGAAGTGTCAGAAGTTGAAATTAAAACCCATTTGCACTAAAATGGTGATGAATAGTGGGACCGAATTTGAGATATTTTCCCACTATATTTACGGAGATATGAACCGAGGAAGTTAAGGTTTTTGCAGGCTCCCAATTTGATCTCAAACAGGTCACCTCGGGAAAAATCATTATAATTTTTTCTCTGAGCATCATGTTGAACTCTTGTAAATAGTTACAAAAATAGGACGGACCGTAGATTTCTATGTATCATTTTTAGGTCTGACGGTTGAAACAATGTCACGTGGCACTTCGTACAAGTTTTCTCTATTGAAAGAGTCTATAATCATGTCATCGTGGGTGATTTGACATAACGCTTTCTTGGAGAATTTGACCTGGATGAAAATTTTGGGGTTGGAAAGAGGACGCAAAGGGCTATGACAGAAATAAATTTTATACCTTGGAGATATGAAATTATAGATATATAACATATTTAATATCGAGCTCCTACAAAGAGAAAAAAGGTATGTAGCCTTTTTAAAAAAATTTCATAAGTTTGGTTTGAAAATTTTGTTTGAAGTGATTCAAAGGAAATAGTGAAGCATATTTATAATTAATTGATGCTCTGAAGAAAGAAAATGGAAACACCTAGTAAGCAACCTGAAATCTCTAGCATGACTCATGAAGAAGAGCAAGAAATGCAACATGACATATCAAAATTACGAGACCGAGTGCAACAAATTTCACTCTCACAAAAAGTAATATAAGCTAAGATGGATGGTTTAAAGAAAGGCGTGGAAGATAAGATGAATGGCATGGAAGCTAACATGGATGGTTTATAAATAAACATTGAATATTTGAAGAAAGACATGGAAGGTTTGAAAGGAGGTTTGATAAAGTTGCTACAAGAAATTATTCTTAATGACGAAAAGGTAGTAGAGGAAACTCATGATGAGAAAAAAAGAAATGTTAGTCATGATTTCTCGGACTCTAATGTTGGATTTAAAACCCACCATGTTCAAAAGATCTATATGATGAATTTTGATGTAAATGATCCCGTAACATGGATATTATAGATGGAGCAATATTTCGATCTCCATAATGTGAAAAACACACTAAATATACGCATTGCGACTTTATATTTGGAACCCAATTAGTTTGTATGATATCGATGGTTTTGCTCTTGTAAAATATATTCTAGAGGAGCATAGGATTGATGTGTTCATAGGGACTTTAAAGGATAACATCCAACATGAGGTTCACCTTTGGGAACCTGATTCATTGGAGAAGGCATTCATGCTCGAAAGAAAAATTAAGGCAACAAGGAAGCCTACCAATCACAACTATAAAGATGGAAGTGCTGTTTCCCCTAGCCTTCCACAACCTACAAGTTTGAAACCACAACAATTGGAAGAAAAAAGATCAAAAGGGCTTTGTTACAGTTGTAATAGAAAATACACTAAAGGTCATAAGTGTGTTGAGAAGAAATTATTTTACATAGATTGTGAAGAGGAAGAAGAAAATGAATAAGAAGCATCAAAAGAAGAAGATACACACCAGGAAAAAACTATAGAGAAAGAAGAAATGAATCTAACCATATATCGTAATGCATTGCCCAAAATTACCACTCCTTAAACTAGCAAGATAGAAGGAGATATGAAGAAGAAAAAGGTAATAGTGTTGATTGATTTGGGAAGTACCCATAATTTTATTCATTGTAAGATAGCAAAGGAATTGAATCACTTCCTATATCTAGCACCAAAGTGTCAAGTGATGGTTGCAAATGGAGGAACCATAAATTTCTATGGAAAGTGCCATAATACCAAGCTATCCATGGGAGAATATGTGTTGAATAGTCCAATGCTTTCCATTCCAATGGGTTGTGTTGATGTTGTACTAGGATTCAAATGGATACAATCTTTGGCTACAATAGATTTTAATTTTTGAGAACTTCTATTAAAAAAATAGAAGGAAAGGAAGTTGAATTAAGGGGTATTGTAGGGAAACTAGGAAAGATAAGTAGCTCTATCGACATGACAAAGCTTCTAAAGAAAGAACAACGTGGCATAATTGCACAATTATGTTCACTAGAGGTTCCCACATCGAAATCATCTATTTATCTAGATCTCCAAAAAGTATTGGACAATCATTCCAAGGTATTTGAGACTCCCAAAGGCCTCCCACCTATTCGTGATCATGATCATGTAATTCATTTGATTCGAGGAAGTGTTCCTCCAAACATCAGGACTTACAGATATCCCTATGCCCAAAAGAGTGTTGCACTGAAAATTGTCACCTTGACATTCTGCAATCTGTGTGAGTTTATTACCACTCATACTTTCCTCCTCTGTAAGTCTAAAGCATTAGTTCCTCATATCAGGTTTGGAAAATAAGAGAAAAGCTCTTCAAAGTCTTTAAAACTCTGGTTCCGCACTTTAGCTTTGTCTTACATGCGGTCCCACACCTAATGGTCATGTCTCCTACGCACCTGACTGCACTGTCTCTATGTTAAAGGTGCGAACCCCTGTAAAATTAAAAAAGGCGCGAGTATACTCTGAAAAACTCACTTTCAGTCATTTCTAGAAGCTTCTGGAAGGAATCTTGAGGTGGCAAGTTCGCTCTTTTAAGGTTTATGTATCCCATACCTTAAGGAGCTAACCCCTTGATGTGAGGAGCTTATCCCTTTGAAGGAGGATTCTATCCCTTCATAGGTGGACCTGTAACCTCCTCCTCTACACTATAAAAAGAAGCATTAGGCTGGTTACTTGAGAGTTAGAAGCTGAATATTTTTTGAGGTGAAATGTTGCTGGAACTTAGTCTTCTTCAGTTGAGTTTTTATGAGGAGAGATTACATACCTCTAAGATCTCATTTGGAAGAGTGCAAGACTTGTCCAAGTAAAGGAAATTCCTGTTTCGAACCCCAGGAAGAGCTTGTTCAATATCAAGGCTGAAAAGGTTGTAAGGTTCTTCTACTTCAAAGTTAATACAAATATATTTGTTTTTCTCAATAAGCTGTTATTTTATGGTTTATTTTATGGATTCCTTGATCACCATAATAGACATGATTTATAATATTTTCTATGCAGGTGCTATTTAATGTTTTGCTTTTTGTGATTGCAGGTCCTCAAAGGTAACTCTTTCGAAAGACCAGGGGATGACTACTACGAACAAGCATTGGATCTAAGGTAGGATCTTAACACCTTTATAGTATTTATTTATTTATCGCATATGTCTAGAGAAAGATAGATTTGTTTGTTTGTTTGTTGCTAGACTATCTTCTGATACTAGGGAGATCGGTCTCATCTGCAAGATCGATTTATTTGGACAACAAATTGGCGACTCTGCTCGGGAATGATATTTGATTTTTAGTTTTCCTTTGTTTTGACTTGAGAAAATTGTTTTCTTTTCTAGTTTTTGATTGATGTATACTGGCTTGGATAGCCTTTAGAATCTGGAAGTATTTTTGTTTTTTTTTTTTAATTTTTTGGGGGACCGCACTTTCTCTTTACAGAAAGTGTGGGCATCTCCACAATTTTCCTTTAGTAAATAGAGCGGAACCGCACCTGTTTCTTCTAGAGCTTGCAGACCCTGTAAATTGTTTTGAAAAACCTAAGATATCTTCTTCCAGTTAGGTTTAGGTTTCATTTAGGATTTTTAATGTCTACCCAGATCTGTATTTTTCCTGTCAAAAATCTCTTGTGAGTGAGTTCTGATAGTATTTTTGTTTTGAATGATTTTTCTAGAAGTTTTGCATGCTTGGAGTGGTTTTCACTTTGTCTCTGTAGTGACTCAAAGATCAGAAGCTTGAGAAACCTTAGATCACCCTGGTGTCTTTCGTCTTCTTGATGAGTCTGACTTGGTTGTAAAAGCTATCCTTTGTGATAAATAGATTTAGTTTTCTCATTGCAAATCTTTGAATAAACTTTGTTATAAGTTCTGAATTTCATTTTTAACAAAATAAAACATATCTGGATGTTTTTTGATTGGTTTGTTCTTCTATGCAAATGAATCCTTAGTTTATTGAAAAACTAAGCAAAACGTCCTCAAAAAGAATTGAAGCTTTTATTCAATTAGATTTTAAAAGTTTTTAGATCTCAAAATTAGTTTTTGTAGTTTTGAGTGTTTTTCTAGAACTTGTAGATCTCTTTTGAAGCAATTTTTTTTTTTTTTGTAGTTTCAAGTTTTGAAAAGAGAAAGGGATTTATTGTGAGCATTAATTAATTTTCTCGTTTTGAGTTATTATTGAAAAGAAAAAAATATTTTCTTTCCATTTCCATGTTGAAAGAGAGAATTGTTTCTTAAAGAATTGCAATCTCTAACTCTTTCTTTTAGCTAGAATTTCATTGAAAGAAAAACGAATTGCTTATCATTTTAGGTGCATTTTTTAGTGTGTTTGGAGTCGATTCTTCACACCATCAAAGTTTCATTTCCATACCTATCAACTTAAAGAAAAACCCATAAAAGCAACACTTAATTAAAATTGATCTAGTAATCTTTTCTATTTCTAAGGTTCTTATCACCAATATAGCTTAGGCTAGTAGCTTGGAGTAGGGAGTAATTAACTCTCCAAGATAGTTAAAACAAACAAGTAGATACATCTTGCTGTAGGAAATAAATCCAATTGTAATTGATACATTCTAGGAAGTTTCTCTTAAAGGAGTCAATCTCGAGATCATGTCTGAACCTTTGAGACAATCAATTCTGTTTCATTGGGAAAGATAGAATATTTGCGCGTATTATAAACGGTAAACCTCGGATTAACCATTTTCGAGGAGCCTGGGGTCACTTTTTGGTAAACCTCGGATTGACCATGTCAAGGAGCCTTCAAGGGGATTGAGCTTTGTTACTCTGCCCTTGCGCGTAGATCGGATCGTAGATTGTTCCCCCAGTTGTATTTTTTACTCTTGGTAACCTTAGTGTCCATAAACTTAAGATTATTTCCTAAGGTGGCGATGAAGGAAGGATCTCACTGTACCTGGAGCAGACGTCGACTAGACTCACTTGGACTCTTTGGGGGGTTCTCTTCACTCGAGATGGATTTGTGAAGAAACTTGTGCCAGTCTGTTTCATTAAGCAGGTTTTCGGGGTAACTGTTCCAACCGCACTTTCTGTATTAAACTTCTGCTAAGTTGGATTTCATCACCAACTAGTGTTTTTAGTACAGGAAGTTACTGTTTGTGTGTGGTTTGAACTCTTAGATTTTTTTTAGGTGTGTGATTCAACTGTTTGTTTCTTTAGAGACTTTAAGTGTTTTTGTTGAAATTTTCTTTGTTTGCATGTGATTAATTAATATTTAATTGTGGCCGAATTACCGAGAAAATCTCGTAGACTTTAGGGTAAACCTCATGAGTATACACCAAGCTAGCTTGAAGGGCTACGAGCTCTCATATCACCTAGTGATAGTAGATTTGGATCACCAGAAGCTGGAGAGTCATCTTTAATTGTTCATCCTGATTATCAAATACAAACAACAGAGTACATTCAAGAGCCAATTTCTTTTTCCGAAGTTACTGATAGTATTTCTCCTTCCAGTGAATTAGCTGAAGAACTTGAAATTTCTGAGCCTGACACTGAACCTGCTGTTACTTCAACTTCAGGATTTGCTTCTCCAACTTCTAGTAATCTTGGTTCACCTAGGGTAAGAAATATCATTACTCAAAATATTCCTTCTGGCCTCATTTATATTGAAGAACTTGTTAGTCCAGACGAAAACATAATTCTTCCTAAAAGCCAACAGATTCTAAATCTTAGGGAGCATGAATCAATATTCTATAGTCCTTTTAGGAGTGACGATTGGTATTTATCATTGACAAAATTTTTAGAAAACTCGGGTCTTAGTTTTTCACCACCTCAAATTCCTTTTCATCCTACACCAAGAGGTTATTATCCTTCATCAATCATGTCAAGACAGTCATCTATGTTTTCCCAATCACGGAAAACATTTTTATCTGGTGGTCCTTTTGTTCCTTCAGGGTACCAGTCACTCTCTGGTACTTTTTCAAGAACAATTCCTCGACTGATTGAACAAGAGTTATCATCTGGTATTAATGGAACTTAAACGTTGAACGCAGAGCAAATCTTTATGATGTATGGTAGTATTCCAAATCCTCAACCTTGAGGTAGTTAGTTACCGCCTGTGGGGCAACCCCAAGGTATTCAGTTACCGCCTGGGGGGCAACCCCAAGGTAGTCAGTTACCGCCTGGGGGGCTACCTCAAGGTTTTCAACCTCCAGGACAGTACATACCTCAAGGTCAACTCCAAACTCAGTACATGCCCCAAGGTCAACCCCAGACTCAGTACATACCTCAAGGTCAACCCAAAATTCTGTACGTACCTCAGGGTTATCAACCTCAAGGTCAGTACCTAACTCAAGGTTTCCAACCGCCTTCTGGTAAATCATTTTTACAAGGAGCTGGAAATGTGTTGTTTAATTATCAGCCCTACGTTCAACCAGGTTATGGTCCTCCATATGCACAACCTTTTATGGGTCCATACTCCGGAATGAACATGGTGTAGGATCCGTCTCAAACTCAACAGACTATGCAACCTAATGTGCAGTTACTTAATCAACCTGGATAGTCTTTGGTTTCCGGTCCAACCTAGCAACCTATCTAACCTACTGTTCAAATCCCTGCACCTGGTTTAGTTCAGCAGCCTAGGCCTAGCTCACCTCGTACTCCACCTCAAACTGCTGCAACTACTGCAACTTATGTTCAACCTACAACACCTGTTTCTGGAGTATCTGCAGCTTTGGTTTCTACTGTCCCTGCATCAATGCAGATTCCTCAAGTCTCTGTGCCATAGTCAGGACCTACAATTTAGACTTCAGTCCAGATGCCTACAAGACAACCTGGTACAAGTACGATTGCTACAATTGCCACAAGTCAACCACAATTCATCTATCAACCGTACCAGGGAGAGTATCAATTCGGTCCTACTATACAAAACCCAGTTTATCAGTATCAACTGTATCTTGGCTATACTTATCAACAGCCTCAACAACCCCAGTTTGGTCCGGTTAATCCTGGTTTTCCAAGAGGTTATAACATTCCTAATGCAAATCCGATTCCAGGTTATCCTGGATATCCTCCTCCTGGAACTGGTCTCATTACTCAAGGTTTTCGTGACCCTAACCGTCAGTTACCATTTATTGCAACTTTGGATTTACCTAATTTGTCGCGCCTTACGAACGATCCGATTTACTATCTTCCGTATTGGCCACCAATGCCTAGTAAGTTGCCTAGTGATATCCCAAAATTCGAGGGTAAGTCAGGAGAGGATCCGTCAAATCATGTTATGACTTATCACCTCTGGTGTGCATCTAATTCAATCATTGATGATTCAATTCGATTGCGTCTTTTTCAACAAACTCTTATTGGTCTTGCTGCCAAATGGTACATTGAGTTACCATGAGGATCTTTTAATAATTTCAATATATTAGCCATTTCTTTCTTAACTCATTTTCAGTTTCCTGTTAGATACGACAATTGCACGGAACTGTTAACTTCACTGGAACAATCCACGTCCACATATATTTCTCATCATATTCATGAATGGCGACGTAGAAGGCGTTTAGTGAAAGTTTTCATTCCGGATCAAATTTTAGCGGAATGGTTCATTAAATCATTATTACGAAAAATCACTGAAGATGTAGCTAAGGGAGGAGTTGTTACTGAAGAGCAAGTCATTGCTCAGGCTTAGTACCTTGACATCATCTATATGCATTTTACATGAAAAAATCCCTGATCTTCCAAAACACGGTCAAATAATTGTATCTCCTTCAAGGTCTCATGCCGCTGATGATATGATTGGTTCAGTTAGTACTAAAGTAAGAAGAAATATTCAAAGAATTCTTCTCCTATAATAACTTTACTTGATTCCCCGATGGGAGATTCTTCCGCTGAAATTTCTGCCGACATCCATGTCGTAGCATCATCTATGACCAAATCAAAATCTGATAGTAAAAAGAAGGGGAAGAAGAAAAACAAACAAAATTCAAAAGATAAAACAAATAAAAATGAATCTACTGACGAAAAACGTAAACCTCGCTATAATTGTTTCATTTGTGATGAGGATCATTTTACCAAAGATTGCCCACATTGAGCAGAGGTTTCAAAATTCGTTAAAGGTTCTCAAACGCATTTTTTCTTGAAGGGTCCTTTTCCTACTCAAGATAGTAATATGATTGGTTCTTCCTTGAATGCCTCAGAAGAACCCATTATGATGATGTCTCATGTCAATATTGCAACGCGATCGAAAGATTATGATAGTAAAAATCATGTTGGTGGTAAAGAAGCAGAATCTTCTAATTCAAACACATCAACTAAACCTCCCCCGGGTTCTGGTCCACTACAAATCGAGAAACCCAACCCTGACTTAGTAATCAAACTGCCTGCTAAAGGTGTACTTCGTAAATAAGCTTTCAATCCACATGCAAGAGCCGCTCAGAATTACAAAATTGTTGAAGACTTAGCTATTTCCCCTTCAGCAATGTTGGCTTTGGAAGTGCTACAATCGTGCCTAGCACAATGTAAATTACTATTGTCTACTATAGGAGTTGTCGATATTTAGGATTCAAACCTAATAATCTTCAATTTAGAGAATAGCACACCTCGCCTACCTCATGAAATGGCTTTCTAGATTCCAATTTTTGTGAAAAACAGACCTTGCTTTCGGACTGTGATTGATGAAGGGGCTTCTACGTGTATTATGTCGATCCAGTGTTGGAAATCGCTTGGTTCTCCCACACTCAATTAATCTCCGACAATTCTAAAGGATTTTGATGGCCGAGGGTTCCATCCTTTTGGTATTTTGTAGGATTTACGTATAGGGGTCGAAGGGAAAACCATAAATCTAGATGTGGAAGTGGTTGATGCCCATCTAGATTACAACCTTCTCCTGGGTTGCAGTTGGTCTTATGCTATGACTGTTATTGTTTCATCGGTCTTTCGGCTTATCAAGTTTCCTCATAATGGAAATATCATTACGATAGACTAGCTGACTTATTTTTCATCCAACCCAGCCTCTACAGATGGTATTCATCACATCAGTAAAACGACTATCCCTTACAAGGATGTTGGCATACGTTTGATTAAAGATTTTGGTTTACTAGGAACTTTTTCCTTCCCTGCTCCTAACGTATCACGTTCTATTGCAAATATTCATATGATTTCATCAAATAATGTTACTTTTGATGATCCTTGGATTGTACCTTCCGATTCTGAGGTGGATTCTTTTGGTGGCACGATGCCTTTGAGTCCCTTTGAAATTTCATTTCAGGCTGTACAGTCGTTTTTTGATTCCTATTCAACCAAAACTGATCCAATGAATGTGGTCCATGGGGAATCACTTTCTATATAAACCTCAGCTTCATCAACACTTTCTGATCCTGTTCATACTAATGAGAAGATTCATGAACTTTTGTCTATTGATGATTTACCATGGGAAGATCTACATCACCGATCTTTGTTTTTACCTAAGCTTGATCATTTTGAAAATGATTTTTCTTCTATTTTAACTACTGACTATGTCAAAGAACCACAAAATCCATTACAAAATTCTGATTCTAAGTTAAATTTGGGAAATATCTCTCGAACAGTTCCTATTGACATTTCAGTTAATCCTGGAATTATTGAAAACATTCATATAGGTGCTTCTTGTACGGATGATGAAATCCAAACTTATAAAGCCCTATTTCAAGAATTCCATGAAGTTTTTCCCTGGTCATATGAAGAAATGCCAGGAATCAACCCATCAATTGTTGTCCATGAAATTAAGACTTACCTGGATGCTAAACCTGTTCGAAAACACTTACGTCAAATACATCTGCAAAAAGCTGCTACTATCAAAGCTGAAGTTGAGAAATTACTTCGTGCAGGTTCCATTTATCCAATTCCTTTAATCGATTGGGTATCAAATATTGTTCCTATCAACAAAAAACAAGGAACGATAAGAGTATGTTTCGACTATAGGGATATTGATCGAGCTTGTCCTAAAGACAACTATACAACCCCTATATCGATAAAATTATTGACGATTGTGCTAGCAGTGAAATGTTCTCCTTTATGGATGGATTTTCCGGTTACAATCAAATGAACATACTCCCTGCTGATCAAGCTAAAATAGCTTTCATTTTCCCATGGGGGACATTTTCTTATTGCAAATTACCCTTTGGATTGAAGAACGTTGGAGCAACTTTTCAAAGGGCTATGCCTTACACATTTCATGACATCAAGCACATTATGCAGCCTTATCTCGATGATTTACCTGCCCATTCATTGCGTAGAGATGATCATCTCACTCATTTACGAGCTATTTTTATGAGATGTAGGCATTATCGAATTTGGCTGAATCCACACAAATGTGTATTTTGTGTAGAAATGGGTTGCTTACTGGGATTTGTCGTATCAAAGGTTGGCATTCGTGTTGATCCATAAAAAGTTGAAGCTATCGTCAACTTACCTCCTCCTTCGACTCTTCGCCAACTCCAAAGTTTGCAAGGGAAAGCAGATTTTTTACGTCGTTTCATTCCTAACTACATCGAGATAACGAAAAGTTTTACCAAGTTTTTAAAACAGAACATTCCATTCTTTTGGGATTAGATCACTGATTGATCTTTTGATGCACTCAAACACATGTTGACCCATGCATCATTACTACATCCTCCCAATTACAACCAGGATTACTGTTTGTACCTAGCCGCTTCTCATTCCACCATTGAGATGGTTTTAGTTCAGGAAGATGAATTCAACAATGAACATGTGATTTACTATCTCAGTCAAAATCTGCATTCGACTGAGCTTAAATATTCGTATGTGGAGAAATTGGCCTTGGCTGCTGTCCAAGTTGTCCAAAGATTTCGTCACTACATCTTATTACGCAAAACCAAGGTAATTTCTGACTGTAACCCTATGATGTATATCTTGACTAAATAATTGCTAGGGGGAAAGTATTCCAAATGGATAGTTATCCTGCAGGAATTTGACTTGGAATTTGAAAAATCCAAGGCAAAGAAATCTTTGGTTTTTGTCGAGCTGATGTGTGATTTCCCGCGTTTTGATACTGAAACTGTGGTGGAAGAGCCCATTGTACATGAATCATTGTTTCTTATCAGTACTCTTGATCCTTGGCATGGAGATATTATTGTTTATTTCCAAAGCCAATCTTTTCGGCCTGAAATCTCACAATCTCAGCGATGGAAAATATGCTTCCAATCCCAACAATACAATATTATTGGTGATACACTTTATCGTCGTGGAGCAGATTCTGTTTTCCGACATTGTTAAACTCATGAAGAAGCTGAAAAGGTTCTAAATGACTGTCATTCTAGAGCATGTGGTGGTCATATGTCTAGGTATGCCACAGCCCAAAAGATATTGCGCGCTGGTTATTTCTGGCCATCCTTATTCAAAGATTGTATCTATGCAGTCCGGAAATGCCACAATTGTCAAATCTTTGATCGTAAAATGCATGCTCCACCTACTCCTCTTCACCATATAATTGTTGTCGATCCTTTTGCAAAGCAGGGTATTAACGTTATTACCTGTAACCCTCACTCGGCTAGGGGGCATGCGTATATTATCCTAGCAGTAGATTATTTTACTAAGTGGGCCGAGGCAATGCCTACATTTTTGGCAGACGACAAGACTGCTGCAACTTTCGTATTCAATCATATAATTTCTAGATTCAGTGTTCCTCAAGCTATTATTACTAATCATGGAAGTCACTTTCGAAATATCATGATGATTGAACTGACAGATCAACTTGGCCTGCGCCACGATAGTTCTACTCCGTATTACCCACAGGCTAATGGTTTGGTTGAAGCTATCAATAAAGTTTTAGTCACTATGATCAAACGAATCATTGGTATTCATAATTTGAATTGGCATACCATGCTATTTTCAGCACTTTGGGCATATCAGACCTTAATAAAAACATCAACTGGTTTCACTCCTTTCCAATTGGTTTACAGTTTGGAAGTAGTGTTACCTATTGAATGCGAAATTCCGTCATTACAATTAGCCATAGAATTACTCCCAGCTACTTCTGAAGAAGAGAAAAAAAATTTGTCCTTAGCTCAACTAGATGAGAATTGACGCACTGCTACAATAACAAACGAAACTCATGTGAAATGAATCAAAGCTCAGTACGACAGAAATGTTACACCTCGTAATTTTTCAAAAGAAGACCTAGTTTTACTATATGATCAAGTGAACGATAAGCTAGGGGCTAGAAAATTTGTACCTATGTGGCATGGTCCTTACATTGTTAAGTGAAAGCAGGCAAAAGGAGCTTATGAATTGATAGATTTTGACGGTGTCCCTTTGGGTAAACCAAGAAATGGGCTTTATCTGAAGAGATATTATGCTTAAATTCTGTGTGGAGATTTTTTGTTAGATTAGTTTCTTTACAGTTGGTGTGTTTTAGATTAGAAAAGTGTGCCTAGTTTAGAGAGTGCTCTTATCATTATTCCTGCTTATCTTGATTTTACTCTTGATATTGCAGATGTCGACATCTCTTCAAACATACATTGGTTTTGCTGATGGTGCTTGTCGTAGTACACAAAACATTTCTTTCGCAGCTTGGGTTATCTATTCACCCTCTGATGAGTTAGTGTCTATGCATGGGGTAAGCCTCGGTCAAACAACGAATAACATTGCAGAGTATAGTGCAGTGATTGAGTTATTATCTGAATCCATCTCATTTTGGATTCGGAGTTTGATTGTTAGGTTGGATTCTGAACTCATTGTATTACAGCTTAACATGGTTTATGCCATTAGAAATCCAGTGTTATTAAGGTTATATTTGAGAGTTCGTCTCTTGGAATGTGAATTTGATTACATTGAGTATCAGCATATTCCAAGACATTTAAATACATTAGCAGATGCAGTTGCTTCTAGTATGATAAATAGACATTTGCAATAATCAAAACAGTGAGTTTAATAACATTTGATAACATGTTACACGGGATAGCCGGTAATAATGATATATCATAGCATAAAAGTGTGTTTCAAAATATACATCGTCTTCGATCATAGGTTAAAAAACACCTTATGATTGGCAAAAATGATAATACAAAAAGACAAAAATGTCGCGAGTCTACAAAATCAATCATCCTATCCCTGGCAATGATCATGATAAGAAACTACTGCTCGGGCCACCCTACATAGGAACCTCCTAAAAGGTCCTGCGACCCCAATCACGTCTCTCTGTAACCTAAGTGGAATATTATCTATATTAGTCTCTGGAATATCTAGTGTCAAGCACTCTAGATGATGCTCCAAGTCGGTTAAAATCTCTTCTGATTAGTCCTATGGGGCTAGTGCTGCTACAGTTGGGTGTCTCCTCTCATAAGGCTGGAGAGCGGTTGGTCGTCATGGACCCACATCTGCATTTAAACTTTTGAATATCAATTTTGGACGATTTAAATTATATAAAAAAATTAAAACTTAGAAAGTGTTGAAAATAGTTTTTACTTGAATCATCCCATTGCTCTCCTGGTGGAAGAATCATGTTTGGGTCGCCGTGGTAATCCATCCCGGCATACGGAAAATCCTGAATCACAAAAAGTTGGTTGTTCAACCAACAAAAATATTCAGGCGGAAATCAAACAACCTCTGTGCCCTCCTCAGCATGACGGGCCATCAAAGCAACCCAGCGAACCATTCTAGGCTCTCGAGGAAGACCAGAATCAACAGGAATATGCTGTGGGGCTAACATGGGGATCCTCTCTAGAAAAAAGCTGACTACGATAAATCCATATCCAAATTTTTTCAGTTGTCCATTCTTTGCTCTGGTTAGTTGGCCTTTCACATTTTCCAGCACAGCCTCGCACCAGTTGAATATGGTGCCTCGAAAACAATCTACAGCCATCTACATCTGGGATCTAGTAGCCACATGCAATGCTGCACTCCCACATAGTCTGGTAACAATGAATGCAATAACTCTAAGCTCAGGCCGAATGATAGTTTTAATATCAATCCATTTATCCTTAGGGCCTGCTTAATCATCGCAAAACTCCAATCAGAGACTAGCGATAGACTGGCCACTTGGCCTAGTCCCAAAAAGAGATAATTATTCACCCCTCTTGGACAAACCAGTCAAAAAGTATATGTTCTCCAACTCGATTTTGAGCCGGTGGCCATCAATCACAAAGCACTAGTCCTGTGTGTTCCATCTTACCAGCCATTACAAGAGGTCTACTTGGGCCCTCATGCCCTGTATGCCCTGGAACTTATACAATCCACATGATCTCAATGCCTACAATGTGGGCATACAATTTATTGCGGCAAAATATACATCCTCATGCTCGCGTTCTCGCCAAATAAGCATTTTGAATGTCCTACAATGCATAAAAATATATATTAGAACAAGCTTGTTTGAAATTTTTTTGGCAAAAATGGAGAAATTTAAGTTTTAAAATTCATTTCGTAGGGTCCGCACCCACTGCTTACAAATAGTGCGTAGGTCTGCACAGGTTGTGAGCAATAGGTGCGGACCCACGACTTTTTTCTTTGTAGAAAAAATTCGGGGTCCGTAGGGCCCACGTGTTGCACCTGTAGACCCCCGTGAGCAATTTTTTATACCTATTTTTCCTTTAAAAAACAAATTTAAAGCCTAAAATCAAAATGTAAATGGATGAAATGCAAGTTAAGGAGGATGTGGATTACCTGGAGCTGGCCGTTTTCGATTCCGATGGACGGATTTTCTAGAATCTTCACAGGAACTTTTTTACCCAAAAGCTCTCACTTCTCACTCTGAAATCAAATGGTAAAAATGAAATTAGAAAAGCCCTTTTTATAAGTTTTTTTGAATAAATGAATTTTTAATTTATTTATTTTTCACTTTAAGAAGGCAATTTTTAAAACATTTTATTTATCTTAAACATATATGTGTAATGTTTTGAGTTTTTGTGCAGAATATTGGATTTTTCAGGAAAATTGCTCATTTTTCAACAAAGAGCATACTTTTATCACTTTTTCGGACTCTTTCAAAAATTTATGAAAAAGCAAAACATTGGCATCCTCTTTAAGCTCTTTTCAGACTCTCAAAAATTGAAAAGATTGCCGAGCACTTGATTGTTTGAACTCGTTAAGATAAATGAATAATCATCCCTTCAGTATAAGTTTACCCCTTTTACAGACTGAAATGGACTATTTACAAAAAAGGTATACGTTGACTAATTATGGTCAATAGAGTCCTCTTTAAACCCTTTTCAAACTCGTTAAATATGAAAAGATTGTCGAGCACTTGTCTTTTTCAGCTCGTTAAAGTATTGGAAATGTCATCCCTTCTGTATTATTTTATCCTTTTTTGGACCTAAGGGATTATTTTACGAAAAAGTACCCCCATGGAGTTTTCTTAAGTTTTTCTTCTGACTCCCTAAAATTGAAAAACACCGAGTTTTCCGATACTGGACTCGTTAAAATTTAACAGTAAAGGACCTGTCCAATTTTAAATAGGAACGAACCACTCCTTCTTAGGGTTTGAATTTAAACTAAGTTGGACTCATCTGAAGGATGAGCTTATAAACAATCAAATGTTATCCTCCTCAAGCTTGTCAAAAATAAAGAGGTACTTTCCAGAAATGGTGGGGGAAAAGAGAGAAAATGAACTTGTTTGTTACACTTTGTTTTGAAGAAGCTGTCAACCACTCTTGAACACGACACTTTTTTTCCACCTAGGTTGGGAAAATCCTTTGCCTAACAGTTAATCAAACCACATTGAAAGTCTTCAGCCGGTTTCTCGGTATTAGCTTTGGGTCAATTGTGACCAAACCATCTGCAGTGTCATTATGTGTTCAAGAGAATAGTTCAAAAAAACCATTCATCTGCGAAATATTTGTCATCCATTTTGACCATCCTTGAGTCAGTCCTTGCCAATATATTTCTTCAAAACTTGATCTATGATTTCGTGTTGTAGGCTTGCCTACGACGGTTCTCTTTCTATCAACTTCAACTCATTATCTAGGAAGTTGATCTATAAATCGTCGGTACCTTGAAAACTTCGTGCCCTAATGGTAGTTTTCTCACCTTCGATGATAGGTTTCATCATTGACCTTCGATCGAATGATTTTATGACATGTTTGACTTCAGCTCATTTATTCACATTTCATGGATTGTACTGGGTGCTTTGAGAGCCATTGACATTACTGGTGGTTTCTCTCACACTTGTTAACATTCCACATCATTGACTAGTAATCAAGTGGTTTCTACCATGTTCGACTTCGACACATTCATTCACATGGATAGAATCGTACTAGTTCAGGAAGCAAAAATCAAGACCCTGGATCTAGTTTCTACCATCCTAGCTGCGAGGAATTTCTTTATTCATAATACAATGGACTATTCATAAACAGATGGTTACATCCATATTGTGTCAACACATGTCTATACTCTTGATGTATTACAAAATCATTCTTGTATCAGAACAGTTTAGTCAGTTTTCTAGTCAGTTTTGATTTGAGTATGGGAATACTTACCTCAGTGATGATATGTCTACATATATATTTTTCATTGAATGTTTTTATAGGTTCCGACTGGGGTGTCCACAAGATGATCCTTGAAATGATAAAGTACTTCACTCTTCATAAATGACAGACTCTATCTTCATCTATTACAGACTTCGCACTTTAGGGGGAAATTTGTTGCATTAAAAATTGTCACCTTGACATTCTGCAATCTATGTGAGTTTACCACTCATACTTTCCTCCTCTGCAAGTCTAAAACATTAGTTCCTCATATCAAGTCTAGAAAATAAGAGAAAATCTCTTCAAAGTCTTTAAAACTCTAGTTTCGCACTTTATCTTTGTCTTACCTGCGGTCCCACACCTAATAGTCATGTCTCCTGCGCACTTAACCGCACTGTCTATGTTAAAAGTGTGGACCCCTGTAATAGTTAAAAAGGCGTGAGTATACTATGAAAAACTCACTTTCAATCATTTCTAGAAGCTTCTGGAAGGAATCTTGGGGTGGCAAGTTCGCTCTTTTAAGCTTCATGTATCCCATACCTTAAGGAGCTAACCCCTTGATGTGAGGAGCTTATCCCTTTGAAGGAGGATTCTATCCCTTCATAGGTGGACCTGTAACCTCTTCCTCTGCAATATAAAAAGAAGCATTGGGCTAGTTACTTGAGAGTTAGAAGCTGAATATTTTTTGAGGTCAAATGCTGCTGGAACTTAGTCTTCTTTAGTTGAGTTTTTATGAGGAGAGATTACATGCCTCTAAGATCTCATTTGGAAGAGTGCAAGACTTGTCAAAGTAAAGGAAATTCCTATTTCGGACCCCAGGGAGAGCTTGTTCAACATCAAGGCTGAAAAGGTTGTAAGGTTCTTCTACTTCAAAGTTAATAAAAATATATTTGTTTTATTCAATAAGCTATTATTTTATGGTTTATTTTATGGATTTCTTGATCACCATAATAGACATGATTTATAATATTTGCTATGCAGGTGCTATTTAATGTTTTCTTGTTTTTTATTGCAGGTCCTCAAAGGTAACTCTTTCGAATGACCAGGGGATGACTACTACGAACAAGCATTGGATCTAAGGTAGGATCTTAACACCTTTATAGTATTTATTTATTTATTTCATATGTCTAGAGAAAGATAGGTTTGTTTGTCTGTTTGTTGCTAGACTATCTTCTGATACTAGGGATATCGGTCTTGTCTGCAAGATTGATTTATCCGGCCAACAAAACAAAATCATCTATTTATCCAGATCTCCAATAGCTTTTAATTTTTGAGAACTTTTCTTGAAAAAAAATAGAAGGAAAGGAAGTTGAATTAAGGGGTATTGTAGCGAAACTAGGAAATATAAGCAGCTCTATCGACATGACAAACCTTCTAAAGAAAGAACAACATGGCATAATTGCACAATAATGTTTGCTAGAGGTTCCCACATCGAAATCATTATTTATCTAGATCTTCAAAAAGTATTGGACAATCATTCCAAGGTATTTGAGACTCCCAAAGGCCTCCCACCTATTCGTGATTATGATCATGTAATTCATTTGATTCAAGGAAGTGTTCCTCTAAACATCAGGACTTATAGATATCCCTATGCCCAAAAGAGTGAAATTGAACATATGGTTGCAGAAATGCTAGAGGCTGGTATAATTCAACCTAGTCAAAGTTCTTTCTCTGATCTAGTAGTATTGGTGCACAAGAAGGATGGATCATGGCGCATGTGTCTAGATTATAGGGAGCTCAACAAGCTCACTATTAAAGATAAATTTCTCATTCCTATCATTGATGAATATATATATTATTTCCTTTAAAAACATAATTTAGAAATAAAATAAAAATTTAACAAAACAAAAAATCAAATAATTAAAACAAAAACAAACGCAAACACATTAAAGAAATATTTTTATGTTAGATATAAAAAAATATTTATTTTATTTTATTTAAAAAAAAAATTAAAAAATAATAAATATTAAACCACAAAACAAACAGACAAACAAAATATTTTAAAAATAAAGAAATAAAATATATTATAAAAAAGTTAAAAACAAATAAATATTACAAAAAAAATATTGACGAAAACATTGAAAATTGAAAAACCCATTAATATAAAATTGTTTAAGGATCGAGGATCAACGACATGCATTTCCCCGACGACAAAAGGCCATAGGCAAGGCCGCTGGAGTAGCTCGTCGCTCGAGTGTCAAGGCATGGGGTCATCGATTCCCAGAATCAACAAACCTCACATAGTGCAGTTTGGGGGGTGTTGCTCTAGCAGCCCTTACTTATGGCCCTTTGGTGCCTAGACATGGGGCCATCGATTCCCAGAATCGACGAACCCCCACACTGCACTATGTGGGGTTCATCGATTTCGGGAATTGATGGCCCCCCACTTTGGCGTTGAAGGGTTGTTGGGGAGACATTCCACTGTAGCGGTCCTTACCCATGGCCCTTTAGTGCCGAGGCAGGGGATTGTCACTTCTTGGAATAGACAAACCCCCACACGACATTATGTAGGGTTCGTTGATTTCGAGAATCGACAGTCACCCCATACCGGAGCCAAAGGCTAGTGGGTTTCTCTAGCCGCCCTACCAACCACCCTTTTGCATCGGGGTGGGGCAAGATCCTGATCTTGGACCTCAAACCATTTTATTTATTTAATTTTTTTTTTTAATTTAATGCTTCTTTTTATTATTTCTTTAAATTTATTTATTTTATTTTTTTAATGCATTTTTTTCAATATATTTTATTTTTATTTTTTATTTTTAATATATGTTTAAAAAAAAATATTAAACTTTTGTAATTTTTTGCTTTATTTTGTTCGGTAAATTGTATCTTTTTTAATTATAATTTTTTTCATTTGTTTTTTTTCAATTTGTTTTATTTATTTATTTATTTTATTATTATTAGTATCACTTTAATTTTTTTTCTTTTTTTTAAAGAGATTGTTTTAAGTTTTTTCAAGTTTTTTGATAATTGTTTTTTTATACCTATGGAGGCAAAGTATATTCTAATAAGTTTGGGTCAAAATGCTGACTGTTAATTAATTTGCAATTTTTTAAAAACTATTTGCAAATTTTATTAAAGTTTTGGTAAAACTAAATAATAAAATTATTTTTTTAGAAATTGAAAATTAATTTTTGAAATTTAAAAAATTGAATTTGTTTTTATTTTTATTTTTGGATGACTAATTTTATGTGGTTTAAAATCTATTTGTCTAAAAAAAAAAAAAAAAAACAAAACTCTAATCACCTAGTGTCCCCATAAATTAATTTTCAAAAAAAAAAATTAAATATATGCATTTTTCCATAATTAATATTTTCTTTCTATTTTTTTATCTTACTTATTTTTAACGATAAATATTTATTAACCTATAATCATGTCTTATTGGTTTTCTATTAATTATTGTATTGTAACAATGATTTTTTTCTAATAACAATCTAATCGCCAAGTGTTCTCATAAATTAATTATCCATATATATATATATATATATATATATATATATATATATGGATTTTTTCATAATTAATATTCTATTTCCATTCATTGTCATACTTATTTTTAACAATAAATCTTTATTAATCCATAATCATTTCTTGCTTTCTTTCTATTAATTGTTGTATTCTTTCTATAATAATGTTTTTCACATTTTTCCATTAATATATTTTATTAATCATAATACTTTTTTTTTTTCTAATAACAATGTTTTTTCACCTTTTTTCCATTAATATATTTTGTTAATCATAATACTTTTTTTATAGTGCTAACCATTTTTTCATAAAACTATGTTATCATGTACCAATCAATTATTAGCAATTTGATTCTCCCTCCTTCGAGGTTGTGGTGCTTGAATCAAGCACTCAATATAATTAAGTTATATGATCACATTCACCCCATAAGAGTTTTCTACACTTGTTTCATTTTTGTTTTTTTACTCGTTGGTTTTTAAAATAAATTTTGATTTTAAATATTTTAATTTTTTATTTATTTATTTTCCCTTTCTTGCTAAATATTTTTGTGCTTTTTCTTTCATTTTTTTAAATATGTTTGGTTTGTTTTCAATTTTTTTGAAAGATTATTTTTATGTTAATTTGACTTTTTTGTAAAGTTATTTTAAATTTTTTTAAACATTTTGTTTTTACTTAAAATTTTATGTAGATCATTATTTTTGGAAAAAAAAAAAACAAACTTCAATTGTTATCAACTTTGGACATAACATTCATAGAATTTGATAATTCTTAACTTCTTTTGAAACGTGGAAAGTCTTTTAAAAAAACCATCTTAAGAAGAAAGAAGAAGAGGAACAAGGTAAGTTGAAAAATTGTTAAATAAACAACATTTGAAAAAAAATGCATACTTGAGACGTAAGAAAATTTAAAGTGTCAAAAATATGCCCCAAAGAAAAAGAAGGTTGATGTTGCATCAATGTTTATCAAAATCCGCATGAAAATCACCAAGATTTTAAGGAATTTATCTATACTTAATGCATAAAAAAATTTAAAGTTTCAAAAATAAGCCCCCAAAACAGGGGTTGATGTTGTATCAACACTTTCCAATGTAGGCATGAAAATCACTAACGTTTAAAAAAAAAACTGTGCATACTTAATACATAAGAAAATTTGAAGTGTTAAAATTATGCTCCAAAAAAAAAGGTTGATGTTGCATCAACAATTTTCAAAATTTGCATGAAAATCATGATTTTTTGTGACCTTTGAAAAAACGAGAACTTGATACAATGCTCATTAAGTTGGTCACTTTGTTTATCTAACTAATAATGTGAATTAACTATAAAACTACATAAAATATTAATCCAATGTAACTCTAAGGAGTGGGCCCTCCCTCTGTAGAATAGAGTGTTGTGAACTGATTGAGATACAAGGGTAACAATCCAATATGCATCAACTTCATAACCATGGGAAAAATACCATTGTCATGCGGAAAGAGTCGATAGTGCGGACACAACCGACCTCCCTAGAAGCAAAGGCTTTCTAGTGACAAACAAGACAAATAAACACTACCTTTCTCTAAACATGCATTGAAAATACAAGTAATCAGGTGATTTTAACATACCTTTAGTCCAACGCTTTGTAGTAGTCCAGCCTCGCCGATCCGGATGAGCTCCTCCTTCTCTTCGAAACCTGCATTCACTAACAAGCCAAAAGATTAAATAGCACCTAATAAACTCATAAAACAATACATATCCATCATACAGACCAAGGAGTATATGAAACAAATCATGAATAACAATCTGTTGAGAAAAATGAGTTCATTTGTATTAAGTGGAAACAAAAGAAACCATTACAACCTGAGCCTTGGTGTTGTGCAGGTCCCTCCTAGGGTCCAGCAAGAGTTTTCCTTTACTTTGATCAGCTCACCCACTCTCAAATAAGGCTAGGAAAGGATGGGAATCTCTCCTCTCAAGCTTTACAAGGGAGTCCTAATTCCAGCAGCATCTACCCTTAGGAATGTTCAGCTTTCAACCTCCCCTCCCTCTGGCCCAATACCTGTATTTATAGTGCTCTAGAGGAAGTTATTCAGGTCCACCATCAATGGGATAAGTCCCTCTTTGGATGGGATAGCTCCCCTCTTGATGGGATAAGTTCCTCTTTGATAGGGATACATGAACCATCTGGAGGCGCTCCATACACATCAAACAAGCTTCTATAATGCTCTAGAAATGACCACAAGTAACTTTTTTGGAGTGAAACTTGCGCCTTTTGACCTTTACAGGAGTACGCACCCTCCCCTTTACATACAGAGCGTACAAGTACGCAGGTATTGTGAACTTGGGGTGCGTACACGCAGGTAAGGCTAAGAGAAACTGCGTACCCAGAGATATATAGATTTTTAATGACTTTCTCTCTTTCTTGAAGTTTGACATGGAGAGCAGAGGTATGAGGCTTGCCAAGGAGGATAGTATGACAGTTGATGGAGCCATACTAACTGCAAATAGTCATGGTGACAAATTTTAGTGTAACAGATTGCCCCCTAAAGTGCGAAGCCTGTAGTAGATAAGGGTTTCATATCATCTAGGAAGGGTGAAGTACTTTATCATTTCAAGGATTATCTTGTGGAGAGCCCAGTCGGAACCTGCAAGTATTCAACACAAAATACATATATAAGATCATATCATCACTGAGGTAGGCATTCCCATACTCAGATTGAAAACTTTAACTAATTGACTATCTACTGCTCTGATACAGGAATGATTTTGCAGTACATCATAATCATAGACTTTTTGTAGACACAGTATGGACGCAACCATCTGTTTATAGTTGGTCTACTATATAATGAATAAAAAACTCCTCGCAGCCTGGATGGTGGAAACTAGATCCAGGGTCTTCATTTCTATTTCCCGAACAGGTACGATTCTATCCATGCGAATAAATGAGTTTATGTCAAACATGGTAGAAACCACTTGATTACCAGTCAGTGATGTAAACTGTTAACAAGCATGAGAGAGACCACCAGTGATGTCAATGGTTCTCAAAGTACCCAGTACAATCCATGAGATGTGAATGAATGAGTTGATGTCGAACATTTCACGGAATCCTTCGATTGAAAGTCAATGATGTAAACCGTCGTCAAAGGCGAGAAACCTGCCATTGATGCATGCAGACTTCAAGGAACTGACGATTCCTAGGTCATCTTTCTAGATAATGTGCTGATGTCGATAGAAAGCGACCCATTGCAGGCAAGCCCACAACACGAAATCATAGATCAAGTTGAAGAAATGTAACTGTAAGGACTGACTCAGGGATGGTCAAGATGGATGATGGGTATTTTGCGGATGAATGGTTTATATGCAGAGACCTCTTGAACACATAACGACACGACAGATGGCTTGGTGACATTTGACCCAAAGTTAATACCCGGCTGAAGACTTTCACTGTGGTTTGATCAACTGTGAGGCAAAGGATTTCCCAACCCAGGTGAATGCAAAGTGTCGTGTTCAAGAGTGGTAATAAGGCTTCTTCTGAGACAAAGGATGACAAATAGGCTCATTTTTCTCTCTTTTCCCCCACCATTTCTAGCAAGTACCTCTTTATTTTTTACAAGCTTGAGGAGGATAACATATGCTTGATTATAAGCTCATCCTTCGGATGAGTCCAACTTAGTTTTGATTCGAACCCTAAGAAGGAGTCGTCAGTTCCTGTTTGTAATCGAACAGGTCCTTTACTGTGAAATTTTAACGAGTCCAGTATAGAAGAAACTCGGCGTTTTTCATTTTTAGAGAGTCTGAAAAAACTTAAGAAGACTCCAGGTTGAACTTTTTCGTAAAGTTGTGTCTCCCAAGCCCGAAAAAGTATAAAATAATACTTGAGAGAACCGCTTGATCTTGTGACCAAGGAGTACTTTCATGATTAGTGCCTCTGACCTGAAAAGTAAAAAGCGATCAAGGACACATCGTTTTATTTCCAGTATCGAGTTTGAAACGACAAAAACCCGGCAATCTTTTCCTGTTTTTACGGTCAAAAAAGGGCTATAATGGGGTCGTCTTTTAATTCCGTTTTAACAAGTGTAAAAGAAACGCTCGGCAATCTTTTCATGTTTTAGGAGTCAGAAAAAGGCTTAAAAGATGACTCTGATGTTTTGGTTCGTAAAAAATGATAATTTTCCCTGAAAGTCCTTTTGTCCTGCACAAAAACGACACATTACTCATACATGTTTAAGATAGGCAAAAATGCATTGAAAAATATCCTTCCATGGTGAAAAATAAACAAACTTAGCATTCATTTATCCAAAAAAACCTATAAAAAGACCTTTTACCATGTCATTTTTACCATTTTACTGTTGAGGGAGAGAAAAGGGCTTTTGGAAAGAAACTTCCCGTGGACTTTGCGGAGAATCCGACCGTCGGAATCGAGCACCGTCTCTTTCAGGTATTTCACAACATCCTCCTCTTTGTTTTTGTCTGTTTAGAATTTCATTTTAGGCCCTAGTTTGATTTTTTGGGGGCTTTAGGGTTTCAAGATCTGCTTTTCTTGGTACGCAGGTCCCCCATGGGTGACCTGTGTACCCCGACATTTTCTCCATTGGGAAAATGGCAGGTGTACGCAGCCTACCTTCAGAGCAGTTGCGTACCCACGCTCTGTTTCTGAAGGCGGGGTGTGTACTCCGCGCAAAGCATTTTTAAACCCCAAATCTCAAATTTGAACCATTAATTTTTTATTTAGTGAATTCTAATGGATGTTTTCTGGTGTGTAGATTGCCCACCATGCTTGATTGGCGCGAAAGAGAACATGAAGATGTTGATTTGGCCGCAATAGATCATCAACCTTCCATTGATGCTTTGAAGGCATGCGGTCTCTACAAATACTGGGCCATACCTGGCATGAGGGCCCAGGTGCGATTCTTAGAGTGGCTGGTTAAAAGGTGGAACGTTCAGGATCAATGTTTTTACATCGGAGGGCACCAGCTCGAGATAGAGCCCTCAGACATATACTTTCTCACTGGTTTGCCTAATAGGGGCGAGCAACTGTCTCTGTTTGGGACTAGGCCGGGTGGCCAATCCCTTGCTAGTTTCCGGCTAGAGTGGTGCAACAATCAGAACCAGGATAAGGGGATAGAAATAAAATACATATCCCGACCTGAACTTATGGTAATTTCCTTTACAGTTACCAGACTCTGCGGCGTAGTGGCTTTGCATATTGCCACCGGGTCCCAAATGCGGATGGCGATTGATTGCTTCCGAGGCACCATTTTCAACTGGTGTGACACTGTGTTGGCCAATATGAAGGGCCAACTGACTAGGGCAAAGAACGGGCAATTAAAGACCTTTGGGTATGGGCCTTTAGTTGTGAGCTTTGCCCTAGAGAGGGTTCCGTTGCTGATCCCACAGCATCTCACTGTTGCAGTTGGGCCTCCTCGGGAGCCAAAGTTGAAGCGATGGGTTGCGGTGATGGCCCGGCATCCTGATGAAGGAGCGGGAGTTGTCCGATTTCAGGCGGGTTACTTTCACTAGTTGGAGGACCAGGTCTTTGCGATCCAGGATTTTTCTTATGCCGGAGTGGATTTTCGCGGTGATCCGGACATGGTTCTTCCACAGGGAGAACAATGGGACGACAGAGGTACTTCATTTTTCACAAGTTTTTAAATTATTTACTTTTTTTGTTGTTTTTTATATCGTCTTAAAACTGACAGTGACAATTTTCAAAATGCAGATGTAGGTCCACAGCGTCCGGCCAATCTCCGGCCATTCGAGAGAAGAGTACCAGTTGCACCAGCACCGGCCCCACAGGATGCGGCCGCAGAGACCTTAGCTGAGTTGGAACAGGACCTAGAGCGTCTTACGGCGGACATACCAGAGACGACTATAGACGATATCCCTATCCGACTTCAGCGCTATGTGGTCGCAATCCCAGGACCTTTCAGGAGGTTCCTATGTAGGGTAGCGCGTGAAGTAGTGTTGTATAGAGAGCACCACTAGTGATTGGCTAGTCACTTTTTGTAGACACATGTGACATTTTGGTTTTTTGTACTTATCATTTTTGCCGATCATAAGGTGTTTTTCAACCTATGATCGAAGACGATGTATATTTTGACACACTCCTATCTATATATATCATTATTACCGACTTATCTTGTTAAACATGTATGATGAAATGTTTTTAAATTTACATGTATGATTATCACAAATGTCTGTCTAACATTCGAGAAGCAATTGCATCTGTTAATGTATTTAATGACCTTGGAATATGCTGATATTCAATGTAATCAAATTCACGTTCCAAGAGGCGCACTCTCAAAAATAACCTTAATAACACTGGATTTCTAATGGCATATACTCTATTAAGCTTTAATACAACGAGTTCAGAATCTAACCTCACTATCAAACTCTGAATCCCAAGCGAAATAGATTCAGATAATAACTCAATCATTGCACTGTATTCTGCAATGTTGTTTGTTGTTTGACCGAGGCTCACCCCATGCATAGAAACTAACTCGCCAGAGGGCGAATAGATAACCCAAGCTGCGGAAGGAATATTCTGTGTACTACGACAAGCACCATCAGCAAATCCAATGTACGTTTGGAGAGGCGTCGACATCTGCAATATCAAAGGTAAAACCAAGATAAGCCAGAATAATGACGAAAAACACACTCTCTAAGCTAAGCACACTGTCTATACTAACAAACACACCAGCTAGAAAGAAAAACTAACCTAAGTAAATCTCCATACCCATCATTTAAGCATAATACCTCTTTAGGTAAAGTCCATTTCTGGGCTTACCCAAAGAGTCCCCATCAAAATCTACTAGCTCATAGGCCCCTTTTGCTAGCTTTCGCTTGACAATGTAGGGCCCATGCCACATAGGAACGAATTTTCCAGCACCTAATTTATCGTTAGCTTGATCATATAATAGCACTAGGTCTCCTTCCAAAAAATTACGAGGGGTCACGTTGCGATCATACTGAGCTTTCATCCGTTTTGCGTGAGTCTCGATTGCCAAAGCAACGTCACGTCGAGTCTCATCTAATTGAGCTAAGTATAATAGACGCTTCTCCTCTTCGGAAGTAGCTGGAAGTAATTCGACAGCCATTTGAAGTGACGGGATTTCACATTCAATGGGCAGCACTGCTTCCAAACCATAAACTAGTTGGAAAGGAGTGAACCCTGTTGATGTTTTCACTGAGGTTCGGTACGCCCAAAGCGCGGAAAATAACATGTTGTGCCAATTCGACCGATGAATACCAATGATTCGTCGGATCATGATAACTAAAACTTTGTTGATAGACTCAACCAGGCCATTGGCTTGTGGATAATAAGGAGTTGAGCTATCGTGACGCAAACCAAGCTGGCCTGTAAGTTCTGTCATCATGATGTTTTGAAAATGGCGCCCATGGTCAGTGATTATCGCTTGTGGGACACCAAACCTAGCAATAATGTGATTGAATACAAAAATCGCAGCTGTCTTGCCGTCTGCCTCGAATGTAGGCATCGCCTCGGCCCACTTAGTAAAATAGTCAACCGCAAGGATGATATACGCATGCCCCCCGGCCGAGTGAGGGTTACATGTAATAAAATCGATACCCCATTTAGCAAAAGGACCAACGACAATTATAGGGTGGAGAGGAGCTGGTGGTGTGCGCATCTTGCGATCAAACACTTGACAGTTGTGGCATTTTCGGACCGCAATGATACAATCTTTAAACATGGACGACCAGAAGTAGCCAGCGCGCAACACCTTCTGGGTTGTGGCATACCCAGACATATGACCGCCACACGCTCCAGAATGACAGTCATTCATAACCCTTTCTGCCTCTTCGTGAGTTAAGCAATGACGAAAAACCAAGTCCGCCCCACGACGATAAAGAGTATCTCCAATAATTTTGTACTGTTGGGACTGGAATCAAATTTTTCGACGTTCCGACTTTGAAAGTTCGGGCCGAAAGGATTGGGTTTGGAGATAGACAATTATATCCCCATACCACGGATCTAGAGTGTTGATGAGAAACATATATTCGTTCGCAATGGGTTCCTCTGCCACAGTTTCTGTGTCAGCACGCAGGAAATCACACATCAATTCCGCAAAAACTAAAGATTTCTTAGACTTAGACTTTTCAAATTCCAAGTCGAACTCCTGCAGGATAACGATCCATTTAGAGTACTTGCCCCCTAGCAATTGTTTAGTCAAAATGTAAATCATAGGTTTGCAATCCGAAATAACTGTAGTTTTACGGAGAAGAATGTAGTGACGAAAACGTTGGACAGCTTGAACGGCTACCAAGGCCAATTTCTCCACATGTGAATATTTGAGCTCAGTGGGATTTAACGTCCGACTAAGGTAATAGAGCACATGTTCTGTTCCGAATTCATCTTCCTGGACTAAGACCATTCCAATGGTGGAATGAGCGGCGACGAGGTACAAAAAGTAATCCTGGTTGTAGTTGGGATGATGCAGCAACGGCGCATGGGTCAACGCGTGTTTTAGCGCATCAAAAGATTTCTGAGCTATCTCATCCCAAGAGAATTGAGCATTTTGTTTCAACAACCAGGTTAAACCCTTGGTAATCTCGGCGTAGTTCGGAATGAATCGGCGTAAAAAGTTTGCTTTCCCTTGCAAACTTTGGAGTTAGCGCAGACTCGAAGGAGGAGGCAATTTGATGATAGCTTCTACCTTCGAGGGATCGACGCGAATGTCGGCTTTTGAAACTACAAACCCCAACAATCATCCCACTTCTATGCAGAAGACACATTTGTGTGGGTTCAAACGTATACGATAATGCCTACACCTCATAAAAATTGCTCGTAAATGGACAAGGTGATCAGCTCGATGTAAGGAGTGAGCGGGCAAATCATCGAGATACGGTTGCACAATGTGTTTGATGTCATGAAATGCATAAGACATCGCCCTTTGAAAAGTGGCTCCGGCATTCTTAACCCCAAAAGGTAATTTGCAATAAGAAAATGTCCCCCATGGACAAATGAAAGCCATTTTTGGTTGATCGGCAGGTAGAATATTGATTTGGTTGTAACCGGAAAAACTGTCCATAAAGGAAAATATTTCACTGCCGGCACAATCATCAATTATTTGATCGATATAGGGTGTTGGATAGTTGTCCTTGGGACAAGCACGATTGATATCCCTATAGTCGATACATATTCTTATTGTTCCATGTTTTTTGTTAACCGGAACAATATTCGATACCCAATCCGTTAACAGGATCGGATAAATGAAACCTGCTTTCAACAACTTCTCAACTTCTGCTTTAATCGCAGCCGCTTTTCGTGGGTGAATCTGACGCAAACGTTGCCGGACGGGTTTAGCGTCCGGTTAAGTCTTGATTTCATGGACAACAATGGCGGGATCAATTCCTGGCATTTCCTCGTAAGACCAGGCAAACACGTCGCGGAATTCTTGAAATAGGGCCTTGTATGTTTGAAGTTCGTCATCTGAACACGAGGCACCTATATGAATGTGTTCAACAATTCCAGGCTTTACTGAAATGTCAATGGGAATAGTACGAGAAATGTTTCCCAAATTCAGCTCTAAATCAGGATGTTTCATTGGACTCTGAGCGTCTTTGACATATTCAGCTATAAAGATTGATGAGAAATTGTTTTCAAAACGATCATCCTTAGGTAAAAACGAAGATCTATGATGGAGATCTTCCCATGGTAAATCGTCTACACACAGGACTTCACAAAGTTGTTCGTTAGATGACACAACTTCAGGAAACGTTATTAATTCCGAGGTTGACGTGAAAAGGGATTCCTCACGGACCACATTCATTTGGTCGATTTTGGTTGAACTTGGGTCGGAAAAAGACTGCACGGCTTCATAAGAAATTTCATATGGACTCAAAAGCATTGGATCACCAAATGAGTCTATCTCAGATTCAGAAGGAACGATCCAAGGATCATCATAAATAATAGTGTATGAAGTAATCATATGAATAGATGCAAATGAAGACACGGCGTTGATTGGAGGAAAAGGAAAACTTCCCAGTAAACCGGCATCTTTAACTAATCCTACGCCAACATCCTTGTAAGGGATAGTCGTTTTACCGACATGCTGGATAGACTCTGAAGAGGCTGGGTCGGACGAAAAGTAAGCCAGCTGGTCTATAGTTACGATCTTGCCATTGTGTGGAAACTTTATTACTCTGAAGACCGATGAAACGACCGTTGTCATAGCGTAAGACCAACTTCGACCCAAAAGAAGGTTGTAGTCTAGAGGGCCATCAACCACCTCCACATCTAGACTAACGGTTTTTCCTTCAACCCCTATAGGCAAATGCTGTAGAATTCCAAACGGATGGAACCCACGGCCATCAAAGACCTTAAGAATTGTCGGGGATTGGTTTAGTGAAGGAGAACCAAGCAATCTCCAACACTATATCGACATAATACACGTGGAAGCTCCCTCATCAATTACAGTCCGATGAATAGGCCTGTTTTTGACTGTCACTGGGATCTGGAAAGCCATCTGATGAGGTAAACGCGGTGTACTATTTTCTAGATCAAAGATTATGAGGTTCGGGTCCTGAACGTCAACAGCTCCTATAGCCGACAAAAGTAATTTTCGTTGTGCTGGGCATGATTGTAGCACTTCTAAAGCCGACACTGCTGAGGGTGAAACAGCTAAATCCTCAACAATGTTGTAATTCTGGGCCGCTCTCGCATGTGGATTGAAAGCAGACCTTCGAAGTACACCCTTGGCGGGCGGTTTGATTACTAAGTCAGGGTTAGGTTTCTCGATCTGTAGTGGATCGGAACCGGGAGCTGAGGTTGATGGATTTGAATGAGAAGATTCTGGTTCTTTTGATCCATCAACAGGACTTTTACTACCATAATCTTGCGATCGAGTCATAATCCTTACATGAGACATCATCAATATGGGTTCTTCAGTGGCACCCGAGGAAGAACCTATCATCTTACTCTCCTGCTTTGGAAATGGATCTTTCAAAACAGCAGGAGTTGAGGAACCTTTGACGATTTTCACAACCTCGGCCCGATGGGGGCAATCTCTTGTAAAATGATTTTCTTCACAAATAAGACAAGGATATCGATGTTTGCGCTTTTCGTCATTGGTTTCCGACTTTTCTGTTTTCTCCTTTGGAGTCTTGTCTGCTTTACCCTTCTTCTTACCTTTATTCTTCCCACCGTTTTTTGATTTAGCCGTAGATGACTCTACAGCGTGAATATCAGCGGAAATTTCAGGAGAAGACTCTCCTGTCGGGGAATCTGGTAAGGTTATAATGGGCGAAGAATTATTTGAAGATTTCTTCTTGCTTTTAGTATTTACTGTACCAATCATGCCATCAGCAGCATGAGATCCCGAAGGAGCAGCAGCGATTTGATTTGACTTTGGAAGATCTGGGATCTTTTCGTGTAACGTACCTGACTGAGTGTAAACTAAGTCAAGGTACTGCGCTTGAGCAATTACTTGCTCCTCAGTAACTACTCCGGCCTTAGCTACGTCTTTAGTAATCTTCGGTAATAATGATTTAACAAACCATTCAGCTAAGATTTGGTCCAGGATAAAAACTTTCACTAATCGCCGTCGACGTCTCCATTCATGTATATGATCAGAAATATAAGTGGACGTCGACTGTTTTAGTGAAGTTAGTAGCTCCGTGCCATTATCATATCTGACCGGCAACTGAAAATGAGTTAGGAACGAGGTAGCTAACTGACTAAAATTGTAAAAAGAGGCCCGTGGTAACTCAATGTACCACTTGGCCGCGAGACCAATGAGCGTACGCTGGAAAAGACGTAAGTGGATCGAATCATCCGAGATGGAATTTGAAGCACACCAGAGGTGGTAAGTCATCACATGATTGGACGGATCCTCTCCAGACTTACCTTCGAACTTGGGTATATCGCTGGGCAACTTATTTGGAATTGGCGGCCAGAATGGAAGATAATTTATTGGATCGTTCATTAGGCGCGACAAGTCTGGTAAATCCAAAGTTGCGATAAACGATAATTACCGATTAGGATCCCTAAAACTCTGGGTCACAAGACCAGTCCCAGGAGGAGGATATCCAGGATAACTTGGAATAGGTATCGCATTCGGGATATTGTATCCTCCTGGAAAACCAGGATTAACCGGACCGTACTGGGGTTGCTGAGGTTGTTGATAAGTGTAGCCAGGATACGGTTGATACTGGTAAACCGGTTGTTGGACAGCAGGCCCGTATTGGTACTGTCCCTGGTACGGTTGATAAGCGAATTGTGGTTGACTAGTGACAACCGTACTTAAACCAAGTTGTCCTACAGGCATCTGAACCGTAGTTTGAATCGTAGATCCAGACAATGGTAAAGATGTCTGAGGAGTAGTTGCAGAGACAGTAGAAACTGGAGCTGTCGATACTCCAGAAGCAAGTGTGGTGGAAAGAGCAGATGTTGCGGTAGTTGCAGCAGTCGTTTGAGATGGAGTACTAGGTGCAATTGGCGACTGAGTAACTACCGAAGGTACAGAAGTTTGAACATTAGACTGGACCGGTTGCTGGGATGGACCAGCAACTAAGGGTTGTCCAGCTTGAGACGACAACTGTACGCTTGGCTGCAATACCTGTTGAACTTGCGATGGATCCCACACTATGTTCATTCCGGGGTATTGACCAATTACAGGTTGAGGATATTGAGATCCATAACCGGATTGAGGGTAGGATTGATAATTGAAAGGTACATTTCCCGTACCTTGAACATAAGATTGACCTTGAGGTGGTTGATAACCTTGACTCGAGTATTGACCTTGAGATTGTTAACCTTGAGGTAAATACTGATACTGGGGTTGACCTTGAGCTATGAATTGATACTGAGGTTGACCCTGTGGTACATATTGAGGCTGGGGTTGACCTTGAGGAATGTATTATACTATGGGTACATATTGTCCTTGAGGTTTCCCCCCAGACGCAACTTGTGTACCTTGAGGTTGCCCCCGAGGCGTTAATTGAGGCTGCCCCCCAGGCAGTAATTGGCCACCTTGAGGTTGAGAATCGGGAACTGAACTTGACATCATGTAAATGTCCCCTACACCCAACGGTTTGTTACCATTGTTTCCAGCTAATAACCCATGTTCAATGGGTTGAGGAGATGCTCCCACAAAAGTACCAGAAAGTGACTGATACCCGGAGGGAACAGAAGGACCGTCGTACAAGAAAGATTCAGGAGATTGAGTGAACATGGATGACTGACCAAACATATTTATAGGAGTATAAATACCTCCAGGTGGAAAAGGAGTACGAGGTGGAGAAAAACTTATCCCTGAGTTGTCTAAATAATTGGTTAACGAAAGGTACCAAGTAGTACTTCTAGGAGGACTGTAAAAGATGGATTCACGCTCCCTTAGATCAATAGTAGGTTGATCTTCAAGGATAGAAACGCCAAATTCTTCCTCTGGAGCAAGTTCTTCAATAGCTATCAAACCAGCAGGAAGATTTTCGGTGATGACTCTTTCTACCCTAGGTGAATCAGGTGCACTAGAAGTTGGAGTAACAGGTTCAGATATTTCAGGTTCTTCGCCTATATCACTAGAAGATGAAAAACTACCAGCAAGCTCAAAAACTGCAACAGCTTCGGGATTATAACATGTTTCTAGACCTTGGTAATCTGGATGGACTACCAACGATGATTCTCCTTCTTCAGGTGAACCTACTTTACTACCACTAGGAGTTACAAGGACTTTCAAACCTTCGTAATGACCCGGAACCTCTTCAGGAGGTTCGCCCTGAAGTCTACGAGACTTCCTCAACAAATCGGCCACGGTAACAATCTCAGGAGACTTGCCCCGAAGTCTACGGGACTGTCTCGGTAATTCAGCCACTGTTAAAAACTTTTAACTACTACACACGCAAACAAAGTAAAATCTCAAAGCAAACCACCTAAAGTCTCTAAAGAACCAAACAAATTTGAATCACACGCCTAAGGAATCTAGGGCGTCAAACCATACACAAACAGTAGCCTTCCGGACCGAAAACACTAGTTGGAGATGAAACCCAACATCGCCGAATTCAGTACAGAAGTGGTGGGTGGAACAGTTACCCCAGAAACCTACTTATTGAATAGACCGGCACAAGTTCCTCCACTTTAACCGTCTCGAGTGAAGTGAACCCCCCGGAAAATCCAAGTGAGTCTAGCTGACGTCTGCTCCAGGTACAGTGGGATCTTCCCTCCACCGTCACCTCGGTAGAATCCTAAAGATAATGGTCACTAAGGTTACCAACAACAACAAATATACCTGGGGGAACAGTCTACGACCCGATAGCACGCAAGGGCAGAGTAACAAGCTCAATCCCCTTGCCGGCTCCTTGACAATAATCCAAGGTTTACCGACAAGTGACCCCAGGCTCCTCGACAATAATCTGAGGTTTACCGTTTGTAGTACGTGCGTATCTGGCGTCTTTCCCAATGAAGGAGGATTGATCCCCTCACTGGTTCGGACACGGTCTCGTGCTTCTCCTTTAAGAGGAGCTTTCCCAGAGTACAAATGAAACAGTTGGATTTATCCTACCACAAGATGAGCTACTTGTTTGGTTTTACTGTCTTGGAGAGTTAATTACTCTCCTACTCCAAGACATTAGCCTGATCTATATTGGTGTTTCAGAGCCCTAGTAAATAAAAAGTTACTAAGTTGATTTTACTTTAAGCGTTAATTTTATGGCTTTTCTTTAAGACAAAAGGTAGTGGAGATGAAACTGATGGTGTGTAGACTCGACCGAAATCCACTAAAAAGATGCACTTAGGATGATTTATACTATTTTTTTCTTTTTCAATGATCTCCTTAGCTAAGAGAGTTGGAGAATGCAAAATTGATATAAAGACAACTTTCTTGGCAATGAAAATCAAAGAAACAAACTCTTTATCTTTTCAAAACATACAACACATGACCACTAATCACTTCACGAAAACTCCTTTTTCTTTCAAAGACTCAAATTCTACCAAAGCAAACTTTCCTTCAAAAGATATTTTTGTATTTTTCCTAATTAATAAAGCATGTAAAACATACTTTAACAGAAATCAAAGTTAAAAAAGCTATGGCAATCAAATCAACTCAATTTCACTCAAAAGCAAATCTATAGAAATGCACCTAAAAACTAAATCTAACGAGGCAAAAGCCTACTAAAGATGATTCCTGGATGTTTTACTCAGTCAAAATGTAACTAAGGACTAGTTAATGCAGAACCAAAAACCAGTCAAAAACAAAAATCAAAAACTTTTGTTCTTTTTCTCAAGAATAAAATTCAAAGTTCAATCAACAAACTTTTTCGAGATTCACAAAGAGAAGACACAAAGGTAGGTTTCTCACAAGGGTGGATTCTATGAAAGGCCCGACTCCTAAGAGGACTGAACAAAACAAGGGAGATCCAAAGTTTGACAATCTCTAACGCCAAAGTCACTACAGGACCAGTGCAAAAATCAAACCCTAAGGCAAAATCTCTATGAATTTCACTAAAACTCTTGACACTGACGAAACAAGCTTAGGTGAAGATTGATGGCAGAAAACCAGTGGATCTGGCCAGAAAAAACAATTTAAAAGCAAAATCTAAAAGGCAAAAAGAAGAAAATTGAAATTTTCTTAATTTTGACAGGGTACGCAGGCGACCTGTTTGCACAGGTGCGGGTACGCTCTGTGCACAAAGCTGCAGTGCGTACAAGTACGCACTGTGCTCAACGCAGAGGCTGCGTACTTCTAGCAAAACAAAGAAAAACTAAAATCTAATTTAACCCTAAGCTAGCCCACCCAAAAACACAGTCAGACAGCCAAAAACCAGAAAACAAATGACTTTTCTCAGATCAAAATTTCATACAAAGGAAAAAACATTCACATCAATGGAGTCCCCAGTGGAGTCGCCATTTTGTCATGCGGAAAGAGTCGATAGTGCGGACACAACCGACCTCCCTAGAAGCAAAGGCTTTCTAGTGACAAACAAGATAAATAAACACTACATTTCTCTAAACATGCATTGAAAATACAAGTAATCAGGTGATTTTAACATACCTTTAGTCCAACGCTTTGTAGTAGTCCAGCCTCGCCGATCCGGATGAGCTCCTCCTTCTCTTCGAAACCTGCATTCACTAACAAGCCAAAAGATTAAATAGCACCTGATAAACTCATAAAACAATACATATCCATCATACAGACCAAGGAGTATATGAAACAAATCATGAATAACAATCTGTTGAGAAAAATGAGTTCATTTGTATTAAGTGGAAACAAAAGAAACCATTACAACCTGAGCCTTGGTGTTGTGCAGGTCCCTCCTAGGGTCCAGCAAGAGTTTTCCTTTACTTTGATCAGCTCACCCACTCTCAAATAAGGCTAGGAAAGGATGGGAATCTCTCCTCTCAAGCTTTACAAGGGAGTCCTAATTCCAGCAGCATCTACCCTTAGGAATGTTCAGCTTTCAACCTCCCCTCCCTCTGGCCCAATGCCTGTATTTATAGTGCTCTAGAGGAAGTTATTCAGGTCCACCATCAATGGGATAAGTCCCTCTTTGGATGGGATAGCTCCCCTCTTGATGGGATAAGTTCCTCTTTGATAGGGATACATGAACCATCTGGAGGCGCTCCATACACGTCAAACAAGCTTCTAGAATGCTCTAGAAATGACCACAAGTAACTTTTTTGGAGTGAAACTTGCGCCTTTTGACCTTTACAGGAGTACGCACCCTCCCCTTTACATACAGAGCGTACAAGTACGCAGGTATTGTGAACTTGGGGTGCGTACACGCAGGTAAGGCTAAGAGAAACTGCGTACCCAGAGATATATAGATTTTTAATGACTTTCTCTCTTTCTTGAAGTTTGACATGGAGAGCAGAGGTATGAGGCTTGCCAAGGAGGATAGTATGACAGTTGATGGAGCCATACTAACTGCAAATAGTCATGGTGACAAATTTTAGTGTAACAACCATTATTCAAAAATATGATTCAAAGTACAATTCAATCATCAATTGCCCTCACTCATGGAGTGAGACTTAGTTTTGATACATATTTCATCTTGTCTAACCTTATAAAATATATAAGAAAAATATTGAGAATATATGATTCTCAATTTGTTATCACTATTGATTAAACTAGGCGTTGATTACAAAAAACTATGATTCTCAAGTTGTTCTAACTATTGATTGAATAGGGATTCAACTACAAAACTATTGATTGAATAGGAATTCAACTACAAAACTATTGATTGAATAGGGAGTCAAGTACAAACGACCATATCAAAATAATAGATCATTTTTCCTTCTCAAATTTTTTTTCCTTGTCACATGTTGCAACTAAACCTTGTTTTTAGCCATTGTTTGATAATGATTACAACTACATGACCACCAATAATCTGAATTTGTTGTGCTAGCAGATCATGAGATTTTAAATGGACATAACCATTATAGTGAATTGGATCTATTTTTAAGGAAGATAGCTATTACTTTGAGATTCAAAATTGATAGGGGTCAAACATGTATCATGCCTTTAGTTGGAATAACATTGAGAGTAGAAGCACTTTGGTGTGACTGGATTAATAGAAACAGGAGTAACATTACACTAGTAATATAAGAGTGGTCGTGAATCGATAAAGTAGTATCGCACTTGTGACATTGAAACAACAACTAACATACATCATTTTCATAAGTGAGTGCAAAAGGCCTATTTCTCCATAACAAACTAACAAAATTCAATAAAATGAAAACAAATATAAGAAAGGAATACATTATACTAAATGAATCAGTATGGACAATAGTAAACTCAAAAATGGTTGCAAATTGTGGAAAAAGGTAACCAAAGGTACAAATAAAATTATGTTAAAAGATGGAATACCTAGGGCCCAACAACTTGCTCTAGAATCAATTAAAATTGTAATAAGATAATTTGCAATCTTACCATTTACTTCAAGCATCAGCATGCTAATCTTCCAAGGATGCATATATTATGGGAATGTTCCTACCCACATCCTCCACTATTTTTTCCTCCTATAGTTTTTGCATAGTTCTCATTTTATCCCTTTATGAGGATAATCTATGTTCATATGATCTCATATGAATAAAATCTATGTTCTTGTGAGCATTTCATTCTCTATTTTGATGTGCATGTCCAATAATTGTATTTCCTCAATATTTTTCTTCAACCTCCTAATCTTTTTCCTTTTTCTTCTTTCTTCCTCATGTCTAAATCAAAGAACATTGGAGGGGATGTTACATATTCATGCTTTTGAGAAGGCATGGAGGTGTATTTTTCAGTAGTACTGAAGTAGAGAAGTCCATGTCTTATTGTGGTGATAGTTCTCTATGATTTGCAACAATGAAAGGTGGTTCTGCTTTATCAGTTTCCATAACCTCAATATACTCATATCAGACTTGTTTATTTTCATCAACCACTAATGTTGATGTGGCTTGAGTAGAGAACTTGTTTCTTAGTATTTTTGTTATTTTTGTAAATGCTTATTCCTCTTTTTTACTACCTTGTTCATCACTTTTACAAAGTCTCTTATGCATGTCTCTAGAAACTCTCCTTTGGTATGTAATTGTTACAATTTCATGTTTCTTTGTTTTTATATTCTTGCCACTCTTTGTGGTTCTAATGACTATGGATAAATTTCGTGTATTTCTTCCTCAAGGTTTTCTTATGTATCCCCATTAACAATGTCTTTTGGAAAGCCATTTTTGGAGAGGAATTGTTCTCAAGATGTATTACTCTTTTGTAGCTCATACACTATTACCATTTTTACTAAACCATGATGGTAGAGACTCCTACATTCATTATTAGACTATTTATGAATGGATTTATCGATATTTGTCAAGCTTTTTTACCAATAAATAGGGCATATTGATAGTTTTTCATCTTTCAAATGCAATAGAAGGTATATATGATAAATAAACATAAGACTATAATGCCCCTCACATGTAATGTATTTTTGAATGAGGAATACAAAATCCTTCCAATGATTCTTCAACCAATTCTTGGATCTCCAGTTGCTCAATTGGGTCTCTATCTCGACCTATTAAGAAAACATATCCAAACCGTTTCTTCAATTGCCATATTTTTAAACAAATTTTCTCCTTGTTGATGTAGTCTAATAACCTATGATAATGAGTTTTCAAACATGTGTATTGTTAAAATTCCCACCTGAGCACATTTGAGAAAAGGCCCTTGTAACCTCAATGTTACGACCTTGAAATTTTGAAAATAACTCAATCCACCCTACTCTTTGGAGAATTATTTGACACTCAAGATGTAAACTACTGAACTCAACCTCATAAGGCTCAAATTAAACTGCCATTTCCACTATTTAACTCAATATAATAGAACCCCATATAAGCCCTGTGTACAAACACTCCTATGTGTAACCAAATTTCATGTACCAATACTTTGTTATGAGGAATATATCATATGAATACTATTTTGTATAAATAGTAATGTATCTAACCAAATTTTGTGCACAAATACTATCATATTGAAGATACACTTTATGGAGGCTAAACCATATGAAAACCCTATGCATAGAAGTCCTCGGTATATGAGAATTCACTTATGAAAGTGATTTGTATAATAAACACACTGTATAAGTAACTTTGTTTGTAAATATCTATTATGAAAAGCCCTTGTCATCCTCTATATACACCAAATATTCAACATAGAGGCATGCTAATAGTGATAAGGACAATAGCTTTGAAATGGTTAAAGGGTAGTAGAGAAAATGACTTCAAATTGGTTTAGAAGGGTGGAAAAGTAAATAGATTTTAAATAGAAAAAAGGGTGGTAGGTCAAATGACTTTATAATAGGTGGTGAAGTATTATCTTTCAATTTCCTTTGAATGCAATGGATATAACTTTTAGTCTAGTAGCTTTTCATGTCAAAAGAGTGTTTATTATGTTAAATATGCTAAGGGGTGGCATGGAGATTGTTTGTAACACACCCTCTTACCACCCCTAGACCACACTAAAGGTGTAAGGATGAAATTACTATCGTAGAATGACCTCCATAGTCCTATCATGAAAATGGGGTCTAAGATTTTTGTCATTTTTTGAACTCTTTAAAACCCAAAATAAACATCTCCCTTGTGTTCATCTTGTCGAGAAATTTCTACTAATATAATTTTTTCTTCAATCCAACCTATGGGTCAAAAGTTATGGCCATTTAAAGATTAACCCATTAAACGTTGCCAAGTCATCCTGGCCTACCATGTGGTACCCATGAGGTGCCCACGTGTACATTTTACTACCTTAGAAAATCCACGTGGAAAGGCATAACTCCATAAACTTCAACATAGACGGGGTTTAGTTCCCAATTTTGGTAACAACATGTAGACCCCCCTCTAAGGCCCAACCTTTGACCTTTTGACCTAGTTAATGTTGACCACAATCATGGGGACATCCTCTCGACCATCCTGACCCTGACCTATATGGGCTTTGACTAACTCAAACTTGGGCCCCTTGGTTGGGCCCATGTTTGTCCCCACCACAACTCGTCGACCAGACTTGATGCCTACATAACATCACTAGTCTATGTGGCCTCCTCTGAGAGTGCCATGTGTCACTCATTTTTGGACCATTTGGACTACCAAATGGTCGATTCAGGGTGGCATGTGTCATACTACATGGGTTCCATGGCACCCACTGTAGGAATTTACAGGGTAAGTTCCTCAGAAAGAATACCAAAAGGACACCGCTCACAACCAGATCTCAAATCAATACACCAGTATTTTTGACGTGGTTAAAACCCTCAGAGTGCAAGGAGGGAAATAGTCCACGGCCTGTCCCAACGTGGGTACTACAGGCAATTTATTAATCAAAGAATGAAAATTTACATAAGCTTCTCTCATGCACGGATTACCCGAACAATGACCCTCCATGCGCTTTAAATAGAACTCATGGACCAATCGGGTGTCAAGCCACGGATCAAGTGTCGATAATACCGAGGTGAGAGTGAACCGTCGGATCACTACATATCGTGACTGTCGGATTGTAAGTTACAATATGTACAACGGTAAAGAAACACACTTTACCTAACTCTATACCTAACTCTAAACTAGACCAAGTTGAACTTAACTATATCCTATGTGTCGGAATATCCTAACATCCCCCCTTAAGAACAACTTGGGATAGGATTGAAGGATTTACAAATATGACACAATAGGAGAAGGAAGGAGGCACTAGAGCCTATCCCCCCTTAGTGACAACTTCCTGAACTCCAAGCATATATCGAAGTTTAGTGAACTTCGCCTCTGTGAGAGCCTTTGTGAAGATGTCTGCAACCTGATCATCTGTTGGACAATATTGCACTTCAAGAACATGGTCATGAATGAGCTTTCTGATGAAGTGCATGTGTAGTTCGATGTGTTTGCTGCGCTGATGCTGAACTGGATCTTTGCATAGCTGAATGGCACTTTGATTATCACACCAAAGTGTGGTTGGATGCTGCTGCTCAAAGCCAAACTCTGATAGGATCTGACGAAGCCACAAGGCTTCCTTACTAGCTTCCACGGCACCACGATACTCTGCTTCTGCTGACGAAAGAGAAATGGCAGCCTGTTTCTTACAAGCCCATGTAATAGGTCCTGAACCAAGAGTGAAGACATAACCGGCAGTAGACTTCCGATCATCAGGGTCACCAGCCCAATCAGAATCAGTGAAACCAACTAACAGAGGAGCTGCTTTGGCACTGTAATGAATCCCAAACTGTACTGTACCTCAAACATAACGAAGTATTCTTTTGGCTGCTTTCCAATGACTTTCACGGGGGTTTTGCATAAAACGAGCAACAAGGCCAACAACAAAGGAAAGATCAGGACGAGTATGGGTTAAGTACAAGAGTTTTCCTACAAGTTGACGGTATAAGGTAGCATCAACTTCAGGAGAAGTACAAGAGACTGAAAGTTTGACTCCAGACTGAAAGGGAGAAGGGGCTGGCTTACAGTCTTCCATGTGAAAATGACGAAGAATATCACAAGCATACTTGGACTGGGAAAGGGAAATACCTTCCTTGGATTGCAAGACTTGAAGACCGAGAAAATAGTGTAAGTGTGCTAAGTCTGTCATTTCAAATTTCTTTTTAAGGATAGACTTCACATGGTTTATAAGGTTGGGATCACTGCCAGTAAGGATAAGATCATCAACATAAAGAACAAGGATGATAAGAGAGTCACCCACTTTCTTGGTGTAGACAGTATTGTCAGAATGACACCTAGAAAAGCCAGATTCTAAAAGAAAGCTATCCATTTTGGCATACCAAGCCCGAGGAGCTTGCTTGAGACCATAAAGGGATTTCTTAAGTCGACACACAAGGCTGGAGTCTGTTTGTATGAAGCCAATGGGTTGTTCCATATAGATTTCTTCCTGCAAGTCCCCATGCAAGAAGGCAGATTTAACATCCATCTGATGGACTTCCCATTTTAAAGAGGCAGCAAGGGAAAGAACAAGGCGGATAGAGTTCATTTTGGCAACAGGGGCAAAGGTTTCAGTGTAGTCAATGCCTTCAACCTGTGAAAAGCCCTTAGCAACAAGACGAGCTTTATGTTTATCAATTTTGCCATCTGGTCCATACTTGGTTCTGTAAACCCATTTACATCTTACAAGTTTTCGTCCCTTTGGTAGAGGAACAAGATCCCATGTATCATTTGTCATCAATGAGTGATATTCTTCATTCATAGCTGCTTCCCAATGTGGATGGCCTGAAGCTTCTGCAAAAGTGTCAGGATCATGATTTACTGGAGCTTGAGCCAGTAAAGAAGAGGCTCTTTCAAACTGAGAACGTGTACGTCGCTGATCTGTAGGATCACCGGCAAGATTACCTGCTGCATCTCGAGTAGCACGGACCCATCTTGGAAGTTGAGGATCCTGAGAAGGAGGGGGAGGAATGTCATCCTCACTTTCATCATCTGAAGAAGAAATGTTTTCAAAAGTAGAAGAGATAAGAAGAGGTGGCACATCCGCCGGACTAGGCTCGCAGGCCGATTTATTTTCATCAAATTTTACATCTCTTCTAATGATAACATTTTTGGACTTAAATGGAATAAGTCTATAACCTTTTACATCTTCAGAATATCCAACAAAAGTGCATTTCTCACTCTTAGGTTCTAAAGCTTTATGCTTTTCATCTGGAATATGGGCCCATGCTTCACTTCCAAACACACGAAAGTGACTTACATCTGGTTTAATGGAACTCCAAGCTTCTTCTGGAGTGATATTCTCTAGAACCTTAGTAGGAGTGCGATTGATTATATAATTTGCACAATTAATTGCTTCGGCCCAAAAACTAAGACTGAGTCCTTTAGATTGCAGCATACAATTAGCCATTTCCTTTAAGGTGCGATTTTTCCTTTCAGCTACACCATTTTGTTGTGGAGTGTATGGAACAGTATGTTGCATTTGAATTCCATTTTCAGTGCAAAAGTTGATGAATGTGTTTTTAACATATTCTCCACCATTATCAGTTCGTAGCTTAAGAATTTGATGTCCAGATTGTTTTTCAACAAAGGCTTTGAAGGCCAAAAAAGTGTTAAATACTTCGCTCTTGAGTTTTAAGAAGTATACCCAAGTGCGTCTGGAGAAATCATCAATGAAAGTTAAGAAGTACTTGCAGCCAGAGAATGAAGCAACAGGAAGAGGACCACATAAATCACTGTGCACAAGCTGTAAAGGGGCTGAGGCGTGCCAAGAGGCACGTTTGTCAAAACTGTCCCGATGATGTTTTCCGAGTACACATCCGGAACAAACACCATCTCTGCAAGATACCATAGGAAGACCTGTCACCATATTTTCTTTACATAGATGCTGAAGGGAGCGATAGTTTAAGTGACCAAATCGCTCATGCCAAAGTTTGCTCACTTCATCATTATGAGCAACAAATACTGAGGGAAGATTTGATGACCCAAAAGTGTGAAACTTATACAACCTTTTGGAATCATCAGCAAGACCAGTAGCTAAAATCTGTTTAGGATCTTTTAGATCCTTGATTACAACATCATGAGGTGAAAATTCAACAATTTTACCTTCACCTGAATGAGTTATCTGATAGACAGATAGAAGGTTGCAGGATAAGGTTGGAACACATAATACATCATTAAACTGACCATTGTCTAGATGAACAGTTCCAGTCCCTACAACATTAAGAGATCTATCATCACCAATATATATATTTTTGGTGTTACAATCATTTAAAGAAGAAAACATGGCTTGATTTTTGGCCATGTGACAAGAGGCTCCAGAATCAATGAGCCACTCATGAGAATGAGAAGAAGAAGAAGATACATTTAATGCATAACCAGACTGAGATGATTGATAATGACATGCAGAAAGTGCCATTCCGGAAGTTGAAGTTGAAGTAGGCTCCACATGGATGTTATGTTTCTTCATTGCGGCTTCCAAGGCTTCCATCTTCTTAAAGCATTTAGATTCTAAGTGGCCATCTCGATTACAAAAGTTACAATGTCTATCAGACTTCTTCCATTTGTTTTTATTGGTCTTATCATTTTGCTGAAATGATCTTTCATTTTGAGGCTGAGATGGTTTAGGACCATTCTTTTGAGGATATGACTTCTTAGGATTCTTTGAATTTGGTTGCTGCTGGGCGGCTAATGCTTTCGTGGAAGAGTTTCCAAGATTAAGAAGACCAAGGTGTAAGAGTTTTTCTTGTTCTCTTATTAAGGAATCACAAAAGGAGTCAAAGGAAAGGGCCTTGTATTCTTGTCCTTGACAAATGAAAGCTTCCCTTGTAGAATGGAAAGTGGAAACAAATACAGAGTAGGCTGGTCCCAACTTAGTAAGGATGGAATAAATAAGGTTACCATCTTCTTTCTTAACTTTAACACCTTCCAAGAGATATCTAAGGGTCTTGAATTTGGACAAAAAGTCTTCAATGCAAGAAAAATTATTAGGATCCAAAGTAAGCAGCTCATTTTCAAGTTGATGGGCTCTAATTTCATTTTTAATTCCAAAAACTTTAGCAAGTTTTTCTAATGCTTCATGAGGAGTCTCAAGTTCTGCAATGTGGAATCTAAGATCAGGAGAAACAGACATCCCTATCAAACCACGTGCTTGATCTTGTCTATTTTCCCATTTTGCCGCCTTGTCTTCATCTTTTGGTTTCTTCTCTTGGTCTGTGGCTATTCTGTAGAGACCTTTACTTCTAAGTAAATCTCCCATGTAGGCTACCCATTGGAAGTAGTTAGTGCTGTCAAGAATGACTTGGCATGGACTTTCCATTTTTTGAAAAAAACGCTGAAGCTGAAGATGCTGAAAGTAAGTGGTCCAATGGATAGATCTCGAAAAAATAGGCGGTTTTAAAAAAAACGGCTCTGAAAAAGGCTTCCGGATGAAGAAGTTATGGCTTTTTAAAAAAAATTGTTGACGATGCCGGCAAAGTGCGCGAATGTGCGGGAATGAAAAAAAATCCGCCCCCACAAAATGGAGACTTGAACCCAAGACCTCTACTCTCTTAAAATAGCTTTGAACCAATTGATCTATACAAAAAATTTGAGAGAGAGAGAGAGAGGGGGGGGGGGCCTTGATTTGCGTGCTTGCCTTGAGAAAGCTCTTTTTCCCTACAAAACACAAAACACAAAACCCAACACGAATATGCAAAGAAAAACGAACCTTGCGGCTCGAAGTTAGCTTTAGCCGAAAAACTAGAAATTTTTTAAAAAAAGTCTCAAAGTTAGCTTTAGCCGAAAAACTAAATATTTTTCTCAATGTTTCTGATTTTCCGAGATCACACTAAGGTGCAGGGAAAAGAGCATACGCATGAGAAAAATCCTTCCTTTCTGTTTCTGATTTGCCCAGATCGCACAGAGTCGCAGGGCAAAGAGCATACGCAGAAATGAAAGGTATAGATCCGGTTAAAAAAAAGGCTAAATAAACCGAAACCGAAATAAGCAGAGAGAAAATAACAGTAAACTGCAAAAAAACACTGTATACCTCCCGATCTGAAAAATGACGCAGCTAGGGCTACCAGAAACCTTTTCGCGTGAAACGAAAGGGGTTCCTCACTGAAACAGATGCTCCGAACGCAACAGAGCAGTCCTCTCGGCCCGAAAGCAGTCAGAAACAGCAGATCTAGGAAACAACAGCCGCATGCAGTTCTACCGGCTTCAGATTTGGATCACCAACGGACGCGGCCCTCAAATAGCTCCGATACCATGTAGGAATTTACAGGGTAAGTTCCTCAGAAAGAATACCAAAAGGACACCGCTCACAACCAGATCTCAAATCAATACACCAGTATTTTTGACGTGGTTAAAACCCTCAGAGTGCAAGGAGGGAAACAGTCCACGGCCTGTCCCAACGTGGGTACTACAGGCAATTTATTAATCAAAGAATGAAAATTTACATAAGCTTCTCTCATGCACGGATTACCCGAACAATGACCCTCCATGCGCTTTAAATAGAACTCATGGACCAATCGGGTGTCAAGCCACGGATCAAGTGTCGATAATACCGAGGTGAGAGTGAACCGTCGGATCACTACATATCGTGACCGTCGGATTGTAAGTTACAATATGTACAACGGTAAAGAAACACACTTTACCTAACTCTATACCTAACTCTAAACTAGACCAAGTTGAACTTAACTATATCCTATGTGTCGGAATATCCTAACACCCACCCATCCATGTCACCGACCTCCACGACCATGGGTCCCAGACAGGGCTCTAACCCTTCACCTCGCTTAATCCCATGGTGGTGATAGGATTAGCAGATAAATAATCAACATCAATTATGGACCCATCCTCCCTTTGCCATGTCATGTGTGGGTTTGCATTCATGCTTCTACCTTTGGTATCAAACTAACCTCATACTCTGTGCTAATCCAACAATGACTATTAAATGTAGGACCCCCCCCTCCTCCACACTAACATCACGGGGTGGGGGGTTTCCCCAGTTCTTAATGAAGGGTGAATCCTTTTAGCTCTGTACACATGTATGCATATATAAATGAACCTGCACACATATTTACATACATGTAACAACTCATCTACAATTACAGGGTCACAATACTAATTCTAGGGTTGTTATCCTCGTCTATTGCAAATAGTCAGAGAGTGTAGGTTACATAGCTATCTTTGGGTTTCCATGCATAAGATTGTGGACAATCTTCCACTATATAGGGACAACAATACAATATCACAATGGAGAAAATTGGCCACACTTATACTGTCATAATGTAAAAGCCAAAGTTAATGGAAAATTGTCTTTATAAGATGTTGCAGTTTACATGTTCCAAGCATGGTTTTAATCTAGTAATGCATACACAATGTCCAATGCAAATTAAGAATAATATAATAGAATATTACCAGTCCCTACATTTTAACATCACATAACATAACTTCATAAACTCATCGCATAGGGAATCACGTGTTTCACATTCCAAAGACACACCATTAATTCAACAGATTTAGCATGGACTATTTTACATTGGTTACCAACATATCAAATTTTATCCATGTAAGGGATATAATCATGTAACAATTCAAATGTTGCATCAAATTTCAACACAAGGATATACAACCACTCTTCCATTACATAAGGAAAGTAACAATGTAGAAATTATAGCCACAATAATCATTATGCCTGGCATTTTTAAGCAAAACACAAGAAGTGCATTCAACAAGGAAAATAAATAGTGTACATGTTTAAATGGTATTAACAATGAAAACATTGATTTCATGGAATGTATAACCCATGCTAAATACTTATCTTAAAATTTAGGTGGGAAACTGAGTCTTAGACAATAACTCTCCACCCAACCTTGTTATATGTTATCGCCAAAAAATTGATCATCGAGGCATAACTTACTATATGGATCGAAGTACACCATGTAGTGTTGTTGGGAAAAGTATCTAATGCAGAATGCCCCTATCCCACTCTGAAGGTGATAGTACTTCAGCAACAACTGAATGCAAAGCTATTCAAAGTTTCTTCTTTATGAGATGAGAGAGGGAAGAAAATGATGATCTACTAACCGTTATCTTGCGCTAATAGTCGATCCAGTCTTCACTCCTTGCTGCTTGCTCCTAGCTCCTTGCTCTTTCACCGACCCAGCTGCACATAGATCCTGTAAAAGCCCAAGAAAAGGAAACTACAAGAAGCATGCATCCATAATCGATTTAAGGATTAGCATAAACCAAATATACAAGCATCAATTCATCATCAAGACACATGCATATAGAAGAACCTCAAATACTTTATTGATAAGAGAAGTAAAGTTCTGAGAGAGTTACAACCATAATAGGCCCAATCCAGCAACACCTCCCAGCTGAAAGAAATCTCCTCTTCACCTCCTTCAAGCAAAACACCCAATAGCTCTATACTCAAACCAACAGCACTTCCTTACTTGCACAAAATTCCAGCCTCCCTAGACCTCATGAGAGAGCTCTATATATAGGGTTTTGGAGAAAGGATGAGTCATCTTGAGACTGGCATGAAGCTGACTAGTGTCCTCTCCCACTTTAGTTAATATTCAGTTCTTGAGTCCACTTGGAGATTCTTGCTTCCACTTGGAGATCAAGACCCTCTTACTCATCACAAGGCGAATTCCATGACCCAAGTGTCAGTTTGGAAGCTTCCTGGGCAGTTGACACCTTGCAGAATGACTGTGCCACTTGGCCAATCTCGCCCAGCGTAGGTAGCCTTCATTAGATTTGACATTCAGCGCAGGTACAGAGTGGAGCAGTTGACATTCAGCGCAGATGCTCAGTGGAGCAGCTGACATGATCCAGAAACTGCTTGTTTTTGAGTGTTTTCAGGTGGAGAACTGATTTTTAGTGCTGTGGTTTGCTGACCTTGTTCCTTCAAGGGTAAGAACAACATGTTTAGGGACTTTGGATCCCTCAGATTATTGACATTTCATGCTCCATGCTGTTAGGCACAAAAATGTCTATAACAGTTGCCCCCTAAAGTATGAGGTCGTTTATCGGGTGAAATGCTTTATCAGGAGGATCCGAAGTTCATTCAATCGCTGAGAGGTGTCCTGCAATAAAATACAATACAATACATTATTCTTTATGCTGCTTTCATGATCTAGCTGAGGCGGGCATTCCCATGCTCAGCTTTATAAATTCATTTTGGTACATATAACAGACGACCGTCTGATGATAGACTGATAATTCTCTGCTGAAATTATCATCCTTTGAGTAGGATGATCATCTGCTGCAATAATGTACATATCAAATGTCTTTATATTTCCTGAATATATATCGCAGCCCGAATGGATGAAACTAGATCCGGGGTCTTCAATCTCGTTCGATCTTCACTCTAAGTACAAGTCGATCCATGTTAGAATTGTGCTGAAGTCGAACATGGAAAGACATCGCTTGATTACCGGTCAATAATGTAAACCGTTAACAAGCGCGAGAGGAATCACCAATAATGACAATGACCCTCAAGGTACTGCAGTACAATTCACGTGGTGTGAATAAAGGACTTGGCGTCGAACACCACGCAAAATCTTCTGGTCGAAGGTCATTGATGTATACCTGTCGCCGGAAGTGAGAAACTTGCCATTGAGGCATGCAAGCTTCAAAGTACTGGGGGGGTGTTCCTAGATCAACTTCTTGGATAATGAGCTGAAGTCGACAAGAAGCGATCCGTCAAAGGAGGGCCTTAATGAATCCCACATCAATGACAAGGAACGAAGCTAGTGATTTTAGTGGAGGTGAAAACAAACTGTGAAATATGATTCAGGGTGGCGATCATGGGTGGATGAAGGATAATGTATGGCAGTGGATGGGACACGGTTGACTCTTTCTGAACACATCTCTTGAACATATAACGACACTGATGTGATGGATCGGTAGCATTACCCCAAATGTGGATAGTTTGGCGAGGACCATGGTGATGAGACCGGTGAATGAAAACAACCCAACCCGATGTGATACGGAGGACAAAGTGTCATGTTCAAGAGCGACTTGCCACCATTAAAGCTTTGAGGTTCTCCCAATTTTTCCCCAGTCATTTCTGACCAGTACCTCTTTATTTTTGTCAAGCTTGAGGAGGATAACATATGCTTGTTCTATAACCTGCCCTTCGGGCAAGCCCATCGCTATGTTTTAACGAGCCTAGCGATAGGGAAACTTGTTCTCGTCTAAAGACAAGTTTGTCGCTATTTAATCATTTTAACGAGTCTAACGACAAGGAAAACTCGGTCCTTTTCATTTTTAGAGAGTCTGAAAAGGTACAGAAAGTTAACTCCAAAATTCCTTTTTCGTCATCTAATCCCTTAAGTCCGAAAAAGTATAAAACAATACAGAAGGGATGAGTTTTCGATAATTTTAACGAGCCGAATAAAACAAGCGCTCGACCTTTTTGTGTAATAATCCCTCAGGTCCAAAAAGATTAAAATCTAGAGGAGGGATAGCTCTTCCGGTCACTTTAACGAGTTGGAAGGCCAAAACTCGGCAAACTTTTCATATTTTACGAGTTAGGAGAAAAGAGCTCAAAGAAGACTCGTCTTTTGAGGAATGAGTGATAAACAGGGATAGCAGCAGATTCCAGGTACAGGTTGGAATTTTCCAATCACGGCAGTGTCACAAGGATGGCTAAGTGAAATCATTCTTCGCAGTTGTTCCTCAAAATGGGTAAACAATCATATGGAGGTGAACGATTGGCCAAATGAGATGGAGGTGGCGGGTGCAAACACGACCAAGGCTTTTATGGCTAATAAATTTACGATCACAATGGTTATTTACCGGTACTGGGTTCATTTTTTAAAGAGCTTGAATGCGCCAAAACACTGCTCAAAAGCTTATGTTTATTTTTTAACGAGCATGAACTATGACGCTAAAACTGCTCGGATCTCGCTTTTCTATTTTTTAACGAGCATAAATTCCGCAGTAAAACTGCTCGATATACCAGTCATAAGATAAGAAATGTCTCTTGTGAGATAGCTATTTTTTATGGAGCTTTATCTCACGAAGCTATGCTCCTCATTTGGCAAATTTTGACCTTTGCCCCACATCTTTGCATGCCCCCAGGTATAAAATACAATTTCAAGGCTGCCCTTACTTATCCTTCAAAACATTTGTTTTGATGGGTGAGGCTTGCCTCTTTCTGGTTACCCAAAGAATGGTTTTATTTGCTGCCGCAAATGAAACTCTTTCTTCGGCAATGTCTATCATTAGGTTACTCAAAGATGGTTACTATTTGTTGCAGCAAAGGAATCTCTTTCTTTGGAGGCTGCCCCTACTTATCCTTTAAAACATTTGTTTTAACGGGTGAGGCTTGCCTTTTACCCAAAGATGGTTACAATTTGCTGCCGCAAAAGAATCTCTTTCTTTGGTAGCCTACTTATTTAGAAAAAGATGAATGACCTTTGTCAAACAAGTAACCTTGACAAAAGAATACTGTTCCAGAACAACCCCTCTTCCTTCTTTCGGATGGGGTACGGACTAGTCATATTCTTTCGCGGAAATTCTACCTTATACCCAGGGTTTCCTCTGCCCAAAGCAGACCAGGATGCATGCCCCCTGGGTTCCAGTCCCATCTTTCCGAATCACTCGCATTCATCGGGAAGGAGGACTGGGGGTGGAGACATTTCTTGGGTGAATAGACCATTGAGGGTTGGTATTTGACTATTTGCGATGCGTGATCCCGGAAATGAAAGCTGGTCTACGAGCTTGACCATTCTTCCTTCGTGGGGAAAACACATTACTCTAAAGAGTGAGGAAACTATAGCTCCCATGCAATATATATAGTCTCGTCCAAGGAGTAGGTTATAATCCAAGGGTCCTTGAACGACCATCACGTTCAAATTAACGGTCTTCCCTTTCAATGTAACAGGCACATTGGGGAGGATCCCTAACGGTCGACTGGTTCCTTTATCAAAGCCCGAGAGATTTCTTATCTCAGGCAAAAGCGCCGGGGAACCCAGTGCTTTCCAAGCAATAGAGGAAAGGATACTCACAGATGCCCCTTCATCAATGATAGTTCCAGCCATCACCATTCTATAAATTTGGACTATGATTCTGAATGGTACACTGGCTGGTAACCGGGGTCTGCCCAGTTGGTTCCAATCAAAGGACACAACCAGGTTGCTTGGTGGTGGGACCGAATACACGGCCGGATACGATCCTGACGATGTTCCTTCCTGCGATAAAGGAATGGGCGCACTGCCCTGATGCTCATCAAAATCTGTGTTGATGAAAAGAATCTGGATGGTGTCATCCTTATTCTCTTCAGTGAGGGTGTCATTTGAAGATGAATCTTCAGTGACGGTGTCATTTGAGGATGAAGCCTCTGAAGGAAGAACCGGGTCAACTGCCGTATCGACCTTTAGACTTTCGTCTGGTCTGGATTTAGTAGGTTCATTTTCAATGACTGACGCTTCAGCTGACCACTTGAGCGGGCCAGCTGTATTTTCAACCAACGAAGGACTTGGCACGAGTTTTTTGTATCCAGGAGGAAGTACTACCGGAGAAACCGGATGATCTTCCAAAACTTTCTTCGCTTCGTCTAAGAAGGGACAACGGTGGATGGCGTGACCGCCTTCACACAGTCTGCAGGGGGATATTGCTCCCCCTCTTTGTCTTGAACCTTCACTTTCGCTGGTTGACGGTAAGCAATCAACATGGCTATCAGAGGTTGATGCTCCCGAATTGTGTAGACGAGGGGACCAGTCCCTTAGTATCCGGGGAATACAGGGACAATCTCTATGGAAATGGTCTCCTCTACATATGACACATGGTGATTTAGGCCCGGTCTGTGCTGTGTGTGGGTTTTTGTCAGATGTCTTTTGCTTGCCCCCAGGCACCTTAGGCTCCTTCTTCTTCTTTTCCTTCTTCTTCTTTTCCTTCTTCTCCATGGGAGCTTGGCTTTTGCCAGCCCCACCTTGTGAAGATGAAGGATTAGAGGAAGAGTTATAAGAAGTGGAAGGCTGGTGGGCAGCTCTAGACTGATCTAACAGTTGACTCGACTACTCAGGAACCATGGTGTTCTGAACTACACTAGTTGAGAATAGCCAAATAGGCAAGCCAATTGTCAGTCCTGGAAGCGACAATGTGGCCATATGGGGCGCACCAACTTCTCCCCAAGAGGAGAAAGGACCAGGATTTCCATCATGTGGAGTTCCTTGGTTGGGGCATTCCATGTTCTCAACTTAAAGATCAACGCGAGAATAGGAGGTGATTATGTTCCGTTTAAAATAAATTTTTATAATGACGCTTAGACACAACTTGCTTTTTCACTTTTTAAGAGTCGAGAAAAAGCTAAAGATGACTCTAGTCTCCTTCGATGTTTTAACGAGCCCGAAGTGAAAAATGCTCGGATGGACTTTTTCAGTTATAGAGTTTGAAAAAGGCCAAAAGAAACTGCTCTGGAGTTCTAGGCAGAGGGTGTGCCAAACTTTTCGCAAAACCACAGAATACGTTTTACGGTACGGGTGGTCGATCTTCGTGAATGCTGTGTTCACTGCATTGCGATCAGTAGGGCGGCCGACATGGTTTCCTATGGATAAAGGCTTTGATCCTATAGGGGTCTCCCAATATATACGCGACGGTACGTGGGAGCACAAGTCCGTATTGATACTTATCGCTTCACCGTGGAGGAATCACCCAACCACTCAACGCTAAGATATCACGTTTAACGACGCCGGAACACGTCTCTAGCTTAGACCTCTAGATGTTTGCATTATGTTTCAATGCGTTGTTATGTAAATTCAATTTATTTTAAGGTTGATCTTGTTTAGCAGTTTGCCTTTATGGATCACCACGAGATGTATAGTAACACTCCTGAATGCAGTCTAAGATGATAAGCAAGCTTTTCAATCTTTCAACTTTGAAAACCTTAACTACTGAGGGAGAAGGAAGATAACACCTTTTCACACAGATCATAGAGCACACACTAATGCATTTTCCTAAATCAACATGCAAACTGTCATAATGTATATGCACAATGCAAGTATTTCTTTTCTCTTTCTTAATGTTGATGAAATGCAAAAAGAAAGCTGTTGTATAACTTTGAATTCAATTTCAAGCGAAAGTAAACAAGTTTGTCCAAAATCGAAAGACACCTTAAGATTTACTTGTTTTGACACTAGAAATATGTAAATTCAAACCATATAACGAAAGCGACAAGCTCAATCAGCTATGAACAGCAAACAAACTAACTCTTAAGATCAAAACGACACTTAATCACAGGTCTAGATCTAAGAGGCCACAGCAAGACTGGTTCACTTTCGTTATGGGAAACTGTAAATGACACAAGAAATACAAAAGAACAAACACAGTTTCTTTATACAACTGAGGCGGAATAATGACAAAGGAAGTTGGTTTCAGATAGGCCCACTGACTGGCAACAAACAGCAAAAACAATAGTGAAAACAAGGCAAGACACAGCAGGAAACCCCAGTAGCTCAAGCCAAGACTGGTCCAGCGCAGGTGTAACACTGCCTGTTTGACCTTCAGCGCAGGTAGCCCCTTCGGGAACTGCGCTGAAATGCAGACAGCCTTTGTACAGCCTGCACTGAAGAACGAGACTTGCGTCCGTCTTGGTTTCCGGGTCACAGATTGCTCAAAAATTCACAGTTTTTGCTCAAATCAGAAGCTATCAGTCAAGGACACACTAAGGGATGTAAAGGAGGATGAAAAGCTATCACTAAGAGCTTATTAGAGTCCTTGTGGATCAGCTCTTCAAATCATAAACCTGCCCAGAAACTGAGCTAGAGTAGCTGCCCTCTACTTTGTATTTGATAGATTCAAACACAGTTCGATTCGGTACTCCCTTTGTTTATGAAATGAATAGCAAGAAACACAAACAACCAACAAGATACGATCCCCAGTGGAGTCGCCAATTTGTTGTTGGGAAAAGTATCTAATGCAGAATGCCCCTATCCCACTCTGAAGGTGATAGTACTTCAGCAACAACTGAATGCAAAGCTATTCAAAGTTTCTTCTTTATGAGATGAGAGAGGGAAGAAAAGGATGATCTACTAACCATTATCTTGCGCTAATAGTCGATCCAGTCTTCACTCCTTGCTGCTTGCTCCTAGCTCCTTGCTCTTTCACCGACCCAGCTGCACATAGATCCTGTAAAAGCACAAGAAAAGGAAACTACAAGAAGCATGCATCCATAATCGATTTAAGGATTAGCATAAACCAAATATACAAGCATCAATTCATCATCAAGACACATGCATATAGAAGAACCTCAAATACTTTATTGATAAGAGAAGTAAAGTTCTGAGAGAGTTACAACCATAATAGGCCCAATCCAGCAACACCTCCCAGCTGAAAGAAATCTCCTCTTCACCTCCTTCAAGCAAAACACCCAATAGCTCTATACTCAAACCAACAGCACTTCCTTACTTGCACAAAATTCCAGCCTCCCTAGACCTCATGAGAGAGCTCTATATATAGGGTTTTGGAGAAAGGATGAGTCATCTTGAGACTGGCATGAAGCTGACTAGTGTCCTCTCCCACTTTAGTTAATCTTCAGTTCTTGAGTCCACTTGGAGATTCTTGCTTCCACTTGGAGATCAAGACCCTCTTACTCATCACAAGGCGAATTCCATGACCCAAGTGTCAGTTTGGAAGCTTCCTGGGCAGTTGACACCTTGCAGAATGACTGTGCCACTTGGCCAATCTCGCCCAGCGCAGGTAGCCTTCATTAGATTTGACATTCAGTGCAGGTACAGAGTGGAGCAGTTGACATTCAGCGCAGATGCTCAGTGGAGCAGCTGACATGATCCAGAAACTGCTTGTTTTTTAGTGTTTTCAGGTGGAGAATTGATTTTTAGTGCTGTGGTTTGCTGACCTTGTTCCTTTAAGGGTAAGAACAACATGTTTAGGGACTTTGGATCCCTCAGATTATTGACATTTCATGCTCCATGCTGTTAGGCACAAAAATGTCTATAACATGTAGGACCAATTTTACCATAGTAAAATTGCTTTCACTATAAGAAATTACTTAATAAGCCACATTTGTTAAGTTATTTCTGGTTAAACCCGTGAAGAATAATTAAATAAATCATTATTTATTTAATTATCTTCTAGGAATAATTAATTAAACCATTGTTTAACTAATATTCCTTGTCATATTTGACCCAGTCATGAGAAATAAATAGATAAATCATTATTTTTCTTATTTTTCTCTAGGAATAATTAATTAATCATTATTTAGTTATTATTCCTTGTCAAGTTTGACTAAATCCCCTAGGAATACTTAAATAAATCATTATTTGTTTATTATTCCTTAACCACATTCCTTGAGATGATAAATAAATCATTTATTTATTTATTATTTATAAATAAAAGTATTTAACTAATATAAATACTTTTTCCCTCCAACCAAATATAATAAAATACTCGAAATGGTTAATTCTAGAATTTGGTTAATAATATTTTATTATTTTCCTTTATTCGAAAATAACATTATATTTTGATATAAATAGAAGGGTTTTACATCCATTCTTCACTTTGGATCATTTTCATTGTTGCACTCACTGTTGTAACTTTGATTATAATCATTGTCGCTTACCATTTGTTTTTTCCATTTGAGTTCCCATTGAGCTCAAACATTTTTTGTTGGGTTTACACATTGTAGAGAAGAGAGACTCTACAGAGCTGAAGACATTGAGGATAGCCAAGAACCCATCCCATAGAGGGGGATTGGTAACATCATTTGTTCCCTTCACAGGTGTCATATAATAAAATCTATTCTTTATATCTAGTTTCCATTGAGTTATTGGAGTTATTTGTGCTTAATTCATTATTTCATCTTGTTGTTTTACTATTTTTGTGGTAGATCAGGACTTTGGCAGGTTTTGTTTCTATCATTTGTTGCAGATCCGCACTATTTTACAACCATTTTTAGTGTTAAGGCTATTTTTCATCCACAGTCTAAAGTGGTTTCTTTTCGTACACCTTTGAGAATAACTTAACAAAACAGCTGGCGACTCCACTGGTGATTTAGTTATGCATTTGTCGTCCAACAAATGTCGACTCCACTATGTTTTTAATTCTGATTTAGAAACTTGGGTGACCTTCATTTTTCATCTTAGGGTTTTTCTTTTTTTAGCCTCTTAATGTTGTTTACTAGCATTCTAACCCTAGATCAGTTAAATTTCTAACTTCCGAAAATTTCATGGTTATTTATGCAGGTCACAAGAACTAGTTGCACCGGAGATGGAAAATTTTTCCGTGACTTACCGCCCGAGAACTTAGGAGAATAAATCACACTTTTCAAACCCAAACCTATGATTTGGAGGTCCAGAGCGCACTTTCTAGCCCAAAAAGTGCGATCTCCCCTAATAAAGGTCAATACCTACAATTTTAGGGTTTCCAAGAATTTTTCTAATCATTTTCTGGGTTTTTCTGGGAGCACTCTACTAGGTTGGTTGACCACTACCTTAACCCTCTTAGGCCTTGATCTACTATGTTTTTCTCTTCAAAGTGGAATTTAGCCCCATAGGGTTTCTAGTACACTTCCACCTTTGTAGGAGTTCCAGCTAAGTAAGAAGTCTGAGTTTTTTACAGACCTTTCAGCCATACATTTCAAATATGTACCTTTCCTTTTCAGATCTTTAAAGTTAGGTTGTGTCCACCCAAAGTTCCCTCCTGAATGTTGTTTGGTCATTTTCCTTAGGGTGCCACTGCTTTCCTTAGGTTCCACACCCATTGCCCTATCTTTTGCAGCGATTTTCCTCACTGGTTTTTTGTTGTTGTTGCACCACTTTCCAACAGCATAGTGTCATTTGATCCCAGTCACACTGACACTTAGATCTCTTGGCCATTTTAGTGTGTTTTTAGTTGATTTCGCCACCAACCAACACAGTGTTTGCAAACCCAGTTTGGGTGGGGTTTAGATAGTTGATTTGTTGTTTATTTTCTGTTTTTAATTTTAGTTTATTTACAGTATTTCAGCAATATTTTTCTTTTTATTTTTCCACACATGATCAGGGCTTAATTAATAAACACACGTATATGCACACACAAGCACACCTTAAGTGAAGGGCGCTTGGTTAACACCGCCACGCCAAGACTTCACTTAATAAATTTATCTCCCCAATAGAGATAGAGACATTTTGTTTATCTTCCTTCACCATTTCCATGTCACTTATGTCTTATAACCATTGCACCACCAAGGCATTTGTCACAGAGTCTTTTAGGTCATCATCCTCAGTTTCCACTTGGACGTATTACTCCTCCATGCAGGATTCGAGTTATTCATCCCCCGAGTCCCAATACCAACTCTTCTTCTGGTTCATTTGATTCCTAATTCGGTTTTGAGCGTCCTTCACCACATATTTTCACCATGTCAGCACCCACTACAGGTGTAGGAAACCAACTTGGTGGTGGCTCCAGTTTTATCCTCGTAGTCACATCTAGCAGAACCATTACAGGAACTATTCCAGCAGCCCCTTTGCTACTTTTCATGGCTGGGTTAAGTCTCCTGAATTTTAGCCAGTTGATTAACGACCCCATACAACATGATGCTATTTGTGTAGCTATGCTGACTAAGCTTCCCTCCAATATTCCCAAGTTTGAGGGTAATCCTGGGGAGGACCCCACTAATCACGTACATTGACTAGCCTTCCACTTCTCATTCCACTTTTGTGATGCTTGCTAAAGTATTCCTTTCATATTTTCAGTTACCTCTCCATTACGACACCAGTACAAGCTTTTGACCACATTTTGTCAGTCCTTTGCCACCCATCTTTCCGACCATGTCCATGAATGGTGTAGAAGGAGGAGCATGTGTCATGCTCCTCCCTTCAAAGACAGTGTATACCTCAATTGGTTTCTTAGGACTCTTTTAGCGCCCATAGCCAAAGATTTTGCATCTCACTTTCCTCAGACAGAGGAAGAAGCTCTCTAGACCACTCTGAGATATGACTTGATTTATGCTCAATCCAGTTATGTCTATACCGTTATATTAGACCTCCCTCCTCCTGTTGGTGCCAATGCACTAGGGTCATCTCAAGTTGCTGACGATATAATTGGAGCTATTTAACATCCTTCGACATATACTCAGCAGATTTATGACTATCTGCAGGGGGAGCACCAGTTCCTTCAACACTTATCCCCGTCCTTCCAACAACATGTATTTCAGGACAAAGCACATCTTATGCATTCACCCAACCACATCAATAGATGTCAAGGCTAGCTAGTGCTCAACCCATCTACTAGACCGTTTCCCATTCACCATATTACACCTATTCACCATCGAGCACTCTAGTCCCTCAGGCATTAGCGTTGCAGCCTCCCATGCATCCTATGCCCCAGCAACCACTACCCCCTAAGGGTCAAGTGTATGAATAGCAGAGTGCAACCAATCCCCAAAATTTGAAGCAAAAGAATAAGGGGAAGGGTAACAAGAGTAACCAGGGTAATCAACCTGGTCAACCCCAGGGGAACCAGCATAACACTAAAAACCAGCAACAAGGCAACCAGCGCAAGCAGAACAAGGTTGTTCGTATGAACAAGCCTTGTGCATGTTGTGGTGTATATGGCCATTATACTCATGAGTGTCCCCATCCACCATCACTTTGCATGCTTGGGACAGTCACCCCTCCCAGCCTCTCGGCATGTATCGCAATTGTCCAATGACTCTTGCGGGCAAGATTGTTTTTGTATACATTGAGGTTATCAATGCCCCTCTAGATTACAATACTTTATTGGGTCATAGTTACACTTATGCCATGTCAGTTGTCGCACAACAATTCTTTGCAAGATGTGGTTCCCCCATGAAGGGAAGATAGCCATTATCAATCAGTTGACGTACTACAAGCTGTCATCCTTGACCTCCCTTGAGTTAAACAATGCAAAAGAATTTATTTTATTTTAAATTCACAACATTCTGATATTGTAGGCACAACCTGAAAAAACTGAGTTGCTTTTCATATCACTGTAATTGTATTTGTAAAATAAATTTGTTCTGCCTAAAACGTTTACAAAAGGGAATACACGTAGATCTCAGGTGAAGTAATAGGACACCAGATACCAGTAAAGAGAGTAATCTAGTTATTAAACACAGTGAGGTTGGTGATTGTGATTGGAGTTTTTAAATGCAACTCTAGAATCAAGCTTAATGTGGTACCCATACTGAAGAACTTGTTGCCAAAAAAATTGATTTATCCAGATAAGTTTCCCAAGAGCACTGATGTTGTAAAAACAAAATTTACATTGAATAGATCACAAGTTTAATATTATAATTGCAAAATTGTACTCAACACTTACCAGCATTTCATTATTTCTTGTTGTCTGACTACCGCAAAACCTCCATTCATGTCAACTAGACTCGTTGGAAAGGTAGAGGAGGAAAGACACAAAATTTAACACACACAATAACACGAACTGCGGCTCTTGTATTTATCACACAAAAATTGATGATTACAATGAACAAGGTGAAGGGTATTTAAACTTTTTCTATTAGAGACTCGCCCAAAATAACTTAACATGCTCACACACACTAAATTTGTAATTCTCTAAATATAGACTAAACTTGCACTCGAAATCTAGACTGCACTTAACTTAAGTTATCTCTTCATGCATCACTCGACTTAGATCTTGCTAGATCTTCATGTGAGAGTAATTACTATTTCCAACGCTCCCCCTTAATTACAACCATATGAATCAACATAACTCAGCTATGTCTGTTAGGCTTACAATACAAATTGACTGAATCATCACTCAAACATGCCTGCTGGTCTAAGTCTCAACTAGACTTAAAATGACTCAAAACTTTTACAATTTTTCATTTTCTTTCTTATTTCTTCTAGATTCTATATCCTCGAAATTTCTTCATTCTATGTTGCACTTTCTTGTTGTAGGCTCCATATTTCTTTACTTGTTGTTGCTGCAATGTTTCTTTGACTTGTCTCGATTTTTTGTTGAAAAAAATCTAAACTTGTCTTCTACAACTTCCTCTTCAAAGATTCATTCAACTACAGACTGCTGCCACAAGTCTTCATCTTCAAACTGTGTTCTTTGCTTTACTTCTTGTGCTTCATATTCCTGACTTTCTTTTTGCTGTATTTATTGATAGAAAAATCTGATTTCTTCTTGACTCCGTTACTTAAAAATGGTTTTAATGCATTCTTCCTTGTTTTCATAAACTTCCATGTCCTTCTTTTCACTTTCATCATCAAGTAATGTTGCTTTTTTCCTATATTTTGCACACTCAATATCATCATTAGGCTTACATGTAAAATCATAATCATGCTCATTTTTCTCGCTTACCACTTCATTTAATTCTTTTCTTCCAATTGCTACTTTAATACTTTCATCAATTTGTTCCATTGGATTTTGAATCCATTCTTCAATGAGCTTCAAATCTACATCAAACTTATTAGCAACTTTGATTTCAACTTCTGCTCCCATGCTATTTTGAACACCTGCATATTCAAAAACAATGTTAAAAGCATCTTCATTATGCTCTACAGTGAGAGCTTCCTGCTCTACCTCTTCCTTCTCTACCTTCTTTTCCATTGCATTAAGACTACCACTATTATGTCTGTTATAGTGTTTTCTCCTCAAATATGTACGAAAATGAAACACTTAAGGTTGTGGATGACAAATAGTCTAAACAATATAAATGGCCTCTAAACATTGTATATCTGCAGTAACTGATAGAAACAAAACCTGCCAAAGTCCTCGTCTATGCCACAATCATAGTTAAACAACAAAATGAAATAGTAATAATAACTCCAATAATCCAATGGAAACCAGATATACAAAGAATAGATTTTATTATAACACCTGTGAAGGGAACAAATAAATGTTACCAGTCCCCCTCTATGGGATGGGTTCTTGGCTATCCTCAAACGTCTTCAGCTTGTGTAGAGTCTCTCTCCTATATAATGTGTAAACCCAATAAATAAAATGTTTGAGCTCAATGGGAACTCAAATGGAAGAAAAATGGTGTGCAACAGTGATAATAATCAGAGTTACAACAATGAGTTTAACAATGAAAATAATCAAAAGTGAATAATGAATGGAAAACCCTTCTATTTATAAAAAAGATTGAATTATACTCGAACAATGAGAAATAATAAAATATTATTAACCCCATTCTTGGAATAGCCACTTGGAATATTTTATTATATATGGTTAGGAGGGAAAAAGTATTTAAAATTTTATTTAGAAATAACAAATAAATAAATGATTTATTTATCATCTCAAGAAATATGGTTAAGGAATAATAAAAAAATAATGATTTATTTAATTATTCCTAAGGATTTAGTCAAACTTTACAATGAATAATAATTAATTAGTGATTAATTAATTATTCCTAGAGAAAAATAAGATAATTAATGATTTATCTATTATGTTTCATAATTGGGTCAAGTATGACAAGGAATATTAATTGATCAATTGTTTAATTAATTATTCCTAGAAGAAAATTAGATAAATAGTGATTTATTTAATTATTCTTAATGGGTTTAATTATAAATTACTTAACAAATGTGGTTTATTAAGTAATTTCTCACAATGAAAGCAATTTTACTATAGTAAAATTGGCCTTACATGGTGTACTGCGATCCATCTAGTAAAGTAGGCTAGATGATCAATTTTGGGTGATAACAATGTCATTAGTGGATATTCTCATTAAAAACTCTTCAATCACTTTATCCTATTGTTGTTCATAAGCTGTTGCTAGATCATATACTCGTTCATGAATAGTTCTAGATGCTTCATATCTTGCTTCTACAATGGCAGCTTCAACCTTCAATTCTTCATCAAACATGGCACTTATCATATTACCATAATTAATCCATGTTTCAAGAAAGAAACCATGCATATCATCAACATAATGTTCACCCACCCTATGGTGGGTTATCTGATCCGAATTGGATCCATAAAGACCGTCAAGGAACCATGACTATATCAGGTCGGGACAAACATCAAAGAATTCCAAAACAACGATCAAAAACAACCCTGAACCAGTGGTAATGGCAGCCAGCGCGGAACGACAAGGACCTCGGTTAAAGCGCGCTGACCGAGGCCCATGGAGACTGCATAGGAGGCCAAATTAGCCCCTGGGAGGCCCAGATCGGGAAAAGGAGGTGGATTTTGATGCACGATTAGTGCTTAGCACATTGTTGGGCGAAAAAGGCCAAAATGGGGAAGCCCCAAGTGTATGGTCGCGTGGGGAGCCGGAGAACTACGGGCAAAAGGCGAAAAGTGCTAAAGGACAAGGAAGGACACGCGCTCTGGAAACCAACGGTATTAATCGGGGTGCCCTCAAACAGTAAGTGTTTTTGGATGAAAGCGGAGCAATCCCACTCAACGATCGATGTCTGTCAAGCGGAAGAGAGAGAAAACCGCCATTGATCGTGCACTAAAGGTCGAGCAAGTCAACCATGCGAAACATGCATATGGTGTCAGATCTGGAGGCTCCAGATTAGACGGCTAAGATCGCGCTCGATGGGGGAAGCAGAATCGACGAGGGATTAAGTTATAGTTGTGAAGGTTTTGAGGTTCATTTGACCGCCACGGTGGAGGAAGACTTCATCCACGATGTAGCTGAAGAATCGAACTGATGAAGCAGGCTGGCGTAGTTACAGGAGGACATGTGACCACTCCCTAAGAGTTGATGATGATGCCAAACAAGGAACTCCAAGCGCAGCTACTGAAGGTGATTCGACGGAGGCGGAAGAGGAACAGAACAAGCATGGGAATGAATGGCCTAAAAGCCATGAACAGAGACATAAAACACAAGAGAGGATCCCGAGAGGAGGACAAAATAGAGAGGAAAAGATAGTGAAGCAAAGGTAGAACGGAAGACAGAGGGTCGAGCTGACCAAAGGCAGCATCGAAGACCAGAGAGCTTGAGAGATTCAAGCCATCCCAGAGAGGATTTGTTTGGACTGAGCACCACATTGGGCTCTTTCCATTGTAGACCAGAAGGTCACAGAGCTAGTAGGAAAACGATTCTGTGCACTCCAGTGGCTTGGGTTATCCAAGAACCACCCTGCAAAGAAAATCCGTTTCAGGTGACTCATATTGAGATCTTGCATTGTAACTCTCTACTTAAGACAAAATAAAATAAGGCCACCACTAAAAGCTGGACCGGAGATGTAGCCCTGGAGGATAAGGTGAACTCATTAATTTCTTGTGTTCTTCCATTTGCTTACTATGTTTCTCTGTTGTCTTTCCATAATTTAACTGTTTGTGTATTGGCAATCTGATTGATCCATTGCTTAAATAACATAGACACACACCAACACATGAATCTGTAATACCTTTAATCTATAAATCTTTAACTGATGACACTCATAGGGTGATTATCAGATCAAGTGGTATCGGAACTCTAGGCTGTAAGGTTAGACAAGCTTGTGTTGGTTTAGCTGTGAATGCTCACTAGATCAAAGCTCAAATTAGGAGGAGAGTTGATGGAAACTAATCCTGAGATTGGGAGAGTCTATCCTCGGAAGACAATGTCAGAGGAAGGTTCTGTGGGGCCAGACCCTCAATTTATAGAAAGTTTCCTAGCTATAAAGTCTATGGTAGAAGAAATGTATAGGGACTTTAGAAAGCATAAGGTCGAAGATTCATCAGGTTCTAAACAAGATAAATAAGAAGATGAGTCTCACTTCCATGACCACTCCAAAGGAAAAGTGAAAGAGGAAAGCTTTCTCACACCTCCTAATAACCCTATGCATAATAAGAAAGCATCTTTGATTAAGATAGATGTTAAATTTTATTTGCCTATATATGATGGAGAGCTAAATGCTGAAAAGTTGGACAATTGGATTAGACAAATTGATGTGTATTGCAAGGTACAGAAAATAGACTCAGACAAGAGTAATATTCAGCTGACAAGCCTCCGCCTAGGAGGCACTACCTTGGTTTGGTGGGAAGGCAGGACCCAAGCTGATATGAAGAGACATGGTAAGACTATCTCTGTCTGGAGTGAGTTTGTTGTTGCAATCAAAAAGCAGTTATATCCATTGGCCTACATGCAACAAGCCATGATGAGTTGGAAAACTGTTCGACGGTTGAAAGGGTAAAGTGTGCAAGGGTATACTCAAGAATTTAGAAAGAGAGCATTGATGTTGGGTATCTCATTAGACTCACCAGAGACTCTTTTGAAGTACATTGGTGGTCTACACGGCTACATGAGGCATACCATCCTCATGTTTAATCCCACTAGTATAGATGAGGTATCTGTACAAGCTACTCATCTAGAAGCTAGAGGAAAGAATAGAAATCCAGAAGTTGGGGGACCATCCCAACCCACTGTAAGCAAGAGCAAGGAGAAAAGAAAACAGAAGTGGAAAGCAAGGAAGGCTAACACTACACAGAAAATCAAAGCTTCATGCACTTACTGTAAAAAGGATGGGCATGATATGAACATTGTTGGATTCTGCATCCAGAGCTGAGGCCTAAGAAGTTTGAGGGAAAGAAGAAGAAGACTTATGTAGCTATTCAAAAATATTTTGGGTCAGACTCGGGAGATGAAACAACTATTGCAGCCACAGGTATAAAAGGTAAGAATTCTGAAGCATCTACTAGTAATTCTGCTCAATCTGTTATTGATGAAGAAAATAAGAGAAAAAGACATGAGCTTTTCCATATTCGATTTGTTTCCAAAAATCAAAAAGTGATACTTTGTTTGATAGTGGCTCACAAGTAAATCTAATTTCTAAAGAAATTGTAAAGAAATTGGGATTAGAAACTACACCTCATAACAAACCATACCCATTAGGATGGTTGAATGATAAAGCCTAACTACAAGTGACTAGATAGTGCAAACTCAAGTTTTCTTTTGGGTCAGCATTTGTAGATGAGGTTGAGTTAGACATAATTCCTTTGGATATATGTGGAATTGTTTTAGGAAGTCCTTACTTGTATGATAGAAAGGCTATTTTTTATAGAGCTAAGAACAAGTATCTACTTGTTAAGGCCTGGAGAAGGATGGAGTACGGACGAACTAGGGTTTGCAAGGGCTATGGTTAGGTCTTCCTGGAACCTGCAGACCGTGCATGAACCACCTTCCCGTCTCCGTTCCGCTCTCCGCTGTGACTGTTTACCCTAACCGCTCCGCCGTTTCACCTGCTGGTAACTTCATGGTGTTCTGAGCCCGCATCACGACTAACGGCGTAACTGCGACGGAACATCCTCTACTGCTCGGGACGGCCTCACAACTGTCGTTTTCCCCCAGCTACTTTCCGTTTCGAGGTGTCTGCAGATCCTAGGTGCAGCTGGCAATGGATGACATTGAAGCCGTCGATTACTCTGCGGACCCATTGGAAGGGGTCTCCATTTGGCGCACCCCCCTTGACGCATCTGGAGGTATGTACAGCTCGGATTATTCTGCTCCATTTCCGCCGTTTCCGTTCTCTGAACCGCATTCAGTTCCTCCTGTTATTCTCCCGGACGAACCGCCTTCCTGGCCCGCTCTTACCACTCCCCCGCACTCTCCGGCTAAACTAGGGTTTGTTTCGAGCGGTATCATCCCTAACCCTGGTTCTTTTCCCCTGGTTTCGAACTCTATCCCCCTTCATTACCACAACCCTTCCCTCCCGGGACCTTCCATTGGCATCCCTGTCTCTTTCGAGATCTCGCCTGGCAGTTTTACCGTTGTTCCTCCTCTCACTGGAGCACCATCGTCTTCTGACCCTCTTGGTCACCCCCTTCCGACTGGGCACCCGTATTTACAGTCGGAGAACCCGACTCTGCCTACTCATCCCCTTCGTCATCCCCCCCCCAGGGGCCCTAAGCGGAAATATAAGTGTTTTAAGTCCAGGGAGGAGGACGTATTTCTCCGGTTAGAAGAAGACATTCGTTGGGGTGAGACCATGGATTTTGCGGACCGTGTCTTGGTCGGTCGCATCCGTGGCCGTAGTTACTCGGCTGCACGATTGAAGCAGTGGGCAGCGGATGTTTGGGGTCACCATCTGGTTGATATCCCATTTGTGCAGACCTTCGTGCGGGGATGGTTCGCACTCTGATTCGCGCGTGCAGACCATACTAACTGGGTACTCTCATCATACTGGCATTTTGACCATGCACCGGTGCTCCTGAAAAGATGGACTCCTCTCTTCGACCCTGAGACGGAGCAAATTGGCATTGGACCAGTATGGATTCGGCTACCTGGTCTACCACTCCAGTACTGGTCAGAGGACATCTTTAAGAGGATTGGGAATGCTATCGGTGTTTATATGGGATATGATAAATCCTATCTGCAGACTGGAATGATGGCATACGCCAGGATTCTCATTAATCTGGACACGAGAGGGGGCCTTCTGGAACACATTACGATCCAATGGAGGGATACTGAACGCAGGCAGATCATCGACTATGAAGGAGTCCCTTATAGATGTCGCCGATGCCACAAGGTGGGCCACCTATACAGAGACTGCCCACTTCTCCAGAAATCTGGTACATTCGGCTCTGAAGATGCAGCTCCTCAGCCGCGGGACACCCAACCTGAGAACCAGCCTGATCAGAACACTGAGGCACCGGTACCCCCTCCGATCGTGGAAGAACCTGAGAAAGCTGGAACTGATGGAGATGCTGGGGTACCCTCTGATCCGCAGCCGATCCCGTCTGATCTGCAGACGACCATTGGACATGAGGATCTGACGTTTTCGGGTAAGTCACCTTACTTTTCTCTGTCCAATCCTACTTCATGTATGACTTTGGGCATATCTTCTCATTTATCTGCACCTGCATCCGGCATTTCATTATATCCTTCTTCTCCACATGCGCCCCATCCCATACATAATCACTCGCATTCCTCTCTCTCTTGCACCATTCCACAGCCCTCACCGGTGGCTCCTCCATCCAGAATCTCTTCGTCGCTGGCCTCCCCCTCTCGTATCACATCCCCATCTCCGCCCCGCTACTCCCTCCGGCCCCGCTCTTAAGACCGAGGACCTGATGCTGTTGGATTTGATCTCAGTCAAACTCCATTTCATAAGGCCTCCAGGGGCAGACCCTCCCGTATATCCAAGGCTAGACACACTGCTGACTCTGAGGTCGCCCTGGGGCGACAGCAAACCATCATTCGGGCCCTTAGAGCAAGGAACGGCCCTGTTCCCATTCCCTAATGAAAATTTTGTCTTTCAACTGCCGGGGGTTTGCTAGTTCAACCAAAAAACTAGCCCTCAGGAGACTTCTCCTTACAGCACAGATGGACTTCGTTTTCCTTCAAGAGACTCTATGTCATGCTGACCCCCTCATTCGAACTCTCTCTGGCTGGCTTCCTTCCTGGACCTTCCATGCTTTGGATGCGTCTGGGAGATCAGGGGGTTTGGCAATTGGGGTCAATAATAAAGTTATGGAGATCAAGAACACTTTTGGAGGGAGAGGGTTTATTGGAATGGACATCTGCACTCATACAGCTGTTAATGACATCAGGATAATCAATGTATACGGTCCCTGTTCTGACCGAGCTAATTATTGGAGTAACCTTCTTACTTCGGAGCTGTTTCAGGCAGACAACATTATACTTGGAGGGGATCTTAACTTCTCTATTGGTTATAGTGAATCATGGGGACACTCTGCTCAAATCGACTCTCTTTCCGATACTATTTCCAGCTTACTGGAGGACCATCACTGGGTTGACATACCGTCTGCCAAGCTCCAATTCACATGGACCAATAACAGGAGTGGTGATCAGAGCCTTGCTAGGCGGCTAGATAGATTCCTCATTAAGGAAGCCCTAGTCAATGTACTTCCTAGAGTCCGGCAATGGGTTGGCACAGGGGGCATATCTGATCACCGTCCTATCTTCTTAGAAGCTGAAGATATTGCCCACAAGATTAAGAGCCCCTATAAGTTCAATGCAGCTTGGCTACAAGATCCCTCATTTATACAACTGGTGCATAACTTTTGGCGAACCAATGCTATCAGAGATGATGAGGATATCTCAGAGGGATTCGTGAGGAAACTCAAGGAACTTAAGCAACTCACCAAGAATTGGGCTCACCACAAGCGAATTCAGGATAATTTAATTCTCAGGGAAGCTGAAAAGGTCATTGCTGAATTTGAGGAATCCTCTGATGGGACTTACCCCTCAGCGGCTTGTAAGGAGAATTACATTGCCCTGATTGCTAAGCGCTCTCAAATTCTGAAAGAAAGAGAAGAAGGATGGAGACTCAGAAGCAGAGCTATATGGCTCACTGAAGGAGATGCAAACACTAAATTTTATCATAAGTTTGCAAATGGGCGTAAAGTAATCAATACTATCTGGGAACTAAGGAATGCTCAAGGGGACTCTGTCACTTCACAACGGAACCTGACCAGATTAGCCACCGAACATTTCAGAGGCATCTATAGAGCACCTGCACAGGCAAATATCATGGAAATTATGAGAGTGGCCGAACTTTTTCCCAGATACATCGAGCAGGAAGATGCAGATGAACTGCAGAAGGAAGTGACGATGGCAGAATTAGAAGCTACATTGAAATGGTTCAAGAAAGACAAGAGTCCTGGACCTGACGGATGGACCATAGAATTCTATCTTGCATTCTTTGATCTCATGGGCCAAGACCTCCTGAATGTAGTTGAAGATAGCAGAAAACGAGGTCGCATTTCCTCTGCCATTAAATCTACCTTCATAGCTCTTATTCCCAAGTCAAACGCCCCTTGCACTTTCGATGACTTCCGGCCTATATCACTCTGCAATTGCCTTTACAAGATCATTGCTAAAACCATTGCCAACCGGCTCAAGCCTATACTTTCTCAGCACATCTCTGCAGAACAGTTTGCATTCCTTCACCATCGCCAGATCCATGAGGCCATAGCTTCCGCTCAAGAACTGCTGCATACCATGCATATCAAAAAACAGAAAGGTATGATCCTTAAGGTTGATCTTTCCAAAGCATTTGATCGTACCAATTGGCTTTATCTGAGGCTGCTTCTTACTCATCTGGGCTTCCCCTATGAGTTCATCAAATGGACCATGAGCTGCATCACAGATGTCTCTTACAGTGTACTTCTGAATGGGGAAGCCTCCTCCTTCTTTACTTCTGAGAGAGGACTTAGACAGGGTTGCCCTCTCTCCCCCCTGTTGTTTTTACTCATCATGGAAGGGCTGAGTAGAATACTTTCTTCTGCTCGTGATAGACAAATACTTACTGGAATCAAGATTACAGATCATCTCATCCTCACACACCTTCTTTTTGTTGACGATATCCTTATCTTTCTTAATGGAGGCATTGGAGACTCTACCACCCTCCATAACTCATTTCATCTTTTTCAACTTGCTACTGGAATGATGATCAATGTACAGAAATCCTCCATCACCTCATATGGATGCTCTGTCAATGAAATTGCTTTTGCAAATCAGCGATTTCCTTATAATAACCTGACTCTGGCAGATGGTATTAAATATCTTGGCTTCCGATTGAAGCCTAATGGTTACAGGATCGCTGACTGGTTGTGGCTGATTGCCAAAGTGGAAAAGAGATTACAAGTTTGGTATCACCGTTATCTTTCCCGTGCAGGCAGGCTCATTCTTATCAAGGCAGTGATTGAGGCCACTCCAGTTTACTGGATGGCCCTGACTTGGATACCGAAGGGTATTCTCAACAGATTACAGCATATTTGTAGCAGGTTTCTTTGGAAGGGTCACCAGCCGGGAAGGATATTTGCATGGGTGAAATGGGACACTATTGCAAGACCTAAGCACTGGGGGGGATGGGGAATCAAGCGACTTGACCTCTTCTCTAGAGCTCTGGCTGCCAAACTTGGTTGGCAGCTACTCACCTCAGAAAGTCTATGGACCAAAGTTGCAAGCGCAAAATACATATGGCCTATGAATGTGATGGACTGGATATGTAGTGAACGAAGAGTGCATCATAACATATCTTCCATCTGGAAAGCTGTCATTGGTACCCTACCTTTACTCCGAGATAGTTTAACTTGGCGCATCAAGGCTGGAAATGCTGTTCGTATTGGCCTGGATCCCTGGGTTGGATGTGGAAATACTCACAGACTCTCTGCAGGCATCATCCAACACCTTAATGACAGGGGCATAACTCACATCATGCACATTGGTGATCAGGCCAACTCATCATTTCTTCATCAAGCTTGGACCAGTGCACAAGCACTTGACATTCCGGCGCAATGGCACGATGAATGGACTGTATTTACGGATGCACTATCTCAAGCCCATATCAGACTTACAGATGGCCCCGACGAAATCATTTGGGCTTTTTCTAAACATGGATATTATACCCCGAAACTCGGCTATTTAAAGCTCATGGAGACTCACTTACCTCCCATCATTCAGCCAACTTGGAGGTCATTATGGAAGCTCAAGTCTGCCCCGCGTACTAGACTGCTCTTGTGGAATATCATCTTCGACAAAGTACCCACAGGCACCAATTTGATGAAGCGCTCCTTCCACGGACCATTCCGGTGCCACCTCTGCCACCAGGACGAAGAAAGCACATTACATCTATTTCTGACCTGCAGGATTACTGTTCGCTTCTGGAATGACCTCATCTCTCATTTCTCGCATCTGAAACATTGGCATGGAAGCAGTATCATGGAAGCATGGGAAAACTGGAATACCGAACATTCGGGGAAAGCTATTAATTTACCGCCTCTTGCTTGCTGGGCTATCTGGATTGCCCGAAACCAGGCCATATTCAACCTGAAGGTCCCTCACTGGCAATCTATCCTTCTTCATACCACTGCAGAGTATAACTTAATCCCGAATGAAGAACATACTGGTCCTATCCGCATATTGAGACAACTGGACATTGACAAATCAAAACCTTGGGTTTTTTTGATGGTTCAGCTCAGGAGGTGGGGTGTGGGGGAGGAGCTATTCTTCACCTTAATGAATCACACAGCTATAAGATACAAATCAATCTTGGCAGAGGAACCAATAACTTCTCTGAACTATGCACTGCAAAACACCTCATTCATTTTGCCATTCTTAAAAACTGTAGACATCTCCAGTTATTTGGTGATTCCAAAATTGTATGCAATTGGCTGTCTGGTGCATCACATTGTCATGCATTTACATTAAGGCACATTCTTGATGAGGCAAAGAGGCTGATAACTTCTTTTGACTCATTTACTTGTCTTCATATCTACAGGGAACAAAACACTGATGCTGACCATCTTTCCAAAGAGGCAGCGCACAGGCAAGGAGACAATTGGCTGATTCAGGAGGTGAGAGAAGGGTCTTTCTACCAGTATTACCATAGGCCCTTTGATGACCAGATGGAAATCGGGCGCTAAGGCCCATTTACAGTTTCATAATTTTGTAATTTTGCTGTAAATATTTATAGATCTATATGGCTCTCTGCGAAGAGCATCAGACACAAATTTTGTTATACTTTACAGTATCTTTTTTGGACAGCTCCCTGCGTGGAGAATGATGTTTATTTTTGATTAAACAGTTTACAGACAGAACTCGATAGGCACTGCTACCTCTTCTTGAATGCTTCGGCATGTGCAAAATGTAATTTCTCAACTTAATAGAAATTACGACTTTTTCCCAGGGGAAAAAAAAAGTATCTACTTGTTAAAGATGGAATCGAATACTTTGTAAGAGCTCATAAGCTCAAGAATAATTATACTCTCATAAACTCAGGGTAAATGAAAATAATGATAAATTCATGCAAACAATTCTTACTGGTGGTTGTAAAGGAAAAGAAACCTAATAAAACCAATGTATTTGAGGGTTGTAATGTTGAACAACAAGCTGATATAGAAAAGGTTGTTTCATAGTATGATGTCTTATTTCAAGAACCTAAAGGTCTACCACCCAAAAAGGGAATAGTACATGATATTACTTTGTAGCAAGATGTTCCATTACCTAACATTGGGATGTACAAGTTGTCTGCTTTAGAGAATGCTAAAATCAAGAAGCAAGTGCAGGACTTGCTCGAGAAAGGGTTCATCAGGCCTAGCACATCACTATGTGGGTCACCAATCATTTTGGTGAGAAAGAAAGATGGCTCGTGGAGAATGTGCATTGATTACCAAGCACTCAATAAGATAACAATAAAAAATCATTATCCCCTTCCTCACATAGATGATCTTTTAGATCAATTGAAGGAAGCTGTTTATTTCACCAAGCTGGATTTGCACAGTGGATACGATCAGGTCAGGGTTGCAGAGAAAGATGCATGGAAGATTGCTTTTAAAATGAAGCAAGGATTGTATGAATGGCTGGTTATGCCTTTTGGCTTGACCAACGCTCTTGCTACTTTCATGAGATTAATGAATGATGTACTCAGACTTTTTCTTGATGATTTTGCTATTGTGTATCCGGATGACATTCTAACTTTTAGTAAAATGTGGGAAGAACATTTAAAGCATGTTAAGCAGACATTAGATGTTTTGAAAAGAGAAAAACTTTATGTTAAACTCTCAAAATGTGAATTTGGCAAAACATCTCTAAACTACTTGGGTCATATAGTAGGGGGAGGTGAATTGAAAATAGATCCCTCTAAAGTGGCAGTCATTGTAAACTGGCCTAAACCCAAGTCTACTACAAAAGTGAGAAGCTTCTTAGGAGCAGCACAGTATTGGAGGAAGTTAATTTCTAACTTTTCCTCAGTTGCAACTCCCTTACATGCTTTAACAGGATTGAATAAGGTGTTTCAGTGGGGAGGCAAACATCAGAAAGCCTTCAACACTTTGAAAGAAAAGATTAGTACAGCACCTATACTAGCATTGCCAGATCTATAAAAACCATTTGAGATCCAAACTGATGCCAGTGACTGTGCCATGGGAGCAGTGTTGACACAGCACGATAAACCCATATGTTATCATTCTGATATTTTTAATTCTGTAGTAGTTAACTATCCTACATATGATAAAGAATTGTATGCATTAGTTCAGAGTGTGAAAAAGTGGAAACATTACTTAATGGGCAAGGAGACCGTAATACATACTGATCATCAACCACTTCAATATCTACACTCCCAAACTAAGTTGCAACAATCAAGACATTACAGATGGATGTGTTTTCTACAACAGTTTCATTTAGTCATCAAATATGAAAAGGGCATACATAACAAGGTTGTAGACATGTTATCTAAACCCATTATAAATGCATCTACCATACTTAAGCATAATTTTGTGCTACATGAAAGCTACATGGAACAATATGCTCAGGATATGGACTTTAAAGATGTATATGCAACTTTGAGTCAAGGCAAAAGAGTAGAAGAATTGGACTATCATGTGAAGGACCGACTCTTATATCATTGTGGGAAACTCTGCATTCCACAAACTGAGAGAGTAAAGATAGTTAGGGAAGCACACACTTCTCTGATATCAGGTCACTTTGGGGTAAGTAAAACAGTTGCACAACTACAAAGGTTCTGTTATTGGCCGAAAATGAATGAGACAGTTTCTAGATATGTAAGAGGGTGTGCTATGTGCGCTAAAAGCAAGCCCAACAATAGAAAACTAGGCTTGTACGCTCCATTGCTAGTTCCTTCTCACCCTTGGGAAAGTGTTTCCATGGATTTTGTTGGAGGACTACCTAAATCTAGGAAAGGTCATTATTATCTATATGTTGTTGTGGATAGGTTCAAAAAAATGTGTATTTTGATACCTTGTAATTAAACAAATTATAGCTGAACAAACTGCAAAATTGTTCTTTGAACATGTATGGGTTCATTTTGGATTACCCACTTCCATTGTATCTAATTGAGACACCTGATTTGTGGGGAAGTTTTGGTTAAGTCTGTGGGAACTGATGGACACCAAACTGAAGAAAAGCACAACTTTTCGTCCACAAACAGATGGCCAGACAAAAGTAGTTAACAGGACAATGATCCAATTACTGAGAGGATATTGCAGCAAACATCCTAAGATTTAGGATGAACACTTGTGTTATGTGTAGCATTCTTACAACAGAGCAAAGCATTCTTCTACATAGAGATCTCCTTTTGAGACCTGTTTTGGTTTCACAGCAAGGCCTCCTTTGGATTTTGTCTTTGTTAAAGATACCATGGTTGATGGACACAGTGATGTGGACAAAGCAACTAGGTTCATTGAACAGATCCAGGAGATCCACTGGGTAGTATAGGAACAGCTGGAAAAGAGCCAAGCCAAGTACAAGGCTAGGCATGAAAAGCATCAAATGGAGCATAGTTTTCAAGTTGGAGACCAGGTCTGGCTGTATATCAGCAAGGACAGGATGCAAGGTGAAGGTAAAAAGCTAAAGCCTATCAGGTATGGACCTTTTAGGATACTTGAGAAGATTGGTGAAAATGCTTTTCGCCTTGATCTACCAAATCACATGCACATCTACTCAGTTGTAAATGTAGATTTCTTGAGATTGTTTGAACCTTCAATGATTGAGGACCCTAAAGAGCAAAGTCAATTGCCTTCTATTGATGACCTGCTACTTGAATATCTTAATGAGTTGCAAGAAGACACAATGTTGGATAGGAAGGTGAGGACAACGCGCAGGGGAGATGTGGAGTACCTCAGGATTGGGCTCAAAGGTTCAAAGTTGAGTAGTGAAAAGTGGATTGAGATTGGACAAGTGAGAAAGCAATACCCTCACTGAGTCGACGCTTGAAAACCAACTTTTAGTGGTCCAAAAGCTTTTTCAGTGGGAAGGTCGTGATCCGAATTGGATCCATAAAGACTATCAAGGAACCATGACTATATCAGGTCGGGGCAAACATCAAATAATTCCAAAACAGTGATAAAAAACACCCATGAACTAATGGCAATGGCAGCCAGCGTGGAATGAGAAGGACCTCGGTCAAAGCGTGCTAACCGAGGCCCATGGCGACTGCATGGGAGGCCGAATTAGTCCATGGGAGGCTCGGATCAGGAAAAGGAGGCCCAAAATTGGGAAGCCCCGAGTGCATGGTCGCATGGGGAGCCAGAGAACCACGGGCAAAAGGAAAAAAAGCATTAAAGGACAAGGTTGGAACCGCGCTCTGGAAACCGGTGGTATTGATCGGGGCGCCCTCAAACGGTAAGCGGTTTTGGATGAAAGCAGAGCGATCCCACTCAACGATCGATGTGTGGTAAGCGGAGGAGAGATAAAACCGTCGTTGATCACATGCTAAAGGTCGAGCAAGTCAACCGCGTGAAATGTGCGTATGGCATCGGATCTGGAGGCCCCAGATCGGATGGCTAAGATCGCGCCCGATGGGGGAAGCGAAATTGACGAGGGATTAAGCCGCGGTTGTGAAGGTTTTGAGGTCCATTTGACTACCACGGTGGAGGAAGACTTCATCCACGACGTAACTGAAGAATTGAACCGATGAAGTAGGCTGGTGCAGTTACAAGATGACATGTGGCCACTCCCTGAGAGTTGATGATGATGCCAAACAGGGAACTCCAAGTGCAGCTACTGAGGGTGATTCGACGGAGGCAGAAAAGGAACTGAACAGGCATGGGAATGAATGGCCTAAAAGCCATGAACAGAGACAAAAAACACAAGAGAGGATCCCGAGAGGAGGACGAGAGACAAAGAGACCAAAATCCCAAGAGGAGGATGAAATAGAGAGAAAAAGACAGTGAAGCAAAGGTAGAATGGAAGACAGAGGGCCGAGCTGACCAAAGGCAACATCGAGCACCAGAGAGCTTGAGAGATTCAATCCATCCTAGAGAGGATCTGCCTGGACTAAGAACCACATTGGGATCTTTCCATTGTAGACCAGAAGGTCACAGAGCTGGTAGGCAAATGAGTCTGTGCACTCCAATGGCTTGGGGAATCCGAGAACCACCCTGCCAAGCAAATCCATTTCAGGTGACTCATATTAAGCTCCTGCATTGTAATTCTCTGCTTAAAACACAATAAAATAAGGCCATCACTGAAATTTGGACCGGAGATGTAGCCCTGGAGGATAGGGTTATTTCCTTATTAATTTCTTGTGTTCTTGCATTTTCTTACTGTGTTTCTCTGCTATCTTTCCATTTAATTGTTTGTGTATTGGCAATCTGATCGATTCGTTGCTTAAGTAACATAGACACACACCAGCACATGAGTCTATAACACCTTTAATCAATAAATCCTTAACTGATGACACTCATAGGGTGATTATTAGATCATTATCTGAGCATGTATGTGCTCATTAACAAATTCAAATTCACCAAATTCATCAGTTGTGATTGGATTCACCAATGCACATCTCAATTTGCAGTCATCGTCCACATGTGTTTTGTCACAATGGGATTCAAAATCATCTATACAATCCATGTTACAGTGGAGACCTTGAGAATTTATATGCTCTTGCTCTGCTTCACACACAAAGGCTTCAACTTCTCTCTCTGCAATCATTGTTGCATCTTCTTCATCCATATGGGTTTCACTTTTATAGTCTTCATAATCCAATTTTGAGTGGGATTCTCCAAACTCTGTTGTCTTCCCACAGTCTTGCTCATCTACTCTTATATTTGTGGCTAACTTATCTACAAGTGACATAACCTAGTGTTGCATTTCACTCCCCCTTGCACCAAATTCTTTTTCCAGGATATTCAATGCTTCCTTGGAAGTTGTAGCTTTTGCTACCTTGCACAAAAAATTCTCATCCAATGTTTTTTTTATAAAATTCAATGCTAAAGCATCACATATTTCATCATATGGATTATTAGACCAGTAATCAATTAAGTCTTTAGCTGAAAGAAAATTTAGCATTTTGATAACCCAACGATCAAAATATTTACGAATAAACATAAGAGGTGGTAGCAAATGAAAGCTACAAAAATCATTATGGAAATTTTGAGGTTTGAAATGGGCCTCCTACTGAAATTATAAAATAATAGTTGAAATCATAAAATAAGATTAGATTATATCATCAAATTTTATAGGGAAAAAAAGAAAAAACTATTTTTTTCAACTTATCTCCTATGGATTTACTCAAATTTCAAGCGGGAACACTTTTTGGATGCAGAGTTTGATTCCTCATCCAAGGAGTACCCATGTTGCATACTTTTAATGGACCCTACTACATGAAAAAATTGAAATACATGAACAATGTGATTGCAATAACATTTTTCATGTACTTCTCATTTTTTGTGTAGTAGGGTCCATCGAAAGTATGCAACATGGGTAATCCTTGGATGAGGAATTAAATTTTTCATCCAATAATTACTCCCACTCGAAATTTGAGTAAAGCCATAGGGAGATAAGTTGAAAATACAAGTTAGAAAAGTTATTTTATTATTTTTTAATCTTTTTACTTTTTTACCTCAAAAATGGTGAATCATCCCCTATGGTTGACATCATCATCTTAAATCCTATTGGTTCTTATAAAGTTTATTTTGGTTGTACATTTTTCTTAGGAGTCCCTTTTTAGACCTCAAAAGTTCTCTAATGCAACCTCGATTTTTTCTTTCTCTTCTGCTAGACTTCTCAGTTCCTTGGTTATGGCCTGAACCTCTCTAAACATGGCAATGAGCTTTGCCTCTTCTTTTCAATTCATTTTCTTAATCTTCTTCAATTGCACTTTGCAACCCATGATTGTTGTATTTCCTCTGTCTTGTAGCTACATGAGGCTACTTCCATATTGCCCAAAAATATATATATATATATAATTTTCAATATGCAACCAATCTTCTCCCAAAACAAACTATCATGCTTGAAAAAACACAATACTTTACCGACTTTTACAAAAGTCCAAAACTCATTTTTCAATATATAAAAAAATAAATAAATAAAAAGAAAAAATATAAAAAAAAAAAAAAAAAAAACCCCTTGTAATAAACCATTTTTATAGCATAACATTTTTGTTTTTTCATTTAAAAAAAAGACTTATCTTATATCCTTTATGAAAGATTATCTTTACATTATTCAACCAAAAACACTTGTCATAAGTGAGCCTCGAAAAACAAACTTTATTCAAATATCCTTCATGAAAACTCCACAAATATATGTATAAGTTCATTAAAAAAAAACACTTTATCACATGACATTTCTACCCTTTTAAAAACTTTTCAAATAATTATTTTCGAACCTTTGAACTAGCTACCCATATGACTTCTAAAAACCAATACGCGCTCTTCAAAATATTTGCACATGCACTTTAAAACTTTGGCCACGCGTTCATTAACGTTCTTCACATTGTTTGCAGACTGCTCGCAACAACGATGAGTCACAACAACATCGCATACCAGAATATAAATTGACCTATAGACGATGGCTTGCTACCGTGGCTTATGATGACTCTCCCATTTGCACACCCTCTTCGGATTCAAATGTAGATATGGCGATGGTTGTTGATTATGGATAGCAACAATTTTTCTACAACAAGTTGCAACTATCTGAAATTCACACATGACTCCGTCAAATCACTGGATTGGTAAACCAGAAGGAAAAGTTGTGTGGTTGTCGAGCTTCGTTGTGACATCAATGGTTGTAGCAATTCTCAGGCTGTTCAAAGCTCCTTTAATAATTAACTAACATAGATTTATTTTAAATACGGATCTAACATGACTCTAGAGGGATCCAATTTCTTCACATGCCTTCTTCACATGCCATTTTTTTCTGAGTGGACATTATTTAAATGTTTTGTATATTTATTTAAGTTATTTAACTTTTATAATTTTTTATATTTTTATTTTGGCCGACATGAGAAAAATTTCAATTTTGATGAGGGACGAACATCCTTACACATCATACTAGGTTGTAGAATGAGCATCTTGGCTCAATAAATAATTCATTTTCTCTGCAAACTCGGGTTGCACCTCTCCCATACACAAGGTCTTTGAAACCTCTGCCTTAACCTCCCTTTGATACCACTTTTTTGGAAAGGGAGAGGAGGAAAGACACAAAATAAGACAAAAATCCGTAGGTGTTAGTAAATAGACGCATCTCCAGAGTTAACAAATCCATGGAAGGTGGTTAAGCACATGTCACAAAACACAAGGGGAGAGATGGTTTATCCAATGTCCAACAAGAATGTGGAATACGGCTCGACGTTAGACATCAAATTGGACTAGTTTTAAACTCATAATGATTTTCTCTGCCTACCTAGTGGAAAGCGTCATAGATCCTTCTGCGATCTTGCAAAAAAATTGGCGAGAAGTCCAATAGTGTCATAGCTAGTATATTTGCAAGAGTGCAGAAGAAATTTAATGAATCTCACGATATAGTTGTGCAGAATACAGAATGAAAAGTTTTTGGAGGAATTTCATCATGCTGAGTGGGAAGGACCTCTGTTCAATGAAAGCTCTACACAATAATAATATTACTTGGAGATGTGTTTAGCCCTTTGGTCCCCCGCCGCCTACATAAAGGATCTGCAATTCTACATTGCGCACAATGAACTTCCTCCGTACTCTTCATAATTAATTACAGATTCACTTAGCCCCCCTCCCCCAATTCTATGTAAAATTCCTGTAATCACATCAGTTCTAACATCGTTGGGCACTGCGCACTCACTAATGGAATGGCCACTCACAAAATTAGCCCTTTTCCGATTTTACAATTATTAGTGAGGCACTAACAAATACCAAAAATAAAATGCATGTGCCATCTCTGGCTCAGCGAATTGAAAATTAGAAATAAAATTACCAAAAAATTAAAAATTTAAGCATTTTCTCAAAACTTTAGTTAAAATTACAATAAAATCGGGAAATTATTGAGACTCAACGCGAAGCAATTGCTATACTCGTTGAGACAAGACTAATAAAATGCTTTGACATCTATTAACGTTTAGCAACCATTTAATTTATATATTATTGCGTCGGTACACCTATTTGTATATTTAGGCCACTGTAGTTGTAAAGGAATTTCTAGATACATAAAAATGTATCAGCATAAACTATGAACAACACATGAAAACAGATCAACATAAACTATGTTAAAAAATCAATGCAGTTATCGATGATTGATAACAGGCATGTGTTAAATCTTCCACATTTGCAGAGGCTCAGGGTCCAAATGGAAGCCTCATATGCCTTGGAAAAATGGTGAAATTTTCTTAGTATTGAAATCTGCAAACATCGTATCTAACCAAGATGTGGTTTTCCTTATTAGTCAATCTTTAATTGGGCCATCATGGTGAAACACAATATTCAAGAAGAAATACTTATTTCACTGGTTGTTCGACTAATTTTTACGTGAATTATCCTTCAATGAAAGGTAAGTGATGGTTGGGTTTGGTCTTCCTTGCATTTCAAGAGACTGATCTAAATTTAGCACTATTATTGAAATAATGAAGCCGCCATTTCTCTTCTTGAGGAATTAAGCACGGGTTATTAAAGGTATGTATGCTCCACTGAGATGAATGAGAGACATTAATGAAACACCTCTACTCAGCGTATTGGTTGAAATTATAGTTCAAAGTATTAATAGTTGTTCATCAATATTTTTCTTCATTTAATTTTTTCCATTTTATTATTGTGATTCGAAATTTGAGTGCACATTTATCATGATTCATGGAATTTCCTTTTCCCTGCTAAATTCACATAATCCTAGAATTTTGGTTTAACATATTAAAGTAGTTCACTGAGGTTAAAAATTAGCTTGAAAAATAGTAGAAATTTTGGCATGGTTTTTGCTCAAATTTGACAGAATTTTGGGAAATCTAGGTTACAATTATCAAAATTCAGGATTCAGGATTTTGGATGCTTAGGGGATTTTTGATGGGGTGAATCCATTTCCACCATCAAAAAAACAATTCAAACACTGCTATGATCATATTTCTTGAAAAAAAAAAATTGTTAGATTATTGTGAAAAATAATTTTTTGGGCGAATTTGTGACCTCGGTAGACAACGCCCAATATATTTATGCATCTCTTGTCGACAAATCATATACTTGCCTATGATACTACTATTTATCATACCTTGATGGAAATCTCAGAGTATTGATTTTCCATTTTGAATATTACAAATAGATTATCTTCGAACAATCAGGAAGGCTAAAGCAAATTTCAATTTTTTTTTATACAACTAGGAATATTACATATTACCATCAACTCTACTGCCCTCTATAGCACCAAAGCCTTCTCTAGTCAACAGACATCTTCTGCTCAAAAAACCCATGTCTCAACTTCTAACCATATAATGTGATTTGGCATATTACTCGAAAAAATTCATAAAACTTTAACACAACTCGACAAGATAGGAACAACTTTATTTTTTGAATATTATCAGACATTTAATCTGAAAATCCCAACCCCGAGGCTCTATTGACATGAAGGTTTTATGCTCATTGCTCATTTCTAGATATATTATGGTATCAATCCAACCCAATAAACATGCAGAAGGAATGATTAGCTATAGAATTTTGAATCTTAGATGTGTAGGTTTTAACCCCGTACATAAATTACCTGCAAATGAATTCTTAAAAAAAGAAAATAAACAATGGCAAGAGCATAAAGCATAAAATAGATAAACACAGATATTTTTCCTTCAATCCCAAAGTTGGGACTACTAGATTGATATTTCATTATATTCATTTCAATGTTACAATACATATGTATACATGTCGAAGCATCCATAAACTCCAATCCATTAACCCTATATTAGAACATAATCGTAGTTCCCTTGACTAGATCTGCAAAATACCATGGACAGAAAATCATCATGCCCAAAACCATGTGCAAAATCCATGCACAAAACCATAGGTAGGTCTCCCCACCTAATATAGGGTCCAAAAAAAATTCTCTTGGCACTGCCCTGGACCTCGTGCACAGGGGCTATCGCGCGTTGGGTAGTCATGGAAATAATATAACACACACCCAACATTCTCCCACTTGTTGGTTTATCTCCACAGGGGGCCACAAGAGAGCTTATTCATTGGTACAACCCTGCAATGCTGTTGTTGGGAAAAGCATCCATTCGGAATGCCCCTATCCCACTCTAAGGTGTGATAGTGCCTTAGCAACAAACAAGGTAAACTAATTGAGTATTCTTCTTTATGAAATGTAAATGAGGAGAAAGGATGTAACTAACATGTGTCTTCCGCTAGTTTGTCGATCCAACAGCTCCTCTCTTCAGTGGCTCCCAGCTCCTTGCTCCTTCACCGGCCCAGCTTCACCGAATTCCTGCAAGATCACAAGAGAGAGAAACTACACGAAGATACAGATATACATTCATAAAAATCTCAAGATCAGATTAAGCTAAACATGTAAGTATAACAAAACATCATTGATACACAACATGTAGGAGAAACTCAAATAGTTTATTGATAGAATAAGAAAGTCCAAGAGGAGATACAACCAAGTGAGTTCCGATCCAGCATCTACCTCCCAGCAAAGGAATCCCTTCCTCTCCTCCAACAAAGCATAAATCACCCAATGTACTAATCTCAATCTCAAACCAACAGCAATTCTCTGCAAAGTACAAAATTCCAGCCTCTGGATCTCTGGGATGAGGGATCCATATATAGATGTAAGCAGAGAGGATGAGTCAGCTTATGTTTTGACTTGTGGCTTCTCTCTGTCAGTTCTTGCTTCCACTTGGAGGTTGAGAGCCTCTTACTCATCACTAGTCGAATTCATTGAGGCAAGTGTCACTGGAGAAGATTCTGGAAGCTTCCATGGTCTTTCCACCTCGTTGAATGAGCTTTCCATTTGTCATTTCCCGCTCAGCGCACCTGGGTAGTGTATCCAAGTGCGTTGCAACGCACCTAGCCAGTGCATTTGGGTGCTTTGCAACGCAGGCAGCTAGTAGAGCATCTGAATTGATCCTGAATTGACTGTTTCTGAGTGGTTTTTGGTGGAGAACTTCTAGGAGAAGTTGTCATTGGTTGACCTTGTTCCTTTAGGAGCTGTAACAACATCTTTAGGGACTTTGGATCCCTTGGATTATGGACATTTCATGCTTATAGTTGTAAGGCACAAAAATGTCTATAACAGTTGCCCCCTAAAGTATGAGGCCGTTTATCGGGTGAAATGCTTTATTAGGAGGATCCGAAGTTCATTCAATGCTGGGAGGAGACCTGTAATAAGATACAATACAATACATTATTTTTCATATTGCTTTCATGATCTAGCTGAGGCGGGCATTCCCATGCTCAGCTTTATAAATTCATTTTATGTACATAGGACAGACAATCGTCTGATGGTAGATTGATGATTGTGATGAAATCATCATCCTTTTGGTAGGATGATTATCTGTTCTGCAGTGCTGTACATGTCAATGTCTTTATTTTTCCTGAATATATATCGCAGCCCGGATGGATGAAACTAGATCCGGGGTCTTCAATCTCGTCCGATCTTCACTCTAAGTACAAGTCGATCCATGTGAGAAATGTTTTGAAGTCGAACATGGAAAGACATCGCTTGATTACCAGTCAATGATGTAAACTGTTAACAAGCGCGAGAGGAATCACCGATAATGATAATGACCCTCAAGGTACTGCAGTACAATTCACGTGGTGTGAATAAAGGACTTGGCATCGAACACCACGCAAAATCTTTCGGTCGAAGGTCATTGATGTATACCTGTCACCGGAAGTGAGAAACTTGCCATTGAGGCATGCAAGCTTCAAAGTACTGAAGGGGGTGTTCCTAGATCAACTTCTTGGATAATGAGCTGATGTCGACAAGAAGCGATCCGTCAAAGGAGGGCCTTGATGTATCCCACATCAGTGACACGGAACGGAGCAAATGATTTTGATGGAGGTGAAAACGATTTGGTGATATATGGTTTAGGGTGGCGGTCATGAAAGAATGAAGGATAATGTATGGTAGTGGATGGGACACGGTTGACTTCTCTGGATGACTTCTCTTGAACATATCGGCGACACTTGTGTGATGGATTGGTAGCATTTACCCCAAAGGTGGATGGTATGGCGAGACCATGGTGATGTGACCGGTGAATGAAACAACCCAACCCGACTCAGGCACGGAGTGGAAGTGTCATGTTCAAGAGCGACTTGCTACCAATAAAGTTCTTTGAGTTTCTTCCCAATTTTTCCCCAGTCATTGCTGACCAGTACCTCTTTATTTTTGTCAAGCTTGAGGAGGATAACATATGCTTGTTCTATAATTTGCCCTTCGGGCAAACCCATCGCTATGTTTTAACGAGCCTAGCGATAGTGAAACTCGTTCTCGTCTAAAGACAAGTTTGTCGCTATTAATCTTTTTAACGAGTCTAACGACAAAGATAACTCGGTCCTTTTCATTTTTAGAGAGTCTGAAAAGGTACGTAAAGTTAACTCCAAAAGTCATTTTTCGTCATCTAATCCCTTAAGTCCGAAAAAGTATAAAACAATACAGAAGGGATGAATTTTCGATAGTTTTAACGAGCCGAACAAAACAAGCGCTCGATCTTTTTGTGCAATAATCCCTCAGGTCCAAAAAGATTAAAATCTAGAGTAGGGATAGCTCTTCCAGTCGCTTTAACGAGCTGGAAGGCCAAAACTCGGCAATCTTTTCATATTTTACGAGTCAAATGAAAAGAGCTTAAAGAAGACTCGTCTTTTGAGGAACGAGTGATAAAATGGGTAGCAGCTGATTCCAGGTAAGGGTTGGAATTTTCCAAGCATGGCAGTGTCACAAGGATGGCTAGTGAAATCACTCTTCGCAGCTGTTCCTCAAAATGGGTAAACAATCAAATGGAGGTGAATGATCGGCCAATGGAAAAGTGGAGGTGATGGTGCAAACACGACCAAGGCTTTAATGGCTGATAAATTTACATTGACGGTGGTTATTTACCGGAGGGTAGTTCATTTTTTAATGAGCTTAAACACTAATTGAAACACTTGCTCGATCTTATGTTTATTTTTTAACGAGCATGAACTATGTGCTAAAAGTGCTCGATAACACAGTCATATGATAAGAATGTCTCATGTAAGATACCATTTTTTATGGAGCTTGCGCCTTACAAAGCTTTGCTCCAAAATCCTTTATTTATGCAAGTTCGGAAACGACTAACCCAAAAAAAACAGATAAATAACCGCTCTTTGCTTGCACTCCAAAAGGTTTGCATGCCCCCAGGTATAAAGTATGGTTTCAAGGTTACCCCTTCTTAGTCCAATAAAACATTTGTTTTACCGAGAGAGGCCTACCTCTTTCAGGTTACCCAAAGATTGTTCTGTTAATATTTCAAACAAAACACTTCTTTGGCGATGTCTACCGAGATAGACAAAGGTGAGTGACAACGAGCGCCAAACACATAACTTTGACAAAAGAATCTTATTCTAGAATAACCCCTCTTCCAAGACGGACAGGGTACAGACTAGTCATATTCTCCCGTGGAAACCTACCCTATACTCGAAGTTTTCCTGCCGAAGCAGACCAGGACGCATGCTCCCTGGGTTCCAGTCATATCCCTCTGAATTACTCGCGCTCATCGGGAGGACGGACCGTGGGTTGAGACATTTCTTGCATGAAGAGACCATTTAGGGACGGTATATGACTATTTGCGATGCGTGATCTGGGAAATGAAAGCTGGTCCACGAGCTTGACCACTCTTCCTTCGTGCGGAAAACACATTACTCTAAAGAGTGAGGAGACGATGGCTCCCATGCAATATATATAGTCTCGTCCAAGGAGTAGGTTATAATCCAAGGGTCCTTGAACGAACATCACGTTCATTTGAATGGTCTTCCCTTTCAATGTTATGGGCACATTGGGGAGGATCCCTAAAGGTCGACTGGTTCCTTTATCAAAGCCTGTCAGATTTCTCATTTCAGGCAAAAGCACTGGCGAACCAAGCGCTTTCCAAGCAATAGAGGAAAGGATACTCACAGATGCCCCCTCATCAATGATGGTGCCAGCCATGACCATTCTGTATATTTGGACGATAATTCTGAATGGTATGCTTGCTGGCAAACGGGGTCTGCCTAGTTGGTTCCAGTCAAAGGAAACAACTAGGTTGCTTGGTGGTGGGACCGAGTAAACGGCCGGGTATCGCTCTGACGAACTTCCTTCCTGCGATAAAGGAATGGGGGAATTGCCCCCGTGCTCGTCGGAGTCTGTGTTGATGAAGAGAATTTGGATGGTGTCATCTTTATCCTCTTCAGTGACTGTATCATTCGAAGATAAAACTTCTGAAGGCAAGACCGGGTCAACTGCCGCCTCGACCTTTTGACTTTCGTCGGGTATGGATTCAGCTGGTTCATCTTCAATGACCGGCGCTTCAGCTGACCACTTGAGCGGGCCAGCTGGATTTTCAACTAACGAAGGACTCGGCAAGAGTTTTTTATATCCAGGAGGAAGTCGTAAACCGGACGATCATCCAAAACTCTTTTCGCTTCGTCTAAGAAGGGACAACGGTGGATGGCGTGGTTGCCTTCGCATAGTCTACAGGGAGATCTAGCCCTCCCTTTTTGTCCAAGGACTTCACTTTCGCTAGTTGACGGTGTGCATTCAACATGGCTATCAGAGGTTGATGCCACCGGATTGTGCAAACGGGGAGACCAGTCCCTTGGTATCCGAGGGATGCAGGGACAATCTCTGTGAAAGTGGTCTCCCTTGCATATGAAACATGGCGATTTAGGCCTAGTCAGTGTTGTGTGTGGATTTTCGTTAGACGACACTTGTTTGCCCCCAGTCGCTTTTGGCTCCTTCTTCTTCTTCTCTTTCTTCTTCTTTTCCTTCTTCTCCTTAGGAACTTGGTTTTTATCTTTACCAGTCCCGTCAAGCGAAGAGGAAGGAGGAGAGGAAGAATTAGAGGAAGTAGAAGGCTGGTGGGTAACTCTGGACTGGTCTAACTGCTGATTCGACTGTTCATGAATAGTGGTGTTCTGAACGACATTGGTTGAGAAGAGCCAGACCGGCAAGCCAATTGTCAGTCCTGGAAGCGACAATGTGGCCATATGGGGCGCACCAACATCTCCCCAAGAGGAGAAGGGACTAGGATTTCCACCAAGGGGAATTCCTTGGTTGGTGGGCTCCATTTTTCTCAACCTAAAGATCAACGCAGGAAAAAGGTATGAATATTCCGTTTAAAATAAATTTTAACGACGCTTAGACACAACTTGCTTTTTCAATTTTAAAGAGTCGAGAAAAAGCAAAAGATGACTCTAGTCTCCTTCGATGTTTTAACGAGCCCGAAGTGACAAATGCTCAGATGGACTTTTTCCGTTATAGAGTCTGAAAAAGGCCAAAAGAACTGCTCTGGAGTTCTAGGTAGAGGGTGTGCCAAACTTTTCGCAAAACCGCAGAATACTTTTTAAGGTACGGGCGGTCAATCTTCTCGAATGTTGTGTTCAGTGCATTGCGATCAGTAGGGCGGCCGACACGGCTTCCTATGGATAAAGGTTTTATGCCTATAGGGGTATCCCAATATATACTCGACGGTACGTGGGAGCACAATCCGTACTGGCGCTTATCGTCTCTCAGGAGAAATCACCCAACCATTAGCGAGATCGACAGTCACCAGGTTTTACGACGCCGGAACACGTCTCTAGCCTAGACCTCTATGTTGTGCGTTAAGTTACAAAGCGTTGTTAAGTTCATTCAATTTATTTTAGGTTGATCTTTTTTAGAAGTTTGCCTTTTTGGATCACCACGAGATGCATGATACAACTCCTAAATGCAGTCTAAAGATGATAAGCAAGCATTTATCTCTTTTCAACAATGAAAATCCTAGCTACAAGGGGAAAAGGAAGACACAATCTTTTCTCAAAGAGCATAGAGCACACTGTAAATGCACTTTTCCTAAATCAAAGCATGCAAACTATCAATATGCAAATGCACAAATGCATGTATTTGTTTTCGCTTTCTTAATATTGATGCCTAAAAAGAAAGCTGTTGTACAAATTTGAATTCGATTTCAAGTGAAAACATAAACAAGTTTCTTTTTGAAAACAAAAAGACGACTACGACACTTAATGATTTTGAAGTAAACACTTGTTTCGACACTAGAAATTCATAAATTCAAACCAAAAGACAAAAGTAAAAGCGTAATCAACTGTGAACAACAAACAAACTCACTCCTAAGATCAAAACGACACTTACGACAGGTCTAGATCTAAGGGCGACAGTATGAATAGTTTACTTTTGTAATGGGAAACTGCAAATGATGTAACAAATACACAAAGAACAAATACAGTTTCTTTATACAACTGAGGCAGAATTGAGGCAAAGAAAAGGGGTTTCAGATAGGTACACACACTGATAACAGGCTGCAAAAAGCAGAGATAAAACTGAGCAAAAGGAAGCAGGGAACCACAGCTGCACAAGGCAAGGGCTGATCAGCGCACCCCCAGCACAGAGAAACTGAACTTCAGCGCAGGTAGCCCTCTCGGGACCTGCGTTGAAATGCAGAACCTCTTCACAGAGCCTGCGCTGAAGCAGAAACGAGAATTGTCTCTGGGTTCTGGGTCACGGTTTGTAGTTTAATCTACAGTTTTTGGCCGGATAAAAGCTATCAATTAGGTACAATTAGGAGGATGATTTAAAGGAGTACTAAGATCTATCACAAAGGACTGTTAGAGCACTTGTGGATCAGCTGTTCAGATCATAAAAACAGGCCCAGTGACTGGACAAGAGTAGCAGATCTCTACTTTGCATTTGTAAATGGCAAATGCAGTTCGATTCGGCACTCCTGAGTTTATGAGGAGAACAACAATAGAAACACAAATAAACTAACAAGATACAGTCCCCAGCGGAGTCGCCAATTTGTTGTTGGGAAAAGTATCCATTCGGAATGCCCCTATCCCACTCTAAGGTGTGATAGTGCCTTAGCAACAAACAAGGTAAACTAATTGAGTATTCTTCTTTATGAAATGTAAATGAGGAGAAAGGATGTAACTAACCTGTGTCTTCTGCTAGTTTGTCGATCCAACAGCTCCTCTCTTCAGTGGCTCCCAGCTCCTTGCTCCTTCACCGGCCCAGCTTCACCGAATTCCTGCAAGATCACAAGAGAGAGAAACTACACGAAGATACAGATATACATTCATAAAAAGCTCAAGATCAGATTAAGCTAAACATGTAAGTATAACAAAACATCATTGATACACAACATGTAGGAGAAACTCAAATAGTTTATTGATAGAATAAGAAAGTCCAAGAGGAGATACAACCAAGTGAGTTCTGATCCAGCATCTACCTCCCAGCAAAGGAACCCTTCCTCTCCTCCAACAAAGCATAAATCACCCAATGTACTAATCTCAATCTCAAACCAACATCAATTCTCTGCAAAGTACAAAATTCCAGCCTCTGGATCTCTGGGATGAGGGATCCATATATAGATGTAAGCAGAGAGGATGAGTCAGCTTATGTTTTGACTTGTGGCTTCTCTCTGTCAGTTCTTGCTTCCACTTGGAGGTTGAGAGCCTCTTACTCATCACTAGTCGAATTCATTGAGGCAAGTGTCACTGGAGAAGATTCTGGAAGTTTCCATGGTCTTTCCACCTCGTTGAATGAGCTTGCCATTTTTCATTTCCCGCTCAGCGCACCTGGGTAGTGTATCCAAGTGCGTTGCAACGCACCTAGCCAGTGCATTTGGGTGCTTTGCAACGCAGGCAACTAGTAGAGCATCTGAATTGATCCTGAATTGACTGTTTCTGAGTGGTTTTTGGTGGAGAACTTCTGGGAGAAGCTGTCATTGGTTGACCTTGTTCCTTTAGGAGCTATAACAACATCTTTAGGGACTTTGGATCCCTTGGATTATGTAAATTTCATGCTTATAGCTGTAAGGCACAAAAATGTCTATAACAAATGCTCATTGTTTCTCTACACCAAGAGAACTTCTTAGTGCTCATAGACTTTGTCAATGCATTTGCAATATTCTTCAAAGTGTCCACCTTTACGAGCAACACCTTTTTGTCCTCAACCATATCCCTCACAAAGTTATACTAAACATCAATGTGCTTTGTCTTTGAATGATAAGTAGGGTTCTTTGCCAAGAAAATTGCACTTTGGATGTCACAATCTATCCTTATAGCTCGATGTACTAACCCCATACCTGAACACAATATTTGCAACCAAACTTATTCCTTGCTTGCATGAGTGGTTGCCTTGTATTTTGCCTCTCTAGTTGAAAGTGCCACTACAGACAACTTCTTACTCATCCAATTGACTAGACCTCCAAATAGGTTAAACACATACCCACTTGTAGATCTTCCTTAATCCAGATCTCCAACCCAGTCTGCATCAACAAAGCCATGGATGTCCAAAACTCTGCCCAATCTTGGTCTTCCTTGATAGCACAAATCATAATCACTAGTGCCACACAAATACTTGAAAACTCGCTTCACTTTTGTCCAATGCTCCTTTCCTGATTTTGACATAAACATGCTCAATAATCCCACTTCATGTGCAATGTCTAGTCTAGCACAGACCATTGCATGCATCAAGCTACCGACTACACTTACATATGGAACACAGGACATGTCCTCCCCCTCTTCTTGTGTCTTGGGACAATGTTCAGCAGATAATTATACACCTACAGGAATAGGAACCGTCACAAGTTTACTATCCTACATATTAAACCTCTACAGTATTGTCTCAACATACTTCCTCTAGTTTAACCAAAGCTTCTTCTTTGCCTGATCTCGTTTAATTTCCATGCCCAAAATATATTTTGCAGCACCAAGTTATTTCATGTCGAATTTGGAGGACAATTGGGTCTTAAAATCATGGATAATTTCTTTGTCATTTCCAACTAGCAACATATCATCCGCATACAAGACTAGATAAATAACACATTCGCCAATTAATTTAAAATACACATAGTGATCTGGTTTTCTTCTGGTGAAGCCATGTCCCCATATAAATGTATCAAATTTCTGATACCACATCCTTTAGGTTGCTTCATGTAGATATGTTCTTCCAAATCCCTGTGAAGAAATGTTGTCTTCACATCCATCTGTTCTACCTCAAAATCAAAAGCAATAGAAACAAATAGAAGTAATCTAATAGATGCTACTTTGGCAACAGGAGAAAAAATATCACCAAAATCAATTCTCGACACTTGGGAATAACCTTTCTCTACCAACGAGCTTCGTATTTCTCCAACTTGCCTTCTGCGTTCATCTTCTTCTTAAACACCCATTTGTTTCCAATGGGTTTCCCTCCAATGTGTGGGGGCGTCGTGGAAAGAATATAACACACACCCAACAAGATGATTAATCCAACTCAGATGGAATGATTTAGATTTTAATACATGAAGGAAGTTCAAAAGACTTGAATATCTATAATGAAGAATCTTGTTACATGTTTTTTTAAATGCATATATTTGTAACTCATATATTAATTCTTTTTATAATTAATAATAGTAATAATAATAATTTAAAATAAAGTTAAAATTTAGCTAACTTTTATGATTTTTTTAATCTTGACAATGTGATATGTATCATGAGATAAGAATCTGGATGCCTATCTATGTTTATCAAACATCACTTTATATGGCTGCACTAGTTATAAATCTAAGGGAAGCTTCAATATGGAAGGAGAGTTGACACACACCTTCCTCTTAATTGAGCTTCGACCCAACATGCTTCCACCTTTAGTCTTCTATATAATTCTCAAGATTATGATTCCTATATAATCCATATCATTAAGAAAATAATAGTGTTTGTATGTCAGATGTGGATTTCTATCTATATACTAGTTTTCTATGTCTAGCAAGTCTTTAATATTTATTATTGTTAATGTTGCTAGATGGTTAAAAAATAATAATCATTTTTAGAAAGAAGAATTCATATGATATGGAGATCTTGTAGTATCTAGGAAATGACTAGAAAATTATGACACAAATGCATATCTAGGAGCTTCATAAGATTCTTTACATGGTGGTAATGGATCAAACTATAACTCTAAGGAACTCGATTTCAAACTTAAACCATTTGTTATGTTGACAAACAATGGATTAATATTAAATGGCATCCATCATTAAATTCAAAAATAAACAATATTAATTAATCTTTTTATGGCCTTCAAGTGGAGAAAACTTGTCTAAGAACAAAACAAGCTATGGTGACCAATTAACTTTATTAGAAACAATATGATTCTCAAATATGATCTACAAAATCCTTCAAATTTAATCAAATTGCAATCTATGCAAAACTCAAAATAACTCATATGGAAATGGAAAAACTCTAATACATTCTAACCTATAGTGAACCTATATAAGGTCCAAATTCTAAAACTCAACACTCGTATGAGGAATCAAATTAAAATGTTTCCAATTATTTACAAAGTTATATGAATTTACTCCCATCTCATTGATACTATCTATAACATACTCCCATGCCCTAGTACCCTTGAATATTCATGTTCTTGGTGGAATTATAATTTATTACACCATTGTTTTGTTAGGATATTCCTAATGTAAATTACAAAAAGTACATACTAAAGAAACACACTTTACCTAAAAATACACTAGACCAAATTATACTTAATTAATTCCTGTGTCGGAATATCCTAACATCACCCCTTAAGAACAACTTGGGATAGGATTGAAGGATGTATAAAGATGACACAATAGGAGACAAAAAGAGGCATTAGAGCCTATCCCCCCTTAGTGACAACTTCCTAAACTCCAACCATAAATCAAATTTTAGTAAACTTCGCCTCTTTAAGAGTGTTTGTAAAGATGTCTGCAACTTGATCATCGGTTGAACAATATTGCACTTCAAGAGCATGGTCATGAATGAGATTTCTACTGAAGTGAATTTGTAGTTCAATGTGTTTTCTATGTTGATGTTGGATTGGATCTTTGCATAGTTGAATAAAACTTTGACTATCACACCAAAGTGTAGTTGAATGCTGTTGTTGAAAACCAAACTCTAACAGGAGCTGACGAAGCCACTGGGCTTCCTTACTAGATTCAACAATGCCACGATACTTTGCTTCTGTTGAAGAAAGAGAAACGACATGTTGTTTCTAGAATGACCATGTAATAGGTCCAGAACCAAGAGTGAATACATCACCGATAGTGAACTTCCAATCATCAGGGTCACCAACACAATCAGAATCAGTGAAACCAACCAATAGAGGAGATGCTCTTGCACTGTAATGAATCCCAAACTGAATTTTACCTTGAACATAAAAAAGTATTATTTTAGCTGCTTTCCAATGACTTTCATGTGGTTTGTGCATTAAACCAAGCAAGGGTCCTAAGCAATTTTAGTCTCAAAATGAAAAATCAACTCAACAAAATGATAAGGCAAATAAAAACAAAGGGAAGAATACTGATAGACATTGCAACTTTTGTAACCATGATGGCCACTTAGAATCTAAATTCTTTAAGAAGATGGAAGCCTTGGAATCAGTAATGAAGAAGCATAGCATCCATTTGGAGCACTCTTCAACTTCAACTTCTTCTTCAGGAATAACACTTTCTTCATGTGGTTGTCAAGCATTTCAGTCTGGTTATGCACTAAATTTATCTTCTTCTACTCATTCTCATGAGTTTCTCATTGATTCTGGAGCTTCTTATCACATGGAAAAAAACAAAGCCATGTTTTCTTCTTTAAATGATTGTAACACCAAAAATATATATGTTGGTGATGATAGATCTCTTAGTGTTGTAGGGACTAGAACTATTCATCTAGACAATGGTCAATTTAATGATGTATTATGTGTTCCTACCTTATCTTGCAACCTTCTATCTATATATTGAATAACTCATTCAGGCGAAGGTAAAATCATTGAATTTTCACCTCATGATGTTGTAATTAAGGACCTAAGAGATCCTAGAGAGATTTTAGCTTCTAGAATTGCTGTTGATTCTATAAGGTTGTATATGTTTAACAACTTTTGGTCACCAACTCTTCCCTCGGTTGTTTTTGCTCATAATGATGAAGTGAGCAAACTTTGGCATGAGCGGTTTGGTCACTTAAACTATCGCTCCTTTCAAAATCTATGTAAAGAAAATATGGTGACAGGTCTTCCTATGGTATCTTGCAAAGATGGTGTTTGTTCCAGATGTGTACTCGAAAAACATCATCGAGATAGTTTTGAAAAACATGCCTCTTGGCACGCCTCAGCCCCCTTACAAATTGTGTGTAGTGATTTATGTGGTCCACTTCCAGTTGTTTCATTCTTTGGTTACAAGTATTTCTTAACTTTCATTGATGATTTCTATAGACGCATTTGGGTATACTTCTTGAAACTTAAGACATAAGTCTTTAACATGTTCTTGGCCTTTAAGGCCTTAGTTGAGAAACAATCTGTACATCAAATTCTTAAGCTAAGATTTGATAATGGTGGAGAATATGTTAACAAAAAATTCATCAACTTTTACACTAAGCATGGAATTCAATTGCAACATATTATTCCATATACTCCACAGCAAAATGGTGTAGCTGAAAGGAAATATCGCACCTTAAAGGAAATGGCTAATTGTATGCTTCAATCTAAAGGACTTAGTCTTAATTGTTGGGAAGAAGAAATTGACTGTGAAAATTACATAGTAAATCACAATCCTACTAAGTTTTTAAAGAATATCACTCCAAAAGAAGCATGGAGCTCAATTAAACCAGATGTAAGTCACTTTTGTGTTTTTGGAAGTGAAGCATGGGTCCATATTCCAAATGAGAAACATAAAGCCTTAGAAGCTAATAGTGAAAAATGTATTTTTGTTGGATATTCTGAAGATGTCAAAGGATATAGACTTCTTCAACCTAAATCCAAAAATATTATCATTAGAAGAGATGTAAAGTTTGATGAAAATATATTGGCCTACGAGGCTAGTTCGACAGATGTGCCACCTCTCTCTATCTCTTCTACTTCTGAAAAATATTCCTTCTTCAGATGATGATAGCAAGGATGAAAATCTCCCCCCAACTTCTTAGGATCTTCCTTCAGCTCGTCAGCTTCCAAAATGGGTCCACGCTACTCAGGATGCAGTAGGTGCTCTTGTAGGTGATCCTACAAATCAACGTTGTACACATTCTTAGTTCGATAGAGCCTATTCTTTACTGGCTCAAGTTTCAACGATAATCGTGACACCTTTGCAGAAGCTTTAGGCTATCCATATTGGGACGCAGCTATGAATGAAGAATATCTTTCATTATTTGAAAATAATACATGGGACCTTGTTCCTATTCGAAAAGGACGAAAACTTGTTAGATGCAAATGGGTTTACAAAACCAATTTTGGACCAGATGGAAAATTCGATAAACATAAAGCTCATCTTGTTGCTAAGGGTTTTTCACAAGTTTAAGGCATTGACTATACTAAAACCTTCTCCCCTATTGCCAAAATGAACTCTATCCGCCTTGTTCTTTCCCTTGTTTCTTGTGTCAAATTGGAAGTCCATCGGATGGATGTTAAATCTGCCTTCTTGCATGGGGACTTGCATGAAGAAATCTGTATGGAAAAACCTCCTGGATTTATACGAAAATACTCTAGCCTTGTATGTCAACTTAATAAATCCCTTTATGGTCTCAAGCAAGCCCCTTAGGCTTGGTATGCCAAAATGGATAGCTTTCTTTTAGATACTATCTTTTCTAGGTGTCATTTTGACAATATTGTCTACACCAAGAAAGTGTGTAAGTCCCTTATCATTCTTGTTCTTTATGTTGATGATCTTATCCTTACTGGTAGTGATTCCAACCTTATAAACCATATGAATTCTAACCATAGAAAGAAGTTTGAAATGAAAACTTAGGACACTTGCATTACTTTCTTGGTCTTCAATTCTTGCAATCCAAAGAAGGTATTTCCATTTCCCACTCCAAGTATGCCTGTGATATTCTATGCAACTTTCACATGGTAGACTGTAAGCCAGCCCTTCCCCCTTTTAGTCTGGAGTCAAACTTGAAGTCACTTGTAATTCCCCTAAAGTTGATGCTACCTTATACTGTCAGCTCGTTGGAAAAATTTTGTATCTGACCCATACCCCTCTTGAACTTTCCTTTGTTGTTGGCCTTGTTGCTCAGTTTATGCAAAAACCACATGAAATTCATTAGAAAGCAGCTATAATAATACTTTGTTATGTTCGAGGAACAGTTCAATTTGGGATTCATTATAGTGTAGGAGCATCTCCTCTATTGGTTGGTTTCATTGATTCTGATTGGGTTGGTGACCTTGATGATCGGATGTCTACTGTCGGTTATGTATTCACTCTTGGTTCCAAACCTATTACATGGGCTTTCTAGAAACAACATTTTGTTTCTCTTTCTTCAGAAAAAGAAGAGTATCATGGCACCGTTTAAGCTAGTAAGGAAGCCTTGTGGCTTCATCAGATCTTGTGAGAGTTTGGTTTTCAGCAGCAGCATCCGACTACACTTTGGTGTGATAATAAAAGTTTCATTCAACTATGCAAAGATCCGATCCAACATCAGTGCAGCAAACACATTGAAATACACATGCACTTCATTAGAAATCTCATTCATGACCACATTCTTGAAGTGAAATATTGTTCATTTGATGATCAATTTGCATACATATTTACAAATTCTCTCACAGAGGCGAAGTTTACTAAACTTCGATTTATGGTTGGAGTTAAAGAAGTTGTCACTAAGGGAGGATAGGCTCTAATGGATCCTTCCTTATCCTATTTTTTTATCTTTGTACATCCTTCAATCCTATCCCAAGTTGTTCTTAAGGGGGGATGTTAGGATATTCTGACATGTAGGAATTAATTAAGTATAGCTTGGTCTAGTGTATAGTTAGGTAAAATGTGTTTCTTTACTATGTACATTTTGTAACTTACAATCCAACGATCGCAATATGTTCTAGACATGAAGTGATCTGACGGTTCATTCTCTCCTTAGTATTACCATCACTTGATACGTAGCTTAACCCCCAATTGGTCCATAATCTCTATTTAAAGAGAATGGAGGGTCATTTGTCGGAGACCGTTTATGAGAGAAACTTATGTAAATTTTATTTCTTTTACATTAATAATATTGCCTCAGGTTGTGGAATGTTTCCCTCTTTGAGGGTTTTAACCATGTCAAGAATACTGGTGCAATGATCTGTGATCTATTTGTGAGCAGTGTCCTTTGGTGTTCAATCTAAGGAACTTACCCTGTAAATTTCTACATGTTTTAAAAACAATAAATTCAAGAAACAATGCATGACAAGAAAATGCCTATGTAATTACTAAGATATATAATATATGCGGTGCAATTACACATAATCAGACACACCAAATAAAATATAGATGACCCATTAAATAATACATTGGAAATAGCATGAAATTACTACAAACATCAAACATTCCACCCAATTGTTAGCTCCATTTCACATTCACTTCTTCTTACAAGCCAACCCAAAGTTGAGCCTCTATGATTCCAAGAGGATGGGTGCCTAGGCCAATATATCACTCACAGATATTTAGCTCAATAAAACTCTACTCGAGTTATCATACAATAGTCATAGCTATAAAAAATTACTCAACTAATCCAATAACAATCTTAACTTATAACTCTCTTTCCCCTTCAACTTGCACAACCCAAGGAAAGGAAATTTTTTATTTGCAATGTAGTCCCTCAAGTCATTCTATTTCCCTCCAAGAATTCAGTGTTGTTGGGCAAGAAATAACAATACTATAATCTCTAGACACTCTCAGCCATGGAATGTTTTTATCAAAACTGCCAATGCAGTCATGTACACAAGCATATTCTCATGATGGAAATATAACAAGGATTAACACATAGCCACTAACAATGGATCCTTTGAATAAAAATATATTTTTATTTAAGAAACAAGAACATACAACAATAATGAGAATAATGAATGAGGAACCCCCTTACAACCACCAAGATAAATTTAAATATGCATGCTCTCACATGACCTCCCTAATAGGCTCACATAAGAACCTTTCCTCTTTAATTGCAAAGATGGGTACAATAAAATATAAATAAGAAGGTCTTCTCTATCTAGGTACCCTCTCTCTCGCATGATCATAGTCCCCTATCATTTTTTCCCTTGTCCCTCTATAGTCGGGATGTTTTTTATTAATAATATTTGAAGTCATTACATTGCTAGGATCTCTAGCATTTCATTATGTATAAACTATTCATATTAGTATCTTCGGAGGTAATCCAAGCCCTAGGGTTCGAGGTTTTGGAGGAAATGGCACAGCAAGTGGACTTGTGGGCTAAGAACCCAAGCATGTGGGCTTTGCACCCAAAGTTGTTGGTGTGAAACCACAAGGATATTTGGACACTTGGCACTTGGAGATTGTAGGGAATCCTTAAGGGAGCAAGGAGCCACTTGTAGCACCAAGAGAGGCCTTGTGGATTGTGAGATATTAATTTTTATGTGTTTTAATATTAATTTTTATGTATTTTATATTAATTTTTATTCATTTTTATGTGATATTAATTAACTACCCATGAAATTTTAATCAAAATCATAAGACACAAACCTACTCTACTTCTCTGTAGAAGTTAATTCACAATTTAGAGCAAAAGTTTCAGACATGTAATAAGAAATAACACCACACAATATTTTTCTTAGGGAAAGCAATTGTCTAAAAGCCCAATGCCTTCTAGCATTATTATGATGAATAGAGATGTATTACAATTGCTTTGCTCAATTGATCACAACCTACAAATGAATAATCTATCTCTCTGCTCATTGAGAAGCTCTAATTGAGACTTAGTCAATTTCTTCCTCTGCTTGAACCCCTATTTCCTTGCAAAATTCCTTGAGAAATTAGGCCCCTATTATTTAGCAATTTCTCCAAAATGGATTGTGCAATTCCCAAGGTTGATCATTTACATGCAACACATGTACACTCAATACTAGTCTACAATTGATATTACATTGCCTTGGAATCTCCAACACAGTTAGGGAACTCGAATTCTCTGCATGAACTAGCTATATTGTGTTGATTAATCAGTTAACTGGATGATCACCGAGTTTGACTGAAGTCCCACTGCACAACATACCTTCCACTAGTTCCTCCAACAGTTGGAACTAGTTTAACTTAAAACAAATTGAGATAACTCACTTTGATTGCTAAAACTTAGCAATCACACATGCTTAACTGAACTCTAACTCCTCCAACTTGAATTTACTGAGTAAACTGGGGGACAGAAGCCATGTCACACAAGTTAACTGCATCTAAGTTATCTCTTGATGTGGAAATTCAATTTTTCTTGATTTAATCAAGGCAAAATCAAATTGAGATTTTCTTGCTGCATTTTTCAACACTTCCTCTTATGAAGAAAGGGATTATCAACAACCCCTATCCTACACCTATGGAACTTGAACTTACCTCTTGATGAGGCATTTGTCAAAATGTCAAAAACTCGTTCCTCTGTCAGGATGTAGTGTAACAACATTAGCCACCTTTGCACACAGTCGCATAAATGGTGATACTAGATATCTATATGCTTGGATCAATTGTGAAATAAAGGATTCTCAGAGAGCTTGATGAAACTCTAGTTATTCCAGTAGATCACAGTTGGATCCATCATCTAACCAAACAGTCCAACAAGTATCTTTCTCATCCATATCACCTCACATGATGCTTGACTTGCATCCATGTGTTCTGCTTCTACCGAGCTAAGTGCCATAGATCTTTGCTTCCTGTTGTACTAGGAAAAAACTACGGATCCAACACTAAAAATTCCACCTAATGTACTCTTTCATTCGTATGGACTCCCTACCCAATCTACATCTATGAAACCACACAACTTCACTCCCTTTGTTCGTGTGTACCATAGTCTAAACTGGTGGGTGCCTTTGAGGTACCATAAAACATTCGTAGTTTCCTTCAAAAATAATTTGGTTCACCTAACCATATCTTGGCTCATTTAGTTGACTACATAACACATATTTGGTCATGTGTTCACAAGATACATGAGTGAACCCACTAGCTACTGATAAATGGTAGCATCCCCTTCCTCACTTGAAGTGGCATCCTCCTTCCTCCAGTTGGTCATTAGAGGTGTCTCCATGGGTTTGCAACTCTCCATGCATACCTTCTATTATATATCATTTGCATAATTTCCTTGAGATACAAACAGTTCCCTATCGCCTTTCCATACTTCCAACTTGAGGAAGTAGTGCATGAGACCGATGTCCTTCATTTCAAATTCCCTTACAAGGTCTTCCTTGCAATATTTGATCAGTTTCTCATCACCAGTTAAAATCAAATCATCAACATATAAGACATTGATAAGAAATTTACCTACTACCAAAATGTAATAGAGGTTTGCGTCCACTTCATTTTTGGTGAAGCCCAAACCACTGAGGTAGCTATTGGTCCTAGTGTACCAAGCATGGGGTGATTGTTTGAGACTGTACAACACTCACTTGAGTCTGCACACATGAGACTCTCGATCAAAAGTCTCAAATCCTTATGGTTTCTCAATGTACACCTCCTCCTCAATAACTTCGTTGAGAAATGTTGTTTTTACATCCATCTAGTGGATCGTCCACCTCATCTACGTAGCCAGAGCAAGGATTGGTCTAATGGATAAGTACTTTTCTACAAGAGCAAAGATCTCCTCATAGTCAATTCCATAAACTTGACAATACCCCTTTGCCACAAATCTGGCATTATATTTCTCTATGCTTCCATCTACTACTTAGTTCACCATGAAGAGCTATCTCAAACCCATAACTGATTTATCTATTGGTATTGACACCACTTCCCAAACATTGTTACTTACAATGGATTCGTATTCCTCCACCATTGCATCAACCCATATAGGTTTCTCTACTTCTTCCTCGAAAGAGGATGACTCAATCTCTACAAGCTCAATTATTAGAGCCATGTAGCTAGTGTACAAATTAGGTGACCTTCTCTACCTACACAAATTTGAAGGAGCTCCCACATTCTCCCTTGTATCCTGCATAAGTCTATTAGCTTCCCTGGTTCTTATTCTGCCTTCTCTAGATGGTTTTTCTTGAGTGGATGTTTCCACTCTCTGCTCCTCAATTTATGGCTTCTCCACAACTTCCTGAGGCTCCTCTTTTGGAGCTAAAAACTCCTCTTCTGGTGGGATTTGAATCTCCCTCACAAGAGAGAACCACATTGCTCTCTCCTCATCAAAATTTACATCCCTTCATACAATTGTAATTCTCGGGGATGGAACGCACACATGGTAATTATGGGGATTTTCTATGTAACCCACATATACCCCCAAGCTTCTTCCTTGATTCTTTAGAGACATGGAAGTAAACAGAGGATCCAAAAATCTCGAAGTGTGAAACATCCAAAGTTCTCCCCGATAAAGCCTCCTCCAATGCAATCATGCCCAAAATATGATGAGGACTTTGGTTCTGCAAATAGACTATTGTGTTGCATACTTCAACCAACAAATGAAGAGGTAGGCCTTGGTCATGCAACATTGCCCTCATTGCTCTCACAATGCTATGGTTCTTTCTCTCAGCCACCCCATTCTGTTATGGGTTGTGGGTCGTTATCAACTCTCATCGAATGCCTTATTTTTCACATAAATTTTTAAATTCATTGAACATGTACTCACCTCCTTTATCGCTCCTGAGAGCCTTCACCTTCTTGTCCATTTCTTTCTCAAGAAGTGCCTTGAATTCTATGAACTTGGAGAACGTATCATCTTTATTCCACATGAAGAAGATCCAAGACTTCCGTGAGAAGTCATCAATAAAAATGAAAAAATATTTGTGTCTGGAAGTGGAGAATGTCAAGAAAGGTCCATAAATATTATAGTGGATATTTTCTAGGAATGCATGTGATTTGTTGTCCCGATCATGGAATGTGGATTTTTCATAATTCCCCAAGGTACATCCTTTGCATACATTTTGCTGCTCAAGTGATCCTTTACGAAGGCCAGTCGTTATTTGTTGCATAATATTTAAGGCACCATGATGCAAATGGCTAAATCTTTTGTGCCAAAGTTCACATACATCGCGATCCTACACTTTCTTTGCCTTAGTTCTTAATTTGGCATAGTCTTCCACATCTATCTTATACATGTTCTTTACATGAACCTCGATCTTCTCCACTTGTCTCATGGCTATGTGTCTTAGGAATGATTTTCCTTTGTTTAAGATCACATCATAGCCACTTTCTTCCAAAACTACAATAGAGATGAGATATTTTTTAGGCCCAGAACAAACATGACATCCTTAAGCCTAAGAGGGGAGCCTGACTCCCTCTGAAAGGTGATTGTACCAATCCCGGTTATGTTGTACATTATGTTGTTCCCTAGCTTGATGTGCATATGGAGGTATTTCTCCTCCAGGTCACTGAAAAAATCCTTACACCCCATCATGTGGAACGATGCACCTGAGTCCAAGTACCCCGCGCTCCCCATCATTGTGTTGGCCATGCATGCGATAAAGGTAAATTCAAGCTCAAACTGTGATGCCAAGGATTCACTTTTTTCTCTTCCCAAGGTCTTCTTGATTTTCTTTCTATGTGGACACTTTGTGGAATAATTCCAGAATTTATGACAATGGAAGCATTTAATTTTGGACAAATATTTCTTCTTCCGCCTTGGCTGGACTCTGGTTTGGATTGAAATTTATTCCCTTTCCCTTATTTCCATTTCCAACCAATGAAAATTTGTCTTCACTCTCACACTTGGATGAAGTCCCATCTCTGTTATTCTGCCTTATTTCCTCCTGTACCAAATCATACCATAAGTGTTCCCAATTCAGTAGTTTCTCCCTCCCATTCACTGAATCTTGATAGATATGCCAGCTCTTGGGAAGTCCCAAAAGGGCTAGGCTTACCAATTCATTCTCTGAAACAATAACACCAACTCCTACAAGCTCATCATGAACTTGTGTGAACCTGCTAAGATACTATGGGATAGTGTTACTCTTCTGCATCTTGTTATTTCAAAGTTTATCCTTAAGCGCAAGCCGTCTTGTGGTCACTACTATTCTGGAACGGATCTATCAGTGCCTGCAATATTGCATAAGGAGTTTCTTTCCCATGGAGATTGGTGAAAATGCGGTCTCATACTCCCTCCAATAGTATTCTCCTTACCTTGGCTACATATTTCTTCCACTGCGCAAAGTTCTAGGCATAAGATTCTGTTGGTTTTGCAACACTCTCTTGATGTATTCTAGAAATCCATTGTCATGGAATACTTCCTCCATGAAATCCTTCCATGCAATGAAATTAGAGTTTTATTCCAAGGCATACTCTAGCCTCAACCCATTTTAGGTCATCTTCTCAGCACTGAATAGATCCTGCTACATTGAACTGCAAATTCAAACCTCCTAAGAAACAACTTCAAAATTCCTGCTCTAATGTGAATCTGCTCTGATACCATGAAGAAATTATGGTGTATATTTGCAACTGCTCATGAAATTTTAATCAAAATCGTAAAACAAAAACCTACTCTACTTCTCTGCGGAAGTTAATTCATAAATTAAACAAAAGTTTTAGACTTGCAATAAGAAATAACACACATGCACACAATATTTTTCTTGGGGAAAGAAATATGCTAAAAATCCCAATGCATGATTGCATTAATCTGATGAATAAAGATGTATTGCAATTTCTTTGCTCAAATTATCACAACCTACAAGTGAATAACCTATCCCTTTGCTTAGTGAGAATCTTTGACCTAGCCTTAGTCTATTTTTTCCTCTGCTTGAGCCCCTATTTCCTTGCACAATTCCTTGAGAAATTAGGCCCGTATTATTTAGGAATTTTAACAAAATGGATTGCGCAATTCCCAACATTGATCATCTGACTGCATGCAAAACTTGTGCACTTAATACTAGTCTACAACTGATGTTACATTGCCTTCGAATCTCCACCAAAATTGTTGAACTTGAATTCTCTATATGCACTAGCTATTTTGGGTTGATTGATTAGTTAACTGGATGATCACTGAGTTTGACTAAAGTCCCATTGCACAACTAACCTTCCACTAGTTCCTCTAGTAATTGTAACTAGTTTAACTGAAAAAAACTTGAGATAGATGACTTTGATTGCTACAAATTAGCAATCACACATTCTTAACTGAACTCTAACTCCTCCAACTCGAATTTACTGGGTAAATTGGGTGAGACAAGCCATGTCACACAAGTTAACTGCATCCAAGTTGTTTGCTACTATGGAAATTCAAAATTTCTCAATTTAATCAAGGCAAAATCAAATTACAAATTTGTTGCTGCATTTTTCAACAGATTTATGGAGACCCCAATGAAGGAGAAAAAAGCTTTTTTTAGTGTCTTTTCATGACCTTTTGAGGGTCGAGTAGATCATAAGTGAAGGTTGAGTCTATAAAGGAAAATATGGGAAGATTTGGATGTAGGTTTGTGGCATAAATATCTCTGATTTGTGGGTCATGGGGTTTCTATTGGGATTACAAGTAAGACAAGCTTGAGTTGGGTTGATTCAAGAGGGCCAAGAGACCTCTTTTGGTGAGAAGGAAGTTCATATCCATAAAGGAGATAAGGCCACAGTTGCAAGAGGAATTTGGGAGAATTTGGAGAGGGATAATAAGGTTTGTTAAACACCCTAACAAGGTAGCAAAAGCTACAACAGTGTACACCAGCTCGTAAGTAAGGAAAAGGTGTTTTGTTTGATGTGTATAAACTCGTTGTTAGTGGATGGTTGTCCTAGTATAGTACAATTTGTATTGGAAATATTAAGGTTTTTGGAGGGAAACAAATAGGTGCTCAAGGGAGCCCTAAATGTAGTGGAGAGAAGGACATTTGGATTGCTAGGAGAGGCAAATTTGAATCCTTAGGGACTAATATTTGAAGGACAAAAGAAGGAATTTAAAGCGAGTAGTTTGACTAGCCCAAGTTCACTGTTGAAGAAGGAAGTTAGATAGTGATAGGTGGAAAACCTCTTGTATTAATTTTATCTTCATTGGAGCAGCACAAGAAGAAAATAGTGGGAATAATTCCCAAAGGAGTTGAGGAGCAGCTAGTGGGCAAGAAGTCCCTAAGAGATGTGTCCATGAAGGAGTAAGGAGTAGCTAGTGGGAAATAAGACCATATGTGTTGGTTGTTGATGGACTAATAGCCATCTAGAGGGAATACTGGAGAACCATGTTCATTGACCCAAAGGAACAAGACCATTGATAGAGGTAGTGATGCAGATTGGGAGCAGAAGGATCAAAAGGTGTGTTTAAGCTATGACTAAAGCAGTTGTGAGGAGGTCTAATTATGTTAGACGGTTAATGTATCTTGTTCAAGGCAATTGGTTGTCATAGTTGTTTACAACAAGCCTTAAGTTGTATGCTTGTTTCAATGGATGTATGAGGGCCATTATCCCTGGTACGTGAGCCCTAGACAATTGTATTACAATTTGTTAATATAACAAAGTTGGGTTGTTGAAAAATGTAAATTTTTTTCTAATTTGTGCACTAGTTTATTTACTGTTGTTTATATGTTGTTTTGGAAAGTAGTTTTTTGTGGTATTTGAATTGGTAATTTTAGTGATTCTAAGACCCTAACCTAGATTCTCCAATAACATAGAAAAACAATTTGGTATCAAGGCTACTTTGGAGGGCCAGTGAATCATATTGTGCACAAAAAGTAAAAATTAAGAGGGATTTTGTCACATTGTTGTTGAAGGGCTCACAACAATGTCAAATATGTCGGTTGGTCTGTGATTTGAGAACAGGTTGGTAGGGTTATCCAACTATACTCCTTGGAAAGAAAGGATCAAGTTGGTTCAGATGGTGAACACGATCTAGGACATTGCCAAGAAAGAGATCAAGAATTCGACTGACCCTAAGGAACTGGAAGTATACAAAGAGATGGATACGACGGCTCAGTTTATCATACTAGATGGTGTCAAATATCCTTTGATACCTCATCTATCTAGGAAGAACACTTCCTATGAGATGTGGAAATTTCTTTACGATTTGTTCCAAAATAAGAATGAGAACTTAAAATTGGTATTATATGATAAGTTGAAGGCCACTAAGACGACAAAGGGTGAAGGGGTGACTTCATATCTGAAGAGATTGTATTAGGTTTGAGATGATCTTGCCACCATTGGTGTGACTATTAAAAATTATGAGATGGTGAGGATTTCTTTGAAGGGGTTCACTCCTTAATGGAATCTATTCATCAAAGGGATCATTGCTAGAGAGAAGTTTCTAGACTACAAATGGTTGTGGCTTCATGGCACACAATGTGCTCTAGAAACAATGTTTATCTTTAATCTCTTCATGTAACATGATGTGGGATGAATTTATTCGAGAAGATTTGCAAGATGAGGATATTCATCTGAAGAAGAAGACTTTTGATAATGACATGACATGTACAGCAAAGATGAAGGAAAAGCAAAAAAAGGACTAGTAAGAAGTAGGGATTTTGAGATAAGAAGAATTGGAAGGAGGTTGTAGGTATCACCGCCTCTACCAAGATAGATTCCCTTACTAGGAAATTGGAGAGTGATGATTTTACTTTGATCTCTCATTCCATTGAGGGTGCCATCGACGAGACTGCATGGTTCATGGAGAGTGGTGTGTTAAAGCATATGAAAGGGTCACAGGATGTGTTAGAGATTTTAGCTAAGTGGGACTTAAATTTCCACATGGTGGTGGGCGAGAAGAGTTAGAAAGAGATCAAGGGATTAGGTATTGTGCCATTTAAAATGGATTCAAATCAGTTGATGCAAGTACATGATAATTTTTTGTACCAGATCTCAGATATAACGTGTTTTCTATCTCAGTGATCGAGCAGAAGGGGTTTGAGGTGTTGTTCTAAGGTAGGAAGGCAAGACACAAGCTTATATGCTCTAGATTCATAGGTGTTGTCATTGCAGTTAGAGAACATGGTCTATATAGGTTAATGGGAAAGCCTATAGATCATGAGAAGAAGAAGGAAGGGAAGGTCTAGGTTCCATACATTCAAAGGGAACCGAGTTCTAATGGGAGTTTGTAGGTCCAAGGGGAGAATTTTCAGCTCAATAATAGCATGTGGTTAGTGGGGAGAAAGGGTGCTTCTACAGATGGCAAGAAGGAATCATGGAATGATCTGAAATCATTTCAGAGAAGAAGAAACAGGAGTCTTCTAGTGGCAATGACACTTTTGAGAAGGGCATAGTTCATGCTTCAGGGTTTGCTAGAGTTGTGCTAGTGTCGCCAGTAGTGATAGTGATGTTGAGTTACTTCCTAGTATTGGAAGTACCTCCCTTGCTAAGAGGCATTATTGAGATTAGTGGCTTGGGATGTACTCCATGCCATAGGGTTCGAGTTTTTGGAGGAAAGAACATCACAAATGGAATTGTGGACTAAGAACCAAATCATGTGGGCTTTGCACCCAAAGTTTTGGGTGTGAAACCACAAGGAGATTTGGACACTTGAAACTTGGAGATTGTAGGGCATCCTTAAAGGAGAAAGGAGCCACTTGTAGCACCGAGAGAGCCCTTATGGATTGTGAGATATCAATTTTTAAGTGTTTTTAAGTGAGCTTGTGGCATAAAGAACAAGTTTGGTAGGATTAGAGTGTGCCCTCAAGGACAATCTATTGAAGCCCAAGGAAGACATATAAATAGAGGTGACGTTGAGGCTAGAAGAGCACATCCAAAGTGCAACAATTCATGTGATACACATCTGAAGTGGCCACAGATCTAAGGAGACCCCAACGAAGGAGAAAAGAGCTTGTTTTAGTGTCTTTTCATGACTGTTTGAGGGTCAAGTAGATCAAGAGTGCAGGCTAAGGCTACAAAGGCAGATCTGGGCTGATTTGGGTGTGGGTTTGTGGCATAAATATTTTTGATTTATGGGCCATAAGGTTTCTATTAGGATTACAGGTAGGGCGAGGTTGAGTTGGGCTAATTCAAGAGGGTAGAGATCCCTGTTTTGGTGAGTAGGAAGTTCAGATCTATAAAGAAGATAAGGTCATAGTTGTAGGAGGAATTTGGGAGCATTTGGAGAGGGTTAATAGGTTTAGTTACAAGCCCTAACTAGGAAGCAAAATCTACAGTAATTTATACCAGCTTATAAGCAATGCAAATGTATGTTGTCAAATGTATAAGTTGTCTTGTTGCTAGTGGATGGTTGTCCTAGTATAGGAAAATTTGTATTGGGCATCTTAAGGTTGTTTGAGGGAAACAAGTGCTCAAAGGAGCTCTAAGTGCAATGGAGAGAAGGACATTTGGACAGATAGGAGAGGAATATTTGAAGGCCTGGGGATTGATATTTGAAGGACAAAAGAAGGAAGTCAAAGGGTGCAGTTTGACTAGCCCAAGTTCATTGTTGAAGAAGGACGTTTGACAGTGTTATCGGGAAAACTAGTGTCCATTCAGAGCTGCTAGTCCCACTAAGATGGGTAGCTATCTTAGAAACAAAAAAACTAAAGTTACTTGTGTTTTCCTTTATGAGAGATAGATGAGAGAGATGCAGAGAGTACCAACCTCGGTCTTTCGCTAGTCTCCTTGCTTGTTTCCTCTCTCCTTTGATAGAGCTTTCACCACTCCTTTCTCACTTGTCCCGCTTCAAAGAACACCTATAGAGTCAAAGCGGAAAAATACCATCAAAGCATAGAGATCTATAACCATAAAAATGTAGGATCAGATGTGCATTAACCATATAAATGCATATACAAATACAAGATTCAGAGATATACAAGCATATGGAGGAAAAATCAAATAGCTTTATTGATAGAAGTAGTAGAAGAGAGTATTACAACCAAGCTATCTGATCCAGCATCATCCTCCCAGCATGAAAGCCCTCTTCACCTCATACAAATCAAGATCACCCAACAATGTCTTCAAAGAGAAACCAACAACACTTCCTTGCAATTTACAAAATTCCAGCCCCTGGATTTCTAGGATGAGGGATCCATATATAGATGTTTGTAGGAGAGTGAGTCAGGTTCTATGATTTTGATTAGTGTCATTTCACTAATAGTTCTTGCTTCACCTTGGATATTTCATGATCGCTTACTCATCCCTAGGCGAATTCAGAGAGGCAAGTGTCATATGAGCAGTTTCTAGAAGATTCTTTGAGTTTCCACCTAGCAAACTGCTTCTACCATTTGTCTGCTCTCGCTCATCACACCCTACAGAAGTGCTTTCCAGTATGCATCACACCCTCCGTGTGTAATAGGTGAGATGCATCGCACCCTTAGCATGGAGCAGTCTGTATGGTCCAGTTTTGACCAATTTTGAGAAGTTTTTCAGGTGTAACTTCTAGGAAATGATGTAATCAACTGACCTTGTTCCTTCAGGGTATGAAACAACACTTTTAGGGGTTTAGAATCCCTTGGTTTATTGACATATTTGATTGGGGTTGCAGTGCCCAAATATGTCTATAACAGTTGCCCCCTAAAGCATGAGGTCGTAAATCTTCTGATGTCGAGTGAAATGCTTTATAATGAGGATCCGAGGTTTTTCGAACTGGAAGGTGACCTGTAATAAGATACAATACAATACATTATCTTCATAATATTTTCATGATCTAGATATGGCAGGCATTCCCATGCTCAGCTTTATAAATTCATTTTCATGTACATAAGATAGACAATCGTCTATGTGGCAGACTGGTGATTCTAGTAGAGCCATCATCACTTAGTTTGGATGATTATCTGTGCAGCTGTGATGTACATTTGATATCTTTATTTTCCTGAATTTATCACAGCCTGGATGGATGAAACTAGATCGAAGGTCTTCAAACTCGTTCAATCTTCGCCCAAAGTACAAGTCGATCCATGTGAAAAGATGTTCTGATGTCGAACATGGAAAGACATCGCCTGATTACTAGCCAATGATGTAATCTATTAACAGGCACGAGAGGAATCACCGATAATGATAATGACCCTCAAGGTACTGCAGTACAATTCACATGGTGTGGATGCATGAGTTGATGTCGAACACCACGCAAAATGGATGCATGAGTTGATGTCGAACACCACGCAAAATCTTTCGGTCGAAGGCCATTGATGTAAACCTGTCGTCGGAAGTGAGAAACTTGCCATTTAGGCATGCAAGCTTCAAAGTACTGAAAGGGTTGTTCCTAAGTCAACTTCTTGGATAATGAGCTGATGTCGACAAGAAGTGACCCATCGTAGAGGGCCTTAATGAATCCCACATCTACGACACGGAACAGAGCAAATGATATTATGGAGGTGAAAACGATCTAATGATACAAGGTTCAGGGTGGCGGCCATGAAAAATGGAGAGTGAAGGTATTGCAGCGGATGAGACATTAACTAGGTTGGTGAATTCTCTGAGCAACTTCTCTTGAACATATCGGCGACACTGAAATGGATTGGTAGCGTTAACCCCAAAATGGATGGTACGGCACACCAATGGTGATATGGCCGGTGAACAGAATAACCCAACCCGACTCAATCATGGTGATAGAGTCAAATGTTGGGTGTGGAGCCTAATTATATTCTATATTCATAGGTTTAAACCAGATGTATACCCTAGGAAGGTTGTACACCCCTCCACGTGAGGGGGGTGCGGGGGGACTTGTCCCCCCTGTGGGGGTCTAGGGGGGCTAATCCCCCCCGTGGGGGTCCAGGGGAGCTAATCCCCCCTGGCTGGGGGGTCCGGGGCTAGCGATCCCCTGGTGGGGGTTCGGGGGCAGCGCCCCTGAAGCTTAAAAAAATAGATGTAAAATTGCCTTGTAAAAGTCTAGTAATTTCTAGTCAATCTGGGTCGTTCATTAGGTAGATGATTTGGCGGTAGAAGTTATGTTTAATTTAGGGTTTTTTGCCCTAGATGATATTGCGTCTATGCATATCTATATTCTGAGTGAGGAAGAGAGAGGAGATTGAGAGCAAAGAGGGTGTTACAGTGGATCCGTTGTAGGTTGTATCTCTTCAGTTTGCTAGATAATATAAAAGGGAGTGGTTGTTTCTTCGTGGATGTAGCCCAAACTGGGTGAACCACATATATCTTTGTCTCTCTTGTTTTATGTGTTTTCTGTGTTTATATTTCTGCAATATTTTATGTGTTCCATTGCTCCGTAATATATAGTTTTCTAACATGAAAGTGTCATGTTCAAGAGCGACCTGCTACCAATGAAGTTATTCAAGTTTTCTTCCCTTTTTCCCCAGTCATTGCTAACCAGTACCTCTTTATTTTTTTCAAGCTTGAGGAGGATAACATATGCTTGTTCTATAATTTTCCCTTCGAGCAAGCCTATCGCTATGTTTTAACGAGCTTAGCGATAGTGAAACTCGCTCTTGTCTGCATGGACAAGCTTGTCGCTATTGTTTTAACGAGTTTAACAAAAAATATAACCCAGTCCTTTTTAATTTTAGAGAGTCTAAAAAGAGACATAAAGGCAACTCCAGCAGTCCTTTTTCGTAATATAATCCCTTAAGTCTGAAAAAGTAGAAAATAATACGAAAGGGATGACTTTTCGGTAGTTTTAACAAACCGAACAAGACAAGCACTTGATTTTTTCGTGTAATGATCCCTCAGGTCCAAAAAGATTAAAATCTAGAGGGATGGCACTTCTGATCACTTTAATGAGCTAGAGAGGCCAATTGCTCGGCAATCTTTTCATATTTTAGGAGTCAGATGAAAAGAGCTTAAAGGAGACTCATTTTTTGAGGAATGAGTGATGTTTTCGTATAGCAGCTGGTTCCAGGTAAGGTTTGGAACTTTCAATCATGGTAGTGTAAAGAAGGTGGCTAATAGAATCACTCATCGTAGTTGTTCCTCAAAAGAGTAAACAATCAAATGGAGGTGTATGATCAGCTAAAAAAGAGTGGAGGTGATGGTAAGAACACGACCAAGGTTCAAAAGTTGATAGTCATGTGTTCACAATGGTTATTTACCGAAAGTGGGTTCATTTTTTAATGAGCTTGAACTCTGGGGGAAAAGTTTCTCATTGCTAGTTTTATTTTTTAACGAGCTTGAACTTCGCGTAAAACTGCTCGTTGCTAGGTTTATTTTTTAATGAGCTTGAACTTCACGTAAAACTTCTCGTGCCAGTTGTATAATAAGGATGTCTCATCGATAGGTTCATTTTTTAGGGAGCTTGCCCCATTCGAAACTTTGCTCCGGAGCCTTTTGTTATGCAAGCTAGGAATGACCAACCTACGAGTTTAAAGGGTTAAGAGCCTACAAACTAAGAAAATAAATGGTCGCTCTTCACTTGCATGCAAAAAGGTTTGCATGCCCCCAAGTATAACGAAATAGATCTTCCAGGTTACCATACGGAAGTTCTTGCATTAGCAAGATTGTTCCATCCGCGCGGAAGACAAAACATTTCTTTGGTGATGTCCATTGAAATGGACAAAGGTGACTGTTTCAGTGCCAATCACATAACCTTTGATGAAGAAAATATATTCCCGGACTGGTCCATTTTCCTAGACGGACAGGATAGTCAGACTAGTCATATATCCTACGTGGAAACCTACCTTATAACTGGGGTTTTCCTGTCGAAGCGGACCAGGGCACATGCCTCCTGGGTTTTAGTCACAATCACCTAATCACTCGTGCTCATCAGGTGGACGGACTTGAGATTGATGAGACATTCCTTGTGCAAAAAGACCATTTAGGGATGGCATTTGACTAGTAGCTGTGTTTGAACCAGGGAAAAGCTGGTCAACTAGGTGGACCACTCTGCCTTCATGCGGAAAACACATCACTCAAAAGAGTCAAGAAACAATAGCTCCCATGCTATAAATGTAGTCACGCCCAAGGAGTAGATTATAATCTAAAGGCCCTTGGACTACCATCACGTTTAGATGAATGGTTTTCCTTCTCAAAGTTATAGGCAAATTTGGAAGGATCCCTAACGGTCGATTGGTTCCTTTGTTGAAGCCTGTCAAATTTCGAATCTCAGGTAGAAGCGATGGCGAACCAAGCGCTTTCCAAGCAGTTGAGGAAAGGATACTCACAGAAGCCCCTTCATCTATGATATTACCAACCATGATCATTCTGTAAGCTTGTACTATGATTCGGAATCGTACATTAGATGGTAGGTGGGGTCTCCCTAGTAGATTCCAATCGAAGGAAATGACTAGATTTCTTGGAGGTGGGACCGAATAAACGACCGAATAAATCTCTGACGAACTTCCTTCCTGCGGTAAAGGAACAAGTAGATTGCCCCCATGTTCATTGGATTTAGTGTTAACAAAAGAATTTGAATGGTGTCGTTCTCATTCTCTTTGGTGACAGTATCATCTAAAGGTGGACCTTCTAAAGACAAGATTGGGCCGACTGTCGTATCGACCTATTGACTTTGGTCCGGTGTGGACTCCGAGGGTTTATCTTAAGTGATAGGTGCTTCGGCCAACAAAAATGGTGTGTCAGTCGGATTTTCAACTAGTGATGGACTCGCCAAGAGTTTCTTGTATCCAAGAGGAAGTCATTGCGATGAAGCAAGATGGTTATCCAAGACTCTTTTAGCTTCGTCTAGGAAAGGACAACAGTGGAGGACATGATCACCTTCACACACTCTACAAGGAAATTTAGATCCTCCTTTCTTTCCATTGGTTTCATTTTCACTAGTTGATGGTGTGCTCTCAACATGATTGTCAGAGGTTGAAGACACCGGATTGTGCAAGTGAGGAGACCAATCCCTTAAGATCCGTGGGATGCAGGGACAATCTCGATGATAGTGGTCTTCTTTGCAAATGACACATGGAGATTTGGGTTTGGAAGGTGTAGTGTGTGGATTTTTGCTAGATGATGCATGGTTGCCCCCTTTCGCTGTTGGATTCTTCTTCTTCTTCTCCTTCCCTTTCTTCTTATTCTCAGTTACTTGGTTTTTAGTGTTACTAGCTTCACCAAGCAAAGCGAAAGAAGGAGAGGGAGAAACAAACGAAGTAGAAGGTGGGGGAGCGACTTCAGGATCATCTGGTTGCTAATTTGATTGTTGAGGAATTGCGGTGTTTTGAACGACAGAGTTCGAGAAAAGCCATACTGGCAGGCCAATTGTGAGTCTTGGAAGGGACAATGTAGCCATGTGTGGAGCACCAACATCCCCCCAAGAAGAGAAGGGACTAGGATCCCCCCCAAGGGGAAATCCTTGATTGGTAGACTTCATTTTCTTAACCTAAGACCAACAAGGGAACAATGACGTTATTCTGATTAAAATAAATTTTATGACGCTTTGACACAACATGCTTTTTCAATTTTTAAGAGTCGAGAAAAAGCTAAAGATGACTCTAGTCGCCTTCAATTTTTAATGAGCCTGAAGTGACAAGTGCTCAGATGGACCTTTTCTTTTAAGGAGTCTGAAAAGGAATGAAAGTGACTACTTTTGAAATCTATATGGAGGGATTACCAAACCAATCGCATAATTGCAGAATACTTTTTACGATATGGCAGTCAATCTTCCCGAATGTTGTGTTCAGTGCATTGCGATCGATAGGGCGGCAGACATGGCTTCCTAAGGATAAAGGATGTAGCCTATTGTGGTCTCCCAATATATACTCGATGGTACGTGGGAGCACAAGTCTGTACTGGCACTTGTCGTCTCAAAGAGGAGGAATCACCCAACCTACGATGAAAGCGATAGTTACCAGGCTTTACGACGCCAAAATATGTCTCTAGCCTAAACCTCTAAATGTTGCGAGTTAGGTTCCAAAGCGTTTTTATGTTCATTGAGTTTTATTTTATAGTTGATATTTCTTAAGAAGTTTGCCTTTAAGGTTCACCGTGTGATGTAGATATACAATTCCTAAATATGCAATCTAAGATGATAAACAATCGTTTACTTTCTTTTTGCAATGAAAATCCTAGATACTAAGGAAAGAGAAATGAAATTCTTTCAACATAGAGCAGAGAGCACACACTAGATGCACTTTTCCTAAATCAATTTTAGCATGCAATCTAAATGCAAATGCACATGCATGTATTGTTTTTCAGTTTCCTTAATGTGAGAATGAAAAAAAGAAAACTAAGTATAGATATGAATTATTTTCTTTCAAAGTGACGGTACTAACATTTTCTCTTCAAAAAAACAAAAGGAAGTCTAAGACGACACTTTGCGATTTCGAACTTAAAATTTCTTTCGAAACTTGAAATACTATTAATTCAAATCAAATACAATGGCAAAAGTGTAATCAAATATCTAAAAGAGCAATGCTTTACGACACTCTTTTTCTTGACTGAAAATGACACTTGTGACACTTTCAAATCTAAAGACGACAGTTCGATTAAGCTATTATTCGCAAAGGAGAACTATAAATGATGAAAATTACATAAAAAAAATTCACAATTCCTTCTGATGAAGGCTGAAATAATGCAAAGGAAGATGGTTTCAACGGTGATGTACTGATCATAGACAGTAAAACTACTGAATAAAGCTGAAGACAATGAAGAAAAAACAAAATCTGGAGGCAGAAACAGTCTTAGTCAATCATTGCACCTGTAACACAGGGAAACAAGGATGCATCTCACCTGCAACACACGGGAGGTGCGATGCATCCAGATTGCCAACGAGAGACAGTGCGATGGTCCAGGGACGAGACTGAGCTTGGTTTTCACTCACAGTTTGCAGCTAAGTTCAGGGATTTAGGCTGAGCTAATGATTTTCAAAAAACACAAAGTATAAGGGCTGATCTAATGAGGTTATTTGAGCTACCACCAGGGCACTTAGGATGTTTGCAAGCCAGATGTTCAGTTCATAAACCAACCCGGAGATTGACTGAAGCAGCATTGATCTACTTTGCAGTTACATAGCAAAAGCAGTTCGAAGGCTAGCTGGCTTAACTTCAAGCTCCATCTGTGGTTTGTAAAGCAAATAACAGTAGAAAAACAAACAAAATATTCGCTCCCCAGCACAGTCGCCATTTTGTTATCGGGAAAACCAGTGTCCATTCAGAACTGCTAGTACCACTAAGACGGGTAGCTATATTAGAAACAAACAAAGTAAAGTTACTTGTGTTTTCCTTATGAGAGATAGATGAGAGAGAAGCAGAGAGTACCATTCTTAGTCTTTCGCTAGTCTCCTTGCTTGTTTCCTCTCTCCTTTGATAGAGCCTTCACCACTCCTTTCTCACTTGTCCCGCTTCAAAGAACACCTTTATAGTCAAAGCAGCAAAATACCATCAAAGCATAGAGATCTATAACCATAAACAATGTAAGATTAGATGTACATTAACCATATAAATGCATATACAAATACAAGATTCAGAGATATACAAGCATATGGAGGAAAACTCAAATAGCTTTATTGATAGAAGTAGTAGAAGAGAGGATTACAACCAAACTATCTGATCCAACATCATCCTCTCAGCATGAAAGCCCTCTTCACCTCATACAAATCAAGATCACCCAACAATGTCTTCAAAGAGAAACCAATAGCACTTCCTTGCAAATTATAAAATTCCAGCCCCTGGATCTCTAGGATGAGGGATCCATATATAGATGTTTGTAGGAGAGTGAGTCAGCTTCTGGGATTTTGATTAGTGTCATTTCACTAATAGTTCCTAGTTCCACTTGGATATTTCATGATCTCTTACTCATCCCTGGGTGAATTCAGAGAGGCAAGTTTCATATGAGCAGTTTCTAGAAGATTCTTTGAGTTTCCACCTAGCAAACTGATTCTGCCATTTGCCTGCTCTCACTCATCACACCCTATAGAAGGGATTTCCAGTATGCATCACACCCCCCGTGTGTAATAGGTGAGATGCATCGCACCCTTAGCATGGAGCTGTCTATATGGTCCATTTTTGACTATTTCTGAGCAGTTTTTCGGGCAGGACTTCTGGGAAATGATGTAATCAGTTGGCCTTGTTCCTTTAGGGTATGAAACAACACTTTTAGGGGTTTAGAAGCCCTTAGTTTATGGACATATGTGATTGGGGTTGTAGTGCCCAAATATGTCTATAACAGACAGTGATAGGTGACAGCCCTCTAGTCCTAATTTTATCTTCATTGGAGCAACGTAGGAAGAAAATAGTGGGACGAAGTTCCAAAGGAGCTGAGGAATAGCTAGTTAGTAATAAGTCCCTAAGAGTTGTCTCCTTGAAGGACTAAGGAGCAACTAGTGGGAAAGAAGATCCTATGTGTTGGTTGTTGATGGACTAATGATCAACTAGAGGGCATATTAGAGAGTTGTGTTTAGTGACCCAAAGGAACAGGACCATTGATAAAGGTAGTGTTTCATATTTGGAGCAGAAGGACTAGCAAGTGTGTTCAGGGTACAACCAAGGAAGATGTCAAGAGCTCTACATCAGCTAGGTGATTAGTGTATCTTGTTCAGGGTTGTTGGTTGTCATGGCTATTGACAACAATCCCTATGTTGTATTCTTGTATCAATGGATGTATGAGGGCCATTATCCCTTGTACAAGATCCCTATACAATTGTATTACAGTTTGGGAATATAACAAATTTGGGTTGTCAAAATTTGTAAAACGATGTCTATTTTGTGCACTAGTCGATTTACTATTGTTTATATTCTATTATGAAAAGTATTTTGTTGTGGTATTTGGATTGGTAGTGTTATTCATTCTAATATCCTAACCTAGCTTCTCTAGTACCATGGAAAAACAACATAAACATACATTATTAAACTTGAAATCAAAAACTTAAATATTACATTCCCCTCCCCCTCATTTCAATATTGTCCTTAGTGATTAACATTATACATATGTAAATTTATACAGATTTTGATTAATATTAGATCATTATATTAATTTTTCATCTATCTTGATGCTTCTAGAGTGAAATAAGTGGAACAATCAACTCATAGGACCATTTTTCTGACAAGTCCCTGTTTAGTGAATTGGGGTCTCAAACCTTCAAGGAGTAGTTTGAGTCATTAAACAAAAATTTTTGGTGGTAATTTTTTTCACTTGACTATGCACTCCCTACCGCTAATTTACACACAAATGCCTTTCTAACAATGTAAGAATTTCCTCAATCAGATTTTGTATCCAAAAGTTATACCACCCAAAATTTGACCTTCCTATTTTGACCACCATGATTGGAGAGGATGCCATGTAAACCCCCATTATTCATTGAAAATCGGCTAGTCACATGATCACGATGAAGAAGACTTTAGCAGAATCAATAATGTAACTCTAGTTAAGACACGTTAATAGTTGAAGGAGTCAAAATTAACCACTAGTAGGCTATCATGCTATGTTATAACCGTATGACCAAGAGGAAAAATGGGCTCCATTCAATTCAAGCACATTTTGTTCCATAGATGAGAATAGTATTTGACAGTGGATAGGGAGAAAGAAAATAGAAAATGTTTTTGCACTATAGCATCCCACTAGGCATAGGTCTCAGTTCTTTATACTTCCATTATTTTCCATTCAGAGAAAGAGAGTAGAACAACCTCATCTTCTAGGTGGGTTTTCTCCCAAAAGGGTTTCCAAGGTAATATCTTGTGTTATTATTGTTATAAGTGATTGTGTTTTTCATGTTCTCTAGTTTCTCCAATTTTTGTATTACATGCATAAAACAATAATTTAATAAATTCAGAATTCTAAGGAAAATAACCCTCATAATATATATTTTTGTATTTCTAGTATAAATTTATCAGATATGTTGTGACACATTATCCAATGGAATATAGTGTTGATCAGTGGTTGTTAATTATGTCAACCCAAGTAGCATCAGGGGATACCTCAATCTTGCATGGGCATTTTGACTTGACAACTTACTCTTTTCTTAGTCAAGGATCTTCTCTATGGATTCTAATCATCGAGATGTTTCCATTGATATATGGTATGCCCCCTAGTTTTTCACGGTTTGAGAGTTATTTGCATTTGAAGTTAGTAACCCCAGTTAGTGGGCTAAAACCCTATGGGGTTTTGGCATGGTACTCATAATTGGTTGTGGTCATTGAATAATCAATAATTAATAGTATATTTTTTTCTCCTAAAATCCCTCCAACATTCACTTGTTGAGGATCCTCTCAACTCAAGACATTCATATAAATAATGACCCTCATATCCTCCTCTAGTAGGGATTTTATGGCTTCAAACAGATCATTGTGGAATTTTCGCTATACCTTGTTTTTTGTGAAGCTTCAGATGCTGACATTAAACCCCATTTGAGTTGAAATATTGATGAACCTTGTGACCGAGTTACAGATCTTAGTTCTCTATATTTTCGGAGATATGATCTAAGGAAATTCGCTCTACTGAACTAGTCTATAATCAGGTCATCGTGGGAGATTGGGCATAACTCTTTCTTGAAGAATCCCACATTGACCAGAACTATGGGGTTGGAAAGAGGAATCAAAGGGCTACCACAAGAAGAAATTGTAGACCCTCCATATCCATAATTACATAGATACAATAGATTCAATATCGAGCTCCTAGATGACAAGAAAAAGCATGCATTCAAGGATCATCGGAGTAAGAACCACACATCAATAGTCAGGGGTAAGTCTCCTACAACAAGGTATGTATGATTATTGTTTACATTTGAAATATGAGTATCATCTTTGACATATGTTTTTGCAGGACAACATAAGTACATACAAGGTCTTGGTTATATCTCTATTTCTCTATATGTCACAGTTAGTTTTGATACCACATTTTGGATCTCCTATTCTTGATACTACATATGTGATGCTACATTTTCTTGATGCTACACCAAGTCTACTAAATCTATATGATGTTGTAAATTCATGTTACTTGTCTTGTCATAGTTGATAGAATGGTCTCTATTGTTGTACTTAGAACTTGGTTCATCACAAGTCGAGGGTTTATCATCAATTCTTATTGTATATATCTTTAGGTGAGTTTTGGATATAGTCTTACATAGAGTCTAGGCCTATATCAAGAGTGAGAGTTTTTTCTACCTCTGCAACAAGTCAACAACAAAAGTGAGAAGCACACTTCAGGTACGCAGTTTAATTTTAATTAATTTGTTTTGTTTTGGGATTGGTTTGGTTGGGAAAATTTTGCATGCAGGTAGAAGAAGATTCAAGTACAAATTCAAACAAGAATTCAAGAGTAGAAGTATCAAATCAAATGAAGCATTGAAACGAGACATCATTTGAAGACATGGTAGCCATATGTATATTGTGAAGAAGTTTCAAGGCCAAGAGTCATCATTGTAAAGTTGTAAAAGAGTCATTTGTAAAAGTGTCATCATTGGAAGAGTCATTATTGTGGATTCAATCTTCCTAGAGTCAAAAAGGCATTATTGGGAGGTGTAGGAGTCTTCGTTTGGATAATGTCATGATTGGTTTGCAGGTCATCGTGTGATTGGGTGTTCGATCAAAATCATTGTAAATCATATTGTATCGTGGATAATTGTCCCTGGTTTTGGAATCCACAATCTTGTCTTATTTTAGTCATTATAGGGTGGCAGGGAGGTGCTAGGAAGGTGTATGAAGTCACCTACAGGTTGGGGCCTATGAACACTTCAGGGTGGTAGGGTGGTGCTAGGGCAAGTTGTGGCTTGCTAGGGTGTTGGGGCATCAATTCAGTTGATTACTGAAGAAACCAGGGCGTTGGGGCGTCCTTCCAGTCGGATCTAGAGAAGAATGCTTTTCTAGAATTCTAGGAAGTTGTTGCTTTCATTTCAGTTGGGGTTGAAGATTAAATAATTTATTAGAAAAGCGTTCAATGGTTTTTGACCCAAAGGGGGTTTTCCACCTAAAATTTTTGTCTCTACTGTGTTCTTTTATTTATTGTTATTATTGCATAAACATTAATACTAATTTAAGATTAACTAATTCTCTAGAAATATTTAAAAGTGCTATTGCTAAGGAATATTGATTCACACCCCCTCTCAGTATTTCCAACAATTGGTATCGGAGCTTGGTTCCTTTAGTAACAGCTTAACCGCTGGAAGTCAGTTTTCAGAGTATAAATATGGGAAAGTCAGAGAAATGGGTTACAAGGATTTCAAAGGAAGGTACAGGTACAACAAAATCTAAAGAAAGTGAGTATTGTGTACCAACCCCTAATTTTGATGCAAATAATTACTGATATGGGAATATAGGATGGAAGTACATTTGCAGGCACATGGAATATGGGAATAAATTGTTTTTGGAGACATATCTACCGACGAAGCTAAAAGGTACAATTCAAAGGCCATGAATGTAATTTTGAATGTTTTTCCAAATTCTATGAAAACAAAAGTTGGACAATGTTCAAAAACTAAATCTCTTTGGGAAAAGATTCATAATCACTATTCTGTTGGAAATAATACTGAGAGGGGGGGTGAATCAGTATTATTAAGTCAATAAAACTTTTTCATTTCCATACTCTGATTCATATATGCTACTTCAATTAAGAATACCCGTGTATATTCAGTAAACTTATGATTCAGTTAATTGATCTTCAATGAGTGCATTAGAACATTATTAACCATATTAACAGTAAACAGGTGCAGTAAAATAGAACAGATCATCACACATAAGCCACACACATGAACACCATGATATAAGGTGGAAACCCAATGTGGGAGAAAACCACTTGCTGCAAGTCATCTCAATCTTCTTCTTGATAAGAAAATCCTTTTAAAAAAGTTTTGTACTAGTGCAGTCCTTTACTTGTACGCAGGATACTACCTGCAGAGAGCTACAACCCTCTCTCATTCTCCAGTCTCTCCTGGAAGGGAGCTACAACCCTCTCTCGTTCTCCAGTCTCTCCTGGAAGGGAGCTACAACCCCCATAGTTCTTGTACTAGCCGATCCATTTACTAGTACGCAGGTTGTTACCTACTACAATGGTCCAAATTTTTCAACTGCTACTGGAAGGGAGCTACCACCCCCTTAGCTCTTGTACTAGCTAAGATACTAGTACGTAGGCACCGGCCTAAATTCTTCTCTCCTCCGGGTACCACGTTTCATACATTTTCAGACTAGATACACTTGAAGCACAACACATAATCTGAAAGGCCATGTTTCATCCAATTTTCATACTGGACCCATTAATATCATTGAAGCACATAATCAATCAATCTTCTAAATCACCCAAACACCAGATCAATACATATACAAGGATAATATGTGAGTTAGAAACCAGATCTAGTCCATCAGATCACATAAAGATAAGTCATTAAGAACTTGATCCATTCAACCATCAATACTGAAGCTAAACATAATCGTGCTGTTATCAGAACTCAATACCAGTAACCAGACATCAATTATGCACCCAGAACCCTGCAAAATAGTCAAAGGCAGTTAAAACAAATTTCAAGCAGGGTCCGCAACTTCACCAATAGACATCTGTGAACATTCGCGCCTGTGTTGCTTTCTGATATGCGGGTATCTGCACCTGCATAGTCTTCTTATCTGCGGGTATCCGCACCTACGCACTCTTCTTCTCTGCGGGTATCCACACCTGCACCGTGTCGCACCTGCGGTCCTGCGGCTAGATCTGCACCTGCACACTCTTCTGCTCTGCAGGTATCCGCACCTGCACTGCGTCGCACCTGCGGTCCTACGGGTATAGATAGTTTTTCAGTCTTCAAGCATACCCCAGATTATCAGATCTATAGATCTGATCATGCGCCATGGAGATCTCGACCCATTCAGATCTAGCTATCACTCAGATCTAGCTATCACTCACCAACCGATCACAAGTATTTCAGATCTAGCTCACCTTAAGATATTCAACCCATAAGTGTGCAGCCAAATGATCTCCTTTCCTTTTTATAGCCTTAGGCCTTTCACAATACCATGGACCAAAAACCATGACAATTCAATACCATGGACCCAATACTTGGGATTAACACTTTTGGATGCAATACCACGGACCAAAACCATAGGATCAAAAACTGTCGGACTAATACCATGAACCAATCATGAAAGTGCGTGATCTTTTCTCTACATGAAAGAAACTTTTCTCTGCATGAAAGTGCATGAACTTCATGAAAGAAATTATTCTCTGCATGAAAGTGCGTGAACTTTTCTCTACATGAAAGAAACTTTTCTCTGCATGAAAGTGCGCGAACTTTTCTCTACATGAAAGAAACTTTTCTCTGCATGAAAGTGCGTGAACTTTTCACCATATGAAAGTGCGTGAACTTGAAAATAACTTTGATGCACTATAATTTATCATTTGTGTGATTTGCCATCAAGGACAACACTTGTCTCATAATGCCAACAATCTCCCCCTTTGGACATGATGGCAAAGCTAACTTGGGAACTGTCATCTGATTCCTTTGAGTTGTCCGACATCCCATGCACTCTGTCACATCTGATATCTCTTCCATAGATTCATCTAGATAAATATAAGTGAGTTGATCTTCTACGAGTTGGTTGCCATCAAGTACAACACATGCATCATAATGTCAAAAATCTCCCCCTTTGGACTTGATGGCAACAATACCAAATCACTCTCCCCCTTTGACATCAAGGGCAAAGGGCAGACCAAGATATTCTCTTCCTTTGCTGTCCATACTCCCCCTGAGTACCTGCTAAAATCTCTGAATGAGCTCCCCCTTTGTATATTCCATGGTGCACCCATCTGTCCATGCTCTTTCTGATAACATGCTGAAATCTCTGCTCTGCTGAAATATGCTTGTTCATGCTCCCCTGACTGTAAGTAAGGTCTGCAAAAAGATGTTCTACAAGAAGAACATGACTCTATACATCAGAAATGACCTTCCTATCACCAAAGACTCATACATACACCTATCTCCCACCAAAATTTTACATATGATAACATAAGAGAATAACATCATTCATCCCATGCATAGTGGGGAAACCAACATAGGTCGTTACATGACCTGAAGAGATCTCATCAAATGACTACAATAGATAGAGACACACTATTACATCATGAGTCTTGATATGACCTTTACATCGAATGATATACATGACATTTATAACAGAGACCAAACACCTAAATAAGATCATGATAAACATCAGCAACGACACTGTATGATCTGCTCCATAGCATCTGTCAACAGCAACTAGACCAGCAACTTGTATTAGTGCATGAATCATCAAGGTATGTCCGTATCAACTCATCCTTTTGAACAAAATTCTATATATACAGAATCATTCTATCATATGTGAGAAACACCATAGCCATCCAGATCTGCATGGACCAAGTATCATCAATTGGGAATATCTGCATCAATCAACATATGTACAAAACAACCTATCATCATATAGGTAAGAACTCATCATCATCATGTCTCCAACAATGCAACTTTGAATAATCATCCATATATCCAGCCAACAATCCTTATCCATATATGTGCCAAGAACAATAGGAATCATAATTGTAATATATTATCTTTATGCATATGACGGCAATAGCATATGAGCGACTCATCATCAAGTAAAGAAGATGTGAATTCAAGTTATGTACTTCTCCTTATCCTTATGAAGATCACCATGTAAGCACCATTATAGAATCAACCACAAATCTGATCTAAATATCAACTATGTAACCCCAAGAATCATCTGAACAACTCATAACCATATCATAGCAAGATGAATCATTTATCCATATAAGCATCATCACCAAGGACTATTAACCATAATGCCAACAATGCATTAAAAGCATATGCTCCCCCTAAACCTGTGCCATCTTGTTTACTGTCAAATCTGATCATGCATATCAGCAAGAAGTATCAAGACATCATCATTATCAAGTTAGAAACAAAACACTTCTAACCATCAAGTCATTTCCACACATCATCAGCAAATTGTAACCATTATCAAACAGCGCAAATAATAAACCGAATCATAACTGATCCTTTTCCTGAACCTGTCCCTACTTCCTTTCCTCAAACAATCATATACGCGACCAACTCGCGTATATACGTGACTTATCTTTAAGAAACTTGCGTATGAGATTTAGGACACTGAAATTTTACACTTCCAACTCCCTCTGATTCTGTTATGTCTGTATGTTGAGCTGTGCCGCCTCTTTCTGACTGTACTTCTTTCTTCTTCCACATCTTCAAGTGTGATGATGATGTTTTCTCCTTTTGGTATGGTGCCCATATATGTCCAAGCTTGTTACATGTGTGACATCTTACATGTCTCATATTTCTTCTATATCAATCAACAGCTCTGTGACCAAACATATTGAAAGCAATGCAATATCCATTAAAGTACCTTGAATGTGATGATCTTTCTACATGATGATCTTGAACCCTTCTTCTTCTACATCTGGCTACAACATGTCCAATATTATGACATACATAACATTCAACATTATTCATAGGAGTGGTAGGGGGAATTACTCCCCTAGGGCTTTTTGGGTGAAACCCTAGCAGACTGAAAGTTGTCTATTCAAATAAACATGCATTCATACAGCCATTATGCTATTATAAGAAAATTCTATGATAAGGGTACGTACCTTTAGTCCTACGTTTGATAAGGCCTTTAGGGTCAAACCCTTCTTGGAGTTCCCTTCTTCTCTTTTGTCCTGCAAAACAAACAATTCAAAGAACACAACAGTACATAGACAAAAACTTATAAAGAAACCATCTTTATGTTACAAAGAAAGATAGTTAGTTATGAAATCCAAACAACCATCTACACATGAATTCAAAACATGAATATCATTAACATAAAGAAGATTCAATTCAGGAACCAAGACATATGTTTCTTTTTATTATAGACAAATAAAGTACATAAAAAGGAATATGTTCACCTGAGTCACCTTCAGCAGGCTCCAAGCAAAGCTTCCTTCCGGATCCGTTCCAGCCTCAAGCCTCTAACAAAACTCCTTCCATGACTCTCTCCATGATGTCATAAATGGTGGATGAACATCAACACACAAGGAAACAAAGGTTTCCTGTACAAAATGGGGGAAGTGCAGAAGGCACAAGGGACTTCAGACCTGGTCAAGGAGAAAATCTCAGCATAATAACCTTTCTCTCTATTCTCTCCTCCCTTAGGCCTTCCCTTTGAGGTCTTTTTATACCATCTCCAAAGTATTTTTTTAGTTAGGAGTTGGTTGGGAACAGTTGGGCCACGGGCACTAACAGGTGATCAGCAGGTAAAACCCGCGATCTCTGCCCGAAAAGAAGGAATTTTATATTTTTTAAGTGTTTTAATACATACACGCGGGTTGGCTATACACAGACCCGCGTATACACGCGTTTAACTCAGGGCAATGTCGCGTATAAGGGATAAAACACTGTTTTTTAAATTTTAGGACCAGGTCTGGAAGGAGGGGTTGCCCTAGGCCATGAGTACAGCATCACAAACCATAAGAGTGAGATTTGGAGCTATAACAGATGCCCCCTAATATATGAGGTCAGAAGGGGTACATGATGGCCGAAATATATTATGCGAGTACATGGAAAGGAAGTCTGTCAAAACCGAGGAGGACTTCACCAGAATTCAGCCTGCCAAGCCACCAAAGGAGATCAGAAAGAAACACTGTCTGAGGCAGGCATACCCATGCATACCCATGCTCAGAAAAAGTAAATCATGTCCGCATATCAAGTACAAGCGGATCCACTAAGTATACAAGTATAAATGACTGAAAGATACATAATGGATCATCTGATCATAATGAACAAGTACATGTCTGAATATCACATATAAGACTGTCAATGATGCTGAAAGATGCAATGGATCACTGATATCAAAGACTGATCCCAAAAGGTACCAACTGAACATGATGGAATAGGATGGTACTACACTACAAACTCAGGTGCCAACATATAGAATGTTTCCATGACTGACTGCAACATATAAAGTGGAGTGGTATCAACTAGCAGCAACAGGAGCAACTGTCAAGTGAACCAATGAATGCTGATACAACCTGAGGTCTTCACCGACCACCGTGGTACATTTCTACACCATGGGAATAAATGATCTAAAGTCGACCATGTGAGAAATCGTTTGATTACCGGTCATTGATGTATACCGTTAACAAACGCGAGACTACTCACCGATAATGATAATGAGCGTCAAGGTACCCAGTACAATCTAACAAGTGTGAATAGATGAGTTGGAGTCGAACACCTGTAAGAATCTATCGATCAGGAGACAATGATGGTTTCCCACTGTCGATAGCGAAGGATCTGCCACTAATGACTGCAAACCCCAAGGTACTACCAAATGGACTCTAGATCTTTGCCCCAGAGCAATGAGTCGGAGTCGATAGGGAAAGATCTGCTAGAAGGAAGGCATTAAGGCATCCTTCATCAATCTAGCACGAGTGTAACCCGTAGGCCAATAATGTGGAAGGAATCGGACAAAAAAGATGTAGTAACCCAACCGAAGTACGTTTCCAACGTACACAAGATGTGGCTAGCGCACGGCAGAAACCCTCTGAACCAACCAATAATGAAAGCTGACACAGAGGCGAGGTATCCACCAATAGGGTCAAATGGAAACCAAGGTACTGCACGAATCCCAATGTGTGATAATGTAAGCTGATGTCGAACACAAGGGAAACCACTCAGTCAAAGACCCATGATACTGATCGATGTTGAGCACAAGGTGACCTATCAATAATGAAAATAGGGCCAGGGTGCGGCTCTAGGCCTGTCCTCAGAGCAAGGTGTCGTCGTCGATAAGGACAAGACCCGCCAGCAAGAAGTCAACGGGGACCTTCTCAAACCGGCACGAGTAAAGGACCAATATAACTGATGTGATGATAGACATGACACTGACAACCAGGGATAGCCGACTGAAAAATGAGTCAAGAGACACCGCAGAGAGGCCGACTCAGGCTAACTTCCCTTGAACAAAAGAACGACTCAATGTGACCATGTGGCAGCATATGATGACTCTGTATAAGTTCGCCATGCAGGAGGCACGAACGAACCCTCCATATGATTGGAAGAGATAACCAATCGGGGGAGAACCGACTCAATAACAAGGTTATGGCGTACCTAAGTCAAACTAAATCCCACCCATGCGGAGGAGACTTTGTTTTGAGTGCTTTGTTCAAGGGCGACACGACTGACTCTAGCTGCCAACAATAAATGGAAATAATGTCCCGTTCCCGCTCTTTTTTGGAATATTTAATTTTTTTGTCTTTTTCTGTTAAGCTGGAAAAAGAATAAAAGAATGCTATGGTACAGTGGAAAGAGCGAGTGTCGGTGAAACAGATGATCTAGTTCTCGGGACAGGAATGTTCCTATGCTCAATGCAGGGAGGTGAAAACTGGTCAGTGACACTCAAAGGTATGCTCCTTCCACGGGTCAAGGTGTGTCAAGCTGTAGAAGTCAAAGGTATGCAAGGTTGATTTTGCAGATGTCATGGTCAAAAGTTGGCTTAAACACGAGTCCAAGTGAAGCCGGCTCCAGGCCAAAAGGTGCAAATGGTCAACATGCAATGCAGTAGTACAACTCAACACAAAGGAGCCTCTAGGGTATAAGGCCAGAACAAAGCGGAGAAGCTAAGAGGAATGAGTCTTCAACGCATAAGTCATGGCGGGACTACAGAGGACTCCCAAGCCTACTCAAATCGGAGCAGCATGGGCAACAAATGTCAGTGAGGTGCTAACTAGGATGCCCATGTAAAGGATGGCTCTACCATCGTGTCATGATTTAAAGAATCGGCGAGTGAAGATGGCTTGCGAACCATAACACGATGGGATCGACCCTATGGCAGATGTATCGGTCAAATGGAGGCTAGTATGCATAATGCAACGGAAAAATGGTGTCCCTAACCTATATGCCAGTGAGAACACGATACCTGCCATGACGGGTCAGCAGTCATGGAACCGTCTCGAACTGTCGAAAACGTCCAAAATGTCCTGAAAAACAAACCAATCTCGACATTCCAAGCTCCCAAGTTAAAAGTCACATGAGGCCAAACAAAATAAAATTTTGAAAAAATTTTGCATTTTCAAAACTTATAAAAAGCATTTTGGACTCACCATTTTTACCATTTGAGTTTGAGAGCAAAAGATTTGGAGCAAAAGGAGCAAACTTCCCACAGCCAGATTCAACCGTTCAAATTCGTCGAATACCTCCAGGTAACCCTTATACTTAGGTTGCAATTGATTGTGACAAGTTTTAAGATTTATGATTGATGTTTCACCGTTAAACTTTTGTCAAAAATTCGCTCGCGGCATATACGTGGGTTGGCAATATTGAACCCGCGTATACGCGAGCCCTACACACGACTGTGTGCAAAGGGACCCGCGTATACGCGAGCCCTACACACGACTGTGTGCAAAGGGACCCGCGTATACGCCGTGAATCATTTTAAACAAAAACTAACGGTTTAAACTCAATTTTTTCTCAGGATGCCTATCACGTGGCATGAAAGAGAACATGCAGCAGTAGACAATGAAGTTATGAACAGTCCAGAAGCATTGGATGTACTCCGGGGATGTTGTTTGCTTAAATTTTTCAAATTGCCAAATATGAAAGCGAACACGCGATTGCTCGAGACGCTCATTGATTATTGGGATGTCGATGAGGAAGCTTTTATGATCGATCAGATGCCGCTCAGGGTAGAAGTGGAGGACATCTATTTTATCACGGGCCTTTCCCGAAGGGGAGAGGTAGTATAGTCCCGGGGCAGGTCACGGAGTGCCCTCTCTATAGAGGACTATGTACAGATATACTGCCCTGGACATCCCAAGAAGGTTGGGAGCCAGATTTCCATCACACATGTGGCGAGTTTCTCACTTAGGATAATCCTGTTTACCATGGCTCGGGTGAACGAATCATCCTCTCTGCATCAGGCATCACGGCAAAACATGAGCGTGGCAGTTGACTGTCTTACTACTATGTTTGACTGGTGTACTCCTCTTCTGGCCAACATGAAGAGCCAGCTCACTTCTATCAGGAGGGGTCAGACTAAAAACTTTGGCTATGGAAGCATCTTGTGCACTTTCTTTTTCGAGAAGGTTCCTGCACTCCGCCCCAGGGTAGCAGTTTCCATCAGCACCCCACGCGATCCACGCATGGGCCGGTGGGCTGATCTGATGAAACGTCTGGGGGGTGGGGAGGTCCCAAGGACTGCATTTGACGATGACTTCTTCACCTGGTGGGATCAGCAGATCATCGCCGTGGATGACTACCCCTATGCTGGACTGGATTTCCGAGGAGATCCTGATTTAGCGTTACCACCGAATGCAGCATGGGGCGAGATTGGTAAGATTTTTTGATTTTATTATTTTTTTTGGATTTTTCAAATCTAATGATGAATTTTGAAAAATATTTTTTGATGAGATTCAAATGACTGATATGGTGATCATGTTCCAGACATTGGGCCTGTACGACCAGATGGATTCCCGCGGCATGGACGGCGTGGCCGAGGAGCCGAAGAGGCAGTTGCTGATACAGAACAGACCCTAAACAACGTCCAGCGACACTTGGCGAGACTGAGCTGCCAAGTACCGATGGTCGTCATAGAGGACCTTCCTCCGAATATGCAGCGTCATGTGGTTGGCATGCCACGTGACTGGGTTCGCATCTTTCGGCGCGTGGCCAATGCTATAGTGACATACTTAGACGCTCATCCTGAGCCGAGGCATTAGATATGCCGGACATGATTATGGGCATTTGAGTCCCAATTTTGTATATTTTTTGGACACACATATGTACACTCGAGACGCTTTACGATATATATATATATATATATATACAGTTTGACTTTTTGATGCTTGATTTTATTGTGATGAATGATTAATATGCCAGTCTAATGCTTGATTAGCGATAGAATCAGCTAACCAATTCTGAGATCTTGGAATATGCAAATAATTAATATAAGTAAATGATCTTTGCAACAACCTCACCCTTAAATATTGACGATATAAAGATGGATCTCGTACCCGATAAATGTTATTTAATTGAGACACTATCAATTGAGAATCAAGATAAACTACCAACGAGTCGATCCCATGAGAGATTGCCTCGTACAATAAATTAATAACAGCAGTATACTCGGCCATATTGTTTGAATTAGGACCGATGCACATGCCTCTTGATGCCATCAATTGACCAATTGGATAATAGAGTACCCAAGCTACAGAAGCAAGATTCCGAGTGTGCCAACTAGCACCATCGGCGAACCCAAAATAAACCAAATCATCCATCAACACCTGCCAAAGCAGACCAAAAAGTGTTGATATCAGAAAACTCTTGATGATATATGTACAAATATACATAAAATACAAAGAAGCCATTGCCTGGCCAAAGCTAAGCAAAGCATTTCCTTAGGTGGAGCCCATCAGGGGGCTCCGCCAACTTACTCCTAGGGATGTTTATAGGTACGACGATCGAACCAATCAATATACTCTCTTCGGAAAATGAATGTGTTGGAGCCAAAGGGACCGTACAAACATCACTAGTCGAACTGGAGGACCGAGATTCGACTTCATGCACAGGGGAATGAAAGGGTAACTGACGATGTAAATCTTCCAAAGGTCGACCTACGGCCGTCATTGCTTCGAATACCGCTTCATCCGATGGAAAAACAATATTCGAGCAATCCGATGCAGAGGTGGAATCAAGGGTCCGAAAATGAGCCACATCACCATCTATCTCCTTCCCAGAGGAAGAAGTAGAATGGTTATCTTCAGAGTTATCTATAGATTCACATCTAAGCTCTACTGCAGATATAAGAGATTCTATTCCACCCACCTCGTCGTCACCTGATGTGGTCACAGATGAAGCTAAGGTTCCAGGATTCGAAGAATAAGGAGTTTGGATAAACTTTCTCCGTAAAGGATCCCTGGAGGATGAAATTGTATCTATACCAGCTGCAGGAGGGGGAAGATTAAACATACCCATCAATGAAGAGTACATCCCGACTCCTAAACTCTCAGTAGGTGGACAGGGGTTACCCACTAAAGGAATAGTAGAGTCATAGTTTGCTTGAGGATCAACTGGGCAATAGTCCAACTGATCAACCTTAATGATTTTCCCCTCATGAGGAAAGCAAATGACACGAAATAGAGTCGAAACAACGGCATCCATCTCGTATATCCAGTTCCTTCCTAAGAGGAGATTATAGTCTAGGTTAGCATCTATGACCTCTACTTCAATATTCACGACCTTTCCTCCAACACATATAGGAAAGGCCGGGATAATCCCGTATGGCCTATGAGAATGACCATCAAATGTTGTCAATAGGGTGGGTGAAGGAACAACCGACGGTGATCCAATGGCCTTCCAGCATGACATAGACATGACACACATGGAAGCTCCCTCATCTACAACCGTTCGAAAAATATTCGTTTTCTGGTAGGTAGACTTTATCTGGAAAGCCATGTGATGAGGAAGTCTCTTTTTTACATTACTCATATCAAAAGTGAGAGCTAGGGAATTACTTGGATCCACTGCCCCCATTGTCGATAGCAAGGTACTTCGTTGAGCGGGGCATGACTGGAGAACCTGTAACGCAGACATAGCACATGGACTCTGAGCCAGATCCTCAACAATGGAGTAATTCTGGGCTGCCCTAATATTAGGGTTGATAGTCGCGCATTTTGCGGAACCTTTCGGTACCCGAGGTATAGTCTCAACAGAAGGTCGCTCAATATGAAGCGGGTTGTTAGTTTCGGGAACTGATTTACCCTTGGAAGTTTCACCTTCACCATAATCACGTGACCGAGTGGTCACATTAGCGTGAGCACCCATCATGAAGACATTTGATGACTTGTCCCCTTCCTGGTTGCCCCCTGCGGAGGTACCAGGGTTTGAACTCGCGCCAGCAAGAAGTTGCTGCCCGTGGGGAAACGGGTTAGTTAACACAACTTGAGAACTAGAAGTCCCTTGCTGTCCTAACAAGCGCTGAGCGTCTTCAATCTTGGGGCAGAGATGAGTTAGATGGTCTCCATTGCACAACTTGCATGGAAACTTAACTTTCTTCCTCGACTCATTTCCACCACCACCGGCGTTGTTGCCGGATTTATTTGCATCAGGCTTCCCATCCTGGTTCTTTTTCTTACCTCGTCCTTTCTTTTTCCCATTGGAATTTTGATTTCCTTTGGGATTATTAGATTGGACGGCATTTATTGAAGAAGTTTGGGAAGCGGGGGGATTAGACGATGTGACTTGATTGTTAGAAGCAGTTTGCAAGGACAACTGCTGTAATTGATTCAACAAGTTCACGGTAGTTGTGTCTACTGACCCGACGATACCATCCGCGTGCGGACCTGGCTTCGACTTAGCTACATCAACCTTAGATCCAGGAGCATCTGGCAAGTACTTTTGTAGGATCCCAGACTGAGAGTAGATCAATTCTAATTGTTGGGCCCTAAAAATGGCTTGCTCCTCAGAATAGACCCCAGACATGGAGACATCCTTGGAGATCTCGGGTTGTAAAGACTTCAAAAACCACTCGAGACGGTACTCCGGAGGGATTTCGGCTTTAATGAGCCTCTTTCTCTGTCTCCATTCCTGAATATGGTCAGAAATGTGGGTTGCCTTATCCTGACGAAAGGTGGCCAGAAGTTCAGTTCCGGCATCATAGCAGACAAGCAACTAGAAGTGATTTAAGAAAATATTGGCTAAGTCAGCGAATGATGTAAAGCTGCCCCCTGGCAACTCTATATACCATTTGGCCGCATTACCGGTCAAGGTGTGCTGAAAGAGTCTCAACCTAATCGAGTCATCGATAAGGGAGTTAGATGAGCACCACAAATGGAATGTGGTTACATGGTCGCCTCGGTCTTCACCACTCTTCCCTTCGAATTTTGGAATGTCCGAAGGGAGTTTGGTTGGGACCGGAGGCCAGGCCGGATTGTACCTGATTGGATCATTTTTTAACTTAGTGAGATCTGGCAAGTTTAACGTTGCCAGAAATGGAAGCCTAGGAGGACCTTGGGGATTCCACCCAAACTGGGCAGAACTCCCAAAGCTCTGAAAAGATTGTCCTCGAATTTGGGAGGCACCAGGCTGCCCGAAGTGACCAGTAGAACCGGCTGAACCAAAAGGCAGGCCTTGTGGTCCAGCAAAATTCGGAGTTTGACCAACTTCGGCCGTATAACCTCCATAACCAGCAAAGTTTCCTCCTAAAGGATTGTAGGGAGTTGATAACCCCTGATACGGATTCCAAGCCGAAGCAAGGGGAGGAATACTTTGAAACATGCTAACCGTGGAGTACGGCCTATTCCCTTGTTGGCCGATAAACGGATTCCCAGTTCCCACGCTACTAACCCCAGGGTTATTCCAACCTTGGAAAGGATTGTTGCTTTGCCCTACAGAAGAAAAAGGCATGGATCCTACCGTCAGGTTGGAATGTGGTATATGACCACTTCCGAAAGGAAAACCCTGGAATGAAGCCGATCCACCCATCATGGACGTAGCGGCACTAAACGGAACCGATGGAATACCCTGTGATTGGGTGCCAAAAGGGAAGAGTCCAGTACCAAAAGCATTGGTTTGGGCATTTCCACTTGTGGACGGAATGGAGGTAGACCCAACTAAAGATGTGCTAGCAAAAGATCCGAACAAGGAAGCGGAGGGGATGGAAATGGTTCCTCCCCTTTGCATCGATGTTGGGGTTTGCATAGTCGTAGCACTCATAGAAGCCATGCTTCCAGTAGTGGTCATCGATGGTAAGCGCGTAGCGTAACCTGGACTTGACGGTCTATGCGTCGGAGTCCCAACATATTGCAATACGTCTAGATGACTAGATGGTAGTGGAGAATTTGGAGCCACTAATGACTCTGAAAGTTCTTCTACCTCTATGTTATTCTCCGCTTGAAAGCAAACTCGAGAAAGGATTGGAGTGTCCCTCTCTTGCAAAAATGCCAGGCCTTGCTTGGCCGCTAATGCCCCCGAGAGGAGGATCAATCCCCGATGCGTCAACCGGCGTGGGACAGAACCCACCGGTAGTATTGCCTCTGCGCCTTCTAGGAGAAGGCTCTAAACTTGGTGGCGAGAGACCACGAAGTCTTCGAGACCGTCTTGGAGATCGGTCAGCCACTTTGAATTTTTTGTTATGATCTAACTAAAGACTCAAAAAATTGAAAGCTAGGCCAACTAGGAGCACAGAGCACCCACTATAAAGTCCCTAAAGATACAGCCAGTCAAACAACTTCCAAGTATTTCCGCTCCGGGTGATTAAGACCAGACACCAAAATATGAGAAAGTGAAATAAGGGGCCTTCCGAAGATAGTCTGGGATGATGAGGGCCCAGTCCTATCAGCGAAGGTATCAGAGGAAGTTACGCTGACCTCCTAACAACAGCCTGTGCCGGTGCAAGCCCCCAAGCTTCGCAAGGGTGCCCTCCAGTAGTACTGTCGAGAGTGATGCAACGTCGACCTCAGGTGCCACGGGATTCCCCTCCGCAGCCACCTGTGTAGTTCCCTAGGAGAAGCAACTATGGATACCAACTCGTCGCAGAAGCCAGGCGGAACAATCGTGAGGTAAGTTCGGACAAGTAAAAGAGGGGGTATCTCTCTTCCCTGTCTTCACAGACCCTCGTGCTTAACTCCTAGATCCGGAGCTTTCCTGGTCTTCCTAACGCTATTGGATTTTCTCTCGTTATTCAGACTCCTACGTTTGACGTTTATATGGCCTTGGAGAGTTAACTCTCCACTCGCCTAATCCAAGGCCCTAAAATCCTAATCTTGTTGGTGTAACTAACTAAAACAAAAAGTTCTAGTGAATTTTAGTTAGCGCTTGATTTTATTAGGCTGTTCTTTAAGTCACAAGGTAACAGAAGTGAAACTAGTGGTGTTTTTTGACGCAAAAGAAATTAATAAAAACTTAACTACATGCGCATGCACTTTTTCGTTTTTCGATGAAGAGCAATTTCTATAGGGTTCAGAGGTACTTCTAACAAAACAAATTTTTCTTTTCTTTTTGTTAACGCACACTTCACACTCACAAAAGCTAACAAAGCTATATATGCCTAAAAAGGGGATGCAAATCTATCCTAATGCAACAACTATATGTGGATGCAAGATTCAAAACTACTCTAAAAACAAAAATGAGAGTTGCTTGTTTATCAAACTTTATCTTGCCACTTAAGATGCCTAGATGGAATATGAAATGTTTCCATTCATTTCGTCTAAACACTAAAAACAAGTTCTAAGACAAACATAAAGCACTTTCACTTCTCTAAAAGGAAACCAAATGAAAAGCAAGTTCAAGAAAGCAAAACTAAGATTTTCAAAAGATTTTCTTCAAAGCAACAAACAAAAAGTCTTTTCAAAAAATGCTCTCAACAAAACTGAAACTTGTGATTGAAGAATAGGCAATTAAACACTTTTGCGAATCAACACCACTTAATGGATGAAAACCCAACAAAAATAAATGTGTTTGAAATCGTTCTTAACAATCAAAAGCAGCAATGAAAACCAAACAGATCAAAAAGACAAATTCCAAGAAAGTGTCAAACAACAACTTTCATGAAACAAAGAAGCAGATGGTTACAAAAAGCGATTTTGTCAAGCAAACAGAAGGTCACCAAAAGCAAAATTAACACAAAGATTGAATTCAATCTTCCTACCCTGATGAAACAGAGCAGCCAAGATTCCTAGCAAGAAATCTTGCGTGCTTTAGCCAAAACGATGACGCTTGCAATCAACAAAAAACCAAACCAACACTCCTTATAATCAGAGAGAATTCAGAACGAGATGCTCGCTGTAAAACAAATAACTGATACTGGAAAATGACTGTTTCAGACTGACTCAAACCACCAGACAAACCTTCAGAGGCCAAAAAGATTTACAAATCTTGAAAATTAGAATATATACGCGACTGTACTGTAGTACAGATTGCGTGTATACGCGACTGTGTTTGAGGAAACCTACGTATACGCGGGTTCACTCAAAGAAACAAGCGTATATACGCCTCTGTATCTAATAAAAACAACGTATATGAAAAGCTTCAAGAAAAATAAAAAAGACAAACTGAAGATACTGGCAAAGCTTAAAGTTCAAGAACAGACCAGACAGTAACAACAAGCAGACAAGGAAGCTGAGCCCTGATTGGCTTGAAACACACCCAAACTAGGAACAACAAGAGTGTTGTCCCTAGTTGAGTCGCCAATTCTGGTAGAGGGAATTACTCCCCTAGGGCTTTTTGGGTGAAACCCTAGCAGACTAAAAGTTGTCTATTCAAAGAAACATGCATTCATACAGCCATTATGTTATTATAAGCAAATTCTATGATAAGGGTATGTACCTTTAGTCCTACGTTTGAGAAGGCCTTTAGGGTCCAAACCCTTCCTGGAGTTCCCTTCTTCTCTTTTGTCCTGCAAAACAAACAATTCAAAGAACACAGCAATACATGGACAAAAACTTATAAAGAAACCATCTTCATGTTACAAAGAAAGATAGTTAGTTATGAAATCCAAACAACCATCTACACATGAATTCAAAACATGAATATCATTAACATAAAGAAGATTCAATTTGGGAACCAAGACATATGTTTCTTTTTATTATAGACAAATAAAGTACATAAAAAGGAATATGTTCACCTGAGTCACCTTCAGCAGGCTCCAAGCAAAGCTTCCTTCCGGATCCGTTCCAGCCTCAAGCCTCTAACAAAACTCCTTCCATGACTCTCTCCATGATGTCATAAATGGTGGATGAACATCAACACACAAGGAAACAAAGGTTTCCTGTACAAAATGGGGGAAGTGCAGAAGGCACAAGGGACTTCAGACCTAGTCAAGGAGAAAATCTCAGCATAATAACCTTTCTCTCTATTCTCTCCTCCCTTAGGCCTTCCCTTTGAGGTCTTTTTATACCATCTCCAAAGTAGTTTTTTAGTTAGGAGTTGGTTGGGAACAGTTGGGCCACGGGCACTAACAGGTGATCAGCAGGTAAAACCTGCGATCTCCGCCTGAAAAGAAGGAATTTTATATTTTTTTAAGTGTTTTAATACATACACGTGGGTTGGCTATACACAGACCCGCATATACATGCGTTTAACTCAGGGCAATGTCGCGTATAAGGGATAAAACACTGTTTTTAAATTTTAGGACCAGGTCTGGAAGGAGGGGTTGCCCTAGGCCATGAGTACAGCATCACAAACCATAAGAGTGAGATTTGGAGCTATAACAAGGAGTAAAAGATTTTCTTTGAAGAATTACTTTCCTTGGTTGATGATGAGATTGACCTTTCATCTCCTTATTGATCATTTCAGATTTTGCAGTCGAGTCCCTTGTCTTACTTTGTGAACTAGATTCACCTTCAATAGATTCATGAAAACCAAGACCAGTTTTGATAGCAGGAGACGTTTTTCTATTAAGAATATCATCCAAGACTTTAGTACTATATTGAAATCGTAACAATTTATCCTTTTCTTCTAATTTATCTTTTAGAATATTTACCTCAACTTGATGTTGCTCTTCCTTTTCAAGATACTGCTTCTTCACGTTTCTTCACCATTTCTTTCTTCTTCCAACTGACTTCTTAGTTCAAGAACTTCATTTTCATGAGCTTGGAGTAGTTCTTTATTCTACTTCTTTGATTCTTCAAGATCTTCTTTTAGCGAGCAGATCGTGGCTTCAAGACTTTCATAGTAACTGGATCTATCTCTGAGTTTCTTGATGGTTGTGCTTCTTTCATTGACTTCATCTCTTAGTGATGTTACTTCATCCTGCAACTTTTGATATTTGTCCTTGAATAACTTCCTTACCTTGTTTCCTTCCTCTAGTTGAGCTTTTAGTTTGGTAGCTTCTTCTTTGAAGACACATTCCCTTTTGTTCAATAGATCTTGTTGATCTCTAATTTTGTCTGTAAGCCTTTTAAATTCTGCCTCTATTTGATATCTTTCTTGCTCACCCATAAAAGCAAATTCAGTTGTTTCGCTATCACTTTCATCTTTTCCAAATGGATAGATAGCTGGAACATCAGAGGATAACAAATTCATACCTGATAGTTCATTTTCATTTTGAAATGATTCTGAATCTGAAGTGCTTCTTCCACATAATCCCCAATTGATTCTCCCACTGTCATATTTCTTCTAAGATGTCTTCTTCTGCTTAGGCACTTTCTTCTTAAGCTTATTTCCCATTGTTCCATGGATATCCTTCAAGCGATCAAGCTTCTACAAAAGGACGTGCTCTGATACCAATTGTTGGAAATAATACTGAGAGGGGGGGGTGAATCAGTATTATTAAGTCAATAAAACTTTTTCTTTTCCATACTCTGATTCATATATGCTGCTTCAATTAAGAATACCTGCGTATATTCAGTAAACTTATGATTCAGTTAATTGATCTTCAATGAGTGCATTAGAACATAATTAACCATATTAACAGTAAACAGGTGCAGTAAAATAGAACAGATCATCACACATAAGCCACACACATGAACACCATGATATAAGGTGGAAACCCAATGTGGGAGAAAACCACCTGCTGCAAGTCATCTCAATCTTCTTCTTAATAAGAAAATCCTTTTATAAAAGTTTTGTACTAGTGCAGTCCTTTACTAGTACGCAGGCTACTACCTGCAAAGAGCTACAACCCTCTCTCGTTCTCCAGTCTCTCCTGGAAGGGAGCTACAACCCCCATAGCTCTTGTACTAGCTGATCCATTTACTAGTACGCAGGCTACTACCTGCTACAATGCTCCAAATTTTCAACTGCTACTGGAAGGGAGCTACCACCCCCTTAGCTCTTGTACTAGCTAAGATACTAGTACGTAGGCGCCGACCTACAATCTTCTCTCCTCCGGGTACCACGTTTCATACATTTTCAGACTGGATACGCCTGAAGCACAACACATAATCTGAAAGGCCACGTTACATCCAATTTTCATACTGGACCCATTAATATCATTGAAGCACATAATCAATCAATCTTCTGAATCACCCAAACACCAGATCAATACATATACAAGGATAATATGTGAGTTAGCAACTAGATCTAGTCCATCAGATCACATAAAGATAAGTCATTAAGAACTTGATCCATTCAACCATCAATACTGAAGCTAAACATAATCATGTTGTTATCAAAACTCAATACCAGTAACCAGACATCAATTATGCACCCAGAACCCTACAGAATAGTCAAAGGCAGTTAAAACAAATTTCAAGCAGGGTCCGCAACTTCAACAATAGACATCTGCGAACATCCGCGCCTGTACTGCTTTCTGATATGCGGGTATCCGCACTTGCACAGTCTTCTTATCTGCGGGTATCCGCACCTGCGCACTCTTCTTCTCTGTGGGTATCCGCACCTGCACCGTGTCGCACCTGCGGTCCTGTGGCTAGATCCGCACCTGCACACTCTTCTGCTTTGCGGGTATCCGCACCTGCACTGCGTCGCACCTGCGATCCTGCGGGTATAGATAGTTTTTCAGTCTTCAAGCATACCCCAGACTATCAGATCTACAGATCTGATCATGCGCCATGGAGATCTCGACCCATTCAGATCTAGCTATCACTCACCAACCGATCACAAGTATTTCAGATCTAGCTCACCTTAAGATATTCAACCCATAAGTGTGCAGCCAAATGATCTCCTTTCCTTTTTATAGCCTTAGGCCTTTCACAATACCACGGACCAAAAACCATAACAACTCAATACCATGGACCCAATACTTGGGATCAACACTTTTGGATGCAATACCATGGACCAAAACCATAGGATCAAAAACTGTCGGACTAATACCATGAACCAATCATGAAAGTGCGTGATCTTTTCTCTACATGAAAGAAACTTTTCTCTGCATGAAAGTGTGTGAACTTCATGAAAGAAACTATTCTCTGCATGAAAGTGTGTGAACTTTTCTCTACATGAAAGAAACTTTTCTCTGTATGAAAGTGCGTGAACTTTTCTCTACATGAAAGAAACTTTTCTCTGCATGAAAGTGCGTGAACTTTTCACCATATGAAAGTGCGTGAACTTGAAAATAACTTTGTTGCACTATAATTTATCATCTGTGTGATTTGCCATCAAGGACAACACTTGTCGCGTAATGCCAACATATTCAAGAAAGCAATCAGGTCAAGATGTTATTGAAATTTCAGATCCTTATAGTTATGATGAAGAAATGGGAGAAATGAGTAAAACAGAGTTTCAAAATCAAGTGATCAAGGTGATAAAGGAACTCAAAAGTTAAAAAGAAAAGACAAGACTCTTGGAAGCAGAATTGAAGACAACAAAAGAACTCATCAAAGAAAATGAAGAGTCTGAGATGATGATTAGTAGCCTTAGAACTCAATTGGAAGAAATCAAGAATACAACAACATGAGACCTCAAGAGGGAAGTCCAACAGAAGCAATAAGAACTCGACACAGTGTTTGCAAAGATTAGCAGGATCACACAATAGATGCAGGAAGCATAAATTGAAAGGAAGGAATCTGATCAAATATACATATTCGTTGTTGATCCAGGTGGCTCCAGGCATAGGCAAAAGTCCTAGAGGACTCAGAAAGGGTCAAAATTCAAAGTGGTCATATTGATCCAAAACCAGCACCACATCGAATTGCTCGTCACCCTGATTCCAATGGTGTGAATGGCACTCAAATCCGAGCTCGTATAAGGGAGAAAGAGCCAGTCAAAGTTGGGTAGTGGGCCAGGTTTAAATGTCCTACAAATTCACCATCAACCAACATGGAAACCTAGCTCCCAAAAGCGGGCAAATTTGTTGGATACTTAATTTGTCTAATATCCCTTATATTAGACAAAATCAAAAAAGTGGTTATTGTTATTAAAAAATTAACAATAATTTTTTTTTTCTTTTATGGGTCGGCCTTCATGACCCCGCCGGACCCTCCAACCACCCAACGAAAATTATATTAAATAATAGGGTCAGCATCCATGACCCCGTCGAACCCTCTGTTTACCCAACCACCATACGTTACATATAAAACAAGTTAATATAACTAGGCAGTGGGCGGGCCACCTCTGGGGGACCCAGCCCACGCCCCACCCATTGGCCACTTGTCACCTGAACTGGAGGCGGCGGGCGCCTCCACAATAAAACACTCCACAACCATTTAACACAACGCAAACGATTACCGCCAAAAAAAAATCACGCCCTAATAAGAAAGCAATGCACGTGAATTCTATGGGGAGGCGGGATTTGATCCCCCGACCTCCCTTAACAAATTGACCTTTTTTTACCAATGCGCCAGTGGCGCTCCTTGGAAAAGTCTGCCATTTCTATAATATATAAACCTGACACTTTTATTTGCATGGGAGGATGGAGGACCGAACAGAGTTGAAACAGAGTTGTGGCAGAGCAAAAGGGGTCCACCCTAGGCATGCAAAATGAGGCATATACCCAGAATATTACAGGGAATATTCTCATGCAGATTCTTTGAGGAATCTTTAAGATTCCTTAGGAGGTAAAAATTCATTTTGTCATAATGTTATCAAGTTTACAGTGATTTTTCTCAGATTTTCTCAAGGAATGCAATGGAAAGGTTGGATTTGCCTTTTGAGCAGCATATTTGCAGATTCCCAGTGGAGGAGAATCTTCAAGAATCTTGAGGGAATCTTCTAGATTCCTTGGAGTCTGAAATTTCCCAGAGTCAGAATGTAGCCAACTTTATACTCATTCTTCTCAAAATTTTGCAAGGATCTCAATGGTGAGATCAGAATTTTGATCTGAGCAGCAGATCTTTAGATGACCCAAAGGAGGGAATCTTTCAAGAATCTAGGGGGGATATAAAAGATTCTTGTAGCCCTAGATTTTAACTTTGTTAGAATTCAGAAAGTTGACAGTTGATTTTACACTATTTGACACCACGAATCTGATGGTATAATCATATTTTCCATTTGATCATTCCATTTTTCAGCCACTTATCAAAGTGGAGTGCAGGTGTCAACATTCAATATGCGAGTAGCCATTTCCATGATATTCAACGCCACGAGATTGATGGTACAGCTAGATCCAGCAGTTTATCATACTCTTCTTCAGATAACTCCTTGATGTGAGGTATATGTAGTGTGATCATGTACGTCTTTGTCTCTTTGCTTGAGATGCATTGTGCTATATAGATCCTTGTTTGATGTTTGATGTGGGATCTTGTTTTTTTCTTGATGTGAGATGTACTTATTGTCATGTTTTGATTGAGATCCATTTGTCACCATGTTGATGGGATACTCATGTGCCGCCATGTATGCTTGAATCGAGATCCCTTTGATGCCATGTTGGAGGGATGCTCATTATTATCATACGTGAAATTATGTCATGCTGATAGGAGTCCTTTTGTGAATGAGAGTTCTTGTAGTGGAACATCTAGTGGAGCCACTCCTGCGTGAGAAAAAATTCCTTGCATGATAGAGAAAACACATTCATGTACCTCATCACTCTTTCCATCACTTAATGTAGCAGCCTACATCATATTGACACCAGGGCCAGGAGATGTAGTCCCTCCTGGACGAACTCCATTATCAACATCTTGTGTTTTATGTTGCTAATTCTTGTCATGTTCCCTCTTCTTTACAGCATGCATATATGTTCCTTTATGCTCTTTTAAATGCAATTCTAATCACATCACGAAAGCAAAATATCTTGGTTAAATATGAGAGTTGAGTCAACTCGGATCAGTTGTTGACCAAAAGAAAAAGGAATTAGAAACATCTTCAGTAGAAATAAGCAGGCTCAAGATTGAAAATGAGAAGTAGAAGAAACAAATACAGGTTCTCAACAGAGAAGTAGAGAAGACCACTCTTCTCAAGCTACAAGTTGAGGAGGCAGAAAAAGGAATGAAGATCTTGAAAATATGATTTCAAGAAGATCTTGCTCAAAAGCAAGAAGAACTTGATGCAACCCATGATGAGATCAACAAACTCAAGGGATCACAAAAAGAACACTTACAAGATAAGAAAAATGAAGGCAAATAAAGATGGTAAAGCTCTAGTTGATGAAGGTACAAGCTCCACATATTCACAGGATGATTCTAATAAGGAAGTTAATCAAAGTGAAAAGTTAAAGAAGAATGTTGCAACTCCAAAGAACAAGACCAAAGCAATCAAGAACAAAGGACCACAACAAACTACAACACCGCCTCCAAAGAAGAATGAAAAATCTTCCAGGTATGTTTGTTTGTATAATGGTTATTGTTTTTCATGTGCTAACGAAGGACATATGGCTAAGGATTGTAAATTTATTGACAAGTACAACTATCAAGGACCATTGCATTCGAATGAACCATTCAGGTACGCACATTTATTTAATGGTTATTTCTTTTTATGTTCTAACTATGGACATATGGCTAGGGATAGTGAAGTTTTTTACAGTACAATCACTATTTGCAAAACCCTAGAAGAAAGTTTGCAAGATCACAAAACAGGTTCCACGATGATTTTATTAGAAGAGAATGTGTGCTATATGGGAAAAACATTGAATGTTTCAAATTCCATAACTATGGCCATAGCACTCACGGTTGCAGATATCAGATGGAATCACCTATGGACATCATTGAATGCTTCAAGTGTCATAACTATGGGCACATGGGTCGAGATTGTAGGTATAAGAAGGTCTAGAAAAGGAAACAAGTACAAGAAGACAAAGAAGATAACAAGGTTTCAGCAGTTATTCTTTCATGAGGAATTAGCAGTTGCTTCAAATAATGACTCAAGTCAAGATGGCCCGTTAGGTGACTCACTATTTTGAACAATATCTTGCTAACTCCTTAATGTTTGTAGAGGATTCTATGCAACAGTAATGGAACAAGTCTATGATTGATAGGAAGGTAGTTTGAACAAGATGGATGTTTCATTATAGGTTCAAGGGGAGAAAAATAGTTGAAGGATTACAGGTTACCAGGAACAAGGCAAGATTAGTATGCAAAGGATATGCACAGGTTGAGGGAATCGATTTTGAAGAAACATTTTCTCCAGTTGCCAGAATGGAAGCTATTAGGATGTTTCTCACTTATGCTTGCGCAAGAGAAATCAAGGTCTACCAAATGGATGTTAGGTTTTCTAAATGATGAATTGGAGGAAGAAGTTTACATTGAACAACCCGAAGGTTTTCTGCTCTCTAACAAAGAAGACTACATCTACAGATTAAATAAGTCTCTATATGGTCTCAAGCAAGCTCCTAGGGCTTGGTATGATCATCTTGGCGGATATCTACATCAACAAGGATTCAAGAAAGGAAGTGTTGACAGCAATATTTATGTGAAATTGGATCAAGATAACCTAACAATTATCGAAGTATATGTGGATGACGTAATACTTGTAAGCAATGATGATAGATTAAGTAAAGACTTTGCCACAAAATTGCAAAGTGAGTTTGAAATGTCTATGATTGGCGAACTGACATACTTTTTAGGGCTTTAGATTTCTCGGCGAGATAAAGGAATATTTGTATATCAAACCAAGTACATCAAAGAAATTCTTAAGAAATTCCAGATGGAAGATTGCAAGCCAGTCCTTACCCCCATGGTAACATGTTGCAAGTTAAGCTTAGAAAAATCGTCAAAGGATGTGGACCAAACATTGTATAGATCCATGATTCGTAGTCTCTTATTTGTGACAGCCTCCCTGCCTGATGTGATGTAAGCAGTTGGACAAGTAGCAAGATTCCAAGAATCATCAAAAGAATCTCATATTATTGTCATCAAAAGAATTCTTCGGTATCTTAAGGACACAATGGAATATGGTCTATGGTATCTCAAAGGAAATGATCTGGTCATCCAATCTTATACAGATGCAGATTGGATAGGAAGTGTTGACGATCATACAAGTACTAGTGGAGCAGCATTCTATCTAGGTGGTTGTATTATTTCATGGTTAAGTAAAAAGTAGTCTCCAATCTCGTTATCCATAGCAAAAGCAGAATATGTCGCAACAACAGCTTGTTGTACTCAAGTTCTTTGGATGAAGCAAACTTTGCAAGATCTTCAAGTCAAGTTTGATGACCATATTCCCATATTTTGCGATAACACTAGTGCCATCAGTCTCGCCAAGAATCCTATGATACATTCCAAAACAAAGCACATTCCGATTAAATATTATTTTGTTAGAGAGTAGGTCGTTGAAAAGAATATCAAGCTTGAATATGTTGGCATAAAGGAACAAATTGTTAACATCTTTACCAAACCATTACCTCGTGAAGCATTTGAGTAAATTTGCCAAAAGCTTGGGATTCTCCCAAGTTTTCATCAGACTCTTTCTCTTATCTACTCGAGTGGAAAGGAGGAGTGCAAGTGTGTACAGGTTCGCAGGATGGTTGTTTTTTTAGGGGGAGTTACCCTTTTCCATTGATGACAAAGGGGGAGAGAAGATAGTAGGAAGACTTGTCATGATCTCAGAGGGAGTACTTTGTTTCCATCAACACCAAAGGGGGAGATTGTTGATCAGTGGTTGTCATTTATGTCAACCCAAGCAGCACCAGGGGCTACCTCAATCTTGCATGGGCATTTTGACTTGACAACTTACTCTATTCTGAGTCAAGGATCTTCTCTATGGATTCTACTTGTCGAGATGTTTCCTTGTGGCATGGCACTCATAATTGGTTGTGGTCATTGAATAGTCAATAGTTAATAATATTTTTTTGCTCCTAAAATTTCTTCAACTTTCACTTGTTGAGGACCCTCTCAACTCAAGACATTCATATAAATAATGAACCTAATATCCTCCTCTAGTAGGGATTTTGAGTCGTCAAATAGGTCATCGTGGAATTTTTGCTATACCTTGTTTTCTGCGAAGTGTCAAAAGATAATATTAAAACCCATTTGAGCCGAAATCTTGATGAACCTCGTGACTGAATTACAGATATTGGTTTGCTATATTTTTGTATATATGATATGAGGAATTTATGGTTTTTGCAGGCTCCCGAATTCCATGTCAAACAGGTGACGTTGGGAAAATCGTCATAACTTTCTCTCTGAGGATTAGATTCAAAGTTTGTAAGTAGTCATAGAACGAGGACAGACGATAGTTTGTTTAGTAGTATTTTTAGGGCCGAAGGTCACAACAGTGACACATGGCACTTCGTACAAGTTCTCTCTATTGAACCAGTCTATAATCAGGTCATCGTAGGAGATTGGGCATAACTCTTTCTTAAAGAATCCAATATTCATAAAACCTACTTAGAGGGCTACCACAGGACAAAATTTCATACCCTGGATATCCGTAATTACATAGATACAATAGATTCAATATAGAGCTCCTAGAAGGCAAGAAAAAGCATACATTCAAGGATCACTGCAATAAGGACAACACATCAACAGTCAAGGGTAAGTCTCCTATAGCAAGGTATGTATTTCTATTGTTTACATTTGAAATATGAATATCATCTCTAACATATGTTTTTTCAGGACAACGTAAGTACATACAAGGTCTCGGTTATATCTCTATGTTTCTATATGTCACAGTTAGTTTTTATACCACATTTTGGATGTCCTATTCTTCATACTACACATTTGATGCTACATATTCTTGATGCTACACCAAGTCTGCTAAATCTATATGATGTTGTAAATTCATGTTACCTGCCTTGTCATAGTTGATAGAATGGTCTCCGTTGTTGTACTTAGAACTTGTTCCATCACAAATCTAGGGTCTGTCATAAGTTTTGGATATATTCTTGCATAGAGTCCAGGCCTATATCAAGAGTGGCAATCTTGTCTATTGTTGCAACAAGTCAACAACAAAAGTGACAAGCACACTTCAGGTATGCAGTTTAATTTTAATTCTTATTTATTCATTATTATGCACTTACATGTGTTTTGCAGGCAGAGGTGAGTTGAAGGGCATTTTGTTTTGTTTTGGGATTGGTTTCACCGGGTAAATTTTACATGCAGGTAGAAGAAGATTCAAGTACAACTTCAAGAAAGAATTCAAGAGCAGAAGTATCAAATCAAAGGAATCATTGCAGCAGGACATCCTTTGAAGACATGGTAGCCATTCGTATATTGTGAAGAAGTGTCAAGGCTAAGAGTCATCATTGTAAAGTTGTAAAAGATTCATTTGTAAAAGTGTCATCATTGGAAGAGTCATTATTGTAAAGGAGTCAATCTACCTAGAGTCAAAAGGGAATTATTGGGAGGTGTGGGAGTCTCCATTGGGATGATGTCATCATTGGGTTGCAAGTCATAGTGTGATTGGGCGTTCGGTCAAAATCATTGTAAATCACATTTTATCATGGATGGATCATTGTCCCTAGTTTGGGAATCTGCAATCTTGTCTTATTTCAATTATTTATAGGGCGGCAGGGAGGTGTTAGGCAGGTGTATGAAGTCGCCTACAGGTTGGGGCCTGTGAACACTTCAAAGTGGTAGGGTGGTGATAGGGCAAGCTGTGGCTCGCTAGGGTGTTGGGGCATCCATTCAGTTGATTACTGAAGAAACCAGGGCGTTGGGGCGTCCTTCTAGTGGGAGCTGGAGAAGAATGCTTTTCTAGAATTCTAGGAAGTTGTTGATTTCATTTCAGTTGGGGTTGAAGATTAAATAATTTATTAGAAAAGTGTTCAGTGGTTTTTGACTTGGAGGGGGTTTTCCACCTAAAATTATTGTGTCTACTGTGTTCTTTTATTTATTTTTATTACTGCATAAGCATTAATACTAATTGAAGATTAACTAATGCTCTGAAAATATTTAAAAGTGCTAATTCCTAAGGAATATTGATTCACCCCCCCCCCAAGTGTTTCCAACATATAGACAACATTTTATGGATCATATTGGTATCAAAGAAAGTTCTTTTGGGTATATTATGGTGTTGGGATGGGGACCCCCGGATCTAAGTTTTGTATAAGTTTTGTCTCAATTTTGATGTAATATTGTAAAGTCTCAGCATTTTGAGGAGCGAGGCATGAATAACGCAGAACGTTAAGAATCAAAGGGGCTTTAAGGCAGGTCAAAGCCCCTTATTTTGTAAAGGGATGGGCTATTTTGATTTCCACCCATGGTTCACGGACCATGGTAATGTAATGTGAAAACTATAAAAGGAAGTCATCTAGGAGTCATTAGGCAATGCAAAAGGAAGTTGATGAATGAGATGTTGAGTCTATTTTGTCTGTAATTTTTTGTTCTGGCAAAGGAGATGGATCTTGCAGCTGAGTGTATGGAGACCTTGGTAAGTCCGCAATTGAGTGCGTGAGCCCCTCCAATTGTGTGCACATGGTCAGAAGAGGTGTATTCATTGAAAATATGAAGTAATAAAGTATATCTGAAGCAATTTTGTGCAATTCTCTATATATTCATATGTTTATGTGTTTATGTTTATTTATGATTCTATTCTTTGTAATATTTCTTTAATTTCATTGCAAAGGTCGAGATATACTATTATATGATAACTTATGCATGTTAGAACAATTAGGTGAAGCTCATAGATCTATCGAAGTAGAAATTACTTAAGTCTATAATTCAAAAGATAAGGGTTTGCAAAGGTCAGATCAGACCCTAGATTGAAGAAATGTCTCTCTACTACATCATATAGCCTTCTAGATGTAGAAACTTGGTTCTAGCATCCCCCAATACTGCCTCGGGTGAGACTGCAGTTTGCGCTAAGCAAATTGTTTCTAAAAGGGCTAGCAATGTAGGGTTTTGTTGGTTAGCATAGCTAACTCTGAACCTAGGTCCAAGACCCCTCAAGCCAAAAAATGGTTATGTTGGTAGGACCAAGATCTATTTGAGGGATGTGTGATGTGGCATCTGTGGATACCACCTAATAAAGAACTCAAGAAGTGGGTAGGTCATATGTTGCATGATTTTGTAACTCAGGAGAACCGAAATCCGCGTTAGTAAAATGAGAGGCAGCTACAGAGATATATCTACACAAAAGAGCATGAAGTTTTATTTGCTTCGTTCCCTGCTGAATTACATGAGTGGCTATCAAAGTTAGTGAACAACGAACCTACCTGGAAACATGACGATCCTATTATGTGGACTCCTGAACTGATCAAGTGTCTTGAAGAATCTAATTATAAAGTTGAAAGGGCTATCGACTATTGGATCGATAGTATTTTGGGTGGTTTCATCACTGAATTTGTAATTGACACATTTGTATCGTATAGCGAAGCTGAATGTTGGTTCTTTAAGTCTCTGAGAGGTAAGTAGCTGAAATTGCTAAAAACTTGGATTAAAATTTTGTTGTGTGAAAAGGGTGTTATGCCTTTGAATTGATGTTTAGAGCGCTTACATGGTATATCAAATATAGTACAACCAATTTGAATGTTACATTGGCTTAGACAAATACTGCATTGAACGCAGAATTTATAAAGCTGAAATCAAAAGCTCAGTGTGTTGCTGAAATAAAGGAGATCAAGCAAATGGCTAATGAGTTTGTGTGGGATATAGATCAAAGCTTGAAGTTCTTACTGAGACAAGCTAATCTTCATATTTCAGACAAACAACATAAGGAATGGTACATACTTCGATATTGCCACACTTAAGATTGCCTTTGTCTCAATAAAAGATCAGATCTTAGGCCGAAGCATTAGAGATCATGATGAAGCTGGAGGCTTCGCTGATCTAGGACACGAATATAGGAGTCCAATATATCCAGTCACAGTTAGCAAGGCTGCATATGGAGTTGCAGAATCTGAAGATGGGAAAGGAGGTTCAATCGGCACTACGCCCTGAAGTTTGGTGCACGAAGAGAAAGCCTATAGGCCACTATAAGGATCAGTGCCCCATGAACCAGGACTATATAGCTTCAGGAGGTCCCAACCCATTGAAACCAGAGTCTTTTTTTGGATCAAGCATCGATTCAAGTGTCTGGTGTAGTATCTACCAAGTGTTAGGAATGTATCCGAAAAACAATTTTTATCTATTGCAAAATTTTGTACAGTCACCAAAGCAACTATTTTACAAATTTTGTAAATATTTTGGCCATGATGAAAGATATTTCCGAAGCTATGACTTGATGATATACAAAACCCCAATGTATAGGATGCGGGATGAAGCCCATGTGTAGAACAATCAAGGCTCACCTATGACTCACGCAGGATTCCAAGGATTGGGAAGAGGACAAGGAGGAGGTATTGGAAGAGGTTGAGGCCAGATCATCTGTTAAAACTCTGGAGAACCAAGACATTTTGCATGCGATTGTCACAATCCAATTCATCCTTCTTGTCAATATTGTAAGAAATTTGATCATGCTATAGAAGATTGTCCTGTATTAATAGAAAAGATGCAGGAAAATAAGAACCAACAGCTGACACGGAACATTTAGATGATGAGATCTGAGCCATGCGAAGACAATCCTAGTGTCAAAATAGTCACGCGAAGTGATATAGCCACTAGTGAATACAAGGTAGAAGGCAAGCAACCAGTATCAGATACATGGGTTCGTAGGGCTAGCGAAAATAATGTTGGATTTGACATACAAAGATAAAAGGGGACGTTTATGGACGCAAAAAAAGAAATTATGGATCTAGATGCTTCTAAATATAAAACTCATAAACAAATAGTCCCCTGAAAAGAGAAATACGAAGAAATTACTGCGACGGAGGACTCTGATCCCACGGTACTAAAGTCATTTCTATAAACATGTATGAAGTTTTTGAGGGATCAAAAGTCAGTTGAAGTACTACAAGAATAGATAGATAACTACGCTAGCAAGGACAAGTTGTTACCAAAATAGTGAGCAATGAATAAGGTGAACCAAAGCAAGAAAAGGATTGGTAGGGAGATGCGATTGACAACACAAATTGGTGATTTTGACATGGACCAGATAATTCTAGACTTAGGATCTGACGCTAATGTATTCCCAAAATAGAATTGGGAACATATGGGGAAACCTAAGCTATAGTGGTTGCTAATCCAACTGCACATGGAAAACCAACAAAATATAATTTTAATGGGTCGCTTGCATTGAGTGACTGTAGATATTGAGGGAGCCAATGTGCTCACAGATTTTGAAGTCATTGAAATAGTAGATGATAGTAATCCATACCCAACAATACTCGGGATTGATTGGGATTTTGACATGAATGTTATTATTAATTTGAAGAATTGAAGCATGGTGTTTGAAAATAATGGCCTTAGAGTGGTTGTTCCATTGGATCAAGTTGAAGATGTGCGATACACAGAGCCAGTCCGTGATGACTATGATGATGAAGACATTGGTCACATATATAATCTCACTACATGAGACGAAGACTGGATTAATCCCACTATGGATGGATGGATCAATTGAGAGAAGGATAGTTCATGCTAATCAGAATTAGATGAAGAATTAGAAAACTGGCAGAATCAGTTACACAAAGTCTCTATCCTGTGACACAATAGGCTTCCAATGTCTCTATGCTCTATATCAACTATGGTATGTAAATTGTCTTATTATGATGGGCTAGATGATGTCAATATTTTTCTTAACCATTTTTAAAGAGATGTACCAGAGGAGCACAGGTTCCAAGCTCTAGATTTGGCTTTAAGAGCTATGCCTACAAGATGGTGGGGAACCCATAAGGATAATATCATTGATTGGAAGGAATATCGTAGACTAATGAGATTAATATTTGGCTCCGCAACAATGCGGCTCAAAGAAACATACACAGGTAAGGATGACCCACATGAACATAGTGAGGATGACCCACACGAACATATGGCTCGATGGAAAAAGCCTTGGGCTGAGGTACCTCAACCAAAGTGGGTACATATCTTTATTCATGCCTTATGCGTTATACCGATGAACTGGTATTTGGAGACGGAGCTGCGACACTAATCTGTTGATTGGAATGAAATGAAGGAGAGTTTCCTACTGACATTCAACTTTGAAGACAGGTTCAAATGCATTGATGGGGTGCTTTAGGAGATTAAGGCAGTGATCTTATAAACACCAATAGAACCTATAACTTGGATGCAGCCTGACTGCAGCACACAGCTACAACATGCTTTGGAATGCTACAATGTTACTATGGAAGAAGTTGATGAGGATCCGTGAAATATCAATATTCCTGAGTTAGAGGGATTGCGTGGAGTTTCAGGACCGGATGTAGAAATCCTTGATATATCACAGTCGATAAAGACAAAGCAAGTAAATATTGGCTCAAAAAACAAACCAAAATTTGCGCATATTGGTGACTATTGGGATGAAGACATGGTAAGAAAGGTTGTTGAAATATTGCACAAATATTAGAACTTATTTCCAACAAAGTTCTCTAAATTGAAGAGGCATCATCTGCTAAGTGCGCACTTTAAAATGTACATGGATCATGCTGCATTGAAATACCTAGTCAATAATCTTGTGTTGGGGAGGAAGATCCATCGATGGTTTCTTCTCTTCCAGGAGTATTATTTTGAAGTAATAGTTCAACTAGTGTGTTATGCAACCAACTCACAAAACAGAAGAATGAGATAGATCAACAATTTCAAAAGTAGCCTCTTCGGGGGAGAACCCTCCTTTACATTACACAAATGAACAATTCTTGGATGATAAAAACAGTAAGACCTCCTTTCTATATATAGGATTGTTACACAGTAATTTGTCACCGTCCCTATTACCCATTTCCCGCACTTTGGAGGACTCATTCCGGGACCTGTGAGAAGTGACATAACTTGAAAACACTTGCATTATGTTCCCCTAAGTATGGACTTCATATGCCTTGAAGACATCTCCTGCAGAATATCCTTAAAAAGTCCCCTTTTTCCATTAGCGCGGATCCCTAGTGTATCACCCGCGCCAATGGGGGAAATTCTCCAAAGAGGGCGCGCCCATTAGCGCTCGGTCTCAGAGTCTTACCCACGCCAACCAAGTTTGGAAAAGTTTTTTAACAAACACACGCCCGAAAGTTTTTTCCTTTCGACTCAAGAGGCTTTTCAAGGATAATGCCAATCTCATGGATGTCGAGATTCATCGTATCTCTATCCATAATAGCTTTTCGAGGATAATGCTTATCCCATGGATGTTTGGATTCATTGTATCTCTTCCTCCTCCTCCATCTATAAAAGCTTGTTCTGGTGCATTTGACAGCTAGTTTTGAGCATAGGGAGAATGATACTATCAGAAGTCTAAGAGATTGTTGTAAGAGTCTTCTTTGCATTCTTAATCAAAGAGAGAGAGAGGCTTGTTCCCGATCCTGACAAGCTTTGCAAGATATATGTAGCTGATCACCCAGCCAAAGGAGGATTTGACGTCAGAACTATGGTTGTATACTCCTTTGTTGATTATCAATAATAGATGACTATCATTATGGTTCCATTCTTGTTGTTCATTGTGATGATGTTTGAATTATATCTTTTCTGACCGATATATAATTGCATCTATTGGATTTTATGCTTGTATTCGTGTCATTCTTTGCATGTGTAGGTGTCCATTCACGGAGATCGTGAGGATCGTGACTGGCCGGAGCAAAGGAACGGGAGTGCCAACTCTTCTACAACACTAGCGTTGGAATCCAAGTAGGCTCTCATAATCCACCTTTAATTTTCAATTAGGAACTTGCGTGATAGCATTGTTTGATTTTTGCTAGACCCATTTTGGGCTAGTGGGATCGCCTCTGTCCGCAGAGGGGATTTACCTCTCCAACAGGATTCTATGGGATCACAATATAATCAGAGTCAAAATAACAATAATAATGTAAGGGCACAATAATAACAATATGGGGATAACATGAGCACAACAATAACAATAAGGGGATAACATGAGCACAACAATAACAATAAGGGGATACAATGACAATAATAATAAGGGAATACACTAGTATTATAGGGTCCTAACATGCCTCTCTCCTTCAAAAAAGTGTTGTTATCAATGCTTGATTAGTTATGGATGCTTCTGTATAAAATTTTCATCCTCCCATGTGGAATCTTTAGTGGGTAAGTTATTCCACTTGATAAGATACTCTGAAATTGATCGATTTTGTAGCTGTCAAGTTCTTGTTTTAGTGGCTGATTTAGGTTTCAATATAATTTTTTCTTCCTCGTCAAGTTCTAGCAATATTGTTTGAATTGGGAGCTTGTCACCTATAACCTTCTTTAAGCACGAAACATGGAAAACTAGGTGCACTCGAGAAGATGCAGGAAGTTCCAATTTGTATGCCATAGTACAAATCTTTTGCAACACCTTGTATGGACCATAATACTTTGGTGATAATTTATTATCCTTCTTAGCTTGCTTGAGGGACATTTGTTTGTATGGTTGTATTCGTAGAGATACCCAGTCACCTACATCAAAACTTATTTCGTTGCATGTTGATATGCATGTTGTTTCATTTTATTATGCGCCAAAGTTAGGTTATCCTTTAAGAGTTGGAGAAATTTTTTTTTATGCTCAATGTGATATTCCACAGCTTGAAACTTAGAATTTTCTCTTAAATATGATGTGATGGATGATGGATGATATCCATAAGGTGCCATAAATGCGGTCATTTTTGTTGCAGTATCGAAGGAAGTGTTATACCACCATTCAGCCAGAGGCAACCATTTGACCCATTGTGTCTGTTTATCAGATACAAAAAAATGAAGATATAATTCCAAACATTTTTTCACTATCTCAGTTTTCCCATCGGATTGAGGACGATAAGATGAGCTATGAGCTTAATGATTACCCAGAAAGGAAAATAATTTTGTCCAAAAATTTCCAATGAAAATAGGATCTCTGTCGCTTACAATAATCTTTGGGTTTCCATGTATCTTTTTAATTGTTTCCATAAATGCAGTAGCAACTGTACTGGATTTAAATAGATGAGATAATGCACAAATTGTGCATACTTGGTAATTTTATCAACTACCACCATGATGACACTCTTTCCTTCGGACTTGGGTAAACCTATGATAAAATCCATTGAAACGTCCTCCCAACGTTGACTTGGAATTGATAAAGGTTGTAATAGACCTGGGGTCTTAATTGTCTCAACTTTATTTTGTTGGCAAACCAAACATTCTGCCACAAAATTTTGAATATCAAATTTAAGGCCATCCCAAAAAACTTCCTTCTTAACCCTGTGGTAAGTTTTTAAAAATCATGAATGCCCTCCTAAGGGATAGGTGTGCAATTCCAAAAGAATATTTTGTTTGAGTTGGAAATTCTTATAGAGGTATAAGCGATCTTTGTACCATAATGAATCATTTTCTATCTAAATGTATCAAATGTATTGGGATCTTGCTGTAACTTTAGAATCACTTCCCACACTTCTTTGTCATTCTTCTATTCATCCCTTGCTTCGTTTATCCAATCTGGATGGATAATAGAAATGGCGCAAGGCAATGCTTCCACATCCTCACCCTTTCTTGAGCATGCATCTGCAACAACATTTTGCTTCCCATTTTTTGTAGATGATTTCAAAGTCATAACCCAACATATTTGTGACCCATTTTTTCTTCTCTTCTAAAGACAATCTTTGTTCTAAAAAGTATTTAAGAATATCATGATCCGTTTTTACCTTGAAGTGTCTTCCCATTAGGTAAGGTCACCATTTCTTAAGTGCATGTAGTATTGCCAACATTTCCTTCTCATAAATAGCTTTGTGTAAATACTTTCCTTTGATTGGGAAAATTTCAAAAGCAATGGGCCTTTCTTCTTGCATTAAAACAACACAAATTCCATTTCCTGAGGCATCACATTCCACAATAAAGGTTTTTGTGAAGTTTGGCATAGCTAAGACTAGTGCTTGGCACATTGGCTCTTTAATATGTTCAAAGGCTTTCTTTGCTTCTGGAGTCCAATAAAATGCATCTTTCTTCAGTAATGTTATTAGAGGTGCTGCTATTCTCCCATAATTCTTAACAAACTTGTGATAATACCCTTTCAACCCAATAAATCCTCGTAGATGCTTTATGGATGTGGGGATTTTCCATTTCTTAATGGATTTAATTTTTCTAAGGTCTACCTTAATACCTTCATGAGATATAGTGTGACCCAAATATTCCACCTCTTGTATTCCAAATAAACATTTGGAGATTTTTTCATATAATTATTTCTCCTCCAATAGTTTGAGCACTCTATCAACATGTTGAACATGTTCGAAGACTGGTTGTAGATTAGTATATCATCAAAAACTACTAACGCAAATTTTCTAAGGAAGGCTTTGAAAATTGAATTCATCAAACCTTTTAATGTAGAAGGTGCATTGGTAAGGCCAAAAGGCATGACCAAAAATTCATAATGACCCTCATGAGTTATAAATGTTGGTTTTAGAATGTCATTAGCCTTCATTCTAATTTGATGATATCCTGGATCAGAGAAAGAACTTTGACTAGGTTGAATTATACTAGCCTCTAGCATTTTTGCAACCATATGTTCAATTTCACCCTTTTTGGCATAGGGATATCTGTAAGTCTTGATGTTTGGAGGAACACTTCCTCGAATCAAATGAATTACATGATCATGATCACGAATAGGTGGGAGGCCTTTGGGAGTCTCAAATACCTTGGAATGATTGTCCAAGACTTTTTGGAGATCTGGATAAATAGATGATTTCGATGTGGGAACCTCTAGTGAACATAATTTTGCAATTATTCCACGTTGTTCTTTCTTTAGAAGATTTTTCATGTCGTTAGAGCTGCTTATCTTTCCTGGTTTCCCTACAATACCCCTTAATTCAACTTCCTTTCCTTCTAATTTTTTTTCAATAAAAGTTCTCAAAAGTTAAAAGTTATTGTACCCAAAGATCGTATCCATTGGACTCCTAGTACAACATCAACACAACCCATTGGAATGGAAATCATTGGACTATTCAACAAATATTCTCCCATGGATATCTTGGTATTATGGAACTTTCCATAGAAGTTTATGGTTCCTCCATTTGCAACCATCACTTGACGCTCTGGTGCTATATATAGGAAGTGATTCAATTCCTTCGCTATCTTACAATGAATTAAATTATGGGTACTTCTTGAATCAATCAACACTATTACCTTTTTCTTCTTCATATCTCCTTCTATCTTGATAATTTGAGGAGTGGTAATTTCGGCCAATGCATTACAAGATATGGTCAGATTCATTTCTTCTTTCTCTATGGTTTTTTCCTGGTGTGTATCCTCTCTTTTGATGTTTCTTATTCATTTTCTTCTTCCTCTTCACAATCTATGTAAAATAATTTCTTCTCAACAAACTTATTACCTTTACTGTATTTTCTATCACAACTGTAACAAATCCCTTTTGATCTTTTTTCTTCCAATTTTTGTGGTTTCAACCTTGTAGGTTGTGGAAGGCTATGGAAAACAACACTTCCATCTTTATAGTTGTGATTGGTAGGCTTCCTTGTTGCCTTAATTTTGCTTTCAATTTTTCTTTCCAGCATGAATGCCTTCTCTAATGAATCAGGTTCCCAAAGGTGAACCTCATATTGGATGTTATCCTTTAAAGTCCCTATGAACACATCAATCCTATGCTCCTCTGGAATATATTTTACCCCTGTATTCAATTTTTGTAAGCCCTAAATGTGCTCCACCACTGAACCCTTTTGTTTGAGATTTATCAATTGGCTAAAAAAGGTGTTTCTCTTTGTATCCTCATAATGTGCTATAATTTCTTCCATAAAAATTGCCCAAGTGAAAATTTGTTTACGAGAGAAAAGCCATCGATATCATACAAACTGATTATGTTCAAATATAAAGTCGCAATGCATATCTTTAATGTGTTTTGCACATTATGGAGATCGAAATATTGCTCCATCTGTAGTATCCATGTTACGAGATAATTTACATCAAAATTCATCATATAGATCTTTGGAACATGGTGGGTCTTAAATCCAACGTTAGAGTCCATGAAATCATGACTAATATTTCTTTTTTTCTCATCATGAGTTTCCTCTACTACCTTTTCGTCATTAAGAATAATTTCTTGTAGCAACTTTGCCAAACCTCCTTTCAAACCTTCCATGTCTTTCTTCAAATATTCAATTTTTACTTCTAAACCATCCATATTAGCTTCCATACCATTCATCTTATCTTCCACGCCTTTCTTTAAACCATCCATCTTAACTTATATTAATTTTTGTGAGAGTGAAATTTCTTGCACTTGGTCTTGTAATTTTGATATGTCATGTTGCATTTCTTGCTCTTCTTCATGAGTCATGCTAGAGATTTCAGGTTGCTTACTAGGTGTTTCCATTTTCTTTCTTCATGGCATCAATTATTATAAATATGCTTCATTGTTCCCTTTGAATCACTTCAAACAAAATTTTCAAACCAAACTTATGCAATTTTTTTAAAAAGGCTACACACCTTTTTTCTCTTTGTAGGAGCTCGATATTAAATATGTTATATATCTATAATTTCTTATCTCCAAGGTATAAAAATTATTTTCGTCATAGCCCTCTGCATCCTCTTTCCAACCCCACAAGTTTCATCCAGATTGTATTCTCCAAGAAAGAGTTATGTCAAATCACCCACGATGACATGATTATAGACTCTTTCAGTAGAGAAAACTTGTACGAAGTGCCACATGCCATTGTTTCAACCATCGAACCTAAAAATGATACATAGAAATCTACCATCCGTCCTCTTTCTGTAACTATTTGCAAAATTTCAATATGATGCTCAGAGAAAAAATTATAATGATTTTCCCGAGGTGACCTATTTGATATCAAATTGGGAGCCTGCAAAAACTCTAACTTCCTCAGTTCATATCTCCAAAAATATAGTGGGAAAATATCTCAAATCCGGTCCCACTGTTCATCACCATTTTGGCGCAAATGGGTTTTAATTTCAACTTCTGACACTTCGTAAAAACAAAGTTATAGTGAAAATTCCATGATGACCTGTTTGAAGTAGTGAAACCCTAGAATCCAAAGCTCTGATACTAATTATTATGCAAACAGCTCACAAAATGGAAGAATGAGATAGATCAATGACTTCAAAAGTAGCCTCTTTTAGGGGGAAACTTCCTTTACATTACAAAAATGAAAAAATCTTGGATGATACAAATGACAAGACCTCATTTTTATATATAGGAGTCTAAGTGGTCACAATATAATCAGAGCCGACATAACAATAATAATGTAAGGGCACAATAATAACAATAGTGGGCTTCTATGGGGCACAATAATAATGATATGGGGACAACATGGGCACAAAAATAGAAATAAGGGGCTACAATTACAATAATAATAAGGGAATACACTAGTATTATAGGGACCTAACACATGGAGGTTGAATGTTGGACCTGATCACCTCTCTAAGATCGAGAACAACGAAGAACCCACTAATATTGATGAAGGGTTACCTAATGCACAGCTCTTCGTTGTCAGAGTTGCTAATGAACATTTTGCAGACATTGTTTATTTTTTTTCCACTAGCATAGCTCCTGAAGGATACACAATGCAGCAAAAGAAGGTGCTAGTAGTCAAGGCTACAGATTTTTTAGTAATTGCAGGACACTTATATAAGCTGGGACCGGATGAATTTTTGCACCGATATGTACTTGAGTATGAATGACTGAGTATTTTGGCTGAAGTGCATGGTGGTTTCTCAAGAGGACACTATCCAGGTAAGGTAGTTGTGCCGAATATTCTACGAGTAGGATATGGTGGCCTATGGTACATAAAGATTCTAAGGAGTATTGTAGTGCATGTGATGTGTGTTAAAGGACTGGATGACCATCACAAAGGGATGAATTTCCCTTAAATCCATAGGTCATGCTGCAAACATTTGGTAAATGGGCAATTGACTTCATTGGACCCATTAATCCACCAAGGAAGAAGACAGGTGCACATTATATTATCACTATGACAGATTACTTGACTAGATGGGTCGAGGCCCAACCTGTGAAGGATTACAACATGGGAACTACCGCGAAGATTATATTCAAGTATATTATATCACATTTTTTATTCTCGAAGATCCTGATGAGTGACCTAGGTTCACACTTCTTGAATGAAACAATTAAGGCGTTGATAGAAGAGTTCCAAATGCACCATCGGAAAAGTACGTCGTATCATCCCCAGGCGAATGGAACTGTTGAAGATTTTAACAAAATATTGGAGAATTCCTTAATGAAGATATGCAATGTTAATAGGAATGACTGGGATGTGCACATACCAATAGTTCTATGGGAATATAGTGTTGGAAATACTGACAGGGGGCTGAATCAATATTCCTTAGAAATTAGCACTTTTAAATTTTTTCAGAGGATGAGTTAATATTCAATTATTATTAATGTTTATGCAGTAATAACAGTAAATAAAAGAACATAGTAGACACAAGAATTTTAGGTAGAAAAACCCCTCTGGGTCAAAAACCACTGAACGCTTTTCTGATAAATTCTTTAATCTTCAGCCCCAACTGAAATGAAAGCAACAAATTCCTAAAATTATAAAAAAGAAATATTCTCCAGCTCCCACTGGAAGGATGCACCAATGCCCTGGTTTCTTCAGTAGTCAACTGAATGGATTCCCCAACATCCTAGACCAACCTACCACCCTAAAGTGTTCACAAGCTCCAACCTGTAGGCGACTTCATGCACCATCCTAGCACCTCCCTTCCACCCTATAATGACTGAAATGAGATAAGAGTGTAGATTCCCGTACCAGGGACAACGATCCACGATACAATACGATTTACAATGATTTTGACTGAACACCCAATAACACTATGACCTGCAACCCAACCATGAAATCATCCCAACAGAGACTCCTATACCTCCCAATAATGCCTTTTCGGCTCTAGGAAGATTGACTCTTTTACAATAATGAATCAAATCAATATCAATAAAGTTACCAACTTAACAAGAATTGTAACCTCAAGTGAAAACTCTAGCCAAAAAACATTAAAAAACACCTTGAAAACTAAAAGTGTTGATGTAGGATAAACGTTTTTTTGTTAAAATTCCAAAAAAAATAGCAACGACATTAAAAACCAAAAAAAATGTGCAATAAACATGAAAAAACACCGTGAAAATGAAAAGTGTTGATGTTGCATCAACACCATTTTTTTTCTTAAGTTAAATTTCCAATCATTTTAATAGTAACATTAAAAGCTAATTTTTTTGTGTAATAAACATGAAAAAACACCCTCTAATAAAAATGTGTTGATGTGGCATCAACATTTTTTTTGTTAAAATTCCAATGCTTTTTAGCAATGGAATTATATATATATATATATATATATATATATATATATATATCATGACTCTGAAAAATTTTAAATTTCTAATAGTTTTTTATGTTGGCATTAAATATAAAATATCATGACTCCAAAAAACCTTAAAATTTTGACATTTTTCAACCATGGCATTAAAGATAAAATATCACAACTTCGAAAAACCTTAAAATTTCGACATTTTTCAGCCATAGAATTAAAGCCAAATATCAGGGCTAAAAAAGCCCTTAAAAATGAATGCCTAAATAAAAGAGTCATTATACTAAGAGTTATTTTTTTTAAATGTTAAAAGTATAGCTCCTTTAAAACTTTAACCTAAGACAACTTGACACATTGTGACGAAAATTTAAAAATCAACCATCAAATTGAAACACAGTGGGGGTGAACTTGACCCATTCCACTGAAAACTTAAAAATTAACCATAAAATTAACACACATTGGAGGTGGACTTGATCCATTGTAATGAATACTTTAAAATCAATTATCAAATTGACACATAGTGCAGTCCCCTTGCTAGTCGAGCATTGACGCAACCCTTGTAGCAAAAAAGAAGGTAAAATAATAAATAAATATATAAATAAATAAAAATTAAACAAAACAAAAATTAAAACGCTAAAAAAATTAAAACAAAAGAAGAAACTAAAATTCCCACAAGCGTAGAATAGATGGTGATGGGGTGTACTATTAAGTCACTCCATGATGTGAAGGTCTCTCGTTCGAAACTCTGTGGGCAAAAATCTAGTCATATTACGGGTTGGTGTGGCCCGGGTTGGTGTGGCCCAGGTCGGGTGTGATCCCCTAGTGATTTTGATGACTTAGATGTCTGTGGGTCACCATTTCTCAAACCAAAGGTTAAGCTTATAGTCATCTCTGGAGGACATAATCAACTACACAAACAAACAAACAAAACAAAAAACCCAAAACAAGCATAAAAACTGTAAAAATAAATATTCTAAAATAGAAATTTAAACAACAACAAAAAAACCAAAAAAAAACATATAAAAAAAATATTATTATTTCCTTAAAAAACATAATTTAAAAATAAAATAAAAATTTAACCAAAAAAAAAATCAAATTATTAAAACAAAAACAAACGCAAAAACATTAAAGAAATATTTTTATGTTACATCTAAAAAAAATATTTTTTTATTTTATTTTTAAATAAATAAATAAAATATTAAATATTAAACCACAAAACAAACAAAGAAACAAAATATTTTAAAAATAAAGAAATCAAATATATTATAAAAAAGTTAAAAATAAATAAATATTACAAAAAAAATATTAAAGAAAACATTAAAAATTGAAAAACCCATTAATATAAAATTGTTCAAGGATAGAGGATCAACGACATGCATTGCCCTGACGACAAAGGGCCACAAGCAGGGCATCTGGAGTAGCTCGTCGCTCGAGTGTCGAGGCATGGCGTCATTGATTCCCAGAATCAACAAACCTCGCACAGTGCAGTCTGGGGGGTGTTGCTCTAGCGGCCCTTCCTGTGGCCCTTTGGTGCCTAGGCATGGGGTCGTCAATTCCCAGAATCGACAAACCCCCACACTGCACTGTGCATGGTTCGTCGATTTCAAGAATTGATGGCCCCCCACTTTGGCGTCGAAGGGTTGTTGGGGAGACATTCCACTATAGTGGTCCTTACCCATAGCTCTTCAGTGCCGAGGCAGGGGGTTGTCGCTTCTTGGAATCAGCGAACCCCCACACGACATTGTGTAGGGTTTGTTGATTCCGAGAATCAATGGTCACCCCATACCGAAGCCAAAGGCTAGTTGGTTTCTCTAGCTGCCCTACCAACCACCCTTTTGCATCGGGGTGGGGTAGGGTCTTGATCTTGGACCTCGAACCATTTTATTTATTTAATGTTTTAAAAAAAATTAATGCTTTTTTTAATTTCTTTAGATTTTTTTTTTTAATGCATTTTTTCAATGTATTTTATTTTTATTTTTTCTTTTTTAATATATGTTAAAAAAAAAACAAAACAAAACAAAACAAAAAACTTTTGTAATATTTTGCTTTATTTTGTTTGGTAAATTGTATTTTTTTTGTTTTTTTAATTATAACTTTTTCCATGTGTTTTTTTTCAATTTGTTTTATTTATTTTTTTTTTTTTAATTATTAGTATGACTTTAATTTTTTTCTTTTTTTAGGGAGATTGTTTTAATTGTTTTCAAGTTTTTTGATAATTGTTTTTTTATACCTACGAGGCAAAGTATATTCTAATAAGTTTGGGTCAAAACGCTTAGTCTTAATTAATTTGCAAATTTTTAAAAACTATTTGCAAATTTTATTAAAGTTTTGGTAAAACTAACTATTAAAATTATTTTTTTAGAAATTGAAAATTAATTTTTGAAATTTAAAAAATTGAATTTGTTTTTATTTTTATTTTTGGATGACTAATTTTATGTGGTTTAAAATCTATTTGTCTAAGAAAAAAAAACTCTAATCACCTAGTGTCCTCATAAATTAATTTTCAAAAAAAAATTAAATATATGCGTTTTTCCATAATTAATATTTTATTTATATTTTTTATCTTACTTATTTTTAACAGTGAATGTTTATTAACCTATAATCATGCCTTATTGGTTTTCTATTAATTATTGTATTCTTTCTATAATAATGTTTTTTCACATTTTTCCATTAATATATTTTATTAATCATAATACTTTTTTTTCTAATAACAATTTTTTTTCACCTTTTTTTCATTAATATATTTTGTTAATCATAACACTTTTTTATAGTGCTAACTATTTTTCATAAAACTATGTTATCATGTACCAATCAATTATTAGCAATTTGATTCCCCCTCCATCAAGGTTGTGGTGCTTGAATCAAGCACCCAATATAATTATGTTATATGATCATAATCACCCCATAAGAGTTCTCTACACTTGTTTCATTTTTGTTTTTTTATTCGTTGGTTTTTAAAATAAAATTTGATTTTAAATATTTTAATTTTTTACTTATTTATTTTCCCTTTCTTGCTAAATATTTTTGTGATTTTTATTTCATTTTTTTTAAATATGTTTGGTTTGTTTTCAATTTTTTTGAAAGACTATTTTTTTGTTAATTTGACTTTTTTGTAAAGTTATTTTAATTTTTTTTAAACATTTTGTTTTTACTTAAAATTTTATGTAGATCATTATTTTTGGAAAAAAAAAAAAAACAAACTTCAATTGTTATCAACTTTGGACATAGCATTTATAAAATTTTCTATTTCTTAACTTCTTTTGAAACATGAAAAGTCTTTAAAAAAAAACATCTTAAGAAGAAAGAAGAAGAGGAACAAGACAAGTTGAAAAATTGTTAAATAAACAACATTTAAAAAAAAAATGCATACTTGAGACGTAAGAAAATTTAAAGTGTCAAACATATGCAACAAAGAAAAAGAAGGTTGATGTTGCATCAATGTTTATCGAAATCCACATGAAAATCACCAAGATTTTAAAGAATTTATCTATACTTAATGCATAAAAAAATTTAAAGTTTCAAAAATAAGCCCCCAAAAAAGGGGTTGATGTTGTATCGACACTTTTCAACATAGGCATGAAAATCAATAACATTTAAAAAAATGTGCATACTTAATACATAAGAAAATTTGAAGTGTCAAAATTATGCTCCAAAAAAAAAGGTTGATGTTGCATCAACAATTTTCAAAATCGGCATGAAAATCATGATTTTTTGCGACCTCTGAAAAAACGAGAACTTGATACAATGCTCATTAAGTTGGTCACTTTGTTTATCTAACTAATAAAGTGAATTAACTATAAAACTACATAAAATATTAATCCAATGTAACTCTAAGGAGTGGGCCCTCCCTCTGTAGAATAGAGTGTTGTCAACTGATTGAGCTACAAGGGTAACAATCCAATATGCATCAACTTCATAACCATGGGAAAAATACATATTATTCAAAAATATGATTCAAAGTACAATTCAATCATCAATTTCCCTCACTCATGGAGTGAGACTTAGTTTTGATACATATTTTGGCTTGTCTAACCTTATAAAATATATAAAAAAAATATTTAGAATCTATGATTCTCAAGTTGTTATCACTATTGATTAAATTGGGAGTTGATTACAAAAAACTATGATTCTCAAGTTGTTCTAACTATTGATTGAATAGGGATTCAACTACAAAACTATTGATTGAATAGGGATTCAACTACAAAACCATTGATTGAATAGGGAGTCAAGTACAAACAACCATATCAAAATAATACATCATTTTTCCTTATCACATTTTTTCCTTGTCACATGTTGCAACTAAACCTTGTTTAGCCATTGTTTGATAACGATTACAACTACATGGCCACCAATAATCTGAATTCATTGTGCTAGTAGATCGTGAGATTTTAAATGGACATAACCATTATAGTGAATTGGATCTATTTGTAAGGAAGATAGCTATTACTTTGAGATTCACAATTGATAGGGGTCAAACATGTATCATGCCATTAGTTGGAATAACATTGAGAGTAGAAGCACTTTGGTGTGACTGGATTAATAAAAACAGGAGTAACATTACACTAGTAATATAAGAGTGGTCATGAATCGATAAAATAGGAGTAGTAGCACACTTGTGACATTGAAACAACAACTAACATACATCATTTTCATAAGTGAGTGCAAAAGGCCTATTTCTCCATAACAAACTAACAAAATTCAATAAAATGAAAACAAATATAAGAAAGGAATACATTATACTAAATGACTTAGTATGGACAATAGTAAACTCAAAAATGGTTGTAAATTGTGGAAAAACGTAAAAAAAGGTAGAAATAAAATTATGTTAAAATATGGAATACCTAGGGCCCAACAACTTGCTCTAGAATCAATTAAAATTGTCATAAGATAATTTGCAATCTTACCATTTACTTCAAGCATTAGCATGCTAATCTTCCAAGGATGCATATATTATGGGAATGTTCCTACCCACATCCTCCACTATTGTTCCCTCCTATAGTTTTTGCATAGTTCTCATTTTATCCCTTTATGAGGATAATCTATGTTCATATGATCTCATATGTATAAAATCTATGTTCTTGTGAGCATTTCATTCTCTATTTTGATTTGCATGTCCAATAATTGTATTTCCTCAATCTCTTTCTTCAACCTCCTAATATTTTTCTTTTTTCTTCTTTCTTCCTCATGTCTAAATCAAAGAACATTGGAGGGGATGTTACATATTCATGCTTTTGAGAAGGCATGGAGGTGTCTTTTTTAGTAGTACTGAAGTAGAGAAGTCCATGTCTTCTTGTGGTGATAGTTCTCTATGATTTGCAGCAATGGAAGGTGGTTTTGCTTTATCAGTGTCCATAACCTCAATATAATCATATCAGACTTGTTGATTTTCATCAACCACTAAAGTTGATGTGGCTTGAGTAGAGAACTTGTTTCTTAGTATTTTTGTTATTTTTGTAAACGCTTATTCCTCTTTTTTACTACCTTGTTCATCACTTTTACAAAGTCTCTTATGCATGTCTCTAGAAACTCTCCTTTGGTATGTGATTGTTTCATTTTCATGTTTCTTTGTTTTTATATTCTTGCCACCTTTGTGGTTCCTATGACTATGGATAGATTTTGTGTATTTCTTCCTCAAGGTTTTCTTGTGTATCCCCATTAACAATGTCTTTTGGAAAGTCATTTTTGGAGAGGAATTGTTCTCAAGATGTATTACTCTTTTGTAGCTCATACACTATTACCATTTTTACTAAACCATGATGGTAGAGACTCCTACATTCATTATTAGACTATTTATGAATGGATTTATCGATATTTGTGAAGCTTTTTAGCAAGAAATAGGGAATATTGATAGTTTTTCATCTTTCAAATGCAACAGAAGGTGTATATGATAAAGAAACATAAGACTATAACGCCCCTCACATGTAATGTATTTTTGAATGAGGAATACAAAATCCTTCCAATGGTTCTTCAACCAAATTCTTGGAGCTCCAGTTGCTCAATTGGGTCTCTATCTCGACCTATTAAGAAAACGTATCCAAACCTTTTCTTCAATTGCCATATTTTTAAACAAATTTTCTCCTTGTTGAGGTAGTCTAATAACCTATGATAATGAGTTTTCAAACATGTGTATTGTTAAAATTCCAACCTAAGCACATTTGAGAAAAGGCCTTTGTAACCTCAATGTTACGACCTTGAAATTTTGAAAATAACTCAATCCACCCTACTCTTTGAAGAATTATTTGACACTCAAGATGTAAACTACTTAACTCAACCCCATAAGGCTCAAATTAAACTGTCATTTCCACTATTGAACTCAATATAATAGAACCCCATATAAGCCCTGTGTACAAACACTCCTATGTGTGACCAAATTTCATGCACCAATACTTTGTTATGAGGAATATATCATATGAATACTATTTTGTATAAATAGTCATGTATCTAACCAAATTTTGTGTACAAATACTATGATATTGAAGATACACTTTATGGAGGGTAAACCATATGAAAACCCTATGCATAGAAGTCCTCGATATATGAGAATTCACTTATGAAAGTGATTTGTATAATAAACACATTGTATAAGTAACTTTGTTTGTAAATATCTATTATGAAAATCCCTTGTCATCCTCTATATACACCAAATATTCAACATAGAGGCATGCTGATAGTGATAAGGAAAATAGCTTTGAAATGGTTAAAGGGTAGTAGAGAAAATGACTTCAAATTGGTTTAGAAGGGTGGAAAAGTAAATAGATTTTAAATAGAAAAAAGAGTGGTAGGTCAAATGAATTTATAATAGGTGGTGAAGTATTATCTTTCAATTTCCTTTGAATGCAATGGAGAGAAATTTTAGTCTAGTAGCTTTTCATGTCAAAAGAGTGTTTATCATGTTAAGTATGCTAAGGGGTGGCATGGAGATTGTTTGTAACACACCCTCTTACCACCCCTAGACCACACTAAAGGTGTAAGGATGCAATTACTATCGTAGAATGACCTCCATAGTCCTATCATGAAAATGGAGTCTAAGATTTTCATCATTTTTCGAACTCTTTAAAACCCAAAATAAACATCTCCCTTATGTTCATCTTGTCGAGACCTTTCTACTAATATAATTTTTTCTTCAATCCAACCTATGGGTCAAAAGTTATGGCCATTTAAAGATTAACCCATTAAACGTTGCCAAGTCATCCTGGCCCACCATGTGGTGCCCATGAGGTGCCCACGTGTACATTTTACTACCCTATAAAATCCACGTGGAAAGGCATAACTCCATTAACTTCAACATAGACGGGGTTCAGTTCCCAATTTTGGTAACAACATGTAGACCCCCCTCTAAGGCCCAACCTCTAACCTTTTGACCTAGTTAATGTTGACCACAATCATGGGGCGTCCTCTCGACCATCCCGACCCTGACCTATATGGGCTTTAACTAACTCAAACTTGGGCCCCTTGGTTGAGCCCGATGTTTTTCCCCACCACAACTCGCCAACCAGACTAGATGCCTACATGACATCACTAGTCTATGTGGCCTCCTCTGAGAGTGCCATGTGTCACTCATTTTTGGACCATTTGGACTACCAAATGGTCGATTCAGGGTGGCATGTGTCACACTACATGGGTTCCATGGCACCCTCCCATCCATGTCACTGACCTCTGCGACCATGGGTCCCACATAGGGCTCTAACCCTTCACCTCGCTTAATCCTATGGTGGTGATAGGATTGGCAGATAAATAATCAACATCAATTGTGGACCCATCCTCCCTTTGCCATGTCATGGGCGGGTTTGCATTCATGCTTCTACCTCTGGTATCAAACTAACCTCATAATCTGTGATAATCCAACAATGACTATTAAATGTAGGATCCCCCCTCCTCCACACTAACATCACAGGAAGGGGGGGGGGTTTCCTTAGTTCTTAATGGAGGGTGGATCCTTTTAGATCTGTAGACATGTATGCATATATAAATGAACCTGCACACATATTTACATACATGTAACAACTCATCTATAGTTATAGGGTCACAATACTAATTCTAGGGTTGTTGTCCTCGTCTATTACAAATGGTCAAAGAGTGTAAGTTACATAGCTATATTTGGGTTTCCATGCATAAGATTGTGGACAATATTCCACTATATAGGGACAACAATACAATATCACAATGGTGAAAATCAGCCACACTTATACTCTCAAAATGTAAAAGCCAAAGTTAATGGAAAAACTGTCTTTATAAGGTGTTGCAGTTTAAATGTTCCAAGCATGGTTTTAATCTAGTAATACATACACAGCGTCCAATGAAAATTAACACTAATGTAATAGAATATTACAGTCCCTATAATTTAGCATCACATAACATAACCTCAAAAACTCATCACATAGGGAATCATGTGTTTCACATTCCAAAGCCATGCCATTAATTCAAGAGATTCAGCATGGACTCTTTTACATTGGTTACCAACATATCAACATTTCAGCCATGTAAGGGATATAATCATGTAACAATTCAAATGTTGCATCAAATTTCAACAAAAGGATATACAATCACTCTTCCACTACATAAGGAAAGGAACAATGTAGAAATTATAGCCACAATAATCATTATGCCTGGGATTTTTAAGCAAAACACAAGAGGTGCATTCAACAAGGAAAATAAACAGTGTACATGTTTAAATGGTATTAACAATGAAAACATTGATTTCATGGAATGTATAACCCATGCTAAATACTTATCTTAAAATTTAGGTGGGAAACTAAGTCTTAGACAATAACACTCCACCCAAACTTGTTATATGTTATCGCCAAAAAATTGATCATCTAGCCATAACTTACTATATGGATCGAAGTACACCATGTAGGACCAATTTTACCATAGTAAAATTGCTTTCACTATAAGAAATTACTTAATAAACCACATTTGTTAAGTTATTTCTGGTTAAACCCATGAAAAATAATTAAATAAATCATTATTTATTTAATTATCTTCTAGGAATAATTAATTAAACCATTGTTTACTAATATTCCTTGTCGTATTTGACCTAGCCATGAGAAATAAATAGATAAATCATTATTTTTCTTATTTTTCTCTAGGAATAATTAATTAATCATTATTTAGTTATTATTCTTTGTTGAGTTTGACTAAATCCCCTAGGAATACTTAAATAAATCATTATTTGTTTATTATTCCTTAACCACATTCCTTGAAATGATAAATAAATCATTTATTTATTTATTATTTCTAAATAAAAGTATTTAACCAATATAAATACTTTTTCCCTCCAACCAAATATAATAAAATATTCCAAATGGTTAATTCTAGAATTTGGTTAGTAATATTTTATCATTTTCCTTTATTCGAGAATAACCTAATATTTTGATATAAATAGAAGGGTTTTACATTCATTCTTCACTTTGGATCATTTTCATTATTGCGCTCACAGTTGTAACTTTGATTATAATCATTGTCGCTTACCATTTGTTTTTTCCATTTGAGTTCCATTGAGCTCAAACATTTTTTGTTGGGTTTACACATTGTAGAGAAGATAGACTCTACAGAGCTTAAGACATTGAGGATAGCCAAGAACCTATCCCATAGAGGGGGATTGGTAACATTTATCCCCTTCACGGGTGTCATATAATAAAATCTATTCTTTATATCTAGTTTCCATTGAGTTATTAGAGTTATTTGCGCTTAATTCATTATTTCATCTTGTTGTTTAACTATTTTTGTTGTAGATCAGGACTTTGGCAGGTTTTGTTTCTATCATTTGTTGCAAATCCACACTATTTTACAGCCATTTTTAGTGTTAAGGCTATTTTTCATCCACAATATAAAGTGGTTTCTTTTCGTACACCTTCGAGAGGAACTCAACAAAACAATTGGTGACTCCACTGGGGATTTAGTTATGCATTTGTCATCCAACAGATGTCAACTCCGCTGTGTTTTTAATTCTAATTCAGAAACATGGGTGACCTTAAGTTTTCATCTTAGGTTTTTTCTTTTTTCAGTCTCTTAATGTTGTTTACTAGCATTCTAACCCTAGATCAGTTAAATTTCTAACTTCTGAAAGTTTTATGGTTATTTCTGCAGGTCACAAGAACCAGCTGCATCGGAGATGGCAAATTTTTCCGCGACTTACCACCCAAGAACTGAGGAGAAGAAATCACACTTTTCAACCCCAAACCTATGATTTGGAGGTCCAAAGCACACTTTCTGGCCCAAAAAGTGTGATCTCCCCTAATAAAGATCAGTACCTACGATTTTTGGGTTTCCAAGAATTTTTCTAATCATTTTCTAGGTTTTTCCAAGAGCAGTCTACTGGGTTTCTCATCAAAGTGGAATTTAGCCCCCTAGGGTTTCTAGTATGCTTCCACCTTTGTAGGAGTTCCAGCTAAGTAAGAAGTCTGAGTTTTTTACAGAACTTTCAGCCATGCATTTTAGATATGTACCTTTCCTTTTCAGATCTTTAAAGTTAGGTTGTTTCCACCCAAAGTTCCCTCCCAAATTTTGTTTGGTCATTTGCCTTAGGGTGCCACTGCTTGCCCTAGGTTCCACACCCATCGCCCTATCTTTTGCAGCGATTTTCCTCACTGGTTTTTTGTTGTTGTTGCACCACTTTCTAGTAGCATAGTGTCATTTGATCCTAGTCACACTGACGCTTAGATCTCTTGGCCATTTTAGTGTGTTTTGAGTTGATTTCGCCACCAACTAGCACAGTGTTTGCAAACCCAATTTGGGTGGGGTTTAGATAGTTGATTTGGTGTTTATTTTTCTATTTTTAATTTTAGTTTATTTACAGTATTTCAGCAATATTTTTCTTTTTATTTTTCCACACATGATCTGGGCTTAATTAATAAACACACGTATATGCACACACAAGCACACCTTAAGCGAAGGGCGCTTGGTTAACACCACCACAACTGTAGAAATTTTGAATAATAAACACTTATTCACAGATATTATCCCGATTATACACTATCGCGGAATACATGCATAATACATAACCTCCTCTACGTTGATCATCAATTTAGCAGCATCAAAAACAGTGAAACATCAATCGCATGCACACATTAACACAGTATGTAACCCGGGGAAAGCATACAGCTGAAAACCCCACACTATTTGTATATTATAATGATTGAGAACATGTAACAATACATAGTACAATACTCCTCACAAGTACTCGGTACTATCTCCACCTGTTACACACAAAACTAGCTCAGATCCGAACAAGTCACCGGTTCAAATCTCCTCCGCTGCTTTGCCTGCCTCCACTGCACAATCCAAAGTGAAAATCACGTGAGCACAAGCTAAAATTGCCTTGGTATTGGCCCACACTGTGCAATCCTCATTGGCATAACTCAATCCATGCATGTGAAAATCTCATGCACAACTGATAGTCACAACTCACCATTTCACTTACCTCTAACACCTGTCTCTGTTGAACTGTCCATGCACTGAGTTAACTGAGTTAGTGAATTAATTAAAAATCAATTCACACAACTCATCACTAGTGTATCCTTTAGTTAGACTAAATACAACTAGTTCAACCAAGTCAAACTGAACACAACTCCATCAACTCCACATCCAACTCCACAGAACTCACATGCATGAGTTCTAACTGAAGTCCTCCATGCAATAGCTCAACTAACACATAAGAAACCACGTGATTCCTTTTTTCAGCTGCATGTGCCACATCCGTAGCTCGAATTGAAGTGCTCCAAGAGAATAAGATAATGTTTAGAGTCCAAATATTACTAAGGGCTAATAATATTTGACTGTTTCTATTTTTAGCCTGGTAGTCTAAAAATAGACTCTGATCACTCCACTGTGAACCAAAAATATAAGTCCATCTATTTTTCCCAACATGACCAATCATCCACAAATAGCATCCTGTAACTCATAGACCATGATCCATATGTCTAAAAATAGACTTTGCGCCAAAAATAGCCTGCGGACCCACTTAGTGAAGGTGACTCCTTTCCACTAAGATCCATCATCTTGTTGCATTTTCAACAACGACAAGACTTAACTTAGTTAATTTATCTCCCCAATAGAGATAGAGACATTTTGTTTATCTCCCTTCACCATTTCCATGTCACTTGTGTCTTATAACCATTGCACCACCAAGGCGTTTGTCGCAGTCTTTTAGGTCGTCATCCTCAGTTTCCACTTGGATGTATTACTCCTCCATGCAGGATTCGAGTTATTCATCCCCCAAGTCCCCATACCAACTCTTCTTTTGGTTCATCTAATTCCTCATCCAATTCTGAGCCTCCTTCACCACATATTGTCACCATTTCAAGACCCACTGCAAGTGTAGGAAACCAACCTAGTGGTGGCTCTGGTTTTATCCTCGTAGTCACATCTAGTAGAACCATTATAGGAACCGTTCCAGCAGTCCCTTTACTACTTTTCATGGCTGGGTTAAGTCTCCCGAATGTTAACCAGTTGATTAACAACCCCATACAACACAATGCTATTTGCCCAGCTATGCTAACTAAGCTTCCCTCAAACATTCCCAAGTTTGAGGGTAATTCTGGGGAGGACCCCACTAATCACGTTCGCTCCTTCCATATGTGGTGTTTGTCTAATTGCACCACCGATGACTCCATTCATCTTTGGTTGTTCAAACGCATGCTCACTAGAGATGTTGTGAAGTGGTACATTGACCAGCCTTCCACTTCTCATTCCAATTTTGCAACGCTTGCTAGAGCATTCCTTTCATATTTTCAGTTACCTCTCCATCACGACACCAGTATGAGCTCTTGACCACATTTCGTCATTCCTTTGCCACCCGTCTTTCCGACCATTTCCATCAATGGTGTATAAGCAGGAGCATGTGTCGTGCTCCTCCCTTCAAAGACAATGTCTACCTCGATTGGTTTCTTAAGACTCTTTTAGCGCCCATAGCCAAAGATTTTGCATCTCACTTTCCTCGAATAGAGGAACAAGCTCTCTAGACTGCTCTGAGATATGACTTGATTTATGCTCAATCCAGTTATGTATATATACCATTATACCAGACCTCCCTCGTCCTGCTGGTGCCAATGCACTGGGGTCATCTCAAGTCACGACGATATCATTGGAGCTATTTCACATCCTTCAACATATACTCAGCAGAGTTATGACCATCTGCAGGGGGGCACCAGTTCCTTCAACACTTATCCCCCTCCTTCCAGCAACCACATCAACAGATGTCAAGGCCATCTTATGCTCAACCTATCTACCAGACCATTTCCCCTTCACCATATTACACCTATGCACCGCCGAGCACTCCAACCCCTCGGGCATTAGCGTCGTAGCCTCCCATGCATCCTCTGCCCTAGCAACCACTGCCCCCTCAAGGTCAAGTGTATGCATAGCAGAGTGTGACCAATCCCCACAATTCGAAGAAAAAGAATAAAGGGAAGGGTAACAAGAGTAACCAGGTTAATCAACCTGGTCAACCCCAGGGGAACCAGCGTAACACCAAAAACCAGCAACAAGGCAACTATCCCAAGTAGAACAAGGTTGTTCGTACGAACAAGCCTTGTGCATGTTGTGGTGAATATGGATTATACTCATGAGTGTCCCCATCCACCATCACTTTGCATGCTTGGGACAGTCATGCCTCCCAGCCTCTCGGCATGTATTGCAATTGTCCAATGACTCTTGCAGGCAAGACTATTTCTCTAGACATTGAGGTTATCAATTCCCCTCTAGATTACAATATTTTATTGGGTCATAGTTACACTTATGCCAAATCAGTTGTCGCACTGCAATTCTTTGCAAGATGTGTTTCCCCCATGAAGGGAAGATAGCCATTATCGATCAGTTGACATACTACAAGCCATCATCCTTGACCTCCCCTGAGTTAAACAATGCCAAGAAATTTATTTTATTTTAAATTCACAATATTTTGATATCGTAGGCACAACTGTAGAAACTGAGTTGCTTTTCATATCACTCTAATTTTATTTATAGAATAAATTTGTTCTTCCTAAAACGTTTAGGAAAATGAATACATGTAGATCTCAAGTGAAGTAATAGGACACCATATACCAATAAAGAGAGTATTCTAGTTATCAAACTATTGGAAATAATACTAAGAGGGGGGATGAATCAGTATTATCAAGCCAAATTTTCTCTTTTTCAAATTCAAATGATATATGCTACTTCAATTAATTAAACCCGCGTATATACACAACTATGTCGAAATAAAACCGCATATATAATGCAAACTTATAATTTACTTTATCTGTCAGATGTTGATTGTTAAATTGTGTATCAGAATCAATTAACTAGTAACCAGGAACAGTAAAAACAGAGCAGAAGACAATCACACACAAGAACACAAGATATAAGGTGGAAACCCAATGTGGGTGAAAACCACCTGCTGCAATTCGTCTCTATCTTCTTTTAATTAGAAACTTCCTTTTACAATGTACTAGTGCAGTCCTTTACCAGTACGCAGGATGCAACCTGCAGAGAGCTACAATCCTCTCTCGTTCTCCAACTTCTCCTAGAAGGGAGCTACAACCCCCTGAGCTCTTTCACTAGCCAAGATACTAGTACATAGGTGCTGGCCTACAGAAGGCTACAACCTTCTCTTTCTTCCAGGGACCACGTTTCATAAATTTTCAGACTGAATCCATAAATAACATCAATCAAACATCAAGAATTTTTGCATTAACCAATCACCTTCTCACCAATCAAAACTGAATGAAAGTAAACACTTCTCTGACGATTGTACCCAGATCACAGTAACAGTAACCTCACACCAAATCTGAACCCAGAACACTGCAGCAATAAACAGAAGAGGCAAGATCACAACTCAAAATATATATGCTACTTTAACAGCTTGAAACCTGCATGCATACGCTTCTGCGTATGGAACAACTTGCGTATACGTTGTTTTCCTTCACTGAACCAGCGTATATACGCACCTTCGCTGAACTGAACCTGCGTACAAATCTACAAAAGATAATTCACTCTTTCAAATATTCTGACACTAATTAACCCAGATTATCAGATTTATAGATCACACATGCGCCATATATAACAGATCAAAATCATGCAAAGATATTATCATTCAAGCCAAGAGATTATAACCCATCAATAGAACTTATCCTTCTTTGCGCTAAGGTTCCTCCTTCATTCAGATCCAGATCTGCTCCACAATGCTAATCACCAATATTTCAGATCTCACACTTTATCATATATTCAATAATAATTCAGATGATCTTTGCCACATGATCTCCTTCCTCTTTTATAGTTTTAGGCCTTCCACAATACCACGGTCCAAAACCATAATAAACCAATACCACAGACCCAATACTTGGGATCAACACTTCTGACGAGGTACCATGGTCCAAAACCATAGGTTCAAATACCAAGGACTAACTACCACGGACCAAGGGTAAGTTCTCCAACATATACGCGCTTTTCCTTGCATGAAAGTGCGTGTATACGCATACGCGCCTTTGAAACGTCTAACCTGCGTGTATACACGTCTTCATCTAGATGAACATGCGTATATGTCTTTTCCTTCATTCTGAAAGCCTGAAATGAGATCTGTTACCAAAGAGAGTTTCCATCAAGGACAACACCTGTGCCATAGCTCCAAACCTGTGTCATAATGCCAACAATCTCCCCCTTTGGACTTGATGGCAACCCAAAATCCTCAAAGTCATTCTCCCCCTTTGTCATCAAGGGCAAAGGGTTGTGCTCCCCCTAAGTGGATGCTGAAATTTCTGCCCTGTTGTGCTGACCGTGCTCCCCCTGACTGTAGGCAAGATCTGCAAAAGATGTTCTTCAAGAAGAACCATGACTTATACATCATAAAAGACCTTCCTATCACCAAAAGACTCAATACATACATCCATCACCCAACCAAGTGGGGATCATCCAGAAATTTACATATGACAACCAGGTTCATTACATGTTCATCCCAGGCATAGTGGGGAAACCAAAAATAGGTCGTTACATGACCTTGACACCATAAAAGAGATACCACACAAAAAAAATACATGACATAGAGACGAAATATCTAGAACAAGACTTATGAAAGTCACCAATAACTGATAGTAGCAGCATCTGTCAATCACCATTCAAATCAGCAACCAAGATTTCCTTTTGATCTCCTTCTGCCTTTGTTCCACCTGAAACCAACAACAGCTGTGAACTAGAACCAAAAGCTTCTAAGATAATGCCAACAATGCATTATTAGAAGATTATCTGCTCCCCCTGAACCTGTGTCGGGTGGTCTCTGTCAGACCCATATCAGAATATCTTCAACCAGAGCCTGTCCCTACTGATATCCATCAAGCCTCCATATACATGATTGTCTCTGGACAAAACGACATATGTACACGGATCCTCCTCAGGCAACTCGCGTACACCCATTTTTCTCTGAAACATACAATATTTAACAGCAATATGATGCATCAACTACTCCCAGCTTCTGTCTGAGGTATTCAAATGTCTCCCTGGGCAGTGGTTTGGTGAGAATATCAGCAACTTGTTCCTTAGAAGGAACATATTCCAATTTGACCTTTTGTTCCAACACTTGTTCCCGGAGAAAGTGATACTTGATTGGTATGTGCTTGGTCTTTGAATGCATGACTGGGTTCTTTGAAATGCTGATTGCACTTGTATTATCACACAAGATGGAGATAGGTGGAGTACAAGTGATTTGAAAGTCCTGCAAAGTTTGCATCATCCAAAGAAGTTGAGTGCAACAAGATGCAACAGCCACATATTCCACTTCAGCTGTAGATAAAGCAATCGAACTCTGTTTCTTACTGAACCAAGATACTAATATGGAACCCATAAAGAATGCACCAGCACTTGTGCTCTTCCTGTCATCCACGCTTCCAGCCCAATTTGCATCTGTATAAGCATGAAGAGTGAGATCTATATCTTTAGGATACCATAAGCCATAGTTTTGAGTTCCTTGAAGATACTTGAAAATTCTCTTCACTGCCTGAAGATGAGTTTCCTTTGGATTTGCCTGAAATCTTCCAACTATTCCCACTGCATGCATGATGTCTGGTCGGGTACCTGTCAAATAAAGTAGACTTCCAATCATAGATCTATAGGTTGGTTGATGCACTACTGTTGATTCATCATTTGCACTGAGACTGCATCCTGTAACCATAGGGGTACATACTAGTTTCGAATCTTCCATGCCATACTTCTTCAGAATCTTCTTGAGGTACTTGGTTTGAGACAAGAAGATACCGCCTTCATTTTGTTGGATTTGAAATCCAAGAAAGTATGTCAGTTCTCCAAGCAAAGACATTTCGAATTCTTTCTGCATCACCAAGGCAAAGCTTTGACTCATAGCTTCTTCATTGCTTCCAAAGATAATATCATCTACATACACAATAACTATTAGCAATTTGTTATTTTCACTTTTTATATAGAGATTGCTATCTGCTGATCCTTTTGAAAAACCTTGTTGATGAAGATATTTGTCCAACCGGTAGTACCAAGCCCTTGGGGCCTATTTAAGACCATAGAGAGCCTTTTTCAGTCTGCATACAAGATTTGGATCATTCCCAAGAATGAAACCATCTGGTTACTCAATGTACACTTCTTCTTCTAAGTCTCCATTCAGAAAGGTTGATTTCACGTCCATTTGAAATACTTTGAACTTTTGAAAGCTTGAGAGAGCAAGGAACATTCGGATGGCCTCAAGTCTAGCAACGGGAGCAAAATTTTCTTCAAAGTCTATTCCTTCTTGTTGAGTATACCCTTTACACACAAGTCTGGCATTGTTTTTGATTACTTCTCCATTTTCATTCAACTTATTTTTAAAGATCCATTTTGTCCCTATGACATTCTTATCTTTTGGTCTAGGAACCAACTCCCAAGTGTTGTTCTTTTCAATCTGCTCAAGTTCTTCATCCATTGTCTTGACCCATTCATCTCTCCATGCCTCTTTTACATTTTGTGGCTCAGTGGAGGAGAGTAATGCCAAATAGCTTGAAGCTTCTGCAATTGTTCTTCTTGTTTGTATGCCTGCCTCTTTCTGCCCCAAAATTTGAGATTCTGGATGATTCTTCTGAACATACCTGGATGGAGTCTTCTCTTCTATCCTTATATGTTCCTCTGGTGCCTCTTGAGGTTCTTCTTCATCATCAATCTGATTTGGAGAGTAGTCTTCATCCTCTTCGATATTTTCATAATTTACTTGCCGAGGAATGTACCCTTTTTCATCAACCACTACATCAATGTTGTAAACAATTCTTCCAAGTCTTTTATTGTAACACTTATATGCTTTGCTGTGGGGAGAGTAACCAAGGAGAATGCCTTCTTCTACTCTAGGTTCAAGTTTGCCAAGCTGTTCATCAGTATTCTTAATATAGCATTTTCTTCCAAAAATTTTGAAATGCTTTACTGAAGGAGTCTCAACATACCAGAGCTCATGAGGAGTTTGAGTGCTATTCACTTGGACATTTTTTTTGTTGAGAATAACAACCGCAGCAAATGCAACTTCACCCCAGAAGGTTGCGGGAGTTCCAGACTCATCAAGCATAGCACGAGCCATTTTTTGAAACATTCTGTTCATCCTTTCCACCACTCCATTCTGCTGAGGAGTCCTAGCTGTAGAGGATTCCCTTCTTATTCCATGTTCTTCACAGAAATCGAAAAATTCATTTGAGGTAAACTCCCCACCTCTGTTAGACCTGAGACACTTAATTTTGTGATCTGATTCATTTTCAGCCAAGGCTTTAAAAGATTTGAATTTTTCGAATGCTTCGTTCTTGTGTTTCATAATAACTAACCAAACCATCCTGGAGAAGTCGTCAATGAATAATATAAAGTATTCTTCTCCTCGAGGTGACCTTGTCCTAAATGGACCACATACATCTGTATGGACTAGTTCAAGAGGCCTGCTGGCTGAGCCTTCCTTCTCAGGGAAGTTGGTTCTGGTTTGCTTACCAAACTGACATGATTTGCATATGGTGTTGTCTGGAATTTTGATATCTGGGAGACCACGAACTACTTGATATTTGCATGCTTTCCTTATTTGTGAAAATATTAGATGCCTCAACCTCTGGTGCCATAACTAGTTTTCATCATCCTTGCTAAAATAGCATTGTTGTTGTCCTTCTTCAAATATGTATAAGTTATTTGAAGTTCTTCTTCCTTTGATCACTGTTTTTCCTGTATCAAGATCATGAACACTACATCCATTTGATCGAAATATTACCTCAGTTCCTTGATCGCACTTCAGATTGACACTCAAGAGATTATGCTTCAAGCCATCAACATACAAAACGTTTTCAGCTTTGACCCTTTCTTTCAAATGAGCAGTGCCTTTTCCTTTTATGATTACAGGGGTATGATTTCCAGAAGAGACTTTCTTTCCCTTTTCTAAAACACTATATGATTCAAGTTTTTCTTTATCACCTGTCATATGCTTCGAACATCCACTGTCGATGTACCATAGATTTTCTTGTCCTTCTGCATAAAAAGATATCCCACATCTTTTTGGTTGTGGTTCCTTCATTCTCCATGTTCTGGCATTCGGGGTTTGTTCCTTCTGAGTTGTCTTCCGAAACCTGCTCCTGCATTCAGACTCTTCATCACCGAAGTTATTACAAATAGAACATTCAATTTCAATTTCAAGGGCGGAAAAATTGTTATAGGTCCTCTTCGTGATTCCAGACATACTTCTTTGTTTTTGAGCTTCTCTAGTCATGATTGTCTTATAGGCAACACATTGAGCTGCTTTGTGACCAAAGTTATGGCAAGAGAAACATTGCCCATTGAAGAAACTTTTGCGATTATCAAATCTATCATCCAACCGATTGTAGTTTCTATCAACATCCATTCTTGAGGCAAATTGGGAAGATTTTACCTATGGCTGGTTGTAGCTTCTGTTTGTCCTTAAGGTATTTTGCCCCCGATTTTCTTGATAATATTTGTTCACTCTTGAGGTAAACTGTCCCTGATTTACCTGATGATTTCTATTAGGCCTTTTCTTGCTCCTCCTTGCTGCATCGAGATAACTTTTGGAGGTGGATGCTTGAGATGCTTCTCCATTATATCCCAGACCTGTCTTGATTAGTGGAGAACGCTGCACATTGATAATCTCATCCAGAGTTTCAGATCCTTTAACAAATTTAAGATTAAGAGTTTTTGTTTTCTCAATCTCTTTTCTAAGACCAACAATTTCACATTCCAATTTTTCAAGATGTTTTTCCCTTTCAGCCAGTTGACATTGCAGAGAATCAATAATCACATTTTTCTCTTCTAAGCAAATTTTAAGATTAGAAATCTCTTCATAAAAACCTTCTTCATATATAGCATCCATGTAATCATCATCTTCAAAAGCCATTAAAAGTTTATAATCATTACCTCGTTCATCTTCGTCGCTATTTGAAAGTCCATCACTATCTTCATGAGTGTAATAGCTTTTCTTATTTGCATTTTGTTTCTTGTTCCATCTAATAGGTTCCTTCCCCTTGTCAATATTATCCTTATGAGGACATTTGGCAGCATAGTGACCAACTCTTCCACAAGCAAAGCATTTGAAAGGTAACTTACCTCGGAATCGTCCAGCACCCCGTTGAAGATTTTTGACAAAATTTGATTCTTCTTCTTCTTCTGACATGTGTCCTGACTCATAGTACTCTCCTTTGCCGGAAGCCTTGAAGACAGCTTCTCTCCTGTCTGATGGACCTCCTTTTCTCATTTCATACGCAGTTAGAATTCCATGCAGCTGTGACATTTTAAGGTTTTGTAGATTCTCTTTTTCTTCTATTGCAGAAACTTTAGATTCAAACCTAGGTGACAAAGATATTAGAACTTTTTCAACCACAACAACCTCTTTTATTTCTTCACCCAAGTTTTTCATACAATTAACTATCTCATCTACACGAAGAAAATAGTTAGCCACACTTTCATCATTGTACATTCTGAGATTTTCATACTGAATTCTGAGGGTTTAAAGTTTTGCTCGTTTTACCTGATCATCTCCTTCATAGCTTAGAACAATCTTGTCCCATATTTCTTTTGCGGATTTAAACTGCATAACCTTGACAAATTCTGATTGAGATAGGCATCCTAATAGAGTATTGACCGCCTTTGCATTTGTTTCATATTTCTTCTTCTCAGCCGGATCTGTAGGAGTTGCTGATGGAAAAGTATACCCTGTTTCTATGATATCCCAAACTTCTGTACCAAGAGATTGAAGATAGGCAGTAACTCTTACCTTCCAATATACGAATTTTGTCCCATCAAAAATCGGTGGCCTGATTGATGCTTCCCTCTCGTAGTTGCTCATGATGAACGATCTTCCTTCAAGTGATCAAGATTCTTCTGAAGGACCTGCTCTGACACCAATTGTTGGAAATAATACTGAGAGGGGGGTGAATCAGTATTATCAAGCCAAATTTTCTCTTTTTCAAATTCAAATGATATACGCTACTTCAGTTAATTAAACCCGTGTATATATGTAACTATGTCGAAATAAAACCGCGTATACAATGCAAACTTATAATTTACTTTATCTGTCAGATGTTGATTGTTAAATTGTGTATCAGAATCAATTAACCAGTAACCAAGAACAGTAAAAACAGAGCAGAAGACAATCACACACAAGAACACAAGATATAAGGTGGAAACCCAATGTGGGTGAAAACCACCTGTTGCAATTCGTCTCTATCTTCTTTTAATTAGAAACTTCCTTTTACAATGTACTGGTGCAGTCCTTTACCAGTATGCAGGCTGCAACCTACAGAGAGCTACAACCCTCTCTCGTTCTCCAGCTTCTCCTAGAAGGGAGCTACAACCCCCTGAGCTCTTGCACTAGCCAAGATACTAGTACATAGGTGCTGGCCTACAGAAGGCTACAACCTTCTCTTTCTTCCGGGGACCACGTTTCATAAATTTTCAGACTGGATCCACAAATAACATCAATCAAACATCAAGAATTTATGCATTAACTAATCACCTTCTCACAAATCAAAACTGAATCAAAGTAAACACTTCTCTGACGACTGTACCCAGATCACAGTAACAGTAACCTCACACCAAATCTGAACCCAAAACACTGCAGCAATAAACAGAAGAGGCAAGATCACAACTCAAAATATATACGCTACTTTAACAGCCTGAAAACTGCGTGCATACGCTTCTGCGTATGGAACAACTTGCGTATACGTTGTTTTCCTTCACTGAACCAGCGTATATACGCACCTTCGCTGAACTGAACCTGCGTACAGATCTACAAAAGATAATTCACTCTTTCAAATATTCTGACACTGATTAACCCAGATATCAGATTTATAGATCACACATGCATCATATATAACAGATCAAAATCATGCAAAGATATTATCATTCAAGCCAAGAGATTATAACCCATCAATAGAACTTATCCTTCTTTGCACTAAGGTTCCTCCTTCATTCAGATCCAGATCTACTCCATAACGCTAATCACCAATATTTCAGATCTCACACTTTATCAGATATTCAATAATAATTCAGATGATCTTTGCCACATGATCTCCTTCCTCTTTTATAGTTTTAGGCCTTCCACAATACCACGGTCCAAAACCATAATAAACCAATACCACGGACCCAATACTTGGGATCAACACTTCTAACGAGGTACCATGGTCCAAAACCATAGGTTCAAATACCAAGGACTAACTACCACGAACCAAGGGTAAGTTCTCCAACATATACGCACTTTTCCTTGCATGAAAGTGTGTATACGCATACGCGCCTTTGAAACGTCTAACCCACGTGTATACGCGTCTTCGTCTAGATGAAAATGCGTATATGTCTTTTCCTTCATTCTGAAAGCCTGAACTGAGATCTTTTACCAAAGAGAGTTGCCATCAATGACAACACCTGTGCCATAGCTCCAAACCTGTGTCATAATTCCAACACAAACACAGTGAGGTTGGTGATTGTAATTGGAGTTTTTAAATGCACTCTAGAATCAAGCTTAATGTCGTACCCATACTGAAGAACTTGTTCCCAAAAAAATTGACTTATCTAGATAAGTTTCCAATAGCATTGATGTTGTAAAAACAAAATTTACATTGAATAGATCACAAGTTTAATATTATAATCGCAAAATTGTACTCAACACTTACCATCTTTTCATTATTTCTTGTTGTCTGACTATCGTGAAACCTTTGTTCATGTCAACTAGACTCGTTGGAAAAGTAGAGGAGGAAAGACACAAAATTTAACACACATAATAACACGAACTGCGGCTCTTGTATTTATCATACAAAAATTGATGATTACAATGAACAAGGTGAAGGGTATTTAAACTTTTTCGATTAGAGACTTGCCCAAAATAACTTAACATGTTCACACACACTAAATTTAGAATTCTCTAAATATAGACTAAACTTGCACTGGAAATTTGGACTACACTTAACTCAGGTTATCTCTTCATGCATCACTTGACTTAGATCTTGCTAGATCTTCATGCGAGAGTAATTATTATTTCCAACGCTCCCCCTTAATTACGACTATATGAATCAACATAACTTAGCTATGTATGTTAGGCTTAAAATACAAATTAACTCAATCATCACTCAAACATGCCTACTGGTCTAAGTCTCAACTAGGCTTACAATGACTCAAAACTTTTACAATTTTGCATTTTCTTTCTTATTTCTTCTAGATTCTATATCCTCGAAATTTCTTCATTCTATGTTGCACTTGCTTGTTGTAGGCTCCATATTTCTTTACTTGTTGTTGTTGCAATGTTTCTTTGACTTGTCTCAATTTTTCGTTGAAAAACAATCTAATCTTGTCTTCTACAACTTCCTCTTCAAAGATTCATTCAACTACGGACTACTACCACAAGTCTTCATCTTCAAACTGCCTTTTTTGCTTTACTTCTTGTGCTTCATATTCCTAACTTTCTTTTTGCCGTATTTATTGATAGAAAAATCTGATGTCTTCTTGACTCCGTTACTTAAAAATGGTTTTAATGCATTCTTCCTTGTTTTCAGAAACTTCCATGTCCTTCTTTTCACTTTCATCATCAAGTAATGTTGCTTTTTTCCTATATTCTGCACACTCAATATCATTATTAGGCTTACATGTAAAATCATAATCATGCTCATTTTTCTCGCTTACCACCTCATTTAATTCTTTTCTTCCAACTGCGTCTTTAATACTTTCATCAATTTGTTCAATTGGATTTTGAATCCATTCTTCAATGAGCTTCAAATCTACATCAAACGTATTAGCAACTTTGTTTTCAACTTCTGCTCCCATGCTATTTTGAACACCTACATATTCAAAAACAATGTTAAAAGCATCTTCATTATGCTCTACAGTGAGAGCTTCCTACTCTACCTCTTCCTTCTCTACCTTCTTTTCCATTGCATTAAGACTATCTTCCACTATTATGTTTGTTATAGCGTTTTCTCCTCAAATATGTATGAAAATGAAACACTTAAGGTTGTGGATGACAAATAGTCTAAACAATATAAATGGCCTCTAAACATTGTATATCAGTAGTAACTAATAGAAACAAAACCTGCCAAAGTCCTCATCTATGCCACAATCATAGTTAAACAAAAAAATAAAACAATAATAATAACTCCAATAATCCAATGGAAACCAGATATACAAAGAACAGATTTTAGTTTAACACATGTGAAGGGAACAAATAAATGTTACCAGTCCCCCTCTATGGGATGGGTTCTTGGCTATCCTCAAATGTCTTCAGCTTGTGTGGAGTCTCTCTCCTATATAATGTGTAAACCCAGCAAATAAAATGTTTGAGCTCAATGGGAACTCAAATGGAAGAAAAATTGTGTGCAACAGTGATAATAATTAGAGTTACAACAGTGAGCTTAACAATAAAAATAATCAAAAGTGAATAATGAATGGAAAACCCTTCTATTTATAAAAAAAGATTGAGTTATACTCGAACAATGAGCAATAATAAAATATTATTAACCCCGTTCTTGGAATAACCACTTGGAATATTTTATTATATTTGGTTAGGAGGGAAAAAGTATTTAAACTTTTATTTAGAAATAACAAATAAATAAATGATTTATTTATCATCTCAAGAAATATGGTTAAGGAATAATAAACAAATAATGATTTATTTAATTATTCCTAAGGGATTTAGTCAAACTTGACAAGGAATAATAATTAATTAGTGATTAATTAATTATTCCTAGAGAAAAATAAGATAATTAATGATTTATCTGTTTATTTTTCATAACTGGGTCAAATATGACAAGGAATATTAATTAATCAATTGTTTAATTAATTATTCGTAGAAGAAAATTAAATAAATAGTGATTTATTTAATTATTCTTCATGGGTTTAATTATAAATTACTTAACAAATGTGGTTTATTAAGTAATTTATCACAGTGAAAGCAATTTTACTATGGTAAAATTGGCCTTACATGGTGTACTTCGATCCATCTAGTAAATTAGGCTAGATGATCAATTTTTTGGTGATAACAATGTTGTTAGTTGATATTCTCATAAAAAACTCTTCAATCACTTTATCCTATTCTTGTTCATCAACTGCTACTAGATCATATACTCGTTCATGAATAGTTCTAGTCTCTAGATGCTTCATATCTTGCTTCTACAATGGTAGCTTCAACCTTCAATTCTTCATCAAACACGGCACTTATCATATTACCACAATTAATTCTTGTTTCAAGAAAGAAACCATGCATATCATCAACATAATATTCATCCACCATATGGTGGGTTATCTGAGCATGTATGTGCTCATTAACAAATTCAAATTCATGAAATTCATCAGTTGTGATTGGATTCACCAATGCACATCTCAATTTGCAGTCATCATCCACATGTGTTTTGTCACAATGGGATTCACAATCATCTGTACCATCCACGTTACAGTGGAGTCCTTGAGAATTTATATGCTCTTGCTCTGCTTCACACACAAAGGCTTCAGCTTCTCTCTCTGCAATCATTGTTGCATCTTCTTCATCCATATGGGTTTCACTTTTATAGTCTTCATAATCCACCTTTGAGTGGGATTCTCAAAACTATGTTGTCTTCCCACAGTCTTGCTCATCTACTCTCATATTTGTGGCTAACTTATCTACAAGTGACATAACCTGATGTTGCATGTCACTCCCCCTTGGACCAAATTCTTCTTCCAGGATCTTCAATGCTTCCTTGGAAGTTGTAGCTTTTGCTACCTTGCACAAAAAATTCTCATCCAATGTTTTTTTTTATAAAATTCAATTCTAAAGCATCACATATTTCATCATATGGATTATTAGACCAGTAATCAATTATGTCTTTAGCTCAAAGAAAATTTAGCATTTTGATAACCGAACGATCAAAATATTTACCAGTAAACATAAGAGGTGGTAGCAAATGAAAGCTACACAAACCATTAGGGAAATTTTGAGGTTTGAAATGGGCCTCCTAAGGAAATTAAAAAATAATAGTTGAAATAATAAAATAAGATTAGGTTACATCATCAAATTTTATAGGGAAAAAAGAAAAAACTATTTTTTCAACTCATATTTTCAACTTATCTCCCTATGGATTTACTCAAATTTCAAGCAGGAACACTTGTTGGATGCAGGGTTTGATTCATCATCCAAGGAGTACCCATGTTGCATACTTTTAATGGACCCTACTACATGAAAAACGTGATTGCAATAACATTTTTCATGTATTTCTCACTTTTTGTGTAGTAGGGTCCATCAAAAGTATGCAACATGGGTACTCCTTGGATGAGGAATTAAATTTTTCATCCAATGATTACTCCTACTCGAAATTTGAGTAAAACCATAGGGAGATAAGTTGAAAATACAAGTTAGAAAAGTTATTTATTATTTTATTATTTTTTAATCTTTTTACCTTTTTACCTCACAAATGGTGAATCATCCCCTATGGTTGACATCATCATCTTAAATCCTATTGGTTCTTATAAAGTTTATTTTGGTTTTACATTTTTCGTAGGAGTCCCATTTTAGACCTCAAAAGTTCTCTAATGCAACCTCGATTTTTTCTTTTTCTTCTGCTAGACTTCTTAGTTCCTCGATTGTGGCCTGAACCTCTCTAAACACGGCAATGATCTTTGCCTCTTCTTTTCAATTCATTTTCTTAATCTTCTTCTATTGCACTTTGCGACCCATGATTGTTGTATTTCCTTTGTCTTATAGCTACATGAGGCTACTTCCATATTGCCCAAAAAATATATATATATAATTTTCAATATGCACCCCTATAAGGTGAAATCTTCACCCAAAACAAACTATCATGCTTGACAAAACACAATACTTTGCCGACTTTTACAAAATCCCAAAACTCATTTTTCAATAATAATAAAAAATAAATAAAAATAAAATCCTTGTAATAAGATATTTTTATAGCATAACATTTTTGTTTTTCCGTTTAAAAAAAGACTTATCTTATATCCTTTAAGAAAGATATCTTTACAATATTCAACCAAAAACACTTGTCATAAACGAGCCTTGAAAAACAAATTTTATTCAAATCTCCTTCATGAAAAACCATACTTCATAAATCGACTCCACAAATATATGTATAAGTTCATTAAATAAACACTTTATAACATGACATTTTCATACCCTTTTAAAAACTTTTCAAATAATTATTTTCAAACCTTTGAACTAGCTACCCATATGACTTCTAAAAACCAATACCTCTTCATGAATATTTGCACATGCACTTTAAAACTTTTGCCACATGTTCATTAACGTTCTTCACATTGTTTGCAGACTACTCACAACAACATCGCATACTAAAAAATAAATTGACCTATAGACAGTGGCTTGCTACTATGGCTTATGATGACTCTCCCATTTGCACACCCTCTTCAGATTCAAATGTAGATATGGCGATGGTTGTTGATGATGGATAGCAACAATTTTTCTACAACGAGTTGCAACTCTCTGAAATTCACACATGACTCAGTCAAATCAACACGACAATGGGTTAGTAAACCAGAAGGAAAAGTTGCGTGGCTATCGAGCTTCGTTGTGACATCGATGGTTGTAACAACTCTCCGGTTGCTCAGAGCTCCTTCAATAATTAACCAACATAGATCCATTTTAAATACGGATCTAACATGACCCCAGAGGGGTCCAATTTCTTCACATGCAATTTTTTTCTGAGAGGACATTATTTAAATGTTTTGTATATTTATTTAATTTATTTAACTTTTATATTTTCTTATATTTTTATTTTGGCCAACATGAGAAAAATTCAATTTTGATGAGGGACGGACATCCTTACACATCATACTGTTGTAGAATGAGCCTCTTGGCTCAATAAACAATTAATTTTCTCTGCAGACTCGGGTTGCACCTCTCCCATACGCAGGGTCTTTGAAACCTCTGCCTTAACCTCCCTCTGATACCAATTTTTTGGAAACGCAGAGGAGGAAAGACACAAAATAAGACAAAAATCCGTAGGTGTTAGTAAACAGACGCATCTCCAGAGTTAACGAATCCATGCGAGGTGGTTAAGCACATGTCAAAAAACACAAGGGGAGAGATGGTTTATCCAATGTCCAACAAGAATGTGGAATAAGGCTCAACGTTGACATCAAATTGGACTAGTTTTAAAATCATAATAATTTTCTCTACCTACCCAGTGGAAAGTGTCATAGATCCTTTTGCAATCTTGCAAAAAAATTGGCGAGAAGTCCAATAGTGTCATAGCTAGTATATTTGCAAGAGTGCAGAAGCAATTTACAGAATGAATCTCACGATATAGTTGTGTAGAATACAGAATGAAAATTTTTTGGAGGAATTTCATCATGCTGAGTGGGAAGGACCTGTTAGCTCTACTACTTGCTACTGATTTTCCAGGAGGAGGAATAAGTTTGGTCCTTGGTTGCTGGCTCAGAGATGGTTTATAATGGTTATCTTTGCCTCTCCCTATTTTCCCACTCACTTCCTTTTACTTCGTCGCCTTCGTTTCCTCCTTCCCCTTAAATCCTCCTTATGCTCTTTAAACCCCTTTTATCCCTGTTTTACACCCACTTTTGGCATAAAACCCTTGTTTACCTAGCTCCCAGGTGTTTATGTTTAAAAACCTTATAAAACCCTCAAAACCCTGTATAAACCCATTATGTGTTTAGTCCCCAGGCGCTTAAGTCTTAACACTTATAACCCACATGACCATATTCACAAAGCCGCGGGGTCTTTTCACCCGTCACATCAATCCAAAGCATGCTTTTAAATCTCGGCCATCCGATCATCCCGCCTTATCATCTGACGGTGTTCGCAAGCACTTACCCCATAAACCGCTTGTTCGTTAGCTCGTGGGAAAGTGGTTTTCCCTGCCAACCTACCTGCCACGTGTCGTCATATTACTGCTTCGCACCGCCATGTACGTAAACCACCTCTCCCGTAAATCGGTGTGGGGAAACCGCTTACCACCCTTCCGGTACGGTCCCCCGCTCGATAACTTGTGCACATCTTCCTCATGTGATAGCCGTCGGATTGATCGCGCCCTGATCTGACAGCTCTCATCTATCCCGATTTTCTAACCTCCTGATATCCCTCATCAAAAAAACTCCGTCGTTGATTTTTGTGATCCGACGGTGGAGCGTCATTCATCCATTCTCGTCTATGCCCAATAGCTCCCTAGATCTAATCTCCGTCGTCGATTTTGTCATCTAACGATTAATACTCGTGCCCAGTTCATCATCCATTTTCAATGTATTTTTAGTGTTTTCGACCTATTTTGTGCACGTGAAGAAGGAAGAGATCATCCGGTACACTGTGCATTGGATTCTCAGCAACCATAGTTAAAGAGACAACACAGCCAAGGACGAGAAGAATGATCCTCGAGCAGTTCAATGACTACAGCAGTTATTGAAAGTCATGCAGATAATACTTCACCTGTTCAGGAAGGACAACAAAGTACAGAAAGAGTCATTTTGTTCATTAAAAACAATCAAAATGTATCAGAGACCCATATCTAATTGTAAATGTGGTTGGTGGTCAGTTATGAACCCTCCACGCATGGGTTTGCAGAGCAATTTTGCAGTCAACCTCCATATATACCCAGAAAAAAGAGGTAATGAGGTTGATGAGTGTTATTTTGTCGTAAGGTTCAACTTCTAGAGATTGTAACTGTTGTGATACCTGCAGCATCTGGTCTTCATTTCCAGCTAATACAAGCTTCTTTTGTTGTTGATTGCTCACTTTCCACTTCTTCTTATTTGTTCCAGGCTATGCCTATTATGCATTTATTCATGTGCTGTTAATGTTTAGCATTAGAGGGGATGTCATCCCAACTTTGTGTTAGGATTTAGCATGTATCATTGAATTTGTTTGCAGGTTTCTATTATTTTAATGCTAGAGATTTGTCATCCTGTCTGTGTATTAGAAAACAGATTCACAGACCTTTTAACTGGTTGCAGCTAGCCATCACAGGGTCTTGCGCATCTGCTGGTGTGATCAGTGTTCTCCATCATCACATTTTCTTTAAAACTGTGAGTAATTGGTGGTTAAAAGCCTTGTAGGCTGGGGGTGTTCACCCATGTCTAGGGTTGAGCATAATAGAAGTGGTTATCTGGCTTGAATATGCAGCATTTCTTTCATTTATCCTCCATATTTCCAACATTTTTGTTGAGTTTGTAATGTTCCCGAGCATATCTGATATACAACCTAGGAGAGTTTCTTGGGGTGATAACATTAATTGGCGTCGTTGCCGGGGACAAGAGAATTGAAGCTCAACTTCCCTGGGAGAATGACACAGCTTCAAGCTTTGATGATAGACAAGGTTTAAACATAGTTTTTGGTTGTAATCATCTATCTGGCAACTCCATTGGAGGAAGACCATCCTTTGGTGACTCCACATTGAAGTTTTGGCTCATTTTGTGAGACACACTCGAAAAAATCCTCAGAAATCACCAACTAAACCAGTGCCTGAACCTGAGAGGACTGTCAAATCGAAGAAATCATCACAGAAAGGGGCATGAGGATCAGGTAAGCCTAAGAAGTCTCATTCATCTTTGAAATATAAAGTTGTAGCTGAAGATTTACAGTTTGAAGATTTAGAACCCAGCACTGTTAATAAGGAAATTCCTTCAGAGATTAATTCAGCCCCTTTGTCAGTTAGTTCTCCTTTGAATCTCAGTCCAAAGAAAGGTTCCCATTTAGTCCAAAACATCCCTTTATCTCTGCCATCCATCACATTACTTCCTACCATTCAATCTGCTAGTGTTCCTCCACATATCCCAATCATGGCAGGACAGCAAGCACCCACGAAGATTGAGAGAATTGTTGCTGCTAGATATGGACCTTTAGTCTTGCCTGTCCCTTTAAATCCTATGCCTATGGGGGAATATCAGAAATATATGCCTAAATTCATTGGTACAGAGGGAGTAACAGCAGAAGAACACCTCGAAGCTTTTTACAGTTATGCTGATAATTTAGATATAAGTGAGAGTGATGTGTGGATGAGAGTTTTTGTCCAGAGCCTTGATGGAGAGGCTAGGAATTGGTTTAGAAAATTACCCCAGAGATCTATAACAGATATTGAAGCATTAGATGATGCGTTTTTGAAGCAATGGGGAGATAAAAAAGACTTGTTGTATTATCATACTGAGTTTGGTAATCTGAAGAGGGAAAATGGTGAATCTTTGCCTGATTTTAATAAAAGATTCAATCGAATGTATAGTAAGATACCAACTGAGGTAAAGACGACTCCTACCTCTGCCAAACTCACTTATGCCAATGCTTTTGCCTCTGATTTCTACCTGTTATTGAGAGAAAGGAGATGTGCTACTCTAGCTAATATGCAGGACGCAGCCTTAGAAGTAGAATCTAATATCATGGCTGCAGAGAAACTAAAAGGTCAAGCTAACAGAAGGAGGCAGAGAGGTCAGGCTTCTACTTCTACATCATCTTCGGAGCCTAAATTAGACAAAATGGCTAAGATGATAGAGTCATTGGCTGCATAAATTTCTAAGCTGAAAATTGAGCAAAATTCAACAAAAACAAGGCAATAGAACACGTTTTCTCCAAGAAACCCCAATCCATTCAAAAGAGAAAATGAGCAGTTACAAATAATGCATAGGGGTGAAGATTCAAAAGAAGATCAGAAAGTTAAAGCTCCTTTCCAAATGTAGTCATGGAGGAGGAACAATTTGAAGAGAATGAGGATGAAATTCACTGCATGGAAGATAAAGGCAATGCTGCATTTTTTACTTTGGTTGCTTATGAAGAATCATTACTGCAAGAGAAAAACAGTCAAGAGTGGGATATAGGAGCTGTTCTACAAACTGAGCAGCAGCAGAGATATAACCTAAGGTCGAATGCAAAGAATGTCAAAGAAAATTATGCCCAAAGAGCTGCTGTCCAAGCAAAATCACAAAATGTCAAACAAAGAAGACCAGCAGCTAATCCAGTCATCCTCAAAGCTCCAATTCAAGAGGTAAAAAGTTCTGATAAGTCATCTTCTTCTTTCAGCTTTGAGTCATAAGTTCATAAATTGAAAATATATGTGCCTCTGGTTGAGTTGGTGAAGAGTGAAGTATTTAGGAAGCCTATCCTTGAAGCCCTTGACCTAGAAACCAAACAAACCTCCACTGACTCTGTTAATTTGCAAGATGACAAGCCTGCCATTGTGCTCAGCCCTATGATTGAACCTGCTGATAATAATTCTCCATATTTTTATGTCTCCTTGACCATTCATGATAAAATCCTCCACAATTGCCGGCTAGACACAGGGGTAGCCACAATTTAATGCCTAAAGCTGTCATGGAAGAGTTAGGCCTTGATATCACTAGACCCTATCATGATTTATTTTCTTTTGATTCAAGGAAGGTGAAATGTCTTGGATTGATTAAAGACCTAGCCATTACGTTAACTCAGCCACACATGAAGAGTATGATGATGGATATTGTGGTAGCAGATGTCCCTCCCAAGTTTGGCATGTTGCTATCAAGAGGATGGATTAAGAGATTAGGTGGGACATTACATAATGATATTTCTTATGCAACAGTCCCAATATTTGGAGGAGAAAGCAGGAGATTGTATAGAGAAGCACAGCTGGCATACATCATCAGTGACGAGAAGAATCCTACAAATCATCCTATATATGCAGTGGACACCGATTTTGGAGCATGTATTCTCCAAATAGAAGAGTCTCAGAAGGTCATAATGTAGATTAGGAAACCAACAGTTCAGGCCGAGGAAGAGCAAGGAAGTCAGGTTTGGGAGATGTTCTATGATGGAGCATGTTCCAGGGAACTATAGGAGCAGGGGTGGTGCTAGTATCTCCAAAGCAAGAAAGCATTCAGTTGTCTTTTAAGCTGGTTTTTCAAGTCACTAATAACATAGCAAAGTATGAGGCTTTGCTGCTGGGCTTGAATGCAATGAAAGACAGAGGAATCAAGAATTTAAAGGTGTTTGGAGATGCTCATCTGATTATTCAGCAAGTAAATAAGACATTTCAAACAAAGCACCCAAGGTTGAAAGCATATAGAGATGAGGTATGGAGAATCATGGATTCCTTTGATTATTTATGTATTTCATATATTCCTAGAGGTCAAAATTAGCTTGTTGATTCCCTTGTTGTTTCTGCGAGTCTATTTATACCTCCCATGCCTCCCAAACTAGTTTATGAAGTCCAAATGAAGTATAGACCATCCTTGCCCGATAATGTCCACCATTGGAAAGCTTTTGAAGATGATGATGAATTGAATAGTTTCCTTCAGGTCATTGATGAGTTTCCCGAAATGAAAATTGACCAAGAGAATGATGCCTTGGAAGAAAAACCCCAGTCCCAGCTTAGAAATAATATTGGCAAAGACAGCATTGTCCAGCTTCCTAGTAACCATATTCCTAAGGGCCTAATTCCTCTTGAAAGATTGTCTGACCAGAATGATGTGCCTTACAAGGCTGCCCAAAAAGAAGACCAATCTACAGTCTGTAAGCATGATATAGGAATTCCAGGTCAGCCTAGGTATGTGAATCTATCCACTCATTTATCAGTTGATCAAAGTGCTGAATACTGTAATTTAATGAGGCAATTTGCTGATGTGTTTGCCTGGGAGTATAGCAACCTGAAAACTTATGATAAGAATATAATTCAGCATAAAATCCCTCTGGAGAAAGATACTATGCCTTTCAAACAGAAGCTGAGACTGATAAATCCTATGCTTCTTCCTCTAATTGAGAAAGAAATTAAAAAATTGATGGCTACCAAGATCACTGCTCTCTTAGATATTCTAAATGGGTAGTCAATCTAGTGGTGGTGAGGAAGAAGAATGGGGAAATCAGACTCTGTGTTGATTTCATAAATTTAAACAAATGCTCCAAGAAAGACAAATATCCTTTACCAAAGATGGAGCACTTGTTGCAAAAGGTCTCAGGAGCCAAAGTAATGTCTTTCTTGGATGGATTTTCAGGCTTTAATCAGATTGTTGTGCACCCAGATGATCAAGAAAAGACTGCATTTACCACTCCTTGTGGCACTTTTATGTATGCCAAAATGCCTTTAGGGTTGATGAATGTTGGAGCCACCTTTCACAGAGCTATGGATATAGCATTTGTGGGGGAGAAGGATAAATTTGTCCTCATCTACCTTGACGATATAACAGTTTACTCCAGCAGCCATCAAAATCATTTACAGCATTTGAAAAAAGTATTCTTGAAGTGTAGGAGGTTTGGAAACTCAGTCAATCCCAAAAAATCACAATTTTCCTTGGAAGAAGGCAAGCTGTTAGGACATGTTGTGTCTGCTGCAGGTGTTCAGATTGACCCAGAAAGAGTAAAGGCAATACAGACTTTGTCTGTCCCGAGATCAAAGAAGGATATCCAGTCCTTTTTGGGCAAAATTAATTTTGTCAAGAGGTTTATTCTAAATTTTGTTGAATTGGTTAAGCACGTGACCTCCATGTTAAAGAAAGGAGCAGAGGTTAAGTGAACTCATGCAGCAAGAAAATCATTTGATTCCATTTAAAAAGCTATTGTGGAACCTCCCACATTAATAAGTCCAGATTACAACAAGGAGTTTCATGTGTTTTCATTTTCCTATGAAGACACCATTGCAGCAGCTTTATTGCAGCAAGATGAAGAAGGTTCAGAACATCCAGTAGCATTTTTCAGCAAGAACTTGAGGGATGTTGAACTAAGGTATGATATTATAGAAAAATAGGCATATTCTCTTATTAAATCCTTAAAGGCTTTTAGATTTTATATCTTGCATTCAAAAATAATTGCATATGTGCCTTCTGCTACAATAAAAGATGTCTTGACTCAAACTGATGCTGATGGAAGAAGAGCAAGATGGATTGCAAAAATGATTGAATTTAATATAGAGCTGAAGCCCACCAAGCTAGTCAGAGGTCAGGGTCTTGCCAAGTTATTGGCTGAAGAAAATTGCAGATCATTAGAAATTGATTTCCTGAGCACAAATGCAGAAAATGGTCAGGCAGAAAAAGAGGAAACAGCTGAACCACAAAAGGGGTAGTTAGTGGCCGAGAATCTAGCTTCATGTAATTGGTATTATGCAATAATTAATTTCTTGTTGAAGCTAGAAATCCCTTCAGGCTTAAGCAAAAATCAAGCCAGAAATTTAAAACTCAGGGCAACAAAATATTACATCAATAAAAATCTGCTTTATTGGAGGGAACCATCTAGAATATTTTTGAGGTGTCTGGACAAAGAACAGTCAAAAGAAGTTATGCAGCAGTTTCATAACAGCATGTGTGGAGGGAACCATTATTGGAAAACCATAGCCCATAAAATTCTCAGAGTTGTGTACTATTGGCCCACTTTATTTTCTGATGTGTTTTCTTTTGTTAAATCTTGTGACAGGTGCCAAAGATTTGAAGGAAAACAATAGTTGAAATCCCTGCCCCTAAAACCAATTCAGGCAAAAGGACCTTTTCAGCAGTGGGGCTTGGGTTTTATTGGAGAAATCAATCCACATTCCAGTGGCCAGCATAGATGGATATTAGTAGCCATTGATTATTTCACTAAGTGGATTGAAGCAATTCCTACAAGGAAGGCTAATCATAACGTGGTCATGAAATTTTCGATAGAGAATACATTCAGCGGATTTGGTTGTCCACATGATTTAATAATAGATAATGTAGCAGTCTTTAGGGCAAAAGAGCTAGTGGAAATATGTGATTCAATGGGTATTAAACTTGTTCATTCCACCTCATATTACCCACAAGGAAATGGTCTAGCAAAATCTTCAAATAAAAGCCTGATAAGGATAATTAAGAAGCTGTTGGAAGACAATAAAAAGAATTGGGATTCCAAGCTCAAGTATGCACTGTGGGCTGACAGGGTGACCATTAAAAAATCCAGAGGCAATTCTCCTTTCAAGCTGGTATATGGTGCTGATGTTGTATTTCCAATTCAGCTAACTCTCCCTGTGGCAAAATTCCTTCAAGAAGAGTAGGATGAGGCAGAAGACATGGCAAAAAGGATCATTGATCTAGCAGAAATACATCAAATTAGAGAACAGCTGGTTGAAAAGGCTACAACACATCAGAGAAAGGTCAAGGAAGCCTTTGACAAAAAGGAAAAAACAGATAATTTTCAGGTTGGTGACTTAGTTTTGAAGTGGGATGCATTGAAAGAGAAGAAAGGCAATCATGGGAAATTTGATGCTTTATGGACAGGGCCTTTCATTATTTCACATATTCAAGGGAACAACACCTTCATACTGAAAAGTATGGGAGGAGAGACAGTTTTTGATGGCCCAGTTAATGGGCGGTTTTTGAAAGTTCATGTTGTTTAAGATCTTTGGCCTTAAGGGTTGTAAATATTGTGTTTTATCAGTTTTAGTACAGATGCAGTAGACTCCATGCCCAATGGAACACTAGGAATATTGGCTATTTTGTTTTCAGCTGGAAAGGCATTGATTTGCAGGTTCTTGAGACCTCACAAGGAGGATCTCATCCCCAAAAGGAGCCAGTGTTAGCTCTGCTACTTGCTGCTGATTTTCTAGGAGGAGGAATAAGTTTGGTCCTTGGTTGCTGGCTTAGAGATGGTTTATAATGGTTATCTTTGTCTCTCCCTATTTTCCCGCTCCCTTCCTTTTACTTCGTCGCCTTCATTTCCTCCTTCCCCTTAAATCCTCATTATGCTCTTTAAACCCCTTTTATCCCTGTTTTACACCCACTTTTGGCATAAAACCCTTGTTTACCTAGCTCCCGGGTGTTTATGTTTAAAAACCGTATAAAACCCTCAAAGCCCTTTATAAACCCATTATGTGTTTGGTAGCCAGGCGCTTAAGTCTTAACAGTTATATCCCACATGACCATATTCACAAAGCAGCGGGGTCTTTTCACCCGTCACATCAATCCAAAGCGCACTTTAAAATCTCGATGGTCTGAAGATCCCACCTTATCATCCGATGGTGTTCGCAAGTGCTCACCCTGTAAACCGCTCATTCCTTAGCCAGCGGGAAAGTGGTTTTCCCCGCCGACCTACCTGCCACGCGTCGTCATATTACCGCATCACACCGCCCTGTACGTAAACCACCTCTCCCATAAAGCGGTGCAGGGAAACTGCTTACCTCCCTTCCGGTACAATCCCCCGCTCGCTAACTTGTGCACATCTTCCTCATGCGATAGCCATTAGATCGATCACACCCTGATCTAACAGCTCTCATCTATCCCAATTTTCTAACCTCCTTATATCCCTCATCAAACAATCTCCACCGTTGATTTTTGCTATCCAACGGTGGAGCTTCGTTCATCCATTCTCGTCTATGCCCAATAGCTCCCTAGATCTAATCTCCGCCATCCATTTTTTCATCCAACGGTTAATACTCATGCCCAGTTCATCATCCATTTTCAATGTATTTTCAGTGTTTTCGGCTTGTTTTGTGCGCGTGAAGAAGGAAGAGATCATCCGGTACACTGTGCATTGGATTCTCAGCAACCACAGTTAAAGAGATAACACAGCCAAGGATGAGAAGAATGATCCTCGAGCAGTTCAATGACTGCAGCAGTTATTGAAAGTCATGCAGATAATACTTCACATGTTCAGGAAGGACAACAAAGTACAGAAAGAGCCATTTGTTCATTAAAAACAATCAAATTGTATCAGAGACCCATATCTAATTGTAAATGTGGTTGGTGGTCAGTTATGACCCCTCCACGCATGGGTTTGCAGAGCAATTTTGTAGTCAACCTCCATATATACCCAGAAAAAAGAGGTAATGAGGTTGATGAGTGTTATTTTGCTGTAAGGTTCAACTTCTGGAGATTGTAACTGTTGTGGTACCTGCAGCGTCTGGTCTTCCTTTCCAGCTAATACAAGCTTCTTTTGTTGTTGATTGCTCACTTTCCACTTCTTCTTCTTTCTTCCAGGCTGTGCCTGTTATGAATTTATTCATGTGTTGTTAATGTTTAGCATTAGAGGGGATGTCATCCCAACTCTGTGTTAGGATTTAGCATGTATCATTGAATTTGTTTGCAGGTTTCTATTATTTTAATGCTAGAGAGTTGTCATCCTATCTGTGTATTAGAAAACATATTCACAGACCTTTTAACTGGTTGCAGCTAGCCATCATAGGGTCCTGTGCATATGCTGGTGTGATCAGTGTTCTCCATCATCACATTTTCTTTAAAATTGTGAGTAATTGGTAGTTAAAAGCCTTGTAGTCTGGGGGTGTTCACCCATGTCTAGGGTTAAGCATACTAGAAGTGGTTATCTGGCTTGAATATGCAGCATTTATTTCATTCATCCTCCATATTTCCAACATTTTTGTTGAGTTTGTAATGTTCCCGAGCATCTCTGATATACAACCTAGGAGAGTTTCTTGGGGTGATAACATTAATTGGAGGTGTTGCGGGGATAGGATAATTGAATCTCAGCTTCCCTGGGAGAATGACACAGCTTCAAGATTTTATGATAGACAAGGTTTGAACACATTTTTTGGTTGTAATCATCTATCTGATAACTCCATTGGAGGAATACCATCCTTTGGTGACTCCACATTGATGTTCTGGCTCAGTTTGTGAGACACACTCGAAGAAATCCTCAAAAATCACCAGCTGAACCAGTGCCTGAACCTGAGAGGATTGTCAAATCGAAGAAAGCATCACAGAAAGGGGCATGAGGATCGGGTAAGCCTAAGAAGTCTCATTCATCTCTGAAAGATAAAGTTGTAGCCAAAGATTTACAATTTGAAGATTTAGAACCCAGCACTCTTAATAAGGAAATTCCTTCAGAGATTAATTCAGCCCCTTTGTCAGTTAGTTCTTCTTTGAATCTCAGTCCAAAGAAAGGTTCCCATTTAGTCCAAAACATCCCTTTATCTCTGCCATCCACACATTACTTCCTACCATTCAATCTATTAGTGTTCCTCCACATATCCCAATCATGGCAGGACAGCAAGCACCCACGAAGATTGAGAGAATTGTTGCTGCTAGATATGGACCTTTAGTCTTTCCTGTCCCTTTAAATCCTATGCCTGTGGGGGAATATCAAAAATATATGCCTAAATTCACTGGTACAGAGGGAGTAACAGCAGAAGAACACCTCGAAGCTTTTTACAGTTATGCTGATAATTTAGATATAAGTGAGAATGATGTGTGGATGAGAGTTTTTGTCCAGAGCCTTGATGGAGAGGCTAGGAAGTGGTTTAGAGAATTACCCCAAAGATATATAACATATATTGAAGCATTAGATGATGCGTTTTTGAAGCAATCAGGAGGTAAAAAAGACTTGTATTATCATACTGAGTTTGGTAATCTGAAGAGGGAAAATGGTGAATCTTTTCCTGATTTTAATAAAATATTCAATCGAATGTATAGTAAGATACCAGCTGAGGTAACTTTGATTCCTACCTCTGCCAAACTCACTTATGCCAATGCTTTTGACTCTGATTTCTGCCTGTTATTAAGAGAAAGGAGATGTGCTACTCTAGCTTATATGCAGGATGCAGCCTTAGAAGTAGAATCTAATATCATGGCTGCAGAGAAACTAAAAGGTCAAGATAACAGAAGGAAGTAGATAGGTCAAGCTTCTACTTCTTCTGCATCATCTTCAGAGCCTAAATTAGAAAAATGACTAAGATGATAGAGTCATTGGCTGTTGAAATTTCTAAGCTGAAAATTGAGTAGAATTCGGCAAAAACAAGGCAGCATAACACATTTGCTCCAAGAAACCCCAATCCATTCAAAAGAGAAAATGAGTAGTTACAAATAATGCAGAGGGGTGAAGATTCAAAAGAAGATCAGAAAGTTAAATCTCGTTTCCAAAATGTAGTCATGGAGGAGGAACAATTTGAAGAGAATGAGGATGAAATTCACTGCATGGAAGATAAAGGCAGCGCTGCATTTTTTACTTTGGCTACTTATGAAGAATCATTAATGCAAGAACAAAACAATCAGGAGTGGGACAGAGGAGTTGTTCTACAAACTGATCAGCAGCAAAGATATAACCTGAGGTCAAATGAAAAGAATGTCAAAGAAAATTCTGCCCAAAGAGTTGTTGTCCAAGCAGAATCACAGAATGTCAAACAAAGAAGACCAGCAGCTGATCCAATCATCCTCAAAGCTCCAGTTCAAGAGGTAAAAAGTTCTGATAAGTCATCTTCTTCTTTCAACTTTGAGTCAGAAGTTCAAAAATTGAAAATATCTGTGCCTCTGGTTGAGTTGGTGAAGAGTGAAGTATTTAGGAAGCCTGTCCTTAAAGCCCTTGAGCTAGAAACCAAACAAACCTCCACTGGCTCTGTTAATTTGCAAGATGAAAAGCCTACCATTGTGCTCAGCCCTATGATTGAACCTGTTGATAATAATTCTCCATCTTTTTATGTCTCCTTGACCATTCATGATAAAATCCTCCACAATTGCCTGCTAGACACAGGGGCCAGCCACAATTTAATGCCTAAAGCTGCCATGGAAGAGTTAGGTCTTGATATCACTAGACCCTATCATGATTTATTTTCTTTTGATTGAAGGAAGGTGAAATGTCTTCGATTGATTAAAGACATGGCCATTACCTTAACTCAGCTACACACGAAGAGTATGATGAGGGATATTGTGGTAGCAGATGTCCCTCCCAAGTTTGGCATGTTGTTATTAAGAGGATGGATTAAGAGACTAGGTGGGACATTGTAGAATGATATTTCTTATGTAACAGTCCCAGTATTTGGAGGAGAAAGCAAGAGATTGTATAGAGAAGCACGGCTGGCATACATCATCAGTGACGAGAAGAATCCTACAAATCATCCTATATATGCAGTGGACACCGAATTTGGAGCATGTATTCTCCAAATAAAAGAGTCTCAGAAGGTCGTAATGCAGATTAGGAAACTAATAGTTCAGGCCAAGGAAGAGCAAGGAAGTCAGGTTTGGGAGATGTTCTTTGATGGAGCATGTTCCAGGGAAACTACAGGAGCAGGGGTGGTGATAGTATCTCCAAAGCAAGAAAGCATTCAGCTATCTTTTAAGATGGTCTTTCAAGTCACTAATAACATAGCAGATTATGAGGCTTTGCTGCTGGGCCTTAATGCAGTGAAAGACAGAGGAATCAAGAATCTAAAGGTGTTTCGAGATGCTCATCTGATTATTCAGCAAGTAAATAAGACATTTCAAACAAAGCACCTGAGGTTGAAAGCATACAGAGATGAGGTATGGAGAATCAGGGATTCCTTTGATTATTTCTGTATTTTATATATTCCTAGAGGTCAAAATCAGCTTGCTAATTCCCTTGCTTTTTCTGCCAGTCTATTTATACCTCCCAAACTAGTTTATGAAGTCCAAATGAAGTATAGACCATCCTTGCCCGATAATGTCCACCATTGGAATGTTTTTGAAGATGATGATAAATTGAATAGGTTCCTTCAGGTCTTTGATGAGTTTTACGAAATGAAAATTGACCAAGAGAATGATGCCTTAGAAGAAAAACCCCAGTCCCAGCTTAGAAATAAGATTGGCAAAGACAGCATTGTCCAGCTTCCTAGTAACCATATTCCTAATGGCCTAATTCCTCTTGAAAGACTGTTTGACCAGAATGGTGCGCCTTGCAAGGCTGCCCAAAAAGAAGACCAATCTGTAGTCTGTAAGCGTGATATAGGAAGTCCAGGTCAGACTAGGTATGTGAATCTGTCCACTCATTTGTCAGCTGGTCAAAGTGTTGAATACTGTAATTTAATGAGGCAATTTGCTGATGTATTTGCCTGGGAGTATAGCGACCTGAAAAATTATGATAAGAATATAATTTAGCATAAAATCCCTCTGGAGAAAGATACTATGCCTTTCAAATAGAAGCTAAGACCGATAAATCCTATGCTTCTTCCTCTAATTAAGAAAGAAATTAAAAAATTGTCGGCTGCCAAGATCATTATTCCCTTAGATATTCTAAATGGGTAGCCAATCTAGTGGTGGTGAGGAAGAAGAGTGGGGAAATCAAAACCTGTGTTGATTTCAGAAATTTAAACAAATGCTCCAAGAAAGACAACTATCCTTTACCAAAGATGGAGCACTTGTTGCAAAAGGTCTTAGGAGCCAAAGTAATGTCTTTCTTGGATGGTTTTTCAGGCTTTAATCAGATTGTTGTGCACCCAGATGCTCAAGAAAAGACTGCATTTACCACTCCTTGGGGCACTTTTATGTATTCCAAAATGCCTTTGGGGTTGATGAATGTTGGAGCCACCTTTCACAGAGCTATGGATATAGCATTTGTGGGGGAGAAGGATAAATTTGTCCTCATCTACCTTGACGATATAACAGTTTACTCCAGCAGCCATCAAAATCATTTACAGCATTTGAAAAAAGTATCCTTGAAGTGTAGGAGGTTTGGAAACTCGGTCAATCCCAAAAAATCACAATTTTCCTTGGAAGAAGGCAAGCTGTTAGGACATGTTGTGTCTCCTGCAGGTGTTCAGATTGACCCAGAAAGAGTAAAGGCAATACAAACTTTGTTTTTCCCGAGATCAAAGAAGGATATCCAGTCCTTTTTGGGCAAAATTAATTTTGTCAAGAGGTTTATTCCAAATTTTGTTGAATTGGTTAAGCACGTGACCTCCATGTTAAAGAAAGGAGCAGAGGTTAAGTGAACTGATGCAGCAAGAAAATCATTTGATTCCATTTAAAAATCTATTGTGGAACCTCCCACATTAATAAGTCCAAATTACAGCAAGGAGTTTCATGTGTTTTCATTTTCCTATGAAGACACCATTGCAGCAGCTTTATTGCAGCAAGATGAAGAAGGTTCAGAACATCCAGTAGCATTTTTCAGCAAGAACTTGAGGGATGTTGAACTAAGGTATGATATTATAGAAAAATAGGCATATGCTCTTATTAAATCCTTAAAGGCTTTTAGATTTTATATCTTGCATTCAAAAATAATTGCATATGTGCCTTCTGCTACAATAAAAGATGTCTTGACTCAAACTGATGCTGATGGAAGAAGAGCAAGATGGATTGCAAAAATGATTGAATTTAATATAGAGCTGAAGCCCACCAAGCTAGTCAGAGGTCAGGGTCTTGCCAAGTTATTGGCTGAAGAAAATTGCAGATCATTAGACATTGATTTCCTTAGCACAAATGCAGAAAATGGTCAGGCAGAAAAAGAGGAAACAGCTAAACCACAGAAGGGGTAGTTAGTGGCTGAGAATCTAGCTTCATGTAATTGGTATTCTGCAATAATTAATTTCTTGTTGAAGCTAGAAATCCCTTCAGGCTTAAGCACAAATCAATCCAGAACTTTAAAACTGAGGGCAGCAAAATATTGCATCAATAAAAATCTGCTTTACTGGAGGGATCCATCTGGAATATTTTTGAGGTGTATGGACAAAGAACAGTCAAAAGAAGTTATGTAGCAGTTTCATAACAGCATGTGTGGAGGGCACCATTATTGGAAAACCACAACCCATAAAATTCTCAGAGTTGGGTACTATTGGCCCACTTTATTTTCTGATGTGTTTTCTTTCGTTAAATCTTGTGACAGGTGCCAAAGATTTGAAGGAAAACAACAGTTGAAATCCCTACCCCTAAAACCAATTCATGCAAAGGACCTTTTCAGCAATGGGGCTTGGATTTTATTGGATAAATCAATCCACATTCCAGTGACCAGCATAGATGGATATTAGTAGCCACTGATTATTTCACTAAGTGGATTGAAGCAATTCCTACAAGGAAGGCTGATCATAATGTGGTCATGAAATTTTTGACAGAGAATATCTTCAGCAGATTTGGTTGTCCACATAAATTAATAATAGATAATGCAGCAGCCTTCAGGGAAAAAGAGCTGGTAGAAATGTGTGATTCAATGGGTATTAAACTTGTTCATTCCACCTCATATTACCCACAAGGAAATGGTCTAGCAGAATCTTCAAATAAAAGCCCGATAAGGATAATTAAGAAGCTGCAGGAAGACAATAAAAAGAATTGGGATTCCAAGATCAACTATGCACTATGGGCTGACAAGGTGACCATTAAAAAATCCACAGGCAGTTCTCCTTTCAAGCTGGTATATGGCACGGATGTTGTATTTCCAATTCAGCTAACTCTCCTGTGGCAAAATTCCTTCAAGAAGAGCAGGATGAGGAAGAAGACATCGCAAAAAGGATCACTAATCTAGTAGAAATACATCATATTAGAGAACAGCCGATTGAAAAGGCTGCAGCACATCAGAGAAAGGTCAAGGAAGCCTTTGACAAAAAGGCAAAAACAGATAATTTTCAGGTTGGTGACTTGGTTTTGAAGTGGGATGCATTGAAAGAGAAGAAAAGTAATCATGGGAAATTTGATGCTTTATGGACAGCGCCTTTCATTATTTCACATATTCAAGGGAACAACACCTTCATACTAAAAAGTATGGGAGGAGAGACAGTTTTTGATGGCCCAGTTAATGGGTGGTTTTTGAAAGTTTATGTTGTTTAAGATCTTTGGCCTTAAGGGTTGTAAATATTGTGTTTTTATCAGTTTTAGTACAGATGCAGTAGACTCCATGCCCAATGGAACACTAGGAATATTGGCTATTCTTTTTTCAGCTGAAAAGGCATTGATCTGCAGGTTCTTGAGACCTCACAAGGAGGATCTCCTCCCCAGAAGGAGCCAGTGTTAGCTCTGCTACTTGCTGCTGATTTTCTAGGAGGAGGAATAAGTTTGGTCCTTGGTTGCTGGCTTAGAGATGGTTTATAATGGTTATCTTTGCCTCTCCCTATTTTCCCGCTCACTTACTTTTACTCCATCACATCTGTTTCCTCCTTCCCCTTAAATCCTCCTTATGCTCTTTAAACCCCTTTTATCCCTGTTTTACACCCACTTTTGGCATAAAACCCTTGTTTACCTAGCTTCCAGGTGTTTATGTTTAAAAACCGTATAAAACCCTCAAAGCCCTGTATAAACCCATTATGTGTTTGGTCCCCGGGCACTTAAGTCTTAACACTTATAACCCACATGACCATATTCACAAAGTCGTGGGGTCTTTTCACCCGTCACATCAATCCAAAGCGTGCTTTAAAATCTCGGTCGTTCGATCATCCCGCCTTATCATCCGACGTTGTTCGCAAGTGCTCACCCCGTAAACCACTCGTTCGTTAGCCCGCGGGAAAGTGGTTTTCCTCGCCGATCTACCTACCACACGTTGTCATATTACTACATTGCACCGCCCTGTACGTAAACCACCTCTCCCATAAAGCGGTGCAGGGAAACCGCTTATCACCCTTCCGATACAGTCCCCCGATCGCTAAATTGTGTGCATCTTCCTCATGCAATAGCCGTCGAATCGATCGCGCCCTGATCTGACGGCTCTCGTCTATCCCGATTTTCTAACCTCCTGATATCCCTCATCAAACAATCTCTGCCGTTTATCTTTGCGATCCGATGGTGGAGCTTCATTCATCCATTCTCATCTATGCCCAATAGCTCCCTAGATCTAATCTCCGTCGTCCATTTTGTCATCCAACGGTCAATACTCGTGCCTAGTTCATCATCCATTTTCAATGTATTTTTAGTGTTTTCGGCTTTTTTTGTGCACGCGAAGAAGGAAGAGATCATCTGGTACACTGTGCATTAGATTCTCAACAACCACAGTTAAAAATACACCACAGCCAAGGACGAGAAGAATGATCCTCGAGCAGTTCAATGACTGCAGCAGTTATTGAAAGTCATGCAGGTAATACTTCACTTGTTCAGGAAGGACAACAAAGTACAGAAAGAGCCATTTTTTTCATTAAAAACAATCAAACTGTATCAGAGACCCATATCTGATTGTAAATGCGGTTGGTGGTCAGTTATGACCCCTCCACGCATGGGTTTGCAGAGCAATTTTGTAGTCAACCTCCATATATACCCAGAAAAAAGATGTAATGAGGTTGATGAGTGTTATTTTGCTGTAAGGTTCAACTTCTGGAGATTGTAACTGCTGTGATACCTGCAGCGTCTGGTCTTCATTTCCAACTAATACAAGCTTCTTTTGTTGTTGATTGCTCACTTTCCACTTCTTCTTCTTTGTTCCTAGTTGTGTCTGTTATGCATCTATTCATGTGATGTTAATGTTTAGCATTAGAGGGGATGTCATCCCACCTCTGTGTTAGGATTTAGCATGTATCATTGAATTTGTTTGCATGTTTCTGTTATTTTAATGCCAGAGAACTGTCATCCTATCTATGTATTAGAAAATAGATTCACAGACCTTTTAACTGGTTGCAGCTGGCCATCACAGGGTCTTGCGCATCTACTAGTGTGATCAGTGTTCTCCATCATCACATTTTCTTTAAAACTGTGAGTAATTGGTGGTTAAAAGCCTTGTAGTCTGGAGGCATTCACCCATGTCTAGGGTTAAGCATAGTAGAAGTGGTTATCTGGCTTGATTATGCATCATTTCTTTCATTCATCCTCCATATTTCCAACATTTTTGTTGAGTTTGTAATGTTCCCGAGCATCTCTGATATACAACCTAAGAGAGTTTCTTGGGGTGCTAACAGGACCTCTGTACAATGAAATCTCTACACAATAATAATATTACTTGGAGATGTGCTCATCCATCTGGCCCCCCGTCGCCTACATAAAGGATCTACAATTCTACATTACGCACAATGAACTTCCTCCACACTCTTCATAATGAATTACAGATTCGTTTAGCCCCCCTCCCCCTAATTCTATGTAAAATTCCTGCAATCACATCAGTTCTAGCATCGTTGGTCACTACAGTAGCATAACAATGTCAGTGTCAGAGCACTCACTGATGAAATGGCCACTCACAAAATTAGCCTTTTTTTTATTTTACAATTATTGGTGAGGCACTAAAAAATACCAAAAAAAAAAATGTATGTGCTATATCTGGCTCAGCGTATTAAAAATTAGAAATAAGATTAATAAAAAATTAAAAATTTAACCATTTTCTCCAAACTTTGGTTAAAATTACAATAAAATCGGGAAATTACTGAGACTCAACGCGAGGCAATTGTTATACTCCCTGCTGAGACAAGACTAATAAAATTCTTTGACATCTATTAATGTTTAGCAACCATTTAATTTATATATTATTGCATTGGTACACCTATTTGTATATCTAGGCCATTGTAGTTGTAAAGGAATTTTTGGATACATAAAATGTATCAGCATAAACTATGAGCAACACATGAAAACAGATCAACATAAACTATGTTAAAAGATCAATGCAATTATCAATGGTTTGTTCGATAACAGAGATGTGTTAAATCTTCCACATTTGCGGAGGCTCAGGATCCAAATGGAAGCCTCATATGCCTTGGAAAAATGGTGAAATTTTCTTAGTATTGAAATCTGCAAACATCGTATCTAACCAAGATGTGGTTTTCCTTATTAGTCAATCTTTAATTGGGCCATCCTGGAGAAACACGATATTCAAGAAGAAACACTTATTTCACTGGTTGTTCAACTAATTTTTACATGAATTATCCTTCAATGAAAGGTAAGTGATGGTTGGGTTCGATCTTCCTTGCATTTCAGGAGACTGATCTAAATTTAGCACTATTATCGAGATGGAACATCTAGAGACATTGCTAAATTGAAATAATGAAGCCGCCATTTATCTTCTTGAGGAATTAAACACAGGCTATTAAAGGTATGTATGCTCCACTAAGATGAATGGGAAACATTAATGAAACACCTCTACTCAGCATATTGGTTGAAATTATAGTTCAAAGTATTAATAGTTGTCCATCGAGATTTTTCTTCATTTAATTTCTTCCATTTTATTATTGTGATTCAAAATTTGAGTGCACATTTATCATGATTCTTGGAATTTCCTTTTCCCTGGTAAATTCACATAATCCTAGAATTTTGATTTAATATATTAAAGTAGTCTACTGAGGTTAAAAATTAGCTTGAAAAATAGTGGAAATTATAGCATGGTTTTTGCTCAAATTTGGCAGAAATTTTGGGAAATCTAGGTTACAATTATCAAACTTCAGTATTTTGGATGCCTAGGGGGTTTTTGATGGGGCGAATCCATTTCCACCATCAAAAAAACAATTCAAACACTCCTATGATCATATTTCTTGAAAAAAAGTTGTTAGATTCTTGTGAAAAATAATTTTTCGGGCGAATTTGTGACCTCCGTAGACAACGCCCAATATGTTTATACATCCCTTGTCGACAAATTATATACTTGCCTATGATACTACTATTTATCACTACCTTGATGGAAATCTCAAAGTCTTGATTTTCCATTTTGAATATCACAAACAAATTATCTTCGATCAATCAGGAAGGCTAAAGAAAATTTCAATTATTTTTGGTACAACTAGGAATGTTACAGATTACCATCAACTCTATTGCCCTCTCTAGTACCAGAGCCTTCTCTAGTCAACAGACATCTTCTGCTCAGAAAACCCATGTCTCGACTTCTAACCATATAATGTGATTTAGCTCAAAATTACTCAAAAAAATTTATAAAACTTTAACACAACTCGACAAGATAGGAACAACTTTATTTTTTGAATATTATCAGACATTTAATGGGAAAATCCCAACCCCAAGGCTCTATTGACATGAAGGTTTTATGCTCACTGCTCATTTCTAGATATATTATGGTATCAATCCAGCCTAATAAACATGCAGAAGGAACGATTAGCTATAGAATTTTGAATCTTAGATGTGTAGGTTTTAACCCCGTATAGAAATTACCTACAAGTGAATTCTTAAATGAAGAAAATAAACAATGGTAATAGAATAAAACATAAAACAGATATATCGATCCCAAAGCTGGGACTACTAGATTGATATTTCATTATATTTATTTCAATGTTACAATACATATGTATACATGTCGAAGCATCCATTAACCTTATATTAGAACATAACCGTAGTTCCCTTGACTAGATCTACAAAATACCATGGAAAAAAATCATCATGCCCAAAACCATGTGCAAAATCCATGCACAAAACCATAGGTAGGTCTTCCCACCTAATATAGGGTCCAAAAAAAAATTCACTTGGCGCTGCCCCAGACCCCGTGCAGGGGGGCTACCGCGCGAAAGAATATAACACACACCCAACATTCTCCCACTTGTTGGTTTCTCTCCACAGGGGGCCACAAGAGAGCTTAGTCATTAGTACAGCCGTGCAACACTCATTGTTTCTCTACACCAAGAGAACTTCTTAGTGCTCACAGACTTTGTCAATGCATTTGCAATATTCTTCAAAGTGTCCACCTTTACGAGCAACACCTTTTTGTCCTCAACCATATCACTCACAAAGTGATACTAAACATCAATGTGCTTTGTCTTTGAATGATAAGTAGGGTTCTTTACCAAGAAAATTTCACTTTGGATGTCACAGTCTATCCTTATAGCTCGATGTATTAACCCCATACTTGAACACAATATTTGCAACCAAACTTCTTCCTTGCTTGCATGAGTGGTTGCCTTGTATTTTGCCTCTCTAGTTGAAAGTGCCAGTATAGACAACCTCTTACTCATCCAATTGACTGGACCTCCAAATAGGTTAAACACATACCCACTTGTAGATCTTCCTTGATCCAGATCTCCAACCCAGTCTGCATCAACAAAGCCATGGATGTCCAAAACTCTGTCCAATATTGGTCTTCCTTGATGGCACAAATCATAATCACTAGTGCCACACAAATACTTGAAAACCCGCTTCACTTTTTCCATTGCTCCTTTCCTGATTTTGACATAAACATGCTCAATAATCCCACTTCATGTGCAATGTCTGGTCTAGCACAAACCATTGCATGCATCAAGCTACCGACTGCACTTACATATGGAACACGGGACATGTCCTCTCCCTCTTCTTGTGTCTTGGGACAATGTTCAGTAGATAACTATACACCTACAGGAATAGGAACTGTCACAGGTTTACTATCCTACATATTAAACCTCTACAGTATTGTCTCGACATACTTCCTCTAGTTTAACCAAAGCTTCCTCTTTGCCCGATCTCATTTAATTTCCATGCCCAAAATATATTTTGCAGCACCAAGTTATTTCATGTCGAATTTAGAGGACAATTGGGTCTTAAAATAATGGATAGTTTCTTTGTCATTTCCAACCAACAACATATCATCCGCATACAAGACTAGATAAAATACACAGTCACCAATTAATTTAAAATACACACAGTGATCTGGTTTTCTTCTGGTGAAGCCATGTCCTCGTATAAATGTATCAAATTTCTGATACCACATCCTTGGTGACTATTTTAACTCATACAGAGACTTTTTTAAGTTGCATACCAGTTCTTTCTTACCCTTTGTCGTAAAGCCTTTGGGTTGCTTCATGTAGAACTATTCTTCCATATCCCTGTGAAGAAATGTTGTCTTCACATCCATCTATTCTACCTCAAAATCAAAAGCAGTGGAAACAAATAAAAGTAATCTAATAGATGCTACTTTGGCAACAAGAGAAAAAATATCACCAAAATCAATTCCCGACACTTGGGAATAACCTTTCTCTATCAACGAGCTTTGTATTTCTCCACCTTGCATTCTGCATTCATCTTCTTCTTAAACACCCATTTGTTTCCAATGGGTTTCCCTCCAATGCATGGGGGCATCATGGAAAGAATATAACACACACCCAACAAGATGATTAATCCAACTCAGATGGAATGATTTAGAGTTTAATACATGAAGGAAGTTCAAAAGACTTGAATATCTATAATGAAGAATCTTATTACATGTTTTTTTAAATGCATATATTTGTAACTCATATATTAATTCTTTTTATAATTGATAATAGTAATAATAATAATTTAAAATAAAGTTAAAATTTAGCTAACTTTTATGATTTTTTTAATCTTAACAATGTGATATGCATCATGAGATAAGAATCTTGATGCCTATCTATGTTTACCAAACATCACTTTATATGGCTGCACTAGTTATAAATCTAAGGGAAGCTTCAATATGGAAGGAGAGTTGACACACACCTTCCTCTTAAGTGAGCTTCGACCCAACATGCTTCCACCTTTAGTCTTATATATAATTCTCAATATTATGATTCATATATAATCCATATCATTAAGAAAATAATAGTGTTTGTATGTCAGATGTGGATTTCTATCTACATACTAGTTTTTTATGTCTAGCAAGTCTTTAACATTTATTATTGTTAATGCTGCTAAATGGTTAAAAAATAATAATCATTTTCAGAAAGAAGAATTCATATGATATGGAGATCTTGTAGTATCTAGGAAATGGCTAGAAAATTGTGACACAAATTCATATCTAGGAGCTTCATAAGATTCTTTACATGGTGGTAATGGATCAAACTATAACTCTAAGGAACTCGATTTCAAACTTAAACCATTTGTTATGCTGACAAATAGTGGAATAATATTAAATGGCATCCATCATTAAATTCAAAAATAAACAATATTAATTAATCTTTTTATGGCCTTCAAGTGGAGAAAACTTGTCTAAGAACAAAACAAGCTATGGTGACCAATTAACTTGATTAGAAACAATATGATTCTCAAATATGATCTACAAACTCCTTCAAATTTAATCAAATTGCAATCTACGAAAAACTCAAAATAACTCATATGGGAATGGAACAACTCTAATACATTCTAACTTATAGTGAACCTATATAAGGTCCAAATTCTAAAACTCAACACTCATATGAGGAATCAAATTAAAATGTTTCCAATTATTTACAAAATTATATGAATTTACTCACATCTCATTGATACTATCTATAACATACTCCCATGCCCTAGTACCCTTGAATATTCATGTTCTTGGTGGAATTCAAATTTATTACACCATTGTTTCGTTAGGATATTCCTAAAGTAAATTACAAAAAGTACATCCTAAAGAAACACACTTTACCTAAAAATACACTAGACCAAATTATACTTAATTAATTCCTCTGTGTCGGAATATCCTAACATCCCCCCTTAAGAACAACTTGGGATAGGATTGAAGGATGTACAAAGATGACACAATAGGAGACAGAAGGAGGCATTAGAGCCTATCCCCCCTTAATGACAACTTCCTAAACTCCAACCATAAATCAAATTTTAGTAAACTTCGCCTCTCTGAGAGCCTTTGTAAAGATGTCTACAACTTGATCATCGGTTGAACAATATTGCACTTCAAGAACATGGTCATGAATGAGATTTCTAATGAATTGAATATGTAGTTCAATGTGTTTTCTACGTTGATGTTGGATTGGATATTTGCATAGTTGAATGGAACTTTGATTATCACACCAAAGTGTAGTCGGATGTTGCTGTTGAAAACCAAACTCTAACAGGATCTGACGAAGCCACTGGGCTTCCTTACTAGATTCAGCGGTGCCACGATACTCTGCTTCTGTTGAAGAAAGAGAAACAACATGTTGTTTCTGGAAAGACCATGTATTAGGTCCAGAACCAAGAGTGAATACATCACCGACAATAAACTTCTGATCATTAGGGTCACCAACCCAATCAGAATCAGTGAAACCAACCAATAGAGGAGATGCCCTTGCACTATAATGAATCCCAAACTGAATTTTAACTTGAACATAAAAAAGTATTATTTTAGCTTCTTTCCAATGACTTTCATGTGGTTTTTGCATTAAACCAAGCAAGGGTCCTAAGCAATTTTAGTCTCAAAATGAAAAATCAACTCAACAAAATGATAAGAAAAATAAAAACAAAGGGAAGAAGACTGATAGACATTGCAACTTTTGTAACCATGATGACCGCTTAGAATCTAAATGCTTTAAGAAGATGGAAGCCTTGGAATCAGCAATGAAGAAGCATAACATCCATTTGGAGCACTCTTCAAATTCAACTTCATTTTCAAGAATAAAACTTTCTTCATGTGGTTGTCAAGCATCTCTGTCTGGTTATGCACTAAATGTATCTTCTTCTACTCATTCTCATGAGTGGCTCATTGATTCTGGAGCTTCTTATCACATGGAAAAAAACAAAGCCATGTTTCCTTCTTTAAATGATTGTAACACCAAAAATATATATGTTGGTGATGATAGATCTCTTAGTGTTGTAGGGACTAGAACTATTCATCTAGACAATGGTCAATTTAATGATGTATTATGTGTTCCTACCTTATCTTGCAACTTTCTATCTATATATCGGATAACTCATTCAGGTTAAGGTAAAATCATTGAATTTTCACCTCATGATGTTGTAATTAAGGACCTAAGAGATCCTAGAGAGATTTTAGCTACTGGAATTGCTGATGATTCTACAAGGTTGTATAAGTTTAACAACTTTTGGTCGCCAACTCTTCCCTTGGTATTTGTTGCTCATAATGATGAAGTGAGAAAACTTTGTCATGAGTGGTTTGGTCACTTAAACTATTGCTCCCTTCAAAATCTATGTAAAGAAAATATGGTGACAAGTCTTCCTATGGTATCTTGCAGAGATGGTGTTTGTTCCAGATGTGTACTTGAAAAACATCATCGGGAGAGTGTTAGGTCCCTATAATACTAGTGATTACCCCATTACTATTGTAGTTGTATCCCTTATTAATATTTTTGTACCCCTATTGTCCCCATATTGTTATTACTGTGCCCCATAGAATCCCTCTATTGTTATTTTTGTGCCTTTATATTATTATTGTTAGGTGAGCTAGGTTATATTTTGACTCCTTAGACTCCTATATATAGAAAGGAGGTTTTGTCATTTGAATCATCAAGGAATCATTCATTTGTGTAATGTAAAGGAGGTTGGCCCCTCGAAGAGGCTGAATTCTAAGACACTGATCTATCTTTTTTATCTTTTTTGTGAGCTGGTTTCATAACATTTGGTATCAGAGCTTTGGATTCTAGGGTTTCACTGCTCCAAATAGGACATCGTGGTATTTTCACTGTAACTTTTTTCTGTGATGTTTTAGAAGCGAAAAAACAAACTCATTTGAGATGAAATCGCACTAAACCTCGAGTCTGAATTTCAGATCTTTTTGCGCTATATTTGTGGATATATGATCTGAGGAAGTTGGTATTTTTGCAGACTCCTGAATTACATTCCAAACAGGTGACCTGGGGAAAATCGTCATAACTTTCTCTCTGAGCATCAGATTGAAATTTCATAAGAAGGTACATGAAGAGGATGGACTGTAGTTTCTTTTGTATATTTTTCAAAGCCAAAGGTCGAAACAGGGACATGTGGCATGTCATACAAGTTTGCTCTACTGAACTAGTCTATAATCAGGTCATTGTGGAAGATTTGGCATAACTATTCCTTGGAGAATCCAATTTGGATCAGACTGGTGGAATTTGAAAGAGGACATAGAGGGCTACTACAGTTCGTATTTTCAAAACTGGATGATTTGAAACTACATAGATAAATCAGAGGCAATATCGAGCTCCTACAAAGTGAAAAAAAGGTGTGTATATTTTTTTAAATTCTTGCTTAAGCTTGGTTTGAAAAATTATTTTGAAGGAATTCAAAGGGCATAGTAGATCATTATTATCGGTAACTGATGCCCCAAGGAAAGAAAATGCAAACACCTAGTAAGCAACCTGAAAGCTCTAGCATGACTCATGAAGAAGAGGAAGAAATGCTACATGATGTATCAAAATTACAAGACCAAGTGCAACAAATGTCACTCTCACAAAAGCTAACAGAAGCTAAGATAAATGGCGTGGAAGCTAAGATGAATTACATAGAAGCTAATATGGACAATTTGAAGATAGATTTGAACACGAATTTGAAGACAGGCATGGCAGCTTTGAAGACATATATGACAAATTTTCTACAAGAAATACTTACTAATGGTGAAAGGGTAGTAAAGGAAACTCATGATGCGAACAAAAGAAATGTTAATCATGATTTCATAGACTCTAATGTTGGATTGAAGACCCACCATATTCCAAAAATCGATATGAGGAAGTTTGATGGTAAGGATCCCGCAACATGGATATTATAAATGGAGCAATTTTTTGATCTCAATAATGTGCAAAACACACAAAAGGTACGTATTGCAACCTTATATTTGGAACCAAATCATTTTTTATGGTATCAATGGCTTTTCTCTCATAAAAAAATTATCACTTGGGCAATTTTTACGGAAGAATTGACAGCACATTATGAGGATGCAAAAAGCAACATTTTTTTAGCCATTCGATAAGTCTCAAGCAAAAGGGTTCAATAATGGAGCACATTGAGGAGTTCCAAAAATTGAACATAAGGGTAAAAAAATATTCCAAAGGAGCATAGGATTGATGTGTTCATAGGGACTTTAAAGGATAATATCCAACATGATGTTCGCCTTTGGGAACTTGATTCATTAGAGAAGGCATTCAGGTTAGCAAGAAAATGGAAAGCAAAATTATGGCAATAAGGAAGCATACCACTCACAACTATAAAGATGGAAGTGTTGTTGCCCCTAGTCTTCCACAACATATAAGGTTGACACCACAACAATTGGAAGAAAAAAGAGCAAAAGGGCTTTGTTACAGTTGTGATAGAAAATACACTAAAGGTCATAAGTGTGCTGAGAATAAATTATTCTACATAGATTGTGAAGAGGAAGAAGAAAAGAAGCAAGAAAGGTCAAAAGAAGAGGATATACTCCAGGAACAAGGCCTAGATAAAGAAGAAATGAATCCAACCATATCTTGTAATGCATTGGATGGAATTACCACTTCTCAAACCATCAAGATAGAAGGACAAATCAAGAAGAAAAGGGTAATAGTGTTGATTGATTCAGGAAGTACACACAATTTTATTCATTGTAAGGTAGCAAAAGAATTGAATTGCTTCCTATATCCAGCATCAGAGTGTCAAGTGATTGTTGCAAATGGAGGAACAATAAATTGCTCTGGAAAGTGCCATAATATCAAGCTATCCATGGGAGAATATGTATTGACTAGCCCAATGCTTTCCATTCCAATGGGAGGTGTTGATGTTGTACTAGGAGTCCAATGGCTACAATCCTTGGGTACAATAGCTTTTAATTTTCAAGAACTTTTCATGAAATTTTCTATGGAAGGAAAGGAAGTTGAATTAAGGGGTATTGCAAGGAAACTGGGAAAGATAATCAGCTCTAACAGTATGACAGAGCTTCTAAAAAAGGAACAAAGAGGTGTAATTGCACAATTATGTTCGCTAGATGTTTCCACATCAAAATCATCTATTTCTCCATATCTCCAAAAAGTCTTGTACAGTCATTCCAAGGTATTTGAGACTCCCAAAGGTCTCCCACCTATTCGTGATCATGATCATGCTATTCATCTGATTCCAGGAAGTGTTTCTCCAAACATCATGCCATATAGATATCCCTATGCCCAAAAGAGTGAAATTGAACGTATGGTTGTAGAAATGCTAGAGGCTGGTATAATTCAACCTAGTCAAAGTTCTTTCTCTACTCCAGTAGTATTGGTGCACAAGAAGGATGGATCATGGCATATGTGTCTAGATTATAGGGAGCTCAACAAGCTCACTATTAAAGATAAGTTTCCCATTCCTGTTATTGATTAATTACTAGATGAATTGCATGGATCAATTTACTTCACCAAGTTAGATCTTCGTTCAGGATATCATCAAATCAAAATGAAGACTGAAGACATTCCAAAAACAGCATTTAGAACTCATGAGGATCATTATGAATTTTTGGTCATGCCTTTTGGCCTTACCAATGCACCTTCTACATTTCAAGTTTGATGAATTCCATTTTCAAACCCTTCCTTAGAAAATTTGTATTAGTATTTTTTGATGATATACTAATCTACAGCAAGTCTTGGAAGGATCATGTTGAACATGTTGACAAGGTGCTACAACTATTGGAGGAGAAACAATTATATGCAAAAAGATCCAAATGTTTCTTTGGAGTACAAGAGGTGGAATATTTGGGTCATATTGTATCTCATGAAGGAGTTAAGGTAGACCCTAGCAAAATTAAAGCCATTAAGGAATGGAAAATCCCCACATCCATAAATCATATGCGAGGATTTCTCAGGTTGACAGGGTATTATCGCAAGTTTGTTAAGAATTATGGGAGAATAGCAGCACCTCTAACAACATTATTGAAGAAAGATGCATTTTCATGGACTCCAGAAGTAACAAAGGCCTTGAAACATCTTAAAGAGGCAATGTGCCAAGCACCGATCTTAGCTACACTAGACTTCACAAAAACCTTTATTGTGGAATGTGATGCTTCAGGAAATGGAATTGGTGTTGTTTTAATGCAAGACGAAAGACCCATTTCTTTTGAAAGTCGTCCAATCAAGGGAAAGTTTTTACACAAAGCTATTTATGAGAAGGAAATGTGGGCAATACTACATGCACTTAAGAAATGGTGACCCTACCTAATGGGAAGACACTTCAAGGTAAAAACGGATCATGATAGCCTTAAATACTTTTTTGAACAAATATTATCCTCTGAAGAGCAACAAAAGTGGGTCACAAAGATATTGGGTTATGACTTTGAAATCATCTACAAAAAAGGGAAGCAAAATGTGGTGGCAGATGTACTCTAAAGAAAGGATGAGGATGTGGAAGCATTGTCATGTGCCATTTCTATTATCCAACCAGAATGGATAAATGAAGCAAGGGAGGAATGGAAGAATGATGAAGAAGTGTGGGCACTTATTCGAAAGTTACAACAAGATTTCAGTACATCTGATACATTTAGTTGGCAAAATAAATTCGTTATGGTACAAAGATCGCTTATACCTCTGTAAGAATTCTCGACTCAAGCAAAAGATTCTTATGGAATTGCACACTTCTCCCTTAGGAGGGCACTCAGGATTTTTAAAAACTTACCACAGGGTTAAGAAGGAATTTTTTTTGGATGGCCTTAAATCGGATATTCAAAAGTTTGTGACGGAATGTTTGGTTTTCCAACAAAATAAAGTTGAAACAATTAATACCCCGGGTCTATTACAACCTTTATCCATTCCAAGCCAACATTGGGAGGAGGTTTCAATGGATTTTATCACAGGTTTACCCAAGTCTGAAGGAAAGAGTGTCATCATGGTGGTAGTTGACAGACCTACCAAGTATGCACACTTTTGTGCATTATCACATCCATTTAAATCCAGTACAGTTTCTACTGCATTTATGGAAACAGTTCAAAAGCTACATGGAAACCCAAAGATTATTGTAAGTGACAAAGATCGCATTTTCACTGGAAATTTTTGGATAGAATTATTTTCTTGTCTCGATACTCAGTTAGCTCATAGCTCATCTTATCATCCTCAATCTGATGGGAAAACTGAGATAGTAAACAAATGTTTGGAAGGATATCTTCGTTGCTTTGTATCTGATAAACAGACACAATGGGTCAAATGGTTGCCTCTGGTTGAATGGTGGTATAACATGTCCTTCCATATAGCAACAAAAATGACCCCATTTATGGCACTTTATGGATATAATCCACCATCCATCACATCATATTTAAAAGAAAATTCTAAGGTTCAAGCTGTGGAACATCACATTGAGCATCAACAACAAGTCCTCCAACTCTTAAAGGATAACCTCGTGTTGGCGCAGAATACAATGAAACAACAGGCAGATCAACATCACAACGAAAGACATTTTGATGTAGGTGATTGGGTATTCCTACGGCTACAACCATATAAACAAATGTCCCTCAAGCAAGCTAAGAAGGATAATAAATTATCACCAAAGTATTATGGTCCGTACAAGGTGTTGCAAAATATTGGTACTATGGCATATAAATTGGAGCTTCTTGTAGCTTCTCGAGTGCACCCAGTTTTCCATGTTTCATGTTTAAAGAAGGTTATAGGCGACAAGCTCCCAGTTCAAACAATATTGCCAGAACTTGACGAGGAAGGAAAAATTATATCGGAACCGAAAGCAGTCACAGAAACAAGAACTCGACAGCTACGAAATCAATCAATTTCGGAGTATCTCATCAAGTGGAAGAACTTATCCCCTGAATATTCCACATGCGAGGATGAGAATTTTATACAGAAGCATCCAGAACTACTCAAGCATTGAGGACAACACTTTTTTGAAGGAGAGGGGCATGTTAGGTCCCTATAATACTAGTGATTACGCCATTACTATTGTATTTGTATCCCTTATTAATATTGTTGTGCCCCTATTGTCCCCATATTTTTATTACTATGCCCCATAGAATCCATCTATTGTTATTTTTATGCCTTTATATTATTATTGTTAGGTCGGCTAGGTTATATTGTGACTCCTTAGACTCCTATATATATAAAAGAGGTTTTTTCATTTGAATCATCAAGGAATCATTCATTTGTGTAATGTAAAGGAGGTTTCCCCCTCGAAGAGGCTGAATTCTAAGGCATTGATCTATCTTTTATATCTTTTTGTGAGCTAGTTTCATAACAGATAGTTTTGAAAAACGTGCCTCTTGGCACGCCTCATCCCCCTTACAGATTGTGTGTAGTGATTTATGTGATCAACTTCCAGTTGTTTCATGCTCTGGTTACAAGTATTTCTTAACTTACATTGATGATTTCTATAGACGCACTTGGGTATACTTCTTGAAACTCAAGACATAAGTCTTTAACATGTTCTTGGCCTTTAAGGCCTTTGTTGAGAAACAATCTGTACATCAAATTCTTAAGCTAAGATCTGATAATGGTGGAGAATATGTTAACAACAAATTCATCAACTTTTACACTAAGCATGGAATTCAATTGCAACATATTGTTCCATATACTCCACAGCAAAATGGTGTAGCTGAAAGGAAATATCGCACCTTAAAGGAAATCGCTAATTGTATGCTTCAATCTAAAGGAATTAGTCTTAATTGTTGGGAAGAAGAAATTGATTGTGAAAATTACATAGTAAATCACACTCCTACTAAGTTTTTAAAGAATATCACTCCAAAAGAAGCATGGAGCTCAATTAAAGCAGATGTAAGTCACTTTTGTGTTTTTGGAAGTGAAGCATGGGTCCATATTCCAAATGAGAAACATAAAGCCTTGGAACCTAAGAGTGAAAAATGTATTTTTGTTGGATATTCTGCAGATGTCAAAGGATATAGACTTCTTCAACCTAAATCAAAAAATATTATCATTAGAAGAGATGTAAAGTTTGATGAAAATATATTGGCCAACGAGCCTAGTTCGGTAGATGTGCCACCCCTCTCTATCTCTTCTACTTTTGAAAAATATTCCTTCTTCAGATGATGATAGCGAGGATGAAAACCTTCCCCCAATTTCTCAGGATCTTCCTTCAGCTCCTCAGCTTCCAAAATGGGTCCACGCTACTCAAGATGCAGTAGGTGCTCTTGTATTCACTCTTGTCTACTGTCGGTTATGTATTCACTCTTGGTTGTGGACCTATTACATGGGCTTTCCATAAACAACATGTTGTTTCTCTTTCTTCAACAGAAGAAGAGTATCATGGCACTGTTTAAGCTAGTAAGGAAGCCCTGTGGCTTCATTAGATCTTGTGAGAGTTTGGTTTTCAGCAGCAGCATCCGACTACACTTTCGTGTGATAATCAAAGTTTCATTCAACTATGCAAAGATCCAATCCAACATCAGTGCAGAAAACACAAGCACATTGAACTACACATGCACTTCATCGGAAATCTCATTCATGACCATGTTCTTGAAGTGAAATATTGTTCAGCTGATGATCAATTTGCATACATATTTACAAATGCTCTCACAGAGGCGAAGTTTACTAAACTTCGATTTATGGTTGGAGTTCAAGAAGTTGTCACCAAGGGAGGATAGGCTTTAATGGCTCCTTCCTTATCCTATTGTATCATCTTTGTACATCCTTCAATCCTATCCCAAGTTGTTCTTAAGGGGGGATGTTAGGATATTCTGACACGTAGGAATTAATTAAGTATAGCTTGGTCTAGTGTATAGTTAGGTAAAACGTGTTTCTTTAGTATGTACTTTTTTTAACTTACAATCCGACGGTCACGATATGTTCTAGACATGAAGTGATCCAACGGTTCATTCTCTCCTTGGTATTATCGTCACTTGATATGTAGCTTAATCTCCAATTGGTCCATGATCTCTATTTAAATAGCATGGAGGGTCATTTTTCGAAGACCGTTTATGAGAGAAACTTATGTAAATTTTATTTCTTTTACATTAATAATATTGCCTGAAGTGGTCGCGTTGGCTCAGGTCATGGACTGTTTCCCTCTTTGAGGGTTTTAACCATGTCAATAATACTGGTGTAATGATCTGTGATCTATTTGTGAGGGGTGTCCTTTGGTGTTCAATCTAATAAACTCACCCTGTAAATTCCTACATGTTTTAAGAACAAGAAATTCAAGAAACAATGCATGACAGGAACATGCCCATGCAATTACTAAGATATATAATATATGCATTGAAATTACACATAATCAGACACACCATATAAAATATAGATGACCCATTAAATAATACATTGGAAATAGCATGAAATTACTACAAACATCAAACATTCCACCCAATTGTTAGCTCCATTGCACATTCAATTTTTATTACAAGCCAACCTAAAGTTGAGCCTCTATGATTCCAAAAGGATGGGTGACTAGGCCAATATATCACTCACAGATAGTTAGCTCACAATAAATCTCTACTCATGTTATCATACAATAATCATAGCTATAAAAAATTATTCAACTAGTCCAATAACTATCTCAACTTATAACTCTCTTTCCCCTTCAACTTGCACAACCCAAGGAAAGGAATTTTTTATTTGCAATGTAGTCCCTCATTATTCTATTTCACTCCAAGAATTTAGTGTTGTTGGGAAAGAAATAACAATGCTAGAATCTCTAGACACTCTCAGCCATGGAATGTTTTTATCAAAAATTGCCAATGCAATCATGTACACAAGAATATTCTCATGATGGAAATATAACAAGGATTAACACATAGCCACTAACAATGGATCCTTTGAATAAAACTCTATTTTTGTTTAAGAAACGAGAACATACAATAATAATGAGAATAATGAATGAGGAACCCCCTTACAACCACCAAGATAAATTTAAATATGCATGCTCTCACATGACCTCCCTAATAGGCTCACATAAGAACCTTTCCTCTTTAATTGCAAAGATGGATACAATAAAATATAAATAAGAAGGTCTTCTCTATCTAGGTACCCTCTCTCTCGCATGATCATAGTCCCCTATCATTCTTTCCCTTGTCCCTCTATAGTCGACGATGTATTTTATTAATAATATTTGAAATCATTACATTGCTAGGATCTCTAACATTTCGTTGTGTATAAACTATTCATATTAGTATCTTCGAAGGTAATCCAAGACCTAGGGTTCGAGGTTTTGGAGGAAATGGCACCACAAGTGGACTTGTGGGCTAAGAACCCAAGCATGTGGACTTTGCACCCAAAGTTGTTGGTTTGAAACCACAAGGACATTTGGACACTTAGCACTTGGAGATTGTAGGGAATCCTTAAAGGAGCAAGGAGCCACTTGTAGCACCAAGAGAGGCCTTGTGGATTGTGAGATATTAATTTTTATGTGTTTTAATATTAATTTTTATGTGTTTTAATATTAATTTTTATGTGTTTTATATTAATTTTTATTCATTTTTATGTGATATTAATTAACTACCCATGAAATTTTAATCAAAATCATAAGACACAAACCTACTCTACTTCTCTACAGAAGTTAATTCACAATTTAGAACAAAAATTTCAGACATGTAATAAGAAATAACACACATGCACACAATATTTTTCTTGGGGAAAGCAATCTTCTAAAACCCCAATGCTTTCTAGCATTATTATGATGAATAGAGATGTATTACAATCGCTTTTCTCAATTGATCACAACCTACAAATGAATAAGGAAACTAACATTATTATATTTTTGCAATGAAGGAAAAGGAGGGTTTGGAGTGGCCTAGGAGCTTCCCTTTATCATGAAGTCACAACTGGGGGTCAACATCCTTCTAATATAAGTCCAAGTTGCAGTAAGGATCAAACTTGGTGAAGAAAAAGTCTACTACAGGTGTGCTACAGGGGGCTCCTACATGTGCCTTGTATTGCTGCAGGAGGACCTATAATTCTATAGGAGGGATGCCGAGAAGGTTTAATAGGTGAAAATTATGGTTTAAGGGTATGGAAAAGGTGGATGGAAGTTGAGGTAAATGATTGAAGGGTGTTCAGAGACCCTAGCCAATCTCAGAGCCTTTTGAAGGCCTATTTTGCACGAGGAGGGATGCTCTCGCTGACCCTGGGAAAATGATCTCATGAAACAAATTTTTTGGGACAAAATTTGGGGTTCACGAGATAACGTGAGGGAATCCAAGATGGATATGGTGAAGGTGCCCTTGCCTATAGATCCAAATAGCTCTGTAATCATCACACGCATACATCCATTTATCATTGACAAAAATGAAACAACTAGTAGTGGAAAGGATGAGCTGAATTTAGATGTTATCTAATCTATGCCAAAATTCCTGATATAATCAATAAATTAACTCCTAAGCTACAACAAGCACATGCAAAATAATATGACTAACACAAATATTCTTCCAATAAATCATAAACATAATACTTTTGGACTGTGGTTGTAAATCCTTCTATTCATGCTCCCAAGAGAGAGATGAGGTACAAGATGCAATCACATATTTTGATGGATTATTATCTACTAAAATGAAAGAAACTAAGCAATACTCTAAAACTAAAAGAGATACAAATACACAAGAGAGACCTAAGCCATTGGGTTGGGCCCCGACCCAAGCGCCTCGGCCCTCTGGAACTAACTTAATGATGAATCAACAAGAAACTTCTAATTATTACTGAATCAAAGTCTAATACATCAAATAATAGTCAAAATAACAGTGCCAAGTTCTTGAGCTCAATATCTATGTAGCTGAAAACAAAACTCGAATCCTAATGAGCTCTTCTACATGCTTATTTATACAATAAGGTAGATGTTAGTAGCTGCATAGAAAATAGGAATATTTGTCTCCTACAACTCGAGAATGGTGGATCGTGTTCCTCATTACTTTCACTTGCTTGGCTGCCAATGACCTCGAGCTGATGAGAGAGAGAGCGTTGTGATCTTGGGTTGATTGAGGGAGTTAAAGATGTGGACCCTCTAGATTCTCTCCTTGTTGTCTACTCTGAGCCCTTGCATAGAAATCATCTCAAAATTGCTCCATTTCCTACAATTGAACCATATTAGGCCACTGACATGAAAAACATATTTTATCCTTCTCACTAAGAATAATATAACAAAAAATGTAAATAAATGTGAGAAGGAGATAGTTTTAAGGCTAGAGTATGGCATCATGACCCTTATAATCTACCTATTAATGAGCCTCATCATCACACCCCTACTTAAATTGTTTCTCATCCCCTGAGCAACTCATTCATCCATGTGCATATCTCTCATGACCCTGGTGGCATCCATGAAATCCCAAGGCTCCTCAAATGGTTTTCCCTCTTGGGGATAGAAACATGGATTCTTCTCTATTTGTTTCCATGCCTTCTGCGCTCCTACTTCATATCTTCCTTCTTGTAGGCCTAACAGTAAGGGTGGACTGAGCTTGAGTCCTATCCACCTGACATTCAACCATTGCATGATCCTCTTGTATAAGTGTGTCCTCTCCAAGGCATTCCTTAGTCTTTGAGGAGAGTGATATTCTTGAATCTGTAGGCTGTGGGGTAAGGCATGCCATCTCCTTTGGCATGATTGCAAGCTTTATGTTCCCAACAACCTGAATGTGTCTTCAAAGTGTAGGATGGCTTATTTCTAGTTGGAAAGCTATTTAGGTGCTAAAAAAACATCATTGGAGATGATTCCATGATTGTTAATGGCAGCCATTGGGCTCACTAGCTCTGCTCCGATATATAATTGCTCCTTTTCTTCCTTTTCCATTGCCCTTTTCACTTCCTTAGCTCTTTCCTCCTCATGAGTCATCCAAGTTGTTATGGCCATCAGTTTTGTATCCCAAAATCTTGCATTAGGATCCCAAAAATTCATATCTGTCAGAATGAGGTTGTGTATGTAAAATTCAACCAATTTTTCTTTGTATTCCATGTTAGCTTGGTTGCAAAATTCAACGAATTTGTTGTAATCCTGAAAGGGCATAGACCCATGTTGTGCCAAGGTTTTGATTTGGAATCGCAGCAACTGTTCTTTGAGAAAGAGGACATAAGACTTTGATGAATTTCTGCACTGCAATGCCTCCATGGAGAGGCTTGCCATGGTGGAAACTTGTGTTTCTTTCTCCTGCAGCCTCTCTCTCAACCTCATATTTTTTGTTTGTAGTTGTTCCTTCATTTTAGAATCTCTCATTCTCATCTCACTTAAATCCTTGCTCATTTTAATGACCTTTTCTTCCATGAGGCCTACATCCTCTACCTTCTTAGATTTAGTGATTTGCATCCACTTGTGGGTTCTTCCTATTTCTATCTCTAGCTCATAAAGAAGCAGGACTGCAATTTTTTGGGGGATAATCCTCCCTCCTTCAATAAATTTTCAGTAGGAGCTCAGGCTAGGTTGTGGACTAGGATCTTGGAGCTCTCAGAAGTCCTTAAATGTTCTTGGGGAGGTTGTTTCCTCCTGTAGCTGTTGTGTCACATTTTTCCCTTCTAGTAGCACATTCTGCCCCTCTTGTAGCTTCCTTTTCTCTTCTTTTTGGAGGGTTGTTGGTGTCCTAGTTTGTTTGAAGGATTTTTATCTGGTGGTAGGCCTCCTCACATATGCTATAGGAGTCTTTATTTTGGATTTTGGAGAGGTGATCTCTTCAATTTTTCCTTCAGTTGGTCCTACTTCCTCTTTCTTGCTCAGGGACTCCTCAATTGTGATGGGGACCTTTGTGGGAGTTTTTTTTCCTCCCTTTCTTGATCTTGGTGCATTTCCTCATTTTAATTTATTGGTGGGCTTGCCTTTGTCTCTTTATTTTAGGTTTGATCAGGGTGCCTAAGGTAGCTAAAGTTGTAGCTACCTCATTTTTAGTGTTTCATGGAGACAAGCTTGTTTGTTGTGGGGATATCTCTATTTATATGTACTCAGTAGTCCTCTTAGGACTTAATGTTTCCTTTCTTGTATTTCCCCTTCTTATTTTTCATTTTTTTCTTCTCCTACCTCTGCCTTTGTTTCCTCTTCTTCTTCTATTTTCATATATGCTTCTTCTATTGTCCTTTCTGCTTCTATCTCTCTTTCTTTTGCTTCTAACCTTTTTTCCTCTTCCTATTCTGTCTTTGCCCCTTCTTATTCTCCCTTTGTTTTTCCCTCTCTTCCTCCAACACTAGAGGTTGGGGTCTCTCTTGGTGTGAGGGCTTGTGTTTCTATGAAAATATCTCTATCCGTGTCTATGAATTTGAACCAAAGGACAAGGATTCTAAAATTGTGAAACGCATCCTCCACTATCAGTTTGATGAGGCCATGGTGGGGTAGGTGTTGGTTTTTTCCCATTTTTCCTTCAATCTGAATTCATGAAGTAATCTAAAGTGGTAATCATATACCACACACATTCTTCCCTCATGAGATATGTACTTCAAAATATGGTAAGCCACCTCATCCCAAGGATAAGGTAATATTTATCTCCTAACTCCATTCCTGTCCTCAACTGGATTTTCTTTTGCATTGAAGAAATTATTTTTAGTAGTGACACTAGTGCCTTTGTCTTCTCTACTCCACTTGATCCCTAGAGGTAGGGTTGTTACTCTACTATATATTTCAAGGCTGAGAGAGATCCAACCCGCTCACAACAATGGTGGAATTGTCCTTTGTTTTGGGAATTCATAGCCATGGAAGAATCAAGGGAAAGGTCATCATCTTACCCTTTTAATAACTCGAAGAACCCTAGCCATTGGTGTCTTCTAAAAATGTATACCACATGAGTGTGTAGGTGGATTCTCTTAGTAGTTAAGGGTTCCCTCCTATGGAATCCTCCCCCCATCTCTTCTTTATGTCCTTAATTAAGTGAGGGAGAGATGCTTCTTCTATAGCTTCAGTGTTTAATTTAGTGGTAGCAGTGAGTCAAAAACTCCTTGTCAATAATAATTTCCTATGTTTCAATCACTATAATGCTCAAAAAGACCTTTTAATTGCACAATTATATTGCCACTGTCTATAGAACTTAAGTAGAAATTGCATGCAATTTTATGGATGGATGAGGGAAATGGTGACACTTACTTATTTTCAAGTAGTCTAGGAGGAAGATGATAATTTGGAAATCAATTCGAACCTTTGTGGCTCTTTTTCACCCTCTCAACCTTACTATAGCATTTTCTTGGCCCTCCTATAGAAATTGTAGGTCTGTTTGTAGATCATTCCTGTTTCAATTGTAGAACGAGATTTGAAGCTCCCCATTGGCACACTATGCTTTTCCTCTCCCTAACATTTTTTAAAATGAGTGAGTATGCAAAAGAAACTAAGCCCAAGTACATAGTATGTCATTTTTAAGTTGAGGCTTGGAGTGTTATGGTGAGCTCGCAATCACATGGGTTTTCCTCTTTTGGACCGTTTTCCCACTCTGAGTAATTACTTCTCCTTCCCTCATAATCACCACCCATTATTGGTGATCCAAAGTTGTTCGATGTGACATCTCCACGTTGCATGAGTGCTCACCATCACTTTTAGTTCACTAGCTGAGGGTGGCCAAGTTAACTAGCCACCTTCAACTTATTAAAACATCCCTTCTCGACATTTATACATTTTCGTTATTCACATATAGGAAGGAGATAAGAGTTTTCCATACCTATGCCTACCTCATGATCGAACTGCTGCAAGGATTTTTTTGTTGGAGATGGACCATATTATTGACATCAAGGGAGTTGGATTTCTGGCTTATTTCCTGTGCCTTTATTAATTTCTCCTCATGATACTTGATTTTTGGTTTTGTTTTGTGTGCAAGTACCTCATTGATGTCCAAGCTGTTGCAACTGGTGGAAGTCTTCCTGGGAGTGATATTAAATCTTCAAAGTTGTCTCATAAGGATCCATCATCCCCTCTGATGAGAAAAAAACAAGATCAATGCTTTTTGTGACGTGTGCATAGGTTGCTACAGGGGGAGGTTTCTTCCTGTAGCAGTCCTTTAATTTTCCTTTGTGGTCTTCAATCTACCTGGGGGTGATGAGAGAAATTGGAACAAGTCCTAAGGACAATACTGTGATCATTAGGGAGCAGTGTAGACTTGTAGAAATGAAGATGATGGCTTCTGTGTTTTTATATATTTTTTTAAATGTAGGACAGATTGGAGGATTTGAATGAATTCTTTTGTGAAATGAGATGGATGAGTGATGTGTGGATGATGGACAATAATGTGGGAACCTTCTTCATAATTTTTAAAGTCATAAGGTCCCTGTTGGGTTGCCCTCCTCCTCAACTCTCCCTCATGTAGCTTTTTAGAACTGTCTTGTAGCATCTTAGGAACTTCTTGTAGCAACACAAAGAGGAGGTAAAACTCGAAGTTCAAGATAATGAGATGGTGGAGAGAAGTGATCACATGAGTGGATATGATGGATAGGAAGTGGATGGATGGAAGAATGAAGGAAATCTCGAAAATTTTGGCCTTGTAGCCATGAAATCTGTCATTTTGTATGACCCTACAAAATAAGAGAAAAGACAGTAAAGAAGGTATAAGCACTTTCCTTGTTTTTTCTCTTCTTTTTTTTTAAATTAAGACACACGGGCTACCTTAGAGGATGTTTTCAACTTACATGCATTCCCTAGGTGCCTCAAGGGAGGTTTTCACCTAGGGATATTTATTATTTTTTCTTCTCTTTTTTGCTCCTAGGCTACCTCGGAGAAGTTTTCAACCCAGGAGTCGGTCTCAAATGCCTCATAGAGGTTTTCATCCAAGCCTTTTATTTTTTATTTTTATTTTTTTTAACAAAAATATCTAAAATTGTTGTCGATTGGAAGCTATGATAGTCCCAATCACATTGATTTCCCTGGTGATTGTACTAATTAATTATGCCTTATCCATTGGTTTCCTACATAAATTCAGCCTATAACCATTGAAAAGCAAGGGGATCCCTTCCTCATCAATTGTTCTGATTTGGACAACTCCATTGTCATGACATTTTTCTACCAGGTATGGGCCTAACCATATTTCCATTAATATATTTTAACCTAGAATCATATAACAAGGCCCAATCCCCTTCTTGAAAAACCATTTCCTTGATATTCTTATCATGCCTGACCTTCCTTTCCAATTGTATAACTTCAGTGTGTAAGAGGGCCTACATTGTGAACTCAACCAAGACATTCTGTGATATGGTGACATCTACGTCTAATTGGGATGCCATTCTCAAAGTGTTATATTCAAAGTCAATAGAAAGAAGAGCTTTCTTTCCATACACTAAATCAAATGGATTGAACCTACTAGTTGTCTCCTAAGTGGTGTTGTTGGCTTAGTGGGTCCTGACCCAGGTTCAGAGTTAAGTTTGCCAAACAAATCCCTACACTACTTGCCCTTTCGGCATCAACCTCCAGAGCGTGGACTGAAGTCTCACCCAAAGCAGTATGGGGGGATGCAGGAACCAAGTTTCCACACTCAAAGATGAGCGTGATGTCATTTTATGCACTAAACTTGCCTTCAAGCAAATCGATAAGCCTTTAGGGCTTATTGATATAACTTCCCTTAATTAGATTCTATACCTCTATGAAGGTCTATGAATGTCTTTCGTGGACCCTAAATAGGTGAATAAACCACTTACACGCCTCTGTGATTATTCCTAACCCCATATTTACCTAGATCGTCTTAAGTGTTCAATAACTTTAGCGTGCAAAAAGATTTTCTTCGCGTAAACAGTTATTGTTACTTGTGTTCATATGACAATATAAATCATGTAAAATTGCACATCAATATAATATTAATTCATAACCCCATTATTCATCATAACGTAACAGTGCATTCATTCATAATAGAAGGAAATATATATACATGATAATTTCTAGAATAATCTCTTTATTAATACTTCAGTTCTTCTTACAGACTCAAGACTTCCCTGTGCACTCAACTGCAGGGGTCCGCACACTCAGTTGTGGACTCTACTCTAGGCCTCTGCGCACACAGTTGTAGAGCCTCTCTTCTACTCTAATACTTCTTCGCTCTTTCTTCTACTAACCCATTACATTCGTCTTCATTGATATCTCCTTATGCCTTAGACTCTCTAAAACTCTTCTTTTTATACAATCCCATGGTCTACAGACAATGGTTAGATCTACTAATGCCAACACAACTTACATAAAAGAAGGGTAAAACCATTTATGACACTTTACTATCTACATGCTCCACGACCACAACTTGCGGAGACTTTACATTCTTTACAACAAAACTTGGGCTTTTTGCCCCAAAACTTAGGTTTTTGCCCCAAAATTGACCCTAGGGGACCCTATCCCAATAGGTCCCCAACAAAAATATTGTGACTCAAGCCCAAGTCACTCTGTTGGCGTGGAGATCTTACTATGGGGACCTCCTAGCTCTACTTGTGCCACTACTACCTCAACCACGCTCTGTGTGGCTTCCTATTTGATCTGCTCCACCAACTTCTCTATTGTTGGTCCTATGCTATCTTCCCTGATCTTCTGTTGTATTATTTGTAGGCTTGCCAACTTTTCCTCAATGGTGGAAGAGATAATATAGGCCTCATCAATCCAAGGCCCCAATTTGGCCTTGAGGACCGCCTCTTTCCTTTGCATTGCGTCCACCTGTTTGAGCAATTGTTTTGTCTCATGTAGATTAGCCAATCACTATGATATAGCGAGAGTGTGCATCATCGCTCTTTCTTCATCGTACTACTGCTGCAATTCACAACTTCTATCTTTAACCTCTACAGGTTAGGATCTTCCTGCAGCGCCGTGACTACCTCCATGGACTGTTCGAAGAGCACAGTGCAATCCCTCACTACAGCGTCTACTACTGTGACTCCATCCTTCACGGTGGCTTCACATTATTCTTTGACCTTTGGTGGAGTTGAAGGCTATGACTTCAACTCGAGCTCTGTTATCTTCAAGTTCAGTTCAAACTAAACCTTGGCCACTTCTATTTTTGTGTCACGCAAGCTTGTAGCCAACTTCCTGATCTTTGCATCCATGGCGCTTCCTCCAGGATATGCAGTTCAGGGACTATCCCTCATGCCTCAGCCAACACGTCTATAGTTTGTTCATTTTGCACTTGAACTTTCTTCCATGCTTCCAACGTTGTTGTTTTCTCCACGAACATTTGTTCATTATTGACCTTGTACTTGTTGATCATGCTCAGTGCGCGCTTCTCTCGGGCCTTAATCTCTGCGATCACACCTGCTTGCAGTGTGTGAAGGAACTCACTAGGGAGCGTGGCCAAGTTGAGGCCCACATTCTTCAAAGTGTTGACAATAGCCTTGTCAGTGGCCACCTCCATGCTCAAAGCTCCATCCAGTAGTGTGACAGCCCAGAGATCCATTGACCGAACCATCTCCACTGCTTGAGTAGTCTCCGGTGCCAAACTGGTTGATGCAACACTGCTCTATCTAGTAGCTACCTGGATCCTAGTCATTTGGATCTGCAGCTCGCACAGACCCATCTGTATGGCGCCTAGTGCCTACTTATGTTGCTGCTAAAACTACTGCAGCAGTTTTGTTGTTGTATCCTGCACCTTATCTCCAATATCATCCAAGTCGCCCTCTGTCAAGGTAATTGGATCTAGAGATGAATTAGAGCCTTTTGTCTTCTTACGCAATCCTTCCTTTTCCTACTCCCTATACTACTTCACTCAAAAGGGAGTGCTTTTCTTCTAGTCTCCACCACCCTACTCTAACTGGTCTTCTTCCTCCATTTGGGGTGAAGGAGATTTCTGACTTCTATCGGAGCTATGCTCTTCCTGCTCTGCCTGTTCCTTCGCGGTGCACTTCACTTCTATTCAGGACTTCTCCTCAATCTCCTTCTTCCTCTTCTCAGCCAACTTGTGAACCTTCAGTCTGAATGCTTCCTTTTTCTGCTTCTCCGTGGACTTACTAGTCCTGACGGCTAAATTAGATGTTGAATGCCAGTCTGTTGGCCAACACTTGAGGACCTCTGCAATAGTGTCATCCGTAGCCAAGTAGGGTAAGTCAAACCACTTCTACTTGGGGTCCTTGCATGCCCAAATGTAAATAAGATGGAAGTCCGCTTTGAACTCCTCGTACCCAGATAGTTGCTCAAACACAGATTGGGACAACAGCAACTTTCGGTTGATGGCTGCATGGATGCTCTCCTCCATCAGTACCCAAAAGACTTTGCTTTCTCTAACCCACGCAACATCTTTTATGGCCCATAGAGATGCAAACTTTGCAGCTTCTGGTAAATCTGTCTCGATCAAAGGAAACTGGCTATCCTCGGGCAACTCCCATGCGACCAGCACAATCGAGAGCAACAGCCAGGAATAGTGAAAGGTCTTACTTTGGTCTTCTGCCTCTCTACAGTTTGCGAGGAACTCGCTACACAAGTAGCGTGCCCAGTTGAACTGTACACCCTTCGAGTAGTGAGCTACTAAAGAAACTACCGGTGTCAACACCTCATCCGTGCATCACTTCCTCATGACCTTTCTAGCCAAAATTTGAGTGGAAACCTTCACCGTGGGGTCAGTAATGCTGGTAATGGAATACCCACGTGGCTTCTTGACAAGTTTGAACTTGTCCTTCATCTTCTCAGCGAGGTTCTGTTAAGTTATGGTATGTTCTATGCTTATAACAGTTTACTTCCTTTTCTTATTATATTCCACAGATTAGCAATCACATGTACATAAAGTAAAGTGCAGATAGAACATTAAATGATCGACAGAAAACAAGCCAAGACAAGAGACACAAGATGTGGCGGCTAGCCAGGGACAAACCCCACAATCTGTGGGGAAACCCTTTGATCAAATATTCTTTTATCTTCAATAATTCAGAAGAGAGAAATAGTACAATAAATCTAATTTATATCAGCAGTAGCAAACCCTAGATTAGCAACATCAACATTAGCGGCTTCATCATCAAAACTAGGGCAGTCGATACCTCACAAACCGACCGTCGGATTAGCTTGATTCCACCACCAAAAGTTGCAGCCTTCAGAGGAGGTTTAGATGAACCTACAACGCAGTTCATATGAGGAGATCTTCTAGTCCACGTAGGTCAGACTTTACTTCTACAGTTGCAGCTTCAGTTTCAGCAACTTCCTTCAAACTAGGGCAGTCGATATCTCGCAAACCGTCTATCGGATTGACTTGATTCCACCACCAAAAGTTGCAGCCTTTAGAGGAGGTTTAGATGAATCTACAGTTCAGTTCAGATGAGGAGATATTCTAGTCCACGCATGTCAAATTTTACTTCTGCAGTTGCAGCTTTAGTTTCAGTAGCTTCCTTCAAACTAGGGCAGTCGATATCTAGCAAACCGTCTGTCAGATTGACTTGATTCCACCACCAAAAGTTGCAGCCTTTAGAGGAGGTTCAAATGAACCTACAACATAGATTAGAAGAGGATGTTTGATGTTCCACGTTGGTCAAAATTTTGATCTGCAGTTGCAGCTTCAGTTTCAGCAGCTTCCTTCAAACTAAGGCAGTCGATATCTCGCAAACCGTCTGTCGAATTGACTTGATTCCACCACCAAAAGTTGCAGCCTTTAGAGGAGGTTTAGATGAACCTACAGTGTAGTTTAGATGAGGATATATTTAGGTACATGCAGTTCAAAGTTTGGATCTGCAGTTGCATCTTCAGGTTCAACAGTTTCCTTCCACATGTGTGAGAGAGAGACCCTTTTCTGCGCAATAGAGAAGAGACTCTTTTATGCGCAGTAGAGAGAGAGAGATGTGATGAGATGAGTGAGTGAAAATGAGGAAAATTACTCCTGTATTTATACACAACTGTTGATGTTTGAATAGATGTGATTGTTGCACTTCTAAGCCTACATGAGTTGTAGGTCAGCTTGATAATAATTCCATAATCAAAATAAATTCATATCTCCATGAATACTTATCGGAATCGGATGATCTTTAGATAAATCCTACACCTCTCGATGAGAGGAATCTAATGAACATATTATCAGCCATGAATAAGATGACCCACATGAAGTTTGGCCCTGGTTTCCAATTTTAACACTCCCTCTCAACTAGGGAGAACTTCATTTGCAATCTGTCTGTTGGTCGCTAATATTCATCCATAAAATACACTGCCCTATACAGCCTACCCCTTGCCCTGATCTACTCTATTCTACCTATTTTGCTTTGTCTTGTTCTACCCTATATTGATATGTATGGCTCTGCTCTATTATGTGTTGCTCTGCGTTCTGTTCTTCTATGCTTTTGTCCGAATTATGAAGAAGAAGAAATGATCGAGGATGTATCATACTAACTCAAAGTTAGTCTTAGAGTATGTACCACTAGTCCCCGACCAGTCTCAACCAACCCGAAGTCAGCATTATAGTGAGTACAACTCCTACCACTAGTCCCAGACCAGCAACATCCTCCACTGACTCAAAGTCAGTCTCAGAGTGCGTACCACTACTCCCAGACCAGTGACAACCGACCCGAAGTTAGTGTCATAGAATGTACCACTCCTACCACTGGTCCCAGACCAATATCGTTGATCCCAAATCATTGGAGGTCATCCTAGTGTAGGGAGTACAGTAGATACACCGATGCGTCCATCGGTACTACTATGGTCCCTAACTTCATTTCCCTGCTCATTGATTAGATGAGAGGTACTTCCCATGAGTCCCAGACTACATGGGTAGGATGCCTCAACAGGAGAACTAATCAATCTTGTCCTCACAGGAGAACACATCAATCCTGCTACAATCGCCATGGAGAATACATCAATCCAGGCCTCACAGGAGAACACATCAATCCTGCTACAATCACCATGGAGAACACATCAATCCAAGCCTCACAGGAGAACACATCAATCCTACTACAATCGCCATGGAGAACACATCAATCCAAGCCTTGCAGGAGAACTAATCATCCTGCTACAGAGGATAGTGAATCATCATGTTCCACAAGAGATCGAATCATCTTATCCCACAAGAGAGCTAATCATCTTGTTCCAGTGCACACCACCAAGGGAGGGTGAGTTACCATGTGGTCGTATGTTGCTCCAGTAAGAACCGCAAGCCCTCAGAGCTCCCAGAGCTCAATGTATGCAATATGCAGGACCCTTGTACAAGGGTTTCTTGATGACTCCAAGTCATTTGGGAAAATCACAGATTAGATCTTTCCTCGGGGCTTTGACAAGGTGTATCGACCTATACATCATCTTAATGCGATGGAGCCTCCTTTCTTATCGACTAACCATATCCCAGATGATGTCTATCTGCTGGAGCAATCGACGAATATAGGATTCCTTAATAATCGAATCCCACCTCTGGTTGTTACATAGAATCACAGTGGTATGTGTTCAAACAGCTCATTGAAGAGCTTCCCCAACTAGGTAGCTTCATACGAGATCATACTCGTAGATATGTATCCAGTCTCGGTGGTGTTTATGGCAATTGACTTCTGCTTCCTGCTCATCCATTATATCAAAGCAAAATCCAAAGAGAAACAACACTAAAAAGTGCTCTAGTGATCCTCCACACTACCTGCCTAATCAGTATTCGAATAATCATGCAGTTTCATATTTCCAGCAATGTATCTCAAACCATGAGAGATTGTGTCCTGAAGACATCTTAGAAGAGTCTTGGCACCAAACTAGTGAGGCTCAACCAAATATGAGCTCACAATGCTAACTGCAAAACATGTGTTCGGACAGAGGTTCACCAAGAACATCAACGTGAATGAGTTTTTGAAACTCAGAGGCATTTCCCAAATCTGATCCGACATCACTACCATATAACTTTTGAAAGTTAATATCCTCGAGGTAGTCACAGGCTTGCAGTCCACCATACCAAATATTTTCAGAATCTTCACCACATATTTTCCTTGAGATAGGAAAATTTCCCTTGGCTTCTGCCACACTTCAAGTCCTTGGTTCTTCATTTAAAATTCAGAAGCCAACTCCCTCTTACATTTGTGAATGAGAGGGTATGCACCTATTAGAAAGAGGTCATCCACATACAACGCCAGTTTGAGAGGCTTGTCATCTTCAACCTTAAAGTAAAGGTTAGGATCGGCTTCACTCCTACTAAATCCTAGCTTCATCAAGTAGCTATCGATCCTCTCATACCATGCTCAAGGTGCTTGCTTTAGCCCATAGATAGCCTTCTTCAACCTGCATACATGAGATTTTCAATCAAAAATCTCAAATTCTTCGGGTTGCTCCACATAGACCTCTTCTTAGATCAAACCATGCAAGAAAGCAGCCTTGACATCCATCCGATGTATGTTCCATCCTTGTGAAGACAAAAGGGTTGTGATCAAGCAGATGGTCGTATATCTGGCAAAAGGTGCAAATATCACATCATAGTTTATACCTTCCTTCTGGGAGAAACCACGAGCAACAAAACGAGCCTTATACTATTACGTACTTCCATCTGCTGCAGATTTATCTTGTAAAGCCATTTTGAAGTAACAATTGTCTTGTCCTGGGGTCTGGGAACTACTTCCCAGACATCATTCTTCATAATGGTCATAGCATCCTTCCATACTTGATGCTTGACAGCATCTGAGAATGATGAAGGCTCATTTTGTATGATTGTGCTCATACTGGTCAGGTATCCCTGATACCTGTTTGGTTTCTTACTTTCACGGAAGGTTCCTCTGGGTGCAGCATGTCTTTCAGCATCATCAAGTATCCCCCTAAGCCATGAAGGCCTCTTCTGGAAGAGGAAGGCTCCAGTGGATAAATAGGATCCATCGCTTCTTCCACATCAAGCATTGTTACATCATCTACCCATAAAAACAACTTCCACAATCGTACGGTGCCACACCATTTTTCTCTGGAGTATGTGGTGTAGCAGTCTCCCTCTTAATGCCAACCTCAGGTATGCCTGAGTGAACCAACTATAATATATCGGAGGTATTGCTTAGGCTTGAGGGGAATGGTCCCCTTTTGAGCTTTCCTTCAGCACATCCCGAACATACACCTTCTTTTTCTACTCGGAATTTGGGCATCCCTGTTACCATATGTCTTACATAGGGTAGATATTTGTAATGAAGGTGGGCAAACCTCTAATGCCAAAGTTCGAACTGAATAGATGTGTCATAAGACATGACACCTACCTGAATTTCATCTACCTGATATAATGAATCAACATGAAACCCAAGAGTAAATGCATCTTTAAGATTATTTTTCAATACATGTACCTTGCCATTACTGAAGGTTACCTTGTAGCCTTTGTCTTCCATTGCTGAGATGGACACCGGGTTCTTTCGGAGGTCGGGTGCAATTAATACATCCTGGAATTTCTAGCCTTCTTGAATGGTTGTCCTCTTCCTTGATTTCCAGCATTCCTTTTATCTTTGCTATTGAATTTTCCATCCCTTCGATTACCATGAGAGGGATTTTGATCATCGTCATGGTGAGAGTCCTTTCTATCAGGTCATTCCCTTGCATAGTGACCTGCTTTATTGCAAATGTAACATTGTCCTTTTCTTCCACCCTTAGGTCCAGCCTTTCTTTTCAATTTAGACTTAGAATTATTTCTCTTCTTAGCATGAGAAGAAAAGGCAGCAAGAGGACCTTTAAGCAAGGGCATTTCTTGCTCTTCTACCCTTGTTTCTTCTAGAATGCATCTAGACATTAATTCCTTGAAACCAGGAATTACATGATTGTTCAGAAAAGTAGTCTTGAACATGTACCATTCTTATGGTAATCCTCCAAGAGTCGTGAGTGCCATTTCCCTATCAGTGATAGTCTCCCCAATAGATAGGAGATCGTTCTTGATCTCGGTGATTCTTAAGAAGTATGCTTGCATACTGTCATCTTTACCCTTTTTTATTTCCCTCAGCTTATTTCTAAGAAACAAAACTTGATTTGCATCATTAACTTTAAATAAACTCACCAGTGACCAGTCTATCATAGATTTTCTTGGAGGTGTTCAGGTCAGAGATGTAGGCCACCAAGTGCTTGTCGATAGAGTCCCATATGATCTTCTCTGTTTTGAATTCTCTGGTTTTCCATTTGTACCTAGCAGCAGCAGATGAATTTGATGGAGGCTCAACAATATTTCCTCTCACATGGTCCAACACTCCTTGTTCTTCTAGGATAGCCTGGCCTATCTTCTCTTCAGTGATTGCTCTTGCTCTTGCTCAAGCTTTGTCTTCACCTCAACTCTGATACCATGTTAAGTTATGGTATGTTCTATGCTTATAATAGTTTACTTCTTTTTCTTATTATATTCCACAGATTAGCAAACACATGTACATAAATTAAAGTGTAGATAGAACATTAAATGATCGACAAAAAACAAGCCAAGACAAGAGACACAAGATGTGGTGGCTAGCCAGGGACAAACCCCACAATGTGTGGGGAAACCCTCGGATCAAATCTTCTTTTATCTTCAATAATTCAACAGAGATAAATAGTACAATAAATCTGATTTATATCAGCAGTACCAAACCCTAGATCAGTAGCATCAGCATTAGCGGCTTCATCATCAAAACTAGGCCAGTCGATATCTCACAAACCAACTACCGAATCGGCTTGATTCCACCACCAAAAGTTGTAGCCTTCAGAGGAGGTTCAAATGAACCTACAAGGAAGTTTATATGAGGATATGTTCTGGTCCACGTAGGTCAAACTTTACTTTTGCAGTTGTAGCTTCAGTTTCAGCAGCTTCCTTCAAACTAGGGCAGTCGATATCTCACAAACCGTCTGTCGGATTGACTTGATTCCACCACCAAAAGTTGCAGCCTTCAGAGGAGGTTCAGATGAACCTACAGCACAGTTCATATGAGGATATCTTCTAGTCCACGTAGGTCAAACTTTACTTCTGCAGTTGCAGCTTCAATTTTAGTAGCTTCCTTCAAACTAGGGCAGTCGATATCTCGCAAACTGTCAGATTGACTTGATTCCACCACCAAAAGTTGCAGACTTCAGAGGAGGTTAAGATGAGCCTATAGTGCAGATCAAAAGAGGATTTTTTATGGTCCACGTTGGTCAAATTTTGGATCTGCAGTTGCAGCTTCAGTTTCAGCAGCTTCCTTCAAACTAGGGCAGTCGATATCTCGCAAACCATCTGTCGGATTGACTTGATTCCACCACCAAAAGTTGCAGCCTTCAGAGGAGGTTCAAATGAACTTACAGCATAGTTCAAATGAGGAGATCTTCAGGTCCATGCAGGTCAAAGTTTGGATCTGCAGTTGCATCTTCAGGTTCAGCAGCTTCCTTCCACATGTGTGAGAGAGAGACCCTTTTCTGCGTAGTAGAGAAGAGACTCTTTTCTGCGCAGTAGAGAGAGAGAGATGTAATGAGATGGGTGAGTGAAAATGAGGAAAATTCCTCCTATATTTATACACAACTGTTGATGTTTGAATAGATGCAACTGTTGGGCTTCTGAGCTTACATGAGTTGTAGGTCGGCTTGGTAATAATTCCATAATCAAAATAAATTCATATCTCCATGAGTACTTATTGGAATTGGATGATATTTAGATCAATCCTACACCTCTTGATGAGAGGAATATAATGAACATATTATTAGCCATGAATAAGATGACACACATGAAGTTTGGCCGTAGTTTCCAATTTTAACAAGTTCACTCTCTCGTCTTTCCACCAAACGCCTTGGCTGGATTCAGTCCTGAATGAGGTAATAGTGTGATCTAATGGATCAGCATATCAGTTATGGGGATCAACTCATTCAACCACAAGCACCCATCGTGCACCAGGCACAGCAACTGCTTGATGAAAATTAAGTTTATTGGAGCGTGGTGGTAGTGAGGCACCCATAGCAGGTTCAGCAACCTCGACTTGTTAACTCCACGAATCCATTCCACCGACTCTAGCGCGGTGACACCAGACTCCTTGTAGAACACCCTCCTCATGAAGGTGTCTGTGGCAAGGTGGGGGAACCGCTCGAGGTCTGCCAAATCCCAATATTCATGCTTCAGATGCGGGATCCATGCCAAGTGCAGACCTTCAAAGGGTATGTTCTTCGGTAGCAGGGGAGTGTTAAGGAGGAACTGTCCCTCATTTGGGTCCTTTAGGACCTTCACTTTGCTATGGCATAGAGGGATATACTCCGACAGCTTAGAAATAGGTCTACCCCCTCAATATCTATGTCTTCCATGCCCTCCTCAGCCTCCAGATCTACCACTTTCCCCTTCTCTTTAGCACTTAGCTTTTCTTTCCCTTGAGCCTGTGTAGTTGCATGTTTCCTTGGTGACTCGCACACTGGCATCGACTTCTTTTGCTTATCCTTCTTCGGCTTGGGAACCTCTCTCGTCGATGTAGGCTTCGGCCTAGGCGAAATCGACATTGCAGGAAATGTTGTTGGAACCTCCATACTCATAACCTTAGGGACAGCTCCCTCATAGGCAACAGCCTCTCCAGAGCTTGCAGTTTTTGCGGGACCTAGTGCAAACATGATGTCATGGATGAGCTTTCTATCTGACTCAGGATATTGATCAAACACGGCGCTTGTGAGAAAATCATCAAAGAACTCATTGTTCATGCACAGCAGACACTATTAACACCCAGGTTGTTCCCTTTGACTCCTGAGGGAATACGGCCGGGGTAACCACTAACCAAGCTTTGGATCACAGGTTCTAGCCAACCTGTAATCAAAGAGGGCTCTCTCTTTGACTGTTTAACTTTGTTCTTAAGAATCTTAGGCTAGATATGAGGTGAGGGTTTGGCTTGAAAATTTTGGTTGAATGATGTCTTTCAGTACTTACGGTGATATGTTCAGACAGTTTTAGACCGTTGGGCAATGGAGTCTGTGGTTACAGGTTGTTTGAAATGTTGAGTGAGATTGTTGAAACAGCAGGGCCATTTAAATATTTCATGAGACAAAATTGAAATTGTAATGATGAAGTATGTTTAACCAGTGGAAGGCAATTAAGAAACTTCCACTAAGTTGGTGATGTGAGAAAGAGATGTATTGAGCAGGAGTAGGTTTGAATTCCTGAACGATAATCACTGTGAAAGGTATAGTTTGGAAGTGCAGCAATTAAGAATCACACTCTTATAACTATAACTGAGGAAAACATACATAATAGCATAGATTGAGTTCAGAGTATTCTATGAATAAATCCTGAAACTATTCTTTTTCTTTGCCATTAAACTGTGAAACAGAGAACATGAATGGATTATGAAGGAAATAACAAACATAACGAACAGGTTAAAGAAACTTATTGTTCCATGAAATACGCAGGAATCCTGTAGCATTCAGCAAGCACACCAAAACGCATCAGACAACACAGAACTTTGGAAATTCCATCAGCTTTGTTGTATTAAAACTCTGAACATTTACAGCATAGTATCTCCTGAAGAGAAAATCAACAACCCCTGCAAGCTTATGCGAGGGGGAATATATACAATAGATTATACAAAAATATCTGAACCGCTGAGTCAGTTGATAAATAAATACGCTCACCAACTTTACAAAATAGCAGATAAGGAAGTTATTGCTGCTCTAAATACAAAATGAATACTCTTTAATTTTGTCAGAAGTCTTTTTGACCTTTGGAGGCCACTGAGTCGGTTGAGCGTTCTGCATTAATGCTAAATGATGTGTCTTTATGGCTTTGTCATGTTGTAGCTTTCTCGGTCCTGTCATCTGTAGCTGTCAGTGTTGCTTTAGTGGCCGAATTGGTTTGCTGAGCTGGCTCAGTCCATTCTTCTCCAGACATACTGAATGCATCAAATTTTTCTGAACATGATGACTTATATTTTTTGATGAAAAAACTATTGGCTATCTCAGGCATATTGCCTAGAGATGCTCTTGCTCTTTGGACTTCCTTTTGTGCTTTGCCTATGAGCTCCATTTGCTCATGAATAGTCTCTATATACTGCCATTGATCTGTTATTGATTGGCCAATGTTGGACCATAAAATTGTCTTGACCTCAGCCACCACTTTGTCAAGGGTGAGCTCTTTCTCTAGCTCCTTTATCTTCTCCTTGAGAGCCTTTATTTCTCTTCCTTTTTCAGCTACATTTTGCTTAGACTTGTCATATTTTTCATTCAGCTTAGCTAAATTCTCCTTGGCTTCATTTAGCTCTGCCATTTGGGCTTCCAGGGCTTGAATCTCATTCATCAGCTTCTGCATGTCAAGGCTTGGAGCCTGCTCTGATGTTGGTGCTGGTGTTGATGTTGATGGAGTTGTCTCAACTGTTTGCAGTGTAGGAGGAGTGACAATTTGAGGGGGTTCCTCAAGGTTGATTACTTGTGGAGGGGGCTGAAATGTTTGGCCTCCTTCTTTCTATTGTAGGGCTATCTGCAATGCAGCCTCTGTTTCTACCAATTTTTTCTCTGTCTGGACAAGTTGTTTATGCAGTGTTACCAGCAATGTTGATACATCCTGGTCCTTTCTTTGCTGGGAAACCTCCTCTGTTTGAGGGTGAAGGGTTGTTGGGATCTTTATCATCTTTCTTAGAGCTGCAATGTCTGCATCTCTTATCTTTAGCAGCTCCTTTATAGCTTTAGGGTCCTTTGGGTCATGCCCAAGCTCTATGATTATATCCTCCAAAGACCTTATCCTGTTGTCTTTGGCCTGAGAGGATGCCTTCTCCAACTCAAGTTGGGGGGTTGTATTGTTCAGGCTATTTTCCAACCTATGTGCCAAGAAGGTCTTATCTGCAAGTGTCGAATACACCATCTCACCCGTTTGCTTGTGAAGTTCTATTTGATCCATAGGGTGGATGTCTTTTGCAAGAACCTCAAGGTTGGTTCTTATATAGTCTGCAGCTGACTGTGGCTGCAGCATGGTTGGCATGAAATGACTCATGGTCATTTTCCCCTCATTTATGTCATAAGCTGACATAAGCCTCTGCTGATTTGTAGGGGCCATTTTAAGCAACTGATTATAGATCTGGAGCCTGAGTGGCTCATTTCTATTTTTTATGTCAATGAATTGTTGCTTGATGCCTGTTTCGGCTCTCCTTTGCTGACTTGAGGAGCTGATCTCTCCTCCGATTATTCTTTCTTGTTCCTGCTGAAAGGAACTGGCAGATGCCTCCATGCTTGGTGGGCCCATGCCCAATGATTGTTCGATGGGCATCTCTTCTTCAGAAAAGGGATTCATCCTTTGCCTTTTCTCCCCTTGAGTTGTGGATGTGGTGAGGGGAGTCTCCTGCTCTCTATCCCTCTTTCGGTTTCTGTCTTCATTCTGAGGAGTTTGAAGCACCGAGGCCTCCACTGTCGTTTCCTGCCTAGGAGGCACAGTTTCTTGAGCCTGTTTCCCAGTGGATATTGGGGCCTCAACTGTTTGTTCTTGCTGCATTGGTTGCTCTTCTTTTTGCTGTTCTTTTGTAGGAGGTGGTTGTTCCTGCTCCATCTGCTTTTCTTTACCCTTGCTTGACACCTGAAGAACAGTTCTAGCTGCTTGCTGCTGGGCTGTAGAAGATGAGGCAGCTGCTCCAAGTTGCCTTTGATAGGAAGAGGAAACCTGCCCACAAGTTTCCAAGTCAGCCTCTTTCTCAATGTTCTTTGCCTCTCTTTGTAGCATTTTCTCTCTAGTGATTGCCTCTTCTAGAGTGCCCTCTTTCCAACTTAGTAAATTGGCATATTTTTCAATATGACGCAATATGATGTGAGCATAGCCACCCAGTTTGTGTTTTACCCTCCTGAGAGAAATGAAATGATTAGGGTCATAAGGTACCCAGCGGAAACTGGTTTCTAATCGGAGGGTCTCTAGGATCATATCTGCTTCCTTCCATCCCTCCTCCCTTTTGTTGTAAAGAAATGGGCCTAGCTGGTTCCTGACCTTTAGTTGCACCTTCTTGTTTTTACTATGGAAATGGACCTGGTCTGCATTTCCAAATTGCCTGAAATACTCCAAGGCAAAGAGTCTCATAGGGACATATCTTGGCAGCCTATAAGGGTCCAACTCACAGCCATATACTCTGATTACTGTATGGTGTTGGTAAAAGTACCAATCACCAATGCTGTAGGCCTTTGAGAGCTGGAGTATTCTTTGCATCTCATCGGTCAATCTTGGAGGAGGGACACCATATAACAAGGTCATAGCTGGATGGATGAAAAGGTCTATGAATTCACAGTACGTGTATGGTGAACAGGAGGTGTGATGAAAAACTGAAGTCCAAAATACTACAGACCTTGGGTTTCCCTGGGCATCAAGTTTCTTGAGAGGAATAGGGAAACTGTCAGGTTGATAAAATAAGAACAAATGATAGATGTATGAGGTGTATCTGAACACCTTCTCCCTCTCTAGATTCATCAGTTGCTCATGAATCTTATTGGCAATGTATGTAGCATAATCATAGTGTAAAGCAGGAGGCTTTCCAGGGGAAAATATGGACAGCATGGCCATAATAGTGTCATCAACATCCTCAACTCCCCTGTACCCCAGGACATAACTGATCAAGTCCACAAGCATTTTGCCCAAGTCATTGAGATATGGATTTCCAATAAGAGGTGTTCTCACAGCTTCAGAGCTTGGCTGAATAAATAACTGATTAATCTTGATGACCTGGGCACTGGACAGCTTGCCCCCCTTCTTTAATAAGTCCATCATAGAGAGAGGAGTTAGTGGCTTTGTAGTGTGAAAGTGCAGCATCTCATTTATGGCCTCAGGGGTGATATGGAACAAGACTGAACCTGTGGAAGTGAGAACAGCTCTTTGACATGGATCATAGTTTTCACAGCATCTATGGATCAAGTCTGGAAGGCCATTGACTTGAGGAAGGTTAAAAATGGGCAAATTGGAGTCCCAAATCCCTAAAATATCAGCTCCACTGAGGTGCTGAGCCTTTAACTCATTTAGCATATGAATGTTAAATTTGGAATTCATTGAGAATGTCTCTGACATCTGATAATCTGTATCACCCAGGGCCTTCCACTCTAACTCTCTGTGTGGGGCATTCAGAGGTGGGACATTTAATGCTACTGGAGTTTCCATGGTAAAATAGTACTCTGAATTGTACTAGGACTTGTTCTACTGGACAGAGCAACTCAAAAGGGTATTTTTTGCAAGAGTAAGGCAAATTGCAAGGGAAAATGGGGTAAGCGGTGGTGAGAACAGTTTGAAATGCTCAGAAGAGAGTTTGAATGAGCAAATGCTGGGACTAGCAACGCTGTTTTCCCGGTGAATCAGTGCAGCTCAGGTTCCAAGTCCACGAATGCGCGGACTGACTGTAAGTTTATGACAACTTGGCTAAATGTGGACTGTGTAGGTGAATTTCAACCTTACAACTGAAAATGGATGTTGGTTGTCGGGGATTTGCTGGCAAACACACTGTTTTTCACTCTTTCTAAGCTAGCTTTGGTGAATTATGCACGAAACCAGGTGAGGAGGGGAAACTTGGATAAATACCTGGTAAAGCTTTGGCAATGGTGACTAATGCAGGTGAATTTGCAGGCGCCCACGGTCTCCAAGTCGAAATTTGCAAGTTGGCGGCGAAATGGTCGTAATATGCATGCAGAGCGGAGCAATAGTTCTTTTTCCAAAAGTGACAAAAACTACGATTTTTGGCGAAAATATGGACTTTTTGGGTTATTGGCGCTTTTTATAGATGACGTCAGCATGACGTCATCAGGTGGGGTCAGGTACGGAAGGGTGACGTGGCGGCCTGTGAGTGGTCCACGGGGACTGGTGAGGTGGCGGACGGGTCGGAGCAGTGGCGGGCCGGGCGTTGATGCAGCGCTGAATGGCATGACGTGGGTGCGCTGTGGCGGTGACGAGGACGTGACGGGATAAGCGGAAAACAGTAAGCAGTAAGTGGTTTGCTCGGACCGCTCTGGATACGGTCGCGGTATTGTCAGAGGGTGGCCCGATAAGATTTGGGGGCAACGCGTGGCGAAGGCCTGACGTCACCCTCTGACAATTTCTCGGGAGGTAACGTTCGGTCATCGCAGCCGACCCGATATGGATGGGGGTCGTCCGATGGGAAAGCCCAGATCCGACGGTCGACGGGTCAATAAGATGGCAGGACAATACGGCAGCGGGCGGGGCATATTTTATAGTTTTTCTGGAAATGTGCGCCCAGGCGGAACCTTTAGATTTTGGCGGGTTTTATGGGTTTTTCAATGCTTTTTTGTAAAAGTGCGCATTTGCAAATAAACTTTGGATAAAATGGAAAAATGGGTTTATTTGGTGTTTTTTGTGTTGAACTACGTATTACAGCAAACTTAGGATAAGGGGTAAAGGTGGGTTTTTACAAGGCTTTTTTGCAAGTAGAGTAGGTAAATGATTTCAAAGGGTTGTAAAGGGAAAAGGGGTATAGCTTAGGTTATCAAACTGACCAGAGGTCAATTTAATCCCTGACTTCATACAACTACATGCAAGCAGACTTTTATTCCTGCATGATTTTCCAATATTCAAGCATATGGCTATAATGCCAAGGGGGAGGGAATATGTACATATTTGGGATTTGTTTAATAGGATTATCCTAATAATAGGGGGAAAGGAGTATAGGGAGTTAAATAAAATAGGGAATCAGGAGTTAATATGAGTGGAAAAGGTGCATGAAGGGGGAAAAACACTAAGTTTTATATGGAATCAACTTAGTTCAGGAAGTAGATCAAAATGAAAAGAATTTTACACAAGAAATGTGGCTTTTAAAGAAACAAGAATCAACAAAAGAGTTTGACTTCTTTCATGAACATAGGTAGTATTGGGATGTTAGCAATGAATGTGATGGGGGATAATCTGGAAGTTAGACATGCTTCATTGAGTTGCTGCAAAAACTGCTGAATAAGAGACCTGCACTGGCACCATGTTATTCCTTTGGTTCGGCCAGTGACATAAAGGAAATCATGCTTCTGCGACCCCATCTACCTACCCACTCTATTGCCTAGCATTTTTTGTTACTCCCAGGAGGGTGCACTTAGACTTGCAGACCCTCATGTGCCTTTTCTTTTCCTTTGGCTTTTTCTTTTGATTTTCTATCTACAACTAACCTTATTACCTCCAAGGCCCCAGATTAAGCAGTTGGGAACCTTAATTCTCTACCTAACTACTAGCCTGCCAAGATTAAACAGTTTGGACAGGCTTCTTTCTCTATTCTAATGACAAGAAATTGAAACATGGCATGATCCAGATTAGGCTGTTGGACCATCCATCCAAAATTCAGTCAACATCAAGCTATGTACACATATTGCATTCTCTTGGAAATATGGGATCTTTGCATCACCAAAGCAGAGCATATTTGGAACTTTCTTTGCCAATCATGAAATATGAAACCTATTGGTATAGGTATCTAACAGTGGCTCCACATGGGGATGGTTTTTCCATTTGAAAGACCAAGAACAGCAGGTCAGAATGCCTTGGCCCCTGACTTCTTTTTACCAAAACTTGGAGTTTTCCTCCTTGAAATCTCAAAATTGTGCCCTTTCCATCTTGGTAGATCTCTGAACTTATTTGTCTTCTGCTGATAACTTACAAAACTTGGGAAGCTGCCTTTTATACATGTTAACAGAAAGTAATATATACACCCTATAATGTACAAGGGAAAGTCAAACTATATACATGGGAAGTAGTCAAAATAGTGCTTCAACATCCTGCCATTCACAGGACCTTCATCCAAGTCAGTTTCATCCAGATTTTTTAGGAAGTAAGTGTTGTTTCCTTGCACTGCTTGGATAACAAATGGTCCTCTCCAAAGGGAATCAAATTTTCCATGTTTTCCCTTGTCTTCTCTTCTTGAATCCCATTTAAGCACTTTGTCACCAATAAAGAAGTCTTCAGCTTTGGTTCTTCTATCAAAAGCTTTCTTTAACTTTTCTTGTACAACTTGAACTCTGTTATAAACTTGGTCTCTAGTTTGCTGCAAACATATTATTTGATTGATCCTTCTTTGCATGTCATTTGGTTCAGCTTGACTTTCTTAAAGAAGTTTCATGACAGGGATCCCTAAGGATGAAGGGAATTTGGCTTCTAATCCATAGACTAACTCATATGGGCTGACCCCAATGGATCTCTTGGTTGTTAGTCTATCTGCCCATAAGGCATTCACAAGTTTCTTATGCCAATTCTTCTTATTTTCTTCCAATACTTTCTTTATGATGTTTACAAGGCTTTTATTTGATGATTCAGCTAGGCCATTTCCTTGAGGGTAGTATGCAGTGGAATGGCCCAAAGTAATATGAAATTTGTGGCAGAAATTCACCATATTCTTGGATCTAAAAGTGGCAGCATTGTCTGTTATAACCTTGTCAGGACAGCCAAATCTAGAAAGAATATTAGTCTCCAGAAACTGAATGATAGTAGAACCATTTTCTTGTCTACATGGAACAGCCTCAATCCATTTGGTGAAGTAATATGTGGCTGTCAGAATCCATCTATGTTGGCCTGAAGAAGAAGGATGAATTTCCCCAATGAAGTCCAGGCCCCATTGTTGAAAGGGCTTCTCTGTTGCAATAGGCCTCAAAGGAAGGGGCAGTAATTTTCTCTTTCCCTCAAATACTTGACACTTGTGACATGAAGTGGTAAATTTTTTAACATTAGAGAACAGGGTAGGCCAATAGTAACCTGCTCTTAGTATCTTGTCCACAGTGGACTTCCAGTACAAATGTCCACCACAATCACCTGCATGAAATTCTTTCATAACATTATCAGTTTCGTCCATATTCAAACAGTTCAGCAGTATACCTTCATGATTTTTCCATAGTAAATTACCATCTATAACACAGAATTTTGAAGCTTTCATTTTTAGAAATCTAGATTTGGTTCTGGACAATCCTGGGGGAGCACACAGGTTTTGCAATATATAACAGATATCAGAATACCACTGGGATTGTTCAAAGGCTGCATTGATCTTTGGAGTCGCCAGCTCCGGTTCATTGTCCAGTTGGTTAACATCTAAGGCTTGAAAATTTGTTTCAGACATTAATTTAGCCAAACCTTGCCCTTTTATCAGTTTTGTAGGTCTTATCTCAATATCAAATTCTAAAATGTTGGCAATCCATTTTCCTCTTCTGCCTTCTAAGTTTTCTTGAGTGAGTATGTCTTTCACAATGGGACTTGGTACATAAGCTATAACATGGGAGTACAGGATGTAGATCCTGAAGTCTTTGATGGCTTTGACCAAAGCATAAGCTTGTTTTTCCATGATCTGATATTTCAGAGGTGCATCTCTAAGAGCTCTACTAAAGAAAGCAATAGGTTTCTCATTTCCTTGGTCATCTTTCTGCAATAAGACAGTAGCAATGGTATGCTGGGAGGCAAAAGAGAAAATGATAAACTCTTTGTCAAATTGAGGATTTGTTAAGACTGGAGTTTGGGTAAGGGCCAATTTGATACCTTCAAAAGCTTGATTTGCTTCTACTGTCCACTTTACTTTCGAATCCTTTTTTAGCATGTTGTTTAGTAATCTGATCAATTCTGCTAGGTTTGGGATAAATCTCCTTAAGAAGTTGATCTTTCCCAAAAAGGCTTGCAATTCTTTGATGTTTCTTGGATGGGGCATTTGCAAGATTGCCTGTATTCTGTCTGGGTCAATTCTAATGCCATCCTTAGAAATAATGTGACCTAACAGCTTACCTTCTTCCAAACCAAATAGAGACTTCTTAGGATTTAAGGAAATCCCATATTTTCTACATGTTATGAATATCTGTCTCAAGTGTTTCAGATGTTCTTGGTCAGATTTTGAGAAAGGTGTGAGGTCATCTAAGTAAATGACAAGAAGGTCATGGATCTCTTTAGCAAAAGCAATGCCCATTTCTCTTTGAAATGTAGCTCCTGCATTTTTCAATCCAAAAGGCATTTTAACATATTTGAAAGTTCCCCATGGGGTTGTGAATGCTATTTTATCTTGATCATCAGGGTGGACTAGGATCTGATTGAAGCCTGAGAATCCATCAAGTAATGATATTCTTGAAGCCCCCACCACTCTTTGGAGAATGTGATCCATTTTAGGTAAGGGATAATTGTCTTTGAGGGATACTTGGTTTAAATTCCTTAGATCAACGCAAAGCCTAATCTCACCGGTTTTCTTTCTTGTGGGCACCAAATTTGAAATCCAGTCTGAGAACCTGATTGGGGCTATGATACCAGCTTTAAACATTTTTTGTACCTCTTTTTCAATTGAAGGGAGAAGCATAGGATTGATCCTTCTCAATTTTTGCTTGAATGGCTTTTGATTAGGCTTGAGAGGGATGGTTTGTTGGATAACAGAGGTGTCATAGGATTTCAAATCCTCATAACTCCATGCAAACACATCTTGGAACTCTTTAAAGAGGTCAATGTATTTAGGCTTCTGGTCAGGAGGTAAAGATGCAGACAATTTTATTATTTTGGGTTTTTCAGGAGTCCCAATGTTGCATTCTTCAATGGCAGCATTGAGGGGATGCATTTTCGGTTTTCTAGGGACATCATTTGAGTCAAAAATGTCCTCCAATGGAGTTAGGCCTATTGGCAGAAAGTTATCCTTTAGTTCTATGATTTCAGCCTCTGTACCAGCTATTTCATCCAAATGCAGTTGTTCAAGTTCTTGTATTTGTTGCTTGTTAAAGCTTGTTGAACAAAGCATTTGATTTGCTGTTTTGGGTGATATAGCTATTTGGTCCTGTTCACTCAATGGTTGTATGTCTTTCACAGAATCAACATCAATGTTCAAACCTGAAAATTCATGCTGCAAGGTTAAGAAATTATTTATCTGTGTGTCATCCTCAAATACTTGCCAGTCTTTAACATTGTTTGGGACAGAAGGTCTGTGTTTTATCTCGGCTGTAAAACAATGGTTAGGTTCAAAAGGCAGTTTGCACGTACTAGCAAATGTGGCTAAACTATGTGCATGAAGATTGTGGGCTCTAGCTATCTTGGTTATCTGAGATTCAGTGAAAGTTTTAAGCATTTCAATAGCAGCAGACCTATATGACCTTAGTCTTTTGTCATTGGTGACAAAATTGCCTTTCACTTGTTGGATAATAAGGTCTGAATCTCCCATGATTGAAAGTTTTGTGGCCTCTAATGATTTTACCAGTTTGAGGCCTAGCAAAAGAGCCTCATATTCTGCCATATTGTTGGTACATCTGAAATTAAGCCTATAGGCCCGACCTTGTGCATGATTGCTTTGTTTGTTATGAATCCACACTCCAGCTCCTGCCCCTAATTTGTTAACTGATCCATCAAACTCAAGAAACCATAAGATCTCCTGTTTTAAGGGATTTTCAACATCTTTTCTGTAACTTGGGATTATCAGTTGGAGTTCTTGTCTTTCATCTGGTTTATCTTTTAGGACTGACTCATCAATTGGTTTCTCAATCTTGATTTCTTGGGGACTCGGTTACTTACTCTCATGCATATTCTGTTCAAGTGTGACCAATTTATTATCACTCTCAGGACTTGTATCATCATTGAATAGAATAAAGGAATCCATATCTGAATGGACTGCATAAATGGGAAAATTTTGAGGCTCTTCTTCACTACTCACCATGTATTTCATAAGTGACTCTCTATATAGCCTCTTGGGTTGACCAAAGACTGCGATGGTGGCATATGACATGTCTAATTGCAGGGAACCTTGGATTTTAGGCCCCCACGATCTTGATAACAGCATTCCATATTTGGGTGGGATATCAGCAACTACAACATCCATTAAGATTGTTTTGTTTGGATACTGGACAAGGGATACACATAGATCTTTTATCAAACCTAAACACTTAACTTGGCTGGAGTCAAATGAAAATAGGTCCTTATATGGTCTTGTAATGTCTAGGTTAAGTCTCTCCATTACTGATTTAGGCGTAAGGTTATGAGAGGCGCCTAAATCAAACATTGCATTGTGTAATATCTTATCATGAACATGCAAGCTGACATAAAAAGGTAAGATCCCTGTAACTGTTGTCTTTCCATCAACCTCTGGACCGAAAAGTAGCTCTGGGGTATCATCCAACACATTGACATCATCTTTATTATGGGTAAGTTGAAGGGACTTTTTGATTTGTTGTTTGTAAATGTCATGCTTGGCTAGCTCTGAAAGAGGAATGGCTATCTTCAATTTGCCAATTTCAGCTTCTAAGTCAAAGGGTTTTTCAGATTGGACCTTGGTATTGTGGTTGACCACCCTTTCTTTGTTGTTCAAATTTTCTTCTTGGTTTTCACTCTGATCTTGAGGCTTGTCCTTTTTACTCATCTTTTGGGAAGTAATGCTTGGATTACGCTGGAAGGGTGATGTAGCCATTGATTGTTGATTTGGGGAAGATGCTTCAGTTATTTCTTCAACTGTTACTTCATTTGTAATTGAATCAGTTTTGTCAATTGGCTCTGTGACAATGGTTTTCTTAGGCAGTGGATTGTCCTTTGTTTTCTCAGGCTGTGTCACATTTATAGTTCTGCTCCTTAGCTTGTATTGCTTATGAACTTCATAAACAGCTGTGTCATAGCCTTGTTTAAAGTCGAATGACTCACCTGACTTGGTTTGGAACTACTTAATGTCATCATCCTTATGATCTTCTTGAGTCAGAAAAACTTGTTGATCATCATTCAGGCCCATTAGGTTAATGTGGGTGTCATCTATCTGTTCATTAGAAGTGGATGCTTCTGTATAATTTTCTTGGAACGGAGGTCTAATCTCTGGTTCAGAATTTGCTTTACCGACATTAGGATTTTGGTTTCTTCTGAAATTGGGATTCCTAATAGGATTATTCTGTGGTGCTTCCCATGATGACTTCCTCTCAACTGATTCTACTCTGTCACCTAATCTCTGCATACTAGTGATTATTGCATCCAGTTTTTGATCCCAGCCTGAAGGCTCTTCTTTAAAGGTAGTCTTTCTCTCAGTTCTTGTCCTATTTCTCTTGGCTATCAGGTTAGCTTCTACACTTACTGCTATATCTTTCATTTCAGCTAAAGTTCGGGGATCCCTTTCCCTTAATTGATATGCCATATCTGAATCAAACCCATCAGGAAAGTTATATAGGGCCAGATCCGGTGGGGGTCTAAGATTTTGGGGAATAGCATTGTATACATTGTTAAACCGATCACAGTAGTCCAGGACAGTTTCTTGTGGACCTCTTTTAATTGTATTGTATTCGGATAAAATATGAAGTGGATCCTTCTTCTTCTCCCACCTGTTGATAAATGTTTGATAGAGGGCTTCAGGGTCAGCTATTGAGTTTGCTGTAAGTGACCTAAACCATGTTCTTACATCCCCTGTTAGGCTTTGCACAAAAAAATTCATTCTAACCCCATCATCATCTATTTCATAGTTTTCAAAGTAGTCCTGCATTTTCTTAGTGTGTTGAAGGGTTGGATAAGAGCCAGTACCATCAAAGTATGAGATCTTGCTTTGGTACTCTTGAGGCATAGGAGCTGGATTGGCCTGTAATTGCAGTGGTGCATATCTATTAGCCATGTTTCGTGGGACAATAGGGAAAACAGGGATGAATGGGACAAGTGGAGGAAGTGGGATGAAAGGGGTGTGTGTAGTTGATGGAGTGGTTGAAAGGATACCTTGTGAAGTGGATGAAGAGCTAGGAGATTGTGGGCCAGTTGTATGAGGATGTAGAGAAGCCTTAGCAGGGGTTGGAATGTCGGTTTGGAGACCCGCCTCAGAACTTGAATCTGATAAAGTCCCTTCTAATTTGTGTCTCTTGAGGATTCTTGCAATTAAGTTTGGATTTTGAAACTCAGGTGCTGGATCAGGATCTGGGTTTGATCTTGTGTAACGAGTTTTCTTCTTAGGAGCCAGCTTCTATAACTTTCTTTGTGAGAATTTCTGAGGTAGTGATCTTTTGACATGGACTGATCAGTTATAGCACAACTATATGAAACCTAATACTGAATAAAGATTGACTGAGGCAGCTTTTATATACTCCTGCAAATGCAAAGCAGAGGCAGTTTCTAAGGCTATCTGGCTGTCACTCAGGCTTTATCTACAGCATTAAGAATCAGATAGGAGGTTGCAAAGTTCATCCAGTCCCCAGTGGAGTTGCCATTTATGTTAACACCCAAGTTGTTCCCTTTGACTCCTGAGGGAATACGGCCGGGGTAACCACTAACCAAGCTTTGGATCACAGGTTCTAGCCAACCTGTAATCAGAGAGGGCTCTCTCTTTGACTGTTTAACTTTGTTCTTAAGAATCTTAGGCTAGATATGAGGTGAGGGTTTGGCTTGAAAATTTTGGTTGAATGATGTCTTTCAGTACTTACGGTGATATGTTCAGACAGTTTTAGACCATTGGGCAATGGAGTCTGTGGTTACAGGTTGTTTGAAATGTTGAGTGAGATTGTTGAAACAGCAGGGCCATTTAAATATTTCATGAGACAAAATTGAAATTGTAATGATGAAGTATGTTTAACCAGTGGAAGGCAATTAAGAAACTTCCCCTAAGTTGGTGATGTGAGAAAGAGATGTATTGAGCAGGAGCAGGTTTGAATTCCTGAACGATAATCACTGTGAAAGGTATAAATCTAGTTGAATCAAATCCCAGGGATCATGTGGTATTCTGAATATCGTTGCTTTGTAATCCTGCAACTCTTCATTGATGCACTTGAATCCATCCTCAAAGCTGAATTTCATTAAGAATCCTTGTCTAAAAATATCCCACTCATTTGTTATATGGCAGAGCTCTGTTTCCAAGTACCAATTCATTGGTATTACATCCAAAGTGTGACAGAACAAATGCACCCACTCTGGTTGCAGCTCTGCTCCATGAGCGTCAGTCCATTTGGCTAAATGATCATGCGGATCACTCCTTCCATCAGATTTCTTTGTTAGCCACACTATTGGGCGACCAAACTGCAACCTCATCATTCTTATGTATTCACGCCACCCATCCAAACTATCTTTGTGTGTACCCCACCATCTTGCGGGCATAAAGCACAACACCAAATCCAATGCTTGGAAGCGATGCTTCTTTGGTACTTCCCTTTCAAATGCATCAAAAAATCTATCACTTCAGTTAAACCATCGTAATAAGGTAAACTCCTTACCTCCAACAATACGCAGCATAGCAATTTACTCATCATGTTACAGCACAGCGTAGATGCTTCATGCAACCTATTCTACCAGTGCTCCAGCTCTTCATCTGAATCTAATGTACAGGAACTTTTGCGGTCACATGCAATGCATCCATCTACTTTCGGATTCACCCAATCTTGGTCTCACACTGTTATTTTGTATATCTAGTCCAAGTCATCGTCACTTTCATAATCGTAGGTCGCCTCAGTATAACACAATCCTTATGCAGGGTCCAAAGGTACTACTACATGGAGATATTTCCTCTCAAATGACATTGTCCGCTTCTTCAGATTGATCACCCCATTCATGTCAATAGCCCAATCGATCCCAAGGAGCGCGGGGTAGGGATAGTTGTCATCCACAATCTCTATCACTTCAAAATCGGTCATCACACTCGCACCTTCAATGTCTATTGTTACTCCCTACAATCTTCCCATGGGGATAATCTTCTGCTGATTTTCCATCCTCAATTGAATCGAAAACCACTGCAGCACAGGTCTCCCCATTCGTTCCCATGTATGTTTAGGCAATACAGTCACATCCAACCCCAAATCTAGAATAACTTGATCCATTTCGTACTCCCCTATTTGCGCAATGAGTCTCATCCCACGCCCTGTTCTTGCCTTATGCTTACCAATTTTTCTGAGTACGCACAGTTCCCCATGAGCCATTTTCCTTAAAGGCACATTTATTTATCAATTCTTGTAATCCTTTCATGATCTTGGTGTTGTTTAGTAGCTTCATACAGGTCTCCAAGAATGCAGTAAGCATGGATGGGTCCATTTCTTCAGACAGCTTATCTTGGCTTCCTGAGGTAGAGGCCTCAGCAAAGATTTTATTCGCTTCCATGAAAGTTTCTTTCACGCACAACAGATCAAACCAACTTATTTTTCTGGAGTCTTGTAGACCCATTCACTCTCTTCAAGCTGCTTTCCCTTATCCTCGTCGGTCGTCATTCCACTTTGCAGCACGATATTTACATTAGGATCTTCTTCTTGAGGTTCAGCCCTCATCATCTACAAGTTTTGGGTAGGCTATTGAGATTGCATCCCCTTTTCCCGCATCTTAGCTATTAATAGAAGGCAGTCTTCTATCGCGTGGTCAAAATAAGTACAGTATCGGCACGACAGGCACGTCGGGTTCATACACTCCCATGTGCAGTGTCCTAGCACTCCACAATTGTAGCAAATAACTTGTCCCCAACCTATCGTAGGTCCTCCTCCACCTCGGCCTCATCCGCACCTCTGATATCCTGCGCGTACTCCCCCAGCACCTTGATCCAGAGGCCTAGATTTTGTCTGCTTTCTATATGTGGGCATTCTTTCCATCATTAGCTCATAGCTATGGCAGTTCCTCTCATCGTGGCCCATTAATTTGTAGAAGTTACATAAGAGTTGTTGCGGTGTCTGTACAAATTTATGCAGCAAGTGGCAGTTGTCTGTTACATGTTTTCCAGCCACCTAATAGATAGTGCACCATAGCCCAGGCCCTGTACGTGGCCCCGCTTGGTCTTCTGGCCTCATAGGCATTGGCCTTCCTATTGCAACATAATTTGTGAAGATAAGGCAGTGATCTTTATCATGCCCCTGGCTTTTACACTTTAGGCACCAAACTTCTTTGTGCGCCTCTAGTTGATCTGCTATATCCTTATCTAGACTTTGGAACTCTAGGAAAAGATTTTTCAACTCCACGTGAATTTGGTGAACTCCCAAAGCAGCATTTGGAATCGGTGTTTCATGCAGTCTCATCGCAATTTCCAAGGCTTCCGCCGGGGTCCCAATCTTTTGTTGTGATAAAGCAACCCTTAAGTGATCTAGCTCCCAGGGTGTTTCGCCAAGCCTCATCATCATTTCCTTAAATCTGATGATTGATTTTGCTTCAGACTTGGGCCTACTGAATTCCTTATTCAGCGCAATCTGAATGTCTTCCAATGTAGCTGTCGGGTTATTGGTGCAGCACTTAATGTACCACGTTAGTGCATGATCCTGTAAAGCAGTAAGCAACGTTACTTTCTTCATCTAATTGTCTGTAAAAATTTTGGTTGTCCATAAGGCCTTCGCAACGAACCAAAATTGGTCCAGGTCCTCATTTCTTAAGCCCTTGAAAACAAGAAACTTCACTGTATTCGCCATATTGAACGGTGGCAGAGGTGGTGGTGGTGAGTGCGAAGGTGTACACTGTGAAGGTGAATGTGGAGGTGGTGTGGGTGGATGTGTGTATTTGCGAGAACCCTTGCCTTATTAACTAGATAGCACTCTATGGTGAAGCTTGTGCTTCTCCTTCGTCGTCACTCTGAGGAGGCTCAATTAGTGGGTTATATTCAGGGCATGTTCTCCCTATATCCCTAAATAACTTTCCACTTCGTGTAGCTCCAAACATCAAGGTAATTGCATAATCCGCTTTTAACACAAGATCATTTTAATACAAGTATTCAAAGATCTTAAATACTTACCTCGCGGTCCCTTGAAGAAGCGTCGCTCTGGTTCACAGTAGCTGACTAAGGTATCGACCACGAATTCTGTCACAAATCCTCCTATGACATGATCAATCCAGTGATCGACAGCGTGTGCGATCTTATCTTTAGAGGTTTCCAATCTCCACATTAACTCCGGGATCCACACTATTGGACCATCAAGCCTCCACCTTCCCTGGTCATCTGCCAATTTAGCGATCCACTCGTATAGTTCGATCGGAAAGGAACAGAAGAAAATTTTGTGTATCTCTGTGTACAAATACATGTCCAACCATTGTTCTTTCGTCAATCATGGATTTCTATTTTCTTGCGCCACAAAATCGTGGATCTTCTTGTCCAACCACTCCTCAATTTCTTTCTTTGTTAGATTCTAGTGATGTGACATCACACATCTCTTTATTCAGATACTGGTCCTGGAAATGGAACCATTTGTTGGCTTAGTGGGTCCAGACCTAGGTTCAGAATTAAGTTTTCCAAACAAAACCCAACACTACTGGCCCTTTCGGCATCAACCCATGGAGCACAGACTGAAGTCTCACCCGAAGCAGTATGGGGGGATGTTAGAACCAAGTTAGGGCTTATCGATATAAATTCCCATAACCATATTCTATACCCCCACGAAGGTCTACGGCTGTCTTTCGTGGACCCTAAACAGTTGAATAAACCACTTACATGCCTCTATGATTACTCCTAACCCCATATTTACACAGATCGGTTTAAGTGTTTAATAACTTTAACATGCAACAAGATATTCTTGGTGTAAAAATCTATTGTTACTCGCATTTATATGACAATATAAATCATGTAAAATTGTGCATCAATACAGTATTAATTCATAACCCCATTATTCATGATAACATAACAGTGCATTCATTCATAACAGAAGGAAATAGATAAACACGGGGATTTCTGGAATAATCTCTTTAATAATACTTCAGTTCTTCTTACAAACTCAAGACTTCCCTGTGCACTCAGCTACAAGGGTCCATGCACTCAATTGTGGACTCTACTCAAGGCCTCTGTGCACACAGCTATAGAGCCTCTCTTCTACTCTAATACTTCTCCACTCTTTCTTCTACTGACCCATTACATTCGTTTTCATTAATATCTCCTCATGCCTTAGACTCTCTAAGACTCTTATTTTTATACAATCCCATGGTCCATGGACCATCGGTAGATTTACTAAAGCTGCCACAACTTACATAAAAGAAGGGTAAAACCCTTTATGACACTTTACTATCTACGCGCTCCACAACCACAACTTGCGGAGACTTTACATTCTTTACAACAAAACTTGGGCATTTTTCCCCAAAATTGACCCTAGAAGACCCTATCTGAACAAGTGTTATAGGCCCAAGTGGCCTCCACTAATATGTCTACTCAATCTCTCCTGTTGTTGCTCACAAACTTGGTGAGGGTCATCTCCAATGCCCTATTTGTAACCTCTACTATCCCATTTTCTTCAGGGTGATAGGAAGTAGATGTTTTGTGTTTGATATTATGTTGCCTTAGAATATTCTCAATTAAATGTGATGTGAATTGAGCCCCCTTGATCAGTGACTATCTCCCTTGGATACCCGAACTTGTAGAAAATACTTTCCCTTAAGAACTCAACCACTTTATCCTTTGTTGCCACTTTGACATCGTTTGTCTCAACCCACTTTATCAAGTAATAAATGCACACAATGATGTACTTTTTCTACCCTAATGGTGGATCAATTACCTCAATGAAATCCATGCCCAACTTGTCAAAGGGCTCTAAGGCCACTTGAGGTTGTAGAGGCATTTCATCCCTAGGTGTGGGTTTCCCCATCATTTGGCATTGATCACATTTGTTGTTATACCTTCTTGCAACTTGATGGAGAGTGAGCCAATAGTATCCATCTTGTAAAGCTCTAAAAGTTGTTCTCTTGGTAGAAAAATTACCCCCACTTGGCCCATCATGGTAGGCTGAGAGGATGTCAAATACCTCATCTTCCATGACACAACTCCTTAAAATCTAATCTAGTCCCAGTTTAAAAGGTTGACCGCAATCCAAGTGAAAGGGGCACTTTTCCTTATAATTCTACTCTTCTCCCTCAATGAAAGATTTGGAGGAAATCTCCCAACGACCATGTAGTTGGCTATGTCAACAAACCAAGGAGAGATTATTGAGATAGAAAATAGGTGCTCATTTAGAAGTTGATCATCAACCATCCCTTGATCACCTATAGGCAAAGTAAGTCTAATCAAAAAATCTGCAACTACATCTTCTTTTCCTGGCTTGTCAATGATAGTCAAATCAAATTGTTGTAACAATAACAACCATCTAATGATCCTGGCATTCACATCAGGATTATTCATCAAATATTTAATAGTTGCATGATCAGTATGAATAAAAGTTTGGTATCCAGTGATATAGTGCCTGAATTTTTTTAGGGTGTACGACAACTAAGAGTTCTTTTTCAGTGGCAATGTTGTTCAATTTAGCCTTAGACATATTTTTACTAATGAAATAAATTTCATAGGGAAACTTATCATCTATTTTCCCCAAGGCTACCCCCACATCTTTTTCTGATGCATCAGTATGGATATGGAAAGGCAGAGCCCAATTGGGACTGCTAAGTATGGGTGCAGTGGTCAAATTCTCTTTTAATATTTCAAGGGCCTCTTGACATCTACTTGACCAACATAAATCTGAGTCCTTGGTCAGCAATCCAAACAATGGGGAAGCCACTTTACTAAAATCCTAGATAAAACTTCTATAATAACTAGCTAAGCCCAAGAAACTCCTAACATCCATCTTCTTTTGAGGGGTAGGGACACTTTTGATGATGGAAATATTGTTTGGGTCCACCTATATCCCTTCCCCGGATATGGAATGGCCAAGGTAAGTCCCTACATTCATTAAGAATTTAGATTTTTTAGGACTCAGTGAGACATTCATTTCAATGTATTTTCTTAGGAATTTACTGAGATTAGAGAGAGCCTCGAGGAAGTCAAATCCATAGGGAGTGAAATCATCCATGTAGATCTCCACAGAGTTATGAACAAGCTTAGTAAAGATTCTCAAAACTCCCCTTTGAAAATTGGCAGGGGCATTGCATGGACCGAATGGGAGGACTCTATAAGAAAAGGTACCCCAAGGACATGTAAATGTAGTCTTGTCTTGGTCTTCGGGGCTGATTTGGATTATATTGTAACCATTAAATCCATCCAAGAAAGAGAATAACTTATTCCCTGCAAGACCATCTAAAAATTGGTCAATGAAAGGCAAAGTGAAATGGTATTTCTTTGTGGCCTTGCTCACTTCTTTGTAATCCACACAGATCCTCCACTTCCCATTCTTCTTTGGGACTAATACTAGAGGGGACACCCATTCACTATCTACGATGGTGTATATGAACCCTGCATCCAATAACTTTTTTAATTCTTCCTTCAGTATGTCCTTAAGGGTTGGGTTCATTCCTCTCTGAGGTTTGTGTACAAGTTTTCATCCCTCTTTCATGTAGATTTGATGAGTACAAACCAATGGATGCACCCCCTTCATTTATTTATAGTCGCAAGAAAAAACATCTAAGTGTTCTCTCAAAATCTTGCACAAATTATCTTCTTGTTTGGCCGATAGAGAGGGGTTAATATTTAATGTTTTGGATGGGCCAAACTCTACAACTTTGACATGTTCAGGACTTGGGTCAACTAATCATAAATTAGTCCAAGGACTACTCTCATATTCTTCCACTAGCTCATTAATAGGAATGGTATTGGGGGTTGGTTGTGAAGGATATGGTCAATGAGGTCATCTTCATCAAGGTTACCCCCTACTATAACAACAGCTAGGGTACAGATTGGGTAGGGTGTTGTATGATACAATTCATCTTCCTCCTATTTTATCCAAAATGGTAAGTCATGCTCAATGGATGGTTGAGTAGGAGGATACAATACCAATTGTTTAAACAAATGTCGATTCTTAATGGTCATGTTCCCAGCCCTGCAACTAATGTAAGCATCAACAGTGGCTAACCATGTCCTTCCTAAGATGATAGAATATCCATTGAACTTTTTTTTGGGCTAGAGAAGAAAGAAGTTAGTAGGATAGTCCCAAGAGTCAATGGAGACCATGACATCCTCAACAACTCCCTCAGGAGCTAATGTGGATCTATCTGCAAGTTGCAGCACTATAGTGGTATTTCTCAAAGATGCTTGGAGGTTTAGCTTTAGCATGGTTTCTTTATTCATCACATGGATGGCATCCCCAATATCAATCAGGGTATGAGGGACAATCATGCCATCAATCTGTACATTGGTTGTTGGACTTCCAAGGTCTTAGTATTTTAGAACAATTACTCTCCCCAACATAAAACCAGATAATCGACCAGCAACATTGATCATGGGGATGTGTCTATTTTTCTTCTCCCATGATGTTTGAAACATTTCTCCTTAATAATATTATTATAGATTGGAACATCCTTAATAGCCTAGAGAACGGGTATTTTAACACATAAATTCTTCAGTTCTCCCAAAAGTTTAAACTATTTTTGGGTGTGCTAGCTAGGGTGGATCAATCTCTTAGGAAAAGGAGGTGGATTTAATTTAGGGGTATATATTCCTTCTCCTATTAAATATCTTTAGGTGGAGATGGTGGAAGGTTATCTGGAAGCACTCTCCTAGACCTAAGGTTGATCTCTTAGATCTCCACAATATAGGTAGGATAAGATGTCTCTCCACTGTAGACCTCATGTGCATGCTTGTTATTCAGGTTCGGATTGGGTTGATAAGGCATATGAGGCTAATTGGGTAGAGAAGGATGAGTTAGTTGTGGTTGAGGTTGGAGTGGAGGCAGTAAAATAGGAGGTTGTTTGAGTTGAGACCTCCACCCTTGTGATGGGTTGTTCCATTGAGGAGGTTGGGGAGAATATGGCTAAAATGGTTGATTGACAGGTTGAGGATGATATGGAGGAGCATAGGGCCAAGAAGGAGGTGTGGACAATGATGGATGAGTGGAAGAGTACCAAGGTGGCAAGGGTGCATTCTAGTTTGGATTGTAATAAGAGTAAGATACACCTTGCATTTGCCTTGTTGGTATGGCAAAGGTCCTTAAAGCCTCCTTTTATTTATAAAGCAGAGTTGCTCAACCCCACCTTCTTCCCCTTGCTATACAAATTTTAAACCAGGAAAAGAAGGGCATTTATTTCTAGCACGATTTTCCTCACAGACTGAGCAGATCTCTATGACACTTAATGGGTATTCATTCCTAGGGTACCTTCTAGTACATTTAGGATAGAAAATAGATAGGGCTCTCTCTGCTTCCTCTTATTTCCTCTTGATCTACATGGTATCCATTTGCAAATAAAATGTATGTAACATTTCACTTTTAAAGTCCTCCAACATGTTCCCAATATCAATCTTGATGGATGTTGTGGAAGGAGAGGAACTGACCAACCCTTGACTAGTCCTATCCTTCTTTCTATCAGCCCTAGAGTGATTCTTGAACATAGTTTTAATGTCATCATAGGATAACTCATAAATATCTCCCTCGGACAGCATGTTGAGGGTCACCAACATGTCCTCCCTGATACCTCAAAGAATAATTAGTTTGAGTAGTTCAAGATCAAGGGTGCAGCTGACCCTCCTATAACTGAGTTGAAATATCTCCTCATAGTCTTCTAGGGATTCATCATGTCCAAGAGTCATTCTAAATATTCATTCCTTGATTTCTTTGGACCTACAATAATCCATGTACTTGTTATTAAAGTATTGTTGCATTTGGGCCAGGTAACAATGCTACCCTTAGGTAGACCCATAAACCAACGCAAGGTTGCATCCTTAAGGTAGAGGGGAATAACTTCAGCTTTTGGTCATTAGAGACATAGTCATAGGCCCTACAGACAACAACAAATTCAAACATGAAGGTATCAAGATCCTCAGAGGTTAATCAATGGAAGTGTGGAAGAGCAGTAGGGCTTATATTCTTCATTCTAGCCTCTCCATTAGTCTCTCTGATAGGGAAAACATCATTTTTCCTATTTTCAGCCATAGTTTGGGAAGGTGAAGTGGGTTCTTCTTCTTCCTCAATATGTTCTTAAAACAATTCAACTTTCTCACCTAGAGGGTCTTCTAACTCCCCTGTAGTCAAATAGGGAAGCTGACAGACATTGAAGAAGAGTGAAGGTTGACTGCTTAAGGGTGTGGGAGTTTTTGGTAAGAATTTTCCTTGAGTATCTCTACTCCTACAAGGAATGAAAGACAATTTTTCTCTTTTTCTTTTATATTACTTCTTCAAAAATGTATGAAAAACATAAAACAATGCCTAAGAAGAAATAAAATATACTTAGACACCTCCCAGGAAATAATGGAAAAAAGTGGTGAGCCATGGTATTACACCAAGAGTGTTACAACTCCCAAGGGCTCCTCAACTCTATTTATCAACCTAGGGTTCGTACAAACTTCGAGGTGACAGTGCTATATGCACAGTAGTTTGGATTCTACTCATGCCACCCTCAACTAGTTCATCTCATCAATAGTGCTCCAAGGCCATTCATCCTACTGGATTAGAATGAAAGCTAGCTAATGAAGGTGCAATTTAGAAGCTACCTATAATTATGAAAATGAAAATGCTATTAACTTCAACTTGCAAATGTTATTGAAACAATTCATGAAAAGGAAATAGCTAACTTACTTGCATAAAGGAAACTACATTATCTTGAAATCAACCATCTAGTTATCAGATCTACTAGCAGAAAAGAAGCTAACCTACCAAACCATAATTCAAGATTCTATGTACCATATAACTACCTCACACTTGTATGTAAACCAATGTTCTATTTGTGCCAAATCTGCGATAAGGAAACTAACACTATTCATTTTTTGTAGTGAAGTAAAAGGAGGGTTTGGAGTGTCCTAGGAGCTTCCCTTGATCATGAATTCATAGTTGGGGATCAAAATCCTTCTAAACTAAATCCAAGTTGCAGTAAGGATCAAAACTGGTGAAGAAAACTGCTACAATTGTGCTACAGGAGGCTGCTACAGGTGCCATGTATTGCTATAGGAGGGCTTGTAATGCTACAGGAGGGCTTCCGAGAAGGTTTAAGAGGTGAAAATGATGGTTTGAGTGTTTGGAAAAGGTGGATGGAGGTTGAGGTATATGTGTGAAGGGTGGAAAAATCCCCTAGCCAAGATCAGAGCCCTTTGAAGGATTTTTTTGCACTAAGAGGGATGCTCTCAGTGACCCTAGGAAAATGATCTCATGAAACATAATTTTTGGGATGGAAATTGGGGTTCACAAGAGAAGGTGAGGGAGTCAAAGATGGAGGTGGTGAAGGTTCCTGTCAGGCTAGGTTAGCTCAGAAATTAATGAGCGCAAGAAACAATTGATGATTTTATTCCTTAGACAACTATATTTATACATACACAAAACGGATCAGTTCATCTTCTAGATGACTGTCCAGCTTCACCTCATCCGTTTCGGATTAGGTGTCAACATTCCCCCCCTTAATCTGAAGGGATGTTGGTGAGTCCAAGCATCGTTCTGAATCTTTCAAGCTTTTCTCTTCCAAGCGCTTTGGTGAAGATGTCTGCAATTTGCTCGTTTGTGGAACAATGACGGAGATGGATTGTTTTGGCCTCAACATGATGTCGGATCAGATGATATTTAGTATTGATGTGCTTAGTACGATCATGGAACTTTGGGTTCTTGGCCAACTTTATTGCAGAGGTGTTATCAATCATGAGTGGAGTTGATTGTATTTGTTTTACCTGCAAATCTTCAAGAATTTTCCTGAGCCACACAATTTCTTTCATTGCTTCAGCTGCTGCCACATATTCTGCTTCTGTTGTGGAATCTGCTGGTACTGATTGTTTGCGTGATCTCCAGGAGACAGCTCCCGATCCAAGACTCATAGCATATCCTGAAGTAGATAACCCAGTTTCTTTGTCTCCATCAAAGTCTGAATCAGAGTATCCAATCAAGTTGAAGTCGTCCACCTGTGTATACTTGATTCCAAGGTCTTGAGTTCCCTTCAAGTACCTTAGAACTCTTTTTGCAGCAGACCAATGTCCCTCACAAGGCTTTTGCATAAACCTGGAGAGGATTCCAACAGCAAATGAAATGTCTGGTCTGGTAGTAGTGAGGTAGATGAGACTTCCTACAAGCTGTCTATACTTTGTTGCATCCTCAAATTCCTTTCCTTCAGTAGATGTGAGCTTCAAGTTTTGTTCCATTGGAGTAGAAAGGGGATTGCACTCTGTCATGCCAAATCTGTATAACAAATCTCCAATGTATTTCTTTTGAGAAAGAAATATGGACTTTGGATGTTGGGTTACTTCAATGCCAAGATAGTAATGAACATAGCCCAAATCAGTCATTTCAAAAAAATTCCTAATTCTTTCTTTATGGATGCAATATAGCTTTCATTGTTCCCTGTCATTAAAAGATCATCTACATATACCACAAGATATACAACTGTTTTCCAACTTTCTTGACAAATAAAGTTGCATCATCAAGATCAAAATGATTGAAGTTGAGTTTCAGAAGATGCTCAGTTAGTTTTTCATACCAGGCTCGTGGTGCTTGTTTGAGGCCATACAAGGACTTCACAAGTTTGCATACTTTGTGTTCATGTCCTTTCACAGCAAATCCTTCAGGCTGGGACATAAAAACATTCTCTTTTAGATCTCCATTCAAGAATGCAGTTTTTACATCCATTTGATGGACTTTCCAACCGTTCTGAGCAGCTAGTGCAAAGAGTGTCCGGATGGTGGCCCATTTTGCTGTGGGAGCAAAAGTTTCCTCATAATCGACCCCTTCCTTCTGTGCAAAACCTTTTGCCACAAGCCTAGCTTTGTGCTTGTCAAGTGAGCCATCAGCTTTGTACTTGTTCTTGTAGACCCACTTGCAGCCAATTGGTTTGGTTCCAAATGGAGGATCAACCAGCTTCCAAGTGCCATTCTTTATGAGGGCATCATACTCCTTCTGCATCGCTTCTTTCCATTCATCATGAGAAGCAGCTTCTTTGAAGGAAGTTGGTTCAAAATCTGTAGACAAGTTCAATTCACAATCATAAGTAACATCCATATCAACAGGTGAATTAGAGTTATCTACATCACCTCCATCTTGTCGGTTTGAATTTCTGGTTCCTGTTTTTCCAATTTCATCAGGATGAACACTTTCAAGTGTCTTTGTCAGCCACTTTGGGGGACCTTTCTGAGATGGTCCAGGCTGTTCTGTTGATTGAGTTGGGTCTGAATCAAGATTGATTCTCCCAATTCTATCAATTACATCACTTAAAGCATCATCCGTTGTTGGAGTTTCATGCAGGGGAGATTGTTCTTCAGAAGGAGATTCCACATGTTGATCTAGTATAGGAATCCCCCCTTCAAGATGTGGAATCTGATTATCAAACTCTTGGAATGATTTCGGTTTTGTGAATCTATCCAAGCGATCAAGTTGCCGCTCAACAACACTGTCAGATTTGGATGATTCAAGAAAAATGACATCTCTAGATAAAACAAACTTCTTATTTACTTCATCATAAAGGCGGTATGCTTTAGATGTGTTTGAATACCCCAGGAAGATACACTTACGACTTCTAGCACCAAGTTTGTTTCTATGTACCTTTGGTATTAAAGCATAACAGGTGGAACCAAATATCCTGAGATGTTTTACCGAAGGAACATGTCCATACCACAATTCATAAGGAGTCTTGTTTCTTATAGCACTAGATGGACATCTATTCTTTATATATGCAGCACATAGAACAGCATCAGCCCAAAACATTGTCTTTACATTTTTGAAGAAAAGCATGGATCGTACCATATTCAAAATTGTTCTGTTCATTCTTTCAGCTACACCATTTGTTGAGGATTATAAGGCACAGTTGTTTGATGTTTAATCCCATGTTGGCGAAGATAGTGTTCAAATTCATTTGATGTATATTCTTTTCCATTATCAGTGCGAATAGACCCAATATGAGATTGTGCATCATTTTCAATCCATTTATGAAAATTCTTGAATGTTTGAAAAGCATCAGATTTGTTCTTCAAAAAATAAACCCAACACATTCTGGTGTAATCATCAATAAATGTCATGATATATTTATTTCCATTTGCAGAAGAAACAGGCATTGGACCACATAAATCTGAATGAATAAGTTCAAGCTTCCTATGTGCTCTTGAATGTGAATCATGAAAAGACTGTTTGCTGTGCTTTCCTAGAATGCAAGCATCACATTGTTTATGTTTTCTAGGAATTGTAGGCAAACCAGCAACACCATTTTTCTTCAACAAGCGGAGACTATCATAGTTTAAATGTCCAAATCTAGCATGCCATAATAAACTTGATGGAAGTGCACCTTCTTCATGATGAGAAATATATGAGAAATGTTGTGCATGAGCAGAGGTTCCTTGCAGTTTAAGGAGTCTTTCTTCTTCTATACCCCTCATGACAAGTGAGTGGTCAGATGCCTTTCTTACCTCAAGCTTGCCATCAAACATGTGAATGGAGTGACCTTGCTGGCGGATGTGGACCAGGGACAGCAAGTTTCTCTTCAGCTGTGGGAGATATAGAACATGATCCAGAAGAAAGTCTGGAAGACCAGGCAGTTTAAGCCTGATTGTGCCAAGCCCTGATGGCTTGATTTTTTACTGATCTGCAAAGTATACTGCTCCATCAACATTGTCAGTGAAATCTTCAAAGAAATCTCTCCTATGAGTCATATGACAGGTTGCTCCTGAATCAAGCAACCAGTCATTTTTCGAAGAAGCAAGTGAAGCATTAAACAAATCTTCATTTACTCCAATGTTACATTGTGCCTCAATATAGTGAGCGGATTCAGGTGCTTTACCTTTGTCTGTGTCATCAGTTTTCCTTTCTGCTGATTTCTTCTCTGCTCAACTTTGTCCCATGGTAGCTTGCATGTAGAAGCATCATGTGATCCATTTCGTTTGCAGCGAATGCAATGCAGATCTTCCTTTTCTGCTTGAGGATGTCTGCCCCCCTGCCTCTGAAGTATCTTCCTCTTCCTCTTCGTCCACCTCTTCCTCTTGTAGAATCTTGTGCAGGATGCTTTTCTTTATGAGCAAGGCAAACAGTCTCTTCAGAAGATTCAGGGACTGTTTTCTTTCCAAAGGCTTTCTCTCTTTCAGCAAACTTTTTCACAAGAGTGTCAAAGGTTATATCTTTAAGATTTCCATTTGCTTGTAAAGACTCAAGATAGTTAGAGTAGGTAGGATAGAGTGCTTTGAGAAAGGAAATAAGAGAGATATCCAGCTCAACCTTAGTGGATTTAATATCATGCACTATAGACTTTATTTCAGATGCAAGAGTAAGAGGATCATTATTTTTCAGTTCAAGAGTGAAGAGTTTAATCATGAGCTGAACAACTTCAAGTGCAGAATGTGTATCATAGAGTTCTTTCAGCTTTTGTAAAGCTTCAAAGGCAGTTGAATAGGATGAAATATGACGACTTACTTCCTCATTTACAGATGCTGCGATCAATGCAAAGGATTTGTTGTTCTTGTTTTCCCAAATGGCGAGTTCTTTGTCTGATGTGGGCTGCACAGGGTCTTTGTCTTCTTCTCCGACACACACTCCTTTCCACAGCTCATTGTAGATGAGGGTGTGTTTCACCATCCGAGACCATTCAGAATAGTTCTCCTTGCCAGTGAGAACTATTCCGACCATTGAAATGATTGAATGCATTCTGTAAAAAAAAATATCTCTACCAAAAACTTCTGTTGATAGAAAAAAAATTTGCTGAGAAAAAAAAAATCCTTATGTGATAGCCTTATGCATTTTATTTTTCTTCTAACATTCCATCAGCATATATATATCACTGCTCACATATATATCACTGTTCAACAAAACGAGGGCGCTCAAATATATATCACTTCACTGCTACAATATATATATCAATGCAATACTACACATGCTTTGATACTCTGACTGATATAAACACTCTTACTGCATTTGAAAACTGCTTACAATACTCAAACTGCCAGCACAAAATTGATTACCATATGCGCATATACTCAACCCTGGTCAATGCACATATACCCACAGCGTTAATGCGTATATAACGATGGTCATCAGGGCTTTGCTTGAATATACCGCAGTCTTTATTAAAATAAGGATGCAACCACCATTACAAAAATGCAGTCACCTTTACAAAAAATGCAGTCTTCATGTCATCAATACAACACAGTCTTCATGTACAGGCTTCAATACAAGGCAGTCATTTTTCAAAAAGAAATGCATCAACGCAGTCTTCAATACATCAATACAATGTAAGGCAGTCATTTTTCAAAAAGAAATGCATCAACGCAGTCTTCTGATACCTCCATTCTTACAATAAAAATTCAGTTTCGATATCTAATGCTCTTTTTCAAAACAATTCATCAAGTTTTTCGGCGAATGAAGATATTTGGAAATACGGGTTGCGTCTTGGGGAAATCGATACAGCATTTACAGTATTAATAGGGTGGCCAGTGGCGAGTGTGAGCCTGGATCCAGAACATGAGCTTCTGAAATGTGGGATTGGAGCTTTGAGTGGAGGATTGTTAGTTGTCACCCTCGCTGCTCTCTGACTGTATCTAGGATGGGTGAATGTTCATAAAAAAAATGTGCAGAATAAATGAGTGATTGTTGACAGAGGAACGTGAATGGACTCACTAAATTCTCAGATGCATCTCTCTTGCGGCTCTGTGCAGATAGAGAACGCAAATCCATGCAATGTGCTACCGTTTGGAGGTGGAGGCGGAGAGGACAACAAAGCCCTCAGTTGCCGGCGCTTCTTCGTCCTTCCAGAAAGCAGATTTGTCAGGAGAGCAGAGATGTCAGAAGAGCAGAGAGCGTATGCAGCGCTGGTGCGCCAGGGAGCAGAGGAGCAGAGGTTTCATGAGGCAGCAGGAACCTGGCAGAGGCAGGAGTTACACTATTTTTGGAACCTGGGACCTGTGCTTTGATACCAGTCAGGCCAGGTTAGCTCAGAAATTAATGAGCGCAAGAAACAATTGATGATTTTATTCCTTAGACAACTATATTTATACATACACAAAATGGATCAGTTCATCTTCTAGATGACTGTCCAGCTTCACCTCATCCGTTTCGGATTAGGTGTCAACAGTTCCATTGCCTGCAAATCCAAACAACCTTGAAATCATCACATGCATACACCCATTTATCATTGACAAAAATGAAACATCTAGTAGTGGAAAAGATGAGTTGAATCTAAATGCTATCTAAGCTATGCCAAAATTCTGATCTAATCAATAAACCAACTCCTAAGCTACAACAAGAACATGAAAAATAAGATGACTAACACAAATATTCTTCCAAGAAATCATAGACATGATACTTTTGGATTCTGGTTGTAAATCCTTCTATTCATGCTCCCATGAGAGATATGAGGTAGGGGCCGCAATCAAGGATTTTGATGGATTATTCTCTACTAAAATGAAAGAAACTAAGGAATAATTTGTCACTAAAAGAGATACAAATGCCAAGAGAGACCTATGCCACTGGCTTGGGCCCAGACCCAGGAGCATCATCCCTATAGAACTAACCTAGTGATGAATCAACAAGCAACTTCTCATTATCATTGAATCAAAGTCTAATACATCAAATAACAGTCAAAATAACAGTGCCAAGTTCTTGAGCTCAATAGCTACCTAGATGAAAACAAAAATTGAATCCTAATGAGCTCTTCTACATGCTTATTTATACAAGAGGGTAGATACTAGCAGCTCCCTAGGAAATAGGAATATTTTTCTCCTACAACTCGAGAATGGTGGATCTTGTTCCTCATTACTTTCACTTTCTTGGCTACCAATGACCTTGAGCCGATGAGAGAGAGAGTGTTGTGATTTTGGGATGATTGAGGGAGTTAAAGAGGTGGACAACTCCCTATGTTCTCTCCTTGCTTTGTACTTTGAGCCCCTGCATAGAAATCATCTCAAAAATTGCTCCATTTTCTGTAATTAAACCATATTAGGCCACATGACATGACAACCATATTTAATCCTTCTCACTAAGCATAATATAACAAAAAATGTAAATAAATGTGAGAAAGAGAGTTCTAAATATGCAAGATGGCATCATGATCCTTATAATGTACCTATTGATGAGCCTCATCAGGTATAAATCAACTCCTTTTTCACGCTTAGGGAGTTTTCAAAAGAGGTGAAAAATAAAACTCTAAGATGTTCCTTTTCATGATTTAGGCTCTTGGGTCCAAAAAGGTGTAAAATAATACCCAGGAGAACCTTTTAGTCATGTTCAACTAAAGTATTCTTTTTTTGTGAATTTTCTATCTCAATCTGGAAAAGGGTTAAACTTATACTGGGTAGACATATTTTCAATTACTTTAAGGAGTTAAAAAAGACAAGTGCTCGACAATATTTTCTCGTTTTGGAAGTTTGAAAAGAGTTGAAAGAGGAATCTAGGGGGTTCCTTTTTCGTAGATTAACGAGCCCGAAAAAGTGATAAAAGTGTACTCATTTAACAAAATTACTTGTATTTAACTTATAATCTGTGTCATATCCTTCAATTACCATTTAACCTACTCAAACACCACAAAGAGATTAAAAATACATGATACATGGTAAAAATTAGGTCAATCTTCAGCCGTTGATTGCAGCCAATACCGTGGACCATTTACAGTACCATTAGATCTAAGTAAGAGATCTATTTTTTCTCTTCATTTCTACAATTTCCATTTCTCATTTTTGACATGGTTTAGGAAAAAATTGAGTTTGTAGGTTTAGAAGCTCACCCTCGGTCCCATTAAACCTCTCTTATATCATGAGGTGCGATGGTTCAATAAAAATGACACTAGGAAAGGCAACCTGGCGCACTCACTAGTGGGGGTGAGTGTGATGGGTCACTATGTCCAAGAAGAGATAGTGTGATGGGTGCAAAGTGTTTTCAAAAGTTTGATTTTTGAGTGATTTTTCTCCCAAAATTTTTCAAATTGCTGATCTTATGTGTATTTTCATGTTGTCTTGTAGAAATTCACTGGAGAGAAATGGATTTGACCTAGAGAGAAAGAGAGCATGAGGCCCAAGACATGGTTTCTACCAATGACCCAACAATGATTCAGGCTTTGATAAACTATGGCCTTCTCAAGTTTTTCATGATTTCGGGCATGATGGCCCAATTAGATTTACTGGAGTATTTGGTCCAATGTTGGCCCACACAGGGACATTACTTCAAGTTTGGGGTACATATTGTCATGATATATGTTCAAGATATCTATTTTTTGACAAGTGTGTCATGGAGAGGAGCTCCCATTTCATTATTTGGATTCAAGGGAGGTGGGGAGAGATTGAAGGATTACATTATTTCATTATCGACCTCATGTTGAAATAACTAAGGATGGAAAACTTGAGATAAAAGATGTTGTACGTCTTCCTTTCAGGAAAATCCTTTTCACTATTTCTCGGTTGGTTGGCATTGTTGCTTTACACTTAGCCATCAAGACCCAGATGCAGTATGCCCTAGAGTTCTTGGAGCCTACAGTATTTAACTAGTGTGAAGGGGTTCTGGTCAATCTGAAGGAACAACTCAATCATGCAAAGATTGAGCGAATGAATAAATTCAGATATGGTTTTATCATTGTATCATTTTCCTTAGAGATGCTACCATTACTTCGTCCTCAATGGATATCTTGTGGATTTTCAGGTCCTAGAGTGCCTCGTATGAGGAAATGATTAGATTTGATGTATCGTCTTGGGGGAACACCTAAGATGATTTTTACACCTACTTTCTTCAAATGGCTACAAAAGAAGCTAATTATGATCAAGGAGTACCCATATGCGGGAGTTGATTTTCATGGAGACTCGGATCTTGTCTTACCTAAAGGCGAGCAATGGAACGATGCAGGTAAAAAAAAGTCATTTTGAATATTTTTGGTATTTTTTATTTTATAATTTTTTTATATTGTTTATGTATCAGAGACTAAATATTGGTTTTTACATGTAGATGTTGGACCTATGCGACCATAGGCATGTCGCCCATTCATCGACAAGAACAACTACATCATGTATAGGTTGAGGTTGTAGGGGTATAGGAGGAGATTGTTGATCCCAACACTATGGAGATACTCACTCAATTCAAGCATCATATTGAGGGTTTGACCCGCAGTATACCAAACACAAGGATTAACAAGGTCTCCATCCATCTGTAGTGGTACACCATAGGAGTGCTAGAGCGTATCAATCGTTTTCTCTACAAATTTTCTCGAGCGATTGTATGTTATTGAGAGCGTCATAGGGATTAGTCGCATAGGAGGATTTTCATCCATATTTTGTCTACACGTATTTTGATATTATAGTCCATGTGGCCAAATGTGTCTCAAACACAATTTTTGTAAAACCAAACATTATATACATTTTTATTTCTATAGTCATCTTCTACTTGTATTCTACTCTTTTACACAATATATGGTGGTTTTTTTATTTACATGTGTTGCAAATGTCTGTCCAATACATAATTGGCTAAGGAATATGTTAATGTATTAAGACTCCTAGGAGCATGTTGACATTGGATGTAATCAAAATTTCGTTCTAAGAGGCGAACACTTAAAAACATGCGTAGCAAAGTTAGACTTCTTACTGAATAAACGTTATTCAAATGTTGTACCACAAGTTGTGAATCAATTCTAGCCACTAAATGGAGAATGGAACATGAAATAGCATCAGATAAAAAAATTATCACTACACTATATTCAACAATGTTATTAGTTGAGCAACCAATACAAATCCCTTGTAGAGTCACTAAATCATCATCGGGAGCATAGATTTCCCACGCTGGGGAAGAAAGGTTCCAAGTACTACAAATAGTGTGATCAAAATAACCAACATATAGTTGAGGGAACACCGACATCTGTAAATCAGATGAAATTCAAGATGAGAAGAGGTGGTAGAAAACCACACTAGAAAACCTATACAATATGTACACAATGACTATGCAAAAGAAATTTGTAATAGCCCTGGTGAAAATTCCATGTAATAAAATTAAATAAAGGAAAAACAATAACCATGGAATATGGGACAATTATTCCAAGCTGAATGTTGTGATGGGGATCACTTGTGATTGTATATGGCTAACAAAATTGGCAAAGGACATGGAAAGGAAAAATGGCATTTTTGGCACATTTATTTATGAAAATAATGGAAATTAGGAGAAAAATGAGGTGAAGGGTCACAGGTTGCATGTGAGGAGGACATAGAGGCCTCATTCATAAAAAGGCTTCTGAGGATCAGTTGGTAACCTTTTGTCAGTTAAATTTTGGAGCTCTCTCATTATTCTCTCTCTCTCTCATACTATTAGAGACTTAGAGTTTTCTTGGAGCACTGTTGGAGGGTTTGGAATACTTGGATTTTTGGATCAAGAAGGCAAAGGAAGAGCAAGAATGTGAAAGAGGGCATCGAGATCAGCAATGACATCATATTTTCTTGTAGGTACCAAGTTGCATGTATGATTTCTTCACTTGTTTTTGCATGCATGGCATATGTTCTTGGTTGTGATCTGTCATTGGCATGGAGAATGGTTAGGATTGACAGTGGATTTCCTAGCCTTGCCATTTCCTAGATATCCATGGTGATTGTCGGTTTATTTTCATTTTTGTGTTTTTGGTTAGTTCTCATGTTTCCTTAGCTTGGGTTGAGTTATTATCCCTGTAGCCTTGGTTGGACAAATGCTCTAGATCCCTGAACAACTTGGGTTGAGTTACTAGTCCCATAGCCTTAGTTGGAAAAACACTCTGGAGCCCTTGGTGGGTTGAGTTACTAGTCCTGGAGCCTTAGTTAGACAAACTCTCTAGACCCCTGGAAGGCTTGGATAGAGACCGATCTAATGATGGTTTTGTGATGTCCGGCCATGAGGTGGAATAATTGTTTGATGGGTTGAGATGGATGGCCTCTGGAATCCATGGATGAGTTTTGATTGATGTGTTCTATGAGATCCCACATTCATGCTTGGAATATGGCACAGGGTGAATGGTGGAAGAGAGATTTGGCTTAGCCATTATACGATCAAGTGGAATGTGGAAGTCCCATCCTGAGGTTGGATTTTGCATCATTAATGAAAGGTTATTTCTCCTTGTATTTCTTTGAGCATTTTGATGGATTACATTTGATCTATATGGTTGTACTTTCATGAGTATTTCTACTACTATTATGTTGGTTATGTATGTGTTTTATGACAACAACCATGTATGGATTTCATCATGTTTTTAATTGTAATTGAATGATCAATGTATCTATGACCTAATGGATGGAATGGCAGTTGATGTGTTGAGGCATCAATGGTTCTTAGTAATTCTCAGCTAAGTATGAGACCCATATGCTCAGATATGTTATTTACACCTGTAGTTTACATATTCGCGATATGTTTGACGAAATTCTTTTCATTGCTAGTAGGGGTCCAGTTAATTTCTTAAACAAGTATTTGCTTTAGTACTGTCATTTCAATGCTATTTTACTATTATGAAGGGATGGTTCAATTTTGGGCAGTGACCTCGCCTCGGGCCTAAAATGATGGCTCAAATCCATGGAACTCTAGCATAGCACTGACTAAATGAATCTCTGGAAGTTGGAAGGCAAGCCTCTGAGAGCGACCCATGGTTTCTGGACATTGTCAGGCCTATAACATGAGAGCGATTGAGGCTTAAGTTGTCCAAAATCTCAGTGGCACCCAAGGGAAAGTTGTCTAAAGTGTTGGGTTGGTTCCTGAGGGTCCTAAAGCTGATGTTGAATGTCTGTATGGTATGTTTCCATTGGTTCCACTTCCTTTACTTGACTTAGGAGGTCGAATCATATCATAGTGGCCTCTCATCGCATGTTTACCCTGCCTGGATGGTTGCTTGGGTAGATGTGGGAGGAGGGTGTTACAAAGTGGTATCAAAGCATGGTTCACCCCTCAAAATGGATGGTATATGTGTTGGTCATGCATGCATGTCAGTTGCATGTGTGTCTCTCACACTTACAATCCATGTTCTTTTTGCATTTGCATGATTTTGTTCATGGCGGGAGTGATGTCATCGTGTAGAGTTGATGTGTTTTACTGTGGGATGCATCGTTGTGAGTGTATGAATGGTTACATGTTGATTTATGTCACTTGCATGTACCGTTGTATTATGTTTGGATACAATATTGCATGTTTAGTGACATTCTTATATGCTTGGTTGTATGTATCATTCCTGTAGGTTTGATTTCAAGTATCATCCTTTCATGCTTGATCATATGTTTTTATGTGTATGTGTAGTTGGTTATGTATTTCTTATGCATGTTCATGTTTGCATGTTGTCAAGTGTATAGTGATGTAGTGGTTGTTGTCATGCATGAGGTCATGCTATGTGTTGTTGTTAAGGTCATGCATTAATGACTAGACCCTAGATAGAATGACAGTTGCATGGTCGTATGCTTATGTATTAAGTTTCTATGTGTTGTCACGATTATGTTATACATGTATCACACCAATTTATTTATCTTGCAGACAAGGTATCCTCCCTAATATATACAAAGGTATGTTGGTTTATTGTGATTTGGTTTAGCTGACATGATATACCTTGCAGGAAGAAATATCAGTGGCTAGCAAGATGGTTGATTACAAAGACTCTCCCTGTGAATCTGAAGAGAAATATGGTGTTGGGAACTCTTTTGATTTGGAAATTACATTATGAAGCTTAAAGGAAGAGATAAGGAGTTGTAAGGCAGATAATGATATAATCATACAGGCACAGGAAAATCTAGCAGAGGTAAATGTAGTGATAGTTTAGAGATTTTTCATATTTTTAGCGATAGGGACTGCTTTGGATCAACCATGAGTAGGAGGATATAACTAAAAGGGAATATGGAAATAGGTCGCATGGTGGTCACAGGTCAAGCAGAGATGACACAGTCATAGATGCAGATTGTTGGACACTCTGGATAGGAGAGGGGATAGACACAAGTATGATTCTAGTTCTGATTTAGATAGGAACTATGATCGTCATCAGTATCATCCTTACAGGAGGAGTGATAAGAGGTATTTGTAAAATGAGTTTAAGAAAGCAAAGCCACCTACTTTTCATGGAGAGATAAAGAAATCATAAGATGGAGAGGCATGGTTTCTTGGCATGCGTAAATTCTTCAGATTGCATGACTATTCAGAGAACATGAAAGCTAGAGTGGATACGTTCAGTCTCAAAGGTAAAGCAGACATTTGTTGGGAAGATGTGAAGAATGTAGAGGTATACGTGAGGAATATTTGACTTGGAATGAATTTGAGCGGCTATCCAAGAAGAAGTACCTATCATAAAGATACTTTGAAGATAGAGAAAAAGAATTTTATGAGCTAAATATGGGAACCATGACAGATGATGAATATACTAGCAGGTTATTGGATTTGTTGAGGTATGTGCCTTACCTAGAGGAGGAGAAGGTCAAAATTCATAGATTCACCAGTGCGTTACCGATGGCGTTCAAAGATAGGATCGAGTTTGATGAGCCTATATAAGTGGAGGAGGCCATCTAAAAGCTAAAGCATTGCTATGAACAATCGAAGCGCAGATCTGAGACTAAGCCAGACTAGAGAGGTAATGCAAAGAACAAAGGAAAATGGGACAAGAAGCAAGTAAGACCACATGATTCGGGTAACAAGAATAATGTTGCACCACCTAAGAGGTTCAATGGATTAGATAGAGGATAGGGACACATATCTAAGGAGTAGAATAAGGAGCTTGCACGGTGTTGGACTTGTGGAAGAGATCATCACAGGAGGGATTGTCTGCAGTACCAGAGTGGTAGGCCTAAGATATACAGTGCACAGGAGGTACAGACTATTGGAGAAGTTGGTCAGAGTATTTTTCGCATTTATAACGCATTGGATAACAAACATGCAAAGCATCAGGCATATATCATTGGATGGATAGTAAGAATTGTGATCAATTTATTTCTATTTTTATTGACCCCGGATCTAATTATAGCTATGTTAGTCCTGACTTGGTGGATAAGTGTGGTTTGAGTAAGGAATCGCATGCAAAATCATGGTTAGTGCAGTTGGCTATAGATACGAAGAAGTGAGTTCATCATTAGGTAAGAATTATGCATTTGATTTGAATGGTATGCCTAATGTAGCACATTTGAATGTATTACCATTGGGATCACACAGTATGTTGTTGGGTATGATTGGTTGTTTCCTCATAGAACCAAGGTGGATAATTATGACAAAGCCATTGAGTGTGTTGATGACAATGGATAACCAAGAGTCTCAGAGGCTAAGAAGAAAGATACATTAGTTAGGATGGAGACATTTATGCAAACAAAGCTTAGTCACCGAAAATGGTGTAAGTTATTTGCAGTACACATTTCTAGTAATAAGGGTAAGGAGGTTGAGGATATAAATGTCTTGAGAAGGTACCCAGATTTACATACTTTAAGGATGTATTTCCTGAGGACATTACAGAGTTTCCACCTCATAGAGAGGTAGAATTTTCCATTGAGTTAGTGTCAGGGGAAACTCCAACATCAAAAGAACCTTCCAGGATGAGCACATCTGAGTTGGTTGAGTTAAAGTTGTAGTTGAAGGAAATGTTGGACAAGGTATACATTAGGCCAAGTGTATCACCATGGGGCACACCAATACTGTTTGTGAAGAAGAAATATGGAACTCTCAGATTATGCATTGACTACAAGCAATTGAACAAAGTAACCATCAAGAACAGGTATCTTTTGTCGAGGATTGATGACTTGTTCAATCAGCTGAAGGGAGAAGCAGTGTTCTCGAAGATTGATTTGGGATCTGGATATCATTAGGTACACATCAAAGAGGACGAAATTTGCAAGATTGTGTTTAGGAACAAGTATGGGAATTATGAGTTTTTTGTAGTTCCATTTGTCTTAACTAATCCTCCAGCTACAATTATGTGCTTTATGAATAGTGTGTTGTGTCTGTATTTGGATAAGTTTTTTTATTGTGTTCATTGATGATATACCAGTATATTCTAAAAATGAGGAAAATCATGTTGAGAATTCATCAGCAATGTTGAGGTTGTTGAGAGCATTAGCTGTATGCTAAGCTAAGAAAGTGTAAATTACTTGGGGCATGTTATCTCCAAGGAGGGCATTGCAGTGGATCCAAAAATGATAAAGGCCATCATGGAATGGGTAGCTCCTAAGAATGTAGATGAGTTGAGGTCCTTCATGGGATTGGTAAGTTATTACAGGAGGTTCATCAGGAACTTCTCATAGATTTCTTATCCTATCACATCATTGCAAAGGAAAGATAAGATGTTTGAATGGACAAAGGAGTGTGAGGCTAGTTTTGAGTAGCTCAAGCAACTCTTGACACATGCACTAGTGCTAAAGATTGCAGATCCAGACAAAGAGTTTGTAGTATGCATAGATGCTTGCAAGGGAGGAATTGGTGGTGTCCTTATGCAGGATGGACAGTTGGTATGTTATGAGTCGAAAAAATTGAATGACCACAAGTATAACTACCCCATGCATGACCTCGAGTTGGCAGCGATTATACATGCATTGAAGATGTGGAGACACTATCACCTAGGTAGTAGGTTCACATTGATGAGTGATCATAGTGGTTTGTGGTACCTATTTGACTAACCGAATTTGAATGGTAGGAAGGCTCGATGGTTGGCTATGCTTAGTGAGTTTGATTTTGAGATCCAGTATGTCAAAGGTAAAGAGAACAAAGTGGTAGATGCTCCTAGCAGGTAGGTATAGGTAAATCACTTAGTAGCTATGAGCTCCTATGGGACAGATCTATAGGATAAGATCTTACAAGCAGGTAAGTAGGATGTCAGATATATGGATATTATGCACAGGTTGCAGTAGAGTATAGGTACAGGTGATGGTACAAGTATAGGTTACAGTATAGGTACATGTAAAGGTATAGGTACAAGTGCAGGTGAATAGTATGTGGACTATTGCCTTACAACAGATGGATTGGTCAAGTTCTGAGACAGGGTATATGTGCTAGATAGTAGTGAGATCAAGAAGGTAATCTTGAGAGAGTTTCATGCAAAACCTCATTCAGATCACCCAAGTTATCAGAAGACATTAACTACAATGAAGCAATTTTACTATTGGTCAAATCTGAAGAGGGATGTAGCAAAGTTTGTGGGTAGGTTTCTCGATTGTCAACGAGTGAAAGAAGAATGTATGCATTCAGGTGGAATGCTACAACAGATCGTGATTCCTGAGTGGAAATGGGATGTCATTTCCATGGACTTCATTACAAGGTTTCTGAGGACAGTGAGACAACATGATTCCATCATGGTTATTGTGGACAAGTTGACAAAGGTTTCACATTTCATTCCAGTGAAGTCTACATTCTCAGCTAGTGATGTAGCATAGATTTCATCAGAGATGTGGTCATATTGCACGGTATTCCAAAGAAGATTGTGTTAGACAGGGATACAAAGTTCAATTCCAAGTTTTGGAAGGAGTTGTTTGAAGGTTTGGGCATAGATTTGGCTTTCAGTACAACTTATCATCCGTAGGAAGATGGAAATATAGAGAGGGTCAATAGGATACTAGGACATGTTGAGGATGTTTGTGATGCATCAATAGCTAAAGTGGGAAGAGTACATTCCATTGGTTTAGTTCACATACAACAATGGGTATCAGGAATCATTGAGGATGAGTCCTTTTGAGGCATTGTATGGGCAAAGTTGAAAATTACTCCTATGAGTTGGAGTGATTCAGTTAACAAGGTATTGGTTGGACCAAATATGTTGGTAGAAATGGAACAGAAAATGTAGGTCATCAAGAAGAACCTAAAGGAAGCATAGGATAGGTAGAAGATTTATGAAGATCAAAATAGGTTGTTAAAGGAGTTCCAGGTTGGGGAACAAGTGTATTTTCACATCAAACCGAAGAAGAGCTCCTTACGGATTGGATCATGTGCCAAGTTGGCACCATGGTTTTGTGGACCCTTCAGTATCATTGAGAGGATTGGATTAGTAAACTATCGACTTGCACTGCCTCCGACAGTGAAATTCCATGATGTTTTCCATGTATCATTGCTTAAGAAGTATGCTAAATTTGTTGATAATGTGATTTCCTAGTCTTTATTGCAGGTGGAACTAGATGGATAATTCTAGTCAAAACCTTAGTCTATATTGGAGAAAAAGGTGCTCATGCTCTGGAACTGAGAAATCGAGCAAGTTAAGGTGCAGTGGAAGCACTTTGGGCCCGATGAAGCTACATGGGAAATGGTGGATTAGATGCAGGCTATGTATCCTTCCTTGTTCGCCAGTTGAGGCATCAGTTTTGGCTTGGTGTTTTGGCGTTGTTTTTGGTATATGATGTGGTATATGTCTTGGTATTTTTTTTTATGATGTTGGTTTATGTACATATGTATATGGATGTAAATACCACCATAAGCTATGTTATAAAGCTCCAATAATCGGTATGGGTGTCATTTCATTATGATGTTATGTTGTTATGTTTTCATGATGGTTTTCTTTTCAACAGATTGATCATTGTAAATATTGCATCGATCTAACTTATAAATCTCCATCGTATTATATTTTTCTTATAGTAGTTTTAAGGTTATAGGTGTTGTTGAACACCGAGGACGATGTTCCCCCAAGGGGGAGGATTCTGTAACATCCCTAGTGAAATTTCTATGTAATAAAATTAAATAAAGGCAAAATAATAACCACGAATAATGGGACACTTATTCCAAGTTGAATGTTGGGCAATATCCTAGTGATGGGGATCACTTGTGATTGTTTATGGAGAATGAAATTGGAAAAGAAAATGGCTAAGGCTTTGGAAATGAAAAATGGAATTTTTGGCACATTCGTTTATGAAAATAATGGAAATTAGGAGAAAAATGAAGTGAAAGGTCACAGGTTGCATGTGAGGAGGAAATTGAAGGAAAATATTGGAAAATGAAGAAAATAGAGGCTTGATTCATAAAAAGGCTTCTAAGGATCAATTGTAACCTTTTTCAGTTCAGTTTTGGAGATCTCGCATTATTCTCTCTCTCTCATACTCTTAGAGAGTTAGAGTTTTCTTGGAGCACTCTTGGAGGGTGTGGCATGCTTGGATTTTTGGAGAAAGAAGGCAAAGGGGGAGTAGGAAATCACAATAGGGCCTTAGGATTAGTAGCGACATTAGATTTTCTTGTAGGTACCTACTTGCATGTATGATTTCTTCACTATTTTTGGCATGCATGGCATATGCATGTGGATTCTTGGTTGTGATATTTCATTAGCATGGAGGATGCCTGGGATTGACAGTAGATTACCTAGCCTTGACATTTCTTGGATAGCCATGGTGACTGTGGGTTTATTTTCATTGTTGTGTTTTTGGTTGGTTCTCATGTTTCCTTATCTTGCGTTGATTTACTAGTCCCATGGCCTTGGTTGGACAAACGCTCTAGAGCCCTGGAATGGATTGGGTTGAGTTACTAATCCCGTAGTCTTGGTTGTAAAAACTTTTTGGAGCCCTTGGTGGGTTGAATTACTAGTCCTAGAGCCTTGGTTGGACAAACACTCTCGAGCCCAGTAAAAGTTGTGGGTTGAGTTACTAGTCTTGGAGCCTTGGTTGGACAAATGCTCTGGAGCCCTAGAAGGCTTGGATAGAGACCAATCTGATGATGGTTTTGTGATTTCCGACCATGAGGTGGAATCATTGTTTGATGGGTTGAGGTGGATGGCCTCTAGAAGCCCTGGATGAGTTTTGATTGATGTGTTCTATGAGATCCCACATTCATGCTTGGAATATGGCACAGGGGTGAATAACTAAAAAGAGATTTGGCTCAACCATTCTATAATCGGGTGGAATGTGGAAGTCCCATCCCGAGTTTGGATTTTGCACCATTAATGAAAGTTTATTTCTCCTTATATTTATATGAGAATTTTGATGGATTACATGTGGTCTATACGGTTGTACTTTCATGAGTATTTATGCAGCTGTCATGTTGGTTATTTATGTGTTTTATGACAACATCCATGTATGGATTTCATCATGCTTTTACTTGTAATTGAATGATCAATGTGTCTATGATCTAATGGATGGAATGGAAGTTAATGTGTTGAGGCATCAATGGTTCTTAGTGATTCTCAACTAAGTATGAGACGCCTATGCTCAAATATGTTATCTACACATGTAGTTTACATATTTGTGATATGTTTGACAAAATTCTTGTCATTGCTAGAAAGGGTCCAATCAAGGTCTTAAACAAGTATTTTCTTTAGTATTTTTATTTTACTGTTCTGAAGAGATGGTTCAATTCTAGGCAGTGGCCTAGGCTCTGGGCCTGAAAAGGTGGCTCAAATACCAGGGACGTTGGCATAACACTGACTAAATGAGTCTATGGACGCCAGTAGGCAAGCCTGGGAGAGAAACTCTAGTTTCTAGATGTTGTCATGCCTATAGCATGAGAACGACTAAGGCTTAAGTTGTCCAAAATATCAGTAGGACCCAAGGGAAAGATGTCTAAAGTGTTGGATTGGTTCCCAAGGATCCTGAAGCTCATGATGTTGAATGTTTGTATGGTATGTTTATGTTGGTTCCACTTCCTTAACATGACTTAGGAGGTCGAATCATATCATAGTGGCCTCTCATCGCATGTTTACCCTGGCTGGGTGGTTACTTGAGTAGATGTGGGAGGAGGATGTTACAAAATCTAAGCATAGTATTTTTTCAGGTACAACCCATTTTTGGATTATGCCAAGGGAATTTCATCTAAGTAAACCAGTGCATAGGCCCATTTTTCTAGTACATGCTTAATTATATATTGACCTAACCATAATGGTTCGAACTTCCTAGCACCTAATTGGTTAGCTTCCTGATCATATAAAAGGACTATGTCACCTTCAAGAAGGCATGAGATCTAACATTCTGGTCAAATTGTGCTTTGACACATTTTTTGTGAGCTTTTTTGTCCATTGCGACATTGTGTTGGGTCTCATCTATGTAAGCTAGGTGCAAAAAAAAATCTTCTATTGCAGAATTCATGGGAAGAAGCTCGATGGCTAGTTTTAAGGATGGAATCTCACATTCAATCAGGAAAACTGCTTCTAGACCATACACTAACTAAAAGGGTGAAAATCCAATTGTTGTTCAAATAGATGTTCGATATGTCCATAAAGTAGAAAAAATAATGGTTGGCTAATTCGTCTTGTGAATCCCTACCATGTGTTCATCATTTTCAAAACCTTATTAATGGCTTCTACTTGCTCATTATCTTGTAGGTAATAGGGATTTGAGCTATCATGTTGAAGGCCCAACTTGACAATTAGTTCAAACATCATGTAATTTCGAAAATGGTTGTCATGGTCTCTAGTGATGGCTTGGGGTGCACCAAATTTGGCAAAAACATGGTTGAAAAGGAACAATACAGCAGGTTTGTCATTGTTTTCAAATGTAGGCATCGCTTCAACCCATTTGGTAAAATAGTCTACAACAATGATAATGTAGCCATGCCCCTAACCGAACGAGGGTTGCAGGTCATGAAATCAATGCCCCATTTTGAAAATGGTCCAACAACAATAAATAGATGCGTAGTAGCAAGTGGAGAACAAGCTTTCCTATTAAAAATCTGACATGTGTGACATTTCTAGACTATCAGAATACAATATTGAAACATGGTCGACCAAAAATAACCAGCCCGTAAAATATTTTGGGCAGTCGCGTAACCATACATGTGTATGTTTCATCCTCCAACATGATAGTCATTTAAGGTTTTCTCATCCTCCTCATGAGTAAGACAACATCGAAAAATCTGAGGGTCATTATTCATCTAGACTAACTCTTAGTTTCAGTGGGGATCAAAATTGATGAATGAAAGTGGTGTTACAAGTTTCCTACAGGAAGGGACAAATTTGCTACAGGAGGAGATAATTCACCGAATGACCAAGTAAATCAAATGAAAATGGGATGTGACAATTATTTTTATTTAGTAGGATATCTTAGGTGTCCATTCCAAGTTGAATCACTCTATAATACCCTTGTTCACACGTGCTAAAAAATAGCAGAAAATTACTAATCTAAAATCTGGAAATTCGAGAACTAGTGAGCTAGTTAACCTATCAAATTCCTAACCTAATCGAGTGAAAATGAAATGGGATAAATTTTATTATTAACTTGAATGTTTTTATGATCTAATGCAAGTGGAATAAACTTAAATGAATCTCATTAACATGTTCAAAAAATAGCATAAAATTACTATTATTTTGCTACAAGGACTTCCATAAATTCTAGATTCACGAACTAGTAACATAATCCAAGTAGCTCAATGATGAAGATGAATTTTAAAATATATTATAAGGATGAATCATGCTTGTGTATCTTTGAATAACATAAAAAATGACTCACTTCAACCTTTTAACCCAATCCTACAGCAAAAAATCAGCAATACTAAATGCAGAAATAGGGAAAACAAGAACAAGAGATGCATGTGAATAAGAAGCCAAAAGAAGAAAAGTAAATTATACAAAAGGGCTCTGAGGCTCCTGGGATAGCCAAGCCCAAGGATACTCATAATCATATGAAGGATACCAAGCTTTAGAAGGTAAAAATGGCACCAATATTCATTATTTGAATCAATCTAAGTACATCCCTGCTAGAAATGAAAGTTGACATTAGGGGAATTTTTTGGTCTATAATGGTTCCCTAAGAAAAATGTACAACCAAAATAAACTTTATAAGAACCAATATAAGTCAAGATGATGATGTCAACCATGGGGGATGATTCACCATTTTTGGAGTGAAAAAGTAAAAAGATTAAAAAATAATAAAATAATAAAACTACTTTTTCAACTTGTATTTTCAACTTATCTCCTTAAAGTTTTACTCAAATTTAATTCCTCATCCAAGGAGTACCCATGTTGCATACTTTCGATGGACCCTGCTACATGAAAAATGATAAATACATGAAAAAACGTGATTACAATCACGTTTTTCATATATTTCTTATTTTTCATGGAGCAGGGTCCATCGAAAGTATGAAACATGGCTACTGCTTATATGATCACTCAAAGTATGCATCCAACGAGTGTTGGCACTCGAAATTTGAATAAACCCATAGGGAGATAAGTTTAAAATACGAGTTGAAAAACATAGTTTTTTCCTTTTCCACTCTAAAATTTGATGATGTAATGTAATCTTATTTTATTATTTTCACTATTATTTGATAATTTCCTTAGGAGGCCCATTTTTAGACCTCAAAATTCTCGTAATGCAACTGCAAAAATACAAGTTTTCACCCCAAGAAGACTAAAAAATACATTCTCTTAGAAGCGAATTTGAATTGGTATCTATACAAAATGAAAAGGAAACATTCTCCTTGAAAGGGGGGAGCTTTCCCCTCCAAAATCCCTCAAATAGTGGATCTTGTTCCCAACAATAGGAATATGGATTAAATGACAGGGAACACATTCCTAGATTTTCCCAATCACTGGAGCTCCAGAATTTGTGCAGTATTTTCATAATATCTTATTGATTTATTATCCAATCTTTATCCTCATGTAGTAGGGAGAAAGTACCTAGATTATCTCATCCTCTAGGGAGAAAGTACCTAGATTATCTCATCCTCTAAATATTCGTAATCTGCGCAATATATTTCTAGTATATTCTTAATTACAATTGCTAAAAATAAAAGAGAAAGTGTATCTCTCAAATACATGCACATAAACATCTTTCAAAGTCTATCTACATAAATATCATGTTGTTGCTTGAGTCATGGCTAGATATAAGGATCACCTATTCGAATTTAATGAGGTGGCATCCAAGTCAAAAACTATCCATGAGTTTTTTCTTCACAAATTCTTAAAAAAAAGGTCAATTTATCCATTCGAAAATCCAAAACCGTGATAGTCAATAAAAACAAGGGAGAGGTTTTTTTAAATGGTTTTGTTATCAAAAAAAACCTCTTTTAGTTCTAAAAAAATCATTCTCATTTGTTCGGAATCGGATTTTGAAAAAAATTACTAAAATAGGATTACAAAATCCTGAAAATAAGGCTTTCAAACATCCCTTCGAATATTTTAAACCGTGACACGTGTCTAAAAACTGATAGAGGTTTTCGTTAATGGCTCCGTTTTTTACAAATGCCTCTTTCATATTTGGAAAAAAAATTCCAGTTGTTCTAAAACTGTGCCCTAATTTACTGCCTTTCATAGGAAAAACTAAGTTTTAACTCACCATTTTTACAAAAATGCGCTAAAACACCCGTTGTTAGCGCTTTAACCCTGTTTATTACAAATTTTCACTAACACTCTCATTGTCAACACTTTTCAAAAAAATTCAAACTAAAAAATGTAATAACATCTCCAAATACATCTTCAAACTCTTAAAACACTAGATAATCTCCAAGAGTTGGCTCTTTCATCTTCTCTAGCTCCTCTACATGAGATGCATATAGTTGACATCCTTTCTTGAAACATCTCTTCAAATATAAGGCTGAAACCTCCCTTATAGAAATGGAAATCTAGGATAGCATGATGCTTTTCCAACCGATCCATTCCAATTATAATATCATAAGATCCTTGTGGTATGATATTCAAGTTTGCAAATGTATTTATTCCATTCAAATTTATGGGACAACTCCTAACAATTTCTTGATCATTCTCTTGGTTCAACCAACCATGACTCGTCAAGCTTGCTTTTCATCAAAGCAAATATATTCACTACTTTACAATCGATATGAATATGTATAGCTTCTAAATCAATTAAAATAGTAATAGGATGATTTAATATTTTACGTTCCACCTCAATCATATGGGATTGATGTCTCGCATATGCATCCTCTAGGGCTATATATGTCCTTGAAATACTTCTTCCCGTGTCTTCCACTACTGTAGCTTCTTGAATGTTGGGTAGGATCCTCATTTTTTCATCTAAGAGAGATAAATCTTTATATAGGTGATCTTCTTTACATCCTCAACATTTAATTAGTGGTTTTCCACTTTTTCCTAATGTATCTTCCATTTTTAATTCATCTTCAGTAGATTGATTTTGTTGATAGCGTTCAAGGCTATTTATCCTAAAAGGTGGCTTAAATCCCTTCTTCTTCTTATTTGAATTTCCTTTCTTCTTATCCATCCAATATTTTTGAAAATTATCTTTGCCTTTTCTCTACTCACAAGTACTTGGAACTTCTAATTGTTTCATCCAAAGTCCTAGGCTCATCAAATTATTTTGTTTTTATAATAATGTGACAATCCACTTAAGAACCTTAGAATTTTCTCTTTCTCCTCCTTGTTAAAGCTCGTATACCTCAAGAACTCCGAGAAATTCCTTTAATATTCCTCCATGGTCATGCTTCTGAATTTGAGATAAAAGAACTCCATAATATTCTTATCAAAGTAGGGCTTTGAAAGATAGTGTTGTTGAAATATTTCTTGAACGACTTCTAAGAAATCCTTCTCTCATCAATGTGCTTAACTTGCTTCAAATAGTCCCACCACATAAAGGCTTCAAATAGCCCCACCACATAAAGGATTTTCCTTGCAAATGATATATGGTTATTGTACCTTCCAAATTAGATGAGTAGCTATACAATTAAAAATATTTTCTAATTCCAAGTAATTAAGTCTCAACATCATCTCCCCTTCTATTTCCACCATCAATGGTAGATGCCTTAAGGTTCTTAATCTCACCCTTCAAACTATCTAACTCACATCTTCTTCTTTGATTCCTAATAGGAGATACTTCTAGAGGGAACCTTGAATATTCAGGTGCATACAATTTCCTAGATGAATGAGTTGGTGGTGATGATATCTCTAAGCTCTTCTATCACTTCCTAAGTTACTAGATCTTTTGTAGTTATTCCTCCTTGCATGAGATCTACTTTCTTCCTTGTGCCTTCATCCTAACCATTATTTATTTTCTCTTTTAGCTAATTTAGGATCTACAATAGCTAAGTGTTTATCTACTTTTTCTCCTCCTATTATCTTATTATTCTTTCATTGTCATCCTTGTATAGCTACACTTTTTCTTTCAAACTCCTGATAGTTTTTACCAATTTAGTGACTCCACTCTACTTTTATTTCCATTAGATCAGTATCTTAATTACCCAAACTAATGTTTATATATTTATATATTTCATGATTATAAATATTTATTCATTATCCATGTGTCCAATTTGTAATATTGAGTTAATATTGTTTTATTGATAACTTTAATTCTACAAAATGTGCATACAATTAAATTTTGTGAGATAAAATAAACAAATATAAAATTCTAGAAATCATATATATATCAATTTCCCTACTCTTTAGGGGTACCAATGGTCTTCTTTGTATTTTTCAAATATTTGTGCCATCAATTCTATTTTTGGGGTTGATGGCTAAATTATTCTCTTCTCATGCTTTCAATTGGCTACTCATTTGTCCGAAACTAAATTATACGCTAAAAGTTATGTCCTATTGAAGTTTAGCCTATTTCTCTAAATTTTCCATTTAGGTCGAATAAACATGTTTATGCTAATTACTTGAAATTTAGATTCTCAAATTCCAATTTTGACTCTATGGATAGATTCTACTAACTAATATCTTTCCAATAACTATTGTCATGCTTCATTATAAGTTTTGAGCAAGGAGTTGCCTCTTGGAAGCAAACCAATAATATTTTCTCTTCCTATATTGTTCAAGTGTAACTTTCACATACTGATTGTGATTTGTGCTTAGAATATATTTTTTAAAATCTTATGTTGTGATATTTCAACTAAGAAATAATGGCTAATATTTCTCCACATGCCTCAAAACAACCCCAAAAGTTCAAGGCCTAGAAAATCATAGGAAAGTTATAATAAAGATGCTAACTATATTGTTGATGTGGCCTTTAATGAGGCACTAACATGGCATATAGTTCTACATGGCACCCTAAGATCATGCTAGGTCACCCCTCTCCACCACCTAACCTGTCGTTTTGCCATCTCTCCTCGTTATCTCTCCTTTCCCTTCACCTTTCTCCTCCCATTGCTTTTTTTTCTTTCATTTTTGTTTATCTTCCCTTCTATTTAATTTAATTTAATATCTACTATGCACTTTCATACCTACCTACTTTATTTCTACTTAATAACCTATGGGGCCCCTAATGCTACAAGAGGATCACATTATGTGGCCATACTCTTTGCACCCGACGTCCATTTCTTATTTTCCTTTGATGCACATCATCCAATGGTAGTGATCAACCCTACCTACATCAAAGATCAAGGGTCATACCTAAACTATTCATAGGAGGGAGTTTAGCCTAATCAAATAATCTCATATCACCTAATAGTCTCATACTACCTCTCACCATGCGACAAATGTTGATAGGTGTCAGGATTTTTTTTTAAATGAAAACCATTTCAAAAACGTTTAAATATTATTTATGTCGTATTACAAACTGCCAATGCAATGTGGCTCCTATGTTAGCATGTGGCCCCGTCATAATGTACCACAACCCGTCCCCCACCCATAATAGCCTATTACTATGGCCCTATCACCTACCACCATGGAATGTCCACATCACCACCACCACATCATCATAAAAATAGAAATTTATAGACCTATTTTTCTATTAATGATGGGATATGGACCTTTAGATGGCATGGGTGATTGACTAGTCTCATGAGTTCTAAGGCCCATTTCTCAAAGGGTGTAATAACTAGTTGAGGCTACAACAACATTTCATTAGACTATGTTTTCTGTCTCATCTATAAATAGCTATCATAAATTTGCACATACTTCTTTGCATCTCAGAATAACTCAAGCCAAAAATGGCCTAAGGGAGCATTTTGTGAGTTATCATTTTGTTGGAAAAATTCCCTCAACAAGGATTTTCATGAAAAGACTTAAGGATGCCATAATTTTGTTCCTCGCTATCACAACATCAAATAAAAATAATTGGCCTTGTGTATAAAAGGTATCTATTTATCGAGGAATACTTGGCACTTTTCTTGATGGTGCACTATTATTTTTTTGATGCACTATTATTTTTTTTGAGAGAGGTGGTTTGGGAGCTTTCCTATAGCCAAATAGTTAGCAATAGTTACATACTACAAGGTTTGAATGATACTACAAACATATGTTTGTTATGAAATCTATCTTCAACAAATAAAGCATCTCCATCATTAGTAAGTCTGCAAAAAATAATAATAATAATAATAAATAAAATAATATATATATATAATAATAATAAATAAATAAAATGCATGGACATTGTCCTCCCCAAGCTTGTTAATGATAGTGATATCAAACTATTGTGATAACAATAACCACTTAGTTACTATACTACTAGTGATAGATTTTTTCAAATAATATTGGATAACGAAGTGATCAATGTGTATGAAAACATGATATCCAATTATGTGATGTTGAAATGTATTAATAGAGTAAAGAACAAAAAGAAACTCCTTCTCTATTACCATGTAATTTAGTTATGCTTGAGCTAGGGTTTTATTGATGACATAGATGGCATAGGGATTCCCTTATCACTGTTGACTAAATATTACCCCAATTTCTGTGTTTGAGGCATCCATGGAAATTTGGAATGGGTATGGACCATTTAGGTCCTTCTAGAATAGGGGCCTCAGAGAAATTTTTCTTAAAAAAATCAAAGAAGATTGACACTTGTTAGCCCATACAAAATATGAATTTTAAGAGAGAAACATATATAAAGGAGATTATATCTTAGTGAAATTTTCAATGAATCTGCGATAGTAAATAGGATGTCCCAAGAAATTATGCACATCTTGTTGTAGTTTTGAACTAGAAATATTTAAGATTACCTCAAGTTTCACTAGATCAACATTAATTCCTCTCGTAGAAATATTGTGACTAAGAACTATACTTTTTGTGAGAAATAATTGACACTTTTCATTATTGAGAGAATTATTAGTTTCTTTGCATATAAAGTACCCTCTCCATATTTGATAATTATTTTTTTAATATGTTATCGTAAATTGTAAATTCATCCATATATTTTTTAACAAAATAATGAATTAAATCTGAAGAAATAGAAATCATTCTCGTTGGAAGTTAGTAGGTGCATTACAGAGCCCAAAAGGCAAGACTTACTAAGAATATGTCCCCTAGAGGAAGATGAAGGTGGTAGTGTCTTAATCTTTAGGGGAAATTTGGATCTTGGTGTAACCACCAAACCTGTCAAGGAAGGAGGACTCTTTCCTTTCTAAGGTGTCAAGTACTTGGTCAATGAATGGCAAGGGAAAATAGTCTTTATTTTTGGTTACTATCACTAAAAAGGAAACTACTCACTGACAAAGATAAGGTAGATAAAATTTGCATTAAAAAAAAAATTGTAGTTCATCTTTGACTAAGCTCCTTAAGGGTAGGTTCATGTAGCATTGAGGGCTATCGAATGAGCCTAAAATCATCCTTGATATAATTATGGTGTGTGCATAAGTCAAGATGAATGGATTTCATATCTGAGTACTCCCATGCAAATGATTCTTATGTTTTGCAGGATATTAACCAATTGTTCTTTTTGTTCGGAGGATAGATATGGACTAGCATTCAAATTATTTCTTGGATCAGTCTCCACAGGAACACTAATAAGTCTAAAATCATTATTATGAACCATAGGTACAAGATATAGGGGTACATATGTTGTAAAACTCCTTTAAGTATAGGTATTCATATGGAGTGCAAAAATCAAAATATTAATTAAGGGGCTAAAGGAGGAATATTGGTGAAGCTATTGATCACATTGTCTTCTATCTCATCCTTAAATAAAAATGTTTCCTTCATTAAAATATTTTTTCCAATATTCTCATTATCATCATTTCCATCTTCCATTTATATTGGGTTTTCATGATCTGCACTAGGCTTGGTAGGAGGGTATGTAGTAAGATTTGTTGTTGAGTCACCATGGGATATTGTCATATTACCATATATACAACTAATGTATGCATCAACAATGGCTACCATTACCATCCTAGGATTAAAGGGTGACCTCCAATATGATATCTAGGTTGCAACACCACAAAATCAACATAATACTTCCATGAATCCACAAAGATGATTATATCATCTAGAATCCCTTAAGTTCTAACAGTGGTTTGATTTGTTAATTTGAGGACAATAGGAGTTTGTCTAAGATTGGCTAATCTCAATATTATAGTTTCTTCACTCATTACATTTATGGTAGCTCCTATTTATATTAATGCATTTGGAATACATAGTCCATGGATTTGTACATCAATTGTTAGAGAGCCAGGAGTTTCATATTTGGCAGAAAGATTTTCATCAAGCATTAAATTTTATAATTACCCTATTACATGGTTAGAGTGAGGATGTTTCGATTTTCTGCAAATATTTCTAATGCATATATATTTAATGGTATTAGTGTATATTGGAATATCTTTTATTTCTTATATAATTTGAATTTAACACACACATTCTACAATTTTCCCAAGAATCCAAACTTAGGCCAACTGAGAAGTTTATCCAGATTCATCATTTCTAGATGTGGAGGAAGTGGTGTAGTCCTAGTAGATGGTGATTGGTTAAAACTTTTTGGAGGACTAGATTGTGGTGTGTCAAGGGAATGGTTCTCAAATTGTTTTTTAGAATGATTTATTTTTGGTTAGTGAACTCCCTCTTCATCATGCTCAATAAAAAATTGAGGAGTCGCTTTATTAATAATTTTACCTGATCTAAGGTGGAGGCCTTAACACTCCACGTGGGAGATGGAATATGTAGGATAGATAGACAATTAAATAGTGCAAGTTTGTTTAACTATTTTCTTGTTGTTAGGATTGGGATTGGGTTGCACAAGAAGCTATGTTTTAGAGGAGGATGAAATTTAGAATTATTCACAAGGAGATGTAGTGGTTGTTGTTGGGGCAACTAGGTTTTTTGGTTTGGAAATTACTTGTTCCTGTGGTAGGTCCTCACCATCCCTATGGCCAATGATAAGCTTACATTGTTTAGGGTGGCCATTGTTCCCAAGATATGGAGAAACACTATGGTTGTGAAAGATACTACATATTTTAAGGATGAAATTGTAGATTAGCCCAATAAGTATTGAAAAGAGGAGAAATGTTTTGATTCATACCTACTAGTTGTAGTTACTAAGGTTTATATGGGGAAATTAAATAAGATTGTTCTTTTTCTTCATTCGCTCCTTGATATATTGCTTTTAGCTTTGGTAGTAAAGGACAATAATTCATAGGACGATCTTGGTCACAGATGTTACCTATTTTGATGGTATTAAGAAGGAATTACCAAAAAGGATGCCTTTGTCTATATTTTAAATAGAATATGGACAATGGCTTATTGACTTCTACTCCTTTATTCTTTTCCTACAATATATCATGTTGTGAGGCTAGTGAACTAAGAATATCATTCCTAAAATTTCCAACAAATTTCCTATCTCTGCATGGGTGACTCCTCCTAAGGTTCATTTCATGATTTTGGTTGATTCGTCCCTTGTACTCCTCCAATGATTGGTATATCCTCTAGAATATTTCTTGCACCGTTCACAAATATTATCATATTTTTCTTATGATACATCACCTCCACTCATTTAATTTAGCAAGTCTATACATTTTTCCTTCATTCCTATAAGAAGAATGGTTCATTGGGTATTATATCCAAATTCACTTTGGATATTTGAAAATTGTATAAGAACCTTTCCACATAATCCTCCAATCTCTCATCCTCTTTCTAAGTCATTTTAAAAAGTTGTTTGTGAAGGTCCCCAACTTTATAGTAGTCTTAATACTTTTGAAGGAATTTTTGCTTCATGTCATTCCATGTGTTGATTGATTTCCCACCAAGTACCATGAACTAGCATAAGGTTTCACTTTTATATGTGGTAGAAAACTTTAAATCTTGAGCATTGAAGATATAGTCATAACTACAACAAAAAACATCAAATTTGAAAAGGAAAGTGTCAAGTATTCACTTGATAAACCATGTAATATAGGAAGAGTTGATAAAGGAATATTTTTCATTAGCGATTCTCCTTCCATGTCTTTAATTAAGAATTCAAAATTGAGCTTATAGGATACCTCTTCATCCATTTTGATTTTCAAGGGTTCTTTATAATATGGCCTATTGATTACTCCCAACTCTTCTAGAGGAGGAGGTTCATGGATTGGATAGTCTTGGAAGTTACCTTAAAAATTAGGCTATCCACTAATCATTTCTTCTATATTTTATTGTTCAACATAAGGCATAATATGTTTTTCTTATATCTCTAGGACAAGAGTGGAAGGAAAAAGTGTTATAGGATTTTCCTTCTCATTGAATCATCATCTTCATTGTCCTTACCCACCTGAACCTTTGTTAGTATTATGGTTGGCTCTTACTACACCAAGTGTTTTGAATTTCTTTCCTTTATTCATGCAACCTACATGCCTCAAAACAAGGAAAATAGAAACTCATCATATGATCCTTGTGGTGAAAGTGCAAGTTCTAACCTCTCATATTTCTACTTCTATTTTATGTGTTCAAAAGCACTTCTACCTCTACTTTAAATTGAAAACACTCTAGTTGAGAAAGTTAGAAGTATGAAGCAAATATATTATGAAAATCCTAAGGATGCTTAATAACTAAAACGAGTGCCAAGAACACTATTGTACCTCTAAGAATTTCCCTAGTAGCGAAGCCAAAAATGTTCACTCAATTAATTAATTTTCAAAATAAAAGCAACTATTTCAGTGGATCATTTAATTATCAAATTAAGGGTGAAATGTTTTTCTCAAATTATTGGGCAAAGTATATGCAGGATACAAGTTTTTTTTTTACTTTTGGTTTATCTAATGCGTTATTGTAATAAAAATCCAATAACCAATTGATCGCAACTTAAAGTTGTTTATCTTGTTCAATTTAAAAATTCAACTTCAGTAATAATGAATAAAAAATATACCATCAAATGCATGGTAAAGGATCATAAGATTGTAACTGTGTAATTTTCCAATAGGGAATTGTGCATATGTGTGATTTGAAACAAAGAATCAAGATCCTGGAGGCTTATGACTTCTAGAGATGAGTCACTCAAGAAACATTAAATAACAAACAACTTGCTGCAATTTTATTTAACAAAAAATCATAATCTTGTTGCTATGTAATTTTCCAATAAAGAATCATGTAGGTATGTAATGTGTGACAAAGAATCAGGATCCCAAATGCTTATGCCCTCTAGAGATGAATTACTTTTAAAAACTTAACAAAGATGAAAATTTGTTACAATCACAATCAAATCAATATCAACAAAGTTACCAACTTAACAAGAATTGTAACCTCAAGTGAAAACTCTAGCCCAAAAATCCCTACTTTTGGAAAAGAACATTAAAAAACACCTTGAAAACTAAAAGTTTTGATGTAGGATAAACGTTTTTTTTTGTTAAAATTCCAAAAAAAATAGCAACGACATTAAAAACCAAAAAAATTGTGCAATAAACATGAAAAAACACCGTGAAAATGAAAAGTGTTGATGTTGCATCAACACTGTTTTTTTTTTTTGAAGTTAAATTTCCAATAATTTTAACAGTGATTAAAAACTAAATTTTTTGTGCAATAAACATGAAAAAACACTCTCCAATAAAAATGTGTTGATGTGGCATCAACATTTTTTTTTTTGTTAAAATTCCAACACTTTTTAGCAATGGAATTAAAAATATATCACGACTCTGAAAAAATTTAAATTTCTAATAGTTTTCAATGTTGGCATTAAATATAAAATATTCGATAACTGTGCTGAATATTCTACGAGTAGGATTATGGTGGCCTGTGGTACATAAAGATTCTAAGGAGTACTGCAGTGCGTGCGATGTGTGTTAAAGGATTGGATGACTATCGCAAAGGGATGAATTTCCCTTAAATCCACAGGTCATGCTGCAAGCATTTGGTAAATGGGCAATTGACTTCGTTGGACCCATTAATCCACCAAGGAAGAAGATAGGTGCATGTTATATTATCACTGCGACAGATTACTTGACCAGATGGATCAAGGCACAACTCGTGAAGGATTACAGCATGGGAACTACTGCAAATATTATATTCAAGTATATTCTATCACATTTTGGATTCTCGAAGATCCTGATGAGTGACCTAGGTTCACACTTCTTGAATGAAACAATTAAGGCGTTGACAGAAGAGTTCCAAATGCACCATCGAAAAAGTACATCATATCATCCCCAGGCAAATGGAACTATCGAATCTTTTAACAAAATATTGGAGAATGCCTTAATGAAGATCTACAATGTTAATAGGAATGACTGGCATGTACGCATACCAACAGTTCTATGCGAATATAGTGTTGGAAAAACTGAGAGGGGGGCTGAATCAATATTCCTTAGCAATTAGCACTTTTAAATTTTCAAATGATTAGTTAATTTTCAATTATTATTAATGTTTATGCAGTGATAACAGTAAATAAAAGAACACAGTAAACACAAGAATTTTAGGTGGAAAACCCCCTCCGGGTCAAAAAGCACCAAACTTTTTAATGATAAATTCTTTAATCTTCAGCCCCAACTAAAATGAAAGCAACAAATTCATAAAATTATAGAAAAGAAATATTCTCCAGCTCCCACTGGAAGGATGCACCAATGCCCTGGTTTCTTCAGTAGTCAACTGAATGGATTCCCCAACATCCTAGACCAACCTACCACTCTGAAGTGTTCACGGGCTCCAACCTATAGGCGACTTCATGCACCATCCTAGCACCTCCCTTCACCCTATAATGACTGAAATGAGACAAAAGTGTGGATTCCCATACCAGGGACAACGATCCACGATACAATATGATTTACAATGATTTTGACTGAACACCAAATAACACTATGACCTGCAACCCAACCATGACATCATCCCAACCAAGACTCCTATACCTCCCAATAATGCCTTTTCGGCTCTAGGAAGATTGACTCCTTTACAATAATGAATCAAATCAATATCAACAAAGTTACCAACTTAACAAGAATTGTAACCTCAAGTGAAAACTCTAGCTCAAAAATCCCTATTTTTGGAAAAAAAAACATTAAAAAACACCTTGAAAATCAAAAGTGTTGATGTAGGATAAACGTTTTTTTGGATTAAAATTCCAAAAAAATGTGCAATAAACATAAAAAAACACTGTGAAAATGAAAAGTGTTGATGTTGCATCAACACCGTTTTTTTTCTTAAGTTAAATTTCCAATAATTTTAACAGTGACATTAAAAACTAAATTTTTTGTGCAATAAACGTGAAAAAACGCCATCAAATAAAAATGTGTTGATGTGGCATCAACATTTTTTTTGGTTAAAATTCCAACACTTTTTAGCAATGGAATTAAAAATATATATATCATGACTGAAAAAATTTAAATTTCTAATAGTTTTCAATGTTAGCATTAAATATAAAATATCATGACTCCAAAAAACCTAAAAATTCCAACAATTTTCAACCATGGCATTAAAGATAAATATCATGACTCCAAAAAACTTTAAAATTTTGACATTTTTCAACCATGGCATTAAAGATAAAATATCACAACTTCGACTAACCTTAAAATTTCGACATTTTTCAGCCATAGAATTAAAACCAAATATCGAGGCTAAAAAAGCCCTTAAAAATGAATACCTAAATAAAAGAGTCATTATACGAAGAGTAATTTTTTTTAATGTTAAAAGTATATCTCTTTTAAAACTTTAACCTAAGACAACTTGACACATTGTAACGAAAATTTAAAAATCAACCATCAAATTGAAACACAATGGCGGGAACTTGACCCATTCCACTAAAAACTTAAAAATTAACCATGAAATTAACACACATTGGAGGTGGACTTGATCCATTGTAACAAAAACTTTAAAATCAATTATCAAATTGACACATAGTGTAGTCTCATTGCTAGTCGAGCATTGACACAACCCTTGCAGCAAAAAAGAAAGTAAAATAATAAATAAATAAAAATTAAACAAAACAAAACTTAAAAGGCCAAAAAAAATTAAAACAAAAGAAAAAACCAAAATTCCCACAGGCCTAGAATAGATGGTGATAGGGTGTACCATTAAGTCACTCCATGATGTGAATATCACTTGTTCGAAACTCTGTGGGCAAAAATATAGTCATATTACGGGTTGGTGTGGCCCAGGTCGGGTATGATCCCCTAGTGATTTTGATGACTTAGATGTCCGTGGACCACGATTTCTCAAACCAAAGGTTAAGTTTATAGTCATCTCTGGAGGACATAGTCAGCTACACAAACAAAACAAAAACCCCAAAACAAACATAAAAACTGTAAAAATAAATACCCTAAAAGAGAAATTCAAACAACAACAAAAAACAAAACAAAACAAAAAAAAAAAAATCATATAAAAAAAATATTACTATTTCCTTAGAAAACATAATTTAAAAATAATTTAAAAATTTTACAAAACAAAAAATCAAATAATTAAAACAAAAACAAACACAAACACATTAAAGAAATATTTTTATGTTAGATCAAAAAATATTTTTTTATTTTATTTTTAAATTAATCAAAAATATATTATTTAAAAAATATTAAATATTAAACCACAAAACAAACAAACAAACAAAATATTTTAAAAATAAGGAAATAAAATATATTATAAAAAAGTTAAAAAATAAATAAATATTACAAAAAATATTAAAGAAAACATTAAAAATTGAAAAAACCATTAATATAAAATTGTTCAAGGATCGGGGATCAACGACATGCATTGCCCCAACGACAAAGGGCCACATGTAGGGCGGTTGGAGTAGCTTGTCGCTCGGGTGTCGAGGCATGGGGTCATCGATTCCCAGAATCAACAAACCTCGCACAGTGCAATCTGGGGGTGTTGCTCTAGCGGCCCTTACCTGCGGCCCTTTGGTGCCTAGGCATGGGGCCGGTGCCTAGGCATGGGGCCATTGATTCCCAGAATCGACGAACCCCCACACTGCACTGTGCGGGTTTTGTCGATTTCGGGAATTGATGGCCCCCCACTTTGGCGTCGAAGGGCTGTTGGGTAGACATTCCACTGTAGCGGTCCTTAGCCATTGCCCTTTAGTGGCGAGGCGGGGGGTTGTCATTTTTTGGAATCGACAAACCCCCACACGACATTGTGTAGGGCTCATTGATTCCGAGAATCGACGGTTACCCCATACCGGAGCCAAAGGCTAGTGGGTCTCTCTAGCCACCCTACCAAGCACCCTTTTGCATTGGGGTGGGGCAAGATCTTGATCTTGGACCTCGAACCATTTTATTTATTTAATGTTTTTAAAAAAATTAATGCTTCTTTTTGTTATTTCTTTAGATTTTTTTATTTTTTTTATGTTTGTTTTTTTTAGTGCATTTTTTTCCATGTATTGTATTTTTATTTTTTAGTTTTTAATGTATGTTTTAAAAAAATTAAACTTTTGTAGTTTTTTTTGCTTTATTTTGTTTGGTAAATTGTATTTTTTTTTTGTTTTTTTAATTATAAATTTTTTCATGTGTTTTTTTTTCAATTTATTATTTAATTTTTTAATTATCAGTATCACTTTAATTTTTATTTTTTTTAAAGCAATTGTTTTAAGTTTTTTTATAATTGTTTTTTTATACCTACAAAGGCAAAGTATATTCTAATACGTTTGGGTCAAAATGCTTTGAGTTTTAATTACTTTGCAAATTTTTAAAAACTATTTGCAAATTTTATTGAAGTTTTGGTAAAACTAAATATTAAAATTATTTTTTTAGAAATTGAAAATTAATTTTTGAAATTTAAAAAATTGAATTTATTTTTATTTTTATTTTTGGATGACTAATTTTATGTGGTTTTAAATCTATTTGTCTATTAAAAAAAAAACTCTAATCACCTAGTGTCCTCATAAATTAATTTTCAAAAAAAATATATATGCATTTTTCCATAATTAATATTTTATTTCTATTTTTTATCTTAGTTATTTTTAACAATAAATATTTATTAAACTATAATCATGCCTTATTGGTTTTCTATTAATTATTGTATTATAACAATGATTTTTTTCTAATAACAATCTAATCGCCAAGTGCTCTCATAAATATATATAGATTTTTCCATAATTAATATTCTATTTCCATTCATTATCATAATTATTTTTAATAATAAATCTTATTAATCCATAACCATTTCTTGCTTTCTTTCTATTAATTGTTGTATTCTTTCTATAATAATGGTTTTTTCACATTTTTCCATTAATATATTTTATTAAGCATAATACTTTTTTGATGGTGCTAACCATTTTTTCATAAAACCATGTTATCATGTACCAATCAATTATTAGCAATTTGATTCCCCCTCCATCAAGGTTCTAGTGCTTGAATCAAGCACTCAATATAATTAAGTTATATGATCAAATTCACCCCATAAGAGTTCTCCACACTTGTTTCATTTTTGTTTTTTTATTCTTTGGTTTTCAAAATAAATTTTGATTTAAAATATTCTAATTTTTTATTCATTTATTTTCCCTTTCTTGCTAAATATTTTTGTGCTTTTTCTTTCATTTTTTTAAAATATGTTTGGTTTGTTCTCAATTTGTTTGAAAGATTATTTTTTTGTTAATTTGACTTTTTTGTAAAGTTATTGTAATTTTTTTTAAACATTTTGTTTTTACTTAAAATTTTATGTAGATCATTATTTTTGGAAAAAAACAAACTTCAATTGTTATCAACTTTGGACATAAAATTTATAAAATTTGTTGTTTCTTAACTTGTTTTGTTCAAAGTTTTCCATAAAAGCCCTTTCTTTAACATTTCATTTTTAGCGGAAGTTCTCTAAATATGTATTTTTTTTAATTATATCTATATGCAAAAATGTGTATTTTTTGTCTAATGTTTAAGAATATTATTTTTTAATGACAATTATTTCATGTGTATTGAAGTATTAATTAATGATATATAAATATATAAAAAATTCTAGCTTTAAAATATTATTTTAATTATTTTTTTAGCTTTGCAAAAAAAAATGAAAATTCCATTATAAAAAAACGTTGCAAAAAAACACAAAAAACTGAAACGTGAAAAGTCTTTAAAAAAAACATCTTAAGAAGAAAGAAGAAGAGGAACAAGACAAGTTGAAAGATTGTTAAATAAACAACATTTAAAAAAAAAATGCATACTTGAGACATAAGAAAATTTGAAGTGTCAAAAATATGCCCCAAAGAAAAAGAAGGTTGATGTTGCATCAACGTTTATTAAAATCCGCATGAAAATCACCAAGATTTTAAAGAATTTATCTATACTTGATGCATAAAAAAAATTAGAGTTTCAAAAATAAGCCCCCAAAAAAGGGGTTGATGTTGTATCGACACTTTTCAACGTAAGCATACTTAATATATAAGAAAATTTGAAGTGTCAAAATTATGCTCAAAAAAAAAGGTTGATGTTGCATCAACAATTTTCAAAATCGGCATGAAAATCCTGATTTTTTGCGACCTCTGAAAAACGAGAACTTGATATAATGCTCATTAAGTTGGTCACTTTGTTTATCTAACTAATAAAGTGAATTAACTATAAAACTACATAAACTATTAATCCAATGTAACTCTAAGGAGTGGGCCCTCCCTCTGTAGAATAGAGTATTGTGAACTGATTGAGCTACAAGGGTAACAATCCAATATGCATCGACTTCATAACCATGGGAAAAATACATATTATTCAAAAATATGATTCAAAGTACAATTCAATCATCAATTTCCCTCGCTCATGGAGCGAGACTTAGTTTTGATACATATTTCGATTTGTCTAACCTTATAAAATATATAAGAAAAATATTGAGAATCTATGATTCTCAAGTTGTTATCACTATTGATTAAATTAGTAGTTGATTACAAAAAACTATGATTCTCAAGATGTTCTAGCTATTGATTGAATAGGAATTCAACTGCAAAGCTATTGATTGAATAGGGAGTCAAGTACAAACAACCATATCAAAATAATACATCATTTTTCCTTATCACATTTTTTCCTTGTCACATGTTGCAACTAAACCTTGTTTTTAATCATTGTTTGATAATGATTACAACTACATGACCACCAATAATCTGAATTCGTTGTGCTAGCAAATCATGAGATTTTAAATGGACATAACCATTATAGTGAATTGGATCTATTTGTAAGGAAGATAGTTATTACTTTGAGATTCACAATTGATGGGGTCAAACATGTATCATGCCTTTAGTTGGAATAACATTGAGAGTAGAAGCACTTTGGTGTGACTGGATTAATAGAAACATGAGTAACATTACACTAGTAATATAAGAGTGGTCATGAATCGATAAAATAGGAGTAGTAGCGCACTTGTGACATTAAAACAACAACTAACATACATCATTTTCATAAGTTAGTGCAAAAGGCCTATTTCTCCATAACAAATTAACAAAATTCAATAAAATGAAAACAAATATAAGAAAATAATACATTATACTAAATGAATTAGTATGGACAATAGTAAACTCCAAAGTGGTTGTAAATTGTGGAAAAAGGTAACAAAAGGTAGAAATAAAATTATGTTAAAAGATGGAATACCTAGGGCCCAACTTGATCTAGAATCAATTAAAATTGTAATAAGATAATTTGCAATATTACCATTTACTTCAAGCATGAGCATGCTAATCTTCCAAGGATGCATATATTATGGGAATGTTCCTACCCACATCCTCCACTATTGTTTCCTCCTATAGTTTTTGCATAGTTCTCATTTTATCCCTTTATGAGGATAATCTATGTTGATATGATCTCATATGAATAAAATATATGTTCTTGTGAGCATTTTCTTCTCTATTTTGATGTTCATGTCCAATAATTGTATTTCCTCAATCTCTTTCTTCAACCTCCTAATCTTTTTCTTTTTTCTTCGTCATGTCTAAATCAAAGAACATTGGAGGGGATGTTACATATTCATGCTTTTGAGAAGGCATGGGGGTGTCTTTTTTTGTAGTACTGAAGTAGAGAAGTCCATATATTCTTGTGGTGATAGTTCTCTATGATTTGCAGCAATGAAAGATGGTTTTGCTTTATCAGTTTCCATAACCTCAATATAATCATATCAGACTTGTTGATTTTCATCAACCACTAATGTTGATGTGGCTTGGAGTAGAGAACTTGTTTCTTAGTATTTTTGTTATTTTTGTAAACGCTTATTCCTCTTTTTTACTACCTTGTTCATCACATTTACAAAGTCTCTTATGCATATCTCTAGAAACTCTCCTTTGGTATGTAATTGTTTCATTTTCACATTTCGTTGTTTTTATATTCTTGCCACTCTTTGTGGTTCCTATGACTATGGATAAATTTCGTGTATTTCTTCCTCAAGGTTTTCTTGTGTATCCCCATTAACAATGTCTTTTGGAAAGTCATTTTTGGAGAGGAATTGTTCTCGAGATGTATTACTCTTTTGTAGCTCATACACTATTACCATTTTTACTAAACCATGATGGTAGAGATTCCTACATTCATTATTAGACCATTTATGAATGGATTTATCGATATTTGTCAATCTTTTTAGCAAGAAATAGGGCATATTGATATTTTTTCATCTTTCAAATGCAATAGAAGGTGTATATGATAAAGAAACATAAGACTATAACACCCCTCACATGTAATGTATTTTTTGAATGAGGAATACAAAATCCTTCCAATGATTCTTCAACCAAATTCTTGGAGCTCCAGTTGCTCAATTGAGTCTCTATCTCGACCTATTAAGAAAACGTATCCAAACCTTTTCTTCAATTGCCATATTTTTAAACAAATTTTCTCCTTGTTGAGGTAGTCTAATAACCTATGATAATGAGTTTTCAAACATGTGTATTGTTAAAATTCCCACCTGAGCACATTTGAGAAAAGGCCCTTTTAACCTCAATGTTACGACCTTGAAATTTTGAAAATAACTCAATCCACCCTACTCTTTGGAGAATTATTTGACACTCAAGATGTAAACTACTAAACTCAACCCCATAAGGCTCAAATTAAACTGCCATTTCCACTATTTAACTCAATATAATAGAACCCCATATAAGCCTTGTGTACAAACACTCCTATGTGTGACCAAATTTCATGCACCAATACTTTGTTATGAGGAATATATCATATGAATACTATTGTGTATAAATAGTCATGTATCTAACCAAATTTTGTGCACAAATACTATGCTATTGAAGATACACTTTATGGAGGCTAAACCATATGAAAACCCTATGCATAGAAGTCCTCGGTATATGAGAATTCACTTATGAAAGTGATTTGTATAATAAACACATTGTATAAGTAACTTTGTTTGTAAATATCTATCATGAAAAGCCCTTGCCATCCTCTATATACACCAAATATTCAACATATTCAACATAGAGGCATGTTAATAGTGATAAGGAAAATAGCTTTGAAATGGTTAAAGGGTAGTAAAGAAAATGACTTCAAATTGGTTTAAAAGGGTGGAAAGGTAAATAGATTTTAAATAGTAAAAAGGGTGGTAGGTCAAACGACTTTATAATAGGTGGTGAAGTATTATCTTTCAATTTCCTTTGAATGCAATGGAGAGAACTTTTATTCTAGTAGCTTTTCATGTCAAAAGAGTGTTTATCATGTTAAGTATGTTAAGGGGTGGCATGGAGATTGTCTGTAACACACCCTCTTACCACCCCTAGACCACACTAAAGGTGTAAGGATGCAATTACTATCGTAGAATGACCTCCATAGTCCTGTCATGAAAATGGGGTCTAAAATTTCCGTCATTTTTCGAACTCTATAAAACCCAAAATAAACATCTCCCTTGTGTTCATCTTGTCGAGACCTTTCTACTAATATAATTTTTTCTTCAATCCAACCTATGGGTCAAAAGTTATGGCCATTTCAAGATTAACCCATTAAGCGTTGCCAAGTCATCCTGGCCTACCATGTGGTACCCATGAGGTGCCCACATGTACATTTTACTACCCTAGAAAATCCACGTGGAAAGGCATAACTCTACAAACTTCAACATAGACAGGGTTCAGTTCCCAATTTTGGTAACAACATGTAGACCCCCCTCTAAGGCCCAACCTCTAACCTTCTGACCTAGTTAATGTTGACCACAATCATGGGGACATCCTCTCGACCATCCCGGCCCTGACCTATATGGGCTTTGACTAACTCAAACTTGGGCCCCTTGGTTGGGCCCGATGTTTGTCTCCACCACAACTCGCCGGCCAAACTTGATGCCTACATGACATCACCAGTCTATGTGGCCTCCTCTGAGAGTGCCATGTGTCACTCATTTCTGGACCATTTGGACCACCAAATGGTCGATTCAGGGTGGCATGTGTCATACTACATGGGTTCCATGGCACCCTCCCATCCACGTAACTGACATCTGCGACCATGGGTCCCACACAGGGCTCTAACCCTTCACCTCGCTTAATCCTATGGTGGTGATAGGATTGGCAGAAAAATAATCAACATCAATTGTGAACCCATCCTCCCTTTTCCATGTCATGGGCGGGTTTGCATTCATGTTTCTACCTTTGGTATCAAACTAACCTCATACTCTATGATAATCCAACAATGACTATTAAATGTAGGACCCACCCCTCCACACTAACGTCACAGGAGAGGGGGGGGGGGGGGGGTTCCCCAGTTCTTAATGAAGGGTGAATCATTTTAGCTCTGTACACATGTGTGCATATATAAATGAACCTGCACATATTTACATACATGTAATAACTCATCTACAGTTACAGGGTCACAATACTAATTCTAGGGTTGTTATCCTCGTCTATTGCAAATGGTTACAGAGTGTAGGTTACATAGCTATATTTGGGTTTCCATGCATAATATTGTGGACAATCTTCCACTATATAGGGACAACAATACAATATCACAATGGTGAAAATCGGCCACACTTATACTCTCATAATGTAAAAGCCAAAGTTAATGGAAAACTGCATTTATAAGGTGTTGCAATTTACATGTTCCAGACATGGCTTTAATCTAGTAATGTATACACAGTGTCCAATGCAAATTAACACTAATATAACAGAATATTACCAGTGCCTACATTTTAACATCACATAACATAACTTCAGCGACTCATCACATAGGGAATCATGTGTTTCACATTCCAAAGCCACACCATTAATTCAACAGATTTAGCATGGACTCTTTTACATTGGTTACCAACATATCAACATTTCAACGATGTAAGGGATATAATCATGTAACAATTCAAATGTTGCATCAAATTTCAACACAAGGATATACAACCACTCTTCCATTACATAAGGAAAGTAACAATGTAGAAATTATAGCCACAATAATCATTATGCCTGGCATTTCGAAGCAAAACACAAGAGGTGAATTCAACAAGGAAAGTAATCAGTGTACATGTTTAAATGGTATTAACAATGAAAACATTGATTTCATGGAATGTATAACCCATGCTAAATACTTATCTTAAAATTTAGGTGAGACACTGAGTCTTAGACAATAACTCTCCACCCAACCTTGTTATATTTTATCACCAAAAAATTGATCATCTAGCCATAACTTACTATATGGATCGAAGTACACCATGTAGGACCGAGTTTACCATAGTAAAATTGCTTTCACTATAAGAAATTACTTAATAAGCCACATTTCTTAAGTTATTTCTGGTTAAACCCATGAAGAATAATTAAATAAGTCATTATTTATTTAATTATCTTCTAGGAATAATTAATTAAACCATTGTTTAACTAATATTCCTTGTCATATTTGACCTAGCCATGAGAAATAAATAGATAAATCATTATTTTTCTCTAGGAATAATTAATTAATCATTATTTAGTTATTATTTTTTGTCGAGTTTGACTAAATCCCATAGGAATACTTAAATAAATCATTATTTGTTTATTATTCCTTAACCATATTCCTTGAAATGATAAATAAATCATTTATTTATTTATTATTTATAAATATAAATATTTAACCAATATAAATATTTTTTCCCTCCAACCAAATATAATAAAATATTCCAAATAGTTAATTCTAGAATTTAGTTAATAATATTTTATTATTTTCCTTATTCGAGAATAACCTAATATTTTGATATAAATAGAAGGGTTTTACATTCATTCTTCACTTTGGATCATTTTCATTATTGCACTCACTGTTGTAACTTTGATTATAATCATTGTCGCTTACCATTTGTTTTCTCCATTTGAGTTCCCATTGAGCTCAAACATTTTTTGTTGGGTCTGCATATTGTAGAGAAGAGAGACTCTACAGAGCTTAAGACATGAAGATAGCCAAGAACCCATCACATAGAGGGGTATTGGTAACATCAGTTGTTCCCTTCACGGATGTCATATAATAAAATCTATTCTTTATATCTAGTTTCCATTGAGTTATTGGAGTTATTTGCGATTAATTCATTATTTCATCTTGTTGTTTAACTATTTTTGTTGCAGATCAGGACTTTGGTAGGTTTTGTTTCTATCATTTGTTCAGATCCACACTATTGTATAGCCATTTTTAGTGTTAAGGCTATTTGTCATCCACAGTCTAAAGTGGTTTCTTTTCGTACACCTTCAAGAAGAACACAACAAAACAGTTGGCGACTCCACTGTGTTTTTAATTCTGATTCAGAAACTCGGGTGACCTTCAGTTTTCATCTTAGGGTTTTTCTTTTTTCAGCCCCTTAATGTTGTTTACTAACATTCTAACCCTAGATCAGTTAAACTTCTAACTTCCGAAAGTTTTATGGTTATTTCTGCAGGTCACAAGAACTAGTTGCACTGGAGATGACAAATTTTTCCGCGACTTACCGCCCGAGAACTGAGGAGAAGAAATCACACTTTTCAACCCTAAACCTATGATTTGGAGGTCCAGAGCGCACTTTCTGGCCCAAAAAGTGCGATCTCCCTTAATAAAGGTCAGTACCTGCGATTTTAGGGTTTCCAAGAATTTTTCTAATCATTTTCTAGGTTTTTCCGAGAGCACTCTACTGGGTTGGTTGACCACTGCCTTAACCCTCTTAGGCCTTGATCTACTATGCTTTTCTCGTCGAAGTAGAATTTAGCCCCCTAGGGTTTCTAGTACGCTTCCACCTTTGTAGGAGTTCCAGCTAAGTAAGAAATCTGAGTTTTTTGCAGAGCTTTCAATCAACCTCTTATGGGGTGTATGCAATCACAATTGGAGAGAACAAATTTTGAATCACAGAACCATAATCATGAATTTCCAATCCAAGATCCATATCATCAAGGCTTCAATTCAACACCAAGGAAGTACTACATTTTGAAGGTTGATATGAGGCAATTTGATGGTAATTATCTTGTAACATGCATATTTCAAATGGATCAATACTTTGATTAAAACAAAGTTGCATCCTTACAAAAAGTAAATGTTGAATCCATGTTTTCAAAACAAGACCAGCATGTATGGTATCAGTGGCTTTGTGAAATAAAAAATGATTATGTTATACCTTTGTCTATTTTTATAGAGGAATTGATAGCACATTATGGGGATATTAGGAGCAATGCATTCTTTAATAAATTGGTAAATATTTGACAAAAAGTTCCTATTACAGAGGACATTCAACAATTCCAAAAGTTGAGTCTTAGAGTAAAGAATATTCCATAGGATAACTTGTTAGACCTATTTTTTATGCGGGATTTGTAATTGCGCACAGATTTATCTCACCTAGGTTTGGTGGCTAACCTAAAACAACAGAATGACAAAGGACCCAATGTTTTCCTTAAAGTAAGTTGATGAGAGGAAGAAAACTACTTGGAATCTGTCGTATGTTTTGTTCCTTCTTTGGCTTGAATGCTCCAATCCTAGCTCCAACTTCCAAACTTAGAACCTGCACAACCATACAACACAATCTAAGAAACTACGAGTTCTATGTAGCATCATCTATCTACTTTATTCAACAGATCAACATGGTATTGAGATATATGAAATAATTACATCACATATTGGAAAACAAGAGAACTCCTTGTATTGACATAAATGGAGCGAGTTACAACCATAAATAGGTGCCGATCTTGTAGAAGAGTTCCTCCAAGTTGTTGATTTTCCTTCCTCTGTCACAAAGTGTACCTCCAATCACCCCAAATGCATGAAAACCTAATTCTCTTCACAGCAGCATAAGGGTAGAATCACTCTTCAAAATCCAACCTCTTTCATATGGAAGGTTGTAACTATATAGAGGAGTGGGGTAAGTTGGGAGTTCTTATCCTTTTAACAATATTGGGATTGAAATCCACTCTTTATGGGAGGATGAAATCTAAGGATAAGAGATAGAAAATTCAAGGTAGGATAGGATAGTATTCGAGATTTTAATCTGAGGTAAATGGATACAACAGATTCTTAAGCTTCTGGAAATGTAGGCTTCGAGATTCTCTCTCTTATTCCCAGATTTATAGAACCAATGCAGGTGCAAGGAAGACAACTTGTAGGTGATCAACACAAGCCACAGTGGAGCAACCTGTAGGTGAACGGTGTCCAGCAAGAGGTTAGGGTGTGTTGGTCCTAAAACTAGATCAGATGATGTGATTTAAGGTAGAAACTGTGGGGAATGAGAGAGCCATGCATAAGGCTTTGTGCAATAATGATGTAAAGGGGGAATAGGATGTGAATGATCCAATTAGGAGGCTAATTGATTAGATGAGACAAAATAGCCTATAACATAGTTCCCCCTAAAGTGAAAAATCAAATGTGATGATTGATGATTGAATTTCTTTACCTTGAGATAAGTCGAGATCAAGAACAATCGGCGAGCTTCATCTTCTGTTACAATACATTTACATCATGACATTTTTTTGTTAAGGGAGGCATACCCATATTCAACACATAATCTAACATTACATGTATAATGATCAAAATACATGTCCACTGATGAGTGATGGTGGACCCATGACTAGATCATTGTCAGTGTGATCATGGCCATCATATGTAGTGATCTATTATAATCACGAAATCGTAGCACGGATGGTTGAAACTACATCTGGGTTCTTCTATCTCGTTCACACGCCCAACCAGCATACAAGTGTAACCATGTGAATCAATGAGTAGAAGTTGAACACAGTAGACACCAACTGATTACAGACCAGTGATGTAAGTTGTTAACAAGAGCGAGAGAAACCAACATCAAGATGGTGTGAATAAATGAATTGATGTCAAACACCACACAAAATCTTTCAGTCAAAGGCCATTGATGTAAAATGTCGACGATAGCAAGGAAACTTGCCATTGATGTATGCAAGCACCAAGGTACCGTTGGGTGTTTCTATGTCAATTTCCTAGGTAATGTGTTGATTTCGATGGGAAGTAACCCGTCGCGGGAGGGTCTTGATGTATCCCCCAACAACGACAAGAAATGGGTATGATTACTGAGACAAGATGATGTTGATATGGAACTGGATCAAGAAAAGAAAACATGGTGTTAGGGTCCTATGATTCATAGGATCAAATGATGATTGGCTATTATCTTTTAGTTGATGAAATTGTAAATAATATTGTATTCTGCAAATGGCTTATATATATAGAGAGAGAGAGAGAGACGAAGAGGAACAAACAAACAAACAAAAAACAAAAAGAGTGTCTAAAAAATATATATATGTGAAAAAAGAAATAAAACAAAAACAAAAACAAATAAAGAAAAATAGAATAAAAAAAGAAGAAGAAGAAGAATGAAGAAACCCCACCAAAAATTATATATGAAAGTGAGCAAGTCTAAATTCCACTCCAAAAAATAATACATCAATAATAATTTTGGAATTTTTAAGGAAGTGTGCATCTTGTTCAAATGCCACCTGAAAGTTAGAAATTTAGTTTAATCATATTGTTTAAACATGATTAAACTACATTAAAAAAAAGTTATTCTATATTAGGGAATAAATCAACCATCTAGTGTAATCTTGGTTGAAATTGAATATGTAAAGTGAAAAGGGATTAACCAAATTATTTAATCTTGGTTAATTAGCAAAAACACGAAGAAAAAAAAAAAAAAAAACTGAAAAACTTAAAAACTTGAGGAAAAGCAATAAAAAGGTTGGCAAATCAAAATGCGCCTTTAGGATTAATTAATCTCTTTTAGGATTAATTAATTAGGTTTAAAGATAGATTAGCCTATTCTAAAATACATAATCGTGTTATTTAAGCACGATTGCCTATTGTAATAAAGTTTGATGCATAAAGGTTTGATTAAATTGGTTTTAGTAAAGTAAAAATACAACAACAAAAAGATTGTCGAGATGTAATGGTCTTGATACGACACTCTGTCATTTTGTGGTAACCTGACGGCGTAAACTGATGGCTCAGATGTGGCCCGCACAGATCAACAACGGCCACACCATTTCTTCCCCCCTAGTGCTTCCGAAGATTATCCGACCAGGGGGGGTCTGGGGAAACAGTCTCCGCTGTCCCACCTTTTGCTACGTGGCACCCTCTTATGCACTCCGCTCCCCTCCGCCCCCAAAACCACTTCCTGCCGCTACCTCCCTTTGTGTTCCCCTCAAACCCACTTTCTCCTTCGTTGACTGCCCGTGGTTCCTATCTCTATTGTTCCACCGCATCATGTCCCCTTCCCATCCACTCCCCCATTGCCACGTACCTCCCCACTTTCCACCGCGCTCCTACTTACCCCTTCGTCGCCACGCCTTCCTCCCGCGCTCACACGTCACCATATCTCCCCCAATCCGTGAATGCCATGTGTCTACTTTCCCCCCAACTACACGGTGTTCGTTTCTCATTTGCCAATTATATAAGTCCATTACTCATTAATGTTGTTCCCCTGTGCCAAAATAAACGGTTTTCTCTGAGCGGTAATTGTTTTTCTTCATAAACATTTGATTTCACAGACATTCACCCTTCCTTTTCTATTTTATGTTGGAAACTATTTGATCAGTGTCATGTCTCCTCTTAGAACCCCCCCCCCCCCCCCCCCATTTTCAAAAGATTCAACGCATTCTCAGTCCTCACCAATTCCTTGCTCAACCATCCAGCTCTCTAACCAAGTATTTACAGGAAAATTGACACCTCAGTTTGCTCAATTATGTTGTCCAAGAAGAAAATTGTTTCCCAGCAGAATCCCATGCTACCCCCAACGATAGATTTGGACCACCAACCTCTTACAGAGACCAATTGTGAATTCGACTTGTACAAACTTCACAATTGGCTCAAACAAAACCATCTAGACCTCAATGATGAATTGGGATTGTGGGACTCTTCCCTGCCCCAATACACTTTCCCACAAACCTATTATTTCCTTGAATTTGTAACCTTGTGCCAATTCTGCTATATGTCAAGCCAAAGAACAATAGTGGCCTAGAATGGTAAAGTCCTCTTTTCCATTAATGGCCACTCAATTTCATAGATGTTCCAGATAATAAACACAGACCCTAAGTGGCCTTTTCACCCAGATTTCCTTACAGAGATATATAACAAATTGGATTTCCCTCAAAGAGCCAGAGTATTTGAAACTTTCCTTCCTAATAATTCTGAGTTGCCTAAAACAAACCCTCCCTACCCTACTTCTATTTTTCCTAAGAAGGCCAAACAAATAATCTCCATGCTTTCTTGCATCTTAGGATACTACTCCGACTAGTGGGTAGATGAAAAAAAAATTGTGTTTCTCTCAATATTTTCCAACGGTGAAAAACCACCATTATTTTCTGTTACAGTGAATTTTTGGCAGAGATGATTCATGAGCAATTCATGAAATTCTCAAATGAAGGAGGTTTTAGATATGCATCCATTTTGTTATATTTGTTTATTTATTCTCGGGAAGACGTGTTCCCTTTCCAGCTACAAAAGACAGATAGTCATGGGAACCCTCAGTTAGTCATTCACTGGACCTCCTTGGTTAGGAAGAACACTGAATTTACATTCAGTGATTTTATAGATAAATTTGTATATATGGCAGCGAGTTTACTAAATAGTGATGCAGAGCCTAAAATACATCCATAGATAAAGATAATTTTTCATTTGCGTGATGACACCAAGAGAGGGGACTGGTATTTATACCAGTCTTACATAGAGATCAGAATATATGGCTGTGAATTGCCTCCCTATAAGATGCCTACAGTTGTATCTATTCAAATATTTGCCTTCGAGTTTATCAGGCAAATGATCAACATGGATCAGTTGTACTTCTTGGCAACCAAGGAGGCTCAGTTCAAAATAAAAACTCAAGTTGGTCCATTTATATGCAATACAAGGTCATCAAGACAAGAGGCAGAGGTTATCCTGAGGCAGATGAATTTTAAACACAGCTTTACTTGGTCCTGTGACACTTTTGGAATAATCTCCAAATTATGAATGCAACAAAAGTATGCTCCCTACAACCATACTCCTATACTAGAAATGGAACAGTTTATGAATTAGGAGTGGCAGGAGAATACTTTATAGGAGGCTGAAGAGTAGGTACTATCCACTTCACAGACTCCAGTACCTCGAGAAAAGATAGAGAAAATACCAAGGGAAAGTATTTCCCCTTCAGTAACAGAGATCTCAGCCAAAGACTTTATAGTATACAACAAGAAACAAAAGACTACAGATACAGGGGAAACTCAGCAGCAGAATATAGAACAGGAATAGCCTATTGTTATAATAGGTACTAGTATCCCTTCAGGGTCAAGGAGACAAAATCTTATTCCTACATCTCCGATGACCCCAATGACCACAGACACCCCAGTTTCATCACCATAAAGAGAGGCATACCATAGCAATAAAGATCAAATTATCTTTTCCATTTACAGGGAAATCAAAGCAAAGAACCAGACACTCAAGTTCACAGTTTTGGAAACAGACAGCCACCACCCAGCACACGTTGTTGTCGGTTTTGATGTAGAGAAGAAGAAAATGCAAGTTGTCTTCTTGGAGCCTAAAGTTTCTCAACCCAAATCAGCAGAAGATTAAAAGCAATCTATCTTCTCTTTTGACACAGATACAATCCATCCCATTGACCAGATGGACTTCCATAAGCATTTTGGAGATATTCTTTACATCACCATTACAAACACAGCTATGGCAGTAGCTAAGCTTAAGGTTTCACTAACTAATATTCAAGCAAAATTAAAGTTAGAAAGAGTTTCTTCACAAACAAAAGACACAAAGATAAAGTCTTCGGAGGATTTGATCATTAAACTGGGATATAATCCCAATGATGTAAAGGCGGCTGAAGAAATTATCAGGAGCAAGAATGCAGATATAGCAGCATTGAAGAAGCAGCTAAAGCTCCCCTCCACTAAAGATCCAAATGCCAAGGAACATGGAGAGCAAGAAAAGCAAAAGTAGAATCTATTCAAGATCATCATTGAACAGAATAATCAGATGTTAAAGATGGAGAAGGAGTTGGAGACACTCCTGAAAGAAAAAGATCAGCAAGCTAGTCCAGTGCAGAGCATTCCTTTGGTTGTAAGCCCAGTTGCAGGTACATCGACAGCTGAGGCATCAACATCAACCACAACTTCAACAACGATTGTCACAATAGGAGGACAATCTGACAATTTACCAGCAGATTTGGCTAAGGCCATGGAAAATATGTCTATTAAAGACCAAGAAATTGGTAAATTAACTCAGAAGTTAAATAATTTGCAGGAGCAAAAGCTCAAAGTAGACAATGTGTATCTAGCAAAATTGCAGAAAACACACAAGCTTACACAGAGGATAGAGTATCTGGAGAACCAATTTGTCATAGTTGATACCATCGCAGAAGCCAAAGAAAACATTTGGATGGAGATGAATGAAGTTATCACAAGGATATGGCCATCTATTGACATAATCTTCGAACAAGATGAGTTGGTCCAGAAATCAAAAGAACTTATAGCAGATGCGAATAAATACCTTGGCACCAAACCAAGTGATGTTGTAGCTCTAATAACACTGTTAAATGCAAAATTCAGAGAAGAGTTGGAAGAACTAGACATAGAAGACGGAACAGATACCATTTTGGAAGTGAGAAAAGTTTTCATTAAGAAGAACTTAATGCTGCAATTGGAGACTAAATGCAATAGTCTGGAAAACATCACTCAAAGATTTCACAGGAAATTCAACCAACTGCACTAAAAGGGTCTCCCTGGATTACAAGGGATAAGAGATAAACTGGTAAAGCGTGAAGACTACCAGCATAAGTTGTACACCATTGCTAGAGACAAGTCAAAGTTCGCTAAAATCAAGGGCACACTCACAAGAAAGGAATTCATGGAATGCCTAAGCTACGATTTAATGATCAAACATGAAATCAGTGATTTATTTCTCAGTAAGCCTACCTTCAAGAAATTCAAAGAGGTAGATGAAGATTACCGAAATCTAATCAAGTTTAAATTGCCATATGAACAGAGGTGGGAAAATTTGTGTGAGTCACTAGAGTAAACAGTGATCGAATCTCCAGAAGGACATCAATAGCCAGTGGTTATTCTTCATGTCTAGTCACCAACAACAAGCCAAAAAATAGTGTCAGTCAAATGCAGAAATTCAGTTTCCTAAATTTTTGTATTATTTATGTAAACAATTTTAGATAATTTAGGATTTTGCCTTGATATTCTAAAATGAAGATATTACGTAATTTTCTATAAATACCTCATATTTTGTAGTAAGGGTTGATTTTGGTATGAAATAAAAAGGACTATTGATGTAAATCTACTCCAATAGTTTCAGTGGACAAATTTTTAGTAATATAGAATCTTTTCAGGCTTCATGTGTTAGATTTTGTTGGTGAAGTGATATTCCCTTTTGTTATTGTGTTTTCCTTTCTCTGTAATTTCACATTTGTTTCTGATCTATTTTGTTCAAAGAAAATAGAGAATTTGAATTTTTTTAAATATACTCAATTTTGTCTTTTGAACAATTTTGATGTTTTCAACCGAAGTTAAGGAATAGAATTCTTAATTGCTCTATGTTTAATAGATACTTAGTCATTTCTTCTTTTCCATCTCTTCAAGCATATAAGATCCAACGAATTTTCCTACCTTGTCCTGTTAAAATCATCTTTCACTGCTGAAAAGGATCCACCTAAAGCAAATTGACTCCATTTCCCAATGGTCCCTTCTTACATTATCAACCAAACAATCAATTAAAAAACAAAACCCTGAACTTCATATCTAACCTAAAATTCTAAAATCAACAAAGTTAAATCTGAAAGAGAGATCCCTCTTTGAAGTTGGCAGGGCTAGATCCCAGCGTCCAAAGTGGTTTTGTGGTTACCTTTGCATTTATTTCACAGTCTTAAGAAATACATAGTGTTAATATTTTGGCGACCGTACAGGGGAACGAACAAATTTGATTCATATTTACTCTTCCCTAGATTAAAGTTTGTCTCACTACTTAAAACATCAATTTTTAAGCTCTGAGCTAACACTATTTATCATTCATAAAGTTGTATAAAGTTTGATAATTGTATATGTTTGTAGTAGATCTGGCTCCCAAAAGAATACATACGAGAGCACACCCAGATCCTAATCCACCCAAAATTGTAGATAATCCAAAAAAGGTAATTAGGAAAAAGGGTGTTGTTGAGAGTGAACCAAGTCAAAGTCCTCTGCCAATTCCCTTCCTGAGAGCTTTGTTAATTTAGAAGAGATAGAATTTGACTTAGCTTTTGAACATAGTTTATTTCGAAGTAAATCTGATAGCTTTTACCCAAAACAGTGATTGATGACAGCCTGATAGGCTCTTACTTTTCTGAATTTCACGCTGCTAAACCAAAATCTAAAGATGATCCACTTAAATAGGTTGCTAAGCTTGAAGTCTTGGTAAGTTGGTTAGATCAGGTTGTACATGAAACTCTCCTTCATTTATCCCCTGAACCTTCTTCATATTTTGTTCCTTCATCTCCATCCTAACTAAAAATTCCACCTAATTTTTATTTTTCATCAGGACCCATTGTTCATACCACTTTTTTCCAAACCCCTGTTGTCTCTGGTCCCCTAGGATTTTCCTTCACTTCCACTATTTCTCCAATAACTACCCCCATTTTCATTACACCCATTTCATCTTCAACCCCTACCATCTCAGCATCTACACAGCGAATTGCTATTACACCTCCTTTCATACCTTCCATACCCACACCTATTGTAGTTTCATTTATACCTCACATACCAGTTATGGCAAGTAGATATGCTCCTTTGGCATTGCAAGCACCTTTATATGTTATGCCACAAAACCATGCTCAGATATTGCCACAATTTGATGGTACAGGTCCTGTGATAGCACAACAACATATTGATAGGATAAATACTTCTCGAACTTAGAAGAAGTCGATGATGATGATGTTAAAATCAGTTTGTTTGCTCAAAGTTTAACTTGAGAAGTTAAGAAATGGTATAGGGCATTACCAACTGGGAGCATAGTTGATTTACCTCAGTTTCACCAAAGCTTTCTTAATAGATGGGAAACTAAAAAGAACCCCCTCCAAATTCTAAATGAATACAAAAATTTGAAAAGGGCTCCAAATGAGACTATTGAAGATTACTGTACTAGGTTTAACCATGTCTACAATTCCATTCCAGCTGCAATAAAACCCCCAGCAGGATTAGCCCTTATTCATTTTCCAGAAGGATTTGATGTAGACATGGCCTATCAATTAAGAGAAAAAGACCCAACCACTCTCGAAGAGATGCAAAGCAATGATATTAAAACAGAGGCTAATTTATTAGCCAAAAGAGCTAAACTAAGAACAAAAAGGAGGGTCGTTTTTAAGGAGGAACCTTCCTCCTCTTCATCGAACTCAAAACTAGATAATCTCGTCAAAACTATGGAAAAAATGATGGACAGGATGACAGTAGTAGATAGAACACCTCCTAGAGAACCTCAAGGAGGACCTCAAAGTCAAAATCTCAACTTTAAGAGAAACCCACCACAGATTAAACAAAGGGAACAAAGAGGCCCTGGTGATCAACAACCAGTTAGGCCTTCATTTCAGGAAAATTATATTGATGAAGAACTTGAATTGTCTAAAGAACTAGAAGAAAATCAAATATTTGAGAAAGTAAGATAGATCACATATTCTTGACCAAAGAAGAGCAAGATCAGTTTTTTTCTCTCACAACTAGAAGAGATCCCTTTAGAATCAGAAGACTATAAACAAGGATATCAAAATGCCATCATGGAGGTGCATAAACAATATAATTTAAGAAGAAAAAAATCCACTGGAACTCCTCCCACTAAAACTCAAAATGGTGCCCCTTCCTCTAGTCAAACAAAATCTGATTCTCAAAAAGAAATTTCTAAAAAATATTGATGCAAATGTCAAGGAAGTTGATAAATCTCAACCATCTTTTAATATGGAAACTAAACTGGCTAAGGTAAGAATCCCCATTCCTTTAACAGAATAGATGACCAAAAGTGTATACAAGACTCAATCATGGAAGCCTTAAAAATAGAAGGGTCATACACAGTCAATTTCACTGATGACCATCCTAAGTTGTTGTTTGGACCTAAAGTTGAGGGTAAACTTCAAGACAGGATTGTTCCACCTTTCTACATAAGCATGAACATTCATGATAAAATCATACACAATGAAATGCTTGAATCATGAGCCTCTCCCAATTTGATGCCCAGAGCTATCATGGAGAAATTAGGGACACCAGACCATACAAAGATTTGTACTCTTTTTGTTCAAATAAAGTTAGGTGTCTTAGTCTGATAAAATATTTATGTGTCACTCTAGTTCAAATCCCTGCTAAGAGTCTAGTCATGGAAATTTTGGTAGCATACATACCTCCAAAGTATGGGATGCTACTGTCTAGATCATGGGGGGCAAAGTCGAAGGGAACTTTGCAAATGGATATGACCTATGCCACCATTCATGTGTTTGGTCAGCCTAGAAGACTTTATAGGGAAACACTCATGAAGTATATGGTCAGAAGTCAAGATAAGCCTAACAATTATCCCCTCTATTCAGTACATTCATACATGGACTCATTCATCTTATACAATAACGACTGTGTAGAAAATGAAGTTTCACCCTTAGAGGTTGAAGTCGGTAACACAGAAATAATAAAATTTAACACTGAAGAAGCAAATCTAGAGGGAGAAGCTTTGTGGAATATGGATTTTGATGGAGCTATGTGTAAAGATGGAGCAAGGGCAGGTGTATTTGTTAAAAACTCGGCAACAAACAAAGGTAGAAGGATATGGTTACAAACTTAATTTTCAGTGCACCAATAATATTGCAGAATATGAGGCACTGATTTTAGGGCTGCAGATTTTAAAGAGACTAAGAGCAAAACGAATTTATGTGCACGAAGATTTTGAGCTAATTATAAAACAAATTAAGGGTGAATATTCTACGAAACACCCTAGATTAAGGGAATACAAAAATGCAGTTTTGGATTTTTTACAATGTTTTCCTGAATATGGTTTGTCTATGGTATCTCGAAACCAAAACATTTTAGCAGATGCCTTGGTTGTTTCAGCCAGTACTTGCAAGATGCCTTTCCATCCAAATACAAAATATATTGTGGAAGTTAAACACAGGCCAGTTGTGCCTGATAACATCAGATACTGGAAAGTTTTTGGCAATGATGAACAAATCAAAAATTTCTTGAAATTAGAAGATGATTTCGAATGTGCACATGTAGATTCAGATAATGATGTAGAACTAAATAAGAGTGAAGCAGCTGATGATTTAGAACCTTTAGAAGCATTGCAGTTAAAGGATAATTTGTTACCTAAGGGACTAGCACCTTTAGAAGATTTGTTTAATTTCAGTGATGTAGCAAAGAAGCCCAAAATCGAACCAACAGGGGTGGAGGAATGAAACATAGGGACTCCAGAGCGCCCTAAAATTGTTAAATTATCCAAATCCTTGCCTCCCAATGAAAAATAGAAGTACATAAAACTTTTAAAAGAATTTTCTAATGTTTTTCCCTGGAGTTATGAGGACTTAAAATCCTATGACACCAGCATCATTCAATATAATATTCCTCTTAAAGAGGATTAGAAGCCTTTTAAACAAAAGTTAAGAAGGGTGAACCCAGTCCTATTGCCCCTAATAGAAAAGGAAGTTAAGAAGCTATACGATGCCAAAATTATTGTGCCTTTCAGATTTTCTAAGTGGGTCTCCAACCTAATGCCTACAAGGAAGAAAACAGGAGAAATTACGCTCTGTCGAGGCTTCTGAAACTTGAATAAAGCCTCACTTAAAGACAAATATCCCCTCCCAAAAATGGATCATATATTACAAAGGGTAGTTGGATCAAGTAGGATCTCTTTACTGGATGGATTTTCGAGTTATAACCAAGTCCTGGTTCACCCTGATGACCAACAAAAGACAGCATTTACTACACCATGGGGTACCTTTATGTATGTAAAGATGCCTTTTGGTCTGATGAATGTTGGAGCCACCTTCCAAAGGGCAATGAATTTTTCCTTTGTTGATGAAATTGGCAGGTTCATTGTCATTTATTTGGATGATATCACTATATTTTCGAAGAATAAGGAAGAACACTTGTTGCATCTAAGGAGAGTCTTTGAAAAATGTAGGAAATATGGCATATCACTAAACCCCAAGAAAACATTGCTTGGGCTCCAAGAGGACTGCCTCATATCACTGTTACAAGTCACGTCTGCTACAATGAACACAGGCTCATCAAACTGCTCTCTGGGTAGGCCTAGTTCCTGTGCTCCAATCTGTGAATCTGGCAGTGACTTTTGTCCATCAAAGTGTTGCACATAAGGCTGCAATATTTCACCCAATGACGCACCAACAACATCCTTCTTGTCTGCTGCTCTAGGTCTACTTTGGGTAGCCAACTCGCTACCCTCCAATCCACTCTATGATACCCAATCCACTCATTATCAATTCTACTCCTAAGAAGACATTTCACCACCATGGAATGTCATCCACATGGCATCAACACGTTGCACACAAACTGATCCAAAATTGGTCATCAACTCAACCTAATACACATCCCCAATATTGTTGTTCACACCTTGTTGCACTGCTATAATACTGCACCACTGGTTAGGGCACACCACGATGCCCTCAACCTCCACGCAACTCAACAAAACAACATCTAATTGATTGTCATTCACCCTAGGGAGACTCCTCCAAGCATATGCTGCCTTATAGGGTTGTTATCCACCTTGAACGCAACTCCTAAAGGCCTCCAACTACTGGCTATGGCCTGCGGCCTAGCCCAGCAGTGGACTATAACTTAGATCCCCTCCAAAACGTGCCACAAGTTGCCTTAAATAGCAGCAACACGCTCCTATTTGTTGCAGCCTTCTCTGCCCTGCAATCCGAGCCTAAGACAACCCTCAAATAGCCCTTAGACTTCCACGTTGTCACCTACAGCGACCTGAAACCCTCACATTGTCCTTTGGCTCCTCCATGATGTCCCTTCTGGCTTTTTTTGTTGCGGCTTCCTCCACGAAATTTCAAAGCTCCCTTTGGTGTGTATTGCCCAAAATTGGATGCCTCAAATAGCCTCAAATCATCCTTAATTTATAGACTTTAAGGCTTAACAAATTTGCTTGAAGTGACACATCTATTGGCTCTCTTTTACACCAAGCCTACATGACTTGGTAACCAATAATTACCTTGTCAAATTCACAAACTCATTTCTCTCTAACAACAACTCGGGTTCAAACGATTCTCGATGCGTTGGAATCATATCATCGAGCACTATTATCCTCATCCATCACATGTCGTGCCCTCCATCACATTTTTGGCCCAAATCACGATGGGTGAAAAATCCTACACTTGGGTTTCAAGCCCACAAGTTGCTCTTGTGATGCTTTGCTCTCCAAAACCTGAACCCTAGGGCTTGGAGTACCTCCCAAGCCACACAAATCAACAGTAGTGCCCTGGAGAAGACTAGGGCTAAGCTCCTCCTATGTGAAGTCACTCTAAAGACATTCCCAATCCGGCAATTTGTCTCGTCCAGTAATTCCCTAGACAAACATTGTCCATTCTTTGGTAAACCCATTCAGAGCAATTCATGCAAGTTCATTGTCCTCTAGTTTATCTCCCACAATTGCTAGTGCATCTTGGACATTCTAAATTCTGTGAGATAAGGAGTCACGCCTTCACCCTTCTAAATCTTCGTGGTCCTTAGCTTCTCCTTGAGAATCTTATGATTCTTTGACGGATCCTGACATAGCTTCACAATGACATCCCACATCTCCTTTGTTGTTCCCTTATCTGCAATATGCGGGAAATATGATCTCGAACTCCATCCAAGACCATCCTCTTTGTTGTGGCCATATCCTTCTTATACTCATGAAAGTGAATAGGACCTATCGGTACAGCTAGGGTTGTTGTCACGAACTTCTTCGGGACATGTTCATCCAAAAGGAATTGCATCTTAGCCTTCCAGACACCAAAGTTTAAAGCTTCGTCAAGTCTATCTTGATCTCTGAGACTTGTTGCGACCATCTCTGCGAAACTCAAATAACTGGAAACTGACCTGGAAATCTCCTTCTCCTTCTTGCTTGGCCTTTCTTTTGTTACTTGCACCCCCTTAGGAATGTGAAAATCTACTATTGTTTATCTCCAGACATCCTTCTATATTTCTCGCTTTTCCTAATGCCTCCTATTGGGCAACTCACTAAACCTTCCGGAAGTCCTCCTCCGAAATCTGGCACACTATTTGTTACCCCTGATGCTCGCATTGGCTGACTAGAAAAACTGCTACGGTGTTCTGCTCTTGGAAATTATGGATCTCCTCCTGAAAACTGGATCTGGAAACCCTCTGAGAAATTATGGGAATTTTTGTGTGCTTTTTTCTTCCTGTCCCTACACAGATCTGGAGTTGAAACCCTTGTTGCAAAATCATTGCACCCAAATCTGCTCAACAAACTCACTGATCTATTCACTGAAACCCTCTATCTGGCAACCACACTTCCTATAAATCTTTGCTTCTAACGCTGATCAAATTTTCCTCCAACTCGGATCTGGAAATCAAACCCTTTGCCTCTACAATTCGCACTTCCTAGTGGCCTGCACGGATCTAAGAAATTATGCCCAAATCTCCTTTTGAAGCTACATAATTTTTCTCCTCTCAATACTAAGCTCCTGGAATAATCAAAATCACTCTGATACCAAGTGAAATTTTCTTAAATTGCAGCGACTGGAATTTATCCTCCTACTTGATTAGCAATTTATTATTTTTCTGATTAATACCGAATAAATCACACTGTAATTCTTCACAAATAATTTTTGCGGAAGCTAAATAAAATGTTGGAACTGAGAAATAGAAGTGCACACAATAAAATGACACTTGTTTTTGGACTAATGTCCCCGGAAAAACCCGAAGGGAAAACTACTATAGCAAATGTGGGTTTATTTTTATTATTGTGCAAAAGCGAAATCTTAGTACAATAATCTAGATGCCTCACTAGCAATCCTCTGGCAAAATAATCTAACCAAAATATTCGTGAGACAAATTTTCTCACTCAACTAATCTAGCTCCAAAAACTAGCCCAACTGAGCTACTTGAACTGCCCCTGCATCAGCCTCTGCGTAGTGCTTGTGTAGGATCAAATCGCACTGCTTCTGGATCTAATCAAAATTTGTCGTTCTACCTAACTCTGCCTCTAGGGATGACTTGCTTAGCCTCCTAGAAATTTTCCCTATCTCTAGCTCCTAAATCGATCTCCTCTTTGGTTGAATAGACTGGCCCTCTGAAGCTTTTACACTGCCTCTGCATAGCCTCACTGAGAAAACAATGTGGCCTCCCTTTTGCTAGCTCTCCAGCACTAGAACTCCACCATAACTTTGTTGTTTCTCACCCAATCATTGTTGCTCTTGCTCGAGCTCTTCTTCCTTTTGAATAACTGCACTAGGTAGTTCAATCTGCCTAAGGAACTCGCTCTCCATGTCTTTTCGATGTGTCTTCTCCTTTACCCATTGACCTACTCTTATATTCTCTTGTTGGATCACCAACTGCCATGATTAAATCATTATCAATGGCTAATATCATCTCAAACTTGATCTGTGTGAGCCTCTAAAGCTTTCTAGATCTTTCTCAATTAATCACTGTTAATTAATCAATTTTCTTAAGTTAGACTTAGGAAATATTTAATTATTGATCAATTAACTTAATTGAATGGTCTCTAGGTGTTTTCTCCTCAAAATGTTTTTGGGTTTTGGAGATCTCATGTTCTTTATCCTCTTTGACACAAGTTGAGACTAGAACACATGTCTGATGCTACAAAAAAACTATCAATACAGGGTTTGTAAATGGCTTTATTAAAAAATTCTTTGAACTTAATCTTGAAGAGGGGCTTGACCTTTCCTTCTAAACTCAAAATATTTGAGCCAACTAAGGAAACTTGAAATAATCATCTTTAGCATCTGCAGGGCTAATTGTCAAGCATCTTCAATTCAACATCTTGATATATTTGGGGTCGGGTAATCTTATGATAACTTCTCCCTCTATTTCCAAAGATATCATCATTATTCTTAAGAGACAATTCAGCATCTTTTTCACTGTAAGCAAGGTTTCTTCAAAGGTATACCTCAAATATACTTTCAGCAATCATTTGCAATGTAGGGCTTGTGACATATTAACATTTTTCAAAGGAAGCATATGATCAAAATTTCAATCTGAGCAAAGGTCACAAAATTTCCTTATGTGGTTGTGATTTGATCCACAGCTTGCATAATAGAGGTGTCATTACTCTAAAGCATTAGCTTTATGATTCTTCTTGTAGGTCTGAATTCCCATGACTAATTCAACACTATGTAGCATCAATTCTTCCTTTAGACATGTATTGGTCATGAGGTTCATAAGAATACTTCAGGCTGATATATCAGTCCAAACTGAGACATTTTCTTAATGCCTTCCAGAACTTCACAAAGGATGACTTTGCTAGCATTTTCATAGTGACATCATTTCGGATCCTTATGAGATTAAGGGACTCAATTCCAGACCTTCAAAGATCATTGTTGTAGATGGATTTTTACAGTGGAATGATAGAAATATGATCACAAGATTGTGCTAGGACCATTTCTTGTAGACAAGGTATGTTATGTATGGAAACCTTTATCAAGCTTGAGTTCATTGCAAATGCATCTAGGCTTTTGATTACAAGAAAGTATCCAAGCATCTCCAAGACCTTTATAGACAGCTTCAATGATGTTCAAGATTCTTCCATGTTATGATCTCCTCATGGTCACTTTACAGCCAAGATCCTCAGCCTTGGACAGAGCAATAATTATGCTCAGGACAAAGAACAATATGCTCCAATGACTCTACTTTTTAAGACATTAATTAAATCACAACAAAATTAGTCACCAAAACAAATAGTATTCTAAGGTTATTTTAGAAGAATCTCGGTCTTTGAATAGACTGAGATTCACTATGAGGCTAAGGTTCAATCTGAGGTTGCTTGGCATCTATAGTAGGTCTTCAGACTTCAACTTTTATTATCATTGTAGTGTGCTCACAAACACTTACAAATTTTCCCTAATTCTAAGATCGAATAAAAGATTGCTTGTTGATAAAGATTTCTTCTTCTCAAGGTTGCTCTTTCAAAAGATACTAGGTCGATTGGATGTCATATGCACAATCTACATATTGATCTCTAATGATACATGAAATATCCATGAGATAAAGGCTTCTAAACTTCCTGGTGATAGACCTTTTGGCTTCCTAAACTTGCTTGACACTTTCTGAAGTTTATGGTCCTCTGAGATAGATCTGAGGTCTTAGAAGAACTTTGATTTCACACCACATATGCACAGATGTTTGATCTCATTCCTAAGGTTTATCAGACTCTAGCAGAGATTGATTTAAGGGATTGACATTGATCTATCTTCTTTAATCCTAAAGCCAACAATTCAAATTAGGGCTTTCTACAGAGGTGCTTACTAATATATTTCACAATTCTTAAGCATGGAGACTTCTTTAGTGCATTGATCAATGTATTGCCTTCTTGTGAACTTGTGTTGTTTATGTTGGATCTGAGCCCTAATCTAAGGTGCATCGATTTTTAGCTTTGTTAGCAAACAAAGATCAACTCATTTCCTTGCATAGGCTTAGATGTGGTCCTCAAATTCCTTGCTTCGCCAAAGCTCTGATACCATGTTGAAAAATAGAGTCCAATGGATATAAACACTATTTATGAACTATGGTAATTACTTGTGAACATATATTATAGTTATTTTATCTTAATCAAGCAATCACAGTTCAAAAATTCAACCAATAACTATGAAAGGAAAGTAGAGACCACAATGTTGAAAACTTAAGTTGTCTCAAAAATTTAGCTCCTTAGAAACTTTCGCCTATTCTTAGATTGCTTCCCATGTGTGTGAGAGAGATATATATGTGGGTGATAAGCAAGTGAAAAATGAAGAGTTCAAGTGTATTTTTATAGTGATTTTAGGGTGCCCAAGAGGCACGCTTCTTTGAAAATCAAATCATGTCTCTTTACAAATTGAATTTTGGTAGGTAGTAACTAATTAAATCATGTCTCTTTGCAAATTAAATTTTGGTAGGTAGTAACCAATTAAATCATGTCTCTTTGCAAATTAAATTTTGGTAGGTAGTAACCATTAGTAAGTCTTCACATTTACATTTTTACTAATATTTGTTAAATTGTTGAAGAAACCATAAATAATGGTGGGTAGCAACTCCTAGTAAGTATATTTATTTACATATTGTTCTTTATTACATAAGGTGGGTAGTAACATATGGTAAATATGTCATTTACGTGAATATGAACTATTTTCTTCAACAATGGACTCCAATGGAATGTTTTTGACCCGCTAGACTTTGGATTTTAATCCTAACAAACTCCCGAAGGCAATTCAACTTGTTTGAGAGGGTTGGTGCCATGTTCAAGCTCTAAATTATGAGCAAATCCCTTTTTAAATGCAATTTTTTCCATGAGTATGGGGACTTCGCAAAAAGTTGTCCAAAATCTCTAGCATCTCAGTGTCCTTCAATCTCTCCACCACCTTCTCAAAGTAATGATGAGCAAGGAGCATTCAAACCAGTTTCATGGAAGCACAAGAATCATTGTTAAAATTGGCAACTAGGACAAAACTTCATGTGGGTCATCTTATTCATGGCTGATAATATTTTTATTAGATTCCTCTCGTCGAGAGGTGTAGGATTGATATAAAGATAATCTGATTCTGATAAGTATTCATGGAGATATGAATTTATTTTGATTATGGAATTATTATCAAGCCGACCTACAACTCATGTAGGCTCAAAAGCCCAACAGTCGCATCTATTCAAACACCAACATTGTGTATAAATATAGACTTTTCGTCATTTAGACTCACTCATCTCATCACATCTCTCTCTCTCTACTACGCAGAAAAGAGTCTCTTCTCTACTACGCAGAAAAGGGTCTCTCACACATGTGAAGCCGAAGTTGTTGAACCTAAAGCTGCAACTGCAGATCCGAAGTTTGACCAGCGTTGACCATCGGATCTCCTCCTTAGAACTGCATTGTAGGTCCATCTGGATCTCCTCTGAAAGCCGCAACTTTTGGTGGTGGAATCAAGTCAATCCGAAGGACGGTTTGCAAGATATCGACTGCCCTATTTTGAAGCCGAAAGCTGCCAAAACTAAAGCGGCAACTGCAGAAGTAAAGATTGACCTACGTGGACTAGAAGATCTCCTCATCTGAACTGCGTTGTAGGTTCATTTGAACCTCCTCTGGAAACCACAACTTTTGGTGGTGGAATCAAGCCGATCCGACGGTCGATTTGTGAGATATTGTCTTCCCTAATTTGATAATGAAGCAGCTAATGTTGATGCTGCTGATCTAGGGTTTGCTACTACTGATATGAATCAGATTTATTGTACTATTTCTCTCTGCTGAATTATTGAAGATAAAAGAAGATTTGATCAAAGGGTTTCCCCACACATTGTGGGGTTTTTCCCTGGCTAGTCGCCACATCTTGTGTCTCTTGTCTTGGCTTGTTTTCTATCGATCATTTAATGTTCTATCTGCACTTTACTTTATGTACATGTGATTGCTAATCTGTGGAATATATAACAAAAAAAAAAAGGTAAATTGTTATAAGCATAGAACATACCATAACTTAACAATCACCCATTTAAGAGGCCTCATTCCAACAAGCTTGAATCTCATCAACATCCTCCCTACAACAATAGATATGAAGCTTTGAAGTCATGAGAGACAAACATCATAGTCAAAGAAGATCAGTCAAATCCAAATCAAATGCCTTTAGAGAATATCGATTCACCCGCTAAGAAAGATATTATTTCTAAAGATATTGACAAAAGCAATCCTTCGGATGAGGAAACAAAAAAGTAAGTTCAAAGGACAAGAAGGAGGTCAATCTCTCCTCTTCTTTTCCTTCCTATAAAGATGTTCTAAAAAGCAATCAACAGTCTTCCCCTCCATTACCAAGAAGTAGAAAAGATTGAAGCAATAAATCCCCAAAATTTGGTGCCCATCATTTTTAGCCTCTCATGGTTCTAGTGTGGCGTTGATTTCGATTAAATCTTGGAAATGTTTGTTTGTGTACCATCTTATACAAGCAATTTGTAAGAATTTACCTCTGTTCTCAAAAAGCAGCAAACTCAAGTCTTAATAGGCCTAATATTGCATCTCCCCCCTTCTTTTGTTGTGAGGAGGATGGTTTTTTGCCCTCCTCTTTTTAGAATTGTTGAAGAATGTTTCCCTGTAGAATTCATTATGATTTACTATAGTACATGTCCCGACTGTAAACTTTGCTTAATATAAAATCCTCTCTCTCTCTCTACATATATATATATATATATATATATAACAAAGATCATTCCAATAACATTTATATACATTAAATATAGCCAACAAAGGTATAGTGTTCCTCCTCCATTCAATATTATTATTATTATTTGGACTTTTAAATTATTATTTTTTTTATTACCAAACAAAGTCAAAACTTGAAAAGGACCCTTCTCCCTCTCCCTTTCCTTAGGTTGAGCATCTTATACAGGACTTTATCATTTTCTAGTAGCCATGAGACAAGCTCACACCCAAGGAAGTAAGCTCAAGTGCCTTACAAAGCCTTATACACTTGTATCTCTCACCAAAACAGCATAAATTCAAGGTCTATTAAAGGACCAAACTAAAGAGTTTACTAATACTTATTTCCTTCATTGGGATTATGAATTTCTATCTAGTAGGTTTACCAAAATAAATTATGAGTTCATGATGTAGAAAGTGCCTTAGAGAGGCTCACTAATTTCTTTAGAGGGTATCATATTCTTTAAACCTAACTAGCCTGATGGGTTAGCTCAAGTGGTTGAGAGCTATGAATAGCAAGCAAGAGATCCCTAGGTCAAGTTCTCAAGTTGGTTGCCTCCATGTATGTTTCCCTCACTTAATATCCCTACCAAGTCAGCGTACAATAGCCGACATCATCTACTTCACAGTGGGTACCATCCTTGGAATGAGGATAAGTGCTAGGGATCTATTTCCAAGGAAAAAATACTAAGAGCCTACCTCAAGCCTTGTGTTTCTTCCCTCAAAATATGACATTTCTTCTCTTTATTATCTATCTAGTTACCAAAACCATAACCTTGTACGATTGACTTAGTTGGACTAATTTGTTTGCTTTATTTAAATAACTTAATAACCCTTTTGTTTGAGTTTTATTTAATTTTAACTCACCATTGACATGGTTACAAATTTTGCCTTCTCTGAATTCTCTTTTACATCTACATCAATCAAACATCAACATTTTAATGCTAGCATGAGAGACTCAAAAGAGAGAAAAGCATAACAAAAGAAACTTGATTTCTCAATGCTATCGAATACCTCCTGTTATATAATTGCAAATCCTAGGACTAAGAACCATGTTCTTTCACAAAAAGGCTAATAAGGTTTCAACTACTAGGAATAAAGAAAACATTATCCGTGACTGTCCACTATATCAACTCCACCATCCTCCAGAGTTCCTTTTGGTTTACCTTTCAACAAGTAATTTACTTTTACCTTATAGCCCCTAAACATCCCTTTACCTAAGTTTCATTCTATACTTTTGCTTCTCCATTATTCTCTCTTACTATTGGTTTCCAAAATTCACATTTCTAAGTTTGCTTACATTCTAATGCAATTTGATACTCCCAAATTCTTCCACCGTGTCTTTTCTTAAATTTTACATCATTAATAGATGATTTGAATTTGTTAAACTTATCTATGACTTGGATTCTTAAGCACTTCTTATAACTAGTTTCTACACAAAGACTGCTCAAATGCTGAATTAACGGGAAGGTTTGGTAATAAAGAAAGCCTTGTACTCTCTTTCAATACTACTATTATCCATGTCAAATGGTCTAAGTTTTAGATTATAGTATTATCCTTTTAAGCACTTCTTATAAGATAATGCACAAAGAGTGCTTAAAGGCTGAAGTAACAGGAATGCTGTAGTAATAAAGAAAGCCTTGTAAGCCTTGTACTTTGTCTTTCAATACTACTATTATCCATGTCAAATGGTCTAAGTTCATATATTGTTATTTGATAAATCATGAAAAAATTTCTATTAGTAATTGATAAATCATGAAAAATATAAGTTCAAGGAAACGAAATTATACAAACTGAAGTTTCAATTAAAATAGAAAACCGTGACAATATCGAAAGCTAGAGGCAAATTTATTCTACGCATATATATGTAAAAGCTTCGACAAGATTTGCATCATCATCACTAAATGAAAGAAAGAAGAGAGGAGAGTATAGTTCTTTCTTAGTCCAATGCCAACTCTGTAGCGTACACTACAGCATTAAAGCTACTAAATTTGGTGAGCTTCCTTTAAACACTCTGCTTTGACACTGGAATATGATAATCATAACTTAGCAGTCATATGCTGCCAATGTCTGCCATGGTAACATTTTACTTCAAAAGGAAGCTCACCAAATTTAATATTTCATTCTCAAATAAGTTGTGGTCAGTGAAACCTTTAAACACTCTGCTTTGACACTGAAATATGATAGTCATAACTTAGCAGTCATATCGTGCAAGACAACTATCATAAAAGAACATCTCTTTTAAGACATCTCAACACTAACAGCAAGAGATTTTATATCACTGAGATCTATGTCTTATTTTTTGTAGTTTCAATCATGTTGAGCCACAGAAAAACTAAACTAAATAGCACAAAAAACAGACCAACCTACAAAGCCTGAATAATGTTACAAAGTTACAAACATGTCCAAGGAAGACAAAAGAAACAGACCATAGCACAAATTAGTGCAGCATAGACAAAAAGACAAAATAATAGAAGCATCCAACCCCATAGCAAGCAGCAAATAAAATATATGTAATGTCAAATATTGTTTTTTCTATAGGAAAGGAAAGAGGAATGGCTGCAGTATCCACACAAAAGAAAATGGAGGAATGCCTAATTGGACCATTCTGAACTTCAACAATGATACAGTAGTTATGTATGCAGGCATTCACAGTCTACAATAAGAGGTAATAGCTTCAATGACGTTGCATGATCCTATCTTCCAACTAAATTATGCAATGTGCTGCTGTGAAAGAATGTCAGCACGTACCTGAAAAAATACATGAGGAAAACCACAGGGAAAAGCTGATTCTAAACTGTAAATACTGCAAGAGGCTTCCACAACTGCTGCAGTTCTAGAAAACAAAACACTAGATGTGACATCTTAGTTGAGGTAAACATATAGATAGGTATGTTAGCTAGGACAGGCCAACTATACAAGCTTTTTCATAACATTTCATTCGAATTGTAAAGCAGAAGTTCACATCACTGGATATCCCATTAACCGCTTGCAGTCTTGTAAGAAGCTTTATTAAAATATGTAAAAACTAAATCCTGACATGCATATATCTTGAACACGAGACCTCAATTTATGGAGCCACCTCTGCCATTTCAATGCAAGAGTCCAACGGATCCAAAGGAAAGTGTGTCGGAGAAGGAAGTGCGATCTGAGAAAAGGGTACATCTAGTTAGATAACAAGACCTGCAAATGGGAAGATCCAAATGCATGGAATAACAAGGCAACACATAGTTTCAGTAGCTCTCTGATTTTACAAATAGAAATGATCACTTTCAACAAGCAAGAAAAATAAAATAAGCTTGATAAAACTTAGAACTATAGTAAGCATGCAATCAGCTTCATCATTACATCTATTTAATAGATAGTTTTGTTTATTCAACTTCAGTATTACATCTATTTAATAGATAATTTTGTTTATTTAACTTCAGTATTTTACATCTATTTACTAGGAAGTTTTGTTCATAACAATGAACCAAGGAGGAATTAATATCAAATTAAACAAAATTGAGCTTCCCCTTAGCTACATCAATTTTGTTACAATAAGTAAATTCAAAAGAAAAACAAATAGGAAAACTTGGACTCCAATCAAGCATGTAACATAGACCAGCTTTTTTCTCAAGAACCAGAAGATTAATATATCGAATAGAAATTTCAAAATCAAGCTGCATATATTATCAGGGTTAATTTATAGCAAACTTGATTTTGAAATAGAAGAGTAAGACCAAGTACAGTAAGATAGGCTCCTCCATAAACCAGGGCTTAAAAGTAAGTCGTAAAACTATTAGAACATGCAAAGCCAGAGGCAAATTTAATTTACACATAAACCACCTCTACCTCTACAAGCATCTCCAAATCAGCCATAACCTTATTTAGGTTACTCCTTTTGTAAAGTAGGCAGTAATATGGTCAAAATCTAAACATCCAAATGACCCTAAAATAATCATTGTAAATGGCATTTAGGGAAGGTCGTAGATACATAAAAGATGAGAAATGCGCTAACTGCAACGTTTTCCCACAAGAGTCCTACAGGGCCAGATGTGAATCTGTTGATCCCAACCTGTAGTCCAATAAATAGATAGCAAAAATGCACTTTCTGGTAACCAAAAAGAATATAACAATTAGGTCAACCCCTGGGGAAGATAAATAATCCAGAGTCATTACTAAAAGACGGCCACTTGTATGCACTAACATCATTCTATCACTCTTAGCCAAAGCTTTCTTGAATTAATCGGGAAAATAGACCTAATTAACTAGATTAATATAGGACCAAAACAACTTATGTAGTAAAGTGGCAACCTTATAGAGAATGACCTAGGCTAGCCAATAGATTATCTTCATTCAGAATCTTTTAACCTGTGACAGATGAGTTGCTAATCATCATGAAAATTTTCTACTTGTAGTGTACATCTAATATTTTGTCAAAGTTTCTGCAATCTACTCACAGATAGTAGAAGACAATTAGAGTTCCTTGCGCAAAATTTGAAATTGGCTCTTTCTGTTTATGTATCAATAACTAATGTAATAGGCTCTACCTAGGTATGATTATGCACATGTCTAAGAGATAAAGATATTCAAAGTTCTACAATGATCATAGCAACATATGGCTGATGGTTATTTTAGAGAACTCATTATTCACGATGTAATTGATTAGAACAATAAGACATAGAAGTTAGACATAAGTTCATAACATAAATCTTCTGAGAAGCCTACAATTTTAAAAAATTGCAAAGCAAAAAAGGTGTTTCTATTTAAGTTTTCAAAAGCCGAATAGCAATTGGATATAAGTGTTTTGCCCTAAATAGTTCAAAACCAGAGAAATGTTTTGATTCTATGGCATCTTATTTCAGATTCAAACCTAAATGACAGCAATGTGAAAAAGACGGCAGTTTAAATTGAAAAATAAATTCAAGCTCTATTTTCTTTCGCATGCAGGGAGAAGGCTAGGATTTCCTGCTAGGGTCCTCTGATCTGACATTCCACATTTAAGCCAAATTGGGGGCACTTGCTCCCCTTCTCATCCCTTTGAACAAGCCAGGGATGATTTGAAAACGTTAGCTGGTTCGGCAGCTAAGTGAGGCAGAACAGTGATGGACAGAACCGTTTTGTGAAGTGAGTCAAAGAAGCTGTGCGGTTATTGGTGAAATCTAATGCTCCACTCAGCAAAGCCCTTCCGTTTATTGATAATGCTCTGATTGGAAATTTAATGGATCCTAGCCAGACCCCGAGACATTGGAAGGATTGTTGAATTGGTAGTGGATCCTATTGATGCAAGGACCACTTAAATTTTATTATAGCGGAAATGGATTTTACCCCTGTTTAAATCAAAATCATTAAAGTCATTAAAGTCGGGAGGTTTTTGAAAGAGTCTGCAAGATTAAAAAAATACAAAAATATTCATTAAAAAAAAAGTCATTAAAGAAACTACCTCACTCACGATTTTTTTGAAAAAACTCCCGACTTTTTCGATAAAATCCCAATTTTTTCAAAAAAAAAAAATTAAAAAGTCGTTAAAGAAACTACCTCACTCACAATTTTTTGGAAAAACTCTCGATTTTATCCAGACTTTTTCGATAAAATCCCAATTTTTTCGTTTTCCAAAAAGTCACCAAAAATCTGACCGATAAAATCAGACTTTGCTGATTTTATCGCAACTTTTTCCACACTGATTTAAATAATAAGGCAAGACAAGATTGTTGTGTGCTTAACAACAACTTTCTTATCAATTATTGTCTCTGTACATCTGTGTTTATGTGCTATGCTTGTGATTTGTAATATTGTTATATTTGTGAAAAGGCCACACTTATATGATAAGGACTTGTGGGCTCTTATTAGTGACTTAAGCTTTAAGTTAGGGTTTTGCAGTTTTACCTCATTATTCGTATAAAATTATAAATAGCAGTTCCCCCATCGCATACATATTTCTTATCATTTTTTCAATAGAATCAACCAGTTGCTGGTTTATTGGAGAAAAAATCTGCCCTTGGATGTGCAAGTGCTGCCCCCACTCTTTTTACTTGTTTTGGCTCTTATTTTTGTTACTCTTAGTTTTCTTTTTTGGTTGCTTCAACAGTTGCAGTGGAAACTAGTTCCATTTCAGGTACAGGAATATTGCAAGTGATAATTTACTTGTGTTGCTCAGTCCATGGTAACCTTTAGGCTTTCAGCATAGGCACACCAGCAGATCCCTTGTCCTCGGTTCCTGTGCACAGCAGGGAGGACAGTGTTGATGAGGGCACAACAGTAGCAGCAGGGAGGTGCAGTTATGGAGAGAGATAAGGGGTGCATGCATGCTCAGCCTTAGGTTAATTTCAGTTTAGCTGTCAGTTCAGGACCAGAAGGTGCCTTTTCTAATTTAAATTTGCTTTTCCAGTTTACATTAGATTTTCCAGTTTTAGCAAAAGTACATGAGTTTTGGAGTGATTCCATTCTTAGACTAGGGCACAGATACACATGCATGTACCAACTTTAAGCTATTTCAAGTTTCGCTGTCAGTTCAAACTTAGAAAATTAGAAAGAGACTTTTCTATTTTCAGTTTGTTTTTGCAGATTTATCTTAAGCGTGCATGAGTTATGGAGTGATTCCATTCTTAGACTAGGGCACAGATCCCAAGGTTAGTGGCAATGCACTATGTGAAGTTGCCTTATTCCAGTTTAAGTAAAGTCATGCAAGCTGGGCACTCTATCCTAGGTGCCTAGGGTAATGGTGATGCCTTGTAAACCCTAGGGCCTAGCCTTCTTATTATATGCAAGAAAGGCAGGGTCTTCCCCATTTTGATATATATTGATAGGATTTTGAAGTGATTGCATTGTACAGTTTTCTTTTCAGTTGATAGAGAAAACAGGTGTGATTGACTGCCGAAGAAACCTAGAACTTGCTGTTCATATGTTTCAGTTATCCATGTGTTCTTAGATCTCCTATCCTTACTATAAGTTTTGAGAGTTCTCAGTTTTTAAAGCTATCCACATTGTGGGAATGCAGGCCTCCTTACCATGTCCTGAAAATTTAAAAGCAAGTCGATATCAGAGAGTGGGTTTTCCCCCTTTTTTATGAGTCTCTTAAAAAATATATATGTTGATGACTAGATCACAATCTAATGTGACTAATGAAGAGCGAGAGGAAAGTTTCATGAAGTTTGTCGAAGACATGAGGCAGTTTGTGTGAGGTAAAGTGCCCATGGAACCTAATCTAGAGTCTTCATTTCACAACCCCATATCTCTAAGGGAAAGAGGAGAATATGAATCCTTAAGAAATGAAAGGTAACAACACTCCTCCCGAATCCCAGCTCATCATCGCCATGAACCTCTCACAGACCCAGTTTCAATATTCAGATGAAGATCCCACAATATAACATGGTGGCAAAGTGGAAGTTCATACTTGGTTAAGCAAGATCAAGTTGGCATCCGAGGTGTACCACATGCAAAACCAAGATAAAATTTAAATGTATCCCTACAGCATTTGAATGGGGCAACCCATACATGGGATTCAGAGATGGATTGCTAAAATATCTACAACGTTTAGTGCTAGTTAAAAGATGCATTAGCTCAGAAGGAAACCCACAATTGGGATGAGCCTTATGATGTTGAGCACGTGCTCTGTTCCAAAAGGATATGTCAATCAAAGAATACAATGAAAGGTTCCCATTTTTGGAGTCCAAGGCCAGAGTCTTTACAGATATGGTGTGAGCCATCTCTACTTCAGACCTCAGGGCAGAAATTTGAACTAAGGTGAGAATGGACAAACCTGACTCTTTGGAAAAGGCCATTACTATAGCTAGAAGAATAAAAAGTCACATGAAAGCTACTAAGAGAAAAATACCTGGCTCCACTATAAGATGCTATAGAATATACATATGATAGAAGAGAAAAGAAAGTAGGTAAGTCTGAAATACCAGAAAGGCTGCCTTGCATGTACTTTTTTATTTCAGAGGGATAATATATTTTGATTTTTTTTCAAAGAAATGGTTGAAAAATAAATTCATTTTATAGATGAAATTTAAAATGCACAAATCTGGACAAATAAAGCAAATCGGCACTCAATCTAATGAAGCAACTTATAATAAACCCCCCCCACCCCACACTTTCCCAAAATATGTCACTATGAAAATAAGAAGAAAGGACAGTACAGACTCCCTTGGGAAATTGTTTTTCCAGATTTTGATGGTTTTTCGTCGTATTCATAAATGGTTGTTCTAAAAATAAACAAATTACAATAATTTTCTCTAGTTTGCATAAAATAGCCCACGAATGCAAAGTTTCCAGCATAGACAATGCTAATTAGATATATCAAAAGGCTACTCAGACACTAGAAAATCTTTGATGAAGAATTTGACTCACAAGAATTCATTGAGAACAGTTCATGCTATCAAAATCTCAAGTAATTATCAATAAAAGAAGAATAACAACAGGACTCCAGGCATGCTAAAAGGATACAGAGCCTGTCAATAAATCGATTTGTATTGACATTTCAAATTCTTCATTATAAACTCGGTACTGAAATAAGTGTGGCTTGTGTAAGAAAAGACCAACCTATACACATATGGTATTTGATACTTGACATGAACCAAGGTCGTGAAACCTCCCATATACTTTCCTGAAAATGAGAACTTCAAAATAGAATGCACTTCACAACTTTTATATCTAAATAAATACACCAACATAGAGTTGGCAAACAAGAGACTTATTCTGAGCGAATTTAAATATGTGCCAACCCTGCCAAACACAACAAAAAATAGAGGGCTTTGATATTTTGATCCTTAGAGATGTACGAATAAAGGAAAGTTTTGAAATTTTGATGCTTGTTGATTTTCTAATTGAATTAACGCTTTTCATTTTTAACTGGATCTATCTATAATGCAAAAATTTATGCAATTTCTGAAGCATCTCAGGATGAAGCCAACACCAATTTCAGATATAGGAAAACTATATGGTTGGATTTTCCCAAAGCTAATCATCAGGTGGTTTATCCTTCTGTAAGAGAAAGTAGACAATTAACAATGGTTTACCTGTTTAAAATAAAGGTTCGTTTCTCTTAGTTTAGTGCCGTTACCTGCAATATTCAGGCACGCCGCCTTGCTGATCTACTTGTGAAGATAGGAGTTTTAGGAGGCAGAGAGTGGCTTAATTGGGTAGAAGATAAATTCACCCTGCCTGCAATTTTTTTATCTGGTTTAAGTATATCCCTACGACAGGTTGATGTTGCTTCCACTGAAAGATCACTTTCCTGGGCAAAATCTTCAGATATAGACTTTGTCCTCCTTTCCAAATTACGCCTCATGTTAGATCGCTTAGCATGTGATCTCAATGTGCTCTCATCAGTTAAAGGAGAACCTTCAGTTCGCTGACCTAGATGGTCCTCTTGATGATTTCGAGAGTGGAGTTGAGTCCTGCTAGATTTAGACAATCCAGCTTCTTCACATTCTTCAATATTTCTAGTATTTAATGATGTCTTTTTTCTTTTGAGTCCTCCTCTATTCACACTAATGGCATCCTTAATGTCAAAATCATGCTGATCTGCAGCAGGTCCATTACATCGTAAAGAACAACTAGCTTCTTCCTCCATTATAGATGCCTCTGTTTTGTTCTTTCTCAGTTCAAAATCCTCTTCCTCCATAGCTTCCGAAGCAGTTTCTGCCACTTTGTCCAAATTACAGACCTCTGCCTCCAAGGACCAATCATCTACATTACTAGTAACAGCCTTACTGTAAGCGCAGGCTCCCAGCTCTTCTGAAGCATGCTGTCTATCAGAAACCACAGCTTCTACAGAAGATACGAACCTCAGGGTCGGACGATCAGATTTCTTAGGTGGGCTAACAGGACTAGAAGATGGCGAGCATAAATTAGAATCCATCCGTTTTTCTGAATGAAGGCGTACATTCAAGTGCCCCATATTCCTAGAAATCCTTGGAGAGCTGTTGATTGCACGGTGCAGCTGACGAGCCAATTCCTCGTCATTTAACGAATGCGGCATCACTACTGTGATTGCGTCATCTTTCACTCCCTTTGTCTCGATCCTCTTTCCTTTGTAAGAAAGCTTGATGGGTTCATGCTTCACTTTCACAGGGTTGCGTTTAGAACGCAGTAACACTGTAGACGGTCTGTCTTCCTCTTCCTCTTCCTCTGCTCCCGTCCCAATTTGTTCCCCTTTATAAAGAAGTTTGATGGGCACGTGCTTCTTCTTAGTAGGTTTACTTTTGCGTTAACACAAAACCCTCTGCCTTCCATTTCTTCCATAGCTGCTGCAGAAGCTGCCAATTCTAGGGCAGACTTGGCGGCAGCAGCCGCCTTCACGGCTTCCGCAGCTTTTTCAACAGCAACTCTCTTGGCAGCGGCAGCGACCTCTGCAGCGGCCAAAGCTGCAGCTTTGGATGTTTCTACAATCTCCTGGGGAGATCTTGAATGAGAGTTCCCAAACCCTTTAAGGACTGCAGGGGCTGGGGATGGGGAATTCACGACAGTGGACGCTGCAGGAGATGAAGAATAAGATGAAGAAGAGGAAGACAGCCACCCATTCTGCTGCTGCTGCTTCTTCAAACCCGCAAGCAGACGCTTCCGGGGAGGCAACGATGACGCAGCAGGTGTCCCTAGACCCTCCCCGGAATCGAACCCTAGTCCCTCTGATTCAGCCATTAACTTCTTCTTTCAATTTCAATTCCATAAAACAGTCGCAATTGAATTGAGTACAACACCAGGTTCCATCTTCCCCTCCTCTTTCCCATGTCCCAGGATGGATCTTATTTAATTAACCAGGTGGGTGCAAGGCTAACATCACAACCTGCTAAGAAAACAAAATAAGAATTATCTAACAGCAATCAATTACATACCTTGCGCTGTGCGGTGCTGGGCTGTGCTGTAGGGTATAAAATTAAGGGTTTGATCGAATATCGTCTCAGTCATCCTCCATTCCCACTTCCTGCTCGCGCTTGAGCGATAACAACGAGGACCATCATGGGTCGTGTCCCGGAAGAAGTACAAGCAGATTCACCGCAGTAAAAGAAAATTAACACCCCGGGTGAGTTTGACTTGTTTTTGATGGATCTTCACTACTGCCTAGTCATTTCCAACCATTTGCATGCTCACACATAACTATCAAAATCCACTTACACTACCAGACGAGATGAGAGTCGCTTTTTATGATTTTGGAAATTCCGCCACCCCTACATCACTGCTTTCGAATGTGATTTTTCAATTAAATATTAAATGCTATTATCTTGGATAATCTATACTCTACTCTATCTTCCAATCTTGCATTGGTTATGATTATATTACAATATAATATTTATGATTTATTTTTAAACATGAGTAATGGTTAATTTGTTGTGATGTGATTAGGTTTGTTGTTTGGCTTTTTTCCAAAAATAAAAGCAAATTTTTTACATATAATTTTAATTAAAATTTCAATTATTAAGTTAGGATTATTTAGTATATGTAGTTTGAATTTTTTTGAGATATGAATATTTTTTATATAAAATTATTATCATATATTGATTTATAAAAGTGTTTCATTTTAATATATAAATTTCAATATATTATGATGATGATATTAATTATTAATTAGGAAACTATATGGAAGTGGTGTGGTGTCTTCTATTTGCATAATAGTTGATTGGTTGTGATATGAATATGAATGTTGCATGTCTTTTCACCATATTTATGGATAAAAATTCATCACATTGGTGGAGAGAAGTAGTCAACAATAACATATAAGCTACTAAGTGGTCAACAATAGCATATAAGCTACTTCCTTAGTGCCTTTATGCCAAAATAATAATAATACAAAAATCTCTCATTAGTAATACTCCATTGTATCAAAGTCTCATGGTGGATGAACTAAGCAAGTCATTGAAAATCTATGAGTAGGAACCCTATAGTGTCATTTATGTTGGAAGTTGACCCATGATTTTTAGTGATTTCCCTTGCATTTTGGATAGTTGACTATGTAAGATACCCTCTTGCAAAATTCCAAATGACCTTTGAGTTTTAATGAAATTGTCAAGTGATAGATTTTGTAAACACATTGTATACATAATATTATAGGTGTAATTTTTAATTTACTTGACTCGGGTAAGTTACCCAGTGGTGATTTTTCATTAATCATATCAACTCCTCAAGTGGTGTAGGTGTTCTTCTAGTTATTCATTGCCAAGCAAATATGCATAATGGAAATAAAGAACATTTAACATGTTGGACTGATATATATACTAAGCCATAATTGCATTATAAATTGTTATAAAATAATTGATATCAGATTTGAGAATAGACAGACTTTACATTTAACTCAGCCATAAAGACACAACATTTGAGATAAAGAGAACCTAGAATACAGAGTGAAATTTCAAGACAGTGAGAAACTTGTTCCTTGTACAGAATCCTTGTGTGAAGGGTGGACGAAAGCTTTAGAACCAATGTCTCTTTCCTCTGCAAACTCATCTAGTGCTCCTCCAGCAAATCTGAAATGGCTTGATGTTGATAAAGGATGGTGCACGAACAGTTAGCAGGATTATACCAACTCCTGCGCACAACCAGAGGTAACACGACCTGTATAGTTCTAATGGCAGCCTTCAATACATCCCACACACCACAGGAAACTTAGGCTTGGGCTTTCAACATGAGTATGCTCATCCAAGAGTGAATGTGACCCTTATACTGAGATAAATTTGGTCTCCCAATAACTAGAACTCAACCTAATAGCTAGAAGATATCTCTGCTTCGAAGAAAGGGAAGAACTCGTCCTTTGAGCTAGGACTTCGACCCACACCAGCTCATAAATGATCTGATCCTCACACTGAATGAACTCGGCCTCAAAATCCACTGAATCGGCCCACGGTTTATGGTAGTGTATGGCTCTCCCTTTAATGGAAAATTGACCCCAACTTGACTTGGAAACTTGCTACTCTTGTGGATATTCTACATCTTGCCAAAAGAGAGAAACAATTATTAAGAAGGTAAAATCAATTGATAAGACCTCTTCACTTCAGTATATTTTGCAAAACATCTTATGCATTGAATTCCCGTAGTGAAATATGAATGATCTCACTCCTTGAATCAACCAGGGTGTGTACTTTCAACACCAAAGCTAGCTATGGTGGCTAGGGTTTCTTAAACCCTAAGCTTCTCTCCCAAAAACTCTCAAGAACTCATTTTCTCAAAATGTAAGTGAAAGAATGAGGAGAAACTCCTCGTTTTTCTCTTTTTATAATTGAGTGGCCACTTTTATTGCCTTTTTTACCTTTTTAATATTTTATTAAGTCACTTTAGGAGACTTTCACTTTATAAAATTAAAGTGACTTTTCATTAGCATAGGATATGTCTCCTTTTCACCCCTTAAGCAATTGTAAAGTTTTTCCTCATCGTATCATGTTCCCTTATTAAAAAAATTCCCCACCTTAGCCTACAAGAACTTATTAGGCTAGCAAAACCAATCTTATTTCTCCTAAGTGGTCAGGGACATTACAGTCCTCCCTGCCCAAGTTTGCTTTCCCTCAATCAACATTAACTTTGGATGTTTAAGCACATGTTCACCTTCCCATGTGGTTTCCTCAAAAGGTAGAGCCTTCCATTTAACTGGTTACTCTCTCTCAATTTTTCTCCTCAATTTCACTCCCTTGTTTCTAAAATCTCTTCCAACCAGGATTAGCTCTCCTTCCTCGTCCAATGGAGGGAGCTCAGTGGAGGTGACTAACTACTTACCCAAGGCCTTCTTGAGGCACGATACATGAAAGATGTTACCAATTTTACATCTTTCAAGAAGTGCAAACTCATAGGCCATTTCTCCAATTCATTCCACAATTTTCTATGGCCCATATAACCTAGGTTTCAGCTTCTTTGCCCCTTTTTTCTTAGCAATGACTGTTGATGGGGTTGAAGACGAAGGTATACCATGTCCCCCACCTCAAAACTATGCTCCACTCTATGCCTATTTGCATACACTTTTTGTTGGTTCTGAGCCATTCATAAGTTGTCCTTAAGGACTCGTAATATATCTTAGCTCTCCTGAATCTAGTGTTTACCCAAAGGGGCACATTTTTTTCTAAATATTCGATCTACAAACGTTGGGTCATCATATCCATATAGTGCTTTGAAGGGAATAATACCAATGGACATGTGGAAAGTGGTATTGTAATAGTGCTCCCCCAAATGCAACCACTTAACCCATGCCTTTTGTTGGCCAGAAATGTAATCTTGGAGATATCCCTCCAACCACTTGTTGAATATCTCTGTTTGACCATCATTCTATGGGTAATAACTAGTTCTCAGTGGCAGGCAGTTCCCACAAGTCTGAATAACTCCTACCATAAGCCACCCATAAATATGTTGTCCCAGTTGCTCACTATGGTCTTTGGTAACCCACGCAAATGGAAGACCTCCTTGAAGAATAGCTCGGCCACCTACGATGTTGAATATTTGGATTATATGGTGAAGAAGTTTGTGAACTTCATGACCAATCCACCACTACATATATGATGTCCTTTCTCTGTAACAAAGGTAGCCCAGTAATAAAGTCCATGGAGATACTTTCCCACTTTTGCTTAGGGACAATTTTCTTATAGGTTTTCAGGTAACCTGGGTGTCCTGTCAATAGTAAGCTATGAGTTACCTGCATAATTTTTTCCTTCAGTTGTAACTCTGGTACAAGATAGATTTGGTCCTTATAGTAGATGATGTCATCCACGATCCAGTATTTGTCATCTTGTATCAATCACTCCAGAATCTCACATGTGAATTTTTTTTTGGAATATTCTACAAGCAGCAACGACTTCCAAACATATGTTATCTCCATGAGTGAGAGGGTGGATGGCATCCTTGAGAGGGCATATGCTACTATGTTGTTTTTTCCCTTGACATATTCGATCTCGAATTCATAGCCTTGCAATTTGTTGATCCACTTTTGTTGTCTCTCACTCAACTCCTTTTGTTCCATGAGGAATCTCCAGTTGTTATGGTATGTCTTTACTTTGAACTTATTCCCCATTAGATATTGTCAAAATTTGACCAATGCATGCATGATGACCAACACTCCTTGTCATAAATTGAGTAATGTTGCTCATAATATATAAATTTACATCTCTCAAACGTTATGGGGTGGTGATCTTGCATCAAAATTGCTCCTATCCTAGTCCTCAAAGTATCGCATTCTAGCATGAAAGGCTAGGTAAAATATGGTAATGCAAGCACAGGGCACAAACTCATCACCTACTTCGTTTTCTCAAATGTCTCTTGTTCCTTATTGGTCTAACTGAAATCCCCCTTCTTGGTGAGGCCTGTAAGAGGCATTATTAACTGCAACAACCCCTTGACAAACTTCCTATAGTAAGTGCAAAGGCCAAGGAAGCTTTTCAATTCAATTATATTTTTTGAGGCAGGTCATTCAATGATCGTCTGAACTTTCTCCTGATGGACCTAAACCCCATCAATCCCAATCACATGCCCCAATTAGAGAATCTTTGTCATTCAAAACTCACACTTGGACACCTTAACATATAGTTCATGCTCCTTCATAATTCCTAACACCTCATCCAAGTGCATCAAATGGTCCTCCCAAGTCTTGTTGTAGACCAATATATCATCAAAGAAAACCAGCAAGTACTTATGAAATTGTTTATTGAAGACATGGTTCATACAGGACTGGAATGTTGCTAGGACAATAGTTAGCCCAAATGGCATAGCCAAGAACTTGTAGTTCTCGTAGTGGCACCTGAAAGTTGTCTTTGGGATGTCCTTCTCTCAAACATGTATCTGATGGTAGCCTGATCGAAGATTAACCTTTGAAAAGTATTTGACTCCCCTCATTTCATCCATCATTTTGTCTATCCTCGGGATAGGGTACCGTTTTTTTTATTATTCTTTTGTTAAGACCCTGTTAATAAATACACTTCCACAAGGTATTGTCCTTCTCCCTAGCCATGACCATAGAAGAAGAAAAAAGACTGGAACTAGGTCGAATGTGACCCACCCTCAACAACTCCTTGATGGCCTTCTCAATTTCATCTTTGTAAACCTTGGGATGTTAGTAGGGGTTGGTAATGATCGCTTGTACACCCTCCTATAATCCTATAACATGCTCAAATCCCCCGTTTAGTGGTCTACTTAGAGGAATGTCAAAAAAAAACTCTTTGGTGTTTGTGAAGCAATACCTGAATGTCATTGAAATGTTGTCATGGTTGGTCTAGTTGTTTGTCATCTATAATAAGGAACTCAACACACACTTGATATCACCCCGCCTCAATATTGCTTCCATGTTGTTGGATGATACTATCTTCAATGGGTATTCATGCATGACCCTAAAAAATACCCTTCTGCCATCCACAAGATCTTTGAATTACATCTCCATGTTTATTGATTTGTAATATACTTCCCAATGTAGTAGAGCCATTGAACTCCTAAATTCACATTGGTGTTTAGCACATCCACCACGAAGAAGTCCTCAATCACTGTGTAATTCCCCATGGTTGGCTGCAACATGGGGATATATATTACAGTCCATCTGATGGCCACTAGGTATCGCAAACACAAAACACTGAACTTCTGAGTAGGAATCCCTCTCTGTTCAACCATGCCTACATCTATGAAGTTGCAGGAAGCTCCACTATCGATTAATATCGTCACCTGGCCTGCCAGAATCTATCTTTGAAATTATGATACCTGGGGAATCTTGATATTGATGCAATGATAGGGGCTTTTCCCTTTGCATGTGAAGTATCACTCCCAACCGCATGATGTATTCTTCCTTGCATCGACTCCTCATCTCCATCTTCACTATTGCTCTCAGAGTACACCTCAATATAGTGATCCTTGCCCACCTTGTCCTTACCTACACACTTATGCCTTCGTGCCCAAAGCTCTTGACAACTGAAATAGAGCTTCTTCTTTCTTAACTCATTTTGGGTCTCCTCGTCCATCTTTGGTTTCTTGGTCGACTCCTTCTAAAATGGTTTAACCTCTTTACTCTTCTAAGGGAAAGTGTAACCACCCTCCTCCCACATCTACCTAAGTAACCGGCCAACCGAGGTAAACATGCGATGAGAGAGGCTACTACGAAGGGATTCAACCTCCTTGGCGACCTTGAGGAAATGGAATTGACGGAACACATCAACCATACCTTCCACATCAGCAACAACACCCCCAGGAGACATCTCAGCCACTCAGACATCCTGCCCCTGGGTCCCACTGATCTTTTAGACCTCTTGACCTCTGGATGCTCTCATGTTATGGGCATGTCAATGTCCAGGGACCTCTGGATGCTCTCACAAGCTTGTATGTCAGCATCTAAGGACTTTTCCCAGCATACTTGTCCCAGCGTCTGCGGAATTCAAGGCATTTTTCTAGCCCATAATTTCGGCCACTTCCCAAAACTTGTTATAACTTTCAGAATCCATCAAGGACATGATGAAAGACCAATAAACCAAAAATCAGCCTCAGGACTAGGCCTGGCCATCCCCAACCCTGGACTAACATTATGTCAAACACTTGGCATCAATGCAACCTACAGGTCTAGGATACAAGACAAAGCATGAATGACTGAAAACTCTTATGAAACATGACAAGAAGGATCACCACCTTCTCCCTTGAACTATTATGACATCAATTAGGTCTTGCATCCATCATTTTAACAATTACAAGTAAATACATGAAATGACCATGACATGAACCAATCAATTAACCATGCTTATAACCAGCATAAAACCATGTAAATAACAGACATATAACAACCATTAAATCCACATATAACAAGTGTAAAAGCAAGAGAGCTTAACTTTCATTAATCATATGAAAATCTGACTAGGTTCGAGACTTCCACATACCACCCGACCATAGACATGGCTGAACCAAATCTTTCTTTCAGCCAGTCACCCTCGTGCCATATTCCAAGCATGAATGTGGGATCTCATGGATAAACCAATCCAAAAACAACCTAGGGAATCCAGATGTTAAACCACCTCTAGCCTCACCAAACTGTGATCACAGCAAAACCGGTGCTTCGATCACAACCGAACCGAACTTGGAATGCCATCTAGAATCCATCACTATCCTTGAGGAATTTTTCATCTCCTTGTCTCTCAAGATTTACCCCAATCTAATCCCAGATCACTAAGCCCTAAACCGAGACCAGTCTCTCAGGCTTTACAACAATCCAAACCCGGATCACTAGGCCCTAAACCGAGAATTCTCCCTCGGCCTTTACTATGTATCCTACCAAAACCGGTCAAGGGATTCCTAGGCCTTTGGGAATGAACTTTGAGACCACCTCTTCCCGGATTTCAAAATCCATCAGGCAAACCAAAGCTCAAAACCAAGATAAACATCCAACATACCATGGGATCTAGAAAAAGGCAAGGCTAGGCTAAAAACCACTGTCATAACCCAGAAAAATCATGCCACCGATAGCAAGATAACCATACACAAACATGCAAAGCCATGCATGTCAAAACCAACTAGGAAATCACACATGCAATATGTTACCTGCAAGTATTCTTGTTGAAGCTACATGATCTTGCTCTTCCTTCCTTGATCCTTTCTTTCCTTCCTTTCCCTGTGCTTGTTTTTCCTTCCTCGATCCAAAGCTAGAGTGCTCCAAGAAAACTCTAAGCGACCAAAAGTGAAAGAGAGAGAGAATAACGAGAGAGCTCCAAAATTTGAACTAAAAAAAGGTTACCAACTAATCCTCAGAAGCCTTTTTATTAATGAGGCCTCTAATTTCTTCATTTTCCATTATTTTCCTTCAATTTCCTCCTCACATGCGACCTGTGACCTTTCACCTTAATTTGCTCCTAATTTCCTTTATTTTCGTAAATAAATGTGCCAAACATGTCTTTTAATGCCTTTGTTGATTTCCTTAGCCATAAACACATCCAGTGGCGCCCACTAGGATATGCTTTCCCAACATTCAGCTTGGAATACGTGTCCCTTAACTGTGGTTTTATTTTGCCTTTATTAACTTTTATTACATGAAATTTTCACTAGAGCTGTTACAGAACGCTCCCCCTTGGGGAACACCGTCCTTAGTGTTAAACCACATCAAGACCTCAATAAAACCGTTGAAAAGCAAACATATTTCCCATGGAGATTTATAACTTAGCTCATGGAGATATTTACATCCATATATATATATATATATATATATATATATATATATGCCAAACATACACCAAACATCAAACCAAAACTGCTTTGCCTCAACCAACAAACAATGAAGGATATGGGGCCCGCATTTGATCCGCCATCTCCCATGTAGCTTCTTGAGGCCCAAAGTGCTTCCACTTCAATTTAAATTGCTCTATGGTTTTGTTACTGAACATGAGATGCTTCCGTTGAAATATGCGTTGAGGCTCCAAATGGAACTCTCCTTCTTGCTCCACCTGCAATACAGACCAATCGATAACATGATCAACATCCTTTATATACTACTTAAGCAATGAAATATGGAAAACATCATGGATTTTCACTATTGGAGGCAATGCAAGTTGATAGGCCACTAGTCTAATCCTCTCAAGGATCTCAAAAGGCCCGCAATACTGTGGTGCCAACTTGGCACATGATCCAATCCTCAAAGGGCTCTTCTTGGGCTTGATGCACAAATAAACATGCCCCCCAACCTGAAACTCCTTGAACACCCTATGTTGATCTGCATAACTCTTTTGTATATCCTGTGTTGCCTTTAGATTTTTCTTTATAACTTGCATTTCCTGTTCCATGTCTGCCAACATATCTAGTCCAATAAGTACCCTGTTCACTGGATGACTCCAGCTGATGGGAGTATTAGAACTTCGTCCATACAATGATTTGAAAGGAATCATCCTCAATGACTCTTGATAACCATTATTGTATGCAAACTCAACCAATGGAAGATACTCCTCCCATCTCCTTTGTTGGTGCATCACGTACCTCCTCAGCATGTCCTCCAATATCTTGTTGACCCTCTCAATTTGTCCATATGTTTGTGGATGATAAGCTGTACTCTTGGAAGTGAACTCTGCATCCGTATTCGACACAATATTTTTCGGAACACCATGTAATCTCACTCTCTCTGATGAAAACCTGTGCTACCTCACTGGTTGAATATGTAATCTTCACTGGAATGAAGTGAGCTACCTTGCTCAACCTGTCGACCACGACCATAATAAAATCATGTTGTCTCACTATCCTTAGAAGACCTATAATGAAATCAATGAAAATTACCTTCCATTTCCATTTCGGAATCATTATAGGCTTTCATAGACCACCTGGATGCTTACATTATGCCTTTACCTACTGAAAATCTAAACATCTAACCACGAACTCTGCTACTTCCTTCCTTAAATTCAACCAATAGTAGAACTTCTTCACCCCCGTCAATGTCTTATGATATCCTAGGTGACTCGAGTATGGCTTGACGTGAAACTCCCTCAAGATAAGCTTCTTGAGCTCACTGTAATTTGGTACATAGATCCTATCCCTGAATCTCACCAAACCATCTATTTTGAGATGATAGTCTGCATCCATATTACCTATACCTATACATGTACCTACACTTGTCCTTGTGTGTGTACTTACATCCACACATGTGCATGTACCTATACCTGTACTCTATTGTAACCTGGCATGATCTCCATGTTGTCATCCCATTATCCTGCCTGCAAGATCCTATCGAGTAGCTCTGTCCCATAAGAGCTCATAGTTTCTATATGATTTACATGTACCTTCCTGCTAAGAGCATCTACAACCCGGTTCTCCTTTCCTTTGATGTATCTAATCTCAAAGTCGAACTCGTTGAGGGTGCCCAACCATCTAGCTTGTCTGGAATTTAGATTCGAATAGTCAAACAAATACTTCAACCCATTGTGGTTGCTCATCAGTACAAACCTCCTGCCAAGAAGATAGTGCATCCAAATCTTCAATGCAAGTATGTTCGTTGCTAGCTCAAGATCATGCTTCAAATAGTTCTTCTCGTGCTCATTCAGTAGTTCTTCTCATGCTCATTCAGTTTCTATGACTCATAGCACACTACCTGTCCTTCTTGCATGAGAACTCTACCAAGTCCTCTCTTGCAAGCATCTATACACACTACAAACTCCTTATTTGGATCTGTGATCTTTAACATTAGTGCATGTGTCAACAACTGCTTGAGCTGCTCAAAACTAGCTGCACATTCTTTCGTCCATTCGAACTTCTTACCTTTCCTTTGCAATGATGTGATAGGATATGTGATGCATGAGAAGTTCCCGATGAACCTCCTAGAGTAACTTGCCAATCCCATAAATGATCTCACCTCATCCACATTCTTAGGAGCTGCCCACTCCATGATGGCCCTTATCTTTTATGGATCTACTACTATGCCTTCCTTGGAGACAACATGCCCCAAGTAATGTACCTTATTCTAAAAGAAGTTGCACTTGCTAAGATTAGCATACAACTGATGCTCTCTTAGAATATACTGATATGTCATCAATGAATACAATAACAAACTTGTTCGTATAAGGATGCAACACACTATTAATCAAACACATAAATGTAGTTGGAGCATTAGTCAAACCAAATGGAACTACAACAAACTCATAATGCCCATACCTGGTCTTGAATGCAGTCTTGAAGATATCCTCTTCCTTGATGCATATCTGATGGTATCCCGATCTCAAGTCGATCTTAGAGAACACTGTTTCTCCCCTCAATTGATCAAACAAATCATCAATTCTTGGCAATGGGTACCTATTCTTAATCGTTACCTTGTTCAATTGTCTGTAATCAATGCACCATCTGAGAGTACCATCTTTCTTCTTTACGAACAACACTGGTGCACCCCAAGGTGATACACTTGGCTCAATGTATCCCTTGTCAAGCATCTCCTTTAACTGCAACTTCAACTCTACCAACTTAGGTGTGCTCATTTGGTAAGGTGCCTTTAATGCTGGAGCTGCTTCTTGCACTAACTCAATAGAGAAGTCTACTTCCCTATGAGGTGGCAACTCTAAAATATCTTCGGGAAATACATCCTGAAATTGTTGTAGAACTGGTACCTGCTCAAAAAATCTGCATCCCCAACTTCCTTGCCTTAGTCACTAGAAATGTGCATTGCAAACATCACACAACCTTTTCTGCAACTACACTTAGCCTGCATAGTGGTAACCATCCTCACTGATGTAGGCTTCTTCTTTCCCTACAAAGTTCTCTTTTCCCCACTATCATCCACACACTCAATGGCCTTTTCGAAGCAATCCACTTTGGTCATGAAGGTACAACCAATCCATACCCAAAATCATACTATACGAACCCAATGGCAGTACATTCAAATGTGTTGTTGTAGGCATACCATTTATCTCAAATGCACAAGATCTTACCCAATGGTGAGCTCTCTTCTTTGTACCTGTAGCCAACTGCACCAACCAAGATTATGCATGCACTTCTTTTCTCAAACCACACTTATCCACTAGGTCAGGATTAATATAACTATAGTTAGATCTAGGATCAATCAAAACAGAAACAACTTTATCACACAAAGCTTACCGTCCATCTCAATGATAGATGATTGATGATCCACCTACCTGTTTTCCATAACTATATAGATACAAGGAATGTTGTGACCAACATCACCAAATATATGTGCCTCCTAAGAACTATAGATCTGGGGTCTACCACCACTCTGATACTACAAACAATCCCTCTTACGATGATCCTTACCACATATCCAACACTGTAATGGTTCCTTACCACCACCTCTTGTCTGTTGCTCTCCATGTCCTTTCTCAGTTGTATTGAACTTCTTGTAAGGGACTAATTTTTTTTTCTCACTTGCATCTTGAGGTCTTCCTTGCTTTGGTGGCCATTTACCTTTAGCTTTCTCATTTCTTTTCAAGTCACGCTTAGGCTCAACTTTGCGCTTCAACTCCTCATAACAATGTTTCAACTTTCAGATGGCCTCCTCCAACGATCTAGGTTCATCGAACTCAATTTGGTCTATGTATGCTACTAGTAGTCCACTAATGAATCTCTAAACCTTGGCCTTCTCCTCCTTGAGGTAAGGCACATATCTCAACAACTCCAAGAACCTGCTATTATACTCATCATCTGTCATGGAACCCATCCACAACTTATAAAACTCCTTAGCTTTGTCATCAAATTATCTCTCCAATAAATAATTCTTCTTGAAGAGCCTCTCAAACTCATGCCAAGTCAAATTGTTCTCATGTATACCTTTAACATTCTTCACATCTTCCCACCAAATATTTGCTTTACCTTTGAGGCTGAAGGTGGTTATATTTGCATTCATGTTTTCTGAATAATCATGCAATCTGAATAATTTCCTCATATGAAGCAACCATGCCTTTGCATCCTATGATTTCTTCATCTCTCCATCAAAGTTAAGTGGCTTTACTTCTTAAACTCATCCGACAAGTATCCCCTATCACTCCTTCTGTAAGGGTGATAACGATGAAGATCATGATGCATGTCTAAACCAGAACTAGAATAGTACCTGTGTCCTTCACCTCTCCTATATAGAGTGTCCAACAACCTGCCATCTCTGATTGTGTCGTCTATGTCCAACCTGTGACCACCATAAGACCTATTGCCATATGCCCCATTAGATTTTTCCCCCTGCTCATGGTTGATATGAAGTGGTTATTGTCACTGCACTTCTGACAAAATTTGAAGTAGTATTGCATTAACCTCTGTGTGTTTCTCTTGTGCCTGCATGATTTTGTCATTGTCTTCCTTACAACTCCTTATTTATTCCTTCAAGCTTCATAATGTATTTTCCAAATCAGAAGAGTGTCCAACACCACGCTTCTCATCTGAGTCATAGGGAGAGTCTTTGTAGTCTACCATTGTGCAAACCATTTGATCTCTTTCCTAGAAGACATATATGTAAGCTAAACCAAATCACAATAAACCAACATACTTTAGCATATTTCGAGGAGGATATCTCATCTACAAGATCATCAAATCAGCATGATACATGTATAACATAATCATAACATCATATAGACATATGATACATAAGCACATAATCATGTAACCATCAATGTAGCTAGAGTCCAGTCATCAATGCATGACCATATCAACTACACACATACCATGACTACATGCATGAAAACAACAACCATAACACCATTGTATACTTGACCACATGCAAACATTAACATGCATAAGAAATGTGTAATCGACCACACACATGCATGAACACATATGATCAAGCATGAACGATGATACTTGTAACCAAATATACAAGAATGATACATGTAACCAAGCATACAAAATGACACATGTAAGCGACATATAACAACATGTAACCAATCATACACTCATGACAACATGTTTCACACAACGACATCCTTATTCCGATGGTGACATCTGTTAGGTCCCTATAATACTAGTGATTCCCCCATTACTATTGTCATTTTATCCCTTATTTTTATTGTTGTGCCCCTATTGTCCCCATATTGTTATTATTGTGCCTTTATATTATTATTGTTAGGTCGGCTTTGGTTATATTGTGACCCCTTGGACTCCTATATATAGAAAGGAGGTTTTTTCATTTGAATCATCTAAGAATTGTTCATTTGTGTAATGTAAAGGAGGTTTCCCCCTCGAAGAGGCTTATCTCTAAGGCGTTGATCTATCTTTTCTATCTTTTTGTGAGCTGGTTCATAACATTTGGTATCAGAGCTTTGGATTCTAGGGTTTCGCTGCTCGAAACAGGCCATCGTGGAATTTTCGCTATAACTCTTTTTCTATGACATTTCAGAAGCTAAAAAAAAACCCCATTTGAGACAAAATCTTGTTGAACCTCGGGCATGAATTTCAGATCTTGACTCGCTATATTTTCGGAGATATAATCTGAGGAAGTTAGGGTTTTTGCAGACCCCCAAATTACATTCCAAACAGGTGACCTTGGGAAAATCGTCATAACTTTTTCTCTGAGCATCATATTGAAGTTTCGTAAGAAGTTACAGAAAGAGGACGGACTGTCGTTTTTTGGGTATCATTTTCAGAGCCTAAGGTTGAAACAGTTACTCGCGACATGTCATACAAGTTCGCTCTATTGAACTAGTCTATACTCAGGTCATCGTGGGAGATTTGGCATAACTCTTCATTAGAGAATCCAATCTTGATTAGACTTGCGGGGTTAGAAAGATTACTCAGAAGGTTACCGCAGGAAGAAATTGACCTTGGAGATCCAAAATTACAGAATACATTAGATTCAATATCGAGCTCCTACAAATTGAAAAAAGGTGTGTAGCTTTTTTAAATTTTTTGCATAAGCTTGGTTTGAAAAATTAGTTTGAAGGAATTCAAAGGGCATAGTGAAGCATTATTATCGGTAATTGATGCCCCGAAGAAAGAAAATGGAAACACCAAGTAAGCAACTTGAAATATCTAGCATGACTCATGAAGAAGGGGAAGAAATGCAACATGATATATTAAAATTACGAGACCAAGTGCAACAAATTTCACTCGCACAAAAAGTAATAGAAGCTAATATGGATGGTTTAAAGAAAGATGTAGAAGCTAAGATGTATGGCGTGGAAGGTAAGATGGATGGTTTAAAGAAAGACGTAGAAGCTAATATGAATGATGTGGAAGCTAAGATGGACGGCGTGGAAGCTAAGATGGATGGCATGGAAGCTAAGATGGATGATTTAAAGAAAGGCATGGAAAATTTGAAGACAGATTCGAAGACAAATTTGACAAAATTTCTACAAGAAATGCTTACTAATGGCGAAAGGGTAGTAAAGGAAACTCATGATGAGAACAAAATAAATGTTAATCGTGATTTCATATACTCTAACATTGGATTGAAGAACCACTATGTTCCAAAGATCGATATGAGGAAGTTTGATGGCAAGGATCCCGGAACATGGATACTACAGATGGAGCAATTTTTCGATCTCCATAATGTGCAAAACACACAAAAGGTATGCATTGCAACTTTATATTTGGAACCAAATCTGTTTGTATGGTATAAATGGCTTTTCTCTCGTAAACAAATTGTCACTTGGGCTATTTTTACGGATGAAATGATAGCACATTATGAGGATACAAAAAGCAACACTTTTTTGAGCCAATTGATAAATCTCAAACAAAAGGGGTCAATGATGGAAAACATTGAGGACTTCCAAAAATTGAATATAAGGGTAAAAGGTATTCTAGAGGAGCATAGGATTGATGTGTTCATAGGGACTTTAAAAGATAACATCCAACATGAGGTTTGCCTTTGGGAACCAGATTCATTGGAGAAGGCATTCAGGTTGGCAAGAAAATGGAAAGCAAAATTATGGCAACAAGGAAGCCTACCACTCACAATCATAAAGATGGAAGTGTTGCTGCCCTAGCCATCCACAACCTACAAGGTTGACACCACAACAATTGGAAGAAAAAAGAGCAAAAGGGATTTGTTACATATGTGATAGCAAATACACTAAAGGTCATAAGTGTGCCGAGAAGAAATTATTTTACATAGATTGTGAAGAGGAGGAAGAAAAGGAACAAGAAACGTCAAAAGAAGAGGATATACATCAGGAACAAACACTAGAAAAAGAAGAAATGAATCCGACCATATCTTGTAATGCATTGGCTGGAATTACCACTCCTCAAACTATCAAGATAGAAGGGCATATCAAGAAGAAAAAGGTAATAGTGTTGATTGATTCGGGAAGTACCCATAATTTTATTCATTGTAAGATAGCCATGGAATTGAATTGCTTCCTATATCCAACACCAGAGTGTCAAGTGATGGTTGCAAGTCGAGGAACCATAAATTGCTCAGGAAAGTGCCATAATATCAAGCTATCCATGGGAGCATATGTATTGAATAGCCTAATGCTTTCCATTCCAATGGGTGGTGCTGATGTTGTACTAGGAGTCCAATGGCTACAATCCTTATGTACATTAGCTTTTAATTTTCAACAACTTTTCATGAAATTCTCTTCAAAAGGAAAGGAAGTTGAATTAAGGGGTATCGCAGGGAAACCGGGAAAGATAATAAGCTCTAACGGAATGAAAAAGCTTCTAAAGAAAGAACAACGAGGCATAATTGCACAATTATGTTCACTAGAGGTTCCCACATCGAAATCATCCATTTCTCCAGATCTCCAAAAAGTCTTGGACAATCATTCCAAGGTATTTGAGACTCCCAAAGGCCTCCCACCTATTCGTGATCATGATCATGCTATTAATTTGATTCCAAGAAGTGTTCCTCCAAACATCAGGCCTTACAGATATCCCTATGTCCAAAAGAGTGAAATTGAACGTATGGTTGCAGAAATGCTAGAGGCTGGTATAATTCAACCTAGTCAAAGTTCTTTCTCTACTCCAGTAGTATTGTTTCACAAGAAGGATGGATCATGGCGCATGTGTCTAGATTATAGGAATCTCAACAAGCTCACTATTAAAGATAAATTTTCCATTCCTATCATTGATGAATTATTGGATGAATTTCATGGATCAATTTACTTCACCAAGTTGGATCTTCATTCAGGATATCTTCAAATCAGAATGAAGATTGAAGACATTCCAAAAACAACATTTAGAACTCATGAGGGTCATTATGAATTTTTGGTCATGCCTTTTGGCCTTACTAATGCACCTTCTACATTTCAAGGTTTGATGAAATCCATGTTCAAACCCTTCCTTAGAAAATTTGTGTTAGTATTTTTTGATGAGATACTAATCTACAACAAGTCTTGGAAGGATCATGTCCAACATGTTGACATGGTGCTCAAACTATTCGAGGAGAAACAATTATATGCAAAATCTCCAAATGTTTCTTTGGAGTACAAGAGGTGGAATATCTGGGTCATATTGTATCTCATGAAGGTGTTAAGGTAGACCCTAGCAAAATTAAAACCATTAAGGAATGGAAAATTCCCACATCCATAAAGCATCTACGAGGATTTCTTGGGTTGATAGGGTATTATCGCAAGTTTGTTAAGAATTATGGGAGAATAGCAGCACCTCTAACAACATTATTGAAGAAAGATGCATTTTCATAGACTCCAAAAGCAACGAAGGCCTTTGAACATCTTAAAGAGGTAATGTGCCAAGCACTAGTCTTAGCCACACTGGACTTCTCAAAAACCTTTATTGTGGAATGTGATGCCTCAGGAAATGGAATTGGTGATGTTTTAATGCAAGAAGAAAGACCCATTGCTATCAAAAGTCGTCCAATCAAAGGAAAGTGTTTACACAAAGCTATTTATGAGAAGGAAATGTTGGCAATACTACATGCACTTAAGAAATGGCGACCCTACCTAATGGGAAGACACTTCAAGGTAAAAAAAGATCAATAGTCTTAAATACTTTGTAGAACAAAGTTTATCTTCAGAAGAGCATCAAAAATGGGTCACAAAGATGTTGGGTTATGACTTTGAAATCATCTACAAAAAAGGGAAGCAAAATGTTGTGGCAGATGCACTCTCAAGAAAGGATGAGGATGTGGAAGAATTTCTTTGTGCCATTTCTATTATCCAACCAGATTGGATAAACGAAGTAAGGGATGAATGGAAGAATGACGAGGAAGTGTGGGTACTCATTCAAAAGATACAACAAGAATCCAGTAAATCTGATATATTTAGCTAGAAAAATTATTCGTTATGGTACAAGGATCGGTTATACATATGTAAGAATTCACAACTCAAACAAAACATTCTTAGGGAATTGCACATCTCTCCCTTAGGAGGGCACTCAATATTTCTCAAAACCTTCCAGAGGGTTAAGAAGGATTTTTTTTTGGGATGGTCGTAAATCAGATATTCAAAATTTTGTGGCGGAATGTTTGGTTTGCCAACAAAATAAAGTTGAAGCAATTAAGACCCCAGGACTATTAAACCTTGATCCATTCCAAGCCAACATTGGGAGGAGGTTTCAATGGATTTTATCACAGGTTTACCCAAGTCCGAAGGAAAGAGTGTTATCATGGTAGTAGTTGACAGAATTACCAAGTATGCACACTTTTGTGCATTATCTCATCCATTTAAAGCGAGTACAGTTTCTACTGCATTTATGGAAACACTTCAAAAGCTACATGGAAACCCAAAGATTATTGTAAGTGACAGAGATCCCATTTTCACTGGAAATTTTTGGACAGAATTATTTTCTTGTCTTGGTACTTAGTTAGCTCATAGCTTATCTTATCATCCTCAATCTGACAGGCAAACTAATATAGTAAACAAATGTTTGGAAGGATATCTTTGTTGCTTTGTACTTGATAAACAGACACAATGGGTCAAATGGTTGCCTCTGGCTAAATGGTGGTATAACACTTCCCTCTATACTGCAACAAAAATGACCCCATTTATGGCACTTTATGGATATCATCCACCATCCATCACATCATATTTAAGATAAAATTCTAAGGTTCAAGTAGTGGAAGATCACATCGAGCATCAACAACAAGTTCTCCAACTCTTAAAGGATAACCTCACCTTGGCGCAGAATAGAATGAAACAACATGAAGATCAACATCCCAGCGAAAGAAGTTTTGATGTAGGTGATTGGGTATTCCTACGGCTACAACCATATAAACAAATGTCCCTCAAGCAAGCTAATAAGGATAATAAATTATCACCAAAGTATTATGGTCCGTACAAAGTGTTGCAAAAGATAGGTACTATGGCATACAAATTGGAGCTTCCTGCAGCTTCCCGAGTGCACCCAGTTTTCCATGTTTCATGCTTAAAGAAGGTTATAGGTGACAAGCTTCCAATTCAAAAAATATTGTCAAAACTTGATGAGGAAGGAAAAATCATATTGGAACCTGAAGCAGTCAAAGAAACAAGAACTCGACAACTACAAAATCAATCAATTTCAGAGTATCTCATCAAGTGGAAGAACTTACCCATTGAAGATTCCACATGGGAGGACGAGAATTTTATACAGAAGCATCCATAACTACTCAAGTGTTGAGGCAACACTATTTTGAAGGAGAGGGGCATGTTAGGTCCCTATAATACTAGTGATTCCCCCATTACTATTGTCATTGTATCCTTTATTGTTATTGTTGTGCCCCTATTGTCCCCATATTGTTATTATTGTGCCTTTATATTATTATTGTTAGGTCGACTTTGGTTATATTGTGACCCCTTATACTCCTATATATAGAAAGGAGGTTTTGTCAGTTGAATCGTCTAAGAATTGTTCATTTGTGTAATGTAAAGGAGGTTTCCCCCTCAAAGAGGTTTATTTCTAAGGCATTGATCTATCTTTTCTATCTTTTTGTGAGTTGGTTCATAACAACATCACTACAACCATGACCAACACCATGCATATGCAACAAGCATTCAAGGATAACTGACACATGTACAATTGACATGAATGCATGACAAACACATTCACCAAGGAGAGCGCAACCACGCTCTGATACCAATCCCTAACCACCCTCCTCCCACATCTACCCAAGTAACTGGCCAACCGGGATAAACATGCGTTGAGAGAGGCCAATATGAAGGGATTCAACCTCCTTGGTGACCTTAAGGAATGGAACACATCAACCATACCTTCCACATCAACAACAACACCCCTTGGAGACATCTCAACCACTTAGACATCCTACCCCTGGGTCCCACTGATCTTTTAGACCTCTTGACCTCTGGACATTCTCACATGCCTGCAAACCAACGTCCAGGGACTTTTCCTAGCATATATGTGCCAACGTCTGTGGAATTCAAGGCACCTTTCTAGCCCAGAATTTCGGCCATTGCCCAGAACTTGTTATAACTTTCAAAATCCATCAAAGACATGATGACAAGACTAATAAACCAAAAATAAAACCTTAGGACTAGGCCTGACCATCTCCAACTGGAACTGACATTCTGTCAAACACTTGGCATCAATTGAACCTACAAGTCTAGGATACAAGACAAAGTAGGAATGACTAAAAAATCCTATGAAAAATGACAAGAAGGATCACCACCTTCTCCCTTGAACTATTATGACATCAATTAGGTCTTGCATACATCATTTTAACAATTACAAGTAAATACATGAAATGACCATCACATGAACCAATCAATTAACCATGCCTATAACCAACATAAAACCATGTAAATAATAGAGATATAATACCCATTAAATCCACATATAACAAGTGCAAAAGCAAGATAACTTAGCTTTCATTGATCATAGGCAAATTTGACTAGGTTTGGGACTTCCACATACCACCCTACCGTAGACATAGCTAAAACAAATCTTTGTTTCAGCCAGTCACCCCCATGCCATATTCCAAGCATGAATGTGGAATCTCATGGATAAACCAATCCAAAAACAACCAAGGGAATCCAAACATTAAACCACCTCCACCCTCACCAAACTGTGATCACACCGAAACTGGTGCTTCGATCACAATCGAACCAAACTTGGAATGCCATCCGGAATCCATCACTATCCTAGAGGAATTTTCTGTCTCCTTGTCTCTCAGGCTTTACCGCAATCCAACCCCGGATCACTAGGCCCTAAACTAAGACCATTCTCTCAAGATTTGCTACAATCCAAACCTGGATCACTAGGCCCTAAACTGAGACTTCTCCCTCAGGTTTTATCGTGTATCCCACCAAAATCGGTCAAGGGATTCCTAGACCTTTGGGAATGAACTTTGAGACCACCTCTACCTCGAATTTTGAAATCCATCTGATAAAGCAAAGTTCAAAACCGAGATAAACATCCCAACATACCATGGCATCCGGAAAAATGCAAGGCTAGGCTAAAAACCACTGTCATAACCTGGCAAAACCATGCCACTGACAACAAGAGAACCATACACCAACATGCAAAGCCATGCATGTCAAAACCAGCTAGGAAATCACACATGCAATATGTTACCTGCAAGTATTCCTGCTGAAGTTCCCTAGTCCTGCTCTTCCTTGCTTTCCTTCCTTTCCCTTTTCTTGCTTTTCCTTTCCTTGATCCAAAGCTAGAGTGCTCCAAGAAAACTCTAAGTGACCAAGAGTGAGAGAGAGAGAATACTGAGAGAGCTCCAAAACGTGAACTAAAAAAAGGTTACCAACTGATCCTCAGAAGCCTTTTTATTAATGAGGCCTCTAACTTCTTCATTTTCCATTATTTTCCTTCAATTTCCTCCTCACATGCAACTTGTGACCTTTCACCTTACTTTTCTCCTAATTTTCTTTATTTTCACAAATAAATGTGCCAAAAGTGTCTTTTTGCCTTTTGATGCCTTTGCCTTAGTCTTTGCCAATTTCCTTAGCCATAAACACATCCAATGGTGCCCACTAGGATATCTTTGCCGAACATTTAGCTTGGAATACATGTCCCTTAACCGTGGTCTTATTTTTCTTTTATTAACTTTTATTACATGAAATTTTCACGAGGGTTGTTACAAAAAGACGGCTTAAGAGTGAATTTTTCTTAGAAGTGACATTTTACATATCCTTGGTCTTGTTAATTTCTGCACAAAGAGTGGTGGATTCAAAGCCTTTGACCCACCTACGTAGAGGCTCTAACAACCCCTCTACAACCATAACTGCTAGTCTCTAAAACTCTGAAATGTAAGCCTTCAGACTACCCGTTTGTGTGAGTTGGGCTAGCTCTATAAAATAAAGCTCTGGGTCCTTCTTGCTGAACTGATCAATGATTCTTTGCGTAAGCTCAATATATGAGGTGATTATGTTGTGAACCATTGTCACCAACCCATGATATCACCACTCATGGGATTCCCCATCCAAGTGTAATGTCGCTAGCTTAATGGCCTTCTCATCTGTTATTTGTTGCAACTAGAAATATTTGTCCAATTTAGATACCCATGATTGAGATGAGAATTTGGAAGACCCGTCAAAGCAAGGATGGTCACATTATCCAATCTATTTTGCAACTCATTATTCTGCCTCAACTCCTTTTGAACTGTTTTAGGCTTGATTTTCAATTGAAGGTGGCAAAAGTCAGTGAAACTCATGCTAACCTAGAACTCAAATCCCAATGCTCTATACTCTCCCAAATAATCTGTATAAGGGATACCTTAACTCATCTGCTCTATCATGTCCTTTCTTGTCTCTTGTATGATTGAGGCATGTTTGTTGGGTGTGTGTTATATTCTTTCCATGACCAGTCGTACGTGCGGGGAGGGGGGTGGGTCACACAGGGAGGCGACAACCCCCCCATTCATTGCGTTGGGTGGAGCAGGGGGGCGTGGCCCCCCTTGTAGGGTGGTATCCCCCCTTCACGGGGTTTAGGGCAGTGCCCCGAGAAATTTTTTTTGGACCCTATATTAGGTGGGCAAACCTACCTATGGTTTTGTGCATGGGTTTTGCACATGGTTTTATGCCCATGGTATTTTGTAGATCTGGTCAAGGGAACTATATTTATGTTCTAATCTAGGGTTAATGGATCGGGGTTTATGAATGCCTTGACATGTATATATATGTATTGTAACATTGAAAGGAACATAATGAATAATCAATCTAGTAGTCCCGGTTTTGGGATCCAAAGGTAAATCTCTGTGTATTTGTTTTATATTCTCGTCATTGCTTATTTTCTGTTTTTAGAATTCATCTGTAGGTAATTTATGTACATGGTTAAAACCTACATTGGTATCAAGGTTGTTTCGGCTTCAAGGGGACACCTTTGTTGCTGAGGGGTTTTGCTCGGGTTTGTGGTAAACCATATTCAGTGGAAGATATGTGGGATCGATTCTTATGGTGAACGAAGATGGCGAGCAATGGAAAGATAGAGATTGAGAAATTTAATGGTCAGAGTTTTGAGTTGTGGAAACTCAAGATGGAGAATCTGCTGGTGGATAAGGATTAGTGGATCGTGGTATATCTGGGAACTAAACCAACGACAATGTCAGATGAAGACTGGGTGAAGTTGGATTGAAAAGCAAAGAGCTTAATATGGTTGTGTATCTCAGATTTAGTATTGTTGAATGTATCATAGGAAGCTATGACGAAGGCTTTGTGGGACAAGTTAGGGACTTTGCACCAATCTAAGTCTCTAGTGAACAAATTGTTCCTACAGAAAATGTTGTATAACATGAGGATGAAGGATGGAGACTCGATGACAAAACATCTGAACGCCTTTAATATTTTGGTAAGCTAGTTGTTATCTGTTGATATTAAAATTTTAGATGAAGATAAGTGCATCAGTTTGTTGCGTTCTCTACTGGATTCGTGGGATAGTCTAGTTGTTGCAATAGGTAGAAATACAACTACCTTGAAGTTTTATGAAATAGTCTCATCCTTGCTGTCAGATGAGATGACACGGAAAAATATGGAGGGTCATAATGGAGATGCCTTATATGTACGATGATTGTCCCAGAACAGAAACAAAAATAAGTCTTTGAGTGGGAGATCTAAATCTATAGGGAGATCTACATCTTCAGGAAAACCTATAAAGGTGTGCTGGAAATGTGGAAAGGAAAGGCACTTCAAAAAGGATTGTAGATCTAAAGCTCCCGAGAAAGGAAAGGGATCTGATGATGCTCCTTCTGAAAAGGCAAAAACTACCGCAGATGAAAGTGGGTATGTATACTTGGCTTCTTCTTCAAGTGCACATGTAGATTATGAGGCATGGTTGATTGACTCAGGTGCATCCTTTCACTTCACTCCCCATAGGGAGTCGTTCTGTGAGTATGAGAAATATGATGGTGGTGATTTATTCTTAGGGGATGATATGAAGGCTAAAATCGTCAGACGCATAAAAGTCAAGCTGAAGTTGCAAGGTGGAAGGATTAGAACACACTTCTAGGTGTACTGCATATTCCTACATTGGCCATAAATCTAATTTCTATAAGCAAGATGGATGATGCAAGTGTAAAAATAGTGTTCGAGAAAGATACCTACAAGATGGTTCAGGGAGCATTGGTATTGATGCGGGGAGTTTGGGTTGGAACTCTATCAAGCTTCTGGGTAGTACTATTATTGATGGATGCAAGAGTTTTGTGGTTCCTGAAAGTGGAGCAGAAAATCTAGTGGTCTCTGGAGAAAAGACCATGCTATGGCACCAAAGGCTTGGACATATTAGAGAGAAGGGCCTTCGAATACTTTATGGTAATGGTATGGTAGAAGGTATGTCTAATTGTTATTTGTGTTTTGATTTATGTGAACATTGTGTAATTGGGAAGCATAATCGGGTGAGTTTCCCCTCTGGTGCTAAGAGGGCGAAAGGGATATTAGAGCTTGTGCACAGTGATGTGTTTGGACCTATGTTGGTTCCATCACTGGGTAGGTCTAAGTAATATGTATCATTTATAGATGACTTCTCAAGGAATACATGGATATATTTCCTTAGGAAGAAATTTGAAGTCTTTGACAAGTTTAAAGAATTTAAGGCTCTGGTGGAAAACCAAACAGAGAAAAAGATAAAGTCGTTGAGGACAGATAATGGTGGAGAGTTATACAAGAAGGAATTTGAAGAGTTCTGTAAGAAATGTGGTATAGCACAATAGAAAACTACTCCATACACACCTCAGCAAAAAGGAATTGCAGAAATAATGAATAGGACGTTGATGGAAAAGGCAAGAAGAATGCTCAGTGGTGCCGGGTTAGGACATGAATTCTGGGCAAAGGTGGTGGAGACTACATGTTACCTGGTTAATATATCACCTTCATCAATGTTGAAGGATAAGACTCCACATGAGGTATCGACTAGTAAGAAACCCTCTCTTTCACATATGAGGGTATTTGGTTGTGATGCATACGTACATGTTCCAAAGGAGAAAATAAACTAGTTGGATAGTAAATCTAAGGGGGGCATCTTTATTGGGTATAAATATGGTTTAGAAGGTTATACGCTTTAAAACCCAGAAACAAGGAAGGTTGTGTACAACTGAGATGTGGTGTTTAGAGAGGTGAAAGATGTTATTAAACATGAATTCATACCAAAGGAACCTGAGAAGATAGAGTTTGAGCTAAAGGAGGAAGAAATAGACTCTACAACAGAACAAGAATCAGAAGATGAAGAGCCAAAAACTCCAGCTGTGAGAAGATTAGTTCGAGAAAGAAGGCAGCTAGAAAGGTATATTCCATATGCTTTCTATTCAAATTTTGCTTTATCTATTATTGATTATGATCCCAAAACTATCAAGGAGGCAGTATATTTAGAGGATGAAAAACTCTGGAAAGAGGCCATGGTTGATGAAATGGCATCTTTGGACAAAAATAAGGCTTGGGATCTGGTGGAGTTGTCAGCAGGAAGGAAACCCATTGGAAGAAAATGGGTGTTTAAGAAGAAGGTGTATGCATAAGGCAAGGTGGAGGAACACAAAGCTCGATTGGTAGCAAAAGGTTATTCCCAGGTGTCGGGAATTGATTTTGGTGATATTTTTTCTCTGATTGCAAAGGCAGATTCTATTAGATTACTTTTATCTGTTGTTGCTGCTTTTGATTTGGAGGTAGAGTAGATGGATGTGAAGAAAACCTTTCTTCATGGGGATATGGAGGAAGAGATCTACATGAAACAACTTGAAGGCTTTGCGATGAAGGGAAAAGAGAACCGGTATGCAAGTTAAAAAAGTCTTTGTATGGTTTAAAACAGACACCAAGGATGTGGTATTAGAAATTTGATACATATAGACGAGGACTTGGCTTCACCAGAAGCAAAGTGGATCACTGTGTGTATTTTAAATTAATTTGGTGACCATGTTATTTATTTGGTCTTATATGTGGATTATATGTTGCTAATTGGAAATGACAAAGAAATTATCCAGGATTTGAAGACCCGATTGTCCTCCAAATTTGACATGAAGGATCTTGGTGCCGCAAAATATATTTTGGGCATGGAAATTAAACAAGATCGGGAAAAGAGGAAGCTTTGGTTAAACTAGAGGAAGTATGTCGAGACAATATTGCAGAGGTTTAATATGAAAGATAGTTAACTGGTGAAGGTTCCTATTCATGTAGGTGTAAAGTTATCTGTTGAACAATGTCCCAAGACACAAGAAGAGGAAGAGGACGTGTCCCGAGTTCCATATGCAAGTGCAGTCGGTATCTTGATGTATGCAATGGTTTGTACTAGACCGGACATTGCACATGCAGTGGGAGTATTGATCAGGTTTATGTCAAAAATAGGGAAGGAGCATTGGACAATAGTGAAGCGGGTTTTTACGTATTTACATGGCACTAGTGATTATGGTCTGTGCTACCAAGGAAGATCAGGATTGGATAGAGTTTTGGACATCCATGGCTTTGTTGATGTATACTGGGCTGGTGATCTAGATCGAAGAATATCTACAAGTGGGTATGTGTTTAACCTATTTGGAGGTGCATTCAGTTGGATCAACAAGATACAGTCTATAGTGGCACTGTCAACTACATAGGCAGAATACATGGCAACCACTCATGCAAGCAAGGAATTAGTTTGGTTGCAGAGATTGTGTTAAAGTATGGGGTTAGTACAATGAGCTATAAGAATAGACTATGACAGCCAACGTGCAATTTTATTGGCAAATAACTCTTCTTATCATTCACAATACAAAGCACATTGATGTTCAATATCACTTTGTGAGTGATATGATTGAAAAAAAAGTGTTGTTGGTAAAGGTGGGCACTTTGAAGAATGTTGCAGATGTGTTGATGAAGTCTGTGAGCACTGAGAAGTTTTCTTGCTGTAGAGAAACAATGGGTGTTGCAAGGATGGATCAATGACAAAGCTCTCTTGTGACCCCTTATGTGGAAAAGAAAACAACAAGTGGGAGAATGTTGAGTCTGTGTTATATTCTTTCCACCACTAGTCGCACACGCGGGGGGGTCACAGGGGGGCCGACAACTTCTCCTATTCGTTGCGTCAGGCACAACTTCTTGGGCAAAAATTTTTGGACCCTATATTAGGTGGGCGGACCTACCTTTGGTTTTGTGCATGGGTTTTTCACATGGTTTTGGGCATGATGTTTTTCTGCCCATGGTATTTTGTAGATCTGGTCAAGGAAACTGTGGTTATGTTCTAATCTAGGGTTAATGGATTGGGGTTTATGAATGCTTCGACATGTATATATATGTAGTGTAACATTAAAGGAACATAATGAATAATCAATCTGGTAGTCTCGGTTTTGGGATCGAGGGGAAAATCTCTGTGTATTTGTTTTATATTCTCGTCATTGTTTATTTTTTGTTTTTAGAATTGTTTGCAGGTAATTATTGTACAAGGTTAAAACCTACAATGTTGGGTCTAGGTGCTTTATTATATGAGCATGAGTGGTTTTGTGGGGTAGCATGCACATGACTTCCTTCTGCATTATTAGAACCTTCTCCATTTATTGGTTCCTTTCTAGTAGAGGCTCCTTTGTTTATCATCCCTCTCATCAGGTCCACCATCTCCTTTTGGCCTTTAGCCAAATCATTCAGTGCATTGAGTAAGTTGTTAAATGCTTGGGCTTCCTTATCACCCATGTTTGGCTCTTCTATTTCAGGTTTTTCTTCTACTCCCTTCCCCTTGCCAGTGGTCACTTCTTCCTCTTTGTTCTTTCTTGGAGACTCTTCCTCTTTAGAAATGGGAGTAGGCTCTTCAATCATGTAATATCTTTTGTAAGTGATGTACGGATGTTCTTCACCACTCATTAAATCACTGATGATATGTCCTTAGAGCCCACATCTATCCAATAACATGCTTTGATACCACTGTAAGATAACCTCTTACAAAATTCCAAATAGCCTTTGAGTTTTTTTTTTTTTTTTCCTGAGTTTTAATGAAATTGTCAAGTGAGGGATTTTGTCAAATACTGTATGCACACTATCCTAGGTGTAAATTTTAATTTATTTGACTCAAGTAAGTTACCCAGTGATGATTTTTCATGAACCATATCAACTCCTCAAGTGTTGTAGGTGTTCTTCTAGTTCTTCATTTCCAAGAAAATATGCATAATGGAAATAAAGAACATTTAACATATTGGACTAATATATATATACTGAGCCATAATTGCATTATAAATTGATATAAAATAGTTGATATCATATTTGAGAATATACATACTTTACATAGCCATAAAAACATAAGAATTAGGATAAATATAACCGAGAATGAAATTGCAAGGCAACAACTGAATTATTCCTTATACAAAATATATATGTGAAGGGTGGAATAACTATTTAGAACCACTATCTCTTTCCTCTACAAACTCCTTCTTAGATTCTCCAACAAATCCAAAATGGGTTGGTGTTGATAAAGGATGATGCACACATAGGTAACATGAGTATACCAACTCATACGCACAACTAGAGGCAACACAGCCTGTATAGTTTTAATGGCATCCTCCAATACGTCCCACACACTATAGGAAACATGGGCTTGGGATTTCAACAGGAGTACTCTCAGCCAAGAGTGAATGTGGCACTTATACTAAGATAAATTTAGTCTCCCAATAACCATGTCTCAACCCAATAGTTAGAAGATATCTATGCCTTGAAGAAAGGGAATAACTTGTCCTTTGCACCGAGACTTTGACCCACACCATCTCAGAAATGATCTAGTCCTCTCACGGGATGAACTTGCCCTTTAATGGAAAAATTGACCCCAACTTGGCTTGGAAACTTGCTACTCTTGTGGGTATTCTCCAACCTGGAAAAACTAGATAGAAATCACTATATGAGAAGGTAAAATCAATTGATAGGACCTATTCACTTCAATACCTTTTGCAAATAATCTTTTGCATTGAATTCCCATGGTGAAATCTGAATGATATCACTCCTTTAACCAACTAGGGTGTCTAGTTTCAACACCGGAGCTAGCTATGGTAGCTATGGTTTATCAAACCCTAAGCTTCTCTCCCAAAAACTCTCAAGAGATCATTTTCTCAAAATATAAGTGAAAGAATGAGGAGAAACTCATCACTTTTCTCTTTTTAATTGAGTGGTCATATTTGCCACCTTTTACCTATTTAATAATTTATTAAGTCACTTTAGGAGATTTTCACTTTATAAAATTAAAGTGACTTTTCATTAGCCTAGGATATGTCCCATTTTCACCCCTTAGGCAATTATAAAGTTTCTCCTAGGTGAATCATGTTCCCTTATTAAAAAAATTCCCTGCCTTAGTCTACAATAACTTATTAGGTTAGTGGAACCCATCTTATTTCTCTTGTGTTCGGGGACATTACAAACTAGGTATTGGTAGTTGACCCATGATTTTTGGTGATTTCCCTTGCATTTTGGATTTCCCTAAATGGAATTTGTATTCAAAATTTGTAGCCTCCAAAAGTTGATGTATTAATTAGCCTCCTCGAGATCCACACTCTTTTTACTACATCATTCCTTGGGGTTAGAGTTTTGGAACTTTAAGTTTTTTGCATCTTAGGGAATCATACTTAGTGTTAAAAGCATTTTTGTCTCTTGTAATGTCTTTTTGCAAATAACCACAACCAAAAAATTTGAATTTAATGATACAAGACCACCATTCTAGCTAGTATGCAAAATAATAATAATAAAATATCTCCCATTATTAATACAACATAGTGCCCCTTTCACATCACTTCCTACAAAGAAGAGAATATTGTAATATCCTTGAAATGTGTAAGATGATAATTGTGAAGCCAAAGAAAGGATAAATTAGTAGTCAAAGTCTCGTGATGGATGAACAACTAAGTAGGTCACTTAAAATATCAGTGGTGCTAGTCGAATGAGGTAATAGTTTGGGAATCCTGATAATCCCATTTATGTTGGAAAACATAATTTATATGGGTGGATACCAATGGCTACCCACCTCTTCCAATCACTTGGAATGGTTCCACATCTTGGTTCTACTATACAATTTTAAAGTTTAGGGCTTCTGAAACAATTTTTAGTGATTTCTTTTGCAATTTTGGTAATTGACTAGGCTTCGATTGCATGGTTTGATAAAGAAATACAACATAGATTAATCTTTGACCGTATAAAGTTGACCTCAAAGATTGCATGACTTCCCAAACTAAGAGAGCTTGGGTCAAGCTTTATAATAGTCCAAGAAATGCACTCAATGGAGTTTGTGTGCAAATTTGTAGCCCCATAAAGTTTATGTATCAATTAGACCTCTTGATGTGCACATTATTTTAACCGCATCATTTCTTAGGATTATGGTTTTGGATCTTCAAGGATTTTTCATCTTAGCACATTATACTTTATGTTAAAAGGTAGTTTTGGACTCTTGTAATGCCTTTTTGTGAACAAATGTATTCAACAACTTTGACTTTGGAGATAAGCTGCCATTATTCTAGCTAATTTGCATTGTTTTGCATTTTACGGCCTTTTATTTCCTTCATCGATAGAACTTCAATTTCATTGTATGATTGAGTTGTATGCAATATGTTTACGTGTTTCTATTTATTTTTATGCCTTTGCTTAGTTCTCTTTTATGCCTTTGCTTAGTTCTCTTCGTAATCTAGATCAATGATAATAGAGCAATTCACTCTTTGTTGTTTCTTTATGCATGTCATTGTCAATATCAAGGCATACAAAGTTGGATCTTGAATTAATTGAGCTTATGAAGACCACTCTCATTGGCCCAAGCAACCTACCATGGTGGTAAATAAGAGAGATGAAAAAACCAATATATCTTATCAAGTTGTTGCTTGAGGAAGCCCTTACATAATATGGAAATAGGATGATGGATAATTTCACTTATATCCTTCCACAATTACCAATAGTAACATGATAAATTCAAGAAGTAACCATTTCTATGATGTGACATCCTTGAGGTAGATGTTAACTTTAACATTCACTTATTCGAAGGTCAGATAAATGCAAATGCTTTGGAGAATTGTTAAATCTACCAAAGGGTTCTATTTTGTTCAAAAAACAAAAATAAACAATGAAATATCATGTTTAATCTCATTAAGTCCCTTCCCCGTGTCAAAGGTTGCTGGGAAATTATGAGAATCGTGTCATAGACGAGTCTACAACGTTTAGGATAGAACCCACTTGGATGGATTTTTTTGATGCCCTTGAGGAGGAATTCCACCCTATTGAAATCTATGATGACTAGCACATGAGATGGACAACTTTGCACCATGAAAGAGATAAGACAATATCAAAGTACAACATTGTGGTGTTCCTTAGCCATTGAAAATTGGAACACAACCAAGTATATAGAGAATATAATTGAATACTAACAAAAAACAAGAGACAAGAAGATATCATTTTTAAAAATACCCGCGTTTATTGATAATGTGAAGAAGAATACAATGTTCACTTACCTCTTAAGGTGGGGTGACCTTCTATTGATTAGAGCTCCAAATAAAAAACACAAGACAAACACTCCTTAGTCTTGTATATTTATAAATAAATTTTGCATAGCAAAAACCCTAACTACTTGTAGTATTGTCACTAATGGGTACCAACTTCCTAGTATGCTTTATAAAATGGATCCTTTTACATTGAATAATTGTCCACTACTATCAAATGGGCCTTATTAAAAGAGGATGGTCACATGAAACAATTAACAAACTTGTATGTAGCTTAAATTATGGAGGTTATGGTGGGACCCTAACAAGATTACCCCCCCTCCCCCCAGTCTTCCTTAAAAAATAATGCTTTCCTCAAGGTTGAAGATAAGGAAATTACTACAAGGATTGTGGTTGGTTCCCATGTGGCATTTCTAGGGGCATGTATTTCCACTCAATCAATATGTCACTGAATTTTCACTGGTGTTAGTGTCAGTCTTGTTAGCCTGTCACTTGGATCAAAAAATGCTTTTACCATGATCTTTTCAGGCTTTCATCATCAAATTTTTCTGTTACTAGGTTTACACAACAAATTTGGTCATTGTATGGTCAGTCCAAGATGGAGTCATTGTCTGAAATTTCACTCATGCTGGTTGCTTATCATACACCATGAAAATGGGTCAAGTCATCATCATCATTCCATTAGGTCTTAGGTCATCCATTAGGTCACAAGGGTCCCCAAGGTCCACCATTTCCATAAAAAATAAGAAATAAGTCAAACATGACAAAGCAAAGAGTTGAAGAATTGAAACATGATTTATTCACATTTTCATGACATCAAAAGTTTCAGAAGAAGGAAGCACCAGCACTTAGGAGATGCAAAAAGCACATTTACAATGGTAAAGGTAAAATCTGCCTTCAAAAAAGTCAAATCAGTAAGGAGGATAAGTTTATTTTCTCTTTTTGAAAAAGTGAAGAAATTACTCCTATATAAACTCAAAAAGACTCAATACCTTTTCATGCATGTCTCATTCACTCCTTATCACCGAGCTTACTCGCCTAAAAAAGCAAAAAATCTCTTTCCCTAGAAGAAATTGGCCAAAATTGAAGGCGATGAGCATAGATACACTACGCTACGCTGTGGAGGTAAGCGCTATGTGTAGGTGAACTGCGCTGCGCTTTGGTGTTGCACATAGGACAGAGTACCTGAAACTCACCCAAATTTTCCCAAAATTCAAAATTTTCGCTTTCAAACTCGGTTAAATTACTTTCTAAGGTAGAGGAACAAGTAAGCACATCATTTCCCTCTATATTTGCTTTCCCATCTGCATTCCATGTCAATAATTTCTCAAGCTAGGGTTTGTAGCAAAAGTTCCATGGGAAATGCTAGGGTAGAAATGGTCATCATAACTTTTCATCTCCAAAACATGTAAATTGACATTCTACACCTGCACACATGTATGATGAGTCATTTTGACCAGTCCATCCACCTCCAAACCAAGTTTAAACACTAAAAAAACAAAACCCTAGCTCATTCCTAGAGTTATTTTGGGCAAATCACATCATAAACCTTCTTGGTCTCACTTACAAGCAGCCACATTTGTTCACTATTTTCCTCACTCATTTCCATCAGTTTTTCAAAGCCATCTCATCTTTCACAAAACCCCTCCCATCATTTTGTCAAAATCTCTCACATATCACTTCATTTTCATACTCACCTCACATCTATTTTCACTTCCTGCTGCTAGGACTTTGTGTCATCATGGAGATTGATTCTTCACCAAAAAGAAAGAGACAACACAAAGGAGGGAGGATTCTCAGATATGAACCATCAGATTGCAACCAAATCAACTCCTATCCTTTCATCAAACAATGCTTTGAAGATGTTCACTGTTTGGAATTTTGTAAAAGAGTAAGTGAAGCAGGGTTTTATGAGCAACTGATAGATTGGGTAGCTACACACTTGAAAGGGGAGACTGCCATCATCTTTGGTATTGAGTTTAGCTTCTCAATGGCCTCCATATCACTAGCAACTGGTTTACCACACAATGGCGAACACTAGTTCAAGGGAATGAGTTTAGATCTTGAAAACTATAAGCCCTTCTTAAAGACTCCATACAGAGACACATACTCACCTTATGCCTTTAAAATATTTTCTTAAGAAGTATGCCCCTTTAATGAAGACCATCATGAGTTTCTTTACCTGTGAAGGTAGATTCTCAAGGTTGTATGCCTATCATATTCGCCTCTTGATGCACTTCACATCTCAAAAGCCACTCAACATGTGCAATTACCTATTCACGAGTATTTCAAAAATGTCTGAGAAGATACAGTTGAAAGACAAAGAGCACTCTCCAAGCTTGTTTCATCAAAATCTCATAAAAACCATTTTCCTTCATTAGTTGGCAGAGAGGGGTATGTCTTGGGAAGCCTTTTTAGAAACAAATTTAAAATGGCATGAGGAAAATGCAACATCTCAGTCCCTAAGCGCACCAAAACAACAAATAGAGATGGGGTCATCTAGCAAACCAGTAGAGAAGATATAGCTATCTAGGCCAGAGGTCACCAATGTGTATAAGAAAGGGCAGAGGCTTGTGTTTTCTTCTCACAAAGAGAAAGGGGCTAAGCCTTCTTCATCGACAAAGCAGGCATCAGAAGCAAAGGATAACAAGACAGTTGAGCATGAATTAGAGAATATTGATTTAGAAGAGGAAGTTGAGACTTCAATTATGAAGCAGACTATTAGGGACAAGGAATACCAAATCAAGAAGCTGGAAATAAATATGGAAAGAGCAAAGTTCATTATATCATTCCTTGGACAAGAAAACAATCAACTCAAAGAAAAAGAGTTGATCTTAGAAAAGGAAAAAGCTAAGTTAATGCAGAAAATTGGCAAAGGTAAAGAGGTCATGACATCAAGCGAGCCTGAAGCATCAGAGGTAAAAGGGAAAAGGAAAAGACCAAGAACCAGAGCTCTTAAGGAAGCTTTGCAAGAGGAATAAAAACAAATATTGTTTAATGAAGACCTGACCTAGAAGAAAGGATTGCCCTGGAGGTACATCAAGATAAAGAATATTGGCTCAACAGGGTAAATGAACACTTAGAGAAGCTCCTAGAGAATGAAAACAGAGATAATAAAATGCTCAGACACATGGCGCATCATTATCAAGCTCAAAACATGATCGCCAATGTCAAAGTGAAACAACTCAAAAACAAGCTCAAGCATACCAAAAAAGATCAAAAGGATGAGGGAAACTTGGAGATACTTGCTGAAGCATCCATGAAGCTATGATAAAATCATTTTTACACCTTCCCTCCAATTTTGAGCTAATTCTAAGCATTTTGAGTTTTTTGACAAATTTTGATCTAAATTCAGAGATTTGGCCTTTCCAGAAGTGCAGCGCCTTGGCGCTGCGCTTTTTCCTCAAGCATCCATTTGAGGAAAGGTCTACATTTTTGGAAAGGTATTGACATCCTATAAAAACCTATTTACCCAGATTTTGCAGAGGTGGCTTAGTTTTGGAGAAAAATGAAAAAAAGTGGCAAAAAACTAGCATTCTTGACCATTTTTTGACAGGCGCTGCCCTTCTGGAGTGACCTTGGGAGAATGGATTTTTGAAAGCTTCCCGTGCTCCAAATTTAGAAATTCAAACTATTTTGGAAACTATACTTGAAGGGCTAGTTGACCGTTCTCTCAGATTTTCCTTTTAACCCCTAGAAGGCACCTCAAAATCAGCTCAAAGTTGGCGCTGCGCTTCTGCACTTTCTGTGTTTTTAAATGTAAAATTTTACTGTGTAAAATTTCTAGTTTATAGTATGACTTGGTCACAGTCAAGATTCTCTATGTAATGGCACAAGTTACGATGCTAGGTGATTTAGGAATGAATAAATGTATATCATAGGTTCTTTTTGATGTTTATTAGGCCTCATAAAAGAAGAAAACTCCTAATCAAACTCTTCATGAGGTGTTTGAGTTGCACCTTCTCACTCTCACATGTTGGTTGAGAGAATATTGGAGTCAGTTCATCCACCAAGGAATTTGAATCCTGAAGGTGGGAAAGTGGTCTAGGAGAGTCTATAAGTACTATTTCATCTCAAGAGAAGAGGGTTGAACTTTTTGTGGAGGCTTGCATTGTAATAATCTTTCAGCTAATACAGACACAGGTTGTAGCGATTTTCAAGGAACTCTAGCGCAGTGAGTTCATGGTGCTTGTACTTCATTATTTTTGTTTTCTCATGGTATAAAATTCTTTATCTACATTATATCTCTTCTATCTATGAATGCCTTGTGATAAAATACTCAGAATTCTTGTTTTTCAAGCTTTGTTATCTAGTTTCATAGTTATGTGATTTGTCTTCCTAAGCTAATGAAATCGTGTTTATTTATGCTCATTAGTTTCTTCCGCACTATATCCTCTATAATACACTAAAAAATACTCAAATTACACCATGGATTCTGATTGTTAGGATATTCCGACACATAGGAAATAGTTAAGTATAACTTGGTCTAGTATAGAGTTAGGTAAAGTGTGTTTCTTTACTATGTACATTTTGTAACTTACAATCCGACGGTCACGATATGTAGTGATTCGACAGTTCATTCTCTCCTCGGTATTACCGACACTTGATCCGTGGCTTAACACCCGATTGGTCCATGATCTCTATTTAAAGAGCATGGAGGGTCATTTGTAGGTTAACCGTTCATGAGAGAAGCTTATGTAAATTTTCATTCTTTTATTAATAAATTGCCTGAAGTGGCCGCGTTGGCTCAGGTCGTGGATTCTTTCCCTCTTTGAGGGTTTTAACCACGTCAAAAGTACTGGTGTATTGATCTGTGATCTGTTTGTGAGCGGTGTCCTTTGGTGTTCTGTCTGAGGAACTTATCCTGTAAATTCCTACATGGTATCAGAGCTATTTGAGGGCCGCATCCGTTGGTGATCCAAATCTGAACCCAGTAGAACTGCATCCGACTACCGTTTCCTAGATCTACTGTTTCTAACTGCTTTCGGGTCGAGAGGACTACTCTGTTGTGTTGGGAGCATCTGTTCCAGTGAGGAACCCCTTTCGTTTCACGCGAAAAGGTTTCCGGTTGCCCTAGCTGCGTCATTTTTAATATCTGGAGGTATAGAGTGTTTATTTGCAGTTTACAGTTATTTTCTCTCTGTTTATTTCGGTTTCGGTTTATTTAGCCTTTTTTATTACCGGATCTATACCTTTCATTTTTGTGTATGCTCTTTGCCCCGCGACTCTGTGCGATCTGGGCAAATCAGAAACAGAAATGAAGGATTTTTCTCATGTGTATGCTCTTTTCTGCTGCGCCTTAGTGTGATCTCGGAAAATCAGAAACATTGAGGAAAATATTTAGTTTCCGGCTAAAGCTAACTTCGAGCTGTAAGGTTCGTTTTTTTTGTATGTCCGTGTTGGGTTTTGTGTTTTTTGTTTTGTAGGGAAAAAGAGCTTTCTCAAAGCAAGCACGTACCCCAAAGCTTCAACCTCTCTCTCAAACTTTTTGTATAGCTCACTTGGTTCAAAGCTAATTTATGAGAGTAGAGGTCTTGAGTTCAAGTCTCCTTTTTGTTGGAAAGGGGGCGTTTTTTTTCATTTCCGCACATTCCCGCACTTCGTCGGCATCTTCATCCGGAAGCTGTTTTCAGAACCGTTTTTTTGAAACGGCCTAATTTTTCGAGATCTTTCCATTGGAACACTTAGTTTCAGCATCTATAGCTTCAATTTCTGTTAAAATGGAAAGTCCATGCCAAGTTATTCTTGACAGCACCAACTACTTCCAATGGTGGTCCTACATTGTGGATTTACTTAGAAGTAAAGGTCTTTACAGAATAGCCAAGAAACCAAATCGAAAGATGAAGATAAGGCAGCTAAATGGGAAAATAGGAAAGATCAAGCACGTGGGTTGATAGGGATGTCTATTTCTCCAGATCTTAGATTCCATATTGCAGAACTTGATGCTCCTGATGAAGTAATGAAACAGATTACTAAAGTCTTTGGAATTAAAAATGAACTTAGAGCCCATCAACTTGAAATTGAGTTGCTTACATTGGACCCCAATAATATTTCTTGCATTGAAGATTTTTTGTCCAAGTTCAAGACCCTTAGACTTCTCTTGGAAGGTGTTAAGGTTAAGAAAGAAGATAGTAACCTTATATATTCCATTCTTACTAAGTTGGGACCAGCCTACTCTGTGTTTGTTTCCACCTTCCATTCTACAAGAGAAGCTTTCATTTCTCAAGGACAAGACTACAAGTCCCCTTCCTTTGATTCTTTTTGTGATTCTTTAATAAGAGAACAAGAAAAACTCTTACACCTTGGTCTTCTTAATCTTGGAAACTCTTCTAAGAAAGCGTTAGCCGCCCAGCAGCAACCAAATCCAAGAATCCTAAGAAGTTGTATCCTAAAAAGAATGGTCCTAAACCAAACAAGGGTCCTAAGCAATTTCAGCCTCAAAATGAAAAATCATTTCAACAAAATGATAAGACAAATAAAAACAAAGGGAAGAAAACTGATAGACATTGCAACTTTTGTAATCGAGATGGCCACTTAGAATCCAAATGATTTAAGAAGATGGAAGCCTTGGAAGCAGCAATGAAGAAGCATAACATCCATTTGGAGCACGCTTCAACTTCAACTTCATCTTCAGGAATGGCACTTTCTGCATGTGGTTGTCAAGCATCTCGGTCTGGCTATGCACTAAATGTATCTTCTTCTTCTCATTCTCATGAGTGGCTCATTAATTCTGGAGCTTCTTATCACATGGCCAAAAACAAAGCCATGTTTTCTTCTTTAAATGATTGTAACACCAAAAATATATATGTTGGTGATGATAGATCTCTTAGTGTTGTAGGGACTGGAACTGTTCATATAAACAATGGTCAGTTTAATGATGTATTATGTGTTCCAACCTTATCCTACAACCTTCTATCTGTATATCAGATAACCCATTCAGGTGAAGGTAAAATCGTTGAATTTTCACCTCACGATGTTGTAATTAAGGACCTAGAGATCCTAGACAGATTTTAGCTACTGGCATTGTTGATGATTCTACAAGGTTGTATAAGTTTCACAACTTTGGGTCATCAAATCTTCCCTCAGTATTTGTTGCTCATAATGATGAAGTGAGCAAACTTTGGCATGAGCGATTTGGTCACTTAAACTATCGCTCTCTTCAGAATCTATGTAAAGAAAATATGGTGACAGGTCTTCCAATGGTATCTTGCAGAGATGGTGTTTGTTCCGGATGTGTACTCGGAAAACATCATCGGGACAGTTTTGAAAAACGTGCCTCTTGGCACGCCTCAGCCCCTTTACAGCTTGTGCATAGTGATTTATGTGGTCCACTTCCAGTTGTTTCCTTCTCTGGCTACAAGTATTTCTTAACTTTCATTGATGATTTCTCCAGACGCACTTGGGTATACTTCTTAAAACTCAAGAGTGAAGTATTTAACATGTTCTTGGCCTTTAAGGCCTTTGTTGAAAAACAATCTGGACATCAAATTCTTAAGCTAAGATCTGATAATGGCGGAGAATATGTTAAAAACAACTTCATCAACTTTTGCACTGAGCATGGAATTCAAATGCAACATACTGTTCCATATACTCCACAACAAAATGGTGTAGCTGAAAGGAAGAATCGCACCTTAAAGGAAATGGCCTATTGTATGCTTCAATCTAAAGAACTTAGTCTTAATTATTGGGCAGAAGCAATTAACTGTGCAAATTACATAATAAATCGCACTCCTACTAAGGTTTTAAAGAATATCACTCCAGAAGAAGCATGGAGCTCAATTAAACCAGATGTAAGTCACTTTCGTGTTTTTGGAAGTGAAGCATGGGCCCATATTCCAGATGAGAAACATAAAGCTTTAGAACCTAAGAGTGAAAAATGTATTTTTGTTGGATATTCTGAAGATGTCAAAGGATATAGAATTATTCCACTTAAGTCCAAAAATGTTATAATTAGAAGAGATGTAAAGTTTCTGAAAATATATCGGCCTGCGAGCCTAGTTCGGCGGATGTGCCACCTCTTCCTATCTCTTCTACTTTTGAAAATATTTCTTCTTCAGATGATGAAAGCGAGGATAACAATCCTCCCCCACCTTCTCAGGATCCTCCTTCAGCTCCTCAGCTTCCAAAATGGGTCCGTGCTACTTGGGATGCAGCAGGTGATCTTGCCGGTGATCCTACAGATCAGCGACGTACACGTTCTCAGTTCGAGAGAGCCTCTTCTTTACTGGCTCAAGCTTCAGTGAATTATGATCCTGACACCTTTGCAGAAGCTTCAGGCCATCCAGATTGGGAAGCAGCTATGAATGAAGAATATCATTCATTATTGGCAAATGATACATGGGATCTTGTTCCTCTACCAAAGGGACGAAAACTTGTTAGATGCAAATGGGTTTATAGAACCAAGTATGGACCAAATGGGAAAGTTGATAAACATAAAGCTCGTCTTGTTGCTAAGGGTTTTTCACAAGTTGAAGGCATTGACTACACTGAAACCTACTCCCCTGTTGCCAAAATGAACTCTATCTGCCTTGTTCTTTCCCTTGCTGCCTCTTTCAAATGGGAAGTCCATCATATGGATGTTAAATCTGCCTTATTGCATGGGGACTTGCATGAAGAAATCTATATGGAACAACCTATTGGCTTTATACAAATAGACTCCAGCCTTGTATTTCGGCTTAAGAAATCCCTTTATGGTCTCAAGCAAGCTCCTCGAGCTTGGTATGCCAAAATGGATAACTTTCTTTTAGAAAATGGATTTTCTAGGTGTCATTCTGACAATACTGTCTACACCAAGAAAGTGGGCAAGTCTCTTATCATTCTTGTTCTTTATGTTGATGATCTTATCCTGACTGGTAGTGATCCCAACCTCATAAACCATGTGAAGTCTAGCCTTAAAAGGAAGTTTGAAATGACAGACTTAGGACACTTACATTATTTTCTTGGTCTTCAAGTCTTGCAATCCAAAGAAGGTATTTCCCTTTCCCAGTCCAAGTATGCTTGTGATATTCTACGCCATTTTCACATGGAAGACTATAAGCCAGCCCCTTCTCCCTTTCAGTATGGAGTCAAACTTTCAGTCACTTGTACTTCTCCTGAAGTTGATGCTACCTTATACCGTCAACTTGTAGGAAAACTTTTGTATCTAACCCATACTCGTCCTGACCTTTCCTTTGCTGTTGGCTTGGTTGCTCGGTTTATGCAAAACCCACGTGAAAGTCATTGGAAAGCAGCTAAAAGAATACTTTGTTATGTTCGAGGTACAGTTCAGTTTGGGATTCATTACAGTGCCGAAGCATCTCCTCTATTGGTTGGTTTCACTGATTCCGATTGGGCTGGTGACCCTGATGATCGGAAGTCTACTGCAGGTTATGTGTTCACTCTTGGTTCAGGACCTATTACATGGGCTTGCAAGAAACAAGGTGCCATTTCTCTTTCTTCAGCAGAAGCAGAATATCGTGGTGCCGTAGAAGCTAGTAAGGAAGCCTTGTGGCTTCGTCAAATCCTGTCAGAGTTTGGCTTTCAGCAGCAACATCCGACTACACTTTGGTGTGATAATCAAAGTGCCATTCAACTAAGCAAAGATCCAGTCCAACATCAGCGCAGCAAACACATTGAACTGCACATGCACTTCATCAGAAAGCTCATCCATGACCATGTTCTTGAAGTGCAATATCGTTCAACAGATGATCAAGTTGCAGACATCTTTACAAAGGCTCTCACAGAGGCAAAGTTCACTAAACTTCGATTTATGGTTGGAGCTCAGGAAGTTGTCACTAAGGGGGAATAGGCTCTAGTGCCTCCTTCCTTCTCCTATTGTGTCATATTTGTAAATCCTTCAATCCTATCCCAAGTTGTTCTTAAGGGGGGATGTTAGGATATTCCTACACATAGGAAATAGTTAAGTATAACTTGGTCTAGTATAAAGTTAGGTAAAGTGTGTTTCTTTACTATGTACATTTTGTAACTTACAATCCGACGGTCACGATATGTAGTGATTCGACGGTTCATTCTATCCTCGGTATTACCCACACTTGATCCGTGGCTTAACACCCGATTGGTCCATGATCTCTATTTAAAGAGCATGGAGGGTCATTTGTATGTTAACCGCTCATGAGAGAAGCTTATGTAAATTTTCATTCTTTTATTAATAAATTGCCTGAAGTGGCCGCGTTGGCTCAGGCTGTGGACTGTTTCCCTCTTTGAGGGTTTTAACCACGTCAAAAGTACTGGTGTATTGATCTGTGATCTGTTTGTGAGCGGTGTCCTTTGGTGTTTTGTCTGAGGAACTTACCCTGTAAATTCCTACACTGATATCTAGCTCCTTCTTATGTTTGCTCCTGTATTCCCACAGCCAAGACCTACTTGCGGCTCCAAACCCTAAGTTCAGCAAATCCTTAAAAAGCAAATTTTCACAAACAAATACACATATCTAGCCTAAAATTAATTTTCTTTAAAGTCATATAACTGATAAGAGACTTAGAGAGATCGCTCTCATGCTCAGTAGGGCTAACTACTGAGCTGAAGTGATTTAAGGTTACCCTTGTCGATTTCCTTTTCAGCCTAGGAGATTGTAAGGACTAACATTTTTGGCACCGTTGCTGGGGAAACAATTGTTAAATTATCGCTAGGAAAAATCTTAAGAGCTTTCAAGAACTGGTTCTGTACCTCTCAGTTTCCAGTATCCAAGGATAGGCTGAATTCATAAATCTCATCAGTTTAGGGTGTATACATTCTGGCTTCCAAAAGGCATACCAGGTCAAATCTTGACCCAAATCCACCCTTCATTGTTGAAGACCCTAAATTACTGCTCGGAAAAGTTAGACTACCTATCACTAAAAGTGCAGTTCAAAAAATTAAAAGAACAACTTCTTTGCCTAAAAACCTATTCGCTTTTGAGAAAATTCCATTCGAAGAGCAGATAGAATTATCACTTACAAGGTCTAACTCTAACTCCTGCATCTCTGATACAACACTAGAACCTTTAAAGGTTGAAACTCACTCTCTTTCTTCAGAATCCTTGTCTGCTAAAACTGACCATGAATTGTGGTTAAACTTTGATAAGCTTCAAAGCCTTGCTGACCAACTCCAAATCACAACCGAAAAAGCTTTTTTTCAATACCAACTTGAATACTTAGCCATAGCTTCATCCTCTTTTTCACCTCCAAACTCATCTACCACATCTCCTAAAGCTTCAGTTTCATCAACTTTCTTGCCTCCTCTGTTCATTTCATCCTTGCCTCTACAACCCATTTTAATAGTTCCATCATCCTCATCACCACCTGTACTGACACAACCCATTGTAACACCTTCACTTTCTCCAACAGTCATGGCAAGATTTGCGCCTCTTTTACTGCTTGCTCAACTTACTGCTTTGCCTCAGAACTATGCTCAAAGTCTTCCTTTTTTTGATGGAAGTGCATAAATTATAGCTCAGCAACATGTTGACAACTTAATAGATTTCATTGATTTAGAAGAAATTGATGAGGAGAATGCTAAAATGAGGATTATCGCTCAGAGTTTCTCAGGAGATGTTAAGAAATGGTTTCGAAGTCTGGCTGCAAATTCCATTAACAGTTCTCAAAGATTGATTGAATTATTTCTAGCTCGTTGGCAAGAGAAGAAAAATCCATTACAGATATTGGCTGAATATAATTCAATGAAAAGGAACCCCAATGAAACAGTTCAAGAATTCACATCAAGATTTAATACAGTGTACAATTCTATACCTGATGATATGAAACCTCCTCCTGGTTTGGCTCTTCTTCATTATCTTGATGCTTTCGATCCAGAGATGGCCTATCAGCTCAGAGAAAGAGACCCAACTACTCTTGAAGAGATGCAGCAGAATGCAATCAGTGTTGAAGCCAATTTGCTCATTAAGAAGTCAAAATCAAAGCTAGAGAGGGCGGAAAAGAGAGTTGTTTTCAGAGAAGAACCTGCATCATCTTCTGATGCAAAGCTTGACAACCTGATAAAAACTATGGAAAGGATGATGGATAAAATATTCGTAACTGATCGACAAGCTGACCCATTAGTGAGGAATCCTAACTTTCGCAGACAACAACAACAGCAGTTCAGAAAATGGTAGAGAGAGCAGCGAAATCAAGATCCTCAAGGTCAAGTGAAAGCTCCATTTCAACAAAACTACACTGAAGGTCAGGAAGAAGATGAAGAAGAAATTGTAGAAGCAAATCACTTCTTTCAAGAAGATGAACTGCCTACTTTCCTAACAGAAGAAGATCAGTTTTCTGAAGACTCTTTTTTACCAAATGACCAACAATTTGTGCTTGCAAGCGAAGATCTATGGGCTGATAGGATTGAAGAGTACCAAAGAGGATATCAGAATGCCCTCAATCATCACCAAAAGTAGTACAATTTAAGAAACAGAAATGTGTCTATTACTATAATTCAGAAAAGACAAAATTTGCAAAAGGACGCACCAAGCAAAGAAGCCCCTCCTACAGGCCAGAATAAAGACAAAGCTATTGTCACACAGAATTAGGATAGAACTAATGAAGCCTCCACTAGCAATGTGAGGGAGGACAAAGAAATGCAAACTGAAAGCCAAAAGAAGGAAACTCAAGCTAAAGGCCAAACAGAAAGGAAGGACATCACTTCAAAAGAGGTATAGAAACAATCTAATCTTTTTAGTTTGGAAAATGAAATTTCTAAATTAAAGATAGCCATTCCCCTCACTGAATTGGTAAGGAATGACAAATACAAATTCCAAATTGAAAAAATGCTTAGGGTTGATCAGATGTTTGATACAGTCAATGTAGCTGATGATGAGCCAACCATCCTTTTTAGTCCAGCCTTAGGATGAGCTCTTGAAGATAGTGAAATTCCTCCTTTTTATTTGAGTCTTAAACTTCATGACCTTATCCTTCATAATGCTATGCTAGATTCTGGTGCCTCTCATAATTTGATGCCTAAAGCCATCATGGATAAACTAGGATTGAGCATCACCCGACCTTACCATGATCTTTATTGTTTTGATTCTGGAAGAGTGAAATGCCTTGGCCTTATTAAAGACCTGGTAGTGTCTTTAGACCAAATCCCAGCCAAAATTGTACTGATGGAAGTTGTAGTGGCTGATATTCCTCCTAGGTTTGGCATGTTACTTTCGAGATCTTTGGGAGAAAAATTAAAGGGCACTTTGCAGCTTGACTTTTCATACGCCACTATCCTTGTTTTTGGACAGCTCTGGAAACTTTATAAAGAAAAGAAGATGAAATTTATAATCAACAGTAAGGAAAAACCAGTCAATCATCCTATACATGCTGTTCATACTGATCTTGACTCTTTCACTCTGTTTAGTGATATGGATTCTGTTGGTGATGAAAGTCAGTTAGTAGAAATTTCAGAAGTTCCCAACCTAATGGGCAGCATACATGAAACTATCACAGCAGAAAGTAAAGAGGTTGGTGAGGAATCTAGACAGCTTGCAAATCCTATTGAGGAGATTCAAAGAATAGCAGAGAAAACAAAAAGTTCTGAGTTAGCCGTTCAAGATCCTAAAAATCAAGAAATCCAGTCTTCAGAAATTCTTTTTCCAGATGAAGAAAATGGTCTTTGGACCATGGAGTTTGATGGTGCATCAGGAAGAGAAGGAGCAGGAATTGGTGTTTGGATACTTGGGCCATTACATCAGCCAAACAAAATCCCTCCAAATGTGAGAATGAGTTCTTACAAGTTGGCATTTGAATGTTCAAATAATGAGGCGAAATATGAGGCATTGATTGTTGGCCTCAAAATTCTGAAAAAGTTGGGAGAAAAAAAGATTTTTGTTTATGGCGACTCCAAGTTAGTGATCAAGCAAGTCAAAGGGGAATACCAGGCCAAACACCCAAGAATGAGAGCTTATTGCAATGCTGTACTTGATATTCTCAAAACTTTTCCAGAATATACATTATCTCTTATTCCTAGAACTCAACATCTCATAGCTGATTCACTTGCTACTGCAACCACTATGGTGAAAAATCCTTTTAATTCTAATCATAAATACTCCATCCATGTTAAGCATTGCCCAACTGTTCCAGATAACATGAGGTTTTGGCAAGTATTTGGTGATGATAAACAAATAAATAGTTTTCTGTAGTTGGAAGGAGAATTTCAGAATTCTCACATTGATGATGCATACAATCTTGATGATTCCCACATTCATTCAGCTGACACTAAAGTATTACAGCTCAAGGAGAACAACGTTCCAAGAGGCTTGGTGCCTTTGGAAGAGTTATTTGACAAGGATGATATCGCTAAGAAGCCCACCATGGTTCCTACTGAAAAGGGAGTAGAAGATGTTAACATTGGCACAGTTGAGAATCCTAAATTGGTCAAACTATCAAAGTCTCTATCTCCTGAAACAAAAGGTAAGTACATGTCTTTAATGAAGGAGTTTGCTGATGCATTTGCTTGGGATTACTCTGATCTGAAAGTTTATGATAAGAGTATCATTCAGCACATCATTCCTATAAAGCCGGATCAAAAGCCATTTCGCCAGAAATTGAGAAGAATCAACCCCAAGTTGCTGCCATCAATTGAAAAAGAGGTAAATAGACTTTATAAGTCTAGAATAATTGTTCCCATTTGGTTTTCTGAATGGATGTCTAATCTAGTACCTGTGAGGAAAAAGACTGTGGAAATTTGTCTATGTATTAATTTCACAAATCTCAATAAGGTGTCCCTAAAAGACAACTATCCCTTGCCTAAGATGGATCACATACTTCAGAAGGTGGTGGGATCCTCTAGGATGTCACTGCTTGATGGATACTCTGGGTAAAATCAAATTCTGGTACACAAAGATGATCACTCAAGACAACCTTCACAACGCAATGGGGTACATTCATGTATGCCAAGATGGCTTTTGGGTTGAAGAATGCAGGAGCTACCTTTCAGTGGGCTATGGACATAGCATTTGCAAATGAAAAAGATATATTTCTGGTTATCTATCTTGATGATCTAACAGTATTTTCAAAATCTGATGAAGATCACTTGCATCACTTGAGGATTGTTTTTCAGAAATGTAGAAAATTTGGCATCTCACTTAACCCAAAGAAGAGCTTGTTCGCCATGGAAGAAGGTAAGCTACTAGGACACATCATCTCTAAAGATGGCATCCGCATTGATCCTGCCAGAGTGGAGGCTATTCAACAATTAGACTTCCCTAGGAACAAGAAAGAGATTCAGTCATTCAATGGGAAAAATATTTTTTTGAGGAGATTTATTCCTAATCTAGCTGATCACTTGAAAGAGATGACAAATATGTTGAAGAAGGACAGCGAGGTAAAGTGTTCTTTGGAGGCTAAGAAATCATTTCATGCTGTAAAGTTTACATTATCTACTGCTCCTATTCTAATTAGCCCAGATTATACCTTAGATTTCATCATTTTTTCTTTTGCTTCTGAGCACACATTAGCAACAGCCTTAATGCAGAAAAAAGATCAGAAAAATGAGCAGCCTATAGAATTCTTCAGTCTCACTATAAGAGATGCAGCATTGAGATACAATATTATTGAAAAACAGGCATTGGCATTGGTAAAAGCCCTCAAATATTTCCGAGTTTATATTCTACATTCACATACTATTTCTTATGTCCCTACTGCAGTGGTAAAAGAAATTCTTGTACAAACAGATCCAGAAGGCAGAAGAGGAAAATGGATTGCAGCAATACTAGAATATGACCTGGATCTCAAACCTACAAAGCTCATCGAAGGGCAAGGGTTAGCCAAGCTTATGGCGGAATCAAATCTACATACACTGGATATTAATTTGGTGGCTGTGCTATCAGAAGAATCAGAAGAAAAGGACCCTTTCTTGCAAGTGTCTGATATGTTCAGGTCTTCACCTTGGTACTCTGACATTGTCTATGTCCTGCACCTTGAATCCTCCACTAGAATTTCCCAAAGGCAAAGTTAGATCACTGAAACTCAAAGCTTCAAAATATTGTATTTTGGATGGTGTTTTATTTTGGAAAGATCCTGGAGGTGTGCTGCTGAATTGTTTAATAGAAAATGAAGCTAAAGATATAATGAAGGATTTTCATAAGGGAGATTGTGGAGGTCATCATTTTTGGAAAACTACAACAAACAAGATCTTAAGAGCTGGTTTCTATTGGCCCACCCTCTTTTCTGATACATACAAAACAGTCATGAGCTGCCATGAATGTCAGATTTTTCAAGGAAAGAGGAAACTTCTGCCATTACCACTACAACCAATTTTGATTTCAGCTCCTTTCCAGCAGTGGGGCCTTGATTTCATTGGCGAAATCCATCCATCATCTTCAGCACAACACAAATGGATATTAACAACCACCGACTACTTTACAAAGTGGATTGAAGCTATCCCAACCAGGCAAGCTACTGATTCTGTCATCATTCAATTTCTGGAGTCTAATATCTTGTCTAGATTTGGCTGCCCACAGAAAATAATAATAGACAATGTTGCTGCTTTCAAATAAAAAAGAATGGTGGATTTATGTGCCAAATATCATATTGTGCTAGGACATTTCACTGCATATCATCCACAAGAGAATGACCCGGCTGAATCTTCCAACAAATCACTGGTCAACATCATCAAGAAGGTCCTAGAGGCAAACAAGAAGAATTGGCATAAAAAACTCATCAATGCTTTGTGGGCAGACAGGGTCAGCACCAAAAAGTCAATAGGTATGTCTCCTTTCCAGCTGGTATATGGAGTTGACACAGTATTTCCTTCATCTCTTGTTGTCCCAGTAATGAAAATCCTACAGGAATTGGATAGTTGAACTAATGACATACAAAGCAGAATAAACTAGATGATTCATTTACAGTAGAAAAGAAAATAAGTTTTTCAGAACACATCCAAACTCCAAGAGAAAATCAAAAATATTTATGATCGCAAAACCAAGGAGGACAATTTCAATTTGGGAGATGTAGTCCTTTGGTGGGATGCTAGAAATGAAGACAAAGGCAAACATGGTAAGTTTGAGAACTTATGGAAGGGACCATACAAAATTTCTGCATTCAGAGGAAAGAATGCTTTCTTGTTGGAAGAGATGGATGGAAAAGACTATTCAGGAGGGGTGACCAATGGTAGGCTTCTCAAGCACTACTATGTCTAAAATCCAGAAAAGTCATCATCATTGTACATACTAGTGTGTATTTTACTTCTAGCATTTTAGATAGCTGTCATTAGAGTTTGAAGCCCGAAGTGAAGGCCCTAAGGCTCTTTGAGTCAGTACTGTTTTCATTTTTTTTTTTTTTTAGTTCTTTTGTCAGTCAAAAAATCAATTTTTATGCATGTTGACTCCATTGCCCAATGAATAAGGCTACTTGGTCTACGGTGTTCTTGACACCTCCAAGGAGTTGCCATCCCTAGTTGGAGCCAATGTTAGTGTCAGTATTGTTAGCCTGTCACCTGGATCAAAAAAATCTTTTACCATGATCTTTTCAGGCTTTCATCATCAAATTTTTCTGTTACTAGGTTTACACAACAAATTTGGTCATTGTATGGTCAGTCCAAGATGGAGTCATTGTCTAAAATTTCACTCATGCTGGTTGCTTATGTTACACCATGAAAATGGGTCAAGTCATCAACATCATTCCATTAGGTCTTAGGTTATCCATTAGGTCACAAGGGTCCCCAAGGTCCACCATTTCCATAAAAAATCAGAAATAAGTCAAACATGACAAAGCAAAGAGTTGAAGAATTGAAACATGATTTATTCACATTTTCATGACATCAAAAGTTTCAGAAGAAGGAAGCACCAACACTCAGGAGATGTAAAAAACACATTTACAATGGTAAAGGTAAAATTTGCCTTCAAAAAAGTGAAATCAGTTCACAAAGGAGGATTAGTTTCTTTTCTCTTTTTGAAAAAGTGAAGAAATTACCCCTATATAAACTCAAAAAGACTCAATACCTTTTCATTCATGTCTCATTCACTCCTCATCACCGAGCTCACTCGCCTAAAAAAGAAAAAAATCTCTTTCCCTAGGAGAAATTGGCCAAAAATTGAAGGCGCTGCATGTAGATACACTGCGTTGCACTTTGGAGGCAGGCGCTGCGCGTAGGTGAACTGCACTGCGCTTTGGCGCTGTGCGTAGGAGAACTGTGCTGCGCACAGGATAGAGTACCTGAAACTCACCCAAATTTTCCCAAAATTCAAAATTTTTGCTTTCAAACTCGGTCAAATTGCTTTCTAAGGCTGAGGAACAAGTAAGTACATCATTTCCCTCTATATTTGCTTTCCCATTTGCATTCCATGTCAATAATTTCTCAAGCTAGGGTTTGTAGCAAAAGTTCCATGGGAAATGCTAGGGTAGAAATGGTCATCATAACTTTTCATCTCCAAAACATGTAAATTGACATTCTACACCTGCACACATGTATGATGAGTCATTTTGACCAGTCCATCCACCTCCAAACCAAGTCTAAGCACTAAAAAACCAAAACCCTAACTCATTCCTAGAGTTATTTTGGGCAAATCACATCATAAACCTTCTTGGTCTCACTTACAAGTATCCACATTTGTTCACTATTTTCCTCACTCATTTCCATCAAATTTTCAAAGCCATCTCATATTTCACAAAACCCCTCCCATCATTTTGTCAAAATCTCTCACATATCACTTCATTTTCATACTCACCTCACATCTATTTTCACTTCCTGCTGCTAGGACTTTGTGTCATCATGGAGATTGATTCTTCACCAGAAAGAAAGAGACAACACAAAGGAGGGAGGATTCTCAGATATGAGCCATTAGATTGCAACCAAATCATCTCCTATCCTTTCATCAAACAATGCTTTGAAGATGTTCACTGTTTGGAATTTTGTAAAAGAGTAAGTGAAGTAGGGTTTTATGAGCAACTGATAGATTGGGTAGCTACACACTTGAAAGGGGAGATTGTTGTCATCGCTGGTATTGAGTTTAGCTTCTCAATGGCCTCCATCTCACTAGCAACTGGTTTACCAGACAATGGTGAATACTGGTTCAAGGGAATGAGTTTAGATCTTGAAAACTATAAGCCCTTCTTAAAGACTCCATACAGAGATACACATACTCACCTTATGCCTTTCAAATATTTGCTTGAGAAGTATGCCCCTTTAATGAAGACCATCATGAGGTTCTTTACCTATGAAGGTAGATTCTCAAGGTTGTATGCCTATCATATTCGCCTCTTGATGCACTTCACATCTCAAAAGCCACTCAACATGTGCAATTACCTGTTCAAGAGTATTTCAAAAATGTCTGAGAAGATACAATTGAAGGAAAAAGAGCACTCTCCAAGCTTGTTTCATCAAAATCTCATCAAAACCATTGTCCTTCATCAGTTGGCAGAGAGGGGTATGGCTTGGGAAGCCTTTTTAGAAACAACTTTAAAATGGCATGAGGAAAATGTAGCATCTCAGTCCCCAAGTGCACCAAAACAACAAACAGAGATGGGGTCATCTAGCAAACCAACAAAGAAGATTTAGCTACCTAGGCCAGAGGTCACCAAAGTGTATAAGAAAGGGCAGAGGCTTGTGTTTTCTTCTCACAAAGAGAAAGGGGCCAAGCCTTCTTCATCGACAAAGCAGGCATCGACAACAAAGGATAAGAAGACAGTTGAGCATGAATTAGAGATTATTGATTTAGAAGAGGAAGATGAGACTTCAATTATGAAGCAGACTATCAGGGACAAGGACTACCAAATCAAGGAGCTGGAAATAAATATGGAAAGAGCAAAGTTCATTATATCATTCCTTGAACAAGAAAACAGTCAACTCAAAGAAAAAGAGTTGATCTTAGAAAAGGAAAAAACTAAGTTAATGCAACAAATTGGCAAAGGTAAGGAGGTCATGACATCAAGTGAGCATAAAGCATCACAGGTAAAAGGGAAAAGGAAAAGACCAAGAACCAGAGGTCTTAAGGAAGTTTTGCAAGAGGAACAAAAACAAATGTTGCTTAATGAAGACCTTGACCTAGAAGAAAGGATTGCCTTGGAGGTACATCAATATAAAGAATATTGGCTCAACAGGGTAAATGAACACTTAGAAAAGATCTTGGAGAAGGCAAACAGAGATAATCAAACGCTCAGACACATGGCACATCATTATCAAGCTCAAAACATGATCGCCAATGTCAAAGTGAAACAACTCAAAAACAAGCTCAAGGAGACCAAAATATATCAAAAGGATGAGGGAAACTTGGAGATGCTTCCTGAAGCATCCATGAAGCTATAATAAATTCATTTTTACACATTCCCTCCAATTTTGAGCTAATTCCGAGCATTTTGAGTTTTTGGCAAATTTTGATCTAAATTTAGAAATTTGGCCTTTCCAGGGGCGCAGTGCCTTGGCGCTGTGCTTTTTCCTCAGGCATCCATTTGAGGAAAGGTCTACATTTTTGGAAAGATATTGACATCCTCTAAAAACCCATTTGCCCAATTTTTCAGAGGTGGCTTAGTTTTGGAGAAATATGTAAAGAAGTGTCAAAAAACTAGCATTGTGGACCATTTTTTGATAGGCGTTTGCGCTTCTGGAGTGACCTTGGGAGAATGGATTTTTGAAGGTAATCCCATGCTCCAAATTCATAAATTCAAACTGTTCTGGAAACTATACTTGAAGGGCTAGTTGATCGTTCTCTCATATTTGCATTTTGACCCCTGGAAGGCACCTCAAAATCAGCTCAAAGTCGGCACTGCGCTTTTGCAATTTCTGTGTTTTTAAATGTAAAATTTCACTGTGTAAAATTTCTAGTTTATAGTATGACTTGGTCAAAGTCAAAATTCTCTATGTAATGGAACAAGTTACGAGGCTAGGTGATGTAGGCATGAATAAATGTATATCATAGGTTGCTTTTGATGTTTATTAGGCCTCATAAAAGAAGAAAACTCCTAATCAAACTCTCCATGAGGTGTTTGAGTTGCACCTTGTCACTCTCACCTGTTGGTTGAGAGAATATTGGAGTCAGTTCCTCCACCAAGGAATTCGACTCTTGAAGGTGGGAAAGTGGTCTACGAGAGTCTATAAGTACTATTTCACCTCAAGAGAAGAAGGTTGAACTTTTTATGAAGGAGGCTTGCATTGTAATCATCTTTAAGCTAATACAGACACATGTTGCAGCTATTTTCAAGGAACTCTAGAGCAGTGAGTTCATGGTGCTTGTACTTCATTATTTTTGTTTCTTATGGTCTAAACATCTTTTTCTACAGTATATCTCTTATATCTATGGATTTCTTGTGATAAAATACTCAGAATTCTTGTTTTTCAGGCTTTGTTATCTAGTTTTCATAGTTATGTGAATTGTCTTCCTAAGCTAATGAAATCATGTTTATTTATGCTCATTAGTTTCTTCCACACTATAGCCCCTATACTACACTAACAAATACTCAAATTACACCATGGCTTCTGATATATAGCTCCTTCTTATGTTTTCTCATGTATTCCCATAACCTAGACCTACTTGTGGCTCCAAACCCTAAGTTCAACAAATCCTTAAAAAATCAAATTTTCACAAACAAATACACAAATCTAGCCTAAAATTCATTTGCTTTAAAGTGATATCATTGGTAAGAGACTTAGAGAGATCCATCTCATGCTCAGAGATGAAGTGGTTTGAGGTCACCCTTTTTGATTTCCTTTTAAGCCTAGGAGATTGTAAGGACTAACAACTGGCATGATCAACTCTCTCTAGTAACTAATAGTACTGGTAGCTAGAGCCAAATGGAGCCTTATTCATTAAGTTTTGGTAGGTTGGTTTACACCTTACACTTTTATCGCACAACCTTTTTTAGACAAGACACATGAAGCACCGATGGATCTTAGAGTGGGCTAGAAGAGCAAGGTTTTAGGGCACTTGTACAATATGTTGGATGATTTCAAAGGATCCAAAGAACTTGGATGCTAGTTTATGAGGTACTTTGTCTTTGAGTAATATATGTTTATAGGGTTGAAGTTGAAGAAACAGTTGATCCCCTGTTGCAAAATATTGCTCTGAGCGATGTTAGTTCAATTGTTGCTTCATTTTGCTTTTAGCCATAACCAAATTGTCCTTTAGTGTGTAAAGAATGGCCTTTCTAATGTGGAGTGTCTAGTTCATTGTATAAACCATGGGAGCACCTAGTAAATACGAAGTGATCTTAGATTTTGGCCATAAACTACTTCCTATGGGGTCATTTTGGTAGCTCCATGACAAGAGGTATTGTACCGCCATTCTATGAGGGGAATCCATTATGCCCATCAGTGTCACTTTTAAGAGGGAAAGTACCTCAAATAGGTTTCTAGGCACATGTTGATCACTTTAGTTTGACCATCTATTTTATTGTGAGATGCATTGCTCATTATTAGCTAGGTATCCTATGGTTGAAATAGTTCTTACCAAATTTTTCTAGTAAATGTAGGGTCATGATTTAAGACAATGGAAGTGGGCATGCCATGCAATTTAAAAGTTTTACTAAGAATGTCTTTGGAAACTAAGGAAATGGTAAATTGATATGGTGGAGCATAAAAATGAGCATATTTGGATAGATGATTAACTACCACCATGATCACAAATTTGCTTCCCACACTTGGAAGTCCCATTATAAAATCTATAGTGATGTCAACCTAAATGTGTGTTCAAAGAAGTAGTGGTTGTAGTGACCTTAATGTCTTTATTGTATCCCCTTTGTTTTGTTGAAATGTGTCACATGCGGCCACAAAAAATCGTGTACGTCCATTTCCATCCCCTCGCAAAAGAATGAGCCCTTTTTTCATTCATATGTTTAATGAAATCTAGAGTGACCTATTGTAGGTGATGAATGAAATTCCTCTAAGATACTTTATCTTAAAGGAAGAATTATTTGCTAGAACAATGTGTCCTTTACATCACATCATATCTAGCTACCATGTATGCCCCTTAGGAGGGTTGGGACCTTCCTAAAGCCTGTGGGTGAGTTGAATGGTTGCATAATTTGCCAATAATTCTTGGCAAGCTTCTTTAAGAAAACTTAAAATGGGAAAAGATAAGGTGAAAAGAGATCCATTGTCCTCAAATTTCCAAGACAATGCATCAATAATGTGGGGGTATCCGTAAAATTCCATTGACCGAGAGGTCAAAATCATTTACTAGAAGAGTTGGTTCCTCAATGAGTGGTTTGTTACCAGAGAATGTATTTTAGATTGTTAAGTGAATTGTTTAAATAGGCAGACTGTTGCAAAATTGTTATAGTTTGCTTAAATTTCCTAAATTGGTCCTCAGATCCTAAATTTGTGGATTCAGATTGAGGTTCTCATGTAATATTTATATTTATTTTGATTTAATAAAAATGGAAGATGTGTGTGGTGTGAAGAGTCTCAGAGAACCCATCCTTCTGAAATATCTGGTTAGAATTCTTAATGTAATTGTGCTTACAATATATGTGTCCCTCAAATCATTTGTTACAGGAGTCAAAGGAATATTTAATATATAAATTAGATACATATATAAGGGAGTGTAGGAAACTATGTGTGTAGTGTCAGAAGTGATTGTGGGAGGAGCGAAAAAGGGTTGTGAGAGAAGGCATGAAGAGGAGGTGATCAGAAGAGCGGGTCGTTGAATTTCCATGACCTTGGGTCTAGGTTAGAGTCTTAAAATCACTAACACTACCCAACCAAGAATCTCAACCATAAACTACTTTTCACAGCGGAAAATTATAAAGCAGTAAATCACATATGCACAATATACACAGTTTTAAACAAAATTGTACAATATTGTATAATCACCAATCTTCATTATATTAAACCAAATTTGAATAATACAATAGTCTCTGGTTACAAGATACAAGGAAAAACTTGGCTGCAACACTTCTATGTCGTATCTTGTCCTGCTGGTTCGTCGCACCCGTACTGCTCACTAGTAATGCCTTAGTTCATCAAGGCATCTACACATCGAGACTCCAAGAAGGTTGCCTCCTATCACTGCTGCAACTCACATCTGCTACAATGAACACAAGCTAATCAACTGCTCTCTACGTAGGCCTAATTCCTGAGCTCCAATCTTCGAGGCTAGCAACAACTTTCATCCATCAAAGTGTTGCACTTTGGCACCGATATTCACCCAACCTTCAACCGCTCTTCATCCTTCAAGATAGATCGTCTAGGTCTACTTTGGGTAGCCAACACACTGCCCTCCAACAGTCCTATGTCACCCAATACTTTCACGATTACCCAATCTCACATCCAAATTGGTTCCCACTGGCTTCTCAACTCTGACCCAATTCTAATCAACAAACTGTGACCCAACACTCCTCCTAAACATTGTTGTTACACCATGCTGCACTACTACTCCTGCAATTATGGTTAGGGTACAAACTTCAATCCTCAACCTTCTATGCAATAAGAAAAATACCTCTTTAGGGATGCATTCCTCCAAGAGAATACCCCTCCAATCTATGTTGCTCCTTTTTGACCCTAAACGTAGCCAATGAGATAGCCTAGTTATTGGCTATGGCCTACAGCTAAGCACAATAGCTATTGTATGCCTTTGGTCCCCTCAAAAGCTCCTCCAAAGAGACCCTAAACAGCTGCGTTATGCTTCTATTCTCCTCGACCTACCTGCCTGCCTTTTTAGCACTAAACCACACCTACAAATAGCTCATATGGATTTGTCTTAGCCCAAGAACAACCTTAACCAAGCACTGTCACCTACAAATCCTCCTATGCTTTCTAGGGCAGACTCCTTCATGCTGATCTTTCTCCTTTTTTGTTGTGGCTAGGCTTTGCTCCACTGAGTTTTCTTTAGAGGATGGATGATCAAAACAAATCCAATCCATCCTAAATATATATTCTTTAAGGCCTCCATCGAATCACAAGAAGAGACATGTCTTTTGGATTTTACTTCAAGTCGGCCTACTTGAAAAATCCAATAATAATTATGCCAACTTCAAAATTCAATTTCTCTCAAACGACAACTTAGATTCAGACAATTTTCGATGCGTTGGAATCATCTTTTCTAGAGCTATCATCCTCATCCATCACATGCCATGAATCCATCATGGTTTTTTCCCAAAACACGATGGGTTCCAAAACCCAATACTTGAGTTCCAAGCCCACACAGTGCCCTTGTGGTGTTTTTCTCTCCAAACCCTAAACCCTAGGGCTTGGAGTACCTCCCAAGCTACACAATTCAACACTCCCTTTTAGCGAGGGAGGTACCTTTGACTCGGAAGTACTTTATCATCATAATAACTGCTCGCAACACTTGCCCAACTCCTATTGCTCACAATAGTAGCAATCCCTGAAGCATGAATTATGCCTCTCTTAGAAGCATCGCTATCGCTAGAAACCTCCTACTTCTTTTTCTTCTCCTATAATGCTTTCGATTCCTTCCATGATTCCTTCTTACCAGATGTGGAAGCACCCTCGCTCCCCACTAACCATGCACTCTTCTTGGGTTGCATTGTCTCCCTCTGAGTCTGCAAACTCCCTCTTGAACTTGACTCCCTCTGAGGCTTTGGAACCTGGACCTTCTCGAAAAAGTGTACCTTCTTCTCGGGTACCCATTCCTTCTCCTCTGAATCTTGCACCTGCTTCTCTAGAACCTGCACCTGCTTCACCTGCTTCTTTACATGATCCATGGGCTTGCCTGTCAACCTATAGAGACCATGCTCTCTAACTCCGAGTATAATCCCATTGGACTTAAACCCTTTGAGCCTGAGTCTTGCCTTCCCATCTTGGAACAAGACCTCAAACCCTTTCCTCTCGATCATTGAGATGAAAATCATGCTATATTTGAGTCCCGGTACAAACAATACATCTTGGACCAACATCATAATACTTGTCTCCAGCCTGAATGGCAAAACACCCGATCCTCGAATCTCCAACTGACTCTTGTCACCCAACACCATGTGCAACTTCAAGTCCCATCCAGCTAGAGTCTCAAAAACCTCCTGTGACCCTGTCATATGCTTCGTCGCACCATTGTCCACGTACCATCCATCCTTAGTGATAATACTCTATGAGAAATGAGAAACCATAGAAAAGTCCTCCTCTTCCAATCTCTTAGAGAGATCGTCCATCTCTAGTGAAGCGACAACACCGAAGGTTTGCTTCCCTTTCTTCTTCTCATCATTTCCCTTCTTCCTCATCATACATCTCGATGAAAAATGACCCATCTCGACACAGTTGAAACAATTTACTTTGTTCAAGTCATTCTTATGCTTACCCTTCATTTGTGATGCAAGTGCCACATCATCATCTTAAGCTTTTTGCTTCGACTGAAGATCCTTGTCTCGTAACTCTTCCTGAATGAAGTCATCCCGCAACCTATCCCAGTCTGGCAGCTTCTCCCTAGAAACGATCTCTTTGATGAAGGGCTTCCATTCCTCGGTGAACCCTTTCAAGGAAATCCTTACCATATATCCATTTGAGACAGTCACACTAATGGCAGCAAGATCATCTTTGACTTGAGACAATCTCGTTAGGTACGAGGTCACGCTTTCACCCTTTAACATCTTGGTGGACTTCAACTTATCCTCCAATACCAATACCCAGTTCTCATTCTTATTTTGGAACAAATTCTGAAGAGACACCCACATCTCATGTGCGATGTTCCTCCTTGACAAATGAGGTATTAGGGCATCCCTCACACGATCTAGGATGATCAGTCTCGCCCTCGCATCCAAATATTCCCATATTTCTAGCTCCTTAGGGTCAGTTGGCTTCTTGATCTCTTTCTTGGCAAAATCCCAGATCCTGTTGACCTACAAGATCAACTTGATCCTTTCCTTCCATGGACTATAGTTGGACAACCCCTCCAACCTATCCTCATATCGGATACCTGTCTGTAACTTAGACATTGTAGTGAACCCTTCACTCACAATGTGACCAACTCCCTCTCAGTTGTAATTAGTTGCGCACAACTCTGATTTACTTACTTCCAAATTAGCTCAGACATGATCTATTACCATGTTGAATTTCCATGACCTTGGGTCTAGGTTAGAGTCTTAAAATCACTGACGGTACCAAACCAAGAATCTCAACCATAAACTACTTTGTGCAGCAGAAGCATTATGGGCCCATAACCCATAGGTTCCAGGATCAAACATGGCTTTGATATTATGTTGAATTTCCATGGCCTTGGGTCTAGATTAGAGTCTTAAAATCACTGACTCTACCAAACCGAGAATCCCAACCATAAACTACTTTGCACAACGGAAAATTCTAAAGCAATAAATCACATATGCACAATATACATAGTTTTAAACAAAATTGTACAACAACAACCAATCTTCATTATATTAAACCAAACTTGAATAATACAACAGTCTATGGTTACAATATATAATGACAAACTTGGTTGCAACACTCTATGTCGTATCTTGTCCTGTCGGTCTGTCACACCCATACTGCTCACTAGTAGTGCCTTAGTTCATCAAGGCATCTACACATCAAGAGTCCAAGAGGGTTGCCTCCTATCACTACTGCAAGTCACATCTGCTACAATGAACATGGGCTAATCAACTTCTTTATGAGTAGGCCTAACTCCCGAGCTCCAATCTACTAGGCTAGCAACAACTCTCATCCATCAAAGTGTTGCACTTCGGCACTGATATTCACCCAACCTTCAGTTGCTCTTCATCCTTCAAGATAGCTCGTTTAGGGCTACATTGGGTAGCCAAAACGCTGCCCTCCAACAGTCCTATGGCACCAAATACTGTCACTGCAAAATCTGCACCAATGAAGGCTTCACGATTACCCAATCTTGGTTCCAAATTGGATCCCACATGCTTCTCAAGTCTTATCCAATTCTGGTCAACAAACCCTAACCCAACATTCCTCCTAAACACTGTTGTTACACCATGTTGCATTACTGCTCCTGCAATTCTGGTTAGGGTACAAACTTCAGTCCTCAACCTTCCACACAATCAACAAAACATACCTCTTTAGGGTTGCAGTCCTCCAAGAGAATGCCCCTCCAACCTACGCTGCTCCCTTTTTACCCCAAACACAGCTAATGAGACAACCTAGCTGTTGTTTATGGCTTGTGGCCTAGCACAACAATTGTTGTAGGCCTTTGGTCCCCTCAAAAGATCCTCCAAACAGACACTAAATAGTTGCGTTATGCTTCTATTCTCCTCGGCTTGGATGTTTGTCTTTCCTACACTACATCACACCTAGAAGTAACCCATACAGATTTGTTGTAGCCCAAGAACAACCTTAACCAAATGATGTCACCTACAACTCCTCCCACATTGTCTAGGGTAGACCCCTTCATGTTGATCTTTCTCCTTTTGTGTTGCGACTAGGCTTATCTCTCCACCGAGTTTTCTTTAGAGGATGTGTTGCCCAAGATGGATGATCAAATTGAATCCAATCCATACTCACTATATAGCCTTTAAGGCCTCCAACGAATCACATGAAGAGACATTTCTTTTGGATTTTACTTCAAGTCAGCCTACTTGAAAAATCCAATAATAATTATGTCAACTTCAAAATTCAATTACTCATATTTTGACGATTTTCAATGCGTTGGAATTGTCTTTCCAAGCACTATCATCCTCACCCATCACATGCCATGAATCCATCATGTTTTTTCCCCAAAACATGATGGGTGCCAAAACCCCATACTTGGGTTCCAAACCCACAAGTTGCCTTTGTGGCACTTTTCTCTCCAAACCCTGAACCCTAGGGCTTGGAGTACCTTCCAAGCTACACAATTCAACATGGGTGTAAAGCCAGAGGAGAACTGAGAGGGAAAAACTTTTAAACCTATAGATATATAATATAACCATAGTGCACCCTGTTATCCACCACCTGTGGGTAGTGCCCATAGGCAATTTTTTTCTCCTATATGGTCCTTAACTGATAACCAACAACCCCTTACAACCACCAGATAGCTCAATGTGCCACTATCTGCACCTTCTGAGCTAGCCACATGCTCCCTCACCCATCTATTATCATCATATGTTTGAAGGTGGTCCTTCCAACCCCAAAGATATGACTTTTCATTGTGTAGTTGGGTATTTTCATTTACTTATCATGAACACTCTTGGGCATGGATTAGTGGGGGGATTCAGCGGAAAGATTGGTCTTGGTTTCTACTCTTGTCTTCTTTGTCCAATTTGATGGTTAACCTTGTATCCTAGTCCCATGGGATCTCCTTTATTGGCTACTAGATTTAGGGATGGCACTATGTGGGAAACCTCGATTTTGGTTGCATGGTCCCGTTTCTCAACACCATGTGAATCACCCCCCTCTAAGCATTATAACCCCATTCACCATATTTTCTATATAGGTCCACATTTTTCCATTGGGTCCATAAGGAGTTAGCCTCCCTTCCTCTTGTCCACACTTTAGGTCTGGCTTGGAATAATGCCCCAGAGCTTGTTGTAGGTAAAAGAAAATAAAGAGCATAATTTGGCCACTCTCAACAGGAAATGTACAATAAAATTATAAATATGGTCAGGACATAAAAATTTAGCACATGGGAAAAAGCCAAACATGAGATCTACCCCTTTGATTATGGCCATCACCTTGGTTCCTAGGGCCCCTTACATTGACCCCTTACATCATTGAGGAACCCATGATTGTCCCAACCCCTAGTGGGCAGTGAACTGCCCCACCTCAAAGGGGTATTGTTTGCTATATCCTACACATCATGCTCTCATCCCTTAGAGCCCTGAGAAGTTACAAAAGAAAGAGAAATGAAAGGAAAAAGGCATATGAAGAAGAGTTGAAAAACAAAGGTCGGGTAACTCATGTACCGTGATTTCTCCCTCCTATATTCATACGCCCAAGTGTGGGATTCCCTTATTATGGCTACCATTGTACTGTGGCATGTGGCTTGGAGCCTTCCCCTGATGCCTCATTCCATTCCACCATTAGATCAAATGCTACCTGCCTTTTGATGGATGTACCATGGACATGTCACCCCCTTGGAGGTTGAAACCACCTAATAGGGTCATTGGTTAACTTTATTTTTGAACTTGGAGACACTTGTATGTTTTAAATCCCACTATGGAAGGGCATGCTACCATGAAGTGTCCACTTCGTTCCATGATTTGTAAGTTTATTTACTCAATTTAACTAATGATATGTTGTACTGGAAGGTGAGGGGACACATTGGATCCTATACAATATTGTAGGTGGTTATTCATCTCGGGCTTGGTCTCCCTCTACAGATTCCAAGCCCTCTAGAGAGTCATATTGGTGTTTGTAGGGTGAGTTTTTAGAGCCACGGGTCTCCACCATATCTCAGAATAGATTTCTACTTCATGGGATCCTTCAGTCCCACCTATTGCTTGCTTGTGTTCCACCTTTTGGACGATGATGATGCACATGGACCACCTTACCCAACTGGCTCCACTCTTACACCACACACTTGGCAGTTGATCCAGGGATGTTTTCTAAGTGAATCCTCTCTACGGGCAGAGACGATCCTTCTAGCAAAATGAGTTGGACTAAAAACCTACGTGACAATCTACAAGACACTTTCCTAAATTACAATCGAAATGAGAGAAGAGAAAGATGGCCTAGCTTGTTCTGATGCTATAACGCACTCCTTTGTTGAAGATCTTGAATCGCTTGCTTCTTAGGTTCAGCTTTATTGCTCACAACATTTGAATGCCTGCACAAGAGATCAAATACACAACAAAGCATACAAGTGCAACAAGCATAATCTAAAGTAATCTACTTAACAGATCAAGGAGCATCAAGATAAATGATGCATCAACACAAACATTTATGGAAAGTGAACCAACAATTGTATATATTAATTAAATAAAGGAGGAATCATACAACCAAGCCTTGATGTCAATAATCTCTCCTTGAGTGAATGTCCAAGTCCAATCTCAAGCTCTCCAAGAACTCCTTCTCCAAGCCAAATGAGTAGCATGTAGGCATTATCTCAGCATAAGGGTGCAAAAAATCAGAGACAAACCATTTGGGAATGGGAGAGGATGAATATATAGGCAGGGAAAGACATGTTTCCATTAGTGTTTCAAGGAGGATCTAAACTGCAGATCAGGATGGGTACAATGCATGATTGCCAAGTTTTGGGCACTTCAGGGTATGACACAGGGAAGTGCAGGAGACGTGACAAAATAATGCATAACAGATGCCCCCTAAAGCATGAAGGCAGAATAGGGAGTGATGGATGAGATGCTTTACGAGCTTTTGCAAGGACGAGAACAAAAACTGTCAGGAGACCTGCAAATCAAGGATGCATATACATATACATATTTTATATCAAGACATGAATCCACAGTATGGATGCAACCATCCAGATAGAAAGGACTATGTAAAGACCCACGACATGGGTGCAGACATCTGAATGAAAATGATCATTTGTAAATCTAAGATCCAAGGTATGGATGCAACCACCTGATATAGAAGGATCATCATCATCATAAATATAAATTCCCATGGTATGGTCACAACCATCCGTATAGAAAAAACATGTGTACAATCATGAACAATACATAACTCCACATAGCCTGAGTCATATCAGACAAAAATCAGGGTCTTGCGCTCCATCCCTAACCCGATCAAAGTACGAATTCTAACATGCGAATGAATGTGTCAAAGTTGAACATGCTATAAAACGATGCCAATGATGTGGACCGTTAACAGGCATGAGAGGAACCACCAATAATGACGTTGACTCTCAAGGTACAACAATACAATGCGTGAATGTGAAAATGAAGTTGAAGTCGAACACTTGTGGAATCATCCAGTCGAAGGCCAATGATGGCAACCGGTCGTCAAATGTGAAGAAATTTCCATTAAGGCATGCAAGCTCTAAGGTACTGAAAGAGAGTCTCTAAGTCACCTTCCTGGATAATGAGTTGAAGTCAACAAGAAGTGACCCGTCGAAGGAGGGCCATGATGATTCCCCCATCATCAACATGAAACGAGGAATAATGGAATGAATTAGGTTGATCCAAGGCTATAGAAAAGGGCCATACAATGTATAGGTAATAAAATTTTGGATAGGACTTCTCTTGAACATATCGTTGACATGACTCCAGAGTGCAGAAACATTTGACTCAACATAAGACCAAAGGTCATGATGATGAAATGGAATAGTCAAATGAGAGGCAAAATGGATCACCCAAACCCGGAAAGACAAGTGACTGTGAGAGGATATCCCAAAATTGAAATGAGAAATAGATGAGTGTCATGTTCAAGAGCGACATGCTGCCTATACAAGAGATGTTTCACTTTCATTTTTCCCCACTATTCCTAGCGAGTACCCCAATTATTTTTATCACAAGCTTGAAGGGGATAACATATGCTTGTTGTATAAGTTCATTCTTCGAATGAATCCATCCTAGTAAGTTTTACGAGTCCTAGGAAGGAGAAACTCAGTCTCGTCATGGTGATAAGTCTTTCTCCGTTTAATTTTTTATGAGTCTGACGAAAGTATAACTTGATATCTTTTTCATATTTAGAGAGTTTTAAAAAGATATGAAAAAGAAAACTCCATCATGTCCCTTTACGTAATTTGTCTCTTGAATCCAAAAAGTAGAAAACAATATTTGAGAGAACCTCTTGACCATGTCGACCAAGGTGTACCTTTTTCGTAAATAGTCAATCTCAGCCCGAAAAAGTGGTAAACTTACACTGAGACAACATCAATTCATTTATTTTAACGAGTTCAAAAAGACAAGTACTTGGCGATCTTTTCATATTTGAGAGTCAGAAAAGAGCTTAAAGATGACTGCAATGGGGTTCCTTTTTCGTTTATTTTTAACGATTCTGAAAAAGAGATAAAACAAAAGCTCATTGAATCTGTAAAAGATGATCACTTTAACCACCAAAAAGAACTTGTAGCTACACAGAGACAACCACACATCAATGATATCGAGGAAAATAATAAAATATGGCAAAAAATGTATTTAAAAACTTATAAATAGACCAAAAGTAAAAACATTTTTACCATTTAACTTGGACTAAATTGGAGGGTGAATTTTACCCTATTTTCCTTGATTCTTTTGTCAAGCAGTGTGGGAGATCCAGGGCACCATTTCACGAACCGTCAGCTACAAGTTAGAGCTCTTCCTTTTTCCTTACTTTTCATTCTAATTTCATGCCATTTCATAGGATTTTTTATGGTTAAAAGTGAGGATTTCAAATTTTAAAACTGGGGGTGATTAGCGCGAGTCTTCTTATCAGATATGTGCTGATCCCCCTTGAGCCGAAAAGGCTCTCATGCTACCAGCGCGAAAACAATTAAAATAAACGTGCTAGCCGCATGGCAGAAAAAGGAAAGAGAAATCCCCTCTCTTGATCTTTTTTTTTTGAGTTTTGATCTATGGAAAGGAATTTAATCAATGTAAATGGTTGTTTTGCAAGAGTTTTCGACAACATGGTCATTGAATAGAAGGAAAGGGGCCATGAGGCAGAAGATCACCAGGTTGCCCAAAATTCTCAATGTGTTAACGCTTTGAGGGACTAAAGGTTATTGAAATTCTTCAAAACCCCAGGACTTAGAGCTCCAAATGAGCTGCTACACTATCTGATCAGTCTATGGGATGTTGATCGACAAATATTCATCATCAGAGACCAAGAACTAGAATTAGAAGTAATTGATATCTACTTCATTACTAGATTTTCCAGAAGAGGGAAAAGAGTCCAACTCTTTCGATCTTGTGGTGGAGGTTAGTGCTGTTATGCTCCTATACCAATAGGTGTCATATTTCATGATTGGCTGGTGAAATCCCAAATATGTTCATCCTTTCCATGCTGCAAAGGTTCCATATTTTCAAAAAAAAAATAAAAAATCAAAGAAATTAAAAAATGAAAAGAGGGTATGCCCTAAAAGAAAGATCAAAGGGCAAAAAAGAATGAATTGGTCAAAAGAAAGAAGTGAACCCCAAAAGAAAAGACCAGGAAAGTGTGCTAGTCCAAAATGCCACTACTATTCTATTTTTGCAAAGAAGTTCATTGTGTGCAATCAGTTGGCTCTTGCCACACTTGATGGATGGCCAAACAACTTAATCTTGGCCAATTCATGTTTAAATTTCTTGTTTTAGAGATAGAGAGCGAGATCTGTCCAAACAGTTCAAGCTTGGCAGATAAGTAGTTAGGTAGAGAAGCAAAGGAGCTCAACAGCTAAATCTGAGCCCCTGGAAGAAATAAGGACAGACTTAGATAGGATGGCAGTTAAAAGAAAAGAAGAGAGTAAGGGTTTGCTAGTTTAAATGCACCCAAGGGAAAAAGGAAGAAAAAATGTTAGGTCTAATAGGTTGGGTAGGCAGTTTTGATGTTGCAAAAGCAGGTTTATGAGCAATTTTGTCTTTCAAAGGTGATTCATCTCATTTGATATCATAAGCACAATGGAAATGATTTGGCTACAAATCAGGTGAAGCATGTCTAACTTCCCCTCATTCTTCTCCCTGAAACCTTTACTAACCTCTCCACAAGGACGTTGAAATCTGCTCAGTGCTCCTAGATCACTTCATTTCATGAAAAAGATTAAGTGAAACTCTATTTTTACTTAGGCAAAGGAAGCCACATTTCTTGCGTAAAAAAATAAAAAATCCTTTTCATTTCCCTAAACCTAAGTTTTTCACTCTTTAAACTTAGCACTTTTGGTTCAAAAACATATCTCCCATATTAACCGTTAACTTTATTATATAAACCCTTATATTTTCCCCCATGCCTGTATTATATAAAATATATAGAAAACCCCAAGAAATTTAATATCCCACCCCGGTTGTAATATCAACCATATCATTGTATTTGTGGGAATTATTGGTTCATTCGGAACCATGTAATAACTCTTTGTGTGTGTGAACATGGAATTTGTTTAAACTCTGGTTAAACAAATAACCAAACCCACAAACCTTACCAATGAAATAAACCCGAAACCATTGAAAAACATTAAAATAATGGTGGACCCCGCGCCGTAGCCCTTTGCTGTTTCCCGTTGACCGCCAGCTGTTCGATCATGGCCCACAGATCGGACAGCCCACAACGATATCGCGATGGCCTTTCATGCCAACCTTTAGCGCCCGGGGGATGGTGGTTTTCTCGCCATACGTTGGGACAGGTGGCGGCCCCCCGCAGTGCTCGCTGCCCTCCCCTTCGATACCACCCTTGTTTAAAAGCCATGCGGGGCCCAAACCGCTTACTGCCCCGCTGCCCCCCGCTGACGTAATGACCATGTCATCCGCTTGCATCACCACCACGTCAGCACCATATCACCCTGCTACGTGACAAGCCAGTACATCATGCTGGAATCGTAAAAAAAAGGCGCCAAAAGCCCTCCAAACCAATCTTTGTTAAAAAAGACGTGAAAATGTCATTTTCACTCATTGTCACCTGTTTCCTCTGCGTGACCATTACATGCCGTTTTACGTCCAAGGCAGCGTTCAACCATACAGTTTTCCACCAAGTCAAAAAGAGTCCACAGTCCGGTCTTTCAGCTCGTCCCGCAACCTGCAATCCGCACAGTGCACTGTTAAAAACAGGTATTTACCTCAATTTTATTTCCAAACCCTGCTTTTTAGCTCTCCTCTACAAAATGTCCAAAACACCCAAATTTATGTTCAATTCATCAAGCCACCTTCAAATAGGCGCACCATAACCACTGTTTTGCCCATTTTTCCAAAAAATCCTGCAGACTTCGTTTTTCTCTGTAAAATTCACCCAGTGAGCTAAATTCAAGTCGGCTTCGGTCTGCAATTCCTTGAGAAAAGCCCCAGAACTGTTATTTTACCTATTTTGCTACAAAAACCCAAATTTCGATTGAAAAATTACAGACAATTGAGTAATGGAAGCTCCAACGGCCCTGAACATTGCTCCCCTCAATGCACCTCATAAGGACTTGGAGTGGTTGCCCTTGGCTGATAGGGATATTCAAATACAAGACTTAAATGGTTACAAAAACCACCTCCAAGCATTTCGTGAAATTAGAAACAGTCACCTAAGCAAAACTGATCTCTATGGGATATGGGAATCCAATCTGCCCAAGTACTACCTCCCCTCAGTAAATGTATTCCCAGATGTAATCCGCCTGTGCTGTGCCAGTTATGAACCTACTCAAAGAGCAATTATGACTCCATCTGAAACTGTCATCTTTCATATAAGCCCTGAGTCCATAAATGAGATGTTGCACTTCAAACCTACTCAGCCTTTGGCTCCTCTTTCCATGGGATATTTGCTGGAACAAGGCTCTAAACTATCCACTGCAGAAATAGGCCAGGTTGCCAAGTTATTTATGAGACCAGATTGCCAGCCCAGAGAGCCACCTCCTTTTCACCATGTCTGGTTCAATGAAGCTGGAAGATTCATTATTGATATGATATCCTATGTCTTGGGATTTAAGACAAGTGAATATGTTGATGAGACCATTTTAGCTTTAATGTCCATGTTTAATCCAGGACATCCTCCTGTTGTAAAATTTGACTTTGCTACTTTCATTGCCAACAAGATGCATGACCAATTCATAAATATAGACAGAGAAGGAGTCTTTAAGTACACATCATATCTATATCATATGTTCTTGCACTATCAAACATAAAGTTTTCAGTTTCCCATCAGAAAATTGGATTCTAAAGAAGAAAGGAGGTCTGTTATCTTTTGGACCTCAGTCGTCCATGAAGTCCATAACTCTCTTTACACTTACTATGAATTCATTGATTTGTTTATACATCCGGCCTCCTCTTTGCTGATGAGAACTCCTCTTCTTGGACTCTCTGGTGATATGTAGAAAATTTTACAGCTCTCCAAAAGCTACAAAATAGGTGACTCGTACTTCTACCAGAATCACACTGAGATCAGGATATATGGCTGTGAGCTGTGCCCTTACAAACTGCCAAAATATGTGCCTATGAGACTGTTTGCCCTAGAATACTTCAGGAAATTTATCAATTCAGATTTGACTCACTTTTATGGTGCCAAGAAAAAAGCTCAGTTGAAATTAAGAAACCAGTTAGGCCCTTTCATCATTAACAAAAAGGAAGGATGGCAAGATGCTGACAAGATATTGGGTGAACAACTCAAATTAAAAAGGAGCTTTTGGTGGGTACCCTATGACCCAAATGGATTCATCTGTGAAAGAAAAGTAAAAAACAGATTATCAGCTTACAATCATTGTAGGATCCCTGAAATAGAGTAGTTTGCTAATCAAGATGAGTGGGTAGAAGGCACATTGATAGAAGAGCTTACTCAGGAAGAAAAGATGGAACAAGCTATGAAAATTCTTGAAAAGACTCTTGACCTGGACTCTTTTAGACAGGTGTCTTTCAAATTGCCTCAACAAACTGGAGTGGGCACATCATCTGCTGGAACTTCACAACGACCTGCCCAAGGAAGCACTACATTAGTTGCAGGGACATCAAAGGGAAAAGAAGTGCTAGATACAGAACAACACATAATGACAGATCAACCGACATCATCAAAGCAACAAGGCCAAGGGAAAATTCCTCATGTCCAGACCAAAGCACCAGAGGTACCAGCATTACAGACTCCTCTAAATGAGGAAAAGGGCAAGAAAAGGGACAGGGAAGAGACCACGCCTGTAAGTGGGCCAGTAGAGCAACCAGGGTCAAAAAGGCAGAATAAATCCTCTACATGAAGAGGAAATTATTAAAGAAATCATAGAAAGTCCAAGAGGCGAGAGGGAAACTAGCCCACAGACATCCCCCGTGGTAGGAACATCCACTGGCTCTCATAGGCAGGAATTGGAGAAACAACATAGTGTGGAAGTTTCCTCCACAAGGCCACAAAGCAAGCAAGGTTCTGATATAAAAAGAACATTCATGGACATCAAGGCCCAGAATGAGCCAATAAGGCTGCAACTTTATGATCAGTTTCTCAAGATGACCCCAACCAAACAGCAAAGGTTAATGTATGCATATGAAATTAAAGAAGGAAAAATGATCTTGAGCCACTTTAAGCCCAAAGTGCAGTAACCATAGTCAGAAAATGACTACATAAGAACAAATCTGGAGGTCCTTGCCAAAGAGATTCATCCTATGCACCGGATTGAGATGCACAAGCAAACTTGAGAGATGGTCTACTCTACATTGGTAGACAAGGCAATGTTAGCTCACCAATTGCAGAACTCACTGAACAACACATCTGCCCAACTGGATTTGGAAAATGCATCTTCTTTAGCCAAGGACAATAAGATAAAGTCCTTGGAAGAAATTATCATTGAGCTGGGACATGATCCCAAGGATGCCAAGGGAATAAAAGCATTGATGAAGAAAAAGGAAGAGGACATTGCTGCCCTCAAGAAACAGTTGAAGCTGCCTATTACTATGCATCCACAAACTACAGAGGTTGTGCAGGAAAAAGCAGAGGAGGACATGATGGACTTGCTGATGAGAATGAATCAAAGACTAAGTGAGACAGAGCAGGAATTGGAGAAAGAATTATAGGAAAAGCAGGGAGTTTCGACCTCCCAGCCATCTCAAATAGCTCCAACAGTTACAACTGCTCCTCCCACAGTTACAACAGCAGTGCCTCCCACTGGCCCAACATCAACAACACCAAGTACTTCAGCAACAACAACAACAACAGGCAGCAGCACTACCATGACCACAGAGGAGTTAATAAAGGCTATGGAGGATTTAAAACTCCAAGTATCAGAATTGAAAGAAGCCAAAGAAAAATTGGCAAAGCTAGAAATAAGTTATGACAAATCTAAAATGACTGTGGCAGAAAAGACAAGAGAGGTGAAGGCATTAGAGAACAGAGTAAAAACATTAGAAAAGGACCTCTCTTTAGATAAGCCTTTGGGAGAAATCAAGGGCATTTTGTGGGCTAACATCAGTGAATCCATTAGTAATGTTTGGAGATCTATTCAAATTATATATGAGCAGATTGACTTGATAGCACCAGCCCAGGTGGAAATTCAAAGGGCTAGAAATTTATTAGGACATATGCCCGAGCAGGCCAACAGGTTAATACAATTTTTGAACACTAAGACCAGTGAAGAACTAGCAGCATTGGACATTAGAGACAGGACATCCACCATTCTAACAATCAAAAGAGTTCTGACCATGAGAACCCTGATGCAGAATTTGGAGAGGAAGAGCCAGGATATGCAAGTGGAGATAGACTCTTTTATGGAAAGATTTGCAGTTCTGCATGAAAGGGGCTTGCCTAGTCTGGCGGGAAACAATGAACGCCTGTTGAGACAAGATGAGTACCAGCTCAGGTTGAATAAACATGCTGCTGATCAACTAACTGCATCATCAAGTACTCCAGCAGAGAAGACCCTTCCATCTGGCCAAACTCTTTACAACAACTTAGAAAATCTATTTTATATAGAACATGAAGTGAAACATCTTTTTACAGTCCAGCCTAACTTCTACAGGTACACAAACACAGATGAGACTTTGAGAAAGCTGCTAAGACATCAGTTACTAGAAGAGCAGTGGTGGAAAAGTATGTTGGAAATCCTGTAGGCGGGTTTCAAACTTTTATTTTTTCCCAGAATACAACAGATATCATAAAGTGGAGAAAAGTAACGGGTGAGAGTCTCGCGGGGCTGTAGTCTATTAAAACAAAATTAAATGCACCCGAGAACACTAAGCCAACAACACAGATATCAACGGAAGCGGTCAGCGGCCGACTCACTGAGCTTACAGTCAACGCATCTCACCAACTGAGCGGCCAACACAGCAGCACTTACTTCTGCATTTATTTCTTCCCGTTCCCAAGATCATTTACTTCTCCTGTAAAGTAGGTAGAAGAAGTTATTACTAGATATTATCTCTTTGAGATATTTTGTAATCATTTTTGTACAAATACCTCCCCAAGCAAAGTATTAGGGGTTGGTGATACATTTCTGGAACAACGCTGTAACTCTGAAAACCTTCTGAATAAAAGGCCGCTAGAATGCGTTGTTGCTGAACTCTCTGGATGTGGAATTGATGGCAGAAGATCATGCTACAGAATTCTAAAATTATTTCATGGATCAATAAGTCTTTTTAACTCGTGTTTTACAGTTTCTGTGTTTTATATATCATCTATGTTCATAATCTCAATAACAGGGAAAAGGAATAACTCAGAACTTTCCTGACTACACTCTGTGTTCAATCTCATATTATTAATGTTTTCTTCAGAATTAGCATAAGAAGGAATTCTTGATTGCTCATGTTTCCCTTGGTTCTTACATCTTGAATATAGCTAATAAATTCTTAACGGCTCCCTAGCAATATTCATCCACTTTCCCTCTGTCAGCATGATGAAGGATTTTTAATTACCCTTCACCCATTGACCCCATACCATCTGATTCCAGCTTACAATTTGTTCCATGGTTGATTACCTTGCTCTGTAGTACCCCCTCTGTCAAAGAAAACATAACCAACAATTCATCCTCATAGACTCCATTAGCCTAATGGACCGAACTTCTCAGATTTTACACCCCCGTTCTACAGAATATCACCATCCAAAAACTCAAACAAACCCTTGTACTTCATAACTAGCCTAATATGCCTTAAAACAAAGCTAAATCATAAAGAGAGAGCCCTCTCTGGATGCAGATTGGCTAGAACCTACATGTAAAAGATTAGTCTGTGGTTACCTCGATCATATTCCCTTTTCTACAACTTTTGGGGAACAACCTGAGTGATAACATCATTGGCGACTCCACTGGGGATCTGAATGATTGTTTGTTACGGCTGTCTATTTTCTAAAGTTACAGATGGAACCTGAAGTTAGCCAGGTAGCCTTTGAAACTGCTTTTGCTATGCAATTATAGGAGTAAATAAAAGTTGCTTCAGTCTATCTCCAGTCTAGTTTTAGGCTTTGGACAATTGTCTCAAAGACTTGATCAGTTTCCTTTTTGTTTTCAATAGATTTTTAGGAAAATTCAAGACTCTCACAGTTTAAAACTTCCTAGAAAGATAGTGTTAAAAGTTGTATTCTTCAAATATTTCAAGAAAGACCAAAAAATATATTTAGAAGCTGGCTCCAAAGAAGAAAATCCGTTACACTAGATCAAATCCAGATCCAAATCCTCCAGATATCTTTGAAAATCCTAATTTGATCCCTAAGAACCTTAGAAGCCGAGATAATCAAGAAAATTCTGCTGATTTAAACCTTGACACACCTCAGCAGAACTCTATCCAAACTGAGCTTACTGTTGGAAAAACACAAGTCCTTTCTGCCATTACTGTTGCTTCATCTAGTTCACCATCAGCACTTCAAAACATCTTTTCCACTCCCCTATCCACTGCACATATTTCCACTGTTATCCCTGTTCTTCTAGCTGTTACATTTATCCCTGTAAATATGGCAAACCGATATGCTCCCCTACAATTGCCTGCAAATCTAGGGGCTATGCCTCAAGATTATCAAAGCAAAATCACCTATTTTGATGGTACTAGCACCTACACATCTCAACAACATACTAAGAAAATGATAGATTATTTTGAGAACTATGAAATTGATGCTGATGATGTGAGAATGAAGATATTTGTTCAGAGTTTAACTGGTGATGTAAGGACCTGGTTCAGGGCACTTCCTGTAAACACTACTGCTGACCCAGATACCCTTTATCAAACTTTCTTGAACATATGGGAAAAGAAGAAGGACCCTCTACACATCCTGTTGGAGAGGTAAATCCCCTCTGCAGACAGAGGCGATCCCACTAGCCCAAAATGGGTCTAGCAACAATCAATTAACGCTACCATGCAAGTTCCTAGTTGCAAATTGAAAGTGGATTATGAGAACCAACCTGGAGTCCAACGCTAGTGTCGTAGACGAGTTGATACTCTCGTTCCCTTGCTCCGGCAGGTCACGATCCTCACGATCTTCGCGAATGGATACCTGCACATGCAAAGAACGAAGCGAATACAAGCATAAAATCCACTAAATTCAACTATATATCGGTCAGAAAAGACATAGATCAAACATTATCATAATGAACAATAAGATCGGAACCATAACGATAGTCGTTTATTAATGAATAATCAACAGAGAAAAATACAACCAAAGTTCTGACGTTGAATCTCTTCTCTGGCTGGGCGAGCAGCTACATATGTCTTGCAATAGACCTTTCTCTCTCTTTGATTATGAATACACAGCTCAGACTTCTGGCAGCATAACCTCCCTATGCTCCAAGACTCTTACTATCACTCAAGACAAGCGTTATCACTACTAGCACTATCACCACTACTAAAAAACTAGCTTGTCAAATGCATGAGGACAGACTTTTATAGATGGAGAAGGGGAGGAAGATACAATGCATCAAGACACCCATTATGGATTGGCATTATCTCCAAAAAGCCGCTGTGGATAGATGTAAGGGATAGATGATGAATCTCGACATCTAGAAGATTAGCTTTATCCTCAAAAGACTTCATGACTTGAAGGGAAAAAACATCCGGGCGCACGTTTGTTAAAAACATTTTCCAAACTCGGTTGGCGCGGGTGTTACTCTAAGACAGAGCGCCAATGGGCGCGCCTTCTTTTGAGGATTTCCCTCATTGGCGCAGGTAGTACACTGTGGACCCGCGCTAATGGAAAAAGGGCACTTTTCAGGGATATTTTGCAGGAGGTGTCTTCAGGGCACATGAAGTCCATACTTAGGGGAACATAATGCAAGTGTTTTTAAGTTATGTCACTGCTCACAGGTCCCGGAATGAGTCCTCCAAAGTACGGGAAAGGGGTAACAGGGACGCTGACCAATGGTGACAAATTACTGTGTAACAAATGCCCCCTAAAGCATGAGGCCCGAGAGAGAGAGGGGTGAAATGCTTTACAAGAACACATGTAGCTTCCGCCGAGAATCTGCATCGAGAGATACAACTGATAGCTCAAGTACATGATATATGTGGTATGGTCGCAGCCATCCATAAGAGAGTACATAATAATCTAGATCCATAGTATGGGCGCAACCATCTGGTTAGGATCAATGAATAGACTCAGGTATGGTCGCAGCCATCCAGTGAATGAGTCATGTAACAAGAATCACGCCTGGATTACAACAGACAAAATCCAGGGTCTTACGCTCCATATCGACCCGAACAAAAGTACAAGTTCAAGCATGCGAATATATGAGCTGAAGTCGAACATGCATGAACATCGTCTGATTACCAGTCAATAATGAAAACTGTTAACAGATGCGAGAGGTACCACCAATAATGACAATGGCCCTCAAGGTACTATAGGTACAACCTACGGCGTGCGAATGAGTGATCTGGCGTCGAACACCTGTAGAATCATTCGATCGGAGGCCAATGATGAAAACCTCACGTCGAACACGAAGAACCTGCCATTGAGGCATGCAGGCTCCAAGGCACCGGAAGGGAGTCTCTAGATCAGCTTCCTGGATAATGAGCTGAAGTCGACAGGAAGTGACCTTGATCGAAGGTGGGCCATGATGTCTCCCACATCATCGACACGAGACAAAGAGATAATGTTGTGAATGAGGATTATGTGAGCTATCAGAGGGAGGTTGTTTTTCTGCAGAGGTCAACTTCTCTTGAACATATCGGCGGCACGATAGTGGAATTGGCAGTATTTGACATCAATGGATCAGAGGTCATGGTGACGAGGCAATGAGCAGATGGGAGGTCAAACAGGATTATCCAAATCCACGGAGGCAAGTGAAAAATGAGATGAGATATCCCCACCCAGACACGAAAGCAGACAAGTGCCATGTTCAAGAGCGACATACTGCCGACACGACAATAATTATGGTTCCATTTTCCCCTGCCATTTCTGGTGAGTACCCCAATTATTTTTAACAAGCTTGATGGGGATAGCATATGCTTGTGGTGCGTCATTTCGACAGAATCTGATGTCATCAGGTTTTAACGAGTCTGACAAAGGAAGAACTCGGCGTCTTTTCATGTTTAGAGAGTTTGAAAAGACAGCAAAAAAGGAAATTCCAAGGGTGTCCTTTTTTGTAAAGTTGTGTCTCTCGAGCTCGAAAAAGTATAAAACAATGCTCGAAAGAACCGCTTGACCATTACGATCAAGGAGTACTTTTCATAAGTAGTGATTTCGACCTGAAAAAGTAAAAAAGCGATTGAAACCACGTCGTTTCGAAACAGTTAACGAACCTGAAACGACAAAGGTCCGACGATCTTTTCGTTTTTACACAGTCGGAAAAGAGTTTAAAGACGGCCGCCTCTTATTTACGTTTAACGAGTCAAGAGGGATAACTCGGCGATCTTTTCACATTTAAACAGTCAGAAAAGAGCTGAAAGTAGACCTCCATTTTATTCTCTTTAACGAGTCAAAAAGGGAAAATTACTCGGCAATCTTTTCATCTTTTACGAGTCTGAAAAGAGCTTAAAGGAGACTCGTCCTAGAGGAACGAGTGATATAAAGGGTAGCAACTGGTTCCGGCAATGGTGGAACTGCTCAAAACATGTAATGGTCAGGAGGCTGGCTAATAAAACCACTCATCGCTGTGGTTCCTCTGGAAAGGAAAAACAACCAAGTGAAAGCATATGATCGGCCAAAGAGATGGTGGCGATGGAATGAAACAACCAAGGCTCATCTAACAGAATTTAGCAGATAAAAGGCAATCACGAGATGTAAATCAGGTATGGGTTCATTTTTACACAAGCTTGAACCATGGAGAACTCTGCTTGGATTCAGTTTCATGTTTACACAAGCTTGAAACGAAAAACTATGCTTGTTATCAGTTCGCACGCCCCCAGCATAATAACGCAAAATGAGGTACATGCCCCCCAAGCTTCATTGCATTCAACAAAGTGGATGGAATGAAGGTTCACTCTCGAGATCTATGAAGGACTCGACTTGTATTTTACGAGATCTTAATCAAAGACTCGATTTGGAAAGGAGGAGATGTTTCATTTTTTAATGAGGTTGACCTAGGAAAAGAACTATCCTCATACCCCTTGTTTCATTTTTTAACGAGCTTGACACAAGACAAGGAATTGTGCTCCACCAGACCCAGTTTCATTTTTTAAGGAGCTTAACATAGGACAACGAACTATGCTCTGCCTGAACTTCACCATAATGAACAGGAAGTCGGGGCTTCTAAGAGTGCCACTCCTGGTGGAAGGACAACATCTCGGAAGTCAGGACCCAATGCCCCCAGGACACTGTGCACGATGGCGACATCGCTGGATACAGGCACGGGATAGGTGGCCACGTAGTTGATCTGCGGTGGGGTAGATGCAACTAGTGGATGAAAACCAGGAGGGGATGAGAACTGCGCAGGAGGCACCCAGGGACGAACGAACGATAATTGATATATAGTCACGATTCTTCCATCATGTGGAAAGAAAACCACACGGAAAAGTGAAGAGACCAGGGCCCCCATGGCATATACATAGTCACGGCCAAGGAGAAGACTTAAATCTAAAGCACCTTGGGTAACCGATACGTCTATATAGACAGTTTTGCCTCCCAAAGTAATAGGAAACTTTGGAAGGATCCCTAATGGTCGACTAGTTCCTCCGTCAAAAGCCGTCAGATTCAGCGCGACTGGCACAAGCTGTGGGGAACCCAAATCTTGCCAAGTAGTGGCAGGCATAAGACTGACAGATGCACCCTCATCCAAAATAGTGCTAGGTATTGCCCTATTATAGGCGTGTATCGTGACCTAGAAAGGCACATGGGATGGAAGGCGGGGGGTAGCCAAACGACTCCAGTCGAAGGAAACGACTGAACTACTTGGTGGGGGAATCGTATGATTGCCCCCTTTCTCTAAAGGGACCGAAGCAGGACTCTCGGGAGCAGCTGGGATAGGAGAGTCATTTCCGGACGCAGGAGAATCTGAGGAGACGAGAAGAACATGGGAATGATGCTCTTCCGAAACAGAGTGGTCGACTGGTGGTGAACTCGAGTCGACACTCTTTCCAACCAATGGTTGGTCTGGAACAGGCTTGGTAGCACCAGGTTCAGGAAGAGGAGGCTGGACAAGAGAGGAATCTTGGTCGATCTCTTTGTCAGCAGGGGAACGATATGCGGCTGCAGAGAGACGTTGATAGCCAATGGGTAGTTGGGGGGAAGGAGCTGTGAGACTTTCCAAGACAACAGAGGCTTTATCCATGAGTGGACAAAGGTGAAGGGGATGATTTCCTTCACAAAGTCTACAAGGGATTCGAATCTTCCCTTTTCCCTTACCATTTCTAGCTGATAGAGTAGCATCGCCGTGAGCTTCAGAGGACGATGAGGGGTGGGCCGGATCGCGAGACCATACTTCTAAGACCTTGGGAAGGCCAGGACAATCGCGAAGAAGATGGTCCTCCTTGCATAATCTACAATGAAATTTGACCTTTCGCGGAGGAGTAGAAGGTGGCTCGACTTGAGTTGTACTTTTAACCTCTCGCTTATGAGTCTTCTTCTTCTTTGTCTTCTTCTTCTTCTTCTTAGCCACCTGGTTACTTGAATCCAAACTTTCGCCAGGCGAAGTAGAAGATGAGGACGCAGAAACAGGGGAAGAAGGGGAGAGGTCCACCTTGGAATCAACATGATGTTGTTCGGGTGGAGGAGACGGTGGAATAGGAGTCATCACACTCGGGACCACCGAGGTTGAAAACAATCATACGGGCAAACCGATGGTTAACCCAGGCAAAGACAAAGTTGCCATATACGGAGCACCGACATTTCCAAAATAAGGAAATGGACTAGGGTTTCCATCCGGGGGAACACCTTGGCCGGTAGACTCGGGGAAGGTTGCCATTGAAAACGAGAAAGAACCCTACTCAAGCTAACGCAAACAAGATCTAACCGGGTAAATGTGTATCGTGGCCGAATAAATTTTAAGACAAAGGAACTGAACTTGACCTTTTCATGTTTTAAGAGTCGAGAAAAGGACAAAAAGGTGACTCTAGTCTCCTTCGAATGTTTAATGAGCACGAAGTGACAAGACGCTCACTGGCACCTTTTCTTTTAAGGAGTCTGAAAAGGATCAAAAGTGACTACTCTGGAGACTCTAGGCAAAGGGTTTACCAAACAATCCGTAAAACTGCTTATACACCTTGGCAATCAGATGAAAACCAAGGACTTCCCGTACGGCAGTCAATCTTCACAAATGCTGTGTTCAGTGCATTACGGCTTGTAAGGCGGCAGACACAGCTTCCTATGGATAAAGGATGATAACCTAGTGGGGTCTCCACATATACTCGACGGTACGTGGGAGCACAAATCCGTGCTAGACCACTACCGAGTCACAAAAGGAGGAATCACCCAACCGTAATGTGAAACAATAGTGGCTAGGTTTAACGACGCCGGAACACGTCTCTAGCCTAGACCTCTAGAATGTATGCGTTAAGTTCCAATGCGTTGTTATATTCATTCAGTTCATTTTACAGTTGATCTTCAATTAGATTTCAGTTTTTAGGTCCTACCGTATGTGATATCTCAGAATTTCCTAAATGCAAACTATATGCCAAAATATATCATTCCGTTCAATGAATGCTAACTAAAGAAGAGTTGAGATTTTCAAACAAACAAAATGATCACCAAACAATCAACAAAGATCCTAATGCAGCTAATAGCAATAAATGAATTTTTTTTTCCTTTACTTAAAAAGTGACTAATTGCCAATAACAATGAAGAATGCTAGCTAATGTAATGCAAAAAAGATCATTTGTTTTTTTTTTTTAAATGGCATAATGCATTTAAACAAATTTCGAGAGATGATAACAAAAGTAAACAGACAAATTTCACTCAATGCAAGTAGAACCAAGTCTGAAATACCAAGACAATCTGTCAAAAACCTCACAAAGACCTCAATGAACTATGTGATCTCAGCCCAAAACGAAGTCAAGTGAAATCAAAACGATCAATAAGTGGATTGCTCGAAGCACACAATAAAAGGTTTTGTCAACCACTAGACAAGTGCAGAAAACCACCAAAGAGTTGACTGGACAATCAAAGAACCAAAACTCCCACAGAAGGCTCGATGTACCAAGCCACTAGATGCTCTAGGGTTGGGATATAAGATTGATGGAAAAAGGCAAACACCCGAAGGATAATGGTAAAAAACCAGTCAACCAGAGTTCTAACACACTCCAGTAGCTGAAAAGGATGTAAAAATACAGAAATCTGAGTTTAAAAAGCTTCCAACAAACAAACTGGCAAAGTTCACAGGACTGGCACGACTGTCAGCCTGTAACTCGCGCTATTAAGGAATTAGCGCGAGTTGCTTTTGTGCAACCTGCGCCAACTGGCGTGACTGTCAGGTAGAAAAACGCGCTAATAAAGTTTGCTGGCTTAAAAAATAAATCAAGCAGTTCAGGGTCTGGTCGACAGTATTCAGACAGATCAAACAGCAAGAAACAACTTTAAAACTAACCCAGAAAGCTCATTTACGCAAGCAAGCAAGAGAAAACCAAAATGCAAGACAAACTCCAAGCTGTTCGGTTCGTAAACCAAACCGGAGATTGACTGAAGTGGCGTTGATCTACTTCGCTAATGCAAAGCAATAGCGTTTCGAAGGCTGCCTGGCCGTACTTCAGGCTCCATCCAAGGTTTATGAATCAAACAACAAATAGCTCCCCAGTGGAGTCGCCAAATTGTTGGAGAGGTAAATCCCCTCTGCGGACAGAGGCGATCCCACTAACCCAAAATGGGTCTAGCAACAATCAATTAACGCTACCATGCAAGTTCCTAGTTGCAAATTGAAAGTGGATTATGAGAACCAACTTGGAGTCCAACGCTAGTGTCGTAGACGAGTTGATACTCTCTTTCCCTTGCTCCGGTAGGTCACGATCCTCACGATCTTCGCGAATGGATACCTGCACATGCAAAGAACGAAGCGAATACAAGCATAAAATCCACTAAATACAACTATATATCGGTCAGAAAAGACATAGATCAAACATTATCATAATGAACAATAAGATCGAAACCATAACGATAGCCGTTTATTAATGAATAATCAACAGAGAAAAATACAACCAAAGTTCTGACGTTGAATCTCTTCTCTGGCTGGGCGAGCAGCTACATATGTCTTGCAATAGACCTTTCTCTCTCTTTGATTATGAATACACAGCTCAGACTTCTGGCAGCATAACCTCCCTATGCTCCAAGACTCTTACTATCACTCAAGACAAGCGTTATCACTACTAGCACTATCACCACTACTCAAAAACTAGCTTGTCAAATGCATGAGGACAGACTTTTATAGATGGAGAAGGGGAGGAAGATACAATGCATCAAGACACCAATTATGGATTGGCATTATCTCCAAAAAGCTGCTGTGGATAGATGATGAATCTCGACATCTAGAAGATTAGCTTTATCCTCAAAAGACTTCATGACTTGAAGGGAAAAAACATCCGGGCGCGCGTTTGTTAAAAACCTTTTCCAAACTCGGTTGGCGCGGGTGTTACTCTAAGACAGAGCGCCAATAGGCGCGCCTTCTTTTGAGGATCTCCCTCATTGGCGCGGGTAGTACACTGTGGACCCACGCTAATGGAAAAAGGGCACTTTTCAGGGATATTTTGGAGGAGGTGTCTTCAGGGCACATGAAGTCCATACTTAAGGGAACATAATGCAAGTGTTTTTAAGGTATGTCACTGCTCACAGGTCCCAGAATGAGTCCTCCAAAGTACGGGAAAGGGGTAACAGGGACAGTGACCAATGGTGACAAATTACTGTGTAACACATCCTATCAGATATGAAAGCTTGAAAAGAGGCCCACAAGAAACTGTTCAAGATTACTGTGCCAGATTTAATAATGTGTACAATGCTATTCCTCAGAATCTTAGACCTCCACCAGACCTGGCCTTGATCAAATTCCCTGATGGATTTGATTTTGACATGGCTTACCAACTCAGGGAAAGAGCTCCTCCAATCTTAGAAGACATGTAGAGTATAGTCGTCAGTGTAGAGGCAAATCTACTCTCTAAACGAGCTCAAGCTATAGCCGAAAGGAGAACGCTTTTCAAAGAAGAACCTTTTGCGTTTGAACAAAATTTAGATGCAATTATTAAAGGAATGGATAGACTGGGTGAAAGAGTAGAAACAATTGAGAGAAAATCCTCTTGGGAGGGTCAACCAAGTAACACCAGAAGAAATCCGAACTTTAGGAAAAATCAGAATCCCAATACTGGAAAGGCTGGCCCTGACCAAAACATCAGGCCTCCATTCCAGGAAAACTATGCTGAAGCTTCAACTTCTAGTGAGCCAACAGAGGACACTCAAATTAACTTAATGGGTCTAAACAATGAGCAGTAAATCTTTTTGACCCAGGATGATCAAGAAGCTCACACCTTTAATCTATTTCAAACCAAATCGGGGGAATGATTTGATTTTAGAGAGGGATATGATGCAGCTGTGTATCAGGTTCACAAGAAGTACAAGATGAGGAGCAGAACAATAGATGTTCCTGAACCCAATAAGCAGAAAGATGCCAAGCAGCCTTAAAAAGCAAAGGTTAATACTTCCCCTATATAACTCCCTGCTAGAACAGACCTCAACCCAAAAGAACCAATAGGAGATAATATCAGACAATCAATTATCAAACAGTCAGCCCTCCACTTCCTTTCCTCCCAATGAAAGTGCAAAGGAATCTCCTCAAATTAATTTTAAAGTAGATTTAGCTCATAACAACACTCCTGATAAAGGAAAAAGCATTGAAAACACAACAAAAAAAGAAAATCTTGCTGCCCAAAATGCAAAAATTCAAATAGAAAAACCTTTCAATCTTGAAACCGAAATAGGCAAGTTAAAAATAGCCATTCCACTGTCAGAATTGGCTAAACATGATGTCTATAGAGAACAAATCAGCAGATCACTTCAAATTTCAGAAAACAGAGATGCAGTGAATGTTCTAGATGACCAGCCAGAATTAATTTTTGGCCCTGAAGTAAATGGTAAATCAGTAGATGGAGGTGTTCCTCCTTTCTATGTAAGTCTGAATATTCATGACAAGGTACTTCACAATGCAATGTTTGACTCTGGAGCTTCCCATAATCTAATGCCCAAGTCTGTGATGGAAAAGTTGGACCTAGATATCACCAGGCCATACAAAGACTTGTTCTCTTTTGATTCTAGCCAGGTTAGATGTCTAGGCCTAATTAAAGATTTATGTGTATCACTAGTTCAATACCCGGCCAAGACTATTTTAATGGACATAGTGGTAGCTGATATCCCACCAAAATATGGCATGTTACTGTCCAGATCTTGGGGTGAAAAGCTCTAGGGATCTTTACAGTTGGACATGTCCTATGCTACCATCTCAGTCATTGGCCAGCCAAGAGAAACCCCAAAATTTTCCCATTTATTCCATGCATTCGGATATGGACTCTTTCATCCTATAAAATGTTGAAATTTGACCCCCGACTGATGTCAAGGGTTTAGCATCAACACAAGGAAAAAGCTTAAATGAAGAATCTGTTGCCCAAACTTTAGAAATTGCTGAAATAAGTGATATAACACACACACAAGGGAAACCACATGAGACTGAAAATCCAAATATGCCTACTAAGAAAATTTTAAAAACCCCTGATGCTAACTGTAATCAAGAAATCCTATGGTATCTAGAGTTTGATGGATAAGTGAATAAACTAGGAGCAGGGGCAGGGTTTGGATACATAACATGTAAAACGACCATGGTGAAGGACATGCATACAGGCTGAATTTTAGATGCACAAATAACATGGCTGAGTATGAAGCCCTCCTGCTAGGACTCAAATTGATAAAAGTCTAGGGGCAATTAGGATATCAATTTTGGGAGACTTTGATTTGGTTATACAACAAATGAAAGGAAACTTTCTCACAAATGATCTTAGGTTAAGAGCTTATAGAGGGGCAGCAATTGAAATACTCAATACCTTCCTAGAATCACAGCTTGCAAAAGTCCCAAGGAAATATAACTTGCATGCTCACAGTTTGGCAACATTTGCTAGTACTTGTAAACTGCCATTTGAGTCTAATCATCATTTTACTGCTGAAATTAAACACAGGCCAACTGTACCAGACAATGTAAAAAATTGGCAGGTGTTTGACAATGACACTCAGATTAATAATTTCTTGACTTTGAAAGAGGAATTTTCCAGGACAAATATAGACACAAGCATTGTTTATGAAACTGATCAAATAGACAAAAGTAAACACACATTTCAGCTGAAACAACAAATCAGATATTACATCCAACAAAATTTACTAGCAAAGAATTACAAGAGTTGAAAGAAACAGACCTTGATGAAACTGTTGAAGGAGCATCTGAAGTGATTGATCTAAAGGATAATTTTTTACCCACAGGATTAACTCCCCTGGAAGATATTTTTGACTCTAGTGACATCCCAAGGAAACCTAAAATGCAACCGTTAAACGCAGAAATTGAGTACTGCAACATAGGGACTCAGCAAAATGCCAAAATGATAAAATTGTCTAAAGCTTTGCCTCTCGACCAAAAGCTGAAATATATTGAACTGTTCAAAGAATTTCAAGATGTTTATGCATGGAGCTATGAAGATCTTAAGTCCTATGATAATTCTGTGATCCAGCATACAATACCCCTAAAATAAAATCAAAAACCATTCAAAGAAAAAATTAGAAGGGTCAATCCTGTACTCTTTCCTCTGATTGAAAAAGAAGTCAAGCGAATGTATGAAGCTGGGATAATTGCACCCATTAGATTCTCAAAATGGATTTCAAATCTAGTGCCCACTAGGAAGAAAACAAGAGAAATAAGACTGTGTTTTGATTTGAGAAATCTGAATAAGTTTCTTTAAAGGATCACTACCCCTTGCCTAAGATGGATCACATTTTGCAAAAGGTAGTGGGTGCCTCTAGAATTTCACTGTTAGATGGGTTTTCAGGCTTCAACCAGATTTTAGTTCACCCCGATGACCAAGATAAAACTGCTTTTACAACACCTTGGGGAACGTTCAAGTATGTAAAAATGCCTTTCAGGCTGAAGAACACAGGGGCAACATTTCAACGAGCCATGGACATAGCCTTTGCAAAAGAGATTCATGATTTTCTGGTCATATATCTAGATGACCTTATTGCATTTTCCAAATCAGATCAGCAACATTTACAACATTTAAGACATGTGTTTTTAATCTGCAGAAAATATGGTATATCACTCAACCCAAAGAAATCATTATTTGGCCTAGAAGAGGGCAAACTGTTATGTCACATAATCTCAAAAGATGGCATTAGAATTGACCCGGACATAATACAAGCCATTCTGGAAGTTCCTCACCCTAGAAATATCAAAGAACTTCAAGCTTTCCTAGGGAAAATCAATTTTATAAGGAGATCCATACCCAACTTGGCTGAACTGATAAGATTGCTTAACAACATGCTGAAAAAAGATTCCAAAGTAAAATGGATAATAGAGGCTAAACAAGCCTTTGAAGAAATCAAAATAGCTTTAACTAAAACACCAGTCCTCACAAGCCCGAAATTTGACAGAGACTTTATAATCTTTTCCTTTGCATCAGAACATACCATTGCTGCTGTTTTGCTACAGAAAGATGATCAGGGATGTGAAAAACCCATTGCCTTTTTCAGCAAAGCACTTAGAGATGCACCACTTAAATATCAAATCATGGAAAAACAAGCTTATGCACTTGTAAAAGCTATTAAGGACTTCAGAGTTTATATTTTATACTCTCATGTAATAGCTTATGTACCAAATACTGTGGTCAAAGATATTCTAACTCAAGAAGGAATTGAAAGCAAAAGAGGCAAATGGATAGCTAACATTTTGGAATATGACATTGAAATTAAACCAACAAAGCTGATAAAAGGACAAGGATTAGCTAAACTTATGACTAGAATCAACTTTCAAGCCTTTGACATAAATGAACTAGATAACGAACAGGAGATGGCGACTCCACAGATCAATCAAGCCTTTTTACAATCAACTTGGTATGACGATATAATTTATTTATTGTTAAACCTGCAGGCTCCTCCAGGGTTATCCAGAACTAAAAAGAGATTTCTGAAAATGAAAGCTTCAAAATTCTGTATTGTAGATAATGTTTTATTTTGGAAAAATCATGAAGGCATTTTACTAAGTTGCTTAACAAAGGATGAAATTGATAAAGTGCTGAAAGAATTTCATGCAGGGGGCTATGGTGGACATTTGTACTGGAAATCAACTGCTGATAAAATCCTAAGGGCTGGATTTTATTGGCCCACCCTGTTTGCTAATGTAAAGAAGTTTGTAACTACTTGTCATAAATGTCAAATCTTTTAAGGCAAGAGAAAACTTTTACCTCTACCCCTCAAACCAATTTCCACTGAAAGACCATTTCAACAATGGGGTTTAGATTTCATTGGGGAAATTCACCCTCCCTCTTCTGGCCAACATAAATGGATTTTGACTGCCACAGATTACTTCACCAAGTGGATAGAAGCCATCCCTTGTAGACAAGCTAATGATTCAATGATCATGCAATTCCGAGAAACCAATATCCTGTCTAGATTTGGCTGTCTGGAAAAGATTATGACTGACAATGCTGCTGCTTTTAAATCCAAAAGAATGATCAATTTTTGTCACAAATACCATGTTACCTTAGGCCACTCCATAGCCTATTACCCTCAATGTAATGGTCTAGTTGAATCATCCAATAAAAGCCTGATCAATATCATTAAGAAAATATTGCAGGAAAACAAGAAAAACTGGCATAAGAAGCTTATCAATGCACTTTGGGTAGACAGATTGACTACAAAGGGATCCATTGGAACAAACCCCTATGAGTTGGTTTATGGCATGGAGGCTGTATTCCCTTCATCTTTGGGAGTCTCTGTGATAAAATTGCTGCAAGAAGTGCGGGCAGAACCCAATGACATTCAGAGAAGAATCAATCAGACTATTCATTTACAACAAACTAGAGAAGAGGTGTATCAAAGATCTCAAATTATACAAGAAAAAATTAAGAAGATATTTGACAAGAGGACTAAGGCAAAAGATTTATTTATAGGAGACAAAGTTCTGAAATGGGATTCCAGAAGGGAAGATAAATGAAAACATGGGAAGTTTGACTTCCTATGGAAGGGACCTTATATTATTCAGGCTTCACAAGGAAACAACACCTACTTTTTGAAGAGCCTGGATGGTATAGAAGTAGAAGATGGGCCAGTCAATGGTCGGATGCTGAAGCATTATTTTGATCCACATTGTTGATATGTCAGGACTTTAACTTGTACATAAGAGTGTTTACTTTATGCAGTTTACTACAGAAATAAGATGGAAAGGAAGATATAACAAATTTTGAGGGACAGTCAAGGAAATGTGCTATCTTTTTTGCGTTACCTTTTTAGTTTACCAAAAATTGAAGACGAAGACTTGGGAGCTATAAATATGATGACAAACATTCAGACAATCTATCTAAAACAGAGCTACAATTGTTTGAATGAGCTAATGGGAAATGTATATATGTTGCAGAGGTGCAGTTCTGTCTATTTACAACAAAGGAGAAATTTCAGAATACAACAAGGATTGAATATAAGGCAATCTGACCTACTATTCTTGGCTTTTCAACAGGAAAAGCCATCCCCAAGTGGAGCCAGTGTTATGCTCCTATACCAATAGGTGTCATATTTTATGATTGGTTGGTGAAATCCCAAATATGTTCATCCTTTCCATGCTGCAAAGGTTCCATTTCAAAAAAAAAAAAATCAAAGAAATTAAAAAATGAAAAGAGGGTATGCCCTAAAAGAAAGATCAAAGGGAAAAAAAGAATGAATTGGTCAAAAGAAAGAAGTGAACCCCAAAAGAAAAGACCAGGAAAGTGTGCTAGTCCAAAATGCCACTACTATTCTATTTTTGCAAAGAAGTTCATTGTGTGCAATCAGTTGGCTCTTGCCACACTTGATGGATGACCAAACAACTTAATCTTGGCTAGTTCATGTTTAAATTTCTTGTTTTAGAGATAGAGAGCGAGATCTGTCCAAACAGTTCAAGCTTGGCAGATAAGTAGTTAGGTAGAGAAGCAGAGGATCTCAATAGCTAAATCTGAGACGTTGGAAGAAATAAGGACAGACTTAGATAGGATGGCAGTTAAAAGAAAAAAAGAGAGTAAGGGTTTGCTAGTTTAAATGCACCTAAGAGAAAAAGGAAGAAAAAATGTTAGGTCTAATAGGTTGGGTAGGCAGTTTTGATGTTGCAGAAGTAGGTTTATGAGCAATTTTGTCTTTCAAAGGTGATTCATCTCATTTGATATCATAAACACAATGGCAATGATTTGGCTACAAATTAGGTGAAGCATGTCTAGTGTTACACAGTAATTTGTCACCATCCCTGTTACTCCTCTTGTCGTACCTTGGAGGACTCATTCCGGGAGTTATAAGAAGTGACAAGGGCTAAAAACACTTGCATTATGTTCCCCTGAGTATGTACTCCATGTTCCCTGAAGACACCTTCTGCAGATCATCCCTAAAAAGTGCTCTTTTTCCATTGGCGCAAGTCCACAGTATCCTACCCGCGCCAATGATGGAGATCCTCAAAAGAGGGCGCGACCATTGGCGCTCTGTCTCAGAGCAACGATCGCGCCAACCAAATTTAGTCATGCTTTTTGCCTTAATGCACGTCCGACTGTTGTTTCCTTCATTACATGGAGCTTTTCTGAGGATAGAAAATCAGTCTTTTGTCGAGCTTTATCCATCTTTATGGCTTTTGCTAATTCCACAAAAGGTGTCCCGGTTCATCGCATCCTCCTCCCTTCTCCATCTATATAAGCTTGTCATTATGCATTGGACAAGCTAGTGCTAGTGCAAGAGAGAGTGTTGGTGTTAGTGTTATGCTAGTGATTTGGTAATTGAGTTATAGTAGTGATGATTATTGGTCATGGAGAGAATGCTAATGAGTGCTAGAGAGGTTATGCTGCCGGAGAGGAGTTGCATGTCAAGACACATATAGTTACTCACCCAGCCAGGAGAAGGGTCGACGTCAGAACAATGGTTGTAACTTTTCCTGTTTATTAATTGATGAGCGATTGCTATTATAGTTCCAATCTCATTATCTGTCATGGTGATATGTTGATTTATTTCCTTTCTGACTGAAATATAGTTGTGCCTTGGTAGTTTCTATGTTGGTATTTGTCTCTTCCTTTGCATGTGCAGGTATTCGTTATGATCTGTTGGAGCAAGGGATCGAGGATATCAACTCTGCTTCAATCATAGCGTTGGACTCCAGGTTAGTCTTCTTGATTCACCTTTGATGCATAACTAGGAACTTGCGTAGCAGTGTGGTTTGTTTGTGGCTAGTTCTGTGATAGGCTAGTGGGATCGCCTCTGTCCGCAGAGGGGATTTACCTTACCAACAAATTGGCGACTCCGCTGGGGAGTAACTCTTTGATTTCTGTCTTGCATGTTAATTTTCTTCTGCTTGCTTGAGTGCATGAGCTACCTGAGTCAGTTTTGAGTTGATTCTTTACTGTTTGACCCATCTGAGCACTGTCAACCCGACCTGAGGTTGTATCATTTATCTTTTTAGTTGGCAAGCTTGATTGGCGCGGTTATTTCTCTGACAGTCGCGCCAGTTGCCGCACGTTGCTCAAAAGCAACTCGCGCCAATTCTGTGGTAGCGCAAGTTGCAGGCTGACAGTCGCGCCAACTCTGTAAATTTTGCCTGTGTGTGGGTAGAAAGCTCATTCAGTCTCTTTATATATCTCTTTCAGCCTCTGAAACTGTGTTGAACCTCTGCTTGACTGGTCTTAGCCTGTATCCCTCAGCTGTTTGCTTATTTCCAGTGACTTTGCATGTCTAGCCTTCTGTGGGAAGTTTCGGTCTCTTGATCATCCAGTCAGCTTGTTGATTGTTCTACACCTATCCAATGCTTTGTTGAAGCTTGATCTTCTATACTCTGAATACTTCACTTCTAGCCTCTTTGAAGTTCACTAGTTTTTGTGTTTTTCCTTGCTTGTATGGTTCATTTTGTGTTTTAGAGTTGGTTCTATTTCATTGACTGAACTTGGATTGTGCATATCTCTTAGAATTTGTTTACATGCATCATGCCATCTTAAAGGAAAGGAAAACAAAAAATCTCTTGCATTATAGTAGTTAGCATTTATTGTTATTTGTTGCTATTGAAAAGGAAAAAGACAAAATTTCGTTTCTTGTTATTAGCTGCATTAGGATCTTTGTTCTTTGTTGAAGTGATCATTTCGTTTGTGGAAAAAGATCTCAACCCTCCTGTAGATAGAATTCATCGAATCAAATGATTTAATTTCGGCATATAGTTTGCATGTAAGAAGTTTTCGAGATATCACATACGGTAGGACCAAAAAACTGAAACATAATCAAAGATAAACTTTAAAATGAACCAAATGAACATAACAACGCATTGGAACATAACGCAAACACTCTAGAGGTCTAGGTTAGAGACGTGTTCCGGCGTCTTTAAACCTGGTAGTTTATCGTCGAGTGGTTGGGTGATTCCTCCACGGTGAAACGGTAGCTGCCAATACGGACTGTGCTCCCACGTACCGTCGAGTATATATTGGGAGACCCCTATAGGAATAAAGCCTTTATCCATAGGAAGTCGTGTCAGCCGCCCTACGATTCGCAATGCAGTGAACACAGCATTCACGAAGATCGACCACCCGTACCCTAAAAAGTATTCTGTGGTTTTGCGAAAAGTTTGGCACACCCTCTACCTAGAATTCCAGAGCAGTCACTTTTGATCCTTTTCGGACTCCCTAAACGAAAAGGTGCCTGTGAGCGTCTTGTCACTTCGTGCTCATTAAATATTCGAAGGAGACTAGAGTCATCTTTTACCCTTTTCTCGACTCTTAAAAAATGAAAAGGTTAAGTTCAGTGTCTTAAAATTTATTGGCCACGATAACATTACCCAATTAGATTTTGCGTGCGTTAGCTTGAGTAGGGTTAATTCTCGTTCAATGGCAGCCTTTCCGGTGCCCACCGGCCAAGGTGTTCCTCCTGATGGGTACCCTCGCCCATTTCCTTCTGTTGGAAATGTTGGTGTTCAGTATATCGCAACATTGTCTTTGCCTGGGTTGACCATTGGTTTACCCGTATGGTTGTTTTCAAACTCGGTGGTCCCAAGTGTGACGACTCCTGTCCCACCACCACCTCCTCCACCCGAACAACACCATGTTGATTCTAAGGTGGACCCCTTCCCTTCTTCGCCTATTGCTGCGTCTTCATCTTCTACTTCGCCTGGTGAAACCTTGGATTTCACTAACCAGGTGGCTAAGAAGAAGAAGAAGAAGACCAAAAAGAAGAAGTCTCCTAAGGGAAAGGTCGTATCTACCACAAAGCTATCAGAAGTGGAACCACCTTCTGCTCCTCCGCGGAAGCTCCGGTCTCCTTGTCGATTATGCAAAGGGGACCATTTTCTTTCTGATTGTCCTGGCATCCCCAGGATCCTAGATATATGGTCCTGTGACCCGACTCGTCCCTTGCTATCGCAAATTGACGACACCTTACTAGTTGGTAACAGAAAAGGGAAGGATCGTTTCCCTTGTCGACTTTGTGAGGGTAATCATCTCCTTCGCCTTTGTCCACTTATGGATGAAGCTTCCCGTCTTTTGGCAAGTCTGTCGAATTCCTTACCCCAACTACCCGCTGGATATCAACGTCTTTTCACACCTGCAGAGCGTCTTGTTACACCTGCAGAGCGTCTCTCCGCTAACCAAGTGGTCAAACATGATTCCTCTTTGGTCTAGCTTTCTCTTCCTGAACCTACCTGTGCTCAGCCTGTTCCAGACTAGTACCTGGTCGGAAAGAGTGTTGCTCAGCCTGTTCCAGACCAATACCTGGTCGGAAAGAATGTTGCTCAGCCTGTTCCAGACCAGTCCCTGGTCGGAACAAGTGATTTATATTCATCATCTACGCACTACTTGATCATCAAAGATGAACCCCCTGAGTCCAAACCAACCGAAAGTCCACAGTTCAAGCTTACAAGTAACCCGGTCTTTCAAAAGGTTTTGCCTACAGAAGTTCCATCTTTAGCTGCTCTTACATCTGAATCTAAACCAGACGAAAGTCAAACGGTCCTGATTACAAGTGACCCGGTTTTGCTTTCAGAACTCCCACCCCTAGATGATCCTACATCTGAATCCAAACCAGACAACAGTCAAACGGTCCGGCTTACAAGTGGCCCGGTTTCGCCTTCAGAAGTTACCTCCTCAGATGATGTTATCACTGCCAAGAATGACGAACCCACCGTCCAAATTCTATTCATTGACGTAGACGTTAATGATCAACTGAGCATTCCTCTCATTTCTTCACAACAGGAAGAAAGTCCATTAGAGGCATATCTGGCTGTCTATCCAGTCCCACCTCCGAGCAACCTGGTTGTTTCCTTTAATTGGGATCACCTAGTCAATCCTCGGTTACCAGCCTCCATACCATTTCGAATTATAGTTCAAGTCTATCGCATGGTTATGGCTGGTACAATTATTGATGAAGGATCTCCTGTGAGTATCCTTTCTTCAACAGCTTGGGAAGCACTTGGTTCCCCACTGCTTCTGCCTGAGATGAGAAGCCTTGTAGGTTTCCATCGAGAAATCACTCGACCTTTAGGAATTCTTCCCAATGTACCTATCACGTTAGAAGGGAAGACTATCCAAATGGGTCTCATGGTAGTCCAAGGTCCGTTAGATTACAATTTACTCCTTGGACGAGACTATATTTATCGCATACGTGCTATTGTGTCCTCACTCTTCAGAGTGATGTGTTTTCCGCATGAAGGCAGAACGATCAAAGTCGTAGACCAACTTTCATTCCCCGGTTCACACTTCACATATAGCCATTTGCCATTCCTAAATGGTCTTATTTCCACAGGAAATGCCCCAGCACCTACCCCGTCATTCTGATGACGGCAGCTCGCCCGGGCGCGTGACTGAAGCCCGGGGGCATCCTCCAATCGAGTCTTTCTAAGTAAACCTTCATTCCATCCACTCCGTGAATGTCATGAAGGGGGCATGTATCTCGATTGGTATAATCATGCTGGGGGCATGCAACAATTTTCTTTTTTCTTTTAACAAGCATAGTTTTTCGTTTCAAGCTTGTGTAAACATGAAACCGAACCCAAGCATAGTTTTTTTCGTTTCAAGCTTGTGTAAACATGAAACCGAATCCAAGCAAAGTTTTTCATGGTTCAAGCTTGTGTAAAAATGGACCCAGTTACGTCCCGTGATTGCCTTTTATCCGCTAAAATTCTGCTAGATGAGCCTTGGTTGTTTCATTCCATCGCCACCATCTTTTTTGGCCGATCATACGCTTTCACTTGGTTGTTTCTCCTTTCCTGAGGAACCGCAGCGATGAGTGGTCTTGTTAGCCAGCCTCTTAACCTTTACGTGTTTCAAGTAAAGTTCCACCATTACCAGAACCAGTTGCTATCCCTTATACCACTCGTTCCTTCAGGACGAGTCGCCTTTACGCTCTTTTCTGACTCGTAAAATATGAAAAGATTGCTGAGTATTTTTCCCTTTTTGACTCGTTAAAGAAAATAAAAATGGAGGTCCGCTTTTAGCTCTTTTCTGACCATTTAAAGAGGAAAAGATTGCCGAGTCGCTCCTCTTGACTCGTTAAATGGTGATAAGGGGTGGTCATTTTAAGTTCTTTTTGTCGACCGTTAAAACATAAAAAGATTACCGGGTTTTTGTCGTTTCAAACTCGTTAGTGGTTACGAAACGACGTGGTTTTGACCGCTTTTTTACTTTTTCAGGTCGAAGTCACTAATCATGAAAAGTACTCCTCGATCGTAATGATCGGGCGGTTCTTTCGGGTATTGTTTTATACTTTTTCGGGCCCGAGAGACACAACTTTACGAAAAAGGACATCCCTGGAGTTTTCTTTTCTGCTGTCTTTTCAAACTCTCTAAACAAGAAAAGACGCCGAGTTTTTCCTTTGTCAGACTCGTTAAAACTTAATGACATCGGATTTTGTCACAACACAAGCATATGCTATCCCCATGAAGCTTGTTAAAAATAACTGGGGTACTCGCCAGAAATGGTGGGGGAAAATAAAATTTTTTGAACCATAATTATTACCGTAACGGCAGTATGTCGCTCTTGAACATGGCACTTTTTGCTTTCGTGTCCAGGGTGGGGATATTTCATCTCATATCTTTCACTTGCTTCCATGGATTTGGGTACCCTATTTGACCTCTCATTCACTCATTGCCTCGTCATAATGACCTTTGATACATTGATGTCAAATACTGCCAATTCCGTTAATGTGCCGCCGATATGTTCAAGAGAAGTTGACCTCTGCAAATAAACAACCTCCCTCTGATAGTTCGCACAATCTTGATTCACGACATTATCTCTCTGTCTCGTGTCGATGATGTGGGAAACATTATGGCCCACCTTCGATTAAGGTCACTCCCTGTCGACTTCAGCTCATTATCCAGGAAGTTGACCTAGAGACTCCCTTCCGGTGCCTTGGAGCCTGCATGCCTCAATGGCAGGTTCTTCGTGTTCGACGTGAGGTTTTCATCATTGGCCTCCGATCGAATGATTCTACGGGTGTTCGACTTCAGCTCATTGACTCACACGCCGTAGATTGTACCTATAGTACCTTGAGGGCCATTGTCATTATTAGTGGTACCTCTCGCGTCTGTTAACACTCTCCATTAGTGACTGGTAATCAGGCGATGTTCATGCATGTTCGACTTCAGCTCATATATTCACATGCTTGGACTTGTACTCTTGTTCGGGTCGAGATGGAGCGCAAGACCCTGGATTGTGTCTGTTGTAATCCAGGCGTGATTCTTAATACTTGACTCATTCACTGGATGGCTGCGACCATACCTGAGTCAAATCATTGATCCTAACCAGATGGCTGCGTCCATACTATGGATCTAGATTATTTATGTACTCTCTTATGGATGGCTGCGACCATACCACGTACATCTTGTAATTGAACTATCAGTCATGTCTCTTAATACAGCTCCTCGGCGGCAGTAACTATATGTGCTCTTGTGTGCTCTTATGTGTGTGTTCTTGTAAAGCATTTCACCCCTCTCCACCTCTCGGACTTCATGCTTTAGGGGGCATCTGTTACACAGTAATTTGTCACCATCCCTGTTACTCCTCTTGTCGTACCTTGGAGGACTCATTCTGGGAGTTATAAGAAGTGACAAGGGCTAAAAACACTTGCATTATGTTCCCCTGAGTATGTACTCCATGTTCCCTGAAGACACCTTCTGCAGATCATCCCTACAAAGTGCTCTTTTTCCATTGGCGCAAGTCCACAGTATCCTACCCGCGCCAATGATGGAGATCCTCAAAAGAGGGCGCGACCATTGGCGCTCTGTCTTAGAGCAACGGTCGCGCCAACCAAATTTAGTCATGCTTTTTGCCTTAATGCACGTCCGACTGTTGTTTCCTTCATTACATGGAGCTTTTCTGAGGATAGAAAATTAGTCTTTTGTCGAGCTTTATCCATCTTTATGGCTTTTGCTAATTCCACAAAAGGTGTCCCGGTTCATCGCATCCTCCTCCCTTCTCCATCTATATAAGCTTGTCATTATGCATTGGACAAGCTAGTGCTAGTGCAAGAGAGAGTGTTGGTGTTAGTGTTATGCTAGTGATTTGGTAATTGAGTTATAGTAGTGATGATTATTGGTCATGGAGAGAATGCTAATGAGTGCTAGAGAGGTTATGCTGCCGGAGAGGAGTTGCATGTCAAGACACATATAGTTACTCACCCAGCCAGGAGAAGGGTCGACGTCAGAACAATGGTTGTAACTTTTCCTGTTTATTAATTGATGAGCGACTGCTATTATAGTTCCAATCTCATTATCTGTCATGGTGATATGTTGATTTATTTCCTTTCTGACTGAAATATAGTTGTGCCTTGGTAGTTTCTATGTTGGTATTTGTCTCTTCCTTTGCATGTGCAGGTATTCGTTATGATCTGTTGGAGCAAGGGATCGAGGATATCAACTCTGCTTCAATCATAGCGTTGGACTCCAGGTTAGTCTTCTTGATTCACCTTTGATGCATAACTAGGAACTTGCGTAGCAGCGTGGTTTGTTTGTGGCTAGTTCTGTGATAGGCTAGTGGGATCGCCTCTGTCCGCAGAGGGGATTTACCTTACCAACATCTAGCTTCCCCTCATTCTTCTCCCTAAAACCTTTACTAACCTCCCCACAAGGACATTGACATCTTCTCAGTGCTCCTAGATCACTTCATTTCATGAAAAAGACTAAGTGAAACTCTGTTTTTACTTAGGCAAAGGAAGCCACATTTCTTGTGTAAAAAAATAAAAAATCCTTTTCATTTCCCTAAACCTAAGTTTTTCACTCTTTAAACTTAGCACTTTTGGTTCAAAAACATATCTCCCATATTAACCGTTAACTTTATTATATAAACCCTTATATTTCCCCCCATGCCCGTATTATATAAAATATATAAAAAACCCCAAGAAATTTAATATCCCGCCCCGGTTGTAATATCAACCATATCATTGTATTTGTGGGAATTATTGGTTCATTCGGAACCATGTAATAACCCTTTGCGCGCGTGACCATGGAATTTGTTTAAACTCTGGTTAAACAAATAACCAAACCCGCAAACCTTACCAATGAATAAACCCGAAACCATTGAAAAACATTAAAATAATGGTGGACCCCGCGCCGTAGCCCTCCGTCATTTCCCGTTGACCGCCAGCCGTTCGATCATGGCCCACAGATCAGACGGCCCACAGCGATATCACGACGGCCTTTCATGCCAACCTTTAGCGCCCGGGGGATGGTGGTTTTCCCGCCGTACCTTGGGACAGGTGGCGGCCTCCCGCAGTGCTCGCTGCCCTCCCCTCCGATACCACCCTTGTCCAAAAGCGGTGCGGGGCCCAAACCGCTTACCGCCTCGCTGCCCCCCCCCCCCCGCTGACGTAATGACCACGTTATCTGCTTGCATCACCGCCGCGTCAGCACCACATCACCCTGCTACGTGACAAGCCATTACATCATGCTGACATCATCTAAAAAAAGGCGCCAAAAGCCCACCAAACCAATCTTTGTTAAAAAAGACTTGAAAATGTCATTTTCACTCATTGTCACTTGTTTCCTCTGCGTGACCATTGCATGTCGTTTTACATCCAAGGCAGCGTACAGTTTGCCACCAAGTCAAAAAGAGTCCACAGTCCAGTCTTCCAGCTCATCCCGCAACCTGCAATCTGCATAGCGCACTATTAAAAACATGTATTTACCTCAATTTTATTTCCAAACCCTGTTTTTTAGCTCTCCTTTACAAACTGTCCAAAACATCCAAATTTAAGTTCAATTCATCAAACCACCTTCAAATAGACGCACCATAACCACTGTTTTGCCCATTTTTCCAAAAAAATCCTGCAAACTTCGTTTTTCTCTGCAAAATTCACCCAGTGACTAAATTCAAGTCGGCTTCGGTCTGCAATTCCCTGAGAAAATCCCTAAAACTGTTATTTTACCTATTTTGCTACAAAAACCCAAATTCCGATTGAAAAATTACAGACAATTGAGTAATGGAAGCTCCAGCGGCCCTGAACATTGCTCCCCTCAATGCACCTCATAAGGACTTGGAGTGGTTGCCCTTGGTTGATAGGGATTTTCAAATACAAGACTTAACTGGTTACAAAAACCACCTCCAAGCATTCTGTGAAATTAGAAACAATCACCTAAGCAAAACTGATCTCTATGGGATATGGGAATCCAATCTACCCAGGTACTACCTCCCCTCAGTAAATGTATTCCCAGATGTAATCCGCCTGTGCTATGCCAATTATGAACCTACTCAAAGAGCAGTTATGACTCAATCTGGAACTGTCCTCTTTCATATAACCCCTGAGTCCATAAATGAGATGTTGCACTTCAAACCTACTTAGCCTCTGGCTCCTCTTTCCATGGGATATTTGCTGGAACAAAGCTCTAAACTATCCACTGCAGAAATAAGCCAGGTTGCCAAGTTATTTATGAGACCAGATTGCCAGCCCAGAGAGCCACATCCTTTTCACCATCTCTGGTTCAATGAAGCTGGAAGATTCATTATTGATATGATACCCTATGTCCTGGGATTTAAGACAAGTGAATATGTTGATGAGACCATTTTAGCTTTAATGTCCATGTTTATTCCAGGACATCCTCCTGCTGTTAAATTTGACTTTGCTACTTTCATTGCCAACAAGATCCATGATCAATTCAGAAATCTAGACAGAGAAGGAGTCTTTAAGTACACATCATATATATATCATCTGTTCTTGCACTATCAAACAGATAGTTTTCAGTTTCCCATCACAAAATTGGAGTTTAAAGGAGAAAGGAGTTTTGTGATCTTTTGGACCTCAGTCTTCCATGAAGTCCATAACTCTCCTTACACTTACTGTGAATTCATTGATTTGTTTATACATCTGGTCTCCTCTCTGCTGATGAGAACTCCTCTTCCTACACTCTCTGGTGATATGCAAAAATTTTTTACAGCTCTCCAAAAGCTACAAAATAGGTGACTGGTACTTTTACCAGAATCAAACTGAGATCAAGATATATGGCTGTGAGCTGTGCCCTTACAAACTGCCAAAATATGTGCCTATGAGACTGTTTGCCCTAGAATACTTCAGGCAATTTATCAATTCAGATTTGACTCACTCTTATGGTGCCAAGAAAAAAGCTCAGTTGAAATTAAGAAACCAGTTAGGCCCTTTCATCATTAACAAAAAGGAAGGATGGCAAGACGCTGACAAGATATTGGGTGAACAACTCAAATTAAAAAGGAGATTTTGGTGGGTACCCTATGGCCCAAATGGATTCATCTGTGAAAGAAAAGTAAAAGACAGACTATCAGCTTACAATCATTGTAGGATCCCTGAAATAGAGGAGTTTTCTAATCAAGATGAGTGGGTAGAAGGCACATTGATAGAAGATCTTACTGAGGAAGAAAAGATGGAACAAGCTATGAAAAATCTTGAAAATACTCTTGACCTAGACTCTTTTGGACATGTATCTTTCAAATTGCCTCAGCAAACCGGAGTGGGCACATCATTTGCTGGAACTTCACAACAACCTGCCCAAGGAAGCACTACACCAGCTGCAGGGACATCAAAGGGAAAAGAAGTGCTAGATACAGAACAACACATAATGACAGATCAGCCAGCATCATCAAAGCAACAAGGCTAAGGGAAAATTCCTTCTGTCAAGACCAAAGCACCAGAGGTACCAGCATTACAGACTCCTTTAAATGAGGAAAAGGGCAAGAAAAGGGACAGGGAAGAGACCACGCCTGTAAGTGGGCCAGCAGAGCAACCAGGGGAAAAAAGGCAAAGAATAAATCCTCTACCTGAAGAGGAAATTATTGAGGAAATCATAGAAAGTCCAAGAGGCGAGAGGGCAACTAGCTCACAGACATCCCCAGTGGTAGGAACATCCACCAGCTCTCATAGGCAGGAATTGGAGAAACATCATAGTGTGGAAGTTTCCTCCACAAGGCCACAAAGCAAGCAAGGTTCTGATATCAAAAGAACTTTCACGAACATCAAGGCCTAGAATGAGCCAATAAGGCTGCAACTTTATGATCAGTTTCTCAAGATTACCCCAACCAAACAAAAAAGGTTAATGTCTACATATGACATTAAAGAAGGAAAAATGATCTTGATCCACTTTAAGCCCAAAGTGCAACAGCCACAGTCAGCAGCTGACTACATAAGAACAAATCTGGAGGTGCATGCCAAAGACATTCATCCTATGGACCAGATTGAGTTGCACAAGCAAACTGTAGAGATGGTCTACTCTACATTGGTAGACAAGGCAATGTTAGCTCACCAATTGCAGAACTCATTGAACAACACATCTGCCCAACTGGATTTGGAAAAGGCATCTTCTTTAGCGAAGGAAAACAGGATAAAGTCCTTGGAAGAAATTATCATTGAGCTGGGACATGATCCCAAGGATGCCAAGGGAATAAAAGCATTGATGAAGAAAAAGGAAGAGGACATTGCTGCCCTCAGGAAACAGTTGAAGCTACCTATTACTATGCATCCACAAACTACAGAGGTTGTGCAGGAAAAAGCAGAGGAGGACATGATGGACTTGCTGATGAGAATGAATCAAAGACTAAGTGAGACTGAGTAGGAATTGGAGAAAGCATTATAGGAAAAGCAGGGAGTGCCGACCTCCCAGCCATCTCAAATAGCTCTAATAGTTACAACTGCTCCTCCCACAGTTACAACAATAGTGCCTCCCACTGGCCCAGCATCAACAACACCAGGTACTTCAGGAACAACAACAACAGCAAGCAGCAGCACTACCATGACAACAGAGGAGTTAATAAAGGCTATGGAGGATTTAAAACTCCAAGTATCAGAATTGAAAGAAGCCAAAGAAAAATTGGCAAAGCTAGAAATAAGTTATGCAAATCTAAAATGACTATGGTAGAAAAGACAAGAGAGGTGAAGGCATTAGAGAACAAAGTAAAAACATTAGAAAAAGGAATCTCTTTAGATAAGCCTCTAGGAGAAATCAAGGGAAATTTGTGGGCTAACGTCAGTGAATCCATTAGTAATGTCTGGAGATCTATTCAAATTACATATGAGTAGATTGACTTGATAGCAGCAGCCCAGGTGGAAATTCAAAGGGCTAGAAATTTATTAGGACATATGCCCGAGCAGGCCAATAGGTTAATACAATTTTTGAACACTAAGACCAATGAAGAACTAGCAGCACTGGACATCAGAGACAGGACATCCACCATTCTAACAATCAAAAGAGTTCTGACCATGAGAACCCTGATGCAGAATTTGGAGAGGAAGAGCGAGGATATGCAGGTGGAGATAGACTCTTTTATGGAAAGATTTGCAGTTCTGCATGAAAGGGGCTTGCCTAGTCTAGTGGGAAACAATGAACGCCTGTTGAGACAAGCTGAGTATCAGCTTAGGTTGAATAAACATGCTGCTGATCAACTAAATGCATCATCAAGTACTCCAGCAGAGAAGACCCTTCCATCTGCCCAAACTCTTTACAACAACTTAGAAAAGCTATTTTATATAGAACATGAAGTGAAACATCTTACAGTCCAGCCTATCTTCTACAGATACACAGATGTAGATGAGACTTTGAGAAAGCTATTAAGACATCAGTTACCAGAAGAGCAGTGGTGGAAAAGTATGTTGGAAATCATGTAGGCGGGTTTCAAACTTTTGTTTTTTCCCAGAATACAACATATATCATAAAACGGAGAAAAGTAACGGGTGAGGGTCTTGCGGGGCTGCATTCTATTAAAACAAAATTAAATGCACCTGGGAACGCTAAGCCAACAACGTGGAATATCAACGGAAGTAGCCACCGACCGACTTACCGAGCTTATAGTCAACGCATCTCACCAACTGAGCGGCCTGCACAACGACACTTACTTCTGCATTTATTTCTTCCTGTTCCCAAGATCATTTACTTCTCCTGTAATGTAGGTAGAAGAAGTTATTACTAGATATTATCTTTTTGAGATATTTTGTAATCATTTTTGTACAAATACGTCCCCAAGCGAAGTATTAGGGGTTGGTGATACATTTCTGGAACTGCGCTGTAACTCTGAAAACCTTCTGAATAAAAGGCCACTGGAATGTGTTGTTGCTGAACTCTCTGGATGTGGAATTGATGGCAGAAGACCATGTTACAAAATTCTCGAATTATTTCATGGATCAATTAGTCTTTTTAACTCGTGTTTTACAATTTCTGCGTTTTATATATCATCTATGTTCATAATCTCAATAACAGGGAAAAGGAATAACTCAGAACTTGCTTGACTGCACTCTATGTTCAATCTCATGTTATTATTAATGTTTTCTTCAGAATTAGCATAAGAAGGAATTCTAGATTGCTCCTGTTTCCCCTGGTTCTTACATCTTGAATATAGCTAAGGAATTCTTAACTGCTCCCTGGCAATATTCATCCACTTTCCCTCTGTCAGCATGATGAAGGATTCTTAATTGCCCTTCACCCACTGACCCCATACCATCTGATTCCAGCTTACAATTTGTTCCATGGTTGATTACCTTGCTCTGTAGTACCCCCTCTGTCAAAGAAAACATAACCAGCAGTTCATCCTCATAGACTCCATTAGCCCAATGGACTGAACTTCTCAGATTTTACACCCCTGTTCTACAGAATATCACCATCCAAAAACTCAAACAAACCCTTGTACTTCATAACTAGCCTAATATACCTTAAAACAAAGCTAAATCATAAAGAGAGAGCCCTCTCTAGATGCAGATTGGCTAGAACCTGCATCTAAAAGATTGGTCTGTGGTTACCTCGGCCGTATTCCCTTTTCTACAACTTTTGGGGAACAACCTGAGTGATAACAAGTGCAACAATGCTTTAATTAGAAGGCATTGCCTGGGTGCAGAGACAACTGTTAGCGGGAAGGTGAAGATAATGAATATTGACAATCTTCCCTTGAGGACAATTCTACACACCATGGCTTGCATAGCTAGGGCGTAGATTTTACACAAGGTCTAAAAATCACAATTCCAGTATGCAGTGGATTGCCTTACTCCAACAGTGTTCAACTGGTGTGAGGTACTATTGGTAAACATGAAGAGGCAACTGACCAAAGGCAAGTTGGGAAACTTGAAGCAGTTCGGATTTGGTTCGATTTTGGTCACTTAATTTTTGGAGTTTGTGCCCCTATTTTGGTACCAGTGGGTAGGGGTGGGAGATCCATTTCCATAAGGTCTGAGGCTGATTAGATGGAGTGAGATCATGCCTCGTGGGGGAGGAGGCCAGTAGATGGATTTCCCTTCGCTGTTTTTTGGTTGGCTACGCCAACAAATGATTGTTGTGGATGACTATGCCTATGCAGGCATGGACTTCAGAGGAGATCCAGATCTACCTCTACCACTAGGTGAATAGTGGACCGATGTAGGTAAAACTTGTTTTTGGAATTTTTCAAGTTTTATGAGTTTTTTTGTTTGTTAAAGTGCTTGTGAGAGTTTACTTATGATAAATGTGCAGATGTGGGACCATAAAGGCCTCCTGGCATGTCGCCAATAGCACGACGAGTAGGACGTCAGATAGAAAATGTTCCATACGAGGAGGGAATAGATCCTATGGTAGAGATGGAACAAAATCTGGAAGTGATTACTCGAGGGATTCTGGAATATGCGACTATAGATGACGTGCCACTACGATACCTAAGGCACACAGTAGGAGTAATACCACAGGTCTCATCAAGCCTGTTAAGGTAAAGTAAGTGCTCCGCTTTAGGTTAGGTATCGTGGAGTAGCTCGATAGCTATCTTTAACGAAGGAATCTCACACTCGATTGGAAGTGTCACCTCTAAACCATAAACCAATTGGAATGGAGTGAAACCAGTGGTTGTCTTAGCCGTGGTAACCCCAAAGAGCCGAGAATAGCATGAGATGCCAATCCTTTTTATGCTTCCCAATGGTTCATTGAAGCATAGTAATAAAGACTTTGTTAATTGCTTCAACTTGGCCATTGGCCTGTGGGTAGTAAGGAGTTGAGCTATCATGTTGAAGAACCAACTGAGCAGTCAGCTTTGCCATCATGTACTGACGAAAATGTGATCCATGATTAGTGACAATGGTTAAAGAGGAACTGAGCAGTAGTGATAACGTCAACATTATATGTGGGAATCGCTTCGGCCCATTTAGTAAAATAGTCAACGCCGATGATGATATAGCCATGCCCCCCGACCAAGCGAGGGTTACATGTCATGAAATCTATGCCACATTTAACAAACGGGCCAATGATAACGATTGGGTGTAAGGTGCCGACATGGCGCGCTGTTTGTGGTTATAAATATGACATTCATGGCAATTTTAAAATGCTAGAATACAATATTTGAAGATAGAAGGCCAAAAATAACCGGCGCGAAGGATCTTCTGAGCAGTGGCATAGCTTGACATGTGACCACCACATCCCCCAGAGTGGTAGTCATTCAAGACTCGTTCAACCTTCAAGTGTTAGACATCTGCGTAGAACAAAATCAACACCGAATTGGTACAATGTATCACCAATAATCCAAAAAGGTTGAGATTGATGCCAGATGCGGCGTCGGTCGGATCGAGACAACTCAGATCAGAAAGTTTGGGTCTGAATATAAAAAATAATATATCCATACCACGGGTTGAGAGTGCTGATGAGAGATAAAGTTTCATCAAGAATCTGCGAAGTAAAATCAGTGGAGGTGTTTACAGATGGAAGGGCGCATATTAATTCGAAAAAAAACGAGTGACTTCTTTGATTTGGCAGCGGTAAACTCCAAATCAAACTCTTGCAGGATAACAATCCATTTAGAGTATTTTCGCCCAAGTAACTGATGAGTCAGAATATAAGTCATGGGGTTACAATCAGAAATCACTATGGTTTTTCGTAGAAGAATGTAATGGCGAAATCGTTGAACAACATGGACTACTGCCAAGGCAAGTTTCTCGACATGAGCATATCTAGTTTCAATGTCAATAATATTTCGACTCAAATAATAAACCACATATTCATTTCCATTGTCATCATTCTAGACTAGCACCATAGCAATGGTACTGTTAGCTGTGGCCAAGTACACGAAATAATCGCGGTGATAGACAGGGGGATGCAATAAAGGAGCACTGATTAATGTTTGCTTTAGAGCATCGAAAGATTTTTGGGCAATTTCATCCCAAATAAATGGGATCCCCTTTTTGAGCAAGCGAGCAAATCCCTTAGCAAGCTCAACATAATTAGGGACAAAGCAAAGAAGAAAATTAGCCTTTCTTTGCAAACTTTGCAATTGGTGCAGCGATGAAGGAGGGGGTAGATTTACAATAAGCTCAACTTTTAGAGGATCTATTCAGATACCTTCTTTGGACACAACAAAACCCAAGAGTCGACCAGATTCTACGCATAAGACACATTTATGTGGATTGAGACAGATAATATAGTGTCGACAACATAGAAAAATTTCTCGAAGGTGGTCTGGATAGTCATGATGCTTAGCAGAATGAGCTGGTAAATCATCCAAATAAGGTTGAACAATGTGTTTAATATCATGAAAGGCATATGACATTGATCTCTGAAAGGTAGCACCAACAATTTTAATACCGAAAGGGAGCTTCTTATAAGAAAATTTCCCCCATGGACACATGAAAGTGTCTTGTATTGATCAATGGGTAATATGTTAATCTGGTTGTAACCAAAAAAACCATCCATAAAAGAGAAGATCTCACTTCCAGCGCACTCATCAATGATCTGATTAATAAAGGGAGTGGGATAGTTATCTTTACGGCATGAGCGATTTATATCGCGGTAATCAACACAAATTCGGATTGTTCATTGCTTTTTAGTAATAGGTACAATATTAGAGACCCAATCTGTTAATGGGATAGGGTAAATAAAACCACCCTTTAGAAGTTTTTCAACTTCTCCCTTAATATCAATGGCCTTCTTGGGATGCACGGGACGAAGTCGTTGACGAACAGGCTTTGTGTTAGGATATGTGGATATTTCATGGACCACAATAGTTGGATCAATACTAGGAATTTCCTTATACGACCAAGCGAAGACATCACGAAATTATTTGAAAGGGTTAGTGCAAACCCTGATCTCATCAGGAAAACAAGAAACCCCAATGTGAATGTTCTTGACAATTTGAGGTTTAATGGAAATGTCGATTGGCATGGTTGTAGTAATATTTCCCATATTACCTTCGGACAAAACTTCATGCACTAGACCAGGTGTTTGAAGTGGATGCATTAGGTTATGAGAAACAAAAGCCTCGAGACATGAGGGAATATCAATTAGACTTGGAAGAAATGAGGAACAACGATGGGAATTATTCCAAGGAGTTTTGTCAAGAGACACAACCTCAATAATATGATGAGTGAGCGTTAAAACCCTCACCATATGAATAGTGAGTGACCCCTATGAAGAAGTAAGGGCCCTCTCCCTCTCCCTCTCCTTAACAGTCGAGCACCTAAAGGTCCTTATGGTCGAGCACCTAAAGGTCCTCTCCTTAACAATCGAGCCTGCTTACGCATCCTCTCGATGGCAAATACTCTTGTTAGTAGGGAATATCTTGTTCAAGGGATCAAAAGAATCCCAAGATCCTAGCCAAGGAGATTGCGAATAGGTATCCAGGTGCATGCTGAGAACATTATGACTTTCTGAAGTGGCCGCTGAAGCCGAGACAATTTCTTGATAAGCTTGTTCTAAAGGACTTAGCGGCATAGCGTCACCAAACGAATCAACTTGATCCAGAGTGGGAACAATCCATAGGTCATTAGAGATAGATATCATGTTGATTGAAGCGACATGCGGAGGTGGGAGAGGAAAAGTTCCCATTAAGGCATAATCTTTGAAAAGACTTGCCCCCACACTCTCATATGGAATATCGGTATTTCTCACATATGGGACGTTGCCATTTGAAGCACCATAAGAGAAAAAGGACAATTGATCGGCGATGACAATTTTCGCTTAATGGGGAAAATGGAGCACCCGGAACAAAAATGAAACCACACAAAACATGGCATGGGTCCAACTTTACCCAAGTAGAAGGTTGTAATTAAAATTCACATCTATAACTTTTACTTCTAACTCGACAATCTTCCCTTCAAAAGTGATGGGAAAACTTGTGAGAATACCATAAGGACGGGAGCCTCTGCCATCAAAGGCCTCCAAGGTGTTCGGGGACTGGTTGAGAGGTGGAGAGCCAATGGATTTCCAACATGAAATAGACATGATGCAGGTGGAAGCACCTTCATCAATGACATTCCGATGGATCGTATTTCCCTTTATAATGACTTGAATAAAAAATGCAATTTGATGAGGAAGACGAGGAACATGGTTTTCTAGATCAAAAGTAATCAAATTTGAATAAGAAGGATCAATGCCTCTTATAGCAAACAATAATGCTTTCCGCTGCATTGGACAAGTGTGGAGAACTTCCAAAGTAGACATTACCAAAGGCACTTGCTAAATCTTTGAAAATACTTTAATGTTGAGCAACTCTAACATTCAGATTATAGGATGACTTCCAAAGCACATCTTTGGGAGGCGATCAGATGATAGATTCATTATTAGGTCTCTCGATATGGAGAGGACCAGAACTGGGTGGAGCGGAAGTGGAAGGTATATTGATGGCTTCCTTTTCCATTGTTTGCTTCTAATGGGTTTGATAGTCTTTCAATCGAGTGGCTACAAAGATAGGTATGTAAACCTGAGAACTAGATGAGGTAGAGGTTTGTGGTTAGACTACCAACTGAGTCTGTTGAGATGGAAATGGCTCTTTCAATACAGCTGAGGTCCCTTTCAATAAACGACTAACTTCAACACATCTAGGAAAATCCTTGATGTAATGATCTTCCTCACAAATGAGGCAAGGATATTTTGGCTTTGATTTGGAGGGATCATGAGCAGATGACTTAGGAGGATCCTGTTATAGGGTATCGGATTTTGCTTTACCTTTACCCATCTTCTTACCTTTTGAGGTTTTGTCTGCTATGGTAGACTGGACGACATTGACCTTAGAGGTTTTACCAAGATTTGACAGGTTTTTCAAAGGATGATTAGAACCAACATTCGTAACAAATTTTTGTTTCGAAGAAGCTTTAGTAGAAGTTTGAGATAATGATCCTATTATACCATCAATAAGTGGTACATTTGGAGACTTCAAAGATGTGGGATCTGAAGATGGCCTTGGAACATCAGGCAAAATTTCATATAACATGCTAGATTGGGAATAAACTAAATCCGAATACTAGGCACGGGCAATAACTCGATCCTCGGTAACACAACCTCCCATTTCTATATCTTATTTGATTTTGTTTACGAATGACTTGGTGAACCATTTAGTCAACAAAAAATTAGGGATTTTGAATTTGATGAGGCGACACCGACGTCTCAATTCGTGGATGTGATCGGAGATATGGGTTGTGGTATCAGATTTCAAAGATGTGAGCAAGTGGGTACCAGTTTCATAACGAACCGGTAACTGGCAGTGGGCGTGGAAGGCCATGGCCAATGAATTGAAGTCTACATAGGTACCTCAAGGCAACTCGATGTACCACTTTGTTGCAACACCTGTCAAGATTCGCTGAAAGAGGCGGAGACAAACATAATCATCAACATAGAAATTAGAAGAACACCATAAGTGATGTGTCATCACATGCGCCTAAGGGTCCTCTTTAACTTTTCCTTCAAATTTGGGGCAATTGCTTGAAATTTTACTGGGAATTGGAGGCCAATAAGGTGAATGAAGAATTGGATCATTAGTAAGCCTTGAGACATCGGGAAGTTCCAATGTCACTAAAAATGGAAATTGCGGGTTAAAAGGAATATAAGGCCTTTGATGATGCCCAGTTTGCGGGTTCCAACCTTATTGGTAAGGTTTCTTCCCCCAAAGTGGAGTATTTTGACCATAAGGGGCTTGATTTTTCCCCCACTTAGGGGTAGCTTGACCATAAGGTGGATTCTTTCCAGGGTAGGGTTAATATTGACCTACCATAGGCCATTGATAACCATAAGGAGGATAAACATTATGTGCGGCATATGGATTGTAAGGTTGCTACACTTGCTGACCCTGATAATAAAACTGTTGGCCCTGCTGCTGTAGGGGTTGGCCTTGCTGCTACAAGGGTTGACCTTACTGCTGCAATGGTTTACCTTGTGGATACAAGGGTTGGTTGGGTTGTTGGACAAACTACGTTTGATGTTGCAAAGGCTGTTGAAACTACTGCAAAGGTTACCCCTGCTGCTGCAAAGGTTGCCCTTGCTGTTGTAAAGGTTGTTGAAGAGTTCCTTGAGGAGTTCCTTTTTGATACTGATAAGTTCCAATTGGGATTTGACCATATGCATTGGGAATAGGATTTTGACCTAGTTGCACACGAGGACCAACTTGTGGAATGTAAGGTGGATTTTGCAGTGCTTGTGAACCATATGGAACATAAGACTATTGGAGAGGTATTTGGGCCGTGTAAGGCTACTGATACTGGATATTACCTACCCGGATGGATCAACATGATTAGGAATACCACTAGGATTAGGTTGACTCACTCCAACCATGTGAGGTTGTGATCCACTCACATGGGTTCCACCTGACACAAGAGGAAAGTTGGGATTCCCCCCCCCCCCCCAGGTTGTGAATGAGGAGGTGGTACATTATGTCCACTTGATGGAGGGACTAAGGAACTTATATACGTATAAAATGAAACTGTCAGTTTCACCGAAATGAAGGTTGAAATGATGGCAATGGTTGTGAGGGAATCGTTGGTTGAATCAGAACTAGAGTGATGACAGTTTGCATAGGGATCTGAGAGGTCGCGTTAGGAATAAATAGACTAGAAGTAGGCATAGCATTTGATGACCAAATTGGATTTTGATACAATGAAGAAGCATTGGGAGTTCCTAAAACTAATAGAGCCAAGGTTGTATAACCATGTGGAAGCATAGGCTCACTATTTTCAGGAGGCAGTTGAGATGGAACTCTTCCTACATAAGGAAAGCCTTCCTGAGGAAAATCATATTTAAATTCATTCTCAACACTAGGAGCGTGAGTAGCGGAAACTTCCAGAGGGCCTCGAGGTGAGGTTGGAATCTCACCTTCTGAAGCCATAGGTGGAATTGGTGAGGAGGAATCCGAGACGGATGAGGAGATAACTCCAAAGGAACACCCAGTTGATCGTATGGACTATAAGGATGTTGAGGAGATATCACAAATGGATCAAATAATGGATTCAGAGGATATAAAACAAACCTCTGTGGACTCTCAGGGGTTTCTGGATCAGACTCCTGAGATGATGATGAATCTCGAGGTGGAGGATGAGAAGCAAGGGGTTGGATGCTTGGGACAATTCCAAGTTCAAAGCCTTGAGCTTCAAGTGACTGCAAAAGTTTAGGATGAACTCCTTGTGAAGACCCTTCAGTATCAGAAAACAAAGGGGAACTGTGAGGTGAACTCAATGGTTCAGCCACAGTGACTTTCTCTCAAGAGTAGAAGGAGAAGATATGATTTGTTGAGGGCTAATTAAAATTAAATTTTACAAGGAATTACTGAATGTGAGGCCAAGAAGCAATTGCATGGGTTCGACATGTTATTGTTGGCAGTTAATTTTATGAAACGAAACAACAAATAAATCAAAATGGGTAATGCTAGGCAAGGGGGTTTACCAAGTATCTGTGAACTGTTATATACACATTAGTCGAAACCAAGGACTTGATGTACAATGGTCGATCTCCCCGAATGCTGTGTTCGATGTATCACATTTACAAGGCAGTTGAATCGGTTACCTGTGGCTAAAAGATAGCAACCTAGTGGGGTTTCCCAATATATACTCAACAATAGTACGGGGAGCACAAGTCCGTGTTAGCACTGTTTAATGCATAATCATTTGATGACAGCACACCTATATACTTGCCATATTGAAGTGCCTCCTATATACCCAAATGTACTGGAGAACCTTCGATATACTTTCATACTGGGATGGGATTTCACCCTCGGGATACAATGCAGGAAATTAACGACAACTGCTATGTTTAAAGATGCCAAAACATGTCTCTAGCCTAGACCTCTAGATATTTGTGTTAGGTTAAAAATACTCCTTAGCTTGATTGAGGCAAATTTTAAGTTTATCTTCAATTAAGTTTCAATTTGATGGCTCAACGATGTCCCCTAAATTCCTATGATGCAACTAAATGATAAAAATGAAATATTTTCATTCAATGAAGGCTAAACTAATGAAGGAAGAGAGACAAGCAAATAATGCATAAATCAAGAAAAATACAGCAAAACACAACCCTTTATCTTTCCAATGCAAAATGTAAAAATGAGATCTAATCTTTCACTTTCACTAACATATGCAATGCCAAGATGCAATCCTATGAGAAACAAAAATAACTTTTCTTTCACTAAGTTGCACTAATATTTTGTTCTTTTGCTTTCCTTTTGATTCAACAATTCAAACTAACACAATGAGCAAAGGAAAAATGCAATCTAAAACAACTAAAATGAAAATTTCATTCACTTGTGGTTTCGAATGAAAATCGTTTAAAAAATACTTAAATGAAGAAATATTTCACTTTTCTTTTTGAAACAGAGAAATCAAAACAAGCATTCACTTTCAGTCCTACCAAAGCAAACCACTGTAATCTATGTTTGACAATGGAACAAAAGCGATTTTCAAAGCACTAATATGACTCAATACTAATGAAAATAACTTCATAATCACGAACCAAAAGCAACTTGAGAACGATGTACTGACCGCAGCAAGAATCCTAAATGGAAGCAACCAATCTTAGAGAGATAGACCAAGCAATGAGCGAAGGGTGACCTAGAAACCCTAGAAACCCTAGAAAGCACTCAAATTTCGAAAACAAATAAGCAAAGCCAAGAGACAAATTGCAATCACACAAGGATGAAATTTAGGACAAACACACTGTAGTCACACTAGAAAATCACTGATAGAGGTCGAAAACCACTGAAAACAAGAAGAAACCTTAATTTTCTTCTATCCTCAGGGATCAACGCGCCTATTAAAGGAAAAATAGTGGTGAAAGGTAGTGCAACACTACCATAATTTGAAAATCAACACTGTTAGCACTTCCGTCAAAGCAAAAAATGCGCTAGGCGAGAAAATTAAGGAATATTTATAAAAAATCTTAAAGATCATAGCAGGCTAAACATTCTCAGGCAATAACCAGTGACTGCAAATAGTTATAGTGATGCACACAAGCCAAGAAATCGATGATTGGTCAAACTCATCAGAGAATCTGATCAAAGGAATGGATGGAAAGGGTTATAGCTTCCCTAGTGGATTCGCCATGTTGTTTTCTAGGTAAATCCTCTCTGTGGACAGAGACAATCCCTCTAGCCCAATGAGTGGGACTAGCAACCTATGTGACAATCTACAAGACACTTTCCTAAATTACAATCGAAATGAGAGAGAGGAATGCAACCTACCTCGTTTTGATTCTATAACACATTCCTTTGTTGAAGATATCGAATCGCTTGCTCCTCAGGTTCAGATCTACTGCTCACAACATTTGAATACCTGCACAAGAGATCAAAGACACAACAAAGCATACAAGTGCAACATGCATAATTGAAAGTAATCTACTTAACAGATCAAGAAGAATTAAGATAAATGATGCATCAACACAAACATTTATGGAAAGTGAACCAACAGTAGTATATATTAAAGAAATAAAGGAAGAAGCATACAACCAAGCCTTGATGTCAATAAGCTCTCCTTGAGTGAATTTTCAAGTCCAAGCTCATGCTCTCCAAGTACTCCTTCTCCAAGCCAAATGAGTAGCATGTAGGCACTACCTCAACATAATGGTGCAAATAATGAGAGACCAACCATTTGGGGATGGGAGAGGATGAGTATATAGGCAGGGAAAGGGAGTTAGGATCTCTCCAAAGATAGGGGAATAACCTCATCTCAAGGAGTTAGCTCATAGGGATAAGATCAAAGGGCAATATTGGGAGAATTTGACCACATCCACACCGAAGAACCTCCAACTCATCATTCTGGAAGCCTCTAGATTAGGAATATTCTTGTCCTCTTTGGGAAAACTTTCCTATTAGGGATTAGCACGAGTATCCAAATAAAAAGCGCGCTGGCAGCGTGAGGCTAGTATAGTGCCACTCACCATCAGCACTAGTTTCCAGTGTCAGGGTCACGTTGGTCCTAAAATTAGGGTTTTAGAGCTTACTTCTTCAGGGAAGGCTCAAGGCATGTTTCCATCCGTGTTTTAGGGAGGATCTTAACTACATATCAGGATGGGTACATTGCATGATCACCAAGTTTCAGGCACTTCAGGGTATGACACATGGAAGTGCAAGAGGCGTGAAAAAATATTGTGTAACAAGGGCCCAGATGAGGATGTGTCTCATCACATGAGATAATAGGAGGGATTACACCATTCTTATGTCATTTATAGATGGGATACAAGATTTCTCAGTCAATTTGGAGACTCATGAGGATGTTTTGTGCCCCCATAGCCACATGGGGAACCACAAATTGTTTGCTTAGATAAAAAGGGCCCTACCTCTTAATCACCATGTTTGGAGCTCATTTATTCATCTTGGTGTGAAAACTCAGTGACCTCGAATCCCACTACAACAACTAATAATGTTTCTTCTATTTTTTAATTAATCAAAAAAATTATTTATAGTTTCCTATGACAAATATCAAAGCATATACACTGCAGCCTTCACAAAATAAATACTATGGAAGAAATAAAAACACTGGAAGAATAAATGCACACACACAATAAACACTGTTATTTTTGGACCAATGTCCCTGGAAAAAACCCAACTTGGGAAAACGAGCGTAGTAGCTGAGGGTTTTATTATTATGTAGTATTAAATCTGATTACAAATCTATGGAAGCTCAAATATAGCTTTCCATACAGAGAAAATGACTGATAAACGTATAGTGAGAAAAATTTCACTTCCACCAGTGATCTGACACTGACCTTAGCTCAAGATGAGTTACCCCTTGCTGCCTCTGCATCAGCCTATTGGGACCAACATCTCTCTCACTCTGCTGATAAACTATTGCTCTGGAAACTCGATCTTCTGGCCTCTGGGCTCCCACACCAGCTCCTGCTTCCAAGTCTCGACTTCTCCTCAGAAAATAAAAATCTCCCTCTAAATCTCTGTGCTACCTCTCTACACTACGTCGACCTCTCTATGGAGTACGTTGTCTCTTTGCTATGCACTCATCAGATTGGAAAAACTTCCTTCCAGCCTTACTATCCCTGCCCCTCTCTCACTACTTCGAAACTACTGAATCACCTCCGAAAACTCACTTCGGCTACTCTGGAGTTCGATTTCCCAGCAATATCGAATTTCTGGTGGCTCCAAGTGTATTCTCCAACCCCCATCGAAGTTCTTCTTATAATCTCTCGTTGAGGCTTCAACGACCAAAATTAAAACATAATCGATGGCTAATATTAACTAGAACTCAATCCATTTATTATTCTAGAAGATTTTACCATGAATTAATTAATACCTTTTAATAAACCAGATTTCCTAAGTTTAGATTTAAGAACCAAAAAAAGGTTAATTATTTTAATTATGTTGTCTCTAGGTGGAATTTCCAGAAACAATTTCTGGGTTTTGGAGAATACATTTATTCTAGCCTCTCCACCAAATTTCGTGGCTATAACACAATTGATGCTACAAAAATAAACAATACCTCTTAGAGAGGAATGTGTTCTAGTGCTGCAACCCACTGAAGCATCAATCTGTCTCTGCACCATCTCCTGCTACGCTGCTGATGTCTGGATATGCTTCCCTTCAACTACTGTGCAACTTTGATTGTTGCATCCATGCTTTTGTTAGCCTTGCTAAAATGCTGCCAACACTACGTCTACAATGTAACCCTCTCCACTTGTTGATGCTACAACGGCAACAGAAAAGCATTTGAAATACTGAACCAATTTTGGTTAGTATGATGCATCTGTCACCTGAGTCCTAATTGTTTCTAGAATCTATGCTGTCATTGAAGCCTCTGCGTTGTTGCTGACTCTACTCTGTGCCAACTACACTACTTCCAACTCCGCTCTGTTCCAACTACACTGCTGCCAACTCTGCTCTGTTCCAACTACACTACTGCCAAATCTGCTCTGCGCTGCTTAGTCTCTAATCACTACTAGCTACTGCATTTGTCACTCTGACTGCACCAACTGCCATTGATCCATCCTACTACTGCATGTCTTGGGATCCCGTAGCAAGGTATTGATTCATGAGGTGGACCTCCTTAATAATCCTGCCCAACTTGTAGCTCTCTGGGGCTACAAATCTAAATCACCCCACCTCACCCCTGGAGGTAACACGATGATCATGGAAAACTCTTCCTCCAATCTAGAGGACAGCTTGTCAATCTCAGCGAATGGAACCTACTGGTCCTACTTCTCCTCCTTGTCCTTCTTTCTAAGAGGAAATTGAGCGATGTAGTGGCCAAGCTCACCACATCTGAAGCACTTGATCTTGGAAATGTCCTTCTTCCTCCTACGTTGCTCCTACTACCCCTGTGATGCGAGGGCCACATCTTCCATCTTCTTTACTTGCTTCATCCCACTGTTGCTACTATCACCACTAATGCTGCTCTTCACCAGATCTTGCCTCATTTCCTCCTGCTGTAGATCATCCCATATACGTTCCTAATCTGACAGTTTTTCTTTGCCCAGGATACTTTGGACGAAAACTTACCATTCTTCGGAAATGTTGTTTAGAGCTAATCATACGAACTTGTAGGCTGGGGTGTTGACCCTATTGAAGGCAGCTAGTCTTAGACATCTTGATGCCTAGTAAGTAAGGGGTCTATACACTCCCCTTTTTGCATCCTTATGCATCTCATCTTCTCTTCAAAATACATCTTTCGCTACTCGGAAGATCCTTCGTACATCATAGCTAGTGCCTCCCACATCTACCGAGCAATATCTTTGCCAGCTATGTGAGATACCACGTGATCTCAAACCCATCGAGAATCAACCTCTTAGCTTTTTCCATCTCCTTCTTGTACTTCTTAAGTGGATCTGCATTTGTGGGTACAACTACCACACTATCGATATAAGTTTTGATATCACGTTCATCTAGAAGGTGGGGAATTCTAGCCTTCCAAATCACATAGTTGGAGGCTCTGGCCAACTAATCTTGATCTCTCAACCCAGCTGATGCCATCTCTCTAAAAGTGTCAAATTCCTCCTCTTCTCCTCTGCATAGCTGCTGCCCAACTATCCACACTCCCTTCTGGAGTGAGAAACTTTGCACACAACTATTGCTGCTCTGCTAGGAAAATTCGAACTTCTTGGCTAGAAGTCCCTTGAGGAAAGAATTCCCTCAGTGTATGCTCTTCCTTCCTCTTAGCACTATTTGCACTAGAAAATTGCTGCAAAATATGTGTCTCAACTGAAGATCTCCTCTGCAAGGAAACTGTGGCTATTCCCTCTGCCTCTGGTATTCTTTGATCTGGAAATTTTTGTTCTTTGTCGACTCACTCAGAGAAGTAAAATTTCCACAAAAAGACTGACCCTCCTGGCCAAGGACATACATTGCCCCTGGGGTTTCAAATTTCTATCTACGTAGAAATTTGAATCTCCTTCTCCCTTTCTGATATGAGCTCTCTGGCTTACGAATTGTGCTCTGATACCATGTGAAAATTCGGTGACCCTGAATCCCACTACAACAACTGATAATGTTTCTTCTATTTGTTAATTAATTAAAAAAATTATTTGCAGTTTCCTATGACAAATATCAAAACATATACATTGCAGCCTTCGCAAAATAAATATGGCGAAAGAAATAAAAACAATGGAAGAATAGATGCACACACACATAATAAACACTGTTATTTTTGGACCAATGTCCCTAGAAAAAACCCAACTTTGGAAAACTGGTGTAGCAGCTGAGGGTTTTATTATTATGCAATAGTAAATCTGAGTACAAATCTATGGAAGCTCAAATCTAGCTTCCATATAGAGAAAATGACTGATAAACATATAGAGAGAAAAATATCACTTCCACTGGCGATCCGACACTGACCTTAGCTCAAGATGAGTTACCCCTTGCTGCCTTTGCGTCAGCCTACACAGAGCCATGTTAGCTTATTGAGACCAACGTTCCTCTCACTCTGCTGATTAGCTGCTGCTATGGAAACTCAATCTTTTGGCCTCCGGGCTCCGACTCCGGCTCCTACTTCTAGATCTTGACTTCTCCTCAGAAAATACATATCTCCCTCTGAAGCTCTGCGATTCCTCTCTACACTGCGTCAATTTCTCTGTGGAGTATGTTGTCTCTTTGCTATGCACTCACTAGACTGGAAAAAAATCCTTCCAACCTTACCCTCCCTACCCCTCTCTCACTACTTCGAAACTAGTCAATCACCTCCAGCAGTTCACAACTTCTACTCTGGATATCATTAGGCCTTATTAGGCAAATTAAACCCCTTAGTATGGGCATCATTAGGCCTTATTAGGAAAATTGAACCCCTTGGGGAGGATATATATTGATGTGATGATCATTTCATTTGATCATCACTTGGATTTGGATCATTTGTTTCTTCTAGGAATTTCGCTAGCCTTATTGATGGGAGAATTGGTTTCTTAATGCATTTCAATTTTTGGAAGAGACTAATTCTTGTCTTGGAGCTTCAATTTTCTTGCAATTTAACGATTGGAATAATTTCACTATAATCGTGAGTACTTTTTTTTATGTTTATCTTGTACTTTGTCTCATGTAATAATCTATGAAACATTTTCGTTCATGAAGATGTTATAGCTACCCTAAGGCTAATGTGAAGTTGCTAATATTGTATTTGTGAGACATTTTTCATATGAATATTCTGAAGTATGGTGAATTATTGTCCTAGGGGTACATGATTGTTCATTATTTGCCTTGATAAGTCATCAATTAGCAGCACAAAGAAGCATAAATTTGCCTAAGTAACCTAGTTGTTGCTAAGGCCATACGAAGTTTCTAGGGAACTCCTTGGTTGGGAATAAGAATCTCTAAACATTGATTTCATTAGACTCCATTCTCTCAATACTAAGCATTGGTCTAGTCCTAGGTGATCATTGAAAGAAAATTATTTTTCACCTCTTTTCCTTTTCTAAGGCCTAACCCTAGTAGGCCTCCTAGGGCATCACACGAAATTATTTTTAGCAATCTAAAATCCTTGAAACTTGGTCAAGAAATGTGTTGGGGTCTTCTTGAGAGATCCTCCAAATTTGAGACCGATCCAATAGTGGAATCTCATGATATTGCAAGCACTAGCTCAAAGAGCCATTTTTCTCCCTATGGTTCCTTGGGTTAGTGCCTTCATTGTGAAAATACCTAAGTCGGAATCCATACTGCAGCAAACTGATGTTACTTCTCCTACTTGTTAATTCATGCAAGTTATTTACAATGTTCTATGGTAAATATCGAAGCAAATAGATCTGTAGCCTTCACTTAATTTACATATATGTGGAAACAAAATACTGAGCAAGAAAGAAAAATATAACACATAGGACACAATTATTTTTGGACAAAAAGTCCCTAGAAAAACCCAATGCGGGAAAACCGGTGCAGCAGCTCTGAGGGTTTATTATGATTAATCAATAGAAAAATCTAAATACATCACTGAATACCTCATAGGGTTATTCAGTTACAAAGAGAAATAATGGCAGAAGCTTTGTGAGTTTACCTCACACAATCACTGAGAAAAAGTTCTGGCTGATCCAGTTGCTCGATGGAGTGCCCTTGATAGGCACTGCACTATCTTTGCGCTGCCTATACCCTGTCCCAACGTCAACCCTTCCTGGTACTGCGTCACCCAGCTGGGGATTTCATCAGTAGCCCAACGTCCCTGCTCTCACATCTCGGCTTCCAGCTACTGAAACTGACCCTCTGCTCTGATTTTTGACTTTCTCTCTCTGCCTCTACGTCACTTCCGCGTGCCCCTTCTGGCCTTGCGTCAGCCCCTGCGTCAAGGCTTTTGGATCACTTACTGCCTACTCTACTGATGTATCTTCGGCTGAGAATATTTCTCTATGGAAGCTGTTATCCCTGCCCCTCAATTGCGAGAGATTTCCTCAATCAATTGTTCCTCCTGAGAACTTCTCACTTCAAAAAATCAATTTCTAGATCTCTCTGTATGTTTTGCAAATGACCCCCAAGCCCCTTCTTATATCTTCCTGTTGGAAAACCACCGACCTAGATTAAAACATAATCAAAGGCTCAAATAGTCATACATCATTTACAGTTTTCCATTGAAAAGTAAAATAGTCATACTGTCGTCCTTAGATTTAGATCTGTCGTAAGTGTCGATTTTGATCTTAGGAGAAAGTTTCTTTGTTGTTGACAGTTGATTATACTTTTACTTTTACTTTTGGTTTGAATTTGTCTCTTTCTAGTGTCGAAACGAGTGTTTATTTCAAAATCATAAAGTTTCGTAATCTTCTCTACCTTTTTGATTTCGAAAAAGAAGCTTGTTTGTGTTTTTTCACTTGAAAGTAAATTCAAATTTGTACATCAACTTTCTTTTTAGGCATCAATATTAAGAAAGTGAAAACAAATACATGCATTTGTGCATTTGCATATTGATAGTTTGTATGGTTTGATTTAGGAAAAGTGCATTTACAGTGTGCTCTTTGCTCTTTGAGAAAAGATTGTGTCTTTCTTTTCCCCTTGTAGCTAGGATTTTCATTGTTGAAAAGAGATAAATGCTTGCTTATCATCTTTAGATTGCATTTAGGAATTACATCTACATCTCATGGTGATCCAAAAAGGCAAACTTCTAAGAAAGATCAACTTAAAATAAATTGAATGAATCTAACAACGCATTGGAACTTAATGCACAATATAGAGGTCTAGGCTAGAGACGTGTTCCGGCGTCGTAAAACCTGGTAACTGTTGTCCTCACTGATGGTTGGGTGATTCCTCCACTGTGAGACGATAAGTGCCAGTACGGATTGTGCTCCCACGTACCGTTGAGTATATATTGGGAGACCCCTATAGGCTTAAAACCTTTTATCCATAGGAAGCCGTGTCGGTCGCCCTACTGATCGCAATGCACCGAACACAGCATTCGGGAAGATTGACTGCCGTACCGTAAAACGTATTCTGCAGTTTTGTGATTGGTTTGGCACACCCTCTACCTAGATCTCCAGAGCAGTCCCTTTCGTTCCTTTTCAGACTCCTTAACGGAAAAGGTCCATCTGAGCACTTGTCACTTTAGGCTCATTAAAAATCGAAGGATGCTAGAGTCATCTTTTGTTTTTTCTCGACTCTTTAAAATTGGAAAAACAAGTTGTGTCCAAGTGTCGTAAAATTTATTTTAAACGAAATATTCATACCCTTTTCCTACGTTGATCTTAGGTTGAGAAAATGGAGTCTACCAACCAAGGAATTCCCCTTGGTGGAGATCCTAGTCCCTTCTCCTCTTGGGGAGATGTTGGTGCACCCCACATGGCCACATTGTTGCTTCCAGGACTGATAATTGGCTTGCCAGTCTGGCTCTTCTCAACCAATGTTGTTCAGAACACCACTATTCCTGAACAATCGAATCAGCAGTTGGACCGGTCCAGAGTTACCCACCAACCTTCTACTTCCTCTAATTCTTCCTCTCCTCCTTCCTCTTCGCTTGATGGGGCTGGCAAAGCCAAAAGTCAAGTTCCTAAGGAGAAGAAGGAAAAGAAGAAGAAAGAGAAGAAGAAGAAGGAGCCAAAAGCGAATGGGGGCAAACGAGTGTCGTCTAACGAAAATCCACACACTGCACTGACCAGGCCTAAATCGCCATGTGTCATTTGCAAGGGAGACCACTTTCACAGAGATTGTCCCTGCATCCCTCGGATACTAAGGGACTGGTCTCCCCGTTTGCACAATCCGGTGGCATCAACCTCTGATAGCCATGTTGAAAGCACACCGTCAACTAGCGAAAGTGAAGTCCCAGGACAAAAAGGGAGAGCTAGATCTCCCTGTAAACTGTGCGAAGGCGATCACGCCATCCACCGTTGTCCCTTCTTAGACGAAGCTAAAAGAGTTTTGGATGATCGTCCGGTTTCACCATTACGACTCCCTCCTGGATATAAAAAACTCTTGCCGAGTCCTTCGTTAGTTGAAAATCCAGCTGGCCCGCTCAAGTGGTCAGCTGAAGCGCCTGTTATTGAAGATGAACCAGCTGAATCCATACCCGACGAAAGTCAAAAGGTCGAGGCGGCAGTTGACCCAGTCTTGCCTTCAGAGGTTTTATCTTCGAATGACACAGTCACTGAAGGGAACAAGGATGACACCGTCCAAATTCTCTTCATCAACACAGACTTCGACGAACACGGGGGCAACCTACCCATTCCTTTATCGCAGGAAGGAAGTTCGTCAGAGCCGTACCTGGCCGTCTACTCGGTCCCACCACCAAGCAACCTAGTTGTCTCCTTCGACTGGAATCAACTAGGCAGACCCCGTTTACCAGCAAGCATACCATTCAGAATTATCGTCCAAATATATAGAATGGTCATGGCTGGTACCATCATAGATGAGGGGGCTTCTGTGAGTATCCTTTCCTCTACTGCTTGGAAAGCGCTTGGTTCGCCATCGCTTTTGCCTGAGATGAGAAATCTGACAGGCTTTGATAAAGGAACCAGTCGACCTTTAGGGATCCTCCCCAATGTGCCCATAACATTGAAAGGGAAGACTGTTCAAATGAACGTAATGGTCGTTCAAGGACCCTTGGATTATAACCTACTCCTTGGACGAGACTATATTTATTGCATGGGAGCCATCGTCTCCTCACTCTTTAGAGTAATGTGTTTTCCGCACGAAGGAAGAGTGGTCAAGCTCGTGGACCAGCTTTCATTTCCCAGATCACGCATCGCAAATAGTCATATACCATCCCTAAATGGTCTCTTCACACAAGAAATGTTTCAACCCACGGTCCGTCCTCCCGATGAGCACGAGTAATTCAGAGGGATATGACTGGAACCCAGGGGGCATGCGTCCTGGTCTGCTTCGGCAGGAAAACTTCGGGTATAGGGTAGGTTTCCGTGGGAGAATATGACTAGTCTGTACCCCGTCCGCCAGTGGAAGAGGGGTTATTCTAGAACAAGATTCTCTTGTCAAAGTTATGTGAGTTGACAGAACTGAGTCAATCACCTTTGTTTATCTCGGTAGACATCGCTGAAGAAGTGTTTTGTTTGAAAGATTAATAGAACAATCTTTGGGTGACCTGTAAGAGGTAGGCCTCTCTCGGTAAAACAATTGTTTTGGCGGACAGAAGTAGAGGTAACCTTGAAACTCTGTTTTATACCTGGGGGCATGCAAACCTTTTGGAGTGCAAGCGAAGGGCGACTATTTATTTTTAAAATTTTTAGGTCCTCCCTTTAAACCTGTAGGCTAACCCTTTAAACTCGTAGGATTAGTCGTTTCTGAACTTGCATAACGAAAGGATGCGGGGCAAAGATTTGTAAGGCGCAAGCTCCATAAAAAATGGCATCTGATATGAGACATTCTTATCATATGACTGGATTATCGAGTAGTTTTAGCACATAGTTCATACTCGTTAAAAAATAAACATAAGACCGAGCAAGCGTTTCAATCCGCGTTTAAGCTCGTTAAAAAATGAACTATCCTCCGGTAAATAACCACCGTGAATGTAACATTATCAACCATTAAAGCCTTGGTCGTGTTTGCACTGTCACCTCCACTTTTCCATTGGCCGATCATTCACCTCCATTTGATTGTTTACCCATTTTGAGGAACAGCTGCGAAGAGTGATTTCACTAGCCATCCTTGTGACATTGCCGTGCTTGGAAAATTCCAACCCTTACCTGGAATCAGCTGCTACCCATTTTATCACTCGTTCCTCAAAAGACGAGTCTTCTTTAAGCTCTTTTCATCTGACTCGTAAAATATGAAAAGATTGCCGAGTTTTGGCCTTCCAGCTCGTTAAAGCGACCGGAAGAGCTATCCCTCCTCTAGATTTTAATCTTTTTGGACCTGAGGGATTATTGCACAAAAAGATCGAGCGCTTGTTTTTTTCGGCTCGTTAAAACTATCGAAAATTCATCCCTTCTGTATTGTTTTATACTTTTTCGGACTTAAGGGATTAGATGACGAAAAAGGAATTTCGGAGTTAACTTTACGTACCTTTTCAGACTCTCTAAAAATGAAAAGGACCGAGTTATCTTTGTCGTTAGACTCGTTAAAAACATTAATAGCGACAAACTTGTCTTTAGACGAGAACGAGTTTCACTATCGCTAGGATCGTTAAAACATAGCGATGGGTTTGCCCGAAGGGAAAATTATAGAACAAGCATATGTTATCCTCCTCAAGCTTGACAAAAATAAAGAGGTACTGGTTAGCAATGACTGGGGAAAAATTGGGAAGAAACTCAAAGAATCTTTATTGGTAGCAAGTCGCTCTTGAACATGACACTTCCACTCCATGCCTGAGTCGGGTTGGGTTGTTTCATTCACCGGTCACATCACCATGGTTTCGCCATACCATCCACATTTGGGGTAAATGCTACCAATCCATCATATAAGTGTCGCCGACATGTTCAAGAGAAGTCATCCAGAGAAGTCACCCGTGTCCCATCCACTACCATACATTATACTTCATTCTTTCATGACCACCACCCTGAACCATATATCATCAGATCGTTTTCACCTCCATCAAAATCATTTGCTCCGTTCTGTGTCATTGATGTGGGATTCATTAAGGCCCTCCTTTGACGGATCACTTCTTGTCGACATCAGCTCATTATCCAAGAAGTTGATCTAGGAACACCCCATTCAGTACTTTGAAGCTTGCATGCCTCAATGGCAGGTTTCTCACTTCTGGTGACAGGTATACATCAATTACCTTCGACCGAAAGATTTTGCGTGGTGTTCAACACCAAGTCCTTTATTCACACCACGTGAATTGTACTGCAATACCTTGAGGGTCATCATCCTTATCGGTGATTCCTCTCACGCTTGTTAATAGTTTACATCATTGACTGGTAATCAAGCGATGTCTTTCCATGTTCGACTTCAAAACATTTTTCACATGGATTGACTTGTACTTCGAGTGAAGATCGGACGAGATTGAAGACCTTGGATCTAGTTTCATCTATCCGGGCTGCGATATATATTCAGGAAAAATAAAGACATTGACATGTACAGCATTGCAGCACAGATAATCATCCTACCAAAAGGATGATGACTTCATCAAAATCATCAGTCTACCATCAGACGATTGTCTGTCCTGTGTACATAAAAATGAATTTATAAAGCTGAGCATGGGAATGCCCGCCTCAGCTAGATCATGAAAAATAGTATGAAAATAATGTATTGTATTGTATCTTATTACAGGTCTCCTCCCAGCATTGAAAGAACTTCGGATCCTCCTAATAAAGCATTTCACCCAATAAACGACCTCATACTTTAGGGGGCAACTGTTATAGACATTTTTGTGCCTTACAGCTCTAAGCATGAAATGTCCATAATCCAAGGGATCCAAAGTTCCTAAAAGTGTTGTTCCTACCCCTAGAGGAACAAGGTCAACCAATGACAGCTTCTCCCAGAAGTTCTCCACCAAAAACTGCTCAAAACTAGTCAAATCAGGATCGATTCAGAGGCTCCACTAGCTGGCTGCGTTGCAAAGCACCCAAATACATTGGCTAGGTGCATTGCAATGCACTTGAATGCACTACCCAGGTGCGTTGAGCGGGAAATGACAAGTGGCAGAGTCATTCAACGAGGTGGAGAGACAATGGAAGCTTCCAGAATCTTCTCCAATGACACTTGCCTCACTGAGTTCGACCAAGGATGAGTAAGAGGCTCTCAGCCTCCAAGTGGAAGCAAGAACTGACAGAGAGAAGCCACAAGTCAAAACATAAGCTGACTCATCCTCTCTGCTTACATCTATATATGGATCCCTCATCCCAGAGATCCGGAGGCTGGAATTTTGTACTTTGCAGAGAATTGCTGTTGGTTTTGAGATTGAGATTAGTGCATTGGGTGATTTATGCTTTGTCGGAGGTGAGGAAGGGATTCCTTTGCTGGGAGGTAGATGCTGGATCGGGACTCACTTGGTTGTATCTTCTCCTGGATCTTTCTATTATATCAATAAAACTATTTGAGTTTCTCCTACATGCTTGTGTACCAATGATGTTTTGTTATATTTGCATGTTTAGCTTAATCTGATCCTAAGCTATTTATGAATGTAAATCTATATCTTTGTGTAGTTTTCTTGTTTTTTGATCTTGCAGGAACTTGGTAAAGCTAAGCAAGTAGGGGAGCAAGTAGCTGGAAGCTGCCAAAGAGGAGAGCGATCAGATCGACAAACTAGCGCAAGACACAGGTTAGTTTATCCTTCCTCTTCATTTACATTTCATAAAGAAGAATACGAAAGTAGTTTTCCTTGTTTGTTGCTAAGGCACTGTCACACCTTAGAGTGGGATAGGGGCATTCTGAATAGATACTTTTCCCAACAACAACTGCGCCTCCTCGCACTACTGCCTCTCTGCTCTGCGCTTCTCACTCTTTGACTCTCCTAGCCATTGCATCTGTCAAATCAACACTCCATGGCACCAACTGAAACTCCACCATCCAGCTACTACTAATCATGGGCTATCGTAGCAAGGTGACGATCTAAGAGGTGGGATCCTCAAGGATCTTGTCCATCTGCAGTCCTTCTGACTATAGCTCTATATCAGCCCACCTCCCTATTGGAGGTATCTCGACTATAATGGTGAAATCCTCCTCGACAATCTTTGTGGCTACAACCATGAGATCATGCTTCTCATCCTTGTGCTTTTTCTTCAAAGGACATTGGGATGCATAGTGGCCCATCTCACCACATCTAAAGCACTTCACCTTGGAGACATCCTTCTTTCATCTCTGTTGCCCATGCTGTCCTTTCGATGCAAGGGTTGCGTTATCCTCGTCCTCCATTTTGGGCTTTGACCCACTGCTGCTGTTTCTACCATTAAGTTTGAACTTGAGCAGGTCTCTCCTCATCTCCTCTTGTTTCAGAGATTCCACATCTCGTCCCAATTTGGAAATGCTACACCGCCAAGGATACTCTGGACAAAGATCTTCCAATCATTTGAGAGAGAATTTAGATAAAGTTTCACTAACTACAAGTCCTGAGGTGCATGTCTCGCAGATGAAAACTCATCACAGGTCTCTTTCAGTTTCGTGAGGAACAGATCCACTCGCTCCCCCTTCTACATCTGAGCAGATCTCAACTTCTTCTCTAAGTACATCTTCTGTTGCTCAGAAGATCCTTGATAAAATGTGGCCAGGGCATCCCACATCTCCTTAGCAGTCCCTTTTCTTGCAACGTGGTACACCACATGATCCTTGACACCATCTAGGATCATCCTCTTTGTCTTAGCTATCTTAGCTCTGTAATTCTTCAGTAGATCTACATCTGCTGGGACAGCTACCACATTATCAATGTTTATCTTGAGGGCATGCTCATCTAGAAGGAAAGTCATCCCCGCTTTCTTGATGGCATAGTTGGAAGCCCCATCCAACCTGTCCTGATCCCTCAAGCCACTAGTTGCCATATCCTCCAAAAACTGTCGAACAACTCCCTCTTTCTCCCTACTTCGTAGCTCCTAGGCTGCCTTACACACTCCCTGATGGAGCTAGTAAGATGTTGCTCCTCTGCTTCTCAATAATTAAGAAATGTTGATTTCATCGGTAATAAATCGCTGAGTAAGTATTCCCTCACTATGCTCTGATGCTTCTTTCTTATGACGTCCTTTTAGCCCGAAAAATCTGCCTACGAAAAAATCTGCGTCCACCAACTACTCCTCACGCTGAGGCTCAATGCTGCTCCCCCTGCCACAACAAAATTCGAACTAAAAGCTCTTTATGTAGTGTTTTTTACCTTCCTCTATAGTTGAACCACCTTAGTGTACATGAGAGATTGCAATCTAAATTCATCAAAAGCATTTATTTGTTGCAACTTCTCCTACTGAGCTTTGGTGATGTATAGGTCCAATTGTGTTGCCATTCTTAGGGTGATGTATTCAAATTCAATGGACAATAATGCCTTTTTTCCATAAACCATCTCAAAGGGAGTGAACCGAGTGGTGGTTTTCCATGTGATGTTATAGGCCCAAGTGGCTACCACACGTCTAGTTGCTCAATCCATTTTATTATTGTTGAAAAAATTAGTTAAGATGTTCTCTAAAACTCTATTTGTCACTTTTACCTACCCATTTGCTTGAGGATGATAAGGGGTGGGTTTTTTGTGTTTTATGATGCTGCTCCATGATTCCCTCAATAAGATTTGAAGTGAATTGATCCCCTTGATCAGTGACAAAATCCCTTCGGAATACAAACTTATAAAATATATTTTCTCTGAGAAAATTTGTCACCTTATGCTTTGTTGCTACTTTTACTACCCTTACTTCAACACACTTTGTCAAATAATCAATACACATAATGATGTATCTCTTTTTTCTGGATGGGGGATCAATTGGCCCAGTGATATCCATGCCCCATTTCTCAAATGGCACAAGAGTCACTTGAGGTTTTTAAGGGCATTTCATCCTTTGGTGCAGGCTTGCCCATCCTTTGGCATTCATCACATCTAGCAATGTATCTTCTATCTTGGTGTAAAGTAGGACAATAATAGTCTGCTTGAAGAATTTTGAAGGCTATCCTCTTGGTAGCAAAATGGTCCCCACAGGGTCCATCGTGACAAGTTCAAAGGATGTCAAAAACCTCATCTTCAATTACACACCTCCTCAAAATATGATTTGGTCCCAATCTAATAATATTTCCCCCAATCCAAGTGAAAGGGAAACGTTTTCTGACAATTATGATCTTCTCCTTGGAGGATAGATTAGGAGGGAGTATCCCAACAACCAAGTAATTTTATATATCAACAAACAAGAGAAACAACATTGAAATAGCAAAGAGATGCTTATATGGAAGCTGATCATCTATCGTTTCCTCATTTTATGTAGGCAATGTTAAGCTAGATAAAAAATTTGCAACCACATTTTCCTTTCTTGGCTTGTCAATATTTGCCAAATCAAATTGTTGCAACAATAATAGCCATCTAGTGATTCTAACATTAACATTAGGTTTTTCATTAAATACTTAATGGTTGCATGATCAATATGTACAAAAACTTGGTATCTTGTGACATGATGCCTAAACTTGTTCAAGGAGTACACAACAATTAAGAGCTCTGTAGCAGTGAAAATATAGTTGAATTTAGCTTTAGATAGATTCTTACTGATAAAATATATGGCATAGGGAAACTTACCTTCCACTTGTCCCAAGGCTGCTCCTACAACCTTGTCAAATGAATATGTGTGGATGTGGAAGGGAAAATCCCAACTGGGACCCCTAAGAATTAATGCAGTGGTCAATTTCCCCTTCGGCTCTTCAAATGCCACTTGACATTTATCCATCCAACAAAAATTTGAATCTTTAGTTAGCAATCCAAACAAAGGTGAAGCCAACTTACTAAAATCCTTAATAAATCTTTTATAATTTCCAACAAGTCCAAGGGAACTCCTAACATCCTTTTGTTTCTAAGGGATAGGGACCCTTTTGATAATGGAAATCTTGTTAGGGTCGGCTTGGATCCCTTCCTTGGAGAGGAAGCGACCTAGGAAAATCCTCGCATTCATAAAAAAATTGTATTTTTCTAGACTTAGTGAGAGATTCATTTCAATGAATTTATTTAAAACTTTACATAGGTTATTGAGAGATTCCTGGAAATCATTCCCATAGGGAGTTAAGTCATCCATATAAATTTCAACTGTGTTATGAACAAGATCAAAAAATATACTCAGCATCGCCCTTTGAAAGGTAGTAGGGACATTGCATAAGCCAAATGGAAGGACTCAATAGGAAAAGGTCCCCCATGGACATGTGAACATGGTCTTATCCTAATCCTTAGGGCTGATCTATATTTGATTATACCCACGAAAACCATTAAAGAATGAAAAGAGCTTCTTCCCTACAAGAGCATCTAAAACCTGATTAATGAAAGGCAAGGGAAAACGATATTTCTTTGTAGCCTTGTTGAGTTCCCTATAGTCAACACAAATTCTCCGCTTCCCATTCTTCTTGGGTACGATAACAAGAGGAGACACCCACTCACTGTTTTTAAAACCGGAACCGGTGACTGAACCAGTCCACCTAATGAACCGGTTTACCGACCGGAACCGGTCGAACCAGGATTGATTAGGTCTAAACAAACTGGTTTTAGAAAAATACATTAAATAATTAATTTTTAATGAAACAAACTATTTTTAAGATTTAAAACCATGATTCCAAGCCAATAGAGACAAAATATGCAAAGTTTGCTCATTTATATACCATGTAAAGGTGAATATATCAAAATGGCACCGAGTGCAATACATATCATTGAAAAAATAGTAAAATACATAAGCAATGACTCAAATAAACAATTTGTTTGGTTTGCAATTTTATTTCCATAAAAAAAACCCTTTATCTTGCACTGAATCACCACGATGAAAAGATATGGTTGTTCATTAATAATGAAAAATGGTTCACCTGCCTCCACCATGTTTGGCTCTCTGAGATCATCAAAGATAGACCCTACAATGCTTTCTCTGTGCTTCATGAGATGGTCTTTGACACTAATTGGAATTGGAGTAATTGAGTATGCCAATGAGATTTTTCTTTATTAAACTCTCAATATCCATGTCAGAGATAGGATCTCCACAAATAAACTAGTAATACAAATGCCATCTGTGCCTTACAAATTTGTACACATCATGTAAACTAAACCTAAAATCCACCTTTATATATGTACAAGTGGGTCAACATGTTTTTCTTTCAAGCTCTTCATGGCCTCAAGTTAAGTTGCTTCTGGTTATATGGACAGGTTGGCTTAGATTTAAAACTCTATTTTAAATCAATTTAATCTTCAGTCTATATGTCTTCTCAAACATTCTCGCATCTTGTCTTAGGTCAGCCCTTAACCACGAAAGAAGGCTGGGAATATATATATAACCATAACCACAAAAATGTTCCAAAATCATGCACCCTCTGTAATTCTGCTGCCAGGAACAGGACTGCGCATACAATATCTATAGAAGGGTTGATTATTCCTTTTCCTTCATATTGAGCTTACCTTTTAAGTTTTACTGTAACCAAAGTGTGAGCAATAAGAGGTGAGGTGTTCCCTTAGACAGGCTCAAAGTATTCTTTGTTACATGCTGAAAGGTGACTGCGACCATTGTTTCTAGTCTTTTGGCTGCTAGGCCCAAGGATGATCTAGGCATGAAATCAGGTTCAACTAGTATTCTTTATAAACTAGAGAACACATTCTGCTGGAGCGCTCTTTCTGCTGATACATTGACTGCTGTTACATGTTTATTGGAGATTATTTCTAGTCTTTTGGTTACTTGGCCAAAGGATGATCTCGGCATGAAATTAGGTTCAACCAAAATTCATTTATAATCTGAAAAGAAACATTGTACTGGAGTGTTCTTTCTATTGATAGATTTGATACTTGAATTTTGTTCCATGATTCCTAGAGATATACTTCACTACTGGAAACAATGTTAAATCTGCAGGCTATCTGAGATGTTGAAACAGGACCAGACACAATGCACTTACAACCTTTAAATTGTGAATTCTCCAAACTTACCATCCTAAATCGGTTGGAATTAAACGTGCCCTACAGGCTGCCAATACCATAGTGGAACAACGGACATGAAATCAGTACGTTGTCTATGTTTTGTACAGTCCAACATGCCTTAAAAAAACTTGTAATGAAGAATCCCCTGCTACCGAGTAACGTAACCATAATGAAAATTTCAACCATAAAGTGACATAATTTAGTTTCCATAGCAAGCTTTCTTCACAATACATGCCAAACCAGCAATCCAAATGGTGGAGGCTGGCATGGCAGGTAACCGGCCAGTTTAGGACGGAACCGACCAGTTTGACTACAAATTTGTCGGTTTCGTCCTAAACCAGTTGGCTAGGACCGGTTAGGGCCAAAACTTCAACACATTGCCTTCCTGACCGGGTTTTTCAACCGATTCCAACCGATGGCCTTGCTGACCGGTCGGTTAGACCGGTAATCGGTTAGTTAGGCCAATTTTAAAAACACTGATCTAAAATAGGATAAATGAATCCTGCATCTAATAACTTCTATAGTTCTTGTTTTGCAATGTCTTTAAGTGTAGGGTTCATTCTCCTCTAGGGTTGGCGCAAAAGTTTACATCCCTATTTAATGTAGATGTGATGTGTACAAAGTGAGGGATGCACCCCTTTCATCACTTTATAGTTCGAAGCAAAATCATTAAGATGCTTCGTTAGCATAGTGAGCAGTTTCTGTTCTTTCTTAGTTGAGAGGGAAGGGTTGATTTTCAGGGTTTTGGATGGTCTTATTTGCACAACATTAGCATGATATTGATCAAAACTAGTAGTGAATAGTTTGATTCATGGCTTGTTCTCAGGTTTCCCTAAGGATTCCTCTACTAGCTCATCAACTGGTATGGTAGTAGGAGGTTGGTTTGCCAGAAGGTTATCAATAAGGACATCCTCATATAGCTGCCTACTTCCTACAATGGTGTCTAATGTACATATTGGGTAGGGGGATGACTGATAAAAATATTCCTCTTCTTCTTCCTCTACCCACATAGGTAAATCATGCTGAATAAGGGGTTGAGAAGGAGGGTATAATACAAGCTGCTTTGTAAGGTAACCATTTTAATTGTCATGTTTCTAGCCCTGCAACTAATGTAAGTATCAATAATAGCTAACAAAGGTTTCCCCAAAACGAGAGGATATCCATTAAATTCAGTTTTAGGTTGGAGTACAAGGAAATTTGTGGGGTTCTCCCAGGGATTAATGGAGACCATCACATCCTCAATAATACCCTCAGGGGCTACTATGGATCTGTTTGCAAGTTGTAGCCCTGTGGTGGTTTTTCTCAAGGCTCCTTGGAGGTTGAGCTTCAACATAGTTTCCCTGGTCATGACATTTTTTGCAACCCCATGGTCAATCAATGTGTTTGGGGCTCCAATACTATTAATGTGTACATCCACTACCAGGCTACCACGATCCAAATACTTTGGGGAGATGACCTTCCCAAGCATTAGATAAGACAATTTCCCAATAACATTGATAGTGGCGACATCTCTTTTTCTTCTTCTAGACCTCTTGAAACACCCTTCCCTAATAAATTTTTTATATATGGGGACATCTTTGATGTCCTAAAGAAGGGGTATTTTAACACACAAATTCTTCAATTATCCCATAAGTTTAGCCTCTTTTGGGGGGTGTTGTTTAGGTTGGACCAACCTTTCAGGATAGGAAGGTATATTGGATTGAGGGGCACTATATTCATTCTCTTATTCAAGATATTTAGATGGAGAAGGTGGGTGAAAATCTTGAAGCAACTTCCCATACATAAGTTTATTTTCCTGGATATCCACAACATAGACAAGATAGGATGTTTCCCCATTATAGACCCATTGTGCCTACTTGTTGTTCAGGTTCATATTAGGTTGGGTAGGCATATGAGGTTTCTTAGGTGGATTATTGTGGGGTAGTTGTGGTTGAGGTGGAGGAGGATTCATTAAGGCAGGTGGTTGGGTTGCCTAAGGCCTCTATCCTTGTGAAGGGTTCCCCATTTGGGAGGTTGAGGTTGATATGGCTAGAACGGTGGATTGACTGGCTTAGGAGGATACTAGGGAGGTTAGGATCAAGGAGAAGGCATGGACCAAGGTGAGTGGGATGGAGGATACTAAGGCTAAAAGGATGCATGCTAGTTTGGATTTAAAGAAGGATAGTGTGCACCTTGCATCTTGTTGATATGGTCGAGGGCCTTGTGGCCTCCTTTTGTTGTTGGAACAAAGATGCTCCAAGTCAACCTCTACCCCTTGGTATACATCCTTCAAGCCTGGAGGAGAGGGGCATTTGTCAGTTACATGGTTCTCCTCACAAACAGAGAAAACTTTTATGACATTTAGTGGGCACTAATTTCTGGGGTGCCTCTTTGTGCATCTAGGGAAAAAGATAGCTAGTGCCATTTCTGCCTCCTCTTACTTCTTCTTAATATGCATAGTATCCATTTGTAAGGAAAAGGTATGCAACATCTCACTCTTAAAGTCTTCTAGCATACTCCCTATTTCATGTTTGATAGTTGAGGTAGAGGGAGAAGAGTTGATCAAGCCTTGAATAGACCTACCTCTCTTCCTTGTAGCCCTAGAATGATTCTTAAATATTGTCTTGATGTCTTCATAAGTTAGCTGGTAAATGTATCCACCAGACAACATATTAAGGGTCTCCATCAAATATTCCCTAATCCCCCAGAGAAGTACAAGCTTCAAGGATTTCGAGTCAAGGGTACACTTTGCCCTTCTGTAATTGAGTTGAAATATTTCTCCATAATTCTCTAAGAATTCTTCAGTCCTAGGGTCATTTTGAAGATCTCCTCTTTTGTTTCCCTTGATATAAATAGCCCTTGTATTTATGATTAAGATCTTGCTACATTTGAGCCCAAGTGGTGATGTTGCCTCCTTCCAATCTCATGAAATAGTGTAAGGCTACATCCTTGAGTGTAGAAGGGAACAACTTTAACTTCTGCTCATCAGAAGTGTAATCATAGGTTCTACAAACCACAACAAACTCGAACATGAATGTATCAGGGTCCTCAGAAGCTAGGCCATGGAAGTGTGGGAGAGAAGTGGGGATTATGTTCTTCATTTTGGCTTCCCCATTGGTTTATCTGATAAGAAAGAGCCTACTTTTCCTATTTTTAGCCATATTTTGGTTAGGTGATGTAGGTTCTTCCTCCCCTATGGGTTCTTCAAAGATCTTTAGCTGCTCACCTAAAGGATTTTCCAACTCCTTTATGGTCAGAGTAGGAGGTTCACAATCACCAAAGAAGAGTGATGGTTGACTGCTTGAAGGAGTGGGGTTTTTTGGTAGAAATTTCCCTAAGTTATCTCCAACCCTATGAGGAATGAAATAAATGTGTGTGTTTTTTGTGTTTTCCTTAGTTTTTTTGAATTTTTTTGGATAGACAAAATTGACGCAAAGAAAAATTGAAATGGGAAAAGAAAGTAACTCTAAGCGAACACAACACCCACTTGGACACCTCCCCGACAATGATGCCAAAACGTGATGATCTTTGGTATTGCAACAAGGATGTTGCAACTCCTAGGGCTACCGACTTTGATTTATCAACCCAGGGTTCATACAAACTTAAGAGGTGACAATGTTGTATGCATAGTAAGCCCTACTCAAGTTTTTCTGAGGCAGTGAACCAAACCAAGGTGTACAGAGACCATTCTACAAACTAAATCTAGATTTTGCAAGAATGAAAGAATGTTGCAAAAGAAGGAAGTTCTATTCTGCTTACAAAAATAGAAATGTTGCATAAATGTAAATGCTAATCTACTTGCAGGAATATAAATGTTATTCTACTTGCAAAAATGGAAATGTTGCATAAAAGTAAATGCTAATCTACTTGTAGGAATGTAAATGTTAATCTACTTGTAGGAATGTAAATGTTGCATCAAAGGAAAGTCTAGTCTATTTGCAAGAAAATGACAATGCTTGGAATGGAAACCCTAGCTTAAGAAACATAAAATAGAGAAGGAAAACCTAATCTAGCTCACATAAAGTAAAGAGCATGAAATTAACTCTCAATCACTACATTCAAAATAGATCGTATCTTAGTTATAACAAATTTCATTAAGTGCTTCAAAAAGCATCATGTAAACCATTACTATGCCATTCAATTCATGAACTTGTTTACTAACCCTAATTGCATAAATGAATTGCAGTGGTGAAGAGACAAGTCCTAAGTGGTCTCTAGTCTTCCTCAAACTTGGTTTCAAGGCCTAGGGGCATCATGATGGGCTATGAAGGAAAAATAAATCTTTAAGGATGATTTTGGTCAATTTTACATGTTGCGACATGATGTTATAGGATGTTATAGGATTGTTACATGATGCTACATGATTGCCCTATTTTTCTACAGGATCGAATCCGAGAGTATTATGAAGGCTTAAAAGGTGACATGAAGGTGAGGAAGGGTAGTGGAATATGGAATAAGGTTGCATGAGGTCCTTTCTAATCTTAGTACCCCTCAAGTGCCCATCTTGGACAAGGAGAAATGCACATGGTGGCCTTGAGCAAAGATTAAATGAAATCTCTGTGAACAATCTTTTTGAAGAAGTTGTTGAGGGAGGAAGGATGGTGTTGATAATAGGATGAGAAGTGGGAATGATAGTGCTATTCTCTAAAATCCAAAAGTATGACATGCACACCACAAAGATCATTCAATATTGCAAAACATCTAAATCATGCTGACTGTGTCAATTGCAAAAAATTAAACTAGAAACGAAAGGATGAGTTGAATTTTATTCTAGATCTTCCTACTTCATGAAAAATGAAACCTATCTTTTTATGCTTTCCAATACAAGGCTTACAATCACACTTTCCAAGAGAGGTGATTGATGAATATACAAAGGAAACTTTTTATATAAACAAAACTTGCAAGAAAGGAAATACTGCTAACCTAAGTATAGAAAAGAAAAATGCATAATAAAATGTACAAATGAGAGAGACTAGAGCCTTTGGGTTGGGCCCTAACCAAAAGGGACTCAACCCTCTAAAACAAACTAAGATTTAAGTTGAAAATATTCTTTTCATTGATATAAAGCAATGCTCAAGTACATGACATGAAAACTGAAAATGATAATTACAATATAAAGCAATGCTCAAGTAGATGACATGAAAACTGAAAATGATAATTACAATATCTTAGACCTAGTAGTTACTATTCTTCTCTAAACATTCGAATCCTTTTGAGCCCTTGGGCTTCCTTATTTATAAAAAAGTGGCCGAGGGGAAACCTCCTTGGAAGGAGGGTTACTTCCCTCCAAAATCCATAGAAAGGTGGATCTACCTCCCTGTGATCCTCACAATCCTTGAGTGCATAAGTTGTTCAATAGATCCTCGAACTATAGGTGAGTAAATACAAGGAGAAAGTTAGGTTGTAGGTGAGTAACTGCCAGGGACAAGCCTCCTACATCTCCTCCAACTATCTCCAACATATCTCTTCATAATAAATGCATGCTTTTCTTGCAAATTAATCATGTTAGGAACACAAGGTATGATAAACATCCTTTAATATTTATAATTAAACACATTATAGTAAAAAAGGTGTCATCAAATGCAAGGAGAGAGGTAAATATATGTTGAAGGATGGAAAAATGGGCCTTATTATGTACCTATTATTGAGGCCCATAAAAATGCTTTGAACAACTACTTGAGGACTTCATACAAATGTGTCTCCTTAGCTGTACAATCATACAACACTACTTTTCCTTACAACTAAAGGATTGACAATTATCGAGTAAGGATAGACCAAAGATACCAATCAACCAAGTTTTGATTAGGTGGTTCATCTACTATTCTTTGATTGTTCCCTTAGTTTCAAGAGTGTTATTGAAGTTATTGATTTGACTGTGCTAGTGACAGATTTCTTAATGTCTTGTCCAAGATTTGTCAGATCGAATACCTTATGTTGTTGGAAGATTTATTTATATGATTGATAGATGATGTTGGAATAACACAGATTATTTGACTAACAAATAATAATGTGTCCTGTCTAATTGAATGATCAACAAAGATTCTGCCTTGGATAAGAATATGGATTAGATGGTTGCATTTGATTGTTCAAAGTTTTTAGAATCATTTAGAAATTTTAGTATACCAGATTATCTATTGAATAGATAGAGACATTTAAGTATCTTAGACAATTATCGAGAGTAATATCCATCTCATTACTAAGTGTTTAAGGAGAAGCACAAGTTTAGGGGGAGCATCCCCTTCCCATTGATGTCAAAGGGAGACTATTGCAATAAGGGGGAGAATTATTTCATTACAGAATTGTAGTAAGGGGGGGGGAATTCTTTCTATTCTTGACGTATTTTGTGTTTCTTTGTAGGATTTCCGTCAATGAAAAAGGTGGAGATTGTTGAACAAACTATTATCATTGATTTCAAAGGGATTATATCATTGATATTATATATAAGTATTCGAGTATATTAAAAAGAGGGTTTTGGTGAAAAAGGAGAAGTCGAAAAGTGAAATGGTGGTTTCAAACCCATGGTTTAGGAAGCCTATGGTATTTTCCCATGGTATTTGTAAAAGTGGAATAAAAAGGAAAATCACTTATTTAATTAGTGAATCAATATGAATTTTTGAATTAACATGCCTTTTCATGAAGAATTATGATAATGCATAAAAGGAGAAAGCATTAGAAGGAAAGCATGCTTAAGAAAAATTGTAATTTGTGAAGTGAAAGTGATATGAATTAGATCTTTATATTTTTTTTCATCCATCTTGATATATTTGGAGTGGAAGAAGTGGAGGAATCATCTAGTGGGACCGTTTCTACAAGCGGGCCCAGTTTGGTGAAACGAGGTCTGAAACCTTTTGGGAGCATTTTGAGGCATCAAACAACGTTTTTAGGGGTAAAACATTGCCGCTTTAAGGCAACACCTTTTCATTCTATTCTACACACAAATACCTTTCCAATGGTGCAAGAAGTGCGTCAATCATATTCCACGTGCAAAATTTATGCCACTCAAAAGTTGACCTTCCCGTTTTCACACCTATAGTTCGAGAGGATGCCGTGTCAGCCCCCATTATTTTGGAAAAGGGGCTAGCCACGTGTTTGTGATGTAAAATAGTCTAGAAGAGTCTATTTTGTAACTCTAGTTAAGAGTTGATGTAGTCAAAATTAACCACTAGCAGGCTATCATGCTGTGTTATAATCGAGCCACTAGGAGGAAGATGCATTCCATTCTTTCGAGAGAATTTTGTTCCATAACGGAGAAAAGATAGCCATGAGAGATAGGAGGTATAGGACACAAAGAGGATATATGCACTGTAGTAGCCCACGGGCCACAAGCATTACTTCTTTATACCTACAACCATATTTTCAGACAGAGAAAGAGAGCGAAGCGATCTCACCTTGCAGTTGGGTTTCGACGCCCAAAAGGGTTTCCTAGATAGCATACCTTGTGTCTTGTGTGTGTGGGTGCTTATTTTGTCGTTATCTACTTTTTTGCATAATATCCATTCGCATGCATGCACTAATTATATTTGAATCCACAGATCTTAAAGTTTAATAAACTGTAATAGTGTAGAATTTTGAAATCTTTAATATAATATGTTTAGATATGTTGTGACAAACTGTCGAGTGGAATATCCATGAGAGTTTACAGATCATAATGTGTCTTCTTGTCATTTTTTCCATTGCTTTTTTCTAGACTTCTTGAAATTGTGAACTTTTGAGCATATTGAGGAGTGATTGAGGGGAACATCTCATCTTTTTTCACTATATTTTTGGAGATATATGTTGTGGAAGCTAGGGTTTATGGTTGGTCTCAAAATCTGCTTCAAATGAGTCATTTATGGATTTTTTCTATAACTTATTTTCTGGGATGTTTGGAACAATGAAAATTTTAGGAGGTAGAGGCTATATCTCTTAGTAAATGTGATAAAAATTTCAAACATTGGTTCATTATAATTTATGTGTTATGCCATGTGGAAGTTAGGGTTCTTGAATGCTTCTAAAATCAATTTCAAATAGGTTAGCTTGTAATTTTCATATAAAACACTTTCTAAGGCATTTTACACTATATGAAATTTTGAGGAGATGGAGGCAACATATCTGATACATGTGGTTAAAATTTCATACATTTATTCATTACAATTTCTGAGATATTCCATATGTAAGTTAGGGTTCCTAAATTCTCATGAAATCAATTTCAAATGAGTTAGTTTGGAATTTTCGCCATAACATATTTTTTTGTGATGTTTTAGACCATGAAATTTTGAGAATATGGTGGTCAAATTTTCAAACATTAGTTCATTATACTTTATGAGATATGACTTATGGAAGTTAGGGTTCTTGAATACTCCTAAAATGTGTATCAAATAGGTCAGTTTAGAATGTTTGGTATAATTTATTTCTTGGGATGTCTCAGATTGTGAAATTTTTAGAGATATGTGCAAACATGTAGCAACACCTCATGTAAAAATCTCAAACTTTTCTTTACTATAATTTTAGAGATATTCCCCATGGAAGTAAGGGTTTTTGAATGGTATTGAAGTAAGGGTTTCTGAATGGTATTGAAATTAATTTAAAATAGGTCTCCTTGGAATTTTTTCCATAACTTATTTTCTGGGACTTCCAAACAATGAAATTTTTGAATATCTAAGGAGACATAATTGAGTCAATTAAAAATTTCATAATCATATTTATAAAATTGGATACATGGCAAGATGTACAAGTTAGTTTTAGGGAAGAGTCCAAAAACATCAAGCACTGGGAGAGTTACCATAAATTTCATTTGGAGATTCAAATTTTGGTAAAATTGGTTAAGCTAAAAGTAGTGAGTAGACCTAGTGAAGATAGAAGCAACAAGTATATATGGTGAAGGAAAAAGTTGTGAGCAAAATTGGTGAAGGAAAAAGTGGCACACAGACTCAATAAAGGTAATGTGAATGCTATCATCTTTTGAAGAAGTTATATGTTGATTAGATTTATGAAGGGAATAAAATGAAATACATATTTATAACAAAAACATAGAGATAGATTAAAACTTGACTTCTATTAAGAAATGGAATGTGTTGAAAGTGTAAAAAGTGAAATGAAATAAACTTGCTCGAATGGTGGTAGCTTATCTCTAAGAAGAGATGTGATAGCTATGCAGATTCGCCGTAGTGCATTACAATAAGAACAAAAGACCCTTTTTAACATAAATCAATAATGAGGAAAGCATAAAAAATAGAAACCTAACCATAGGATATGAAACACCAACAATTTTGTGGGCATATATGGGTTTAGATAGTACACCAAATTACTAGGGTTATAACTTTTGCATATTAACTCTATTTGGTGCGCTTTGTAGCCTGTTGGAAAGGTCTAGTAAATAAGTACACATTTTGACTAGGCTCAAGAAAGAGATTGCAACTATCGCATAGGCTTTGCCACATAAAAATAAAATATTTTCAGGCCCTAAAGTGTCTCTAAAAGTTCAAGACCTAAAAAACTGTAGAAAAAATTCCAATATGGAGAACAAGTGTTTTGAGCTAATCAAATAGATGGGTGGTCACCGATATCCACCTAGATCAATCCTCCTCCCCTTCAAAAGTATTGGTCTCCATTGTGTTGAGTGCCCACATCAGAAGGGGAAACATTTTCTAAACTTGGCCCTTGGTGAGCCACTTGCCTTGGTGCAAGAACTACCTTGCTTTGACAACCTGATAAAGTTAGATCCCTTGTTGGTGAGTGACCTTAATCTATGTGTCCACAATATGATCAATGGTTTCATGTTACATGCAATTGGGTTTGAGTTATGTTAGTGTTATTTGATTTCCTATCTCTAATGTGTCCAATAATGGTGGAAATTATGACCGAAGGAGGTCCACATTGAACATTAGGTGTAAGCCAAGGAAGGGGGAATACTTAGCTCAAAAGCATTAACACCCACATCCTTAGTGATGATTTAAGGTTGATAACAAAGTGGACAAAGATTCCAATAGGGTCCTATAATGCCTTTATTCATGAAAATGAAACCAAATCTTATCTCCCACCTAAAAATATTTTGGCACTCGGTGTTGATCATAACATTGATTATAATTAGTATTGGTTCTTTATAAAATATCATGGACCTATTTAAAGATTTAATGAATCCTTTTGATGAATTTGGTGGCTTTGTCAGCCTCATAGTGAGCATGGGAATATTTCGCCTATGTGGATGCAATGGGTAGTGCTACAGTAATAGGACCCAATGGTTCAAATCCCAGGCCCTCCTGAAAAGGGCTATGGTTGGTTGAGCTATGCAAGGTTCCATTATAGCTATGTTTAACATAGGGGATACTTTCATCCCATATGGATGGATGCTTGGAGTTTTACAAAAACAGGATATGTACAATCATCCACTTAGCGAATGATGTCTAGCCATCTTTGGGGGTGGAAGATAATGGATTTGGTGAGCTTGATGACCAACAATGACTAGAGGCTCGATCAAAATGTACTTAGGAACCTATTGTCCCAATCCGATATAATGGCCTATGGTATAAAAAAATTTACCCACACCTATTCAAATAATATCTTGGCAATGACATCCTCTATGATATTATTCTTCCAAGATGTCAGAATGGTCATATTAGAAAATCAATGAACAACCACAAAGACATAGTCATTGCCTTGGTTGGTTGAAGAAAGACAAAAAATGTAGTCCATCGAGATGGATTCCTAAGGAATATTAGGAGTAGGGTGAGGGGTGCACATGCCTTGCTTGTTACTGGCTAGTTTGGAAATGGCATAGGCAATGCAAGATCTTATATATTTGCTGATATCTTGTTTAAGTTTCAACCAATAGAAATACTTTTGTAGCATGGCCACTATATTTTCCATGCCAAAGTGTCTTGCCATGCAATTATAGTGGGCTTACCAAACCATCTTTGCATGCTTGCTTGAAGAAACATAGATATGGCCCATATGGCATAAAAACCCATCCTAAAAGATGAAAGTCAATGACGGTTGTGGCCGTGCTTAACATCTAGTAGGTGGTAGCAAAGTTAGGATCACTCTCATAGAGTTGGGGCCACTTAGAAGCCTTGTATGCAAGAGTGGAGCATTGTGGTTAGTTTTATAACTGAAGATCAATTGAGGTAGTAAATGACATAATTGATGCTCCATGTATTATATTTGATAATGAGATGAAACTGTTGCAAGTACATGAAACACTTTTGATAGTGGTTATTCTGTATTTTTCTTTGTGTTTGCATGAACTGTAGAGTCCTACAATTAGTGTTGGTCATTATCTCCTTCCAAAGAATGTAATGCTTCCATCAATGACAATATTGTACAATGGAATACATATCTTTGTCATAGTTGGGGTATTTGGAAAGGACATTTGTGTGATATCCCCTGATTTAGAGTTTACTTGTAGATTTTTATATGTTAAGTGTGTTTATTGTACTAACTTTAAAAATTATTTGGGACTAGTTTACGAGTGTTAGGTCATTAATAAATATTGAATGTAAATTAGTTTTGCTATGCTATTAATAAAAAAAATATGGAAATTAATTTTGAAGCTACACTTGGCTGAAGAGAACTATGGCTGCAAGTTAATGTTGGAAATTAATTACCCCTGATAAATAATACCTAGGCATCTAATCTAAGGATTAGATTACTAATAATTATGAAAATTTATTGATCAATAACTTCCCCAGAAATGTAGGACACTATATTTGGAAGTTGGGGGAGTGGCCTCATTAATGAGCCAAGTAACCACCTACTACCTAGTGAATGAGGTGGAGGTAGTTACCAACTACCAAATCTATTCGAAAGTGGGGTATGTTTCTTGTCCTATGTTGGATGTAAACTCACATAGTGCAGAATTGGAAGTGAGAAGCATAGGAACAAAAAAAGAGAAAGAAAAAGAAAAACTACTTGCAGACCATTAGAGCTTGGGGGGCCGCATGAGGAAAAAGGAGTCAAGGTTGGGTGGAGCTTGGTAGCTCCAACTTATTTTCCAAAAATAGAAATTGACAAATTAATATCTTAACCTTAATATGGTGTTATAATGTCCGTCAGTTGCTAAATATTTTTATTCATGCAAGTATTGTATAAATGAAAGCTTTTATGTGTATATATGCATTCAGAAAGAAGAGTATAGAAATTTCTACATTGAATATTAGATATGGTACAAGTAATTGTATAATCAAAATAGTGAAATTATGGCTATTTACATATGAATAGAAGTAGTAATTTATGTATTATGGGTTGTTTTCTTTAAGTATTTTGTGCAATAGACTATTACTTTTTATTGCACAAAATGTAAATGAATTCAGAAATTTAGTATAAATTGTTAGTAGGTCTATACTAGAGACATGTTTATTGAAGACAAAATAAAATACAGGGAGGATAAAATAAGTTAGCATTATTTATTATGTTCATAATTAAGCATGGTTATACAAGAGTATGACCACAACATATGTAATTCCAGAAGACAATCTAACATAACAATAAACAAATGAGAAACTGAGTTGTATTCTTAGTTTGGAATTTAATCCTTAAAGGATAGAATAAAATTTCCGAAAAGAATAATATGAAGCTTTATCTAGTGGAATTAAGTAAAAACATATTATACAATAGAGATAATTAAACTCATAACAAAACAAAATTTATGGCTTCAGTACAAAAGTGAAAAGTATTTGAAGGTATCAATATCTTTTAATGAATCTCTATTAAATTATAAGAGCATAAAGAAAAGTACAGTTCTATATGATGGAACTAATAACTGAGATTCAATTGCAATATAATATATGAGAAGATTTTATTAAATTATAAGGTTGAAGAGACCTATGAAAATGTTACAATAGAATAATGTTTTGACAGAAGGATTTCGACCTTAAGTCTTATAACAAAATGAACAAAACAATATTTGTCTATGACAATCCAATTCCCCTCGGGGAAAATAGGCCAGTGCAACTTCCATGCCTCAGAACACGAATGATAGAGCCAACATCCTACAGAAGAAGTGACCAAGGGTGCGAGTCTATCAACCTGTATAGGAAGGATGAAAAACTCATTAAGATGTGAGAGGTATCGGTCCATGTTCGAGCTTATAGAAGGAGCAAGTTAAGGTTAAATACCAAATTTTGCACATTTGGAGATTTCAGTAAAAATAAAGGTTAGACAAAACCTAATAAAAGAAAGTAAATTTAAAAAGGAAAATAAATGATTTGGGAAGGATGATTTTATACCTGAGAAGAGACTGTAACCATAAAACCCCAAACGTGATACCTAGAAACGACATGGAAAAATTGGTTAAAAATTGTGGTGAAATATAAAAATAATGGATTCGAAAGAGGGTTAATACCCTGAAAATATAATTATCCCTGAAAAATTAAGGCTAGCCATGGTTGGGGTCTCCTATAAGAGATTATGACCAAATATTAAAGCTTGAGCCTTAATTTGAGAAGCACATAACCAAAACATTTTGTATAAGGTTTTAATAATAAACCCTAATCTGTAAGAAGATAGAGAGAGAAATTATAAACTGTAGAAAGTCACAATTCCTTGAGAGGGATTTAATTTACCAATCGAAGAAGTGAATTTTTCCTAAGATAAGACTTTTGTCGTGAGTAATTTTGACCAAGGAAAGACCAGAAATCAGGGCATGAATTCACCAATGAAGTTACACACAAACAAAATAAAAGGTAAGTTAAAAAAGCCTTATCTAGATTATTATAGTGAGCCCTGAACTCAAAAATGAAAGAAATTTGTAAATAAATATATTAATTCACCTGAATAAAAGAGTTGAGGAGATAATTCTCTTCGAAATTGGGTTAACTAAGTAAAGGAGCCATATATCATAGATTTACAATTATATGTGAAGGAACCCTTGAGAAGGTTTGGCAACCCTGGGAAAAATACTCCTTGCAGTCTTATAAGAACAAAAGAAAGGATAGTTAAAACTATTAAACATAAAATCACTGAAACCATAAAGAAAAACAATAATAAATACTGGAAGATGAACTCTTACCTACAACATAACAATTCAGCCAGGAACCATGGTACATTTTCACCCAAAAATATTACATAAGGTCTGAAGACAGGGAAGGGTCTCCATTATTTCATATTTGTAGTGAAATGCAGAGTCAAAATGGGTAGTGGAATAGAGAAGAATATTGTTTCCAAACCCAAGTGAAACAATACCAAATGAATTGTTGGGAACATAGTCATTACAATCAAAACGAAATCCTATTAACATATGCCCTTGATTAACCAAAGCTTCATCACAACCATTGAAATTAGGGTTCACACATTTCCAAGTTACACCCCATGAATGCAAGTGGAACCACCACTGTGGTTCATCAAGAGAGTGCCATGAATTACAAAAGGGACCACATCCTAAGCTTATGTGATTACCATGTCAAGTGGTGAGCGAGTTTATATACTCGTATGACCATAAAACATTAAACCATTATATATAAGTGTGAGAGTTGTGCTCCAACAATGACATGAGTAGGGCCTTTTTAAATTAAACGATGAAGACTTATAAGTGTTTGGGCTTAACCCGAACCTTAGGAAATATATAAACCATTTGAAAAGATATATCAAATATGTATGAGAACCTAAGTTTAAAAAGATAGAAGTAATAATTTAAAGCGAAACTAAACCTTAATATATATGAAAAGGAGAAGGGGTAAAAACGCATAAGGTCATGTCATGACCACAATTAGTTTTAGTATATGTATATATATCAATATGTTGCTTATTCAACCAATGTAAGAGTATTCTTGGAATTCAAGCATTTATATAAATAGCAAATTGGCTATTATAGTAATTCTAACAATTAATTAAGAAAATTATTCAAGCCCAAACACATATATTAACATTCATAATGAAGACTTAGTCAAGGTGGACAAAGAAAGCTCAATAATGGGTTTAACCAAAAGATAAATATAGTATGTTATCCATGTTTTTATTAATTAGTGAAAGGTACTAAAAGAGATAAGAGAAAATGAAGAATTTAATGAAATAAATAGAAGGAATCCTTGTTATAAAAGTTGGGGCTTGAATTTGCAACTAAATACTATAGAAAATCAAAGGTCAGTGAAAAGAAGAAGTATGAAAAATTGCTAAAGCATAGATAAGGAAAATAATATATGGATATTTTATAATAATAAAAATTAAGTTATGTTTAATGTTTAATGAGGTACATTATAACGTAATAATGTCTCACTATGGTAGGCCACCAGATGACCACGTTGAGTGAGAATTGTGCCTGGAATAGAGTGTAAAGCATCCTCCTTAATCTTAAAAGGTTCTTGTAGATCAGGTAAGGAAAGAATTAGGTTTGAGCATAGGTGGTGTTTCATATCATCGAAATATTTTTGTTGTGACTTGCGCCATACCAATTTTTCTTTGCCACCACCTTTGCTCACTTGACTGAGGGCCCACACAATATGGGAGAATCTTACAATGAAGATATGATAGAAGTTGGAAATGAATAAGAAACTTCGAAGTTTAGTTAGCATTAGGGGAATTTTGAGGTCTAAAATGGGTTTCCTATGGAAAATAATAAAATAATAGTTAAAATAATAAAATAAGAGATATGAATTTTAAAGAAAAATAAAGGAAACTACTTTTCTATTGCATTTTCTGCCCATCTTCTTATAGGTTTACTCAAATGTCAAGTGTATATACCCCTTGGAGTTGGAGTTAAATTCCACATCCAATGAGCACTTACTCTGGATACTTTTGAGTAGATCCACATTGAAAAAAATTGAAAATACATGAAAAAATGTTGTTAAGCACATTTTTTTCATGTATTTTCAATTTTCTTCAATGTGGGTCTACTCAAAAGTATGCAAAGTGGGTGCTCGTTGGATGTTTAATTTAACTCCACATCCAACAAGTGTCTACAATCGACTTTTGAGTAAACCTATAAGGAGATAAGTCGAAAATACAATGAAAAAAGTAGCTTTATTCTTTTCCCTCTAAGATATTTTCCCCTGGGTATGACATCATCATCTTGATTCCTATTGATTCTTTTAAAGTTAATTTTGCTAGTACATTCTTTGTTTTGAGGCAAATTTTTTACCTCAAGATTCCCCTAATGTATGGTCGAGGCTGGCCAATCACAAATTATCTAAATACACATGCACACCAAGCTCATCAATAATGTAGCCTAGGTATTGGACCTTATTCATGTTGAAGGCAATTTTTTCTAAGTTAGCATATAGCTTGTGTTTTCACAGAGTGTGAAGGACCTATTGAATATGATGCAAGTGTTCTTTCCAACTCTTACTAAAGATGAGCATATCATCTAGATATACCACCATAAAATAATTGGTGAAAGGCCACAAGATAGCATCCATCAGCCTCATGAATTTTTTTATGGCATTCGCCAAACCAAAGTGCATGACCATCCATTCAAAAAGACCTTATTTGGACTTGAAAGTAGTCTTCCATACATTAAATTGTTATATTGGGATATGTTGTAGCCGAAATTTAGATCAAATTTATTACAGTACTTGCCCACCTTGAGTTGGTTAAGAATGCCGTCAATTTGAGGCATTGAGTACTAGTTCCTCACTATGATTTTGTTTAGGGCCCTATAATCAATACAGAGTCACGAGGTCCCATATTTCCTTTGCATGAGTATGATTGGGCTTCCGCAGCGTGAGGAGATCAATCAAATGTGACATTTTTGGAGTAGCTCTTGCATCTTGTGTTTGATTTCTTCATTTTCTAGAAGAGAGTGGTGATAGATTGGCCCATTGGGAAGAAGTGAGTTGGGGGTAAATTATTTTGAATGCTTGACCTGAAAATTCAGAGTTACTCTAGTGGGTGAGGAGAATATGTATTTGTATTCTTCCATGACATTTTCCACTTGTTGCTGCTATGTGGGAAGGCCCTATGTGGGGGCCATGGATGTGGCCTCAACCTTCTACTCACTTTGAGAGTGAATTTGGAAGAAGAAAAAATTCATAGTCTAGGAGATGGCGTACCTACATTACTTAGCGAAGATCAAAGAACTAGTGTTAGGTGGAGATATCTCTAGTATCCTATAGAGTTGTTTTCCCAAAGTAACAATAACATTGCAAGGTCTAGACTCATATTCAACATGATGCTTCCATAACTATGGGTGGCCTAAAAGAAAATTTCAAACTTTAAGGAGGGTAATATCACACACTACCTCATCCTTGAAGGGAATGATTTCAGAGAGTAGGTGACACTATTGGCTAATGCAAATATCTTTCCCTTGGCGGAGCCACCCGTTGGTGTATTGTTGTAGATGTGGTGCTGTCAACAAGTCCAACCACTTGATGACCTCTATTGAGATGAGGTTCATTTTCCTTCACTATTGATAATGAATGGTGTAGTGGAGCAACTTTCACCCACATTTGTGAGTGAAAATATGCTCACCTTATTCCAGTTCTTCAAGTTCACTTGGCTCGACCTTGTTGGTAACAAAGGTGGAATTGGGTTCTGCATCAATGATCTATTTCCCCTCGTCTAGGTCTGATTCAAAGTTGGAACATGCATCTGACTTTAATACTTTCAACTTGGACACCAATTATTGCTTTGAGCAATATTTATTGGAGCCTTACTAAGGGATCTTATGGAACTCACATTGCTTTCTTGTGTTTTTCTTTGTCTTCCCATTAACCTTCTTTCTTTGCAGCTTAGAAGGCTTGTCCTAGGGTGGAACATCTTGGAACTATCCTTTGTTATATGGGTTGGGGATACCTTTTCCTTGATTATGCTATGAGAAATTTGCAAATCCAAACTCTAGCTTCTTCTGTTTGAATTTTTTCTTGATTTTAATAGCATATCAGTACATCATGCCCAGTGAGGAGATACCAAAAACTCTAATCATTCTTGGATGTCTCTAAGTAGAACATTGTGGTACTTGAGAATTAGATGTCACTCAGAGTCTATGATACCTAGCTTGGTGTCCAAGGTATGGAAGATATTTGTGAACTATGGCTTTGTTTGGTCCCTCTCCTACTACAGTGTGGTCCATCTCATGTACTAGTCATCGTAGCTTCAAATAAGGTGATATTGTCCCTTAATAACATCCATAAAATATCCCCAAGTGGGTATGACAACAAACATTGTAGATTCCTATATGACCTTTTCCTCATGGTAAATCTCCCACCAATCCTTGACATGGGGGATAGCCTTAAGGAGTATAAAGTTAATATTTCTCTATTGAAAGAATTGTGGACAAAAAAATACCCTTCTAGTAGATTTAACCAATTTTCTAGAGTATCCACATCTATTTGGACTTTAGATACATGAATATCAAAATTAAATTATACCTTGAAGGGGGCATAGCCTCCAACATGGCTGACTATTGGTAGTCATTGAAGGATCCAGGAAAAATTATTCATAATCTCATTCCTTTTTGCACAAGGGCCTGCTCAAGCAATAGTTTAATAGGATATCTTGCTCCCTTGTCTTTGTTTTCTTACACCATGGGATTCCATTGAGGTAAGTGAGGAAAATATTGAAAATGATCAAATAGTTTGAGTCCAAACTCCTTATACCTTGACCTCATTTGGGACATGCACAAAGAAAAAAATAAAGAGAAAGTCACTCTGATACCACTAATATGAATTTATGAAGGGAACATAATGGAAGATAGATTTATAACAAAATCATAGAGATCCAATAAAAATTGGATTTTATTAATAAATGGATTGTGTTGAAATTGAAAAAAATGTAGAATGAAACAAGCTTGCTCGAATAGTTGTAGCTTATCCTTGAGAAGACATGTGACAACTACAAACTCTCGCTAGAGCGCATTACATTGACGCTAAAAGGTCATTTTTAACATAAAGCAATAATGATGAAAAAATAGACATATAAAAACCTAACCCTAGGAGATGAAATGACAAAAGGTTTGTGGGCCTTGATGGGGTTAGTTGGTACATCAACTTCCAAGGTTGTAACTTTTGCATATGATCTTTGTTTAGCAAGCTCGGTAGCCTGTTGGAAAGGTCTAGTTGAGAAGTACACATTACAAATAGGCCTAGGAAAATGCTTACAACTATCGCCTGAGCATTGCCACATAAAAAATTTTATTTAGGGCCTCAAAATGGCCTTGAAAGTTCAAGAGCCAAAATGTTGTAGAAAATTTGCAAACATGGAGAACTGTACTTTGAGCCAATGGAATTGGTGGATGGATATTGATATCCACTTTGATCATATACACTAAATAATAGTTGTAATTGAGGGTTGTTGCTCAAGCAAAGGGATTAATGTCTCTTGTTAAGTTGGTGTGTAGTGATTTGGATTGGTGTCTTTAGTAGGTTGGTGCCTACAGATATTTGCAATGGTGGTGATCAGTGTTTCTTGTAGGTTGGTGTTTATGGATATATGTGGTAGTAGGGATTGATGTCTCTAGTAGATTAGAATATACAAAGATCTATATGAGTAGTTTGGTGCCTACCAGGGCTCATACCAGTGGGGATTGGTGTCCCTAGTAGGTTGGTTCCTACAAATATTTGTAACAATAGTTTGGTGCCTACAAACAATTATACAAATGTTTCTGGTTTTCTCTTGAGAGAGTTTCCATGTAAATCTTGTGTTCCATGTTCTATGATTCATAGATCTCATATGTGATTATTTTCTTAAGGTTCACAAATGTTTAAATAAGTAAAAATTATCTTATATTGATTCACCCACCACCCCTACCCCCCCGCCCGCCCCCAAAAAAAGAGAGAGGGTATAAGTGTGTTCTCAATAGATCTATCAAGAATCTTCATGTGGAATTCGCATGTTCGGTTGTAGATCAAAATATATCCAAAGAATACTAGCACAAAATTATGAAGGAATGTGTTGGGTAATTTAATTGTTTCTTAAATTACTTGCAGCAAATGTCAATCCAGTGTTTGTATTCTTGCAAAGAACACTTGCATTGTATATGCTAGGAAATGAACTTTTGATTTAAAAAGAAATATAAGATATTGAAAGGAACTATAAAGATTGAAATAAAGTCCTATCTATGAAATGATATCCAAAATTAGTATACACAACATTTTCTAAAGCAAGACAAAACTTCAATAAGATTCAATCAATGGAAAACATTAAGTTTTGAGGTACAAAGCAATGCAATTTTTAATATATTGAATTGAAATGACAATTCTATTCCAGGAAGTGTTGTTGGGAAAAGTATCTACTCAGAACGCCCCTATCCCACTCTAAGGTGTGACAGTGCCTTAGCAACAAACAAGGAAAACTACTTGCATATTCTTCTTTATGAAATGTAAACGAAGAGGAAGGATGAACTAACCTGTGTCTTGCGCTATTTTGTTGATCCAATCGCTCTCCTCTTCGACAGCTTCCAGCTACCTGCTCCCTTACTTGCTCAGCTTCACCAAGTCCCTGCAAGATCACAGAAGAGGAAAACTACACAAAGATATAGATTTACATTCATAAATAGCTTAGGATCAGATTAAGCTAAACATGCAAATATAACAAAACATCATTGATACACAAGCATGTAGGAGAAACTCAAATAGTTTTATTGATATAATAAGAAGATCCAGGAGGAGATACAACCAAGTGAGTCCCGATCCAGCATTTACCTCCCAGCAAAGGAATCCCTTCCTCACCTCCAACAAAGCATAAATCACCCAATACACTAATCTCAATCTCAAAACCAACATCAATTCTCTGCAAAGTACAAAATTCCAGCCTCTGGATCTCTAGGATGAGGGATCCATATATAGATGTAAGCAGAGAAGATGAGTTAGCTTATGTTTTGACTTGTGGCTTCTCTCTGTCAGTTCTTGCTTCCACTTGGAGACTGAGAGCCTCTTACTCATCCTTGGTCGAACTCAGTGAGGCAAGTGTCATTGAGGAAGATTCTGGAAGCTTCCATGGTCTGTCCACCTCGCGGAATGACATTGCCATTTGGAATTTCCCGCTCAGCGCACCCTGGTAGTGCATTTAGGTGCGTTTCAACGCACCTAGCTAGCGTACTTGGGTGCTATGCAACGCAGGTAGCTAGTGGAGCAGCTGAAAAGATCCTGATTTGACTGATTCTGAGTAGTTTTTGGTGGAGAACTTCTGGGAGAAGCTGTCATTGGTTGACCTTGTTCCTCTAGGGGTAGGAACAACATTTTTAGGGACTTTGGATCCCTTGGATTATGGACATTTCATGCTTAGAGCTGTAAGGCACAAAAATGTCTATAACAGTTGCCCCCTAAAGTATGAGGCCATTTATCGGGTGAAATGCTTTATTAGGAGGATCTGAAGTTCCTTCAATGCTGGGAGGAGACCTGTAATAAGATACAATACAATACATTATTTTCATACTTTTTTCATGATCTAGCTGAGGCGGGCATTCCCATGCTCAACTTTATAAATTCATTTTTATGTACACAGGACAGACAATCGTCTGATGGTAGACTGATGATTTTGATGAAGTCATCATCCTTTTGGTAGGATGATTATCTGTGCTGCAATGCTGTACATGTCAATGTCTTTATTTTTCCTGAACATATATCGTAGCCCGGATGGATGAAACTAGATCCGGGGTCTTCAATCTCGTCCGATCTTCACTCGAAGTACAAGTCGATCCATGTGAGAAATGTTTTGAAGTCGAACATGGAAAGACATCGCTTGATTACCAGTCAATGATGTAAACTGTTAACAAGCGCGAGAGGAATCACCGATAAGGATGATGACCCTCAAGGTACTGCAGTACAATTCACGTGGTGTGAATAAAGGACTTGGCGTCGAACACCACGCAAAATCTTTCAATCGAAGGTCATTGATGTATACCTGTCGCCGGAAGTGAGAAACTTGCCATTGAGGCATGCAAGCTTCAAAGTACTGAATGGGGTGTTCCTAGATCAACTTCTTGGATAATGAGCTGATGTCGATAAGAAGCGATCCGTCAAAGGAGGGCCTTGATGAATCCCACATGAATGACACAGAACGACGCAAATGATTTTTGATGGAGGTGAAAACAATCTGATGATACATGGTTCAGGGTGGCGGTCATGAAAGAATGAAGTATAATGTATGGCAGTGGATGGGACACGGGTGACTTCTCTGGATGACTTCTCTTGAACATGTCGGTGACACTTATGTGATGGATCGGTAGCATTTACCCCAAATGTGGATGGTATGGCGAGACCATGGTGATGTGACCGGTCAATGAAACAACCCAACCCGACTCAGGCACGGAGTGGAAGTGTCATGTTAAAGAGCGACTTGCTACCAATAAAGATTCTTTGAGTTTCTTCCCAATTTTTCCCCAGTCATTGCTGACCAGTACCTCTTTATTTTTGTCAAGCTTGAGGAGGATAACATATGCTTGTTCTATAATTTTCCCTTTGGGCAAACCCATCGCTATGTTTTAACGAGCCTAGCGACAGTGAAACTCATTCTCGTCTAAAGACAAGTTTGTCGCTATTAATGTTTTTAATGAGTTTAACGACAAATATAACTCGATCTTTTTCATTTTTAGAGAGTCTGAAAAGGTACGTAAAGGTAACTCTGAAATTCCTTTTTCGTCATCTAATCCCTTAAGTCCGAAAAAGTATAAAACAATACAGAAGGGATGAATTTTCGATAGTTTTAACGAGCCGAACAAAACAAGCGCTCGATCTTTTTGTGCAATAATCCCTCAGGTCCAAAAAGATTAAAATCTAGAGGAGGGATAACACTTCCGGTCGTTTTAACGAGTTGGAAGGCCAAAACTCAGTAATCTTTTCATATTTTACGAGTCAGATGAAAAGAGCTTAAAGAAGACTCGTCTTTTGAGGAACGAGTGATAAAAAGGGTAGCAGCTGATTCCAGGTAAGGGTTGGAATTTTCCAAGCACGGCAGTGTCACAAGGATGGCTAGTGAAATCACTCTTCGCAACTGTTCCTCAAAATGGGTAAACAATCAAATGGAGGTGAATGATCGGCCAATGAAAAGTGGAGGTGACGGTGCAAACACGACCAAGGCTTTAATGGCTGATAATTTTACATTCACGGTGGTTATTTACCGGAGGATAGTTCATTTTTTAAAGAGCTTAAACGCGGATTGAAAAACTTGCTCGGTCTTATGTTTATTTTTTAACGAGCATGAACTATGTGCTAAAACTGCTCGCTAACATGGGCTGGTTTTGATTTTTGACCATAAATAGCTTCGCCCTTTCAAAGATAGTAATGTACTTTCAATTGCTTCATCAAACTAGTTAGAAATGAACAACATTTGTTTGGAAATGAGATTAAACGCTAATATTTTACTTTGAACTACGTAAAAAGCAATTAAAAAGTGTTTTTACCTCTCATTTTACCATTTCATTTGAACTTGGTTTGTTGGAGCTTTGGAGGTGCCTCTTCCCCCTTGATTTTCATCAGCTAATTTCGACAGATTCTGTGGACGATTCTCGGCGCCGTCTGGACCAGGTAGGAGCTAAACCTGAGCTCTTTCATTTCATGGTTTCCTTTCTGCATTCTGTGCTTCATTCTTTGATTTTCTGAGCCCCTGGCGTTTGATGGGTTCGTTCTGCCATCAACGCACCCTGGGCATATCGAAACCTGTGCTAAATGTTGACTAGTGTGAAGACAATTTGACATTCAACGCAGGTGGAACACTGCTGCAGGTGCGTTGGGCGCAGAAAAGGAATTTGTTGCACAGTTTTTGATGAAAATTTTTGTCTGTTTCTCATCAAAATCAGGATCTAACTCCTCTCTTGTTTGTTTTTCAGAGATCTCGGAGCAAAATGACCCTTACATGGCGAGAACGAGAACATGAAGAAGAGGACATGATTGCCCTACATGATCCGGTTACAGTGAACGCGCTGCGGAACTGTGGCTTGCTGAAGTTCTTCTGCATCTCTAGCATGAGACAGCAGATCAACTTACTGCAGTATTTGCTCGATGCTTGGGATCCTATCAACCAAGTTTTCCAGATTAGGGGCAAATATATCCCCTTGACTGCAGTAGACATTTACTTCTTGACTGGCTTGTCGAGGCGGGGTGCCCCCATCTCTTTGTCAGGTTCGGCCCGAGGGAGTGACTCTGTGAGAGATTATGTCCGCCAGTATTGCAGGGAAGGATCTCAACCGAGTAAAGACGGCAAGATCATCATCCGTGATGTCACTGACAGGTCCCTTAGGTCTATCCTGTTTACTTTTGGTAGGATGGCTGGTAGTGCGTCTCTTCATGTAGCCAACAGATCCTATATGCAGCATGCCTTGGAATGCCTCCAACCGAAAATATTCAATTGGTGTGATGCAGTACTTCTTGTGATGAAAAGTCAGTTGACCAAGATAAAGGACGGGAGGTTGAAGAACTTTGGGTTCGGTTCTATTTTGACCGCCTTTGCCTTGGAGAAGATACCACTGATGCAGCCGCAGTACATTGCACTCGACTTACCTTCTCCTACTGAACCACGTATGCAGAGATGGGTTGACCATATGTCTAGGCATGCTGGCCAGTCTCAGATTTCGTTTTCTGATACCTTCTTCAGGTGGTTTGATCGTCAGGAGATGGCTTATGCTGAGCATCCATATGCTGGCATGGACTTCCGGGGTGATCCAGATTTAGTACTGCCAGATGGCGAGCAGTGGGGCGCTATTGGTAAAATATTTGACCATATCAATGTTTACTATTTTTATTTATAATGTCCTTGTGCTTTATTCTATCAAGACTTTAATCAAACTCTTGTGTTCATGCAGATGTTGGTCCTGTTCGTCCAGTAGTTCGCTTGAGAGTGCCAGCCGCTGCCCCAGCAGGAGAGGCTGCCGGGAGAGTTATTCTTCGTGACCTTGATGTGGCCGAGACTCTCACAGCTGTGCAGGAGCAGGTTGAGAGCCTTACTCTCGGTATTCCAGATGTGAGGATCGACGAGCTATCTTTGCATTTGCAGCGGCATACTACTGGTGTGCCTAGACGATGGACTCGTCTCTTACGCATGATCGCACAGGCTGTGACTTGCTATCACGAGCATCATTAGACTAGGGTGCCCCCTAACATTTTAAGTTTTTGGGTCATGTGACCGATTTTGTCTTGGTTACAGAACATTATATGTAAACCATAAACAGCTATATATATATTTTGATTTTCGGGGTTTTATTCTAGTTGAGCTATATGATCCACATCTAAAACATTGATGATGTGTTTCTTTTTATAAGTGTTGCAAATGTCTATCTAACACATAGTTTGCTAATGATTCGGTTAATGTGTTTAAGTTTATGGAAATATGTTGGTATTGAATAAAATCAAATTGTCTTTCCAAAATCTTAACCCTTAGGAACATGCGATAAATAGCTGGGTTTCGGACGGAATATATACCATTGAGTTGTAGTATTACGAGTTGTGAGTCTAGCCTGACGATTAGTCGGTGTATACCATGGGTGATGGCATCAGAGAGCAGTTCTATCAACGCGCTATACTCAGCGATGTGATTCGTTGACTGACCAATACATACACCTCTGAAACTTACTAACTCACCGCTTGGATAAAAAATGGCCCAGGCTACGGAGGACAGGGTCCGCGAACTACGACTCGCTCCGTCGGCATATCCAACACATGTCTCCAAAAGGTTTGACATCTGCAATAAATGTAAAAAGGTGGATTACTCGACCAAAACAAACACTTTAGCGAAAACAAAATACAACAAAAGCATATTGGTTACTATTTAAGCATAGTAACGTTTGAGGTACAACCCATTACGAGGTTGCGCCAGTGGAATTCCGTCATAATCCATTAACTCGTAGGCTCCTTTTGCTAACACCCATTTAACAATATAGGGACCCATCCATAAAGACTTAAATTTACCTGCTCCCAATTTATCGGATTCTTGGTCGTAAAGCAAGACCAAGTCACCTTCTGAGAAGACACGGGGTTTGACATTTTTGTCGAACTGCGCCTTGACTCGTTTCTTATGGGCTTCGTTAGCCAAAGCGGCATCACGACGGGTTTCATCCAATTGGATTAATTCCAAGAAACGGGCCTCTTCTTCTGAAGTTCCGGGGAGGAGATCGATTGCGAGTTTAAGAGACGAGATTTCGCACTGGACTGGTAAGACTGCTTCCAGGCCATATCCCAGTTGGAAGGGTGTGAACCCGGTTGCATTCCTTACCGATGTTCGGTAAGCTCACAAGGCTGAGTACAGGATTAGGTGCCACCTTCTTTTGTGAACTCTGATCATCCTTTGCAACATACGCTTCAGGACCTTGTTGATCGCTTCAACTTGCCCGTTGGCTTGCGGATAATACGGAGTAGAGCTGTCGTGAGACAATCCTAGTTTGGCAGCTAATTCGAGCATCATGTGATTGCGAAAATGCGATCCATGATCTGTGACTATAGCCTGTGGTATGCCGAATCTGGCGACTACATGATTGAAAAAGAAAAGGGCAGCTGTTTCACCAGTATTATCTAATGTAGGCATCGCCTCGGCCCATTTGGTAAAATAGTCAACTGCGACTATGATATACCCATGCCCCCCGGTCGAGGTGGGGTTACATGTCATGAAATTGATGCCCCATTTGGCGAATGGCCCAACAACAACTATTGGCTGTAGAGGTGCGGGTGGTCTTCTGGTTTTGCTATCAAAAATTTGACAAGCATGGCAACTTCTGATTGCGGTTATGCAATCTTTGAACATTGTTGGCCATAAGTATCCTGCTCGTAAGATTTTTTGTGTTGTAGCATATCCAGATTGATGCCCCCCACAAGCTCCTGAATGACACTCATTCAGGGCTTTTTCGGCCTCCTCATGGGTGAGGCACCTTCTCAGAACTGTATCGATACCACGACGGTATAATGTATCACTGACGATCACGTAGTCTTTTGCTTGGTATCGAATACGTTTTTGTTCAGAGTGAGAGGTGTTAGGCCTAAACTTTTGGATTTGGAGATAAATTATTATATCTCCATACCACTCATTGCTTGTAGATATCAGAAACAAATTCTCATCCACGATTGATTCTTCGGATGTTTCATCGTTGGACGACGATGGGATATCGCATAATAATTCTGCAAAAACTAGAGATTTCTTTGATTTGGATTTTACGAATTCCAGATCAAACTCTTGAAGGATTTCTATCCATTTTGAATATTTGCCCCCCAGCAACTGTGGCGACAATATATAAGTCATGGGGTTGCAATCTGACCAAATGGTAGTTTTCCGAAAGAGGACATAGTGTCGAAATCTTTGTATCGCTTGAACAGCTGCAAGCGCTAGTTTTTCAACATAAGAATATTTTCTTTCTGTATCATTTAAGTTTTTACTTAAATAATATATAGGGTGTTCAATTCCATCGACTTCTTGAACTAAAACCATTGCGATGGTTGTATCTGCTGCAACCAGATACAGGTTAAAATCTCTTTGATAATTGGGGGCGTACATTAATGATGCTTTCATTAAGGAATCTTTTAAAGCATCAAAGGAAGCTTGCGCAACCTGATCCCAGACGAAGGGTACCTCCTTTTCCAAAAGTCGTGTATAACCTTTAGCAAGTTCGGCGTAATTTGGAATGAACCTCCTCAGAAAGTTTGCTTTCCCTTGGAGTTTCTGAATCTGCAGCAAATTTGAAGGTGGAGGCAAATTTATGATTGCCTGGACCTTGCACGGGTCGAGACGAATCCCATCTTTGGAGACTACAAAGCCAAGTAAACGACTAGAACTGACGCAAAATACACATTTGTGCGGATTGAGTTATATCTTGTAGTGTCGGCAACGTAGAAATATCGCTGTTAAATGCTGCGGATGGTCAGTCCGCTTTCGCGAATGAGCTGGAAGGTCGTCGAGGTATGGTTGAACGATGTTTTTGATGTCGTGGAAGGCATAATTCATTGCCCTCTGAAACATCGCCCTTGCGTTCTTTAAACCAAAGGGTAATTTTCGATATGCGAATGTGCCCCGCGGACAAATGAATGCAGTCTTTGACTGGTCCTGTGGGCGGATATTTATTTGATTATACCCGGAAAATCCATCCATAAATGAAAAGATTTCGCATCCGGCGCATTCATCAATTATCTGGTCGATGAAGGGTGTAGGGTAGTTGTCTTTTGGACAAGCTTGATTTACATCCCTATAATCGACACACACTTTAATTGTCCCTTGTTTCTTCATAACAGGGACAATATTCGATACCCAATCGGTTATAGGAACCGGGTAGATGAAACTAGCATGGAGAAGTTTTTCAACTTCTGCCTTAATGGCAGCGGCTTTCTTGGGGTGCACCTGCCTGAGCCGTTGTCGTACCGGTTTGACATCTGGATACATCTTAATTTCATGTTCAACGATACTCGAGTCGATGCCTGGCATTTCACTGTATGACCAAGCAAAGACATCTCTGAATTAGCGAAAAAGAGCGTTATATATTTCCAGTTCTGAAGGAGAACAACATTTGCCAACATAAATATTCTCTACAACATCTGTTTTAGTCTAGATATTTATGGCTATAGTCTCTTCAATGTTGGATAAGTTTCACTCGGAATCCACCGTATTTACAGTATTTGATAGGAATTCAAAAACTGAAGGATGATAAAGGTCATCTTGAGTATCTTCTTCATAATCAGGAAGAAGGGAACGATGGTGGCAGTCATTCCATGGTGTCCCTTCAATCAACATTGATTGTACAATTCCTTCGTCGGTTCCATGCACTCGTGACCAAGGATCTGAAGGGGTACCATATTCTCTAGACCTATCTATCCAAACGCTTGATGAGCGTTGATTTGGGTTCGCCTCCCATGCTAGAAACATTGATTGCTATAATATTTCTATTGGGCTTGGGGGCAAAACCATTGCATGATCCATGCTGATATCATTTTCTGAGATCTTTGTGGAATATATCATATTGCAGGTTCCTATCGACGCTACTTCCGCCAGATTGATTGGAGGTGGAAGAGCGAAAGTTCCCATTAGTATAGGATCCTTTAGTAGGCCTACTCCGATATTCTGAAGCGAATGGGGGCTTCCATGGATCATGGGAATGCTTCCTGTAACTTGAGAACCATTGGGGAGGAAGTTTTGTTGATCGACGATTGTAATCCCTCCTTGAAAGGGAAATGCAATCTTTCTAAAATAGGTCGACACAACAGCTGCCATGGCATATATCCATGGTCTTCCTAGTAGGATGTTGTAATCAAGATTCCCATCGATGACTTCAACATCTATTTCTACTGTTTTTCCCCCTAGTTCGACTTTCAAGTTATTTAGGATACCATATGGGGTATATGTCCTTCCGTCGAATGCTTTTAATGTTGTCGAGGACCGCAACAAGGTTGGAGATCCTAAAGTTTTCCAGCAACTCATCGACATAATACATGTGGATGCCCCCTCATCAATAATTGTTCGATGAACAGTTTTGTTGAGGGCTTTCACTTGAATAAGGAAAGCTAGTTGGGCTGGTAACTGAGGATCGTATCCTTTGTGGTCGAAGGATACAAGATTGGAATCTTTTGGGTCAACCCCACCGATGGCTGATAACAAAGCCTGCCTTTGGGATGGGCAATTTTGAAGTACTTCAAGAGTCGACATAGCGGATGGCGATTGGGCCAAGTCTTCCACTATGTTATAATGCTGCGCCGCTCTAGCGCGGGGATTAAATGTCGACTTGTGTACTACTCCCTTCGGCGGTTTTATTGTTAATTCAGGAATGATGGGTGGTACAACTTTTGTCGAAGTTGTTGTCGAACTACTTGGTTGATCTTTATCCTTGTTGTTCGACAGCTGCGGATTCCCATAATCTTTGTTCCTTTTCGAAATCAAAGCATCATTTTGCTGTTTTGAAACCGACAACATTAGCACTTGAGATGGGGAAGCATTTCCACGATCAACCAGATTTGTTCCTGGATTTGGAAACGGATCAGTTAACAAAGTTGAGGTTTTCGAACTCTTAAAGAATCTTTTAAGCTCAGCTTTGTATGGACATTCTTTTGTCCAATGATCCTCATCACATATATGACACCCTGAAGAGGGTTTCCTATTTCCAGGAGGGTTTGAAGAAGGTTTCTCAGGAGATGACTCACCCTGTTTCTTCTTCTTCCCTTTGCCTTGTTTCTTCTTGCTTCCTGGTTGTTTGGTTTCTTTGCCCTTATCTGTCGATACGACATTTACTTCTGAAGCAAGAAGTTCGTCTTTTGCATTTTGATCTGAAATCTTACGGGCCTTCTTAGACGTAGCCTTTGTCGATTTCGTGTCTGTTTTGCCAATCACGCCATCGCCGGCGTGAGAGTCATTGTTCGATTTAGGAGGAGGAGGAATTGAGAATTTCGGTCTAGGGGCGTCAGATATTTTGTCGTAGAGCGTTCCAGACTGAGTATAGATCAAGTCCAGATATTGCGCACGAGCTATAACTTGCTCTTCCGTTACGACTCCCCCCTTTGCCACATCTTCCATGATGGAAGGTAATAACGACTTGATAAACCATTCAGCTAATAGCTGATCGGGAACGTACGTTTTTACCATCCTGCGACGATGTTGCCACTCATGTATATGATTAGATATGTGAGTGGCCGTTGTCTGCTTGAAGTTGGTAAGGAGTTCTGTTCCCGTTTCATACCTTATCGGTAATTGAAAATGGGTTAAAAAGGTTGTGGCTAAGGTACTGAAGTTGTCGAACGAAGCTCTAGGTAATTCAATATACCATTTTGCCGCTGGACCCGTTAACGTCCTCTGGAAGAGGCGAAGCCTTATCGAATCATCGTTGAGGGTGTTTGATGAACACCATAGATGAAATTTCATCACGTGATTCGATGGATCTTCACCCGGATTTCCATTAAATTTAGGAATATCTGATGGAAGTTTATGCGGAATTGCTGGCCACCAAGGGGCATAAGCAATTGGATCGTTTGTTAACCAGTGTAAATCAGGTAACTCTAAGGTTGCCACGAATGGTAACTGTTGATTCAGGTTAGGTGAAGCATATCCAGGATACGATGGAATCGCCTGAGCAGTTGGCCTTTGCATACCAGCATAATGCAGTTGATGCTGGTATGACTGATACGGTTGGTGGACATGACCATTGTAAAATGGTTGATTTTGACCGTTTTGAATGTACGGCTGTCCACTGTTCGCAAAGATCTGCTGTTCAGTACCTTGGTATACTTGTTGGAATTGTGGTTGTTGGTATTGCACCAGCCACGATTGTGAAGCCATGTGCTGTTGCGCTATACTAACCATTGGACCAAGGTGTGGGGTAATTGTACCCGTCTGGACCTGTGTCGCCCCACTAGTTGGCGATTGTGGTTGAGTCATAGGGTCAAGGGGCTGTTGCATTACAACCTGAGAAATCTGAGGTTGGCACACAACAGGCAGCGTTTGAACTTGTGACACCGTCACAATAGTTGGTGTAGTCGGGATGTTCGACATAGGTACACATTGTTGCATTGAATACACAACTCTTGGTTGTTGAGGTAGCATAGGTACCCAACCACTTGAGGTGATTCCAGTGTAACCTGAATATTGTTGTGAACTCCCGTATGGATATCCTCCCGGAGGGGGTAATGAAAGGGCATACTGCCCCCCATATGGTGGTAATCCGGAACTCAAGGGGATTGTCTGCCCTTGGGGACCAGATTGCCCAAATTGACCTCCAAATGGATCAATTTGTTGAGATTCAACATAAGAGTTACCGGATATTATTCCGGTTGAACAAACAGGAACGGACCAGACTGTCGAAATAGCCCCTGAGTGGGCTCCTTCTAGCGGTTGAGAGCTAGTTGGGACAGATGGTATGCCGGCGAACATTTTCGGAGTGACGGCAGGGAGTTCTGCTGTCGCTGTGTCAGTCGACACAGTCCTAGATGTTGACGGTTGTTCAAACATTTGGAGTCTATCCAAAAGATTACCTAGCGATTCTACAAGAACTCCCACTGGTGGTAGACTAAATTCTGATGAAGAAGGATATAGAGTGACCCCGACTCAAAAGTGCGTTGGAGTACTTGTTTGAGGATCTTCTACAATTTATTCAATCGCAATCAAACTAGGTGGAAGGGGAAGACCGTCAGGTCCGTAAAATATTTCTGGTGCCGAAGAAGGGGTGGAATTGACAGCGACAGATGTTTGAAGAGCAAGACTCTCCGAACCGGTTGTAGATGTAACTGGCTTAGTAACACAAGTGTTTACTCTCAGACTAGGATCAGTATCACTGTCCCTCTGTGGCTGTTGAACTTCTTCTGTAGAGGCAGGGTTTCCAGAAATGTTTGGAGTAACCAGAATCTCGGATGTTGTTGGAACACTTGTTCTAACTTTAATAGGAGATTTGGAACCGGTTAAACGAGTTCGCTTTGTCCGTACTGGTTTCGATTCCGGAGACAAAGACGGTTGACTCGTAAGCCTCCGCGAACGACGGGGTTTCAATTGACTTTCTTCCACGATTGCGGATTACTCGATCAACTAAAATACAAAAGGGGAAATATGTTTCCGAATTAAATGAATTTTAGACGCTTTAGACACAACTTGTTTTTTCAATTTTAAAGAGTCGAGAAAAAACAAAAGATGACTCTAGTCTCCTTTGATTTTTAATGAGCCTGAAGTGACAAGTGCTCAGATGGACCTTTTCCGTTAAGGAGTCTGAAAAGGAACGAAAGGGACTGCTCTGGAGATCTAGGTAGAGGGTGTGCCAAACCAATCACAAAACTGTAGAATACGTTTTACGGTACGGCAGTCAATCTTCCCGAATGCTGTGTTCGGTGCATTGCGATCAGTAGGGCGGCCGACACGGCTTCCTATGGATAAAAGGTTTCAAGCCTATAGGGGTCTCCCAATATATACTCGACGGTATGTGGGAGCACAATTCGTACTGGCACTTATCGTCTCACAGTGGAGGAATCACCCAACCATCAGTGAGGACAACAGTTACCAGGCTTTACGACGCCGGAACACGTCTCTAGCCTAGACCTCTATGTTGTGCGTTAAGTTCCAATGCGTTGTTAGATTCATTCAATTTATTTTAAGTTGATCTTTCTTAGAAGTTTTCCTTTTTGGATCACCACGAGATGTAGATATAATTCCTAAATGCAATCTAAAGATGATAAGCAAGCTTTTATCTCTTTTCAACAATGAAAATCCTAGCTACAAGGGGAAAAGAAAGACACAATCTTTTCTCAAAGAGCAAAGAGCACACTGTAAATGCACTTTTCCTAAATCAAACCATACAAACTATCAATATAAAAATGCACAAATGCATGTATTTGTTTTTCACTTTCTTAATATTGATGCCTAAAAAGAAAGTTGATGTGCAAATTTGAATTTGCTTTCAAGTGAACAACACAAACAAGTTTCTTTTTCGAAATAAAAAAAGGTAGAGAAGATTACGACACTTTATGATTTTGAAATAAACACTCGTTTCGACACTAGAAAGAGACAAATTCAAATCAAAGGTAAAAGTAAAAGTATAATCAACTGTCAACAGTAAAGGAACTTTCTCCTAAGATCAAAATCGACACTTACGACAGATCTAAATCTAAGGATGACAGTATGACTATTTTACTTTTCAATGGAAAACTGTAAATGATGTAACAAACACACAAAGAACACCTACAGTATTTTTGTACAAAGGAGGCGGAATTAAGGCAAAGAAAAGGGGTTTTCAGACAGGTACACACACTGATAACATGCTGCAAAAAACAGAGATAAAACTGAACAAAATGAAGCAAAGAACCTCAGCTGCACAGGGCAAAGGATGATCAGCGCACCTGTTGCACAGAGAAACTGAATTGCAGCACAGGTAGCCCTCTCGGGACCTGCGTTGAAATGCAGAACCTCTTCACAGAGCCTGCGCTGGGGCAGAAACGAGACTTCTATCCGGGTTCTGGGTCACGTTTTGCAGTTTAATCTATGGATTTTGGCCAAGTAAAAGCAATCAGTAAGGTACAATTAGAGGGATGATTTAAAGGAGGACTAAGAGCTATCACAAAGGGAAATTAGAGAATTTGTGGATCAACTGTTCAAATCATAAACAAATCCAATGGGTGGATTGAAGTAGCAACTACTTTGCATTTGATAATGGCAAATGCAGTTCGATTGCTACTTCTGTGTTTTTGAAGCAAACAACAAGAGAAACACAAACAAACTAACTAGACACGCTCCCCAGTGGAGTCACCATTTTGTTGTTGGGAAAAGTATCTACTCTGAACGCCCCTATCCCACTCTAAGGTGTGACAGTGCCTTAGCAACAAACAAGGAAAACTACTTGTGTATTCTTCTTTATGAAATGTAAACGAAGAGGAAGGATGAACTAACCTGTGTCTTGCGCTAGTTTGTTGATCCAATCGCTCTCCTCTTCAACAGCTTCCAGCTACCTGCTCCCTTACTTGCTCAGCTTCACCAAGTCCCTGCAAGATCACAGAAGAGGAAAAATACACAAAGATATAGATTTACATTCATAAATAGCTTAGGATCAGACTAAGCTAAACATGCAAATATAACAAAACATCATTGATACACAAGCATGTAGGAGAAACTCAAATAGTTTTATTGATATAATAAGAAGATCCAGGAGGAGATACAACCAAGTGAGTCCCGATCCAGCATCTACCTCCCAGCAAAGGAATCCCTTCCTCACCTCCAACAAAGCATAAATCACCCAATACACTAATCTCAATCTCAAAACCAACAACAATTCTCTGCAAAGTACAAAATTCCAGCCTCTGGATCTCTGGGATGAGGGATCCATATATAGATGTAAGCAAAGAATATGAGTCAGCTTATGTTTTGACTTGTGGCTTCTCTCTGTCAGTTCTTGCTTCCACTTGGAGACTGAGAGCCTCTTACTCATCCTTGGTCAAACTCAGTGAGGCAAGTGTCATTGAGGAAGATTCTGGAAGCTTCCATGGTCTGTCCACCTCGCGGAATGACATTGCCATTTGGCATTTCCCGCTCAGCGCACCCTGGTAGTGCATTTAGGTGCGTTTCAACGCACCTAGCTAGCGTACTTGGGTGCTATGCAACGCAGGTAGCTAGTGGAGCAGCTGAAATGACCCTGATTTGACTGATTCTGAGTAGTTTTTGGTGGAGAACTTCTGGGAGAAGCTGTCATTGGTTGACCTTGTTCCTCTAGGGGTAGGAACAACATTTTTAGGGACTTTGGATCCCTTGGATTATGGACATTTCATGCTTAGAGCTGTAAGGCACAAAAATGTCTATAAGAGGAAGAATAAATGTGATTTTTATGAAATAATTCTATGCTATCAAATCTTTTTAAAATACTAAGTTCTTATTCTAATGAACATGAAAATAAATCTATTCTATGAAAACCATAAAGTTTATTCTATTAAGACTCAATTGACAATTCTATTCTAGAATGCAATAAAACTCTATTTTTATAAAAGCAATAAAATTTTATTCAAAGAGAAAGGAAACCAAGCTTCTATTCTAAGAGAATTTGAAAATGACAATTAACTATTTGAGAAAATCATTAAAATATTGGAACTTTGTAAAATATGTAAGTGTGTGGACATCAATTAGAGTTCATTCATATGCAAACTTAAAATCTAACAATTTATTCTATGTAAACCTGTGAAGAGTGAATGTTGAATAAAAACAAAGTAAATGTTTTGTTTTGTTTGTTTGTTTGTTTTATTTTTATTTTATTTTACTCAAGTGATTGACCCATAGAAATATGATAGAAGCAAGTAAGTAAAAGGCAAAGGAAAACTGACTAAATAAAATAGAGCATTTCATCTACAACTTGAAACAACATAGAGCATTAGAAATGAAATGAATCCTAAATGGAAATCAAACTAATCTAGCTCGTACTTTTGTAGGGGGCCCTCTTGAGATGCACAAGTAGTTGTAAAACTTAGATCACGGACTTAAATCAACCACCAATACTTTATAAAAGCATAACCATAACCAAGATTATATTACTGGAAGTGCATACACAAAGTTCAAAATAATAACAAGTCTGAAATTTAACTTGACTGTCAAGACTATCTGTTTGCTTCTAGGCAAAAAAATTTATAAAGTTTTCAAATAACAATTTTAAGAGTTTATGGGCTAAAAGCTAGTTACATCAAGTGACATCTCAGTATTTTATTTCCAACATAATTCTTCCTTTTCATGATTTTTTTATCAGAGAAGCGAATCGTGAAAGGAACACATCATCATTCTTCTTCAATTCATAAGATCTCACTCACTTGATATTTTGCATTGTAAATATGTTCAAATTAGTGCTACAGTTGATCTGTTGACTTCCACATGTCGCTGATAGGTGGATAATGATCTTGGCACAAGTTGGGAATTTCCTATATGGCTCGACTAATTTGTAGCTTTTGGAACCTTATAGAACCTTCGAACTAGTTGCAAAATGTTTGTAGAGTTGTGGAATATGCAAGATTTGGTAACTTATGCCTAATCAGATCAATTGCACGAAGAAAAACATATATATTTGAGAAAATAATGGAATTTTACCTTATTACTACATTTGTATGACTTTGATGGCTTTTAACTCAAAATAGAGGTATGTTGATATGAAGGTAAGTGGAAAAAATGAGTGAAATATATAGGATAAGCTGTGAAAAGGAAAGAAATTTTGGAGGCTTGAAATGCCCCCATGCTCAGGGTTTTCATGTCCTCGTGCACCCATGGTTGACATAAAATTAAATTTGCAATGGTGTTCTTAGAGAACTACTTCTAAAGCTTGGACCAAGGTGTTCAAATTTGTCTGAACCCCTTGGTTCTGCACAATTATTGACCATCTTGTTTTCCTCATCAGTAATTTATTTTTCAATCCTTTGATCCTTTGCTGAAGTAGCTTGTTGGTTTTGTGATAACCCCTAAATTAAAATTAATGTGTAGATGAATTATATGTATTTTTTTCGTTTTTGGATGTTTAATTTTGAAAGACATATGAAGAACTTATTTATCAATATTTTACTACTGAAAACGAATGATTGTATATTTGTATTTAAAGTGTTTATAATAAATAAAGAGGCATGGACAATTAATGTTGGAATATACTATGATGAAAGAGATGAGGCTACCAATGGACGATGAATATTAATTATCAAACAATAAGTGTTACCGGGAATAGTTTCTATGCATAACTGCTAATCCCACTAAGGCTGGTAGCTACCTTAGAAACAAACAAAGTAAAACTACTTTCGTTTTCCTTTATGAAAGATAGATGAGAGAAGAATAAAAGAGACCAACCTCTGGCTTGCGCTTGGTTCTTTGCTCGATTCCTCTCTCTTCTAATAGTCCTTTGCTACTTGCTTTCTTGTATACCCAGCTTCACAGAGTACCTGTAGAATCAAAGCAACATAACACTATACGAGAACATGGATCTATTATCATAAGAAATATATGATCAGATGTATATTAACCACACAAATGCATAAAACATCAATCACACAAGTGTATGGAGGAAAACTAGAATAGTTTTATTGATAATCAAGAAAGAGCCAAAAGAATTACAACCAATTGTTCTGACCCAACATCATCCTCTCAGCAAGTAAGCCCTTCTTCACCTCATGAAAAGCTTAGATCACCCAACACTATGATGTTGCCTCAAGAAACCAACAACAATTCCTTGCAAGATGCAAATTTCCAGCCTCTGGATCTCTGGGATGAGGGATCCATATATAGATGTCTGCAAGGGAGATGAGTCAGCTTGTGATTTGATTAGTGTCTTCCCTCTGATAGTTCTTGATTCCACCTGAAGATTGATGATCTCTTATTCATCCCTGGTCGAATTCAGATAGGCAAGTGTCACTGGAGAAGTTTTTGGAAGATTCCACGCTTCTCCACCTTGCGGATTGACCCTGCCATTTGTCCCTTCTCGCCCATCGCACCCCATAGAAGGGATTTTTGAAATGAAACGCACCTACTGTGTGTATTTAGGTGGGATGCAACGCACTTTGCCTATGGAACAGGTGAAATGGTCCAGTTTTGACCAGTTCTGAGTAGTTTTTTATGGAGAACTTCTGGGAGATGCTGTAATCAGTTGACCTTGTTCTTTTAGGGGTTGGAACAACACCTTTAGGGACTTAGGAGCCCTTGGTTTATGGACATTTTATGCTTGGGGTTGCAGTGCTCAAAAATGTCTATAACAATAAATCCTAGGCATCTAATATGGATGATTATATTTATTTTGAATTATGGAATTGGCCAATTTATTTCTACCCTAAAAGACAGGATGTTGTCATTGGGTGTGGGAAGAAAAATCTCATTAATGAGCTAGTAACTACCTGCCACCTATTGGTGAGGTGGAGGCAGTTACCAATTTCCAAAATGAGAGGTGGATTGTTAAATGAAAATTATCTTTTCATCTTCTTGCTTTTGGATCTCACACTGTCTAAAGGGATACTAAAGAGAAGATAGTGAAAAGGACAAAAAAACATAAAAAAAATAAATAGCAAACCTGTGCTCGGGAGGATATCTTCTGGAAGAAGTATCAAGGCTGAGAGGAGCAAAGTACTCAACTATTAATTTTTTAGACAATATTGCAAGTTGGTGTTCTTACCTACTGCGTTACTCAAGGAAAAAAGAAGAAGATAAATTATTGTGATTTGTTTATAATTGTGTGAAGTTTATTTTTAAGATGAAATGTTTGAAGTTATGACTAAAAGAATAAATTAGTCTAAATTTTCTTTGTTTAATCCATGTGTAAAGGATTGGGAAAAGCAGAAGAACATAAATTAATATAATGTACAATGATTATTCTGCAAAAGAGATGTTTAATTATATCGTTTATTGAGCACGTTTAAGAATAACATACTATGAAGGTAAGTTTTCAAATAATAGACTATATTGAGTTATATTGTATTATGTTAGAAAATTTATGTGTATAATAGTAAAAGTATCGATATACATACATACGTATGTGTATATATAATTGTTGTAACAACTTTGGTTAAAAATCCATGTAATATATATATATATATATATATATATATATATAGATATATATATATATATATATATATATATATATATATATATATATATATATATATATATATATATATATATATATATATATATATAGATATATATATATATATATATATAGATAGATAGATAGATATAGATATAAGTTGAAATTTTATTCATTCTTCAAAAATATGTACATCAAGAGTAGCAGCAAAAATTGTTGGTCTCACCCTGACCAAGTTTGTTGACCACCGCATACAACATATGAAAAAAGTACAAAAGGGAAACTAAGGACATCATCCAAAACCGAGAAGGCCAAAGGCACCAAAAGAAAAGTAAAACATAGAAAAAACTTGTAGTCATGTTAGTCATCCAACATGGTGGAGGCTAGGTTTTCCGAGGTTGTCCCAGTAGGAGGCGGAGGTCGAAAAGAAAATTGGATGTGCTCCTCAAAATGAGGCATTTAGGACTCTAGCTTATCCACCTTCTCTGATAGCAAGTTCTATCTTTGCCACACCACCACAATATGCTCCCAGACGTGGCACTGAAAGTAGTGCAATTTATCCAAGGTAGCTCCCAGTTCCACATGTTCCTCTAGTCAGATCCTTTCAGCAGTTTCTAATCACTCCAACAGGGATTAAATCAAGTCTCTACAATTTTCCAGGAAACAATGTTGAATGACCCTCGAACTAGGAACTAAAGACTCTGCACCCCCTCCTCATTGCGATCTACTACGCCACCGAGCCCCGCCCCTTGCCGGTGTTCACGATGATCTACCCTCGCGACCTTTCAGTGAGCCGCAATGCCCTCGACCACCCCTCACACCAACCACCATCCTCTAGGAGCTTCCCACTGACTTGCCACCCCGATGAGCCACAAACACCTCCACCCCCTACTTCGTGTTCTACAATTTAGAAGCCCGGTCCCTACATCCTGTTGAGCAGGGCTTTGGAAGGAGGGAGGACCACCTTATTCTCGAGGCTGGATGCATTGACACTGGACTAGCATCTTCACCTGCAATGCAGAATACCCTACAGGCATGCCCGAACCACACCCACTAGGACTACCACACCCATTGCAGAAACTAGTAGCCTCCCAAACCGGGCTGTAGACTCGCATGAACCAAAACCAAATAACACTACATAGAACCAGGAGATTTGCCACCCCACTAGTCATACCACCCCAGGATTGAACACAAAGAGGTATTGAAATTCAAACAATTCAAACACAAGAGGGATGAAAGAAGCAAAAAATTGCCCACCACACTCTAAGGACCTCCCCCCAACAACACCAGTAGTAAAAGATCACTTCTACCTTCAAGATTCTTACTCCCTTCCCCATGAAAGACACATAAAACCTCACACGGAAAATCCAAACAACCAAATTATAAGCCTAAAATCCAAAAGACCAAATCCATCTACATAACTGCCACCGATCCCAGGAGTAATGCCACTTGCACAGTCCACTCCAACCATTGAAAGACCTGTAACCGTAGAACACCAATACACAAATTCGCCAGAAGCTCTCGAAGGCTAATTCCATCGGGAACCATAGTTGACAACCACTCAAAAAACACCCTTGCAGTAGGAAAGTTACCAATTTATGAAGACAACCTCCTGAGGGCGAACAACATTTCTGGGGATGCCACCCTACCCAATGAAAACGACGTCACTTCCTTCTCTGGTGACCAAATAACCAGCCAAGAGCATGAAGCTGAAACAAAACATGAACGAAGTCCCCATTGACCACCATCGATCTTAGAATGACATCTCCGTGCTGGTTGAGGCACTACTAAATTCCACACACATACCATTACTCCTCCTCATATGCCAGGTGAAGTGAGAGGGTGGGGGGGGGGGGGGGGGAGACCCTCGACCTGGGTGCCAGTTGTTGGTCATCATGGGCCACGAGGTGCCCTATGCACTATGTCCATCACCCCCATTGGGGAAGCTTCTTCTAGTGCCACTATTCGACAAAGATCCATCAAGTGGGTGTTTTGTGAATGGGGGGGCCAATCTTGGAGGAGATCCTACCCTTGATTATCACTTCCCCAATTTGCAAGGTTATTAGCTCTTATTCCCTTCATGATCTACATGTTCTGTGATTATATATTCAAAGGAGGAAATCCTGGAGAGAATATGTTCCCCTATCAGTTCCAGTCGCCAGCTCTTAATAATTCTATCTGGGGGGAATTCGTTGATGAGTTTTTGAAGCATGGCTATAGCAATCTAGGAGTCCCCTGTGACCTAAAGTTTTTACACCCCAATCTTTGTTGCCATATGAAAACGTCTATCCAATGCCAGATATTTTGCTACAATGTTTGTGGTGTTGCCATAAGAGGCTGCATAAAATTTCACTACTGTCCCTTGTCATTGCAAATTATTCCTCCTAGACCAGTTGGCCCAGGGTTTCCCTTAGATGCACCATTGAAGTTGAGCTTGAAGAATCCCTTCAGGGGACAAAGGAAGGAAGGAGGCTAAAGAGGTCCCCCACATTGGAGGGCACCGAGCTGGCCTGGGGTTGAAAGAGTCCTGGTTGAGATTGAGGGAAGACAAAATAACGTGCTCATTTCCTTCCACTTTCCAGTCCTCCTCCAACCATCTAGAAATGGAGAGAGTCTCTTTGATATTTTGAAGAACTGTCTTCCATACATGATTAACTTGAAAGGATTATGAGTGAAAGACTACCCTATTTCTGGCCTTCCATATATTCTAGAGGACAAAACCCTGAGAAAGGAACCAAGCTCTATTGACAATGGGGTTTTTAAAAAGTGTCCATATCTAGGACTTTAAATATTCTCTTAGGATGTTTGTTGATCGATCAATCGCGCCGAATACAACATCAAGGCGATCGTTGACCTCCATCGCCTTTGGGCAGAAATTTAGGAGATGTTTAGTTGTTTCTTCCTCTTTGTAGTAGAGATGAAACCAGGATTGGCCATATAAACCTTTTTTTCAAATTTTGTCCCACGTGAGGAGTTTTCCTTGGCTCATTAACCATAGGAAAAATGAGACTTTTTTCCATAAGTAGGAGTACCATATTCGTTTCCATAAGGGGTCTGGATCCAGATTCCCTACAGATGATAAGATCGAATAAGCTTCTTTGAGAGAGAACATACCTTTTGAGAGGTGACCCCATCGCAACTTGTTAGGCTCCCCGTTATTAAGAATAGGATGCTGACGGAGAATCAAAGTGAGAGATTCCTAGTCTAGAGGAGGATCATGGGTTGGCTAATGATCTGAAGATTTCCACTCCCTCCATTTTGACCCCGGGATTGTGTCCTGCCAGAAGTCCTTAACACGATCCGCTCCCAACTGAGTGGTAAACCTTTGGAGATCTTTGAGGGAAAGATCCTAATCCAGTCTGAGGTGTTGCATCCATGCCTCCTTCCAAAATTTGGCCTTATAACTATTCCCAATTTCCTAGAACCGTGATATCATATGAAGTCCTAGTGATATTTTGCTTGATTCTAGATTGAGGAGCCAGATGGTAAATTATGGAAATGCTTCAGCAGATCCTTCCAACCCGTGACTCGATATTTGGATGCCCAGAGATGTTTCCAAATATCTTGTCCTCCCTGCAGCCATCACCACCATACGTTTTCACTGAGGGCGTGCGATAAAAGTTTAGGGTCCTTTAATCCTAGGCCACCATGAAGTTTTGGTTTACATAGTTTGTCCCATCCCCTAGGGCCCATTTTCGGCCAATCTGCGGTCCGGACCAGAGAAATTTCTGGAATTTGACCATGAGATCCTTGTATATGCTTCGAGGAGCCAGGAGGTTGAAGAGCTAATAAATGGGGATAGCCTGCAGAACCGCCTTCATAAGAACAAGTCAACCTACTGAATTTAAAACTCTGAAGGTCCAGCTTGATAATTTCTTGTCAATGCGAGAGAGAAGCTCCTTCCAATGGGCAGTCTTGAGAGAGTTTGACACCAAAGGGACTCTGAGGTAAGTGCTAGGAAGCACTCCAATTCAGAATTCGAGGGTCTTGGCTAGATGACTTTGCACTCTAGGGTGAGTGTTGAAGAAGAAGATATCAGATTTGTCGCCATTGATCTGAGTGCCTGAAGCTTGTTGGAAGAGTTTCAGAATGGATCCAAATTGTTTGGCTTCTCGTAAGGTAGGTTTCCCATATAACATGTTGTCATAAAAAAAAAATGATGGTGGGTGATTGGGGGGGGCTCCTGGGAGAGCTTGATGCCATGGAGACTCCAAGATTTCACTGCCACTTTAATCAGCATGCCTAGTAATTCTGTTGCTATAATAAAGAGAAAGGGGGATAGGGGATCCCCTTGACGAAGCCCCCTAGACCTGCGAAAGGTTCGGGAGGGTGCTCCATTCACAAGGATGGAATAGAAGGGGGTAGAAATCATGTATTTAACCCAACTAATCCAAGGAGAGGAAAAGCCAAAAGCAGTAAGGATAGACAACAGATAATCCCAATTTAAACGATCGTAAGCTTTTGAAAGATCCAGTTTGATAAGAATACCTGGGGATCGGGATGAGGACAGAGAATGCACCATCTCGTGAGCCACCAATATTCCATCCATTATTTGTCGTCCTTTCAAGAAACTGGACTATTCGGACCGGATTATATTGTGAAGGAGGGATTTTAGCCGCCAAACCAAAATTCTTGAAAGAATCTTGTAAATGAAGTTACGAAAGGAAATTGGTTGGAAGCTTCCTGGGTCCAACACCACACCTTTTTTGGGGATGAGTGTTAGGAATGTGGCATTCAACCCCAACCAAATCCATTTAGAGTGTCAGGAGTCTTGTATTAGCTCCAATATCTCGTCACCCAGAAAAATCCATCCCACTTTGAAGAATTCAGAGGTAAAGCCATCCAGAACTGGGGCTTTGTTCGATGGGAGAGCCTAGACCACCTCTTCCACTTCTGCATAGGATATTTCTCTCATGAGGGCCTTGTTTTGGTCCATTGAAATTAGATTTGGAATACATTGTTGGATTCTGGATATAGCCTCATGTCTATCCTCAATAGGCTCTGTGAATAGAGTCTGGAAGTGGGCGATCAACTCTTCAGATATTTCCTCGTGTTGCACCAGCCATCGACCATCTGAACCATTGAGGGAGAAGATCTGGTTAAATTTCCTATGCTTCAACATAGTCCTATGGAAAAAATGTGTTGTGCTCACCCTCTTTGAGCCATTGGACGCACGACTTCTGTCTCCATAGGATTTCCTCCTGTTTTTGGCATTGTTCTAGATCAGTTAGAACCTAACCCTCCTGGGCTATGAAGGAATCAAGCCAAAATGATTCAAAGCAGAATGGGTGGTTGTGAGGAGCCATTCAGAGATCGATGTCTAAACATATAAGCTAGTGATCCAATCCCAATTACGAGAGAATTGACGCTTGAAAAAAGAGATCCGAATGGAGGATGTTGTCCAAAAGAAGAAAATGATCCAGTTTTGGGGCTATCTGATATGTACCTCCTCGTCGATTGTTCTAGGTGAAGGAGCCATTCTTGAAATCAATGTCCTTAGTGCCTAGATCTTGGATGGTTTCCTAGAATGCAGAGGAGATCGGATCTAGCTGTTGAAGTCCTCCTTTTTTCTCACTAAGATCTTTTATGAGGTTGAAATCCCCAGCTAGGATCCAATTTGTGTCCCCCAAGAGTTCCTTTAGGTGTCGCAAGCTGTGAAGGAAGCTTGCTTTTGACCCTAGAAGAGTAGGGTCATAAACCCCGATTAGTCAAGCTTTAATGGGGGAACCGAAAAATTCAAATTGGCTCGAGAGGGGGTGGGGGTGGGCTATCCAACTTCCAAAGGAAATGGATCAAGGATCCTATAGCATACCTAGGCCTCTAGCACTAACCCTTGCATACAAATCCACACACTCAGCTAGAGGCCAGCTTCTACTGGCAATATCTGTAAGTCTTTCCCGTGTTACTTTGATTTCTTGTAGGACTACAATGTCCAGTTTCTCAAATTGATTTTGTTCCTTTAGATACGTCAACTTACCCTTGGAGATGAGGCATCTTATGTTACATGACAGAAGCCTCAATGAGGGGGAAGGGAGGGGCCGCTGATAATATTCCGTTAGAACATTAGTCTGTCCTGAGTTGACTAAGATCACACTTTATTCTTGAATTACATGATTTATTGCTTATAATCACTCTTGTAACTCATCGATATCTCCAATGTTGTTTGATAGTTAAGTTCTTACCGTGACCGCTGATCCTAGTGCAGGATCGGATCTCGCACTAGTGCCAGCACAACAAATCTTTGCAGCAGATCTGGACCTCCTTGATCACCGCCTTGTTTTGTGCCGCTTCAGCCACGACAACAGGTTAGATCTAAAGGCAGCCGAGCTCCAGCTACGACAGCAAGGCAATCCAAAGGTAGCTGAGATCGTATTTATGAAGAACGAACAACTAGACATTGGCTATGGCCAGTTTTGTTAAACTGCCTAATTTTGAAGGCCGAAAGCTAAATTCTGCATATCATTTATGTAATCGGTTAAATGATCCTTTTGGCCTTCGGCCAAGGATCTATATAATGAGGAATGTAAATAGGACAAGATAGTTCTTGATAAGTTTGTATAGAACAGAGATATAACCAGGAAAGTGGTAACGAGCTTGTATTTTTGTTATTGCCCAAATCTGGGCTGGACTGTGTAATCACGCATATATTTTCCTCTATGAATTAATAAGAAGGGAGCTCCACCTTATGTTTTCATGAATCGTATTTTTGTTTGAAAGTTGATGAATTGATAAAGTGCTGAGTAGTGTTTCTATTTAAAAGGGAAAGCGCTAGTTGGCTAGGGCCTAGCCAACCCAACACATTTACCCTATTTTCTGTTCTTGTAATTTATGTTTATACTGCTAAGTGTGATTTAATGTAAAACACATGAATTCCTGTCTGAGTGAAAGCGGATCCGCAGTGTCAAGTAGTTAGAATTTATTTTCCTGCATCTGATTTGGATTGGTTTTCCCACCTGTTCCAAGCATGAGAAATAACCCTGCACTAGTGCACTTTGGTGTGCTATTCATTTCCTGCAGTTTGTTTGATTTGGTTTTCCCCGCCTGGTCCAAGCAGGATAAATAACTCTGCGCCAGTGCATGTTGGTGTGCTATTCATTTCTTGCAGTTTTTTTGATTTGGTTTCCCCTCCCCTAGTCCAAGCAGGAGAAATAACCCTACACTAGTGCACGTTGGTGTGCTATTCACTTTCTGAAGTTTTGTTTGATTTGGTTTCCCTGCCTGGTCCACGCAGGAGAAATGAACCTGCACCACTGCACGTTGGTGTGATGCAGCAAGCCTTTTTAAGTTTACTTCCAATAGTTTTCTTGCTTTCATTAATGTTTCATGAAAGGATAAATTATATGGATTGTTTTTTTATTTCTGCACTTTGTTAAAATCAGAAACATTCATTTTTACGTGTGCAATTTTATTTCACAGCACTTGCAGTAGTTAAGCTCTTATTTCATGAATTAAATACTAAGTGTAAGAAGCTCTGATCTGGTGCAAGAACTAGTTTCTTGTCATGGAATCTGAGTGCTCTAAACTTGAGAAAGTTCAATCCCTTGCACGAAGGGAAACACTTTTAGTACAGACACTATTCATACCCTCTACATAAATTTATGTTCTTGCACTAGTGCAAGCAGACTGCACTAGTGCAAGATAGATCAGTGCAAGAAGGAAATCTCTATATAAGCAGGTTTGAAGGGACCATTTGTTGAGACTACTAAAGTGTCTTTGCAAAAGAAAAACATAGACTCAGTAGTTAATCAATAGTTAGCTAGAATGATTTCTCCTTTATTTTTAAATCTCTTTTGCAAATGCATTCTTCCTTGTTCCAGTTTAGATTATTTTGATGGTTCAAGTTTCCTTTTTCTTTCTTTAGTTTGATTTTGCAATCTTTCCTTTAAAGAAAGTAGGGATTGACATTAGAAATATTTATACCATCTTTTGCATTACCTGTCCTTCGTCTCTAAGTTTACGAATCCCCCAGGTTGACAATTAAGTGTTGAGGAGTTTGCTTAAGTGTAATTCCTGCACCCAACATTTTGGTGTCGTTGCTGGAGAGCGATTTGATTTGGTAAGAATTTTTTGATTATACTATAGAGGTAATCTTTCCTTCATTTTTGCAGTATTTTTTTTGGAAAAGCTTCTTTGAAGGAATTTTACTAGTGTTGATTGATTTCTGATAGCATTTTTATTAGAAATTGTTTTGCTTATTTTTCTTTATTTTTTGAAATGAATGCCTAGAAAAGGTAGGGGTTCAAAGCCCACTAAGGGCTGAAAGAATTATGAAAACCATTCTCATATTGGGTCTCCTTCTGTGAGTAGGAAGCACAATCCAATCCAAACCCATCACGCAGGAATAGTCTACTTGGATTCTGGTGACAACAGCTCAGGTGTGGTTTAGTCCATTGGGAGAAAAAGGGAAACAATGGCAGACCACGAAGATCATGGGGAAAGGACTGATGAAAACCAGGTAAGTGGGGAACAATCCACTTTTGTGTTTCCAATTGTGGACCCTGATATTGTGGCACAAATGAAGAACATTCCACCATCAGCTCTCCCTCATTTCCATGGTAAAGTTCATGAAGATCCTGACTCTTTTCTATTTGAGTTCGATATTTTGTGTAGAAGTTGTGATTATTCAATTGATGCTCAAAAGCTAAGATTATTTCCTATTACTCTCAAGGACTCAGCTTTGCGCTAGTTTATGGGGTTAGGAGGAAACACTATAGCCTCTTGGGATCAGATGAAGAGAGTGTTTTTATATAAATATCAAGAATATTGCAAAACTTGGTACATGCATGATGAGATTTTTATAATCATACAGGATGATGATGAAACTCTTGAAGACTATCTAGAAAGATTTCTGTATATTTTACAAAGGTAAAAACTTAAGCTTGATTCTAGTACTATTAGAACCTTGTTCTTAAGAGGACTTACTAATAATGCTAGAAATAATTTAAATTTGTTAGGACAAGGTGACATTTCTCAGCAAAATTTCGAACAAATTTGTGAGTTATGCAGGAAATTTTCTAGGAATCAGTATAGATCCGATAGAGGAACTCGAAATAGAAATAGAAAAACTGAATCTACTGATGCAATGATTATTGGACTAGAAAATAAAATGGAAAACATGAAAATTGATATAAATGAATACTATTACCAAACAATTGGACTCTTTAAAATTTCAACAAAAACTTATGAAGGAACAAGAGTCATTAAGTATTTCCTATCCTAAATGTAGAGACAAGCATCCTCCTAAAGAATATCCTCTTAATTTGAAAGAAGCTAATAAGTGTGCTATTTGTGCAGAAGACCATATCATAGAAAAATGTCCTTCTATACGAGGATTTAACGCTGTATTTATAGGGGGACAACCTAAAGTTGAATACTTGTATGCTATGGTAGAAAAAAGAAATCGGCCTCAAGTAGGTGCAGGTATGGCTCCTAAATTTTCTCCACACTATTTTGGTTATAATTCACATGCATATTCTTATCCTAACACTAATCAGCAGTGGCAGTATGGAAACCAATATCAGCATGGGAAACCTTCTCAACCATGGCAACAAGGTTGGAGAAGGCCAACTCATTCTCCATATTCCTACTAGCCACCCATGCAGTCATATCCATCTACACATGCACCTTATCCAAATTTCTCAACCTTCAAGTCAGTATATTCCACCATTACCCTCACCTCTACCTTTTTTACCTCTTCAGTTGCCTGCTCAACCTATGCCCAATTATAACAATAATAAAGCAGTGCAAATGATCTATGTAACAAACCCACCTTTATTCGAGTACTAGTCTATTCCAGTTGGGGTTCATGATATTCAATTAAGATCGGGAAGGACTGTAACATCAGAAAATCCGAAGAAACCTAGAGTGATTGTTGAAGAGAAAGAAGAAGAGGAAACTCTTAATCATTCTTTGAAAGCCATCACTAAGCAGCCCTTACCCTCTGAATCCTTGCCACCTTCTTCCAACTAGCCTCCCTTCCTAGAGAGGCTAGTAATGGAAAGAAGTGAGCCTATTTCTAAGACTAGTTTCGCTTAGAGCTTCAAAATATTTTCATTAAGATACCTTTGCTCCAAGCCATCAAAGAGATCCCTATTTGCACTAAGATTAAAAAGGAACTATGTCTCAAGAAACCCAGAAGGAAGAGATTGGAACCCCAAACCATTCAATTTGTTGGTAGGGCAGTAGAGTTGATGACGAGATGTGTGTCTATGGAAAAATATACTGACCTCGAAAACCCTGTTGTCTCAATTTAGATTGGCAATGTCCTTGTCTCTAATGTTCTTATAGACCTAGGGGTAGCCATTAATGTCATGACTAAGCAAACCATGGATCAACTTCGATTATCTCATCTTCACCCTACTCCCACTCTGCTTGAATTAGCAGATAGATCTAAAATTAAGCTAGAAGGAGTATTGGACAATGTGATCATCTCATTAGATTCTTGGGAATATCTTGTTGATTTCATTATTCTTTAGCCAAAGAACCCAGTAGGAGGACATCCCTTGATCTTGGGTCGACCATGGCTTGCTACAGCCGATGCATATATTGGATGTCGCTCCAGTGATATGTGTATTTCACATGGGGAATCTAGGAAGAAAGTTACCTTATACCCCCCTGACAGATACACTTAGGACCTTTGAGATACTTTATGGTTATACCAGAGCAGTGATGAGGAGAGTCAACCCATTTCCTTTATCCATCAGCATACTGGGTCTTCACAACAAGATGAGATTCAAGATTTCTTGAATAATCTAGACACTATGCCTAATTTTGAGCTATCGAGCCAGATCATCATCCTAGATTTTCAAGATAACCATGATTCTCATTCTTCTGTGTAGCTGCATTCGGCCACCCCCTCGAGTACTATTGAGCTTGATACTACTCTTGTTGAGATAAGCCCTAGAAAATCCTTGTATATTAGTTCAGATTTGGACTCATCTCAACGAGAGCAGCTTGTGAATTTGTTGCAAAACCATCTTAGTACCTTTGCATGGGGCTATGAAGATATGAAGGGCATTCCCCCTGAAACTTGTACACATCACATCTATATTCAGGAATGAGCCTGACCTATCCGACAACCCCAAAGGTGAATGAATCTAGCTCTAAGAGATATTGTGAAGGAAGAAGTACCAAAACTCTTGGATGCTGGTTTTATCTATCCTATTTTCGATAGTCAGTGGGTCTATGCATTAGTGCTAGTACCCAAGAAAGTTGGAAGATGGCATATTTGTATTGATTATCGAGAATTAAACAAAGCCACTCTCAAAGATTACTTCCCTCTCCCCTTCATTGACTAGGTGCTTGATACCCTTGCAGGAAAGAAATACTTTTCCTTTTTGGATGGCTTCAGTGGTTATAACCAGATACAGATTGCACCCGAGGATCAGGATAAAACTACTTTTACATGTCCATGGGTTACATTTTCTTATAGAGCGCTCCCCTTTGGTTTATGTAATGCTCAAACTACCTTTCAAAGGGCATTCCTGGCCATTTTTGCTGACATAGAATTTGTAGAAATTTATATGGATGAATTTTATGTGTTTGGTGATTCTTTTCGGGAAGCTCTCGAAAATTTGGAAAAAGTACTTCTTCATTGTCAGGAAGCCCATCTCGCCTCGAGTGACAAGAAATTTAGATTAATGTGAAAAGTAGGAATAGTACTTATCCATTTGATTTCTAGGAAAGGTATCCAGGTTGATCGAGCAAAGTTCGAAATCATTCTGCATCTTCCTGCACCCAAAACTCAAAGGGAAGCAAGAGGTTTTTTAGGACATGCTAGTTATTATAGGAGATTCATTGAAATTTTTTATAAGATAGCTGCTCCTCTTTTTCGACTTCTAGCTAAGGATAGTGAATTTTCTTGGACTACAGCTTGTCAACAGTCTTTAGAAACATTGAAGGAAAAGTTAGTGCATGCACCAGTTTTAAGAGGTCCTAACTGGTTTATGCCTTTTCATATTTTCTCTGATGCTTCAGATTTAGCTATTGGCGTAGCTTTAGGAAAAGAGGAAAATAAACAATCCTATGCTATTTATTATATTATTAAGAATTTGTCTTCTGCTGAACTAAATTATACAGTTACAGAGAAAGAGTTTTTAGGTGTAATTTTTGCAATTAATAAGTTCAGGCACTATATTATAGGATATGAAGTATTTGTACATACTGATCATTCTGCGATTAAATATTTGATGAATAAACCATTAACTAGCAGTAGAGTGACTAGGTGGTTACTATTTTTGCAGCAATTTAACGTTACTATTGTTGATAGACCGGGAAAATCTAATGTTGTAGCATATTTTCTTTCTAGATTAGATAATCCTGGCGAAACAAATCCTGTTAATGATGATTTTCGAGATGAACATCTTTTTTCTATGTCAACAGATTCCCCATGGTTTACTGACATTGCTAATTACTCGGTTACTGGGAAAGCACTACCTCACTTGTCCGCTCGTGAAAAGCGAAGTATTGTTCAGAAAAGTGTAGCATATTCCTGGATTCAAGGAGATCTCTTTTACACTGGTCCATATCTGATTATTCGTAGGTGTGTAAGAGAGGAAGTGTTTGACATCTTGAAATCTGGTCACAATGAACCTTGTGTAAGCCACTTCGCTGATAAGTGGACTGCATATAAGTATTGCATGCTGGTTACTTTTGGCCCTCCTTGTTTAAGGATGCCAAATAGTATGTCATGCATTGTGACAGCTGTCAACGAATGGGCCAGCCTAATCAAACCGATGAAATTCCTTTATGCCCTCAAGTTATGATTGAGCCATTTGAAAAATGGGCTATCGATTTTATAGGACCAATAAATCCAACATCATTAAGTAAAAAGAATATCTTGGTTTGTACAGATTTTGTTACGAAATGGGTAGAAGCTAAAGTTGTTTCTTTTGCTACAGAAAAGGTTGTTGTTGATTTTCTTTTTACTGAAATCTTTACTAGATTTGGTGTGCCTAGAGAAATTGTTTCTAACAATGGTCCGCAGTTTATTTCTAATCTGGTACAGGGTGAGATGGAGCAATATAAGATCTGGCACAGGAAATCCATGCCGTATCACCGGCAAGCAAATGGCCAGGTGGAATCCACGAACAAAGTGATTGAGTCCATTCTTACAAAGATAGTCAATATGCATCGGAAACACTAGGCTGAACGATTACCAGAGGCTTTGTGGGCATACAGAACCACTTGGAGAAATAGCACGGTACATACACCATATGAGTTGGTATATGGCAAACAGGTTCTGTTACCAATTGAATTCCATATCAAAACTTTCATAACTATAGTTCAGTTAGGACTAGATCTTTCTAAGGCACAACAACAACGTCTTCTCCAATTAAATGAGTTAGATGAATTTCATAGGGATGCTGTTCAGCAGAACAAACTAATTCAGCAGCAATGTAAAAGGTGGAATGACAAGTCTATTCAGAAAAAACAGTTCCAACCAGGTGATTGGGTGCTCCTTTACGATTCTAGATTTAAAATATTTAAAGGGAAATTCCATACACGTTGGATGGGACCTTATGAAGTGATCTGAGTATTTGAGAATGGAGCAGTAGAAGTTAAAACTATTGATGGACAAAATTCAGTGTTCTTGGTAAATGGACACGGGCTAAAGAAGTATTTTCAGCCACCTACCAGGAAATATTTTACACAATAAGTCCGACAGCAATTTTGGATGGTAGTGGTGAATGGTAATACCAACCTTCTGAAAACATGAATTCTCTTTCTTCTTAAAAAATCAAAAACAAAAAAAAAATATATATATATAAAATAATAAGAAAAAAAAGTAAAGAAAAAATATTTTCCTGTGATTATGAAAATTAGTTCGTTGACATGATTGCAGAAGGATCAACTTGAAAACTAGCTTGCTGGCAGGAAGATCAAAAATCTCTAAATAAAAAGAAAATGTTTCTTGATCTTTAGATATGCTAGCTACCACCAAGTAAAAGTAGGTTCAGCAAGAACCAACCTTTATACAGTTGGGGTAATTAGCATGGATATTTTTACTCAAGTAACGCTTAATTTTTGTTGCAGTTATTTTTCTTGCACTAGTGTAGGCAGACCTTCCAGAAATTTTTTTGCCTTTCTTCACATTCCACTTTCGTAATATTCCCTCAGTTTTCTTCCTCAATCCCAGAATGATTAACCTTCCCATCGTCTTCTAAATTTACCTTGTCCACTTCAAAGAAATCCCACTTTACCCTTGAATTTTTTCCCTATCCCACTTCTATTTATTCCCTCTTTTGGTACTATTACTGGAATCCCTGTAGCAGAATTCCTTCCCATTCTGAAAATTCCCCTTTCCCACTTCTTTATTCCCTCATGAATTTATTGCAGGATCTCGCACAAAGAGCAAAAGGATATGCTCTGAAGCATCAAGAAAGGGCGAAGCAAATTTTCAATATAAGTTGAGGAAGTCATGTGAAAATCCAGCCTATATTTTATTTAAATTCTTTGTTTTAGATATTATTCTTGCACTAGTGCAAGCATGTTGTCATATATGATAAAATAAGTAGAAAGTTACCAGCAAAATAGTATGATTTAAGTGGTGCAAGCAGATCAGTGCAAGCATGCACCTTGTCAGCAACATAGTATAAGTTCTTTTTATAGCATACGGCATAAGAAAAGTGGTCATCATGAAATTTATATGAAGTCCTTTTACATAACTGACGAAGTACTTATGCTATCATACTAACTAGGAGAAATTATTTAAAGTACAAGGTGTTTTTTGAAGTTAGAAATCATGATCTTTTTTATTAAATGCTAAGTTTTTTTCTTGAATTATGAAGGAGTGCGAAGATATTTTATCTGTTGCTTGGACATGATTACCCCTCTCTGCCATAATCCTAAACATCCTTCACTCATAATTATTACCTCACCTAGCCGTTAAACCGCCGCCGCAAGTACCAATCCGGCCTGACCTCAAAGATGATGTGCAGACACAGCGAATGAACCGATGATATGATGGAAAGGATGGTGGACAGTTCGTCTATTTATAAGGACCGATTCCCTCGGTATTTCATGTAAAAATTGCAGAACCCGACTGTTCATAGCCATTAAGCAGCAATGCCTCCTGTTTGGAATGAACCCCTGTCTCTCAGCAAAATAGAACAGACCGTCGAGTATCGCAATAGTATTGCACTATTGCCAGACTCGGGTTTTCTTCCATTTCTGTGGAAGTTTGATGGGTATTATAGGAAAGTGGCCCTATAGTTCGCAAGGCGTTCTAGAAATGACCGAGTGAGAATTGGGGCTCTCAAATTCAAAGTCACAAACAAATTCATAGCGGCAATGACGGGCTTAGAAAACACTGGAGAACAATGGTGTAAGAATCAAAAGCTAGAAAGGAAACACTGGAAGCATTTCGTCATTGATAAAAAGATAGAGGTAGACTGGAAATTAGGAGTTCTACGCAACGCCTTGCTGGGTCAGTGGAAAGACCTCCTTTTCATTTTACAAAAGTTTGTGACCTACGAAGGAAGATACACTCATACCTTGGTATATCACTTTAGAATGCTGCAACATTTTGAAGCCGGCCGACACGTCTGGTGGAGGATGAATTTCCCTTATTTTCTGCTCAAAAGCTTGGAGAAAATGGCTAAAAGCATACAGGACGGTAGGGCAGACCAGGCTGACACAAGGTTATATCATCATGGCCTGATAAAAATATTGGTCCTGAAATAGTTAGAAGTAAAAGGTATGACATGGGAAGCATTGTTAAAACAACTGCACAAAGGGACAACCACTGGAAAGGGGATAGAGGACCCCGCTAGCACAAGCAAGAGCCCGAGCAAAAATGAAAAGGGAAGTCCTTCTTGCACCAGTACAAAAAGGAAGCGATCTGAACAAGCAGAGAAGGCCTCGCCTTCAAATGAGAGGACGGATAGCGCACCAACTGAAGAGACCATTTAGACCCCTAAAAATGACAACCTGTTAGTCCTTGCAGATGCAAAAAAGCTTGCAGAGGTCAAGGACGATGCTCTATTGGCTGATTTTATCAAGAAGCCCCAGAAAAAGAGTAAAGTATCTAATGAAGGCAAAGAACCACAGTCCCCATAGGGCATGGAATCCCCTCTTGCACCAGTACAGGAAGAAGCACCAGTGTGAGAAGAAGAACCGGAGAAAGAAGCAGAAAACAAAGAAGCAAAAGAAGAAGAGACAGAGGAAGAAGAGCCAGATGACGAAGAACCCATAGAAGAAGAAGAAGTGGAATCTTAGGAAGAAAAGGTGGAACCCAAAAAAGAAGAGGTAGACCCTATAGAAGATGAAGCAGAAGAAGAAGAAGAAGAAGAAGAGGCAGAATTTGAAGAAGGAGTAGGAGAAGAAGAACCAGAGGAGGAAGAACCAGAAGAAGAAGAACCAGAGGAGGAAGAATCAGAAGAAAAGGGACCAGAGGGAGAAGAGTTTCCTGATGTAACCATGGTGGATATGGAGGTCCCTAAGAAAGACATAACTCCTGCCTAAATAGAAGAAGAGAAGGAATTAGAAACTCCTACTGCTCGGGTAGTTGAGTTAGAGCTTCAAGTACAGAATTTAGAGCAGCTTGTAGCCAAAGCACAGGAAGACAAAGAATAGAGCAGAGGAAAATTGATGGCAGAAATGCAGAAGAAGAAAAGGGAAATTAAAGTCTGGAAGTATCGAGCCGCACAATGTTTCAGGTGACTTAGAAAGGTGACCAAGGAGTTAAAGAGTACCAAAAAGAAGAAGTCTGAAACATTGCAGGGTGATGACAGTATGCCAGAGCAGGATTGAGCTGGAGTGCTTAAAGTTTTGAATTTTTTTGCAGAGGTAAAGAGTTGTGTGAGGACACACAATAGTTTAGGGATGGGAGGATGTTAGCCCCCTAATTTGCTTCCTTTTGACCATTTTTCCCTTCCTAAATCATGACCATTTGCCGTTGTTTTACCTCACTTATACACCCTCATCTTGCACTAGTCCAAGAACGATGACATATTTCGCATGAAATTTATATTTCATATTTTTAACTTAACTTAGCATTAATTAATTATTTATTACATGATTTCTTGCTTATAATCACTCTTGTAACTTATCGATATCTCCAATGTTGTTTGATAGTCAAGTGCTTACTGTGATCGCTGATCCTAGTGTAGGATCAGATCTCGCACCAATGCTAGCACAACGAATCTTTGCAGCAGATCCAGACCTCCTTGATCACCACCTTGTTTTGTGACATTTCAGCCATAACACCAGGTTATATATGAAGGCAACCGAGCTCCAGCTACGACAACAAGGAAATCCAAAGGTAGCTGAGATCGAATTTATGAAGAATGAACAGCTGGACATTGGCTATGACCAGTTTTGTTAAACTGCCTAATTTTGAAGGCTGAAAGCTAAATTCTGCATATCAGTTATGTAATCGGTTAAATGATCCTTTTGGCCTTTGGCCAAGGATCTATATAACAAGGAATTTAAATAGGATGAGATAGTTCTTGATAAGTTTGTATAGAACAAAGATATAACCAGGAAGGTGGTAACAGGCTTGTATTTTTGTTATCGCCCAAATTTGGGTTGGACTGTGTAATCACGCATGTATTTGCCTCTATGAATTAATAAGAAGGGAGCTCCACCTTATGTTTTCATAAATCGTATTTTTGTTTGAAAGTTGATGAATTGATAAAGCGCTGAGCAATGTTTCTATTTAAAAGGGAAACACGCTGGTTGGCTAGGGCCCAGCCAACCCAACACATTTACCCTATTTTCTGTTCTTGTAATTTATGTTTATACTTATAAGTGTGATTTAATGTACAGCACATGAATTCCTGTCTGAGTGAAAGCAGATCCGCAGTGTGAAGTAGTTAGATTTTATTTTCCTTCATCTGATTGTGGATTGGTTTCCCTGTTTGGTCCAAGCAGGAGAAATAACCCTACACCAGTGCACATTGGTGTGCTATTATTTTCGTGTAGTTTGTTTGATTTGGTTTTCCCTGCATGGTCCAAGCAGGAGAAATAACCCTGCACCAGTGCACGTTAGTGTGCTATTCATTTCCTGCAATTTTTTTGATTTGGTTTTCCCCACCTGGTCCAAGCAGGAGAAATAACCCTGCACATATGCACATTGGTGTGTTATTCACTTTCTGTAGTTTTGTTTGATTTGGTTTCCCCACCCGGTCCAAGCAGGAGAAATGAACCTACACTAGTGCACGCTGGTGTGATGTAGCAAGCCTTTTCAAGTTTACTTCCAACAGTTATCTTGCTTTCATTAATGTTTCATGACAGGATAAATTATACGGATTGTTTCTTTATTTCTGCACTTTGTTAAAATAAAAAACATTCATTTTTATGTGTGCAATTTGATTTCACAGCACTTGCAGTAGTTAAGCTCTTATTTCAATAATTAAATACTAAGTGTACGAAGCTCTGATCTGGTGCAAGAACTAGTTTCTTGTCACGATATTTGAGTGCTTTGAACTTGAGAAAGTTCAAGCCTTGCACAAAGGAAAACACTTTTAGTATAGACACTATTCATACCCTCTGCATAAATTTCTGTTCTTGCACTAGTGCAAGCAGATTGCACTAGTGCAAGATAGATCAGTGCAATAAAGAAATCTCTATATAAGCATGTTTGAAGGGCCCATCTGTTGAGACTGCTAAAGTGTCTCTACTAAAGAAAAACATAGACTCAGTAGTTAATCAATAGTTAGCTAGAGTGATTGTTCCTTTATTTTGAAATCTCTTTTGCAAATGCATTCTTCCTTGTTCCAGTTTAGATTATTTTGATGGTTCAAGTTGCCTTTTTCTTTTTTTTTGTTTGATTCTGCAATCTTTACTTTAAAGAAAGTAGGGATTGACATTAGAAATATTCATACCATCTCTGGCATTACCTGTGCTTTGTCTCTAAGTTTACAAATCCCCTGGGTTGACAATTAAGTGTTGAGGAGTTTGCTTAAGTGCCATTCCTGCACCCAACAGCTGCCATAAATAAGATGACCCACATGGAGTTTGGCCCTAGTTTCAAATTTTAACACTTCATCTCATTATCTAGGAAGATGACTTAGAAACTCCATTTCAGTACCTTAGAGCTTGCGTGCCTTAATGGAAAGTTCTTCGCATTTGACGATAAGTTTTCATCATTTGCTTTCGATCGGATGATTCCACGAGTGTTTGACTTCAACTTCATTTTCAAATTCACGGATTGTATTGTCGTACCTTGAGAGCCATTGTCATTATTGGTGGTTTCTCTCGTTCCTGTTAGCGGTTCACATCATTGGCTAGTAATCAGGTGGTTTTCTAGCATGTTCGACTTCGACAAATTCATTTGCATGTTAGCATTCGTACTTTGATCAGGTTGGGATAGAGTGGAAGACCCTAATTTTTGTCTGATATAGCTCAGGCTACGTGGAATTATGTATTATTCATGATTGTATACATGTTTCCTTTATACAGATGGTTGTGACCATATCATGGGACCTTATATCTATGATGGTTATGATCCTTTTATATCGGGTGGTTGTGTCTATACTGTGGATCTTAGACTTCCAGACAATACTTTTCATTCGGATGGTTGCACCCATACAATGGATCTTTTCACATGGTCCTTTCTATCCAGATGGTTGCGTCCATACCATGGATTCATGTTTTGATATATATGATAGAGGTATTAGATATGTATATTTATATGCATCCTTGATTTGTAGGTCTCCTGACAGTCTTTGTTCTAGTCCTTGCACTATCTCGTAAATCATCTCAGCCATCACTCCCTGTTCTGCCTTCATTCTTTAAGGGGAATCTGTTACACAGTATTTTGTCACACCTCTTTCACTTCCCTGTGTCATACCCTAGAGTGCCAAAACCTTGACAACTATGCAGTGTACCCATCCTCATATGCAGTTTAGATCCTCCCTGAAGAACTAATGAAAAGTTGCCTTGAGCTTTTCTTGAGAAAAATGAGCTCAAAACCTTAATTTTTGGGTCAATGCGATTATGACACTACACTCTCATGCTGATGGCAGGTTGAACCATATGAGACTCACACTACCAACATAGATTTTGCCTGGATACTTGTGCTGAAGCCTAAAAGGAAAGTTTCCCAAATTGGAGTAGAAGCTTCATGATCTAGAGGTTTCTAGAATGATGAGATGGATGATGTTAATTGTGAATGTGGTCTCCCAATATTACCCTTTGATCTTATCCCTATGAGCTTCATCCTTGAGATGAGGAACTTCCCCTATCTTTGGTGAGATCCTAACTCCCTCTCCCTGCCTATAAATTCATCCCCCTCCATTCCCAAATGGTTGGTCTCTGATTATTTGCACCCTTATGCTGAGATAGTGCCTACATGCTACTCATTTTTCCTTGGAGAAGGAGTTCTTGGAGAGATTGAGCTTAGACTTGCACATTCACTCAAGGAGGAATACTAACATCAAGGCTTGGGTTGTATGCTTCCTCTTTTGTTTATTAATATATACAACTGTTGGTTCACTTTCCATAAATGCTTGTGTCAATGCTTCATTTATCTTAATGCTCCTTGATCTGTTAAGTGGATTACATTTTATTATGCTTGTTGCACTTTTATGCTTTGTTGTGTCTTTGGCCTCTTGTGCAAGTATTCAAACACTATGAGTAGCAAGGACTAAGCCTGAGAAGCAGGTGTTCAATATCTTCAACAAAGGAGTACATTATAGCATCACAGTGAGGTAGGTCTCCTTCCTCTTCTCTTATTGTGATTGTACTCTAGGAAAGTGTCTCGTATATTGTCTCGTCTATTGCTAGACCCACTCATTAGGCTAGAGGGATTGTCTCTATCCACAGAGAGGATTTACCTACACAATAATTCCCAAAGCCATGTAACTTTCTCTTGACAACTAGACATTTATTGGGTAGGTGGATTATGATTAGATTTCCTTCAAGTGCAATACTTGTTAAGAAAATAACCATTTTCCTAAGGATTTCCCTAAGAAATTGATATAGTAAACACAAGTAGACGAGGGGGAGCAATAGAAACAATAAGAAAGAAGAAGAAAAAGGAAATAAATCCCTCCAAAACCCCCAAAAACCTAGTCTTCTATTCCTCCTCCTCTAATCCTTCCTCCTCTCACCCTAATAATATTTTTGAGTCCTCCCTCCATGAACCCCCTCTTCACCCTTAGTCCAATAGGTATAAAGTCCTGTCTCACTCTGATAATCAAGGTGCAAACGTTCCAGAGAATTTGGAGTGTAATAAATCAAAAGGAATCCCCTTCCATACATTAGAAACTTTCACCCCTCTATAGGATGCAAGCCTCACCATCTCCAAAAACATAGGAACTACAAGAGTAGGTATTCGATTTGCATTGCCAAAAATGGAAAAAGTAGAAGAAAATTCAGAAGATGATTCCATTAAGGACTCAACAATCATTAAATAAAAAAACTAAGGGAGGAATGAAAGTGAAGAAAAGATGGAGGAATAGGCAGATCGAGACAAGGAAATGGGCACACATCACACAATAGAAGGATGCAATAATAAAAGCAATAAGAGATCAAAGGGTGGTGCATTTATTCCCCAAGGGGGAGCCTCTAAAACAACTAGTAAATGATGAAATCCATCCTTGCAATTTTAGGGGGTTGGAGAGTGAAGAAAAGTGGAAATTTGGTGAAGAATCTAATTAAAGAAGAAAACCAGTAAATTCCACTACTCCAAGAGACTAAGATGGCAGGGGGAGGAGAGGGGGAGAGGAAATATCCCTCCATAAAGGCATTAAAATATGGACAAAAAAAATTCAGATCTGAAGGCACTTCAAGAGGAATCTGCACAATTTGGTCAATTAGGAACTTTCATCTCATGCTAGATTTATCATTAGAGCACTAGATCGTGCTTCATCTCTTACACATTTTGTTAGGTAATATAGTCAATTTCATCAATATTCATTTTCCTAATTCCTACGATGACAAAATATTTATTGGAACTCTTTTTTATACTTGAAAGGCACCATTTCGGAGTAAAATAACATCATAGTAGGGAATTTCAACATGACAATTCAAACCTGGGAGAAAAATGGAGGTTCTCCAGTCATGGACCCATTTCAAGAAAGATTAGAAGACCTCATCACCTTCTTTGATTTAATAATTCTGAAACCTATAAAAGGGGAACATACATGGTCTAAAAATAGGATAGGGCTAAGGCACATCATGGTCAGTCTGGACCAATTCCTAGTACATAGTATGTAGTCGAAAGAAAATATCATGCCCCTCTCTCAAATTATCCCACAGTCTAGGTTAGATGGCAAGTAAATAGCCATTTCCTTATCCACACATGAAAACTATGGCCCTACCCTTTTCGTTACAACCCCATTTGGACCCAAAAGCCTATCTTCTTAGACCTAATCTCATACTTGGAATTAGTGGGTAGAATGTTTGCCAATTTTTATCTGGGAACAAATTATCAAAAAGGTTAAGTAATCTCTTAAAAGTTAGATGACAAGTCAATAGCCATTTCCTTATCCACAGATGAAAACTATGGCCCTACCCCTTTTTGTTACAACCCCATTTGGACCCAAAAGCCTATCTTCTTAGACCTAATCTCATACTTGGAATTAGTGGGTAGAATGTTTGCCAATTTTTATTTGGGAACAAATTATCAAAAAGGTTAAGTAATCTCTTAAAATATGGGCAAAAGAAATGCAACAAACAAGAAAAGAATCCATCCATTCATTAAAATATCAACTAAATGAGGTACAAGAAGAAATGTACCAGCAAACAATCACCCAGAGCATGCTAATGGAGGGAAAACCCATTTTCAAAAAATTACAAACATAATTAAAAAATGAAGAACAATTGTGGAGACTCAAAGATAAAAGTATTTGGCTAAAATTAAGGGATATAAATACAAAGTTTTCTCACAGACAAGAAAAGCAACAAGTCTGGTAGAACGATTTAGAAAAATTGTTACTAGTATTGGGGAATCCTTGACATCTTATCCACAAAGAAAAGAGGCAGTAGTAAAACACTTGGCCAATCTATGTTAAGAAAAATCATCATGGAGTGAAGAGGCAAGGGCCAATATGTTAAAGCATATACCAAGTTAGTAACCCAAGAAGATAATAACAAATTAACCCAACCAATATTTTAGAAGGAAGTTTGGGAGACCTTGAATTCATTTGAATTTGACAAATCCCCTAGACTAGATGGATTCTCAGTGTCTTTATACAAATACCACTAGCACATCATTAAGAAGGAACTGATTAGAATGATGCCATATGTTTAGGAAATTGTTATTTTTTTTGTTGGGGGGAGGAATAAACTCATCCTTTCTCACATTGATCCATAAGAATTTACCCCTCCACTTTTGATATATTTCATCCCATCTCTCAATGCAATGTCTTCTACAAGCTAATAACCAAAATCATCGCCAATAGAATTAAGCCTCTCCTTCCCAATATGATCTTAGAAAACAAAGAAGGATTCATTCATAAAAGGTAAATCATACACAATATTTTCTTAGTTCAAGGGGAAATCTAGTCAAGAAAATTGAGAAGGGAAAAGGGAATGATCATCAAATTAAACATGGAAAATACATTTAACAGAGCTAGACATATTTTTTTCTTTAATGTTTTGCATGACTTTGGGTTCAATCTAGAGTTCATAACATGGATTTCAACTTGCATTAGCTCCCCTTGGATTTCCTTGCTAGTAAATGGGTGCTCAGTTGGTTTCTTCAAAGCTACTCGAGGCCTTCATTAAGGCTGTCCTTTATCCCCACTCCTCTACATTATGTTGGTGGAATCCTTGAGTAGGAAATTGGATTTCAAATGAAGAATAATTTTCTTCCAAGAATTAAAATAGTTGGAGAAGTCTAGGAGGTAAATCACACCCAATTTATGGATGATATAATTTTGTTAGGGGGAGCTTGAGCCATAATATCTACCAAGTTCAACCCAATTTTAGAGAAATTTGTTCAGGTTTCTAGAGGTCTAATAAATAAGAAGAAAAACCTCCTCACGCAGAACAACTCCTCTAGTAAAATATGAACAATCCAAAGAAGGTTGCAAATTCCTACAAAAGAAGGGTGTACCTACTTTAAATATTTCGGAATTCCTATCAGGTTAAAGGCCCTCCCACACAACAAGCATCTCGTTATAGAGAAAAAACATGAAATTTGTACTGTGGGGATCCCAATGGTTGAACCTAGTAGGAAGGATAATTTTATTTAAAGTTGTTCTATCCGCACTTCCAGTTTTTTGCTTCTCTCACTCTTTGAGAAGTTAGGAACTTAATATAACAAGAACTAAAAAAAATTATGACACGGTGGTAAAACAAATTCCACAATAATCCACTTAGTCAATTAGGCAATAATAAAATCCCCTATTAAACATGGTGGCTTAGGCATTAAATACCCTACCCTAATGAACTTGGATGTGGTGCAAAAACTATTATGGAGGTGGATCACATATGATTACAACTAGTGGAAGTAGGTTATACATCATAAACATCTTACATGGGATAGTGGAAGATGTATAGATCTAATCAATCACTCTAAAGGTGGCATCTTCTACAAGTTAATAACCAAATTCATCGCCAATAGAATTAAGTCTCTCCTTTCCAAAATCATCTTAGAAAATAAAGGAGGATTGATTCATAAAATGTAAATCATACACAATATTTTCTTAGTTCAAGGGGAAATCAATTCAAGCAAATTGAGAAGGGAAAAGGGAATAATCATCAAATTAAACATGGAAATGCATTTAACAGAGTTAGACATAGTTTTTTTTTAATGTTTTGCGTGATTTTGGGTTCAATCTAGAGTTCATAACATGGATTTCAAATTGCATTAGATCCCCTTGGATTTCCTTGCTAGTAAATGGGTGCTCAGTTGGTTTCTTCAAAGCTACTTGAGGCCTTAACTAAGGTTGTCCTTTATCCCCACTTCTCTACATTTTGCTGGTAGACTCCTTGAGTAGGAAATTGGATTTCGAATGAAGAATAATTTTCTTCTAGGAATTAAAATAGTTAGAGAAGTCTAGGAGGTAAATCACACCCAATTTATGGATGATATACTTTTGTTAGGGGGAGCTTGAGCCATAATATCTACCAAGTTCAACTCAATTTTAGAGAAATTTGTTCAGGTTTCTAGAGGTATAATAAGTAAGAATAAAAACCTCACGTGGAACAACTCCTCTAGTAAAATATGAACAATCCAAAGAAGGTTTCAAATTCCTACAAAATAAGGGTGTACATCCTTTAAATATTTGGGAATTCCTATCAGGTTAAAGGCCCTCCCACACAACAAGCATCCCGTTATAGAGAAAATAAACATGAAATTTCTATAGTGGGGATACCAATGTTTGAACCTAGTAGGAAGGATAATTTTATTTAAAGTTGTTCTATCTCCACTTCCATTCTTACAGTTTTCTGCTTCTCTCACTCTTTGAGAAGTTAGGAACTTAATAGATCAAGAACTAAAAAAAATTATGGCAAGGTGGTAAAACAAATTCCACAATATTCCACTTAGTCAATTGGGCAATAATAAAATACCCTATTAAACATGGTGGCTTAGGCATTAAATACCCTACCCTAATGAACCTGTATATGGTGCAAAAACTATTATGGAGGTGGTTCACATATGATTACAACTAGTGGAAGTAGGTTGTACATCATAAACATCTTACATGGGATAGGGTAAGATGTATAGATATAATCAATCACCCTACAGGTGGCATCTTCTACAAGTTAATAACCAAATTCATCGCCAATAGAATTAACTCTCTCCTTCCCAAAATGATCTTAGAAAATAAAGGAGGATTCATTCATAAAAGGTAAATCATACACAACATTTTCTTAGTTCAAGGGGAAATCATTTCAAGCAAATTTAGAAGGGAAAAGGGAATGATCATCAAATTAAACATGGAAAATGCATTTAACAGAGTCAGACATAGTTTTTTCTTTAATGTTTTTCATGACTTTGGGTTCAATCTAGAGTTCATAACATGGATTTCAACTTGCATTAGCTCCCCTTGGATTTCCTTGCTAGTAAATGGGTTCTCAGTTGATTTCTTCAAAGATACTCGAGGCCTTCACTAAGGATGTCCTTTATCCCCACTCCTCTATTAACCAAGTTAATAACCAAATTCATCGCCAATGGAATTAGCTCTATCCTTCCCAAAATGATCTTAGAAAATAAAGGAGGATTCATTCATATAAGGTAAATCATACACAATATTTTCTTAATTCAAGGGGAAATCAAGAAAAGGGAATGATCATCAAATTAAACATGGAAAATGCATTTAACAGAGTCAGACGTTGTTTTTTCTTTAATGTTTTTCATGACTTTGGGTTCAATCTAGAGTTCATAACATGGATTTCAACTTGCATTAGCTCCCCTTGGATTTCCTTGCTAGTAAATGGGTGCTCAGTTGGTTTCTTCAAAGATACTCGAGGCCTTCACTAAGGATGTCCTTTATCCCCACTCCTCTACATTCTGTTGGCGAACTCCTTAAGAAGGAAATTGGATTTCGAATGAAGAATAATTTTCTTCTAGGAATTAAAATAGTTGGAGAAGTCTAGGAGGTAAATCACACCTAATTTATGGATGATATACTTTTGTTAGGTGGAGCTTGAGCCATAATAACTACCAAGTTCAACCCAATTTTAGAGAAATTTTTTCAGGATTCTAGAGGTCTAATAAATAAGAAAAAAAACCTCCTGCTCACGTGGAACAACTCCTCTAGTAGAATAGCAACAATCCAAAGAAGGTTGCAAATTCCTACAAAAGAAGGGTGTACATCCTTTAAATATTTGGGAATTCCTATCAGGTTAAAGGCCCTCCCACACAACTAGTATCTCGTTATAGAGAAAATAAACATGAAATTTCTATAATGGGGATCGCAATGGTTGAACCTAGCAAGAAACATAGTTTTATTTAAAGTTGTTCTATCTGCACTTCCATTCTTCCAGTTCTCTACTTCTGTCACTCTTTGAGGAGTTAGGAACTTAATAGATCAAGAACTAAAAAAATTTATGGCAAGGCAGTGAAACAAATTCCACAATATTCCACTTAGTCAATTGGGAAATAATAAGATCCCCTATGAAACATGGTGGCCTAGGCATTAAATACCCTACCCTAATGAACCTGGATATGGTGCATAAACTATTATGGAGGTGGATCACATATTATTACAACTAGTGGAAGTAGGTTATACATCATAAACATATTACATGGGATAGGGGAAGATGTATAGATCTAATCAATCACCTTAAAGGTGGCTCCAAAATATGGAAAATAATGATGAAGGATGCCCTGGCGATACAAATAAAACTCATATGGATCCTCAGAAATGGGAAAAAAATAAAAGTAAGGGCAGATAGTATAAATGGAAAACCTCCCTTGGGAACTCTCCCTTCCCTTCTCAGACTCAAATCCTGGCTAAGTAAATATGAATACCTCACTCTTTTCGACATATATCATTGGAACCAATAAGGTAAATACTGTGTTTGGGGCTTATCCTTCATCCCCCTTATTTATCCAACTTATCTCTAGAAATCAAGAAACCTTATATGGAAGCGCTCCTTTTCCTTTCTTGAAAATGACAAAAGGGATAGAAAAAAAGAGCTATTTACACTATTGAATTGGGTTATGAATCTCAACTTCCTATTCCTATGAGAAATTCATGTATCTGGAAGAATATTTGGAACATGGATAGTTTCCCAAAGATCAACATTTTTTATTGGACACTTGCACATAAAAAAAATGATGGTTGAAAATCTTCAGAAATGTGGGATCCATGGCCCTTCATTTTCTCTCTCTATAGATTATAATCTAAATCAATTAATCACCCTTTTTGGAATGCAATTTTCCTAAAAAAGTACGAGGGAAAGTCTTGTAGGGAATAAATTGAGCATTCATATGGCCAAAATCTTTATTTGATATTTTAGTTGTTTGAATTCTATAACAAGAATTATAAATCGTCCTTCAGAGGGAAATCAATATTTTGAAGAATCTGGATATCTCTACCTAAATGTGTATTTTGGAAGATATTTTTAGCAAAGAATAAGTTATTTTTCAGGACTCCTCTACTCTTCTGGAGGTGGTAGTAGAAAGAATAAATTCTCTCTTATCTGAACATCTAAAGACTAGAGATCTAAAGCTCTCCAACCTTCAAACGATGGACAAAATTGAGAAATGGTAGTTCTATTGCTAATCTTCATCATCAGGCTAGCCCTCCATTAAGGAAAAAACAATTCATGAAAATATCAACTACAAAGGGTCAATTACAAGAATGGATAAGTAATTAAAAATCCTACATATTATGCTTTGATAAGGCTTCAAAAAAAAATACTAGGGGTGGTAACAACAAGAAATGTGGGTATGGGGGGGGAGGTCCTTCACTTGCCCAATGGAAAAATCGAATATGAGTATGGAGCTTAAGGATTGCCTTAAATAACCAAGAGGATATGTACACACTCCTTCATGGTATCTTATTATCCATATCATTATCAATAAGATCCCTTATACTAATAAGCAACTCAAATAACACAATGAGACATCTTGCCCTAAGGAATAACCTCTTAGATGTAAAAATATCACATCTATAGAAGAGAATCACTTCATTTATAACATAATTTATAAATATTCAAGTTAAACATGTTATCAAAGCACTCAATAGTGCCTTAGAAAAATTAGAAAACTAGGCAATACAATTACCATGTTAATTAATGGAACCTTGAGGGAGGATTTCATCCCATAGCTAGTAATCATGAGGACATCAAAGAAAGGCATGGAAAACTGGAATATGCTTGCAAAGAACATGGCTCAACATGGTCGTAAAGGAGGTAGGGTACTTTTCTTACCAGTTGAGGTTCACTCGAGGGTGTGACATTTTCCATGTACCATGCCAGTAGAGATCATCCTGATATAGAAGCATAGATGATGACGAGGTTCATTTGTATGCTTAGGGTGGGATTTGAAGTAGAGGAAGGACATTTACTTCATGTGACTCCTTCGTGAGAGTATAAGAAAATAGTGATGTTGACAACATTTTTCGTTAATGTTTGCCAATGCAGGCTCAATTACATCTCTTCCCAAATCGCACCCAATTTTTTTCCCTAAATCTCTCAATCAACACTTCTAGCACTTCCATGCCTATATTTCCCGCTTGTGTTTATATGGCACGCCTGACAAATCTTTATTGTGATAAAAATAATAAAAGGTATTCCTTATTTTTTCTTGGAAATAAAAAGAAAAGGACTCCTGCTTTTCCTACACCTACAAAAAGGAAATCAAACCCCCTCCTTAAAGATATTGCTTCAAGTTGAAATTTCAAAATATCTTTAGAGTTGTTTCGCATTAGTGGAAACTTTTGTTATGAAATTGGTTATCTCCCTCATCATGTTCTCAACCCCTTGGTGTATTATGAAGTTTAATGTATATTAACTCTACATGGTATATCTTACGTTCATGCCTTATAATATAAAGATTTAGAGTCTCTCTCTCTCTCAGACCCTTTGATGTTCATGGGTCACTATTATAAAAGGCGGATGTGTATTATGAAACCGAAAGGGTCATTCATCGATGTGGTCATTTGAGTCAAGGTCCTCCTAGTGACAAAGGGGTAAAAAAATTCTGTTTAAAAAATGACATAGTGGAAAAAGCATTGTCTCTCCCTAAGAGATTCCGACCTTAGGTACATCAATATTATTAAATCTCAATGTGTAATGTGACCATGGCCATGCTTAGTTATCCCAACATTTGATTCAATATCGAGACATTAAGTGCATCGTGTTAACAAAATCTTCAAAGTATGAAAACCACGTCTTTAAGATTAAGTCCATCATGTTATCAAAATCTTCGAAGTATGAAAACCACGATCTTCAAAGTTCATGTTACTAAAAGAATAGTGTTAAAAGCAGTTCTTTTGTGCCTATTATTATTAAAACCCCATAAACATCAATGAATTGGGACTTATACTCAAGTGCGAAGGCCGCCACAAAGAGTTTTTCATCATGAGAAAAGATTTGGGTGAACGATGGAATATGTACCATCATTTGTAATTGCCCACACTATGTGTGGGATATATGGTTTTTTAATAATGTGTGTTGCACATAGAGTTGAGGTTGAGGTAACAACCCACGCATAGGATGTAGAAATTTTGCAAATCCTCTACAAATATACCTCTGAGATCTATGTAGAAAATCTAACTGTAGATTAACTCGATAATGCAATATACCAAAGCAAAATACTATAATATACTTCTAATATCAAACTTGCGGAAGCTTAAAGATCAAGCTGAATCAGAGCTAAGCACATATAACCAGAAGAAGAAGAATCAATACACATGAAACATAGAAAATACTTAGGGGAAAGCCTAAGCTAAAAACCCCACTATTTGTATTATCATACAAGGTGGAAATATATCAAGATTACACAAAGCCTTAGCTCTCATAGCTAGCCAGCTCTCAGTACAATCCTCCTGGATGCTCATAGGAAAACAAGGCTTCTCACAAACCTTCTCCTCTGCCCTCCAAGCCTCTTATTTCCTTGCGTTGTTTCTCCTGGGTGATCCTACTGTTACCAAGTGTAACACTAATCATTGACATTGATCTCACACCCTGTAAAACTACACAATCCTCAAGGAACCTTATTCCTTTTCCATGGATGAGTTTCCTTTATAGGAAAACTTATGCAACTGATAGTAACCTGCCCCTATCTTTAATATCAACTGGGTCTTTCTCTGAACAGACATTCATGAGTTATTTATGAGATAATATTCAGTTATCTAGAGTACACTAGTTTGATGCATGCATGCATTAACTGATTGAACTCACAATTAGTTCCTCAAATTGTTTGGAACTAATTTAACTGGACATAACTCAGTTAAATGAGCTAACTAATTACAACTCAAATATAACTCAATATTATCTCCTTAATTAAGGGATAATCTCCTTAATTTAAGGGATAATTGTTGTATGAATGTAGAAAGACTTCTAACTTGAATTTCTCCAACTAATTAATCCATAATGAATTAATTAATTATTTCCAAGTAGCTGGTGAGACTAAATTCGAATTTAATTCACAATTTTAATTCAAGAACAAATTAAAAATGGAATATTCTGGATTCTATTTTAATCATTTCTTTTTGCTATTTTCAACACTCCCTCTCAACAAGAAAGGAATTCAACTCGATCCAGAACCTTTGGAATGTTCTGCATGCAACACTTCTCTCTAATGTTGTTGCTCCAGTAATCTCCAGAAACAAAAAAAAACATCTAACCTGAATCAGAATGATGCCTCTGTCATCAAAGTCTCTGACTACTATTGCCTTTGTCGACTGAAAACTCCGTGCTTCTATTGACTCAACCTGTCTGCACTATTGTCAATCCTTCTCTGTGCTCTTCAGTATCTGACTACTCTAGCCTTTGTCACTTTGATCTCTAACTGCATCAATCCCACTAATTTCTCTTGCTACTATGGACTTTTGGCTCCCATAGCAAGGTACTATCGATGAGATAAAACCTCTCAATGGACCTTGCCCAATTTCAACCTTCTTGAGACTATCACTTCACATCGCCCTGCCTCACACCTAGAGGTATGGTTGAAAGTGATCCCTTTACCGACTCTAATTGTGGCTCCTCCACAGTTGTCTGAGTCTTCTTCTGGAACTGCATGTTGAGAGGTAATTTACTCTCCCTCTCAACCACCAAGTCTCTAACATTTTCCTTGCTCCTGAAGTCTTTTCATGCATCTTGAACCTCAAGAGCATACAGGTTCTTGACTCGTGAACCGATCTATTTCACCTGTCTCGTGGTGATGTGTCTAAGGAAAACATTTCCCTTACTAAAGGCAACATTGTGACCGATACCAAGTTCTTCTTCAGTCCAGACACATACTTCACATCTGTCAAGGTGATAGGAGCTCCATGTTCCCTCTGAAAAGCAACTATGCCCACTCTTGAATCACTATACCTTTCGTCGTCACCCATCTCTATGCACATCTTGAAGTCTTTAACCTCCAAGGTACTAAATAAATTTTATCGCCGGTCATGTGGAATGAGCCTCCACTGTCAAGAAACCAACCACAACCCAACATCGATTACATCATGCATGCGATGAGGGTGAAGTCCATCTCGAACTAAGAGGCTAATGCCTCACCTTCTAATCCTTTTATGGATCCCTTCTTGGACTTTTTCGATGGGAAATTAGTTGTATACTGTCCCACCTCATGACAATTAAATCATCTCACTTTAGATTTGTCAACCTTCTTCCCTCCATGAGAAGAATTTGTTTTGGAATGGGAAGCCTTCCCTTTCCCTTTCCTTGCCTTACTTGCTAAGGCCAGATTTTCTTCATCATCATTATTTGAGGAAGAACCATCTCGAGTGCTCCTCCTAATCTCCTCTTGCATGAGATTTGACCACAATCGTTCCCAATCTGGAAATTTCTCTCTTCCATTCACAGAGTCCTGGTAGCTATTCCAGCTCTTTGGAAGACTGAGGAGAGAAAGGCTCACCATATCATCATCAGCAGTAGTTATTCCCACACTACCAAGCTCATCTCTGCAGGTGGTGAGCTTGTTCAGATATGTAGAAATAGTATCGCCCTTCTCCATCTTGATTTTCTGAAGCTTATCCTTGAGCGCTAGTTTCCTCTGGTCGCTACTATTCTGATAGAGGTCCTTCAATGTCTTCCACATTGAAAACAGAGTATCCTTCCCATGGAGACTCGAGAGAATATGGTCTAAAACTCCCTCTAAACACTTCTTCCATTCAGATAATTCTTGTGAATTAGTTGCAGCTATCTTGGCGATTTCTTGATCAATGAAATCCTTCAAACCATTGTCTTCTAATACTGCTTCCATTATATCCTTCCATGCTATGTAATTTGAGCTGCCTTCCAAGGCATACTCAAGTCTCAAGCCATAGAACGCCATTGACCAACCTGAAGTATGAGATGAATTCGATTTGTACCTGTAATCCTGAACTTCAAACTTCGAATTCTCTTCTCTGTATATTGTTCACAGCTCTGATAACTTTGCTTTGATACCATGTAGAAATTCTGCAAATCCTCTACAAATCTACCTCTGAGATCTATGTAGAAAATCTGACTATATATTAACTCGATAATGCAATATACCAAAGCAAATTACTATAATCTACTTCTAATATCAAACTTGCGGAAGCTTAAAGATCGAGATGAACCAGAGCTGAACACATATAACTAGAAGAAGAAGAATCAATACAAATGAAACACAGAAAATACTGAGGGGAAAGCCTCAGCTGAAAACCTCACTATTTGTATTATCATACAAGGTGGAAATATATCAAGATTACATAAAGCCTTAGCTCTCACAGCTAGCCAGCTCTCAGTACAATCCTCCTGGGTGCTCACAAGCAAACAAGGCTTCTCACAAACCTTCTCCTCTGCCCTCCAAGCCTCCTATTTCTTTACGTTGTTTCTCCCGGGTGATCCTACTGTTACCAAGTGTAACACTGATCACTCACACTGATCTCACACCCTATAAAACTGTGCAATCCTTAAGGAACCTTATTCCTTCTGCATGGATGAGTTTCATTTATAGGAAAACTCATGCAACTGATAGTAACTTTTCCCTGTATTTAATCTCAACTGGGTCTTTCTCTGAATATACATTCATGAGTTATTTATGAGATATTCTTTAGTTATCTGGAGTACACTAGTTTGATGCATGCGTGCATTAATTGACTGAACTCACAATTCATTCCTAAAACTGTTTGGAACTAATTTAATTGGACATAACTTAGTTAATTGAGCTAACTAATTACAACTCAAATATAACTCAAACTTATCTCCGTAATTAAGGGATAATCTCCTTAATTTAAGGAATAACTGTTGCATGACTGCAAAAAGACTTCTAACTTGAATTTCTCCAACTAATTAATCCATAATGAATTAATTAATTATTTCCAAGTAGCTGGTGAGACTAAATTCGAATTTAATTCACAATTTTAATTCAAGGAAAAATTAAAATTGGAACATTTTGGATTCTATTTTTATCATTTCTTGTTTCTATTTTCAACACTCCCTCTCAATAAGAAAGGAATTCAACTCGATCTCGTTCCAGAAAATTTGGAATGTTATGCATGCAACACTTCTCTCTAGTGTTGTTGCTCCAACAATCTCCAGAAACAAAGAAAACATCCAACCTGAATCAGAATGATGCCTTTGTCATCAAAGTCTCTGACTACTATTGCCTCTGTCGACTGAAAACTCTATGCTTCTATTGACTCAGCCTGTTTGCACTATTGTCAATCCTTCTCTGCGGTCTTGAGTATCTGACTGCTCAAGCCTCTATCACTTTGATCTCTGACTGCATCAATCCCACTCATTCCTCCCGCTACTATGGAATTTGGGCTCCCATAGCAAGGTATGATCCATGAGATAAAACCTCTCAATAGACCCTGCCCAATTTCAGCCTTCTTGAGACTATCACTTCACATCACCTGATGCAGGAGCATCTAACACTCTTCATTAAAGAATGAATCCAAAGCAGAGCAAGGAGGATGACGTGGACCATCGGAGAAAAACAAGGACAATTTTTTTTTAAAACAAGGCTAAAATGATGGAAGCGATAAGTCTTTAGAAGACTTAATTAAAAGTAATCTGCCATGTATCCGTATAGAGAGTTTAGGGGTTGTTAGTTATTTGTTAGAGGAGATCAAGGAGAGGATTGATCGGATCCTTTCAGTGATCTGATCCAATATTTCTGTAAACGATGAACCTGTGTGTTCTATATACATCGTGAGACAGACAGAGATAGAGAGATATAAAGAGAAATATAGTAATACAAAATGAGAGATAGAGTATCCACAAGGTAGTCGAGAGGAGAACTGTTACTAAGGCTGAAATGCCTTAGATTGTGATCATTCTGTATATAATATAAAAGTGTGTGTTTCAGTGTGAAATTGTGCGCCTGTGTTTATTTCATATATAGAGTTAGTCCTGCGTTGCGAGATTGTTGATCGACCATCGATCACTCTATGGATCGATGGTGATCCAGTGATATCAATTATATGAATGTCATGTGTGAAATCGTATATGCAAAGGAACTGTGTTTTAAGTGCAAAATCCATCAAATGGTGGATGAATGAGCGGATGCACAGGATCCGTTGGATATGGAAGATCAACGGTGTAGGCGACAAGAATGAGAATTGTTGGATCGTTAGATCGATGGTTATCATGTCGGTAAACTGCGGGGGGCATTACGCGGCGAAAGTGGTTTTTAAACAATGGAAGTGGTATTTCGGGTGGCCTCAAACCCATAAGTGGTATTGAAGGGTGGGCACCCGACTCCACTCATAAAACGACACGTAGCAGTGAGGAGGAGAGAGGAAACCGCTTATCGGGCAGTTAATCCTCATGCTACTTGTCCACTCGAAATCCCTGACAGCCGTCGGATCTAGTGCGAGAAGATCGATGGTGGAGGATTGTCGTGCAAGTTTGATTGATCAAGCCAGCCACAACCGTCCAATCAAGCATGAGATCAATGGTCAATATTTAGTCGTTAATCGCATTTCGGATGGTTAATACGGCGGAGATGGAATTGTGACACACTGATATGCGATTAAGCGATGCACCCATAGCTGTTGGATCGAAGAATGTAGGGCACAGCGGAAAGGTGATGGAATGAGAGACGGACCCAACGATAATTATTGATGTGGGTATTAATTATTTTGAGATCCAGCCCAAGGGTTCGTAGCAGGGTTATCCTTTGTTTTTCCTTCATTCATGTATATTTCGATAATTTTGTTATCCCGGGTTTTTATGGCAAGATCACATTAATGAACGCTCCCGATAGTGTAGTAGGCTTTGATAAGTTTAAGTGGTTTCGATTTAAAGGCTTAAAGCCTCAAAATGAAGTGCTTCCGATAAGTTTGTGGGCCATAACCCACAGGCCTCAGGATTGAAGTTTGTAAAGAAAGGGGAAATTGGCTATACCCCAAAATCTCCTTGCATCATTTGGTATCAGAGCAGGGAAAGCATTTCCTGTGAGAAGGAAGAAGAGTGCAAGCAAAAGCAGAAGAGGTAAAGTTGTTTAAAGCTAGAGAGTTTGTGGTCTTTACTGTCGTGCAAATAGCGGCAACGGGAGGTGAGAAGACTTTCAACAACCTAGAGCAAGGTGTGCTCAATTGGTTCTAGAGAAGAGAACCAGAAGGATGCCAAAAGGCTAAGCTCAGGAGAAAGCTTGGTGAGGTATCATGTAGCAATGGAAGAATGTTACTGTAGAGGTTTGGTTGCAGCTCATAGAAGATCACAAAGGCAATTCCACTGAGAAGTTGGTAGAATTGCTAGAACAAGGAGAAGCATATGACCAGGAGGTCATAAATTTTTGTGCCTCAGGAGTCTGATGCAGGAGCATCCGACACTCTTCATTAAAGAAGGAACCCAAAGTGGAGCAAGGAGGACGACATGGACCATCGAAGAAAAACAGGGACAAATTCTGTTTAAAACAGGGCTAAAATGATGGAAGCGATAAGTCTCTAGAAGACTTAATTAAATGTAATCTACCATGTATGCATATAGAGAGTTTAGGGGTTGTTAGTGATTTGTTATAGGAGATCAAGGAGAGGATTGATCAGATCCTTTCAGTGATCTGATCCAATATTTCTGTAAATGATGAACCTGCGTGTTCTATATATATCTTGAGACAGACATAGATAGAGAGATATAGAGAGTAATATAGAGTGAGAGATAGAATATCCACAATTTAGTCGAGAGGAGCACTGTTACTAAGGCTGAAATGCCTTAGATTGTAATCGTTTTTTATATAATAGAAAAGTGTGTGTTTCAGTGTCAAATCGTGCGCCTGTGTTTATTTCATATATAGAGTTAGTCCTGCGTTGTGAGATTGTGATTAACCATCGATCACTGTATGGATCGATGGTGATCCAATGATATCAATTATATGAATTTCGTGTGTGAAATGGTATACGACAGAGGAACTGTGTTTTAAGCGCAGAACCCATCTAATGGCAAACGAATGAGCGAATGCACAGGATCCATTGGATTTGGAAGATAAACAGTGTAGGTGACAAGAATGAGAACCGTCGGATCGTTAGATCTGTTATCACAAAATCATGCCCCTGATAGGCTGCTGATCAGGAAGACCTTATGTAACTCTTTCAAACCAACTTTTGGCTGAGGCTTAGCCTCCTCAACCTGAGAGGGCTCTCTCAAAGGTTAATGATTTTGATAAAGATTAGATGGCTAACTCTATGAAACAAGTGAAAAATATGAATGGTTGAACATGATCAATAAACATCCATTGGGCTTATGGAGTCAAAAACACCTCAATATAACAATGAACTCAACCTTACATGGAAGTCAGGGCATCCAACATTTAAACATTCAGAACATAAACTCATATGAGACCACACAGTTCATAAATGTATACATGAAGTCAGAGCACATTCAGTGAATTCTGAGTGATTATACATCCATACCACTGTAAGAATTAAGAAAAGGACAACATCACATATTCTGAACATAAAAAATCCTTCATGAATCCTGAGAAGTAAAGTCAAGCATGTATTACTGAAAATGAGTCTTACATAGGCCAAATACAAGCTTTTCCATAAAATTTCCAACCCTTTGCTAATTCGACCTCTTGCTCTATATAAAGCATTTACAATTAGGATTCCATCATCCCTCATCAAGAGAATTCGAATTTGCCATCAGTGACACCTATTCTAACCATAAAACAAACCATTAATTAGAACTAGCTGTTAACTAGGAGTGCTAGTGACCTAATACAACTAGGAGTGTAACTCCTTATTATGATTACAAAAACCTTATCTAAACATTTAAAAAATTATTTGACACCTAAAACTCCATGAAGTCGAATTTGATGAAGCCTCCCACGTGGTCACCCAAGTGCTGATGACAAACCCTAGAAATTAGGGAACATGTTTCCCTGTTTTTAGGTTTAGATCCTTGAAAATTGGCACGTGGGACAGAGCCTTTATCTCTTCATCCATGACACATTTTATGAAACTGAAGGAGGTTTTTGTAGCCCATGTTTTCCATAACAAAAACCTCTCCTGGTTTTTTAAAACATTTCTCCAGCTGTCCAGAAACTGTCCTTGAAAAACACGTGGCAAACATGAAAAATCCGTTTTTTGAAAGTAGGGTCTCAATGAAAGCTTAGTATCTCCCAACTGAAAACACTTATGAATAAAGTGAGATAGGTTATTGTATCTGGAGAGTTTATGAAGAGAAACCTCCCTCAAAATTCCAAAATACATCTTCTTGTAACCAGAAACGGATCTTGAAAAAGACTGCTAAAACCAGAAGACAAAGCTTGACTTTCAGCAGTTTCGTAGCGCAAGTTTAACCATAAATTTCTCCCACCTCAGAATGGAATTGAAGAAACTGAAAGAGTTTTATGTAGTGCAGCATGTTAGGAAGAAAATCCTCTTTCAGTTTTCAAAATTAAGTTCTCGGCTGCTCAAGAAAGCTTTTGGAAGTTAACTAGTAAAAACAGTTTTTTTGCTAAAACAGGCTGCTATAGGGGTTTCGTAGCGCGCTACGAAAACTCCTAGTTCAGTGATTTCGAAGCTACTTTCAAAATTCTCCAAAATGATGTGAGATATGACTTATAAACACCTGGTAAGACTTCTAAAACATGGAATGAGGCTGTCAAACATTATTTGGAAAAGAGATATGATCTTAAAAGACTTCTAACCTTATGACCTAACCCTTAAAGCATGAAATGACCTAGAGACCCTTTAACACCATGACTAGAAGAAGGGTTTGTAAATGAGAATGACACTAATTGTGATGAGATGACTCAAAAATTATAAGACTATGACTAGAAACAAGGCAACTTACCAAAGCTTAGAGACAAAGATTTTAGGGTGATAACAAGATCGATGATTATTGCGTGGGTAAACTGCGGGGGGCGTTACGCGGTGAAAGCAGTTTTTAAACAGTGGAAGTGGTATTTTGGGTGGCCTCAAACCATAAGTGGTATTGAAGGGTGAGAACCTGATTCCACTCATCAAATGACACGTAGCAGCGAGGAGGAGAGAGGAAACTACTTATCAGGCAGTTAATCCTCGTGCTACTTGTCCATGCAAAATCCCTGACAACCATCAGATCTAGCGCGAGAAGATCGACGGTGGAGGATTGTCGAGTAAGTTTGATTAACTAGGCCAACGAAAATCGTTGGATCGAACACCAGATCAATGGTTGAGATTTAGTCGCTGATCGCATTTTGGACGGTTAATATGGCAGAGGTGGAATTGTGACACGCAGATATGCGATTAAGTGATGCGCTGAAAGCCGTTGGATTAGAGAAAGGAATGGATGGCGGAGATTGGTTTGATCAGATATCGGAGAATGGAGAGTGCAATGGAAAGGCAATGCACTGAGAGATGGACCCGACGATAATTATTGATGCGGGTCTTAATTATATTGAGATCCGGCCCAAGGGTTTGTAGTGGGGTTATCCTTTGTTTTTCCTTCATTCCTGTGTATTTTGATAATTTTTTTTTGTCCCGGGTTTCTATCGAAAGAGCGCATCAATGAATGCTCCTGATAATGTAGTAGGCTCTGATAAGTTTAACTAGTTCCGGTTTAAAGGCTTAAAGCCTCAAAATGAAGTGCTTCTGATAAGTTTGTGGGCCATAACTCACAGGCCTTAGGATCGAAGTTTGTAAAGAAAGGGGAAATTAGCTATACCCCAAAATCTCCGTTCATCATCGCCCCACCTCACACCTGGAGGTATGGCTACATGTGATCCCTTTGTCGACTCTAATTATGGCTCCTTCAAAATTATCTGAGTCTTCTTTTGGGACTGCATGTTCAGAGGTAATTTACTCTCCCTCTCAACCACTAAGTCTCTAACATTTTCCTTGCTCCTCAAGGCTTTGCATGCATCTTGAACCTCAAGAGCATATAGGTTCTTGACTTGTGAACCGATCTATTTCACATGTATCACTATGATGTGTCTAAGAAAAACCTTTCCCTTACTAAAGAAAACATCGTAGCCTTTGTCCTCCAACATCGCGACCGATACCAAGTTCTTCTTCAGTCCAGGCACATAATTCACATCTGTCAAGGTGATAGGAGCTCCATGTTCCCTCTGAAAAGAAATCGTGACCACTCCTGAAACACTATACCTTTCATCGTCACCCATCTCTATGCACATCTTGAAGTCTTTATCCTCCAAGGTACTGAATAAATTTTTATTGTCGGTCATATGGAATGAGGCTCCATTGTCAAAAAACCAACCACAACCCATCATCGATGACACCATGCATGCGATGAGGGTGAAGTCCATCTTGAACTGAGCGGCTAATTCCTCACCTTCCAATGCTTTTATGGATATCTTCTTGGACTTTTTCGATGGGCAATTAGTTGTATAATTTCCCATCTCATGACAATTAAAACATCTCACTTTAGATTTGTCAACCTTCTTCCCTCCATGAGAAGAATTTGATTTGGAATGGGAAGCCTTCCCTTTCCCTTTCCTTGCCTTACTTGCTAAGGCCAAATTTTCTTCATCATCATTCTTTAATGAAGAACCATCTCGAGTGCTCCTCCTGTTCTCCTCCTACATGAGATCCGACCACAATCGTTCGCAATTTGGCATTTTCTCTCTTCCATTCATAGAGTCCTGGTAGCTATTCCAGCTCTTTGGAATACCAAGGAGAGAAAGGCCCACCATATCATCATCAACAGTAGTTATTCCCACACTACCAAGCTCATCTCTGCAGTTGGTGAGCTTGTTCAGATATGTAGAAATAGTATCGCCCTTCTCCATCTTGATTTTCCGAAGCTTATCCTTGAGCGCCAGTTTCCTCTGGTCGCTACTGTTCTGATAGAGGTCCTTCAATGTCTTCCACATTGAAAACAAAGTTTCTTTCCCATGGAGACTCGAGACAATATGGTATCGAATTCCCCCCGGAAGAATCCGTCTCGCCTTCGCCACACACTTCTTCCATTTAACCAATTCCTGTGCATTAGCTACTACTGGCTTGGGGATTTCTTGATCAATGAAATCCTTCAAACCATTGTCTTCTAATACTGCTTCCATTTTATCCTTCCATGCTATGTAATCCGAGCTGCCTTCCAAGGCATACTCAAGTCTCAAGCCGTAGAATGCCATTGACCAACCTAAAGTATGAGATGAATTTGATTTGTACATGCAATCCCGAACTTCAAACTTCGAATTATCTTGTCTGTATACTGTTCACAGCTCTAATAACATTTTCTCTAATACCATGTAGAAATTCTACAAATCCTCTACAAATCTACCTCTGAGATCTATGTAGAAAATCTGACTATATATTAACTCGATAATGCAATATACCAAAGCAAAATACTATAATCTACTTCTACTATCAAACTTGCAGAAGCTTAAAGGCCGAGCTGAATCAGAGCTGAACACATATAACCAGAAGAAGAGGAATCAATACACATGAAACAGAGAAAATATTTAGGGGAAAGCCTCAGCTAAAAACCTCACTATTTTTCTTATCATACAAGGTGGAAATATATCAAGATTACACAAAGCCTTAGCTTTCAAAGCTAGCCAGCTCTCAGTACAATCATTTTGGATGCTCACAAGCAATAAAGGCTTCTCACAAACCTTCTCCTCTGCCCTCCAAGCTTCCTATTTCCTTAAACTGTTTCTCCTGGGTGATCCTACTATTACCAAGTGTAACATTGATCACTCACACTGATCTCACACCCTGTAAAACTGCGCAATCCTCAAGGAACCTTATTCCTTCTACATGGATGAGTTTCCTTTATAGGAAAACTCATGCAACTGATAGTAACTTGTCCCTGTCTTTAATCTCAACTAGGTCTTTCTCTGAATAGACACGCATGAGTTATTTATGAGAGAATATTTAGTTATTTGGAGTACACTAGTTTGATGCATGCATGCATTAACTGACTGAACTCACAATTAGTTCCTCAAATTGTTTGGAACTAATTTAACTAGACATAACTTAGTTAACTGAGCTAACTAATTACAACTGAAATATAACTTAATCTTATCTCCTTAATTAAGGGATAATCTCCTTAATTTAAGGAATAACTGTTGCATGACTGCAGAAAGAATTATAACTTGAATTTCTCCAACTAATTAATTCATAATGAATTAATTTAACTATTTCCAAGCAATTGGTGAGACTAAATTCGAATTTAATTCAAGGACAAATTGAAAATGGAATATTCTGGATTCTATTTTTATCATTTCTTGTTGCTATTTTCATCACTTCCTCTCAACAAGAAATGAATTCAACTCGATCTTGATCCAGAAACTTTGGAATGTTTTGCATGCAACAATTCTCTCTAGTGTTGTTGCTCCAACAATCTCCAGAAACCAAAAAACATCCAACCTGAATCAGAATGATGCCTTTGTCATGAAAGTCTCTGACTAATATTGCCTCTATCGACTGAAAAGTCTGTGCTTCTGTTGACTCAGCTTGTTTGCACTGTTGTCAATCCTTCTCTACGCTCTTCTGTATCTGACTGCACTAGCCTCTGTCACTTTGATCTCTGACTGCATCAATCCCACTGATTCCTCCTGCTACTATGGACTTTGGGCTCCCATTGCAAGGTACGATCTATGAGATAAAACCTCTCAATGGACCCTGCCCAATTTCAGCACTCTTTAGACTATCACTTCACATCGCCTGATGCAGGAGCATTTGGCACTCTTCATTAAAGAATGAATCCAAAGCGGAGCAAGGAGGGCGATGTGGACCATCAGAGAAAAACAGGGACAAATTCTTCTTAAAACAGGGCTAAAATGATGGAAGCGATAAGTCTCTAGAAGACTTAATTAAATGTAATCTGCCATGTATGCTTATAGAGAGTTTAGGGGTTGTTAGTGATTTGTTAGAGGAGATAAAGGAGAGGATTGATCGGATCCTTTCAGTGATCCAATCCAATATTTATGTAAATGATGAACCTGCATGTTTTATATATATCATGAGACAGACAAAGATAGAGAGATATAGAGAGTAATATAGTAATACAGAGTGAGAGATAGAGTATCCACAATGTAGTCGAGAGGAGAACTGTTACTAAGGCTGAAATGCATTAGATTGTAATCGTTTTGTATATAATAGAAAAGTGTGTGTTTCAGTGTGAAATTGTACGCCTGTGTTTATTTCATATATAGAGTCAGTCCTACGTTGTGAGATTGTTGATCGACCATCGATCACTGTATGGATTGATAGCGAGCCAATGATATCAATTATATGAATGTCATGTGTCAAATGGTATATGGCAAAGGAATTGTGTTTTGAGCCAAAATCCATCAAATGGCAGACGAATGAGTGGATGCATAGGATCCATTGGATCTGGAAGATTAAGGGTGTAGGTGAAAAGAATGAGAACTATCAGATCGTTAGATCGACGGTTACCGCGTGGGTAAAATACGGGGGGCATTACACGGCGAAAGCAGTTTTTAAACAGTGGAAATGGTATTTCTGGTGGCCTCAAACCCATAAGTGGTCTCGATTCCACTCATCAATTGACACATAGTAGCGAGGAGGAGAGAGGAAACCGCTTATTGGGCAGTTAATCATCGTGGTACTTGTCCACTCGAAATACCTGACAGCCGTCGGATCTAGCGCGAGAAGATCGACGGTGGAGGATTGTCGTGCAAGTTTGATTGATCAAGGCAACGAAAACTGTCGGAGCAAGCGCCAGATCAATAGTCAAGATTTAGTCACTAATCACATTTTGGACGGTTACTATGGCGGAGATAGAATTGTGACACGCCGATATGCGATTAAGCGATGCGTCGATAGACATTGGATTAGAGAAAGGAATGGACGGTGGAGATTGGTTTGATCGGAGATCGAAGAATGGAGAGCACAACGGAAAGGCAATGGAATGAGAGGTGGAGCTGACAATAATTATTGATGTGGGTATTAATTATTTTGAGATCCAGCCCAAGGGTTCGTAGCGGGGTTATCCTTTGTTTTTCCTTCATTCCTGTGTATTTCGATAATTTTGTTGTCCTGGGTTTTTATGGCAAAAGCGCATCAATGAACGCTCCCCATAGTGTAGTAAGCTCCAATAAGTTTATGTGGTTCCAATTTAAAGGCTTAAAGCCTCAAAATGAAGCGCTTCTGATAAGTTTGTGGGCCATAACCCACAGGCCTTAGGATCGAAGTTTGTAAAGAAAGGGGAAATTGGCTATACCCCAAAATCTCCTTGCATCATTTGGTATCAGAGCAGGGAAAGGATTTCCTGCGAGAATGAAGAAGAGCGCAAGTAGAAGGAGAGGAGGTAAAGTTGTTTAAATTTGGAGAGTTTGTGGTTTTTACTGTCGTGTAGATAGCGGCAGCGGGACGTGAGAAGACTTGCAGCAACCTAGAGCAAGGTGTGCTCAATTGGTTCTAGAGGAGAGAACTAGAAGGATGCCAAAAGACTAAGATCAGAAGAAAGCTTGGTGAGGTATCTTGTAGCAGAGGAAGACTGTTACTGCAGAGGTTTGGTTGCAGCTCACAGAAGATCATAAAGGCAATTCCACTGAGAAGTGGGTAGAATTGCTAAGAATAAGGAGAAGCATATGACCAAGAGGTCATAAATTTTTGTGCCTCGTGAGTCTGATGCAGGAGCATCCGACACTCTTCATTAAAGAAGGAATCCAAAGCGGAGAAAGGAGGACGACATGGAACACTGGAGCAAAACAAGGACAAATTCTGTTAAAAACAGGGCTAAAATGATGGAAGTGATAAGTCTCTAGAAGACTTAATTAAATGTAATCTGCCATGTATGTGTATACAAAGTTTAGGTGTTGTTAGTGATTTGTTAGAGGAGATCAAGGAGAAGATTGATCGGATCCCTTCAGTGATCCGATCCAATATTTCTATAAACGATGAACCTGTGTGTTCTATATATATCATGAGACAGACATAGATAGAGAGACATAAAGAGTAATATAGTAATACAGAGTGAGAGATAGAGTATCCACAATGTAGTCGAGAGGAGAATTGTTACTAAGGCTGAAATGCATTAGATTGTAATTGTTCTGTATATAATAGAAAAGTGTGTGTTTCAGTGTGAAATTGTGCACCTGTGTTTATTTCATATATAGAGTTAGTCCTGCGTTGCGAGATTGTTGATCGACCATCGATCACTATATGGATTGATGGCGATCCAAGGATATCAATTATATGAATGTCGTGTGTGAAATGGTATATGGCAGAGGAACTATGTTTTAAGTGCAAAATCCATAAAATGGCGGACGAATGAGCAAATGCATAGGATCCGTTGGATCTGGAAGATCAACGGTGTAGGCAACAAGAATGAGAACCTTCGGATCGTTAGATCGATGGTTATCGCGTGGGTAAACTGCGGGGGGTGTTACATGGCGAAAGCAGTTTTTAAACAGTGGAAGTGGTATTTCAGGCGACCTCAAACCATAAGTGGTATTGAAGGGTGAGCACTCGATTCCACTCATCAAACGAACAATAACAGCGAGGAGGAGAGAGGAAACCGCTTCTCGGGCGGTTAATCCTCGTGCTACTTGTCCACCCAAAATCCTTGACAGCCGTTGGATCTAGCGCGAGAAGATCGATGGTGGAGGATTGTTATGCAAGTTTGATTGATTAGGCCAACGACAACCATCGGATTGAGCACCAGATCAATGGTCAAGATTTAGTCGCTGATCGCATTTCGGATGGTTAATATGGCAGAGATGGAATTGTGACACACCGATATGCAATTAAGCGATGCGGTATAGTCGTTGGATCAGAGAAAGGAATGGATGGCGGAGATTGGTTTGATCGGAGATCGGAGAATGGAAACTGCAACGGAAAGGTGATGGACAGAGAGATGGACCCGATGATAATTATTAATGCGGGTATTAATTATTTTGAGATTTGGCCCAAGGGTTCGTAGCGGCATTATCCTTTGTTCTTCCTTCATTCCTGTGTATTTCGATAATTTTTTTGTCCCGGGTTTTTATCGCAAGAGCGCATCAATGAACGCTCCCGATAGTGTAGTAGGCTCTGATAAGTTTAACTGGTTCCGGTTTAAAGGCTTAAAGCCTCAAAATGAAGTGCTTCTGATAAGTTTGTGGGTCATAACCCACAGGCCTTAGGATCAAAGTTTGTAAAGAAAGGGGGAATTGGCTATAAAGAAAAATCTCCTTTCATCATCGCCCCACCTCACACCTAGAGATATGGCTGGATGTGATCCCTCTGCTGACTCTAATTATGGCTCCTTTACAATTTTCTGAGTCTTCTTCTGGGACTGCATGTTGAGAGGTAATTTACTCTCCCTCTCAATCACTAATTCTCTAACATTTTTCTTGCTCCTTAAGGCTTTGCATGCATCTTGAACCTCAAGAGCATACATGATCTTGACTCGTGAACCGATATATTTCACATGTCTCATGGTGATGTGTCTAAGGAAAACCTTTCCCTTACTAAAGACAACATCGTAGCCTTTGTCCTCCAACATCACGACCGAAGCCAAGTTCTTCTTCAGTCCAGGCACACATTTTACATTTGTCAAGGTGATAGGAGCTCCATGTTCCCTCTGAAAAGCAACCATGCCCACTCCTGAAACACTATACCTTTTGTCGTCACCCATCTCTATGTGCATCTTGAAATCTTTATCCTCCAAGGTACTGAATAAATTTTTATCACCGGTCATGTGGAATGAGGCTCCACTGTCAAGAAACCAACCAAAACCCATCATAGATGACACCATGGATGCAATGAGGGTGAAGTCCATTTCGAATTGAGCGGCTAATGCCTCACCTTCCAATCCTTTTATGGATCTCTTTTTGGAGTTTTTCGATGGGCAATTAGCTGTATAATGTTCCATCTCATGAAAATTAAAGCATCTTAGTTTAGATTTGTCAACCTTCTTCCCTCCATGAGAAGAATTTGATTTGGAATGGGAAACCTTCCCTTTCCCTTTCCTTGCCTTACTTGCTAAGGCCAGATTTTCTTCATCATCATTCTTTAATGAAGAACCATCTCAAGTGCTCCTCCTGTTCTCCTCCTGCATGAGATCTGACCACAATCGCTCGTAATTTGGCATTTTCTCTCTTCCATTCATAGAGTCTTGGTAGCTATTCCAACTCTTTGGAATACCAAGGAGAGAAAGGACCACCATATCATCATCAGCAGTAGTTATTCCCACACTACCAAGCTCATCTCTGCAGGTGGTGAGCTTGTTCAGATATGTAGAAATAGTATCGCCCTTCTCCATCTTGATTTTTTGAAGCTTATCCTTGAGTGCCAGTTTCTTTTGGTCGCTACTGTTCTGATAGAGGTCCTTCAATGTCTTCCACATTTAAAACAGATTTTCCTTCCCATGGAGACTTGAGACAATATGGTCTCAAACTCCCTCCAGAAGAATCCATCTTGCCTTTGCCACACACTTATTCCATTCAACCAATTCTTGTGCATTAGCTACAACTAGCTTGGAGATTTATTGATCAACGAAATCCTTCAAACCATTGTCTTCTAATACTGCTTCTATTCTATCCTTCCATGCTATGTAATTTGAGCTACCTTCCAATGCATACTCGAGTCTCAAGCCGTAGAAGGCCATTGACCAACCTAAAGTATGAGATGAATTCGATTTGTACCTGCAATCCCAAACTTCAAACTTCGAATTCTCTTCTTCGTATACTGTTCACAGCTTTGATAACCTTTGCTCTGATACCATGTAGAAATTCTGAAAATCCTCTACAAATCTACCTCTGAGATCTATGTAGAAAATATGATTGTATATTAACTCGATAATGCAATATACCAAAGCAAAATACTATAATCTACATCTACTATCAAACTTGTGGAAGCTTAAAGATCGAGTTGAATCAAAGCTGAACACATATAACTAGAAGAAGAAGAATCAATACACATGAAACACAGAAAATACTCAAGGGAAAGCCTCAGCTAAAAACCTCACTATCTGTATTATCATACAAGGTAGAAATATATCAAGATTACACAAAGCCTTAACTCTCACATCTAGCTAGCTCTCAGTACAATCCTTCTAGATGCTCACAAGAAAACAAGGCTTCTCACAAACCTTCTCCTCTACCCTCCAAGCCTCCTATTTCCTTACGTTGTTTCTCCTGGGTGATCCTACTATTACCAAGTGTAACACTGATCACTCACACTGATCTGACACCCTATAAAGCTGCGCAATCGTCAAGGAACCTTATTCCTTCTACATGGATGAGTTTCCTTTATAAGAAAACTCATGCAACTGATAGTAACTTGTCCCTGCCTTTAGTCTCAACTGGGTCTTTCTCTGAATAGACATGCATGAGTTATTTATGAGAGAATCTTCAGTTATCTGAAGTACGCTAGTTTGATGCATGCATGCATTAATTGACTGAACTCACAATTAGTTCCTCAAACTGTTTGGAACTAATTTAACTAGACATAACTTAGTTAATTGAGATAACTAATTACAATTCAAATATAACTCAATCTTATCTCCTTAATTAAGGGATAATCTCTTTAATTTAAGGAATAACTATTGCATGACTGCAGAAAGACTTCTAACTTGAATTTCTCCAACTAATTAATCCATAATCAATTAATTAATTATTTTCAAGTAGCTGGTGAGACTAAATTCGAATTTAATTCAAGGACAAATTAAAATTGGAATATTCTAGATTCTATTTTTATCATTTCTTGTTGCTATTTTCAACACTCCCTCTCAACAAGAAAGGAATTCAACTCAATCCCGATTCAGAAACTTTGGAATGTTCTGCATGCAACACTTCTCTCTAGTGTTGTTGCTTTAGCAATCTCCAGAAAAAAAAAAAAAAAAAAAAAAAAAAAAAAAAAAAAAAAAAAAAAAAAAAAAAACATCCAACCTGAATCAAAATGATGCTTTTGTCATCAAAGTCTCTGACTACTATTGCCTTTGTTGATTGTAAACTCTGTGCTTCTGTTGACTCAGCCTGTCTGCGCTGTTGTCAATCCTTCTCTACGCTCTTTTGCATTTGACTGCTCTAGCCTCTGTCACTTTGATCTCTGACTACATCAATCCCGCTGATTCCTCCGGCTACTATGTACTTTGGGCTCCCATAGAAAGGTACGATCAATGTGATAAAACCTCTCAATGGACCCCACCCAATTTCAGCCTTCTTGAGACTATCACTTCACATCGCCCCACCTCACACCTGGAGGTATGGCCGCATGTGATCCCTCTACCGACTCTAATTGTGGCTCCTCCACAATTGTCTAAGACTTATTCTAGGACTACATATTGGGAGGTAATTTACTCTTCCTCTCAACCACCAAGTCTCTAACATTTTCCTTGCTCCTCAAGGCTTTGCATGCATCTTAAACCTCAAGAGCATATAGGTTATTGACTCGTGAACCGATCTATTTCACTTGTCTCATGGTGATGTGTCTAAGGAAAACCTTTCCCTTACTAAAGAAAACATCGTAGCCTTTGTCCTCCAACATTGCGACCGATACCAAGTTCTTTTTCAGTCCAGGCACATACTTCACATTTGTCAAGGTGATAGGAGCTCCATGCTCCCTCTGAAAAGCAACTGTGCCCACTCTTGAAACACTATACCTTTCGTCGTCACCCATCTCTATGCGCATCTTGAAGTATTTATCCTCCAAGGTACTGAATGCAATTTTATCGCTGATCATGTGGAATGAGGCTTCACTGTCAAGAAACCGACCATAACCCATCATCGATGACACCATGCATGCGATGAGGGTGAAGTCCATCTCGAACTGAAAGGCTAATGCCTCACCTTCCAATCCTTTTATGGATCCCTTCTTGGACTTTTTCGATGGGAAATTAGTTGCATAATGTCCCATCTCATGACAATTAAAACATCTCACTTTAGATTGTCAACCTTCTTCCCTCCATGAGAAGAATTTGATTTGGAATGGGAAGCCTTCCTTTTCCCTTTCCTTGTCTTACTTGTTAAGGCCAGATTTTCTTCATCATCATTCTTTGATGAAGAACCATCTCGAGTGCTCCTCCTGATCTTCTCCTGCATGAGATCCGACCACAGTCGTTCCTAATCTGTCAGTTTCTCTCTTCCATTCACAGAGTCCTGGTAGCGATTCCAGCTCTTTAGAAGACCGAGGAGAGAAAGGATCACCATATCATCATCGAAAGTAGTTATTCCCACACTACCAAGCTCATCTCTGTAGGTGGTGAGCTTGTTCAAATATGTAGAAATAGTATCGCCCTTCTCCATCTTGATTTTCCGAAGCTTATCCTTGAGTGCCAGTTTCCTCTGGTCTATGATAGAGGTCCTTCAATGTCTTCCACATTGAAAATGGAGTTTCCTTCCCATGGAGACTCGAGACAATATGGTCTCGAGCTCCCTCCAGAAGAATATTTCTCGCCTTCGCCACAAACTCTTTCCATTCAGCTAATTCTTGTGCATTAGTTGCAGCTTGCTTGGGGATTTCTTGATTAATGAAATCCTTCAAACCATTGTCTTCTAATACCGCTTCCATTCTATCCTTCCATGCTATGTAATTCGAGCTGTCTTCCAAGGCATACTCGAGTCTCAAGCTGTAGAACGCCATTGAACCACCTGAAGTATGAGATGAATTCGATTTGTACCTGCAATCCCAAACTTCAAACTTCGAATTCTCCTCCGTATTTTGTTCACATCTCTGATAACCTTTGCTTTGCTACCATGTAGAAATTCTGCAAATCCTCTACAAATATACCTCTAAGATCTATGTAGAAAATTTGATTGTAGATTAACTCGATAATGCAATATACCAAAGCAAAATACTATAATCTACTTCTACTCTCAAACTTGCAGAAGCTTAAAGATCAAACTGAATCAGAGCTGAACAAATATAACTAGAAGAAGAAGAATCAATACACATGAAACACAGAAAATACTCAGGGGAAAGCCTCAACGAAAATTCTCACTATCTGTATTATGATTCAAGGTGGAAATATATCAAGATTACACAAATCCTTAGCTCTCACAGTTAGCCAACTCTTAGTACAATCCTCTTGGATGTTCACAAACAAACAAGGCTTCTCAGAAACCTTTTCCTCTACCTTTCAAGCTTCCTATTTCCTTGCGTTGTTTCTTCTGGGTGATCCCATTGTTACCAAGTGTAACACTGATCACTCACACTGATCTCACACCCTATAAAACTGCGTAATCCTCAAGGAACTTTATTCCTTTTGCATGGATGAGTTTCCTTTATAGGAAAACTCATGCAACTGATAGTAACTTGTCCCAATATTTAATCTTAATTGGGTCTTTCTCTAAATAGACATGCATGAACTATTTATGAGAGAATCTTCAGTTATCTGAAGTACACTAGTTTGATGCATACATGCATTAACTGACTGAACTCACAATTAGTTTCTTAAACTATTTGGAACTAATTTAACTAGAAATAACTTAGTTAACTGAGCTAACTAATTACAACTCAAATATAACTCAATCTTATCTTCTTAATTAAGGGATAATCTCCTTAATTTAAGGGATAACTGTTGCATGACTACAAAAAGACTTGTAACTTGAATTTCTCCAACTAATTAACCCATAATGAATTAATTAATTATTTCCATGCATTTGGTGAAAATAAATTCGAATTTAATTCACAATATTAATTCAAGGACAAATTAAAATTAAAATATTCTGGATTCTATTTTTATTATTTCTTGTCGCTATTTTCAACATAAAATGTTAATGGAGAAACACATCCTTGAAACTATTAAATTGCTCTTTGCTAACAACCAAGTCTTTTGTAATACATCCATAAAAATATCCAAACTATTCACGACAACGACTCAGATGGAGGGTCAAACACTGGAGCCTCGAGTTCAAGGGAGGAGATATCTACATGGTGGTGGACGTCCAATATCTCTGCCACTTTTTGATGCGTTAAACCACAGCCAACCCTATGGTAACCATCGTTCGTGACCGTAATGAGAGCCTGATTACAACTATTTGTGTGGAGATTTCCGTACAATTTTGAGGTTTTATATGGTTATGGAGAAGAGGTCAGAAAAACAAATTAAGAGTCAAGCGCTTGGGGCTAAAGAAAACTATTTCTTTGCCTACAAATCTCTCCATGGACGAACACTACAACGCATGCAAATTCAGACCAATGGAAATGGTTCCATTTCCATTTAAAGGCGATGTTCAGTGAAATTATGTTTGGATTCTTGACAGGACAAAACCAACACAAGATTCAACCATTCCTGATCCAAGTTTAAATGCACAGAGCAACTTGAAGAATATTTGTTGTCCACTCCTCTGTTTTTTTTGTTTCTTCCCTTTTTCTTGTGCATTAATGTTTGTAGGTAAATGATGGTTATCGTTGATTGCAGGGCTATCTATCAAGCTGGCTCGAAGGTGTGAGAGAAGCTCCATGAACCAACAACTGGTTGAAGGAATAATCTCTGTTTCCACGAATCTTATTGTTGAAGGAATAATCTTTGTTTCCACGAATCTTATTGTTGAAGGAATAATCTTTGTTTCCACGAATCTTATTGATTGGTGATGATCTTGCAGGGTATGGTTTTCCTTTGAGCTGTTTTTCGTTTAAATGACTTTGATTTGCGTCGCATATACCATCAATCTGTCGAATTTTGTATTGAGAAATCTAAAACAATAAAGATTATTCTTGCTGGTCCACACTCTCTCCCCCAACGGTTGGCACAATATCATGGTTTCTTTTATGTATATCACTTTATTTTAGATCTCGTTACCACTGTAAATTCGTCACCTTACCTATCTGTACATGTTTAATCTTTCTTTATTTGTGTATCAAGGAAGCGGTTTCTCCAACATACATACTCCTTAATGTTTTTTCTTTGACATATGATTCATAATAAGAAGGCACATCATTGAAAGAAGCCAATGCGGCTAGTCTGTAAATACATTTTGTTCGCTTTATATAAAGTGCATTTCCTTTAATTTGTTTATCATACAATTAATTAATGATGCATATAATAAGATTTCAACGCGTATATAACAAGTAACCTTGAATAAATCTACCTTAACCAACCACTGGAACCAAGTAACCTGCTTCTAACTCTAAATCTATATGCTCGAGATCCACAAATGGATCAACTACTGTATTGGGCACGGAGTCTGTATTTGGATTGAGTTTAAGTATTTTTTCCTGAATAATTAACACACTTCCATTTAATCAGATGAACTCAAAACTAAAACGCTATAAAGTCCATAATCAAGATTTTATGTTTTCGGTATCTAAGATTGCACTCTTCTTCACTTTGGATTTTATGTTTCCATCTCGCTACTAGTCATAGTTTTTCACCTATTTTGTATTGCATTAATCTGTGGGATTTCTATTGTTTACCTATAATACTCATTGCAATCACTATCTATTTCTGTGGTTTTTGTAGCAAGCTTCACATATATTTTCCAACTGCCCTAAATGTTGGTGCTACTCTTGTGCAGTTGTTATGTCCTTTGAAAAAATCTTTGGCTATCGCTACATATGTAAAGAACACCTCAAACACCCTGCAGTTGTTATGTCCTTTGACAAAATCTTTGGCTATAGCTACATATGTAAAGAACTTTACACCTCAAACACCCTGCAGTTGTTATGTCCTTTGACAAAATATTTGGCTATAGCTACATATGTAAAGAACTTTACACCTCAAACACCCTGCAGTTGTTATGTCCTTTCACAAAATCTTTGGCTATAACTACATATGTAAAGAACTCTACACCTCAAACACCCTGCAGTTGTTATGTCCTTTCACAAAATATTTGGCTATAGCTACATATGTAAAGAACACCTCAAACACCCTGCATAAACATCATTGGGGAGATCCACGGTCAACAAGCTAACTAGGTCCAGAAGGTAGGTTGGCTATGCCTTCCTTTTACACCTTCAAGAATGAACAAAGAACACAAAGTAAGGAGCATTGCTTAGAGAAGCATTAACAAGAAGTGTATATCTGGAAAAATCATAGCATTTCAGAAAATTAACAAGAAGTCTATATTTTAGAGCATTTCATAAAATTAACAAAAAAATATCTATATTTTAGAGCATTTCATAACATTAACCAAAAAAAAAATCTATATTTAGAAAAATCGAAGAATTTGAGAGAATTTACAAGAAAGCTATAGTTAAAAAAATCAAGTCTATATTAAGAAAAACCAGAGCTCGTTCAAAGCCCACTTCTAGTTTTTGTAAGATTTTTGAGATACACAGATCTAAATCTGCAAAACAATAAACAAGCTTGCAAGAGAAAGAAGGAAGCGAGCAAGAATTGAGAAAATAATGAAAAATTTTTATTCTACAATATTAGTTTTAGAATAAATACATAAAAGCAACTAAGTTAAGCTTAGTTGTACATGCAATAACTAAAGCTAACTAAAGCTAAGTGTGCTTTATCTTATGTTAATGTGTACATGTGCCACATGCAAGCAATAAGTTAACTGGAGCTAATCTAGGTGCATGTACACCAACACAGCTAGTCTAAGTGCATGTACACCAACGCCCCCCCTTAAGCATAACTTAGGTGAGTGTGATGCAAAATGAATGAGTCCCGGCAACACGGCCATTTTAGGTACCCATATACAATGCATAAAAAGGAGGAAAGAGGGAAAACCCAGTGGGAAGAAAACCCCCCTCAAAATATAATGCAAAAGTAGAGAAAAGACAACTGCTAGGCAGTCGTGTCCTTCACCCCGAGACGATCTCGCAGGAATCGAAACTTCTGCTCAGTGAAAGTCTTGGTGAAGATGTCAGCAATCTGCTCGGAACGAGGACAATACTGAAGATCGATGATCCCATCATGAATGAGTTCTCTAATGAAGTGCATGTGGATCTCGATGTGTTTGGTACGTTGCCGCTGCACTGGATCTCTGCAAAACTTTAGCGTACTTTGATTATCGCACCAGATGACAGTTGGATGATGGACACTAATCCCAAGCTCAGATAGGAAATGTTGTAGCCAAATTGCCTGAATAGTGGCATTGACTGCTCCTCTATACTCGGCCTCTGCTGATGATAAAGCAATGGCAGCCTGCTTCTTACTTGACCAACAAATTGGGTCGGATCCCAAATTAAGTACATAACCGGAAGTAGACTTGCGATCAATGGTGTCGCCAGCCCAGTCTGAATCTGTGAACCCGATGAGATTCAAAGAACAATTGGCTGCATAATGAATCTCATAGGTGATTGTCCCCTTGACATATCGAAGGATGCGCTTTGCAGCATTCCAGTGTAACTCATGTGGCTCCTGCATGTATCTGGAAACTTCTCCGACATCATAGGAGAGATCAGGACGGGAGTGAGTGAGATAAAGAAGACTTCCCACAAGCTGGCAATACAATGTGCAATCAACCATTGGTGTGTCTTTGCCATTCTCAAGCTTTATCCCTGATAAGAAAGGTGTGGCTGCTGGCTTGCAGTCACTCATGTGAAATCGTGCCAAAAGATCTCAGGCATATTTTGGTTGAGAAATGGTAATGCCAGAATCACGCTGATGGATCTCTAGTCCAAGGAAGAAATTTAGCAAGCCCATGTCTGTCATAGAAAACCGCTTATGCAATGCAGTTTTGATGTTAGTAATGACAGAAGCTGAACTACCCGTTATCAAAAGATCATCTACGTACAGTACTATGATCAACAAGGAGTCAATTTTCTTCAGAAAATAAACATTGGAATCAGATTTGCAGAGTACAAAATTTTGAGATAACAAATAAGAATCCATCTTTGCATACCATGCTCTAGGTGCCTGCTTGAGGCCATAGAGAGACTTCTTTAGTTTGCATACCAGAGATGAATTATGCATGTATCCCGGTGGCTGCTCCATGTAGATTTCCTCCTCGAGATCACCATGAAGAAAGGCATTCTTCACATCCATATGATGCACCTCCCATCCTCTTGCTGCTACAATGGAGAGAGCTAGTCGAATGGAATCCATTTTTGCCACTGGAGCAAAAGTCTCATCATAGTCAACACCATGTACTTGCTGAAAACCTTTTGCTACCAATCGTGCCTTATATCGACTAACTTGGCCATTTGATACTTTCTTGGTCCGGTAAACCCACTTGCATCTCACAAGTTTGCGATTTGAAGGCAGCAGAACCAAATCCAAAGTCTGGTTCTCAATGAGAGAGTTATATTCCTCATCCATGGCAGCTTCCCATTCAGGATGCCCATTTGCTTCTGCATAAGTTTGTGGATTAGATCCATGCATCATATAAGCATGCATGGGCATGGATGGCTCCATAGCTAAGAGTGCTTGCGGATATTCCTCAAACAGAGGGATAGAGGCAGGATCATCAAGGATATCACTCATGCTGCGCCATTTTTGTGTTGAAGGTGGTCGAGAATCTTCCGAACTACATGCAGAAGTATGATCTTGATGTTCAACAACTGGTGGTCTAACAGGGGTCACAGGAAAAGACTCATCTTCATCAGAATGCTGGTCTGAAGTTTCATCTGCATACTCATCAATGAGTGGTGATGAAAATTTGGTAACAAGTTCATCTACTGGTGCATGCGAAATATCTTCATCAAACTTTACACTCCTTTCAATAAAGAGCTCTTCAGTGTGGATATCAAGCAATATGTACTCTTTGACTTCATCAGAATATCCAACAAACATGCATGCTTTGCTTTGAGGCTCCAAAGCCTTTCTCTTCTCTGGAGGAATGCGGGCCCATGCTCGAGATCCAAAAATGCGGAAATGACTAACTTCAGGTTGCATGCCAGTCCAAGCCTCAAAAGGTGTTTTTCCAGTAACAGATTTATGGGGAGATTTGTTCTGGATGTATGAGGCACAATTAATAGCTTCGGCCCACAATTTCGACGGAAGAGATCTTGCGTGCAACATGCAATTAGCCATCTCTTTCAAAGATCGATTTTTCCTTTCAGCCATGCCATTTTGCTGTGGAGTGTAAGGAAATGTATGCTTCAACTGTATGCCTGCTTCATCACAAAGATTCTTGATATCTTTGTTGACATATTCCGTCCCATTATCTGTGCGGAGTATTTTGATGCGTTTTCCAAACTGATTTTCCGCATGCGCTTTGAAAATCTTTAGATGTTGGAAAACTTCAGACTTGAGTTTCAAGAAGTAAACCCAAGTGAATCTCGTGTAATCATCTATAAATGACAACACATATCTTGCTTTGCTCATTGAAAGCACCGGAAATGGACCCATGAGATCATTGTGTACAAGTTCCAAAGGTGAAGAGGCTCTCCATGCATGCCCCTTCTCGAATTTTTCTTGTGGATGCTTTCCAAGAGCACATCCATTACAAACACCATCTGAAAATTCAATGGTTGGCAATCCTTTGACCATCCCTTGCTTACTAAGCTGTTGCATATATCTGAAATTCAAGTGCCCAAATCTCTCGTGCCAAATCCTACTTTCTTCATTTGCATGCGTAAGTAGCAAAATAGAATTTGATTGAGGAACAAAATCAGAAAATGTATACAGACGAGATTGATCATTTAACTTGCCAGATGCAATCTTCAAATTGGTTTGCATGTCATAAATGCTCACGGAATCTGGGGTAGATTCCACTTTCCTTCCGCTGCCTGTGTGTGTCATCTGATACACTGAGAGAAGATTCACAGAAAGCCTTGGAATATGCAAGACATTTTCAAAACTTCCATCTTTGAATTGCACTCTTCCTTGTCCAGTTGCTGCAACTGCAGAATTATCCCCCATGAGAATGGGAGGACCTGAGTATGCATGTAGAGAAGAAAAGGATTCCTTTGAAGAAGCCATATGATGTGAAGCTCCTGAATCGATGATCCATTCTTGTGGTGCAGAATGAAGAGCAATCAAAGCATGCTCGTTACCTCTTGGATCTGGTGCTTTTTCTCCAGACTTCTTCTTAGCATTCTCAGGAATGTGGTCTCCAAGATTGTGTTGCTGGAGTATTTGCGCCATAAGATCTATAGTCTTCTTCATGCATGCAGATTCAGGATGAAAACCACGGTGGCAATAATTGCACATTGATTGCCCTTTCGTTCCTTTCCTTTCCTTTAAGCCAGATGATCCATCAGGGGGTTTGGGATGTCCTCCCTTTCTTGGATCAGGATCCTTCTTCCCTTTTCCTTTTTGATGGTCTTTGGAATTTGCCTTTCCTTTTGCATGCACAGTAAGTGCATGCGCTTTGGAATTTTTAAGTGTGCCCATTTTGATGAGTTTATCTTTCTCATGGATCAAAGACTGAATAAAAGAATCCAGTGAGGGCATCTTCCAAGCTGCACCAGTTGCAGATCTGACTGTGTGGAATGCAGAGACGAATACTGCATACTCTGGACCAAGTTTTGATAAAATGGAAAGAATCAACTGATTTTCTTGCTTGGATTTGTCGATCCCGCATCCTTTCAGCTGAACCAACAAGGCTTTATACCTTGTGAAAAAATCTTGAATGTTCTCAAAGTTTCTCAGATCTAATGAGTTTAACTCATTTTCGAGAATGTGACCTTGCATTTCATCCTGTTTTCCAAACAATCCTTCCAAAATTTTCAATACTTCATTTGGAGTTGAACATGATTCAACATGAAATAGCAATTCCGGAGAAATAGATAAACATAGGATGTCGAAGGCCTCGTCCATGCGATTGAAATATCTTGTTTTCTCCATTGCCGATGTTGGTTCAACTTCCATTTCCATGGTTATTCGAAATAAGCCTCTACTTCTGAGATGAAGTTGAATCTTTGGCTTCCATTCGAAATAATTATATGGAGTGAGAATTGCCGATTGTGGAAACTCCAATTTAGACTCCATTCTTTGTTTTTGCTTCAATCTTTTGAACCTGCAAATAAAATTGCTTGTGCACTGATTACAAATCCCTGTGCTCTGATACCATGTAAGATTTTTGAGATACACAGATCTAGATCTGCAAAACAATAAACAAGCTCACAAGAGAAGGAAGGAAGCGAGCCAGAATTGAGAAAAGAATGAAAAAATTTTCTTCTACATTATTAGTTTTAGAATAAATACATAAAAGTAACTAAGTTAAGCTTAGTTGTACATTCAATAACTAAAGCTAACTAAAGCTAAGTGTGCTTTATCTTATGTTAATGTGTACATGTGCCACATGCAAACAATAAGTTAACTGGAGCTAATCTAAGTACATGTACACCAACACAGCTAGTCTAAGTGCATATACACCAACAGTTTTGATGTAGTTTTATGAAACGTAGTCCCTCTTCCCAATTCTTTTTTGAAATACAATTAACAATTCCTCCACGCTATTGTATCTCTAGAATTTGGATGTATCTGGAAGCGGTGCAGAGAAGAGCATAAGCCGTGTCCAAAGTAGAAGAAGTCGTGTGGCGGTGCCCAAGTCGTTGGTTGGACTTGAAGCGCTCAAGTTTATTGATTAAAGTAAAAGAATTGTGATAAAGTCTATTAATTACTTTGTTGAACTTTTTTTAATTCATATTTATATTACTTTGTTTTAATACTATGTTATTGTTAGCCGAACTTGGTTTTAATTCATGCTTACGTTACTTTGTATGGAATTCAATGATTAAAACAAATCCAAATTTTTTGCCCCCAAAAAACAAATCTAATATTGTTAGAATTTCTGTTTGCCAAATTACAATTTCGGTTTTCCATGGTTTGCCCAACCTTCTGTTATCCAAACTTTGCAGCCAAAAATAGGCATTGGCATGTGTCCAAACTTTGCTTAGATTGTAAGGTAGAGAATTTGGGATTACTATGAGGCTACTCAAAGGGGAGGGTGAAGCTAGCAATGGAGGAGCATGGACAAAATTTACAGTGTACTCAATTACAATGGGGAGCAAAGGGAAAGATTTTTGTGGAAAAATACAAACCCAAAAGATTGAAAGGGCCTTTGATGTGAGATTGCAATAGTGAAGTAAAAAGGTTTATAGACTTGTAGTTCAAATAGGGACTACTGACTCACATCCTCTCCTTGCATAGGAAACAATTTAATGACCTCAAGCTCTACCTTTAACACCTCAAGTTCAATTGTAGGAGCTATTGGATCAGAAAATGGGAGAAAATCAAGGACCAGGGGCACAGGTGTCATCCATCAATGCAATGTAGCCAATTCGACCTGAGCAACTCGATCTCAACCAGGTAGTAGCAAAAGAAAATCTCATAAATATTGAAGATTAATTTGTCATTTAGAGTTGTAATTGTGTTTAATTCCATCTAAATATTGTTATATATAGGAATTTTTTAGATTGCCCCTGTTGTATCCTTGAGTTAATTCTTGGCTAGAAAACTATGTCAATGCACCAGAAAAAGTTTTTGAAAAGAAAAGTTTTAATTCAATTTAGTTCCTGTATGATGGACGATGGGACAATATATTTCAAATGTATAATCAATAGGCTAGCTTTCAACTAAGGCGGACAATTAAAATATGGTTCATTTTGGTTATAGAAGAAAAAAAAGGTTGCAACATATTTTACAAAATCTAACTAATACTTCAATATGTATCACTGAAGAAAACTCACGAGAATAATATTCTGATGGTTCAATAACAAAGCCACACTTTGATTACATAAAATATCGAGCAACAATCTAACATCTTAACAAGAGGTATGATACAAACAAACATATTTTACCATAAACCTTTGTGTAAAATATAATATTTCCAATTGTAAGGGAAATTGATCCCCAATTTACCCTCTCAAGATATCTCATACAACTTCAAGTATTGCATAGATGAAACAAAGATGCATACCTTACAATAGAAATATTATAACACAAGAGTACACATTGTCGATAGTTGAAAGGATAATATTTTGATTAAAACATTTAATAATGTCATCCACAAATGCAAAAATACAATCTCTCTTCCAAAATCTGAACCCTCAAGTGGTTACACTGGTGTTTTTAGTGTTAAGGAAGATCATGGGCATACATGCTCAGCTCTTTCTTTTGTGAGGAGTTCAATTTGTTGCTCATATTTTCAATCTATTTGTTCTCTTCGATAATCAAAGACAATAAGGGTTCCTTTCTTTCTACCCAACTTCCAATTTAGGTGTTTGGACATTAAATATAACTACCAATTTCAAATTTTTTCTTAACACTTGAATGTAAGGATTTGATTAGTGCTAGTATTGAAGGTGGATCTTTTGGGTCTACCTAAAGTCTAACCATGCATTGCTCCAAATAATCAATTTTTATTTGTTTGGTATTGGTAGTAATCTTTTCCCGTTTAAACTAATTTGTGATTTTAGTCAACATATTTTCTAGTTTTTATGCATTTAAAACAATATTTGAATTGAGGCTTCTGTGATCCATAATATTTGAAAGAATAACTTCGGCGTAAATCACATGTAGACATACATTTGTCGACGCGTTTCAAACCAACTAGTGTGGTTCATCGTTAGGACAAGTTGAAGAAACAGATCCAGCTTAACATGATAAATAGTCTGAGCAGAGTCTCCAATGGCTAAATTGACTAACAACTAATTTTGACCTTAAGACCCAGGTCAAATTCTTATTTATTAATTTAATATTATTATTATAATTATTATTATTATTATTTTTCTTATGGAAATAAGTTAAATTAAGTAAAATGGTTGGTTTCAAAAGGAAATTTATTTAAATTTAAATTAATATATATATATATATATATATATAATAAAATTATAATATTAGGTTATTAAGGTAAAAGATATGATTAATAATTTCAATGGTTGGTTTGAAACGATAATTTATTTATTTATTCAAATTATTAAATAATTATTATTGGTATATATATATATATATATATATATATATATTAAAATCAAAATATTAGGTTTGACTAGTATTTTTATTCAATAATAATTAATGGTTAGTTTATTTTTATGGAAATTAGTTAAAATAGAAAAATAAAATAATTTTAAGGTTAAAGATATAATTATTTATTTATTTAACTTATTTATTAACAATTATATATATATATATATATATATATATATATAAAAAGTTAAAGTTATAATACTAGGTTATTAAGGTAAAAGTTAGGTTAGATTAAAAAGATAATTTATTTATTTATTTTAATATATATATTATATATATATATATATATATATATATATATATATATATATATATCATAGCATAGCATAGGTTGAGAAAGTAATTAAATGATTTATTTATTAATAATCAAATATATATATATATATAAAATTTAAAAAAGTAATTTAATAATATATTTATTAATAATAATAAAAAAATTAATTAATTAACTAATAAATAAATTAAGTTAAAATAAATAATGTAAGGTTAGTTTAAAAAGGTAATTTATTTACTTATTTATTGATAATATTATATATATTATAATATTAGGATGCTTAAAAAAAAAATTAAAAAATTAAAATTAAAAATAATAAAAAAAAAAAAAAAAAATTGGAGGGGCAGAAAAAACGACTAAGAAGAGAGTGCTGGAATCCAACACCTACTGATTTTCCAACCATCATCTCTATTGATATTGCTCGGCCTCTGCTCAATCTCAATAGCTTCCCTCAATTTACGATGGTGAAACTGAGCGACTTTGGCAACAACCTTGGTGATCCAGGTGGATATTGGTGGCCACCTGCCAAGTCCACCTGGACCCCCACCATTGTCTTTCTCAGCATTTTCAGTTTCCTTAATTGTAGCACAACTTACTATTTTTAGCAGTTTTTCGGGTCCTGAACTTCCGGAGCCGTTTTGAGGCCCTAAACGACGTTTTTTGGGAAATCTGGGGGCAACATGGGTCCATGGACCGATGTTGCCCTTCCCAAAGTGGTAGTGCTCGGATAGATCTTTCTAACGAGCTATTGTACGCGTCAAACAGAGATCGTATGCCAAAGTTACGACCCCGGGAAGTTGATGTACCAATTTACCCAAACGGGGCCCACAGTTTGGCGTTTCATCTCCTAGGGTTAGGTTTTGGAATGTTAAGGGTTGTCCATTGTTTCTCAACAATAAATAGGCCTTCGAGCCTCATTGTAACACAGTTCAGAGGCATGTAGCCATCACATCTCTTCTCAGAGATAAGCTACCATCGCCCTAGCTAGTTTATTGCCATTTCTGTTTGTAAGCATATTTCAGTATTTTCCATTAATGAAATGAAGTATTATTTCCGCTGCATCTTTGTGTATATGGTTATCTCTGTAATTTGTTGCGTTCCTGTTTAAATCCGGATCAGTGGTATCAGAGCGGTCTGCTTTTTCTCTGTTTTTCTTTGCATGTCCCCAACAAGGTCGGGATATAAGGAGTTAGGGCTTGAACTGGTTGAACCTTTGCAAGACCAGCCTCGCAAATCCCGACGGCCTCCCATGGCGGACGAGAAGAAAGACGAGGGGGCAGGAGATCCCATCAAAATCTTGCTCGAAGAAGCGCTCGAGCGACAACGGAACGCGATGATGGACAGCTTTGCGCAGATCCTTCAGCGGCTACCCAGAAGCGGCGCATCGGCTTCCAGTAGCTCCTCTGGAAACACCACACCCTTTAAGGTACAAGTTAATTTTGAAATCCCCATATTCGAGGGTCAGATAGACGCTGATGCCGTAGATAAATGGTTAAATCTGCTAGAGGGTTATTTTTCTGTTCATGAATTTTCGAGTCGGGAAAAGATTGTTTTTGCTCTTCTCAAAGCAGCCCCCCACGTCAAGGACTGGTGGGAAACCTACTGCGAGCAGAAGGATGAAAGTACTGGCTCACTATTTTCAGCCGCACCCACCTGGGATTCGTTCCGGGATGCCATCAAGGAGCAGTACTACCCTGTCGGAAGCTATGAGGATGAATACATAAAGTGGACCACGCTGCGGCAGGGAAGGGACCAAGACGTGCCGGAGTTCACCAATCTTTTCCATACCCTTCGCACAAAGTTGGGTATCAAGGATTCGGAGCAACATTTGATACTCAAATACCGTGGCTGCCTGCACAAGTACATCCAGGAAGAAATACAGTTCTTAAACATCCCCTCGCTCGGCGCAGCATACCGGTATGCCGTCAAGGTCGAGCAGAAGTTTAAACAAAAGAAGCGAGACTTTGGATCTGCGAATCCAAAGCAGGGGAAAGGTGCCCCTAAACCACAGAACAAAGGACAAAGCCAAGGCGGGACAGCCCAAGACAACCAGCCGAAGCTGCAAGCAAAGAGCAACGCCGCGAAGCCGAGAAAGGACACTGGAAAATGGTGCGAGTTCCATAAGAGCTCCACTCACAACACAAGTGAGTGTCGGGCCAAGCAGTCACTGGTGGCTGAGCTAAAGGTTTCAGAATCAGATGCATGTTCCGACTCTGAGTCAGAACCCGATAAGGGGTATGAAAAAGGGAAGCAGATCATTGATGCGGATCCCAGCGCCACTGTTGCTACCGCAAAGATCCAGAAAAATGAACCCGAAGATCCAGAGGAGGAGGAGCGTCTCTTCCACTCCCAGATGTGGGTAAAGGGCTCCCCGATACAGTTCATTGTTGATAGCGGGAGTCAAAAGAACCTCATTTCGGCAGAGGTCGTGAAGCGGTTGGGCTTACCGACCACAGCACATCCACAACCATACACCATTGGGTGGCTTCACCAAGGGCGAGATCTTCGCGTGAGCCAGCAGTGTCGCCTTCCATACAACATCAAGCCCTTCACGGATGAGGTATTGTGTGACATTGCTCCCCTTGAAGTTTGTGATGTATTACTAGGACAACCATACTTGTGGAAGCGACATGCTGTGTATGAATCAAGGCCCCGTGCTGTTATTATTACATTGGGAAATAAGTTGTTCAGGATACCAGAGGTAGCACCACCTGCCGCCATCTCTTTGATTACTGCAAAACAATGCAGTAAGATCATTTCCAAAACCAGGAAATTTGTTTTCCTGATGATACGCCCTCAAGGGAAGAAGAAGACAGTGGCCGCGGCCTCCAAACGGGGTCCCTCTGCACGGCAGCTACAGATGGACAAGATTGTGGAGGAGTACGAAGACATCTTCACCTCCCCGGCAGGGGTTCCTCTGCACTGTCAAGTCAAGCACTCCATCGATCTGACCCCAGGTGCGCCGCTACCCAATGGACCAATTTATCGGCGCTCCGTTCTGGAGAACAATGAAATCAAGAGACAGATTCAGGAGCTCCTGCAGAAAGGTCACATCCGTCCGAGTTCTTCGCCCTGTGGGAGCCCGATAGTGTTGGTACAGAAGAAGGATGGGACGTGGAGACTCTGTATTGACTATCGGGCACTGAACAAGATCACTGTCCGTAATAGGTACCCGATCCCGCGGATTGATGACCTCCTAGACCAACTAAAGGGGGCGAAATATTTCAGCAAGATCGATCTGAAGTCAGGATATCACCAGGTACCAATTGAACCCTCAGATGTGTGGAAGACTGCCTTCAAATCCAAGGAGGGCCTCTTCGAATGGTTGGTCATGCCTTTCGGATTGACGAATGCTCCTGCAACCTTTATGAGGCTAATGGATGACATCTTGCGGCCATTCACCAACTCCTTTGTAGTAGTATACTTGGATGACATTCTGATCTTCAGCCAGAGTTGGGAAGAGCACCTCCACCACATCCGACAGGTTCTCCAAACACTGCGGCAACACAAGCTATGTGCCAATTTGGAGAAATGCACTTTTGGCATGACCGAGGTTCAGTATCTGGGATACATCATTGATGAACAGGGGGTGCATGTCGATCCAGCCAAGGTCCAAGTCATTCGGGATTGGCCCTCTCCAACCACTCTAACAGAGCTCCGCAGCTTTCTAGGTCTTGCCAACTTCTACCGCAGGTTTGTGTTGGGATTTTCTCATATTTCTTGGCCCTTGAGTCAAGTCACCAAGGGCGGGGCGAAAGCAAAATTCTTTTGGTCTGAATCTCAACAGAAGGCATTCAGGGAGTTGAAGGATCGCCTCTGCACGGCACCAGTGCTCGCGTTACCAGATTTACAACAACCATTTGAGGTCGAGACAGATGCCTCTGACTATGCTATTGGGGCAGTCCTTACTCAACATGGACATCCAGTGGCATATCACAGTGAAACACTTTCAGACACAGTCCGGAAGTACCCCACTTATGATAAAGAGATGTATTCCATTGTACAGGCCTGTCGACAATGGAAGCATTACATTTTGGGGAAGGAAACGGTCATCCACACAGACCACCGACCTCTGCAGTTCATACAGACCCAAGGGAAATTGCAGAATGATCGCCATCAGAAGTGGTCTACATACCTGCAACAGTTTCACTTGAATATCAAGTATAAAAAGGGCAGCACCAATAATGTTGCAGATTGCCTCAGTCGACCACCGATCATGGCGCTAACCACCGTGCTCAACTCTTGCGGGCACGAGACTTCTGATTGGCCACTTCTCTACAAAAGCGACCCAGAATTCGGCCACACATACCAGACACTCTTGGAGGGTCGGCAAGTTGCAGATTTTCACCTCCAGGATGCCCTATTATGCCACCTCGGTCACCTCTGTGTTCCTTCAAGCGAGCGTGCCAAGATGATTTGGGAAGCACACTACAGTCGGGCTGCTGGGCATTTCGGGGTCGAGAAAACAGTGGCAGTACTGCAAAACTATTTCTATTGGCCGAATCTTCGACAGGATGTTGGGAAGTACATCCGATCATGTACTGCCTGTGCCATTGCCAAACCGACCATTAAGAAGCAAGGCCTCTATACCCCGTTGCCTACCCCTAGTCGACCTTGGGAATCCATCTCCATGGATTACATGTCAGGCCTTCCTTCCACTAAGCATGGAAATGACTGTGTTTTTGTGGTCGTCGACAGGTTCTCAAAGATGGCCATTATGATGGCCTGCAAGAAGAATATCACAGCAGAAGCCACTGCTAAACTCTTCTTTGAACGAGTGTGGGTGCACTTTGGGATCCCACAGTCTATCATCTCAGATCGGGACAGTCGGTTCCTCAGCACCTTTTGGTCCAGTCTCTGGTCAATGCTGGACACCAAACTCACGAAGTCCACAGCCTTCCATCCTCAAACTGATGGCCAGACGGAGGTTGTCAATAGGATGATTGTGCACATTCTGCGCATGTATAACTCAAAGCATCCACGCACATGGGACGAGAGCCTCCCCTACGTTCAGCACAGCTACAACCGAGCTCTTCACAGCTCCACTGGCCATAGCCCTTTTCAGGTGGGTTTGGGATTCCAGCCACTATGCCCCATTGATGTGGCCATGCCACTTGCAGCTACTCACATGAATTCAGCTCATGTCCAGTCCGAAACAGATAAGGCCACCAGCTTCATTGAGCGAATCCAACATATTCGCCAGCAGGTCCATGACATTCTTGAGAAATCAAATGCCAAGTACAAGCAGCGACATGATCAACATCGGGTGCCACACAAGTTTCAGGTGGGCGACAAAGTCTGGTTGCATTTGCAAAAGGAACGCCTTACTGGAGCCTATCGAAAATTGAGACCACTCCGATATGGTCCTTACACCATTACTAAGGCTATGGGAGACAATGCATTTGAGCTCAGCATTCCCCCATTCCTTGGCCTGCACCCAGTATTTAATGTGGACCGCCTTCGGCCATACTTTCCACCATTGTTAGACACATCCGACATTGCAGAACAGCTCAAACCCACAGAATTAAATCCAGATTGCATGGAACAAGCTGCAACTGATCGGATCATGGACACACAGATCAAGAACACTCGCCAACAGAATATCCAACTGTATCGAGTTGTCAAAGCGGGCCAACTCCTTCAGCAGGGCAAGTGGCTCACCAGGGAACAAGTTCAGCAGAAGTTTCCTCATCTCATGGAGGAGCTCAACGCAATGGGGACCATTGCTTCCTAAGGGGGGAGGAATGATCCAGGTGGATATTGGTGGCCACCTGCCAAGTCCACCTGGACCCCCACCATTGTCTTTCTCAGCATTTTCAGTTTCCTTAATTGTAGCACAACTTACTATTTTTAGCAGTTTTTCGGGTCCTGAACTTCCGGAGCCGTTTTGAGGCCCTAAACGACGTTTTTTGGGAAATCTGGGGGCAACATGGGTCCATGGACCGATGTTGCCCTTCCCAAAGTGGTAGTGCTCGGATAGATCTTTCTAACGAGCTATTGTACGCGTCAAACAGAGATCGTATGCCAAAGTTACGACCCCGGGAAGTTGATGTACCAATTTACCCAAACGGGGCCCACAGTTTGGCGTTTCATCTCCTAGGGTTAGGTTTTGGAATGTTAAGGGTTGTCCATTGTTTCTCAACAATAAATAGGCCTTCGAGCCTCATTGTAACACAGTTCAGAGGCATGTAGCCATCACATCTCTTCTCAGAGATAAGCTACCATCGCCCTAGCTAGTTTATTGCCATTTCTGTTTGTAAGCATATTTCAGTATTTTCCATTAATGAAATGAAGTATTATTTCCGCTGCATCTTTGTGTATATGGTTATCTCTGTAATTTGTTGCGTTCCTGTTTAAATCCGGATCACTTGGCCTCCTCAATACACACCTGATGCTTGGTCTTTTCCACATGCTCTGCTAATGCTGAAGACTTGGATCTTCCATGTCTTAGGTCGGACGCATGCTCGCAAATCCTTTGATGGATGGAGCATCCTGTTTCCCCAATATAGGGGGTCCCACAAGAACAAGGGATCAAGTAGACACCCTTCATGTCCTTTGGGTTAACGGGATCTTTCACCGATCGGAGGGAATTGCGAATGGTGTTGAGGGGCCTAAAGGTTGAGGGATATCATACCTCTTAAGGATCCGAGCAATCTTGTCCGTGGTTCCTTGAACATAGGGAAGGTGGACACCTGGACGACGCTCTTTTGGCTCTTTCTTAATTAATGCATTTTTTGAGGCTTTCTGGAACGCCTTCTGACCTAGGCGCCTATTTGTTAATATTTTGAAAATTATCTCTCTAATCTTCTTGTGCAGATCCATCTGATCCACTAAATGTATCTTCTTCAAGTTTATGGTGAACTTGGCTGACCTATAATCCTTTGTAGTTTTAATTGTTTGATATTTAGGTTCCAAAATAGCCATATTCAATTGTCATTTTTCATAATCTTTGGCAGATAATAACCTAGTTTGAGATAATCATGAACCTTGTTTCCACAAACATGAATAAGAATCTTACTTCATTTTTGGATTAATATTTTTAATCTCCATGAACTGTGAAATAATGCTATCTTGCTTCCCTATTGCTTAAGATGACATACCTAGAGATGAAGTCTCCTTGACTATAGAATTTATTTGAATGCAAGCTCACTTGATGTAGCTTCTTTTGTACTCTATATTGACATTATAACTTCTTCTTCAACTTTGGGTTTCACTTATACTTGTTTCTCCTCATCCTCTGTTTGTGACATTGACAATGTATGTTTTGTCTCGAGAATCATCTTTTTAAATATTTTTCTTTTGGTTAACGAGTGTCTAAAATAAGAGGTTGCGAAGTTTGAGCATTTTCCTAACTTTGTTGTGTAATTTTAACTGGATCTTGTTCCCAAACATCACCATTAGCAAACTCTCCTATGTGTGGTTTAGTTACATTCAAGTAGGCGAAAGTCTCCTTTTATTTCTTTTTTTCTGATAGAATTTTGTGGAAATCATATGACTACACTTCTCCTTGAGGGAATTTCTTTCGTTTTAACATTTCCTCAACTTTTTGCAATGTCGCCCTGGTATTAGTCAAGAAAGGTTCCACTTTCTTCAATTTAAACATGGTTGGATGTTTCTTTGATATAAAGTGAATTTGATTAGAGTTGAGGCTTTGTTTTATGAATTCAAGAGAAAATATCCTTAGTGGAAAAAGAGTTGGAAGTTTGTACGAAGGAAAACAACCATATACTCGAATTTTTGTATTATTTGAATAGATACCAATCCCCCACTATAATATTTGGGTTGAGCTGAAAAATATTCTTTATTTATGCAAATACTTTGAGAAGGAACTCATCAAACAATAAATCATATACAACTGCTAAAAATTGACTCATAATTTTAACAAAACCCATATTTTGGAGATGCTTTCTGACAACTAGGGTCCAATGAATGACAAGGATGACATTTCCATTTTCATCTTGATTTTTTAGTTGTATATTTGAAACTTGTGAACTTAAAAGTAAAGGAAGAGATACACAAGGATAGACTGGTACCTAAAATACCTAGTAATACCATAGTTGTTACAGGAAAAAGTGTCTACACAGAACTGCTTATCCCACTAATGTGTGGTAGCTACCTTAGAAACAAACAAAGTAAAGCTACTTTCGTTTTTCCTTTATGAAATATAGATGAGAGAAGAACAAAGAAGACCAACCTCTGTCTTGCGCTTATCTCCTAGTTCGATTCCTCTCTCTCTTGATAGTCTTTCGCTACTTGCTCCCTTGTACGCCCAGCTTCAAAGAGTACTTGTAGGATCACAATAGCATAACACTATACAAGAACATGGATCTATAATCATAAACAATCTAGGATCAGATGTAAATTGACCATACAAATGCATAAAACATAAATGACACAAGAGTATGGAGGAAAACTTGAATAGCTTTTATTGATAATCAAGAAAGTGCCAAGGGAGTTACAACCAGTTGTTCTGACCCAACATCATCCTCTCAACAAGTAAGCCCTTCTTCACCTCATACAAAGCTTAGATCACCCAACACTATGATGTTGTCTCAAGAAACCAACAACAATTCCTTACAAGATGCAAAATTCCAGCCTCTGGATCTGTGGGATGAGGGATCCATATATAGATCTCTGTAAGGGAGATGAGTCAGCTTGTGATTTGATTAGTGTCTTCCCTCTGATAGTTCTTGCTTCCACTTGGAGATTGATGATCTCTTACTCATCCTTGGTCGAATTCAGAGAGGCAAGTGTCACAGGAGAAGTTTCTGGAAGATTCCATGCCTCTCCACCTCGCGGATTGACACTGCCATTTGTCACTTCTCGCCCATCACACCCAATAGAAGTGCTTTTTGAAATGAAAAGCACCCATAGAGTGTAATTAGGTGAGATGCAATGCACTTTGCCTATGGAGCAGCTGAAATGATCCTGTTTTGACCAGTTTTGAGCAGTTTTTCATGGAGAACTTCTGGGAGAAGCTGTAATCAGTTGACCTTGTTCCTTTAGGGGTTAGAACAACACTTTTAGGGACTTAGGAGCCCTTGGTTTATGGACATTTCATGCTTGGGGTTTCAGTGCCCAAAAATGTCTATAACAATAGTGGCTAACTAGACATTAATGACATCTATTAAATATTTGTTGAAATAGAATCTAATAGATGACTTATTGGTAGGTGAAAGGGAAGCTAAAAACCATAATGTGGTATAATCCACTGATGGGTCATCGTCATATCCAAGCAAAAAATAGACCATCGCTATGATTTGTCTAGAAATTTTAGGAAATATACTTGAAGCGTATGGAGAGACGATTTTTGGTAACGAGGCATTCAAGGGATAAGAAAGACTCAAGAAAATTTCCTCTCCCTTAGAAGTCAACTTGTAATTTTAGCTTGGGAAATCCTCATTTAAGGTTTATATTTAGTTATGGATCACGATATTTATCATTTCTTGAAGGGATGAGTGGTGAATAGTAAATAGGACAATTTCATTTTGGACACAATGGCATGCTTTCTAAGTAAGTAATACTCAACACCAAGAGATAAATTTAGAGTAAGGGTGGGTTCGAGGAATAATGAATTGGGATAAAAAGGATTCCAAAACTAAGAATATATCCTATTGGTCTTGGAAATGGTAATAGGATCACCCTATGAGCTTGTATATATCAAATTCATAGTGGGTTTCATGAGTACCAACTTCCTAGTCAATTGATGGGAGGTCTTCAAAATTGACTACATGGGAGAGTCTGAGGATTAGATTAGCTACATTAATATTCATCTTTTCTTGAAAGAAATGGAGGAATGAATTCAATTTTACCCATTGGTTTGCTACTATTGGTTGTGTAACTATTGGATGGTTCTAGAGATAGATTACCCAATTTGCTTGCATAGAATGACACAAAGAAATGTTCTTTTACATTTCATAGTTATTCCATACATTTTTAGACACGTGGTGACATATGATTGGACGAATCTATTTTATTTCCAAAATTAAGCTAAATTCCTGCTGATTTGATTTTTTGTTGACATCATTCTCACGTGTATGACACATGGGCCAACGATCTTTTGCCAACTGGAATGTTTGTTGGTCTACTTTTTTTCCAATTCACATCTATCATTATCCATTGTGGTGCTCTATTGTCCAACAATGATCCCGCCACACACATCACTGGATGGTTTCAAGGGGGGATAAGCTTGTTGTTTTAGAAACTCAAGGGGGGGGGGATATTGTTCTTTATGTGACATGTATCCTAGTGGTATACCATTCAATCATGATTTTGGAAACCCCCCCACCTGTCTTGTTAACCTTCAAGCACTCTTTGGACCCCGACATAACTCTTAAACTGTGGATTTGTACCAAACCTGTAATGCACTTTAGAACTTGCATGATGATTAACAAAGGATGGAAAGGGTGGAAAGTACCCCCGTTTAATGAATTTTTTATTTTGCAGTTGTAGGGATGTAATGTAAAGTTCTACCTAATGCACTCTAAACTTTTAAAGTTACAACAATACCCATACATGCATAGATGGTGCAAGGGTAGCAGACAAACTAGTAATTTGGAGGGTCACCCAATATTAGCCTTCAAATTTTTTTGCTTGTTACTAAATAAGGAGAAAATTGTTGCACTCTTTTAGTTCCTAAGAACATTTTGCTAATAAAATTCTACATAATTAATGTTAAAAAAAGAACATAGTTGTATCTTATCTCTTCTTCCTAATTTTTGGATTTCTTGGGAAGTTCCTCAAGTAGTCACTACGTCATTTCTTTAACTAGTACATAACACTCAACACTCCTCTTAGCTATGTACTTTTTTCTTTCACTTACTCCCAAAGTGGTAGAAGTTTGGTGGAAATCTTTTGCATCTTTTGAAGGCAAGGATATATTTGCTTAACCATTGTTTTATAATATTTGCGTGCTTTAGCAACATATGCATAATAGTCTCCCATCCTAGTTTTCTCTTATTTCAATGCCTTTTTCTTATCTTTGAGCATTCTATTTTGTTGTCCCAACTCTATTATATGCTCATTCATTTTCCGTGGTCTATTTAGGAGGTCTCTCAAATTTATTTATGCAACTTGCAAAAATGTTGTGTCTTCTAAGGCCATCGCCAGTGGGTCTACACTAGTTTCAAGGATAACAACTCTTTCAATGGAAATCAATACTAGGGGTAGGTGGGGGGTGGAAAAATTCTTCTCCTTATTGTTCTACTATCATATTCAATGTTGGGCCATATCTAAACCTGCCTAGGTTCATTACCTTTCTTATTTTGGTTGGGGAAATACCCAATTGCTTCACAAGTAGATGACCACTAGTGATAGTTAGTGTAGTTGATTGGGTTTGATTGCCATCCATCGATTCTTAACTACTATGTGTGATTTTGTCTTGAACATCTTGGGTTTCTTGTTGTGCTTTTAGAGCCTCCTCTTTCTTTCTAGATTCTACTTCTTGTTGCAACCTTATTTCCTCTTCTTCTTTTCTTCTCTTTTCGTCTACTTTATGAGCTAATCTAGCCATCTATTGGTATACTTTGAGTTTATTCTCTCGAGAAATTATGACTACTTCCATTTGAAAAATATAGCAAGAGCTTATTTTTTAGCTTGATCTATTTCCTTTGTCACCTAGGGAGAGGTGTAACCCATTCTAAAAATCACTTTGGAATAGTTAAATACATTCTTCTTTTTCTCTTTGTCTTCCCGAGACATGAATTGGCTGTCCCAACTATACTTGCAATATTTGAAATGATTTCTCACTACCAATATTGGATCATACCTATGGAATGAAAGGTCACAAGAACATAAAAGGGTCAAATAATTAGATTTTCCTTTGACTTCCTCCATGTCTCTAAGTTGATAAGAGCTCAAATAAAAAGGCATGTGTGGCCATGGAGCCTTTTTATCTTATGAGATTGCTCCACCTACCCTTGTAAATACTTGATAATATATTTCTTGCAATATTACTTTGTTTGTAACAAATAGGGGTAATGAGTGGGGAGGTTTGGCTACCCAAAATATTCTCAAGTATGTGACATCCTTTTCCACAAACTAGTCTTCAATAGTCTTCGTTGCTTGCTTAGCCTCCTCAAACATACATGGAGCTAGCACATTGAATAAGGCCTCTTAAAGTGGAATCAATAAATCCTATTAGATTTTGGCGTATGATGGGATATATTTTCATTCCCACAATATTTTGTAACAAATGTGAAATAAGCCTTCTTAAAATGTCCATTTCCAACCTGTGGTAAGGAATGGATGCTTGAGAAAAACAACATCCAGGATGTAGGAGTCCATGAAGAGTTGAGGCTACTTGCCTTCCTCTGAGTTCTGGGATTTATTAATGTTGTATTTTAAATAAGTATAGATGAAATCAACCCAGGTGAACATGCTTTACAAGATTGCAATGAAATACAATAGGGGCACCCAAACTTATTAAATAAATTTGAATTCAGTCTTTCATTTAACCTATGCATCATGGAAACTACTAGATGAAATGATTTTTGAGTACATTTATTGGGTATTCTTTGTTTAGTATAAACTTGAAACTTCCCCTATTTATCCACCAAGTCTTCATGAGTTCTTTTAGTATAATATTGAAGGATTTGAACCTATTCTCATCTAGGAAAATATTTTCAAGGTGAAGCCCATAATAGGAGTTAATATTACAATGTCTACATTGTAGAAATTTTGAATAATTTAACACATATTCAATGGAGATTATCCTGATCATGTACTAATGCGGAAAACATACACAATACATAAGCTCCTCTACGTTGATCAAGAATATAGCAGCATCAATAACAATAAAACATCAAGAGCATTCACACATTAACACAGTATGTATCACGGGGAAAGCATCTCGCTAAAAACCCCACACTATCTGTATATTAATGATTGAGTCATGTAACATTACACAGCATAATACTTCTCACAAGTATCTCCACCTCTGTTACACACAATACAGCTCAGATCTGATCTCCAAATCTCTTCCACTGCTTGCCTGCCTCCACTGCTCAATACCTGCTCAAGAACTGATGAGAATTGCTTCCCAAACTCGATTTTCACCTGCAAAATAGTCACTCACTCTTTGTGGACGTGAGCAAAGGCTAAAATGTGGGCCAAATACGTGAGAAAACTCATTGGCATACTCAATCCTTTGATTGTGCAAGATCTGGTGCACAACTATAGTCACAACTGATAGCAATCTGATTCTCTACCACCTGTCCCTGTTGAACTGAACATGCAACTGAGTTAACTGATGTATTCTTTAGTTGTATTATGAGTTAATAATTAGTTTAACAACTCATCATTAGTCTATCTGCAGTTAGACTAACTACAACCAGTTTAACTAAGTTAAACTGAACACAACTCCATCAACTGTACCTCCAGTCCACTAAACTCAACTCACTTGAGTTCTAACTGAAGTCATGCATGCAACAACTCAACTGACTCATAAGAAAAACGAATTTCCTTCTGACAGCTGCATGTGCCACTTCCGTAGCTCAAACTGAAGTGCTCCAAGAGAATAAGATTAAGTTTATAGTCCAAATATTATTGTGAGATAATAATATTTGACTTTTCTATTTTTGACAGCCAGTCTAAAAATAGACTTGATCACTCACACTGTGATCACTCACACTTTCATCAAAAATAGAAGTCCATCTATTTTCCCAACTTGATCAATCATCCATAAACATAGACATGATCCATATGTCTAAAAAATAGACATAGTCTAAAAATAGACTTGCGCCAAAAATAGCCTGCGGGCCCACTTAGTGAAGGCGACTCTTTTCACTAAGCTCCATCATCTTGTTGCAATCTCAACACTCCCTCTCGACAAGATATGGATTATCAGCAACCCCTATCCTGCCTCGGTGGTACTCGAATTTGCTCCTGGTGAGAGCCTTCGTCAGAATATCAGCATCCTGATCCTCCGTTGGAATGTACGAAAGTAACATGATCCTCCGCTGCACACAATCTCTGATATGATGGTACCTGATGTCAATATGTTTAGATCTATCATGAAATACAGGATTAGCCGAGAGTTTAATGCAACTCTGGTTATCATAGTAAATCACAGTAGGATCCAAATGAGAACCGAACAAACCAACCAGGATCTTCCTCATCCATATAGCCTCACATGCAGCCAAACTTGCTGCCATATACTCGGCCTCCACTGAACTGAGTGCCACGGATCTCTGCTTCCTGCTGTACCAAGAAACTGTTGTCGATCCGATACTGAAGACCCCTCCTGATGTGCTCTTTCTGTCTGTTGGGCTCCCTGCCCAATCTGCATCCGTGAAGCCACATAGCTTCACCTCATCCTCCTGTCTGTACCACAAACCATATCCCGATGTGCCTCTCAAGTAGCGCAATACATGCTTGCCCGCCTTCCAGAAGAGCTTGGTAGGCTTAACCATAGCTTGTGAAAGCTGGTTAACTGCATAGCATATATCAGGTCGTGTATTGACCAAATACATCAGCGACCCCACCAACTGTCGATAAACAGTGGCATCCACTTCTTCTCCCGAAGTGGCATCCTCCTTCCTCCAACCTCCAGGAAGAGGAGTATCAACAGGCTTGCAGCCATGCATGTTGAACTTCTCCAGTATCTCCCGAGCATACTTGCCCTGAGAAACAAACAGTCCACCACTGCGCTGCCATATTTCCAATCCTAGGAAATAGTGAAGGAGGCCCAAATCCTTCATCTCAAACTCTGTAGCAAGATCCTTCTTGCATGACAGTATCAACAGCTCATCACCCGTTAGAATCAAATCATCAACATACAGTACAATGATAAGCAACTTACCCTCCACCAAAATCTGGTATAGGTTCGGATCCGCCTCGCTCTTGGAGAATCCAAGTCCTGTGAAATAGCTGTCTATCCGTGTGTACCAAGCACGTGGTGCTTGCTTCAACCCATACAGTGCTCTCTTGAGCCTGCACACATGCGACTCGCTGCTGAAGACTTCAAAGCCTTCGGGTTGCTCAATGTACACCTCCTCCTCAATGAATCCGTTGAGGAACGCAGTCTTCACATCCATCTGATGAATGTGCCATCCCATCTGCGCTGAGAGAGCAAGAATCGTCCGTATGGAAGAATACCTTGCGACAGGTGCAAAGGTCTCCTCATAATCGATCCCCTCAATCTGAGAAAAGCCTCGGGCAAAAAATCTTGCCTTGTACTTCTCCACACTCCCGTCAGCTGCCTGCTTAACTTTGTAGATCCATCTCGAACCTACCACTGATTTCCCTTCCAGTCTAGGAACAATCTCCCATGCACTGTTTCTGACAATAGAATCATACTCTTCCACCATGGCGTCTACCCATGCGGGATCCTCCACAGCTTCCTCGAAAGAGGATGGCTCAGTCACAACACACTTGCTCATAAGAGCCATGTATCCAGTGTACCGATCAGGTGACTGTCTCTGCCTGCGTTGGGCTGTAGGTGGTCCTACAACTTTCTCTGCATCTTGAGCCAGTCGCTCAGCTTCTGTCAAGCGCTTTCGCCCTCTGATGGTTGGCGCTGCATGAGTGGTCTCTTCCACTCCATGAACCTCGTCCTGTGGCTGATCCACGTCCTGAAGCTCATCCTTAGGAACTAATAGCTCCTCATCTGCATGCAAGTGTAGCTCCCTCTCAAGCGAACACTTCATGGCTTTCTCCTCCTGAAATTTTATATCCCGTCGCACAACAGTTTTACCACTGTCTGGAAAATACACACGATAGTTGTGGGGCGTATCAGTGTACCCCACAAATATCCCAACCTCTGCAGTCGGTTCCAACTTCTTTCTGGCATCCTTCGTCACATGCATGTAAACGTTAGCACCAAAAATCCTCAAATGAGAAAGATCAGGCTTCTTACCAGAATAAGCCTCCTCGGGTGTACTCATGCCAAGTATCCTATGAGGACAACGGTTCTGCACATAAACTGCTGTATTGCATGCTTCCGCCCACAAGTGAAGGGGTAGGCCCTGATCATGCAACATTTCCCGTGCAGCACCCACAATCGTTCTGTTCTTCCGCTCAGCTACCCCGTTCTGCTGTGGGTTATGGGGAGCTATGAGCTCTCTACGAATCCCTTCTACCTTGCAGAAATCCTTGAACTCGTCCGAGATGTATTCACCACCATTATCGCTCCTAAGAGCCTTCACCTTCTTCCCCGACTCCTTCTCGACCAGTGCTTTGAATTCACAGAACTTTGAATATGTCTCGCTCTTCTTCTGCATGAAGAAGATCCAGCAATTACGAGAGAAATCATCAACAAAAATCACATAATACCTGTGTTTTGCTGTCGAAGCAACTGAGAAAGGTCCACACACGTCTGTGTGAATTCTCTCAAGGATCGTCGTGGCGCGACTATCCTTCTCGTGAAAGGTGGCTTTCACAAACTTCCCCAAAGTACACCCCTTGCATTGATCTGACTGCGCAAGTGTGCCTTTAGGAAGCCCTGTAGTGATCTGCTGCAGTATCTTCAAGGCTCCATGGTGAAGGTGACCCAATCTCCTGTGCCACAACTCGCCATCATCCCGGCTCACCAATCCTTCTGCCTTGCCTGCCATGGCTGCGCATCCATCTACATGCAACTGATAAAGGTTCCTCACTCGAACCCCTATCTTCCGGGTCTCACCAGTTGTCTTGCTGCGCAGGAAGGCCTTTCCCTCGCTGAAAACAACATCATACCCCTTGTCTTCTAACATCGCCACTGAGATGAGATTCTTCTTCAATCCTGGAACATGCATGACTTCCTTCAATACAAAGGGTTTACCAGACTCCCTCTCAAAGGAAATGGTACCGATACCGGTCGCACTGTATCTACCATCATCGCCCATCTCGATGTGCACTCCAAGATCTTTGTCCTCTAGATCAGAGAACAAATCTCTATCTCCCGTCATGTGAAAAGACGCACCACTGTCCAGAAACCACACTGATCCCATCACACTTGAAACCAAGCATGCGATCAATGAAAAATCAAGCTCAAACTGAGAAGCTAAAGCCTCTCCCCTGCAGATCCAGCAGCTTGCTTCTTCTTCTTCTTCTGCGGACAATTTGTGGCATAGTGTCCATGCTGGTGACAGTGAAAACACTTCACCTTGGACATATCCTGCTTCTTGCCTTTCGCACCAGACTGAGAAGCTTTCTTGCTCTTCCCTTTCTTTGCTTTGGCAGCCAAAGCACAATTCTCTTCATCAGCTACCTTTGATGAAGATCCATTCTCACCTTTATTGTTACTGAGTTTATCCTTGAGCGCCAAGTCGCTCTTGCTTTGGAATAACATTTGCAATCCGTTGAAAGACATTTTCAACAACACTGCTGCAAATTCGAATTCCACCAGCAACCAACTCAACTGCTTCCGATCAACCCTCGCTTGATATCCTGTAAAAATCTCTTCTACAAATCAAGCTGCACCGATACCATGTAGAAACTTTTTCTACAATTATCTAGCTCTGATACCATGTAGAAATTTTGAATAATTTAACACATATTCAATGGAGATTATCCTGATCATGTACTAATGCGGAAAACATACACAATACATAAGCTCCTCTACGTTGATCAAGAATATAGCAGCATCAATAACAATAAAACATCAAGAGCATTCACACATTAACACAGTATGTATCACGGGGAAAGCATCTCACTAAAAACCCCACACTATCTGTATATTAATGATTGAGTCATGTAACATTACACAGCATAATACTTCTCACAAGTATATCCACCTCTGTTACACACAATACAGCTCAGATCTGATCTCCAAATCTCTTCCACTGCTTGCCTGCCTCCACTGCTCAATACCTGCTCAAGAACTGATGAGAATTGCTTCCCAAACTCGATTTTCACCTGCAAAATAGTCACTCACTCTTTGTGGACGTGAGCAAAGGCTAAAATGCGGGCCAAATACGTGAGCAAACTCATTGGCATACTCAATCCTTTGATTGTGCAAGATCTGGTGCACAACTATAGTCACAACTGATAGCAATCTGATTCTCTACCACCTGTCCCTGTTGAACTGAACATGCACTGACATGCAACTGAGTTAACTGATGTATTCTTTAGTTGTATTATGAGTTAATAATTAGTTTAACAACTCATCATTAGTCTATCTGCAGTTAGACTAACTACAACCAGTTTAACTAAGTTAAACTGAACACAACTCCATCAACTGTACCTCCAGTCCACTAAACTCAACTCACTTGAGTTCTAACTGAAGTCATGCATGCAACAACTCAACTGACTCATAAGAAAAACGAATTTCCTTCTGACAGCTGCATGTGCCACTTCCGTAGCTCAAACTGAAGTGCTCCAAGAGAATAAGATTAAGTTTATAGTCCAAATATTATTGTGAGATAATAATATTTGACTTTTCTATTTTTGACAGCCAGTCTAAAAATAGACTTGATCACTCACACTGTGATCACTCACACTTTCATCAAAAATAGAAGTCCATCTATTTTCCCAACTTGATCAATCATCCATAAACATAGACATGATCCATATGTCTAAAAAATAGACATAGTCTAAAAATAGACTTGCGCCAAAAATAGCCTGCGGGCCCACTTAGTGAAGGCGACTCTTTTCACTAAGCTCCATCATCTTGTTGCAATCTCAACATACATGAGGTGAAGGGCTTCCCTTGAGTGTATCTAAACATGATCTCCTTGAAATTTTTGTGCTTTATAGTCCATCCAATTGATTTAGCATATGGTAGGAAAGGAGGATGCACTACTACATTTTGTAACTAAGATCTCTTCACACATATGTAGACCTCTATGTTTGGATCTTGTTAAGGTAAATTGTATCCTTGGAACACACCTCTGGCTAGGTATAAGGAATGTTTTGGTCAATAAGACAAGTGATGTTAGCAAACACTGGATCAAGTGAGTTGGTGGAAGGATCACCATTGGGGACCTCAATAATAGAGGCATTGCCAACCCTTTTTCGTTAGATGGACATTGTTTTACATGTAAAATCCATTACAACAACAAGCACATTATTATTGTAATTTAAATCAAAATAAAATATTTATGACTTGTGATATGGTGTTTGTGCTATGTTTAAGGGTTGATTCTTGCATTTTAACCATTTTTAGCTTGAGAATCATAGTGAACAGTGCCCCACATCATTAATGAGAATAAGGTTTAACAAATAAAATACTTACTAGCATCGTGGACTACCATGCACTTGGATGTTGGAGGACAAACAATGGCTCTCTGGACTACTAATGAGCTTAGGATTGATTATAAATCCTCGAGTGGTGAGGAAGAAGGTGTGATGAATGGGACTTAGTGGGGAAGGAGTGCTTCTCGCATGACAATAAAGTGTTAGGTAATTTAATTGTTATCTAAATTACTTGACATTAAATTATAAATCTAGATTTGTGCACTTGTGAAGTACATTTGCACAATATAAGCTAGGAAATTGACTTTTAACATAAAAGGAAGTCTAATCTATTGAACGAAATTGTAGGACTGAAATGAGATCCTAGTCAAGAATATATCTAACATGAGCACACACACTTCCTAGGAAATACTCAAAACTTCTTTAAAAAGGAATAAGATTATTCTATGAAAATGATAAATTTTAAGCTAGAAAGCAATGAGATTTTAATATATTGAATTGAAAATACACTTCTATTCTAGGAAGAATAAATGTGATCTATTTTATGAAATCAATTCTATGTTTTTTTTTTTTTTTTTCTAGGTTAAGACTAAACTAAGTACCCACGGGGAATTGAACCAGTGACCTATCGCAAGGAGTGCCTTAACAGCGCACCCATTCACCGTCAATCCAAAGCCCCGTGGGCAAAAGGTAGTGGGCTTGGCCCGGTTTAGACTAACTACTCGCACGACGAGCTACGACCTTGCTCGGGATCGAACACAAGACCGGTCCGTCATGACGAGGCCGACTTTACCACTACGCCGCCTCCACGACCTTGAAATCAATTCTATGTTATAAAGGACAATTAAATTTATATTTCTATGAGAGCTTCTTAGATCCAAATATATGTTCTTATTCTAAATTCTATTCCAATGAACATGAAAATAAAGTTAATCTATGAAAATTCAATTGACAATACTATTCTAGAAAGAAATAAAACTTTGTTTCTAAGAAAGCAATGAAATCCTATTTCTAAGAAAGAAAATGAAATTCTATGGAAAATAAATGCAATATATTCTATGATAGTAAGCAAATGATTGAACTGGAATTGCCTCTATTAAGGCAGATTGAGTTTACTGGTGCGTGCATTCAAAATTAGAACCATTCATGTATGTTCATTATTTATAAATATGAGACTATTTAAATCAAGAAGCAACTAAATAAATATTTTGGTTATTTTTAGTTTTTATTCAAGCACTTGATCTGCAAAAGGACAAGAAATGAATGAGCATAGAAAGAGTATGGAAACAAAGTATGAAAATAAAGCATTTAAATCTAAAGCTTTAACAAAACAAATCACTAGAAACCAAGTGAATTATGAATTAAAATCAAAACTAATCTAGATCATACTTCTTCAAGGGGCCCTCCTAAGATGCACGAGTAATTATAAAACTATGATCACAAACATTAATCAACCATAAATCTTTATAAAAGAACAACCATAACGAAGATTATATTATTGGAAGTGTGTACACATAGTTTTGAAAAATAACAATAAATCTAGAATTTAACTTGACTGTCAAGATTGCCTGTTCTCTTCCAAATGAAGAAATTTATAAGGTTTTCAAATAACAATTTTGAGAGTCTATTGCCTACAAGCTAGATACATATGTAGAAATTTGGCAATAGAATTGCAACTACTCAAGAAATTTAATCTATAATCAAGAGACATAATTCTACTCTACTGATTTGTGGAATTTAATTCACAATTTAGAACAACATTCACAAACATGCAATAAAAAAAAATGACTCATGCACAATATTTTTCTAGGGGAACCCAACTAGGAAAAACACCAAAAGCCTCTTTGCATTGATCATATGAATAGAGAATGTATTACAATTGTTTTCCTGCTCTAAGCACAACCTACAAGTGAATAACCTATCTCTCTTCTCAATGAGAAACCCTAACCCATACTTAGTCAAATTCTGCCTCTTCTTGATCCTCTATTTCCTTGCGCAAATCCTGAGGAATTAGCACCTATTTTTTAGGATTTTTTCTTCATTTGATTGTATAATTCCCAAGGATTCATCATTTGAACACATGCAACACCTGTACACTCAAACTAGTTTACAACTACTTGTTACACTGCCTTGGAATCTCCACCACAACTGACGAACTCAAATTCCTTGCATGCACTAGCTATTTTGAGTTGATTGATCAATTAACTAGATGATCACTGAGTTAGAATGTTGTCCCACTGCACAACTGACCTTCCACTAGTTCCATCAACTATTAGAACTAGATTAACTAAACACAACTAGATATAGAAGAATTGAATTACTAAAATTTAGCAATCACACGTGCTTAACTAAACTCCAAGCCCTCTAACTTGAATTTACTAAGCTAACCGAGTCACAATATCCATGTCACACAATTTAACTACCTCCAAGTTGTTTTTTGATGTGGAAATTCGAATTCTCTCAATTTGACCAAGGAAAAATCAAATTGAGACTTTATTGCTACACTTCTCAACACTCCCTCTTAGTAAGAAATGGATTATCAACCACCCCTATCGTGCACCTGTGGAATTTGAACTTCCCTCTTAACAAAGATGTAAGCATATTTTTCCTCTGTCGGAATGTATTGTAGTAACATTATATGCCTATGCACACAGTCCCATAAATGATGATACTGGATATCTATATGCTTGGATCGATCATGAAATACCAGATCTCAGAGAGCTTAATGCAACTCTAATTATCACAATAGATCACAGTTGGATCCATCATCTGACTAAACAACCCTACAAGTATCTTTCTCATCTTGATTGCCTCACATGTTGCTTGAATTGCAGCCATGTATTTGGCTTCTACTGAGTTGAGTGCCACCTATATCTGCTTCTTGTTGTACTAGGAAACCACTGTGGACAGAACACCGAAAATTACACCTGGTGTACTCTTTCGGTTGGATGGACTCCCTGCCCAATATTCATTTGTGAATCCATATAACTTCACTCCCTCTTTCCTTCTATACCATAATCCATACTGGGTAGTTCCTCTAAGATACTGTAAAACATGCTTAAATTACATCCAATACAATTTGGTTGGCCTAACCATAGCTTGGCTCAGTTGGTTGGCTTCATAGCACATATTTGGTCATGTATCCATAAGATACATCAGTGAACCCAATAGCTTCTAGTAGAGGTGTCTCCATGGGCTTATGACTCTCCATGAGAAATCTATGTAGTATCTCATTGGTATACTGGCCTTGAGACACAAACAATTCCTCATCTCCTTTCCATACTTCCAACCCGAGGAAGTAGTGCATGAGACCCATGTCCTTCATCTCAAATTCCCTTGCAAGGTCCTTGCAAGAGCTGATCAACTTCTAATCACCTATTAATATTAAATCATAAACATATAAAAAAATGATAAGAAATTTACCTTCTACCAAAATATGATAGAGATTCACATACACTTCACTTTTGGTGAAGCCCAAACTAGTTAGATAATTGTCGATTCTGATGTACCAAGCTCAGGGTGCCTGTTTGAGACTGTACAATGCTCACTTGAGTTCGCACACATGAGACTCTCGATCAAATGTCTCAAAACATTTTTCTTTCTCTATGTCCACTTCCTCCTCAATAACACCATTGAGAAATGCTATTTTCAAATCCATCTAGTGGATCTTCCACCCCATCTACACGACCAAGAATTGATCTAATGGATGAATACCTTGCTATAGGAGCAATGTTTTCTTCATAGTCAATTCCATCAACTTGAGAGAAACCTTTTGCCACAAATTTGGCCTTATACTTCTCTATGCTTTTGTATGCTACATGCTTATCCTTGAAGATCCATATCGAACCCACAACTTATTTATCTACTGGCCTTGGGACCACTTTCCAAACATTGTTCTTCATGATGGATTCATAATCTTCCGCCATTGCATCAACCCAAAATAGTTTTTCAACTTCTTCCTCAAAAGAGGATGGCTTAGTCTCTACAAGCTCAATCATTAGATCCATGTAGCCAGTGTACCTCTCAAGTGACCTCCTTTTCCTGTGCAAATTTTAAGGAGCTCCCACATTCTCCCTTGCATCCTGCAATAATCTATCAACTTCACTGGTTCTTTTTCTACCTCCTCTGGATTTTTTTTGCTTGAGTGAATGTTTCCACTCTGCCTCCTCTTTGTTCCTCCATTTATGGTTTCTCTACAATTTCCCAAGGCTCCTGCTTTGGAGCTAAATTCTCCTCTTCTTGTGGGATCTAAATCTCCCTCTCAAGAGAGTACCACATCGCTTTCTCCTCATCAAAATTTACATCCCTTCACAAAACTGTCATTCTAAGGGAAGGTATGTACACATGGTAATTCTAGAGTTTTGGTGTAACCCACAAAAACTCCCAACTCTGTTATCAACTCAAGTTTCTTCCTCAAATATTTGGAGACATGGCAGTAAACAAAGGCTCCAAAAATTATGAAGTGAGACACATTCCACTTTCTCCCCGATAAATCCTCCTCCGGTGTAATCATATCAAGAATCTGATGAGGACTCTAGTTCTACAAGTAGACTGTTGTGTTACATGACTCTACCCACAAATGTAATGGCAGGCCTTGGCCACATAACATAGCTATAACATCTCCAACAATGCTTTGGTTCTTTCTCTCAGCTACCCTATTCTGTTGTGGCTTGTGGGGTTTTGTTAGCTCTCTTTGAAAGCCTTCTTTTGCACATAAATACTTGAAGTCATTCAAAACATACTCGCCTCTGTTATCACTCCTAAGAGCTTTCACCTTCTTGTCGGTCTCTTTCTCAACTAGTGCCTTGAATCCTACAAACTATGAGAATGTCTCATCCTTCTTATACATGAAGAAGATCCAACACTTGAGAAATCATAAAAAAAATAACAAAATATTTATGTATGTCATTGGAGGTTGTTGAGAAAGGTCCACAAACATCAAAGCGGACTCTTTCCCAGACCACACATGCTTTTTTGTCTTGATCATGGAATGTGAATTTTACATACTTCCCTAAGGTACAACCTTTGTAGACATCTTACTACTCAAGTGCTCCTTTAGGGAGGCTACTGGTTATTTGTTGCATAATTTTCAGGGTGCCATGATGCAAATGGCCCAATCTCATCACAAATCTGCACTTTCTCTACCTTATTGCTTAATGTAGCACAATATTCCACATCAAGTTTATACAAGTTATTCACATGAACCTTTATATGCTTCACCTATCCAATGGATATGCATCTCAAGAATGTTTTCCCTTTGTTGAAGATCACATCATAACCACGATCTTCCAAAACTACTACAAAGATGAGGTTCTTCTTTAGGCCTAGTACAAACATGACATCTTTGAGGCGAAGAGGGGATCTATACTACCTTTTAAAGGTTATTGTACCAATATCGGTAGCACTATACCTTCTGTCATCCCCAAGCTCAATATGCATATGGATATATTTCTCCTCCAGGTCACTAAAAATATCTCTACACCCTATCATGTGGAACAAGGCACCTAGGTCCAAGTACCACACATTCCCCATCACCATGCTAGTCATCCATGTAATAAGGGTAAAGTCTAGCTCAAACTGTGAAGCCAAATATTCAGTTGTTGCTCCTTGTGAGTTCTTCTTGCTAGAATTTTTGTGTGGACACTTTGTAGCATAGTGCTCGAATTCATGACAATTGAATCATTTTATTTTGGACAAGTCTTTCTTCTTTCCCCCTTATATGGATTCTAGTTTGGTTTGAGATTTCTTCCCTCTTCCTTGCTGGACAAAGGTTGTCATTGATGTCAATATGGCAATATTTGAGGAGCCAAGAGGAGCCAAGAGGAGCAATATATATAGAGCCATTGGTATATGCCAAAGAGGAGGAGCAAATGGAGATGAGAGGAGCACACAGAGCCATCGGAGGAGCTATAGGAGCAAATTGAGCAAGTAGAAAAGAGCAAATATATGCCACGTATATGCATTTAACAACCATGGGAGCCATATATATATATGCTATATATATATGCTATATATATATATATATATATATATATATATATATATATATATATATATATATATATATATATATATATATATATATATATATATATATATATATATATATATATATATATATATATATATATATATATGACAAAGTAGAACAGAGCCATCGGAGCACATAAATATATATGCATGCATTTAACAGCCTATCGGGAGCCATATATCCATGGGACGCAGCAATGATAGCTATCGGAGCAATAGTGCCAAGGGAATACTCTATCGGAAGAGTAGAGCTATCGCATATCGCATAGGGTAGAGTAAGGTTCATAAGCGGAGCAATATATATATCTATATATATATATATATATATCTATATCTATATATAGATATATATATATATATATATATATATATATATATATATATATATATATATATATATATATATATATATATATACATATATAGATGAACAAAGTAAAAAACAATGGAACAATATATATTTGCATGCAATAAACACTATCAGAGGCAGAGCAGTATATAATATCGGAGAAATCATATCGGCGAGTTCTATTAAGTGTCACCCCCGAAACCTCCGATTGCGATGATGTACGTAGACCCGATGCGGGATTGTGTTATGGTTGAATCTATTATCGCATCCACCCGTCGCAATGCTACACAGAAGGTTGTCCAACCAGAAGCGCCAATTGCAATAGAGGTATGGACCCGACGGAGTTATTAAAACAATTTAAAATAACATCGCATCCTGGTATCGGGGAATTGGCTATGTTATGTGAAAATCTGCTGATTGCGATTGTAAGAGCGGACCCAATGCTATATTGCGATTTGGCTTAATGTCTTATCATGTCCATTGGCCATCAGCCATTGGCGACTGCCGATATGTTGTGATCGTCGATAGCGATGAAAGCTGCGGACTCGACAAGCATATAAAACATGGTTCAATGCTTATCGCATCCGTCACAATCGCATATGTTATGAAGCCTTCCCACACCCAAGCGTCGATTGCGATGAATGTTGCAGACCCGATACAGTTTAGATGTGGGGTTAATATTTATATTGAAGTCTGCCCCTTAGTCTTTTGACTGATGTTTGCTCATATTTCCTGTGTAACTGATAATTGGCCTGTGCGAGGTTTGGAGGCAGAAATGCAATACAATAACGCTCCCGATAGTTCAGGAGGCTGAACTACGCCGGTTGCGATTGCGATCAGGACATGGTAGGTCCATTAAATAATGCCATCCCTTTGTATGCCTCCTATAATGAGAAAACAGGAGCGTTGTGATAGTTTTCTGAATATGTGTCCTCGGCGTATGACTTGGACCTGGCCATTGATTCAACGTGTCCTTTGAGCATGAATAGACAAAGGAAACCGAAAGATGGGAAGCTGAAGAAGCAAGCGATCATAGAGGAAATGACAGCGAGCGTTGAGGAAGTCCAAGAGGCGGTGTAAGAGGAAGCGAATGGACAGAGGCACGGGAATGCATAAAATAGTAAAAACAGAAGACTGTGGTTGCTGTTGTGGTGGTGAAGAACTAGAGTGTGAGGTAGTAAAAGCAACGGAGGTTATAGAGGTTGCAGAAGCAGTGGAGGCTGTAGAGGCAGCAGAAGCAGCGGAGGCTATAGAGGCAGCAGAAGCAGTAGAGACAGGAGAGTAGGAGTGAGAGAACCTCAGTTGAACAGAGTGCCGCAACATACCTGCTTATAACAAGGTTGGGCTGGAGCCCAAGAGGTTGGAGCCTCAGAACTGAACAGGATTGAAGTCCTTGGGAGTTGGTGCAACTAAGTCCAAGATTGGTGTCTTGGCAAAACAGAGTTGGTGCTCCTAAGTCCAAGATTGGTGTCTTGGCAAAACAGAGTTGGTGCTCTGGAGGTTGAAGCCTCACTGAAGTCCAAGTTGGAGCTTGGAAACTGTTCACAATTATATATATACTTATATTGTATTTATTTCATTGCACTGTTTTGAGTTTTTTAATAAAAGCATTAATTCCAGCTGTTGATTTCTGTGGTCTGTGTATACATATACAAATATATATATATGCTTTTGGAAATCAGTAGAACAATTAAATAGAAAAGTAAGAAACACTGATTCACCCCCCCCTCAGTATTTCCAACAATTGGTACCAGAGCAGGCTTCTTCATACTAGCCTAACAACTTGAAGAAGGATCCACAGCCATGATGAGAGCTTGAAGGAGATCTGTAGAACAATGAGAAAGAAGCTTAAGAAGAAAGTGTCTAAGAAGAAGAAGACATCTCAAAAGAGCTATGACAGTGGGAGAATCGATTGGGGAATATGTGGAAGAAGCACTTCAGATTCAGAATCACTTCAGAATGAAGATGAGCAAGTAAAAGAACTATCAGGTCAGGTATGATTTTGTTACCCTCTAGTGATACATTTATCCATCCACTTGAAGATGATGAAAGTGATAGCGAAACAACTGAATTTGTTCTTATGGGTGAGCAAGAAAGATATCAAATAAAGGCAAAATTTAAAAGGCTTACAGACAAAATTAGAGATCAACAAGATCTTTTGAACAAAAGGGAATGTGCTTTCAAAGAAGAGGCTACCAAACTAAAAGCTCAACTAGAGGAAGGAAACAAGGTAAGGAAGTTATTCAAGGACAAGAAAGATCAATGTCAAAAGTTGCAGGATGAAGTGACATCATTAAGAAATGAAGTCAATGAAAGGAGCACAACGATCAAGAAACTCAGAGATAGATCCAGTTACTATGAAAATCTTGAAGCTATGATCCTCTCGCTAAAAGAAGATCTTGTAGAATCAATTAAGAAAAATAAAGAACTACTCCAAGCTCTTAGAAAACAAGAAAACAAAGTTCTTGAATTAAGAGATCAGTTGGAAGAAGGAAGGAAAACTGAAGGAATCATGAAGAAGCAGTATCTTGAAAAGGAAGAGAAACATCAGGTGGAGGTAAATATTCTAAAAGATAAATTAGAAGAAAAGGATAATTTCTTACGATTTCAAGATAGTACTAAGATCTTGGATGATATTCTTAGTAGTCAAAGGTCTCCTGCTATCAAAACTAGTCTTGGTTTTCATGAATCTGTTGAAGGAGAATCTAGTTCACAAAGTAAGACAAGGGACTCTAATGCAAAATCTGAAATGATTAACAAGGAGATAAGAGGTCAATCCCATCAACAACCAAGGAAAGAAACTCTTCAAAGAAAATCTTTTATTACTAACTATGGAAGTGATAGTCGGTCAATTCCTCAAATGAATAATGTTGAATGTTATGTATGTCATAATTTTGGACATGTTGCAGCAAGATCATAAGTAGAATGGCTCAAGACCATCACACAAAAAGATCATCACGTTCCAGGTACTTTAAGGGATATTGTTTTTCTTGCAATATGTTTGGTCACAAAGCTGTTGATTGCCACAGAAGGAATATGAAACATGTAAGATGTTATATATGTAACAAGCTTGGGCATATAGCAGAGGATTGTAGGAACAAAATACGGGCACCATACCAAAAGGAGAAAACATCATCACACTTGAAGATATGGAAGAAGAAGGAAGTACAGCCAGAAAGATGTGGCACAGCACAATATACAGACGTAACAGACTCAAAGGGAGCTGAAAGTGTGAAACTTCAGCTTTCTAAATCTCATACGCAAGTTTCATGAAGAGAAGTCACGTATATACGTGAGTTAGTCACTTCACAATCGTGCATATGTTAGTTTGAGAAAAGCATTGGGACATGCTCAGGAAAAAGGGTCTGATATGATTCAGTCCATTATCTGCTCTGTCTAAGAATCGTTACAATCTGCTAATGATGTGTGGAAATGTCTTGATACTCATAATATGTTTAGAAGTGTTTTTGATCCTAACTTGATGATGATGATATCTTAATACTTCTTGTTGATATATGCATGATCAGATTTGACAATAAACAGATGGCACAGGTTCGGGGGGAGTTTATGTTTTGAATAATGCATAATTGGCATTATGGTTAGAAGTCCTTGGTAATGATGCTTATATATCTTGCTATGATATGGTTATGAGTTGTCCATGACAAAATATCATATGATTCTTGAGGTTACACAGTTGGAGTTCAATCAGAATTGTGGTTGATGATGCATATATGGTGCTTACATGGTGATCTTCATGAGGATAAGGAGAAGTACACAACTTGAATACACAATTTCATTACTTGATGATGAGTCACTCATATGCTGCTGTCGACATATAATACAATTATGATGTAGGATTCCTATAGTTCTTGGTGCTCACATGGATGAGGATTGTTGCTGTTACATAGTGCTATATACAATATGCTGGATACATGGATGATTACTCAAAGTTGCATTGTTGGAGACATGATGATGATGATTTATTACCTATATGATGATAGGTTGATACTTACATATGTTGATTGATGCAGATGTTCCCAAGTGATGATACTTGGATGATATATAAGATCATGCAGATCTTGATGTTGATGAGATGGAGTGATGATACTTGGATGATATATAAGATCATGCAGATCTTGATGTTGATGAGATGGATATGGCATTTTTTTCACATATGATATAATGCGAATGATTCGGTTGCTGGTCCAGATGCTGTTGACAGATGCTTATGGAGTAGATCATACATTGTGTATGGTAGTTGCTGATGACTATCATGGTCCTATTTAGATGTTTGGTCTCTGTCATAAATGTCATGTAAAGGTCAAATCAAGACACTTGATGTAATAATTTGTCTCTATCTATTGTAGTCATTTGATGAATCCCTTTTGGTCGTATGTTGTAATTTGTACCCCCACTATGCATGGGAAGGATGATGTAATATTTCAGTCATATATAAACAATTGGTATCTGGTGTATCCCCACTTGGTTGGGTGGATGAGTCAATATTGGTATATCTCCACTTGGTTGGTAGATGGATGTATGTATGATTCCTTGGTGATAGGAAGGTAATTTATGATAGAGTCATGTTCTTCTTGTAGAACATCTTTTTGCAGACCTTGCTTACAGTCAGGGGGAGCATGAACAACACACTTCAGCAGAGCAGAGATTTCAGCATGTACTCAGAGGGAGCATAGACAGATTGGTACAACTTGGCATATACAAAGGGGGAGCTCAATCAGAGATTTTAGCGGGAACTCAAGGAGGAAGTCTACATCCATAGCCGAAGCCGAGTATATTGCTGCAGCAGACTATTGTACTCAGATACTATGGATGAAGGAAGCTCTAAAGGATCTCGACATATGTACAAATCAACCAATTACCATCTATTGTGACAACACAAGTGCTATTAGTCCTAGCAAAAATCCAGTGATGCACTCAAGAACCAACACATACCAATCAAGTATCATTTCCTCCGTGAGAAAGTAGCTGAACAAAACATCATCCTGGAATATATCAATACGAAGTAGTAGATAGCTGATATTTTCACAAAACCTCTTCCTCGAGAAGCATTCAAACATCTACATCAAAAGATGGGGATTATTTCTTTATTATCACTCAAGTTCATTCATAAAGATGCAGCAAGATAGGGGGAGAAGTTTGATAGGGGGAGTCCATAAGCATTCCTTTGCCATTGATGTCAAAGGGGGAGAGAGCAGAAGAATATTGCCATCACTAACAAAGGGGGAGATTGTCGGAAAAAGATTGTCATTGATGTCAATATGGCAATATTCGAGGAGCCAAGAGGAGCAATATATATAGAGCCATCGGGATATGCCAAAGAGGAGGAGCAGATGGAGATGAGAGGAGCACACAGAGCCATCGGAGGAGCTACAGGAGCAAACTGAGCAAGTAGAACAGAGCAAATATATGCCATGTATATGCATTTAACAGCCATGGGAGCCATATATATATGTAATATATATATGCCAAAGTAGAACAGAGCCATCAGAGCACAGACATATATATGCATGCATTTAACAACCTATCAGGAGCCATATATCCATGGGACACAGCAATCACAACTATCGGAGCAATAGTGCCAAAGGAATACTCTATTGGAGGAGTAGAGCTATCGCATATCGCATAGGGTAGAGTAAGGTTCATAAGCGGAGCAATATATATATATATATATATATATATATATATATATATATATATATATATATATATATATATCTATATATATATATATATATATATATATATATATATATATATATAAACAAAGTAAAAAACAATGGAACAATATATATTTGCATGCAATAAACACTATCGGAGGCAGAGCAGTATATAATATTGGAGAAATCATATCGGCGAGTTCTATTAAGTGTCACCCCCGAAACCTCCGATTGTGATGATGTACACGGACCCGATGCAGGATTGTGTTATGGTTGAATCTATTATCGCATCCGCCCATCGCAATGCTACACAGAAGGTTGTCCGCCCAGAAGCGCTGATTGCGATAGAGGTATGGACCCGATAGAGTTATTAAAAAAATTTAAAATAATATCACGTCCGGGTATCGGGGAATTGGCTATGTTATGTGCAAATATGCCGATTGCGGTTGTAAGAGCGGACCCAATGCTATATTGCGATTTGGCTTAATGTCTTATCATGTCCATCGACCATCGGCCATTGGCGACTATCGATATGTTGCGATCGCCGATAGCGATGAAAGCTGCGGACTCGACAGGCATATAAAACATGGTTCAATGCTTATTGCATCTGTCACAGTCGCATATGTTATGAAACCTTCCCACACCCAAGGACCGATTCCGATGAATGCTGCGGACCCGATACAATTTAGATGAGGGGTTAGTATTAATATTGAAGTCCGCCCCTTAGTCTTTTGACTGATGTTTGCTCATATTTCCTGTGTAATTGATAATTGACCTGCGCGAGGTTTGGAGGCAGAAATGCAATACAATAACGCTCCTGATAGTTCAGGAGGTTGAACTACGCCAGTTACGATTGCGATCAGGATGTGGTAGGTCCGTTAAATAATGCCATCCCTTTGTATGCCTCCTATCATGAGAAAACAAGAGCGCTGTGACAATTTTCTGAATATGTGTCCTCTGCGTATGACTTGGACCTGGCCATTGATTCAACGTGTCCTTTGAGCATGAATAGACAAAGGAAACCGAAATATGGGAAGCTGAAGAAGCAAGCGAGCACAGAGGAAATGAGAGCGAGCGTTGAGGAAGTCCAAGAGGCGGTGTAAGAGGAAACGAATGGACAGAGGCACGGAAATGCATAAAACAATAAAAACAGAAGACTGTGGTTGCTGTTGTGGTGGTGAAGAACTAGAGTGTGAGGTAGTAAAAGCAGCGGAGGCTGCAGAAGCAACGGAGGTTGTAGAGGCAGCAGAAGCAGTGGAGGCTATAGAGGCACTAGAAGCAGCAGAGACAGGAGAGTAGGAGTGAGAGAACCTCAGTTGAATAGAGTGTAGCAGCATACCTGCTTATACCAAGGTTGGGTTGGAGCCCAAGATGTTGGAGCCTCAGAACTGAACAGGATTGAAGTCCTTGGGAGTTGGTGCTCCTAAGTCCAAGATTGGTGTCTTGGCAAAATAGAGTTGGTGCTCTGGAGGTTGAAGCCTCATTGAAGTCCAAGTTGGAGTTTGGCAATTGTTCACAATTAGATATATACTTATATTGTATTTATTTCATTGCACTGTTTTGAGTTTTTTAATAAAAGCATTAATTCCAGCTGTTGATTTCTGTGGCCTGTGTATACATATAAAAATATATATATGCTTTTGGTAATCACTAGAACAATTAAAAAGAAAAGTAAGAAACACTGATTCACCCCCCTCTCAGTATTTCCAACATTCCCTTCTTTCCATTTCCAACCAATGCAAAATTTTCTTCATCCTTTCCCTTGGATGAGGTTCCATCTCTAGTATTCTGCTTGATCTCTTCTTATATCAAATCAGATCACAAGCATTCCCAATTCAATAGTTTCTCCCTCCCGTTGACCGAGTCCAGGTAGCTATGCCAACTTTTGGGAAGGCCTAGAAGATCTAGGCTTACCAGGCCATCTTTTGCAATATTCACACCACCCCCTCCAAGATCATCCCGAACTTGTGTAAATCTAGTGAGATACCGCAAAATAATGTCATTTTTCTGGATCTTGATATTTTGAAGTTTGTCTTTGATGGCCAATTTTCTATGGTTACTGTTATTATTGAATATTTCTGTCAGTTCCTTCCACATTGTGAAAGGAGTTTCTTTCGCATGGATATTTGAGACAATATGGTCTCACTCTCCCTCCAAGATTATTCTCCTCGCATTGACTACATCTTTCTTTCATTGAGCTAGGTTTTGGGCATCAACTGATCCTAGTTTTACAATGTCTGCCTTGACATATTTTAGCAATACGTTGTCATCAAGCACTATCTCCATGAGATCCTTCCATGAAATGAAATTCAAGCTACCTTCCAAGGCATACTCCAATCTCACCCTGTTGAAGGTCATTATCCAAACTATGAAGAGATCCCGCTACACTAAAGCTGCAAATTCGAACCTCTCAAGGAACAACTTTGAAATTCTTGTTATAATGTGAATCTTACTTTGATACCATGTATAAATTTGGTGATAGAATTGCAACTACTCAAGAAATTTAATCTAAAATCAAGAGATATAATTCTACTCTACTGGTCCACAAAATTTAATTCACAATTTAGAACAACATTCACAAACATGCAATAAGAAAAAAGCAAACATGCACAATATTTTTATAGGGGAATCCAACTAGGAAAAACCCCTCAAGCCTCTTTGCATTAATTACATGAATAGATAATGTATTACAATTGCTTTCCCAGTCTGAGCACAACTTGAAAGTGAATAACTTATCTCTTTGTTCAATGAGAAGCTTTGACCCAGACTTAGTCAATTTATGCCTCTACTTTTCCCCCTATTTTGTGTAAATCCCGAGGAATTAACCCCTATTTGTTAAGAAATTTTCTCCTTTTGATTATGCAATTCCCAAGGATGGATCATCTGACTGCATGTAACACATGTACACTCAAAATAGTTTACAACTTCTTGTTACACTACCTTGGAATCTCCACCACAAATGAGGAACTCAAATTGCTTGCATGCACAAGCTATTTTTAATTTATTGATCAGTTAACTGGATGATCATTGAGTTAGACTATTGTCCCACTACACAATTCGCCTTCCACTAGTTCCATTAACTGCTAGAACTAGTTTAACTGAACACATGGATATAACTGAACTGAATTAGTAAAATTTAGTAATCACACATGCTTAACTAAACTCAAATCCCTCTAACTCAAATTTACTAAGCTCACTAAGTGACAAGAGCCATGTCACACAAGTTAAATGCCTCCAAGTTGTTTGCTAATTTGGAAATTCAAATTTTCTCATTTTGGCCAAGAAAAAATCAAATTGATTTTCTTGCTACACTTCTCAACAACATAAAGTGACATCTCAGTGGTTTATTCCCAACATAGTTCTTTATTTTTACGATTTGCTATCAAAGAAGCAAATCGTGAAAGGAACACTTCATCAGTCTTCATATATTGTGCCTTCTTTCCTTCATAAGATCTTGCTTGCTTGAAAATAATATCTCTTGCTTGATGTTATGCCTTCTAAAGATGCACCAGGTAATGCTTTGACCATGAGTTTGAATTTAGTGTTGCAGTTGATCCATGGAATTTCATTTGTGCCTGATAAGTGGACCACAATATCGACACAATTTGGAAACTTCCTATATGCTTCGGTCGATTTGTAGCTTATGGAATCTTATAGAACCTTCAAATTAGCTACAAAATGTTAGTGGAGTTGTGGAATATGCAAGATTCGGTAACTTATGCTTAATTAAATCAATTTCATAAAGAAAAACATATATATTTGAGAAATAATGGACTTTTACCTTATTAATTCATTTGTATGGCTTTGATGGATTTTAAATAAAAAATAGAGATATGGTGATATGAAGATAATTGGGAGAATGAGTGAAATATAGGAGATAAACTGTTAAAAAGAGGTAATTTTGTAGGTTCAACATAAATGTTCTATCACTAGGAATGAAGCTTGAATAGATTGTGCAAATATTCATTGTGAGTGCTAGCATGGGGGAGGAGGAATTCGAGATGTTGAGGTTGTCACCAGAAATTAAGCCAGGGTTGTTAGCCATGGTGTGGGTGTTAGTCAGGGTAATGAGATTTAGCAAAGCCCATAGGTCATGTATTGTATACCACCATGAGATTCACATATCGAAAGGAGAAAAACAAATGGGAAGAGACCACGGGGAGAAAAGGGAGCACAAGTATATTGGCCTTGGTCAAATGCCCTGATGGACTTGTTGGGAGAAAGACTAAGGATGAGGGTTTTCTTGGATAGGAAATATGGGGATTGGGTCGCTTGTCCAATCCATCCTTATAAGACATTTCCAGAGTATATAATGTTATGAAGAGTCAATTAAATAAATTAAAATAATGAACATAATAATTACCAAGCAAATGGTAAATTCCCTTACCTTTTGAGATGGAGGTGATAAAGTATGTTAGCAACTAAATTGGCTTCATCACATTCACATATTATTAGTTATTGGGGAATGTAAAAGGATAGGAAAAACAACTTTATACAATCATTGAAGTCAATGACATGAATTTCGGGTTAATAAATGCCCATAAATTTACCACTAGAGAATTTTAGAAGGGATGTGACACATAGTGTTAAATATGGTTATCAACGTGATAAAGTTGGGGAAGTGGGTCATGCCAATGTGTGTCATAAATAATAATAAGACTTTGGCATGATAAATTGATACAAGAATCAAAAAGTGAAAGGAGATGAAACATGTATCGCAAGAATGGTTACCTAGTGATACAACACATCTTTGCGAGTGGTAATTGTAGAATTTCCTATAGATTCACAGGCTCATGCAATTTACTAAAGCAAGAGACAAGAATGTACTTCTACTTTCAACCAGCAGAACCCAATAGATTGATGAAAAAAATATACACAATAAGAAGAGAAATCAATGGAAAATAACACAATAAGTTTTTCTGGGGAAATCCACTACTCAAAACCCTGCCTATCTATATTGCATTAAATCACAAATATGAGTGAAGATACAAAGCTTGTTCTCACTAGAACAATTCTGCACAAGTATGCTCAACTCACTACCTCACAAGCCCGCTCTTAGCCAACACTTAGCCAATTTTCACTGCCTACCAAGCCCTTATTTCCTTGTACAATTCCTAGGGTGAATAACCCGTATTTAAAGGGAATTCATGCTTCCAAAACTGCGCAATCCAAACATAGGTCCTTCTTTGATTGCATGCATGATATTTCGACTTAGTAAATCATACCACTGATAGTACACTGTCTCTGCGCTCTAGTCTCAATTGGTCTTTCTCTGAACTGACATGCATGAGTTTCTCATGAGGGAATCTTTATTTAACTGGAGTAACACTTGTGGATGCACTAGTGCACCAACTGACTATTAGTCCTCTATTAGTTCCACAAATAGTTATAGATAATTTAACTAAACATAACTCAGTAAACTGGGTTAATCTAATTACAACTCAATTTAAACTCATCCTGGACCGCTAAAACTTAGAGAGAACATATACATGACTACATAAATACTTCCAACTTGAAATTCCTAAGCTAATTAAGTTAATTACACTTAATTAACTATTTACAAGTTTCTACGAGAATAGATTTCAATTTTATTTCTTAGTTTAATTCAAGGACAAATTAAACTAGAATTTCTTGTTGCCATTTCTCAACACTCCCTCTCAACAAGAAAGGGATTATCTACTACTCAGATCCTGTCTCTGTGAAACTCAAATTCACATATTGACAATGCCTTTGTCAAAACGTTATCATATTTCTCCTCCGTGGGAATGTACTCTAACAACATGATCTGCCTCAATACACAATCTCTGAGCTGATGATGATACATATCAATGTGCTTGTACCTTTCATGAAAATATGGATTTTTAGAAGTTTGATACAACTATGATTATCATAGTAAATCATGGTTGGATCCATATGCTGATCAAACAGACCAACCAGAATCTTCCTCATCTAGATGGCCTCACATGTTGCCTGACTTGTAGCCATGTACTCTGCCTCTGCCAAATTGAGTGTAACCGATCTCTGTTTCCTGATGTACTAAGAAACTGTTGCTGACCCAAGACTGGAAATCCCTCTAATGTGCCTTTCCAGTCAGATGGACTCCCTGCCCAATCTGCATTGGTGAAGCCTTGAAGCTTCACTCCCTCTGTCCATCTGTACCATAGTCCAATACAGCTTGGTAGGCCTAACCATCACTTGAATCAATTGGTTAACTGCATAGCATAAATCCCGTCGTGTGTTCACCAAGTACATGAGTGAACCCACAAGCTTCCTGTAAACAGTAGCTTCCACTACCTCTCCTGAAGCAGCGTCCTCCTTCCTCTAGTTACCAGCTAGAGGAGTCTCCATACGCTTGCAACTCTCCATGTGGAACCTCCTGAGTATCCCATTGGCATACTTGCCTTGAGACACAAATAACTCCCCATCACCTTACCATACTTCCATGCCCAGAAAGTAATGCATGAGCCCTAAGTTCTTCATTTAAAACTCTCTTACAAGGTCCTCCTTACACGATTTGATCAGCTAATCATCACCTTCTATTATGATATCATCAATGTAAAGTACAATGATCAACAATTTACCTTCCACCACTATGTGGTATAGATTCACATCCCCTTCATTCTTCTTGAAGCCCAACCCAATGAAGTAGCTATTTATCATGGTGTACCAAGCACAAGGTCTTTGCTTCAGCCCATCCAACGCTCTCTTGAGTCGGCACACTTGCAACTCACGGTCGAAGGTTTCAAAACCTTCAGGATGCTCTATGTACACCTCTTCCTCAATCGTGCGATTAAGGAAGGTTGTCCTTACATCCATCTGATGTATCTTCCACCCCATCTGTGCTGATAATGCCAATATAGATATGATCGACGAGTACATTACAACAGGAGAAAAGGTCTCATCATAGTCAATCCCCTCTACCTGTGAAAATCCACGGGCAAAAAATCTAGCCTTATGATTCTCCACACTACCATATGCAGCTTGCTTTACCTTGTAACTCCAACAGGAGCTCACCACGAACTTATCCTCTAGTCTTGGGACCACATCCCAAACACTGCTATGAATTATGGATTCATATTCCTCCACCATGGCATCAACCCAAATCGGCTGCTACGCTACTTCCTCAAAGGAATATGGCTCTATCACAACCTATCTTCTCATAAGAGCCATGTATCCAGTGTACATCTCAGGTGACCTTCTCCGTTTGCTCCCACATTCTCTCTAGCATCCGACAACAATCTATTCGCCTCTATGGTGCACTTTCTCCCATCTCTGGAAGATGCTGCCTGAGAAGATGTATCCACTCCCGGATCCTCTACATGTGGCTACTCCACATCAATCTAAGGATCCTCAACCTTAGGAGCTAAAATATCTTCAACCGCATGTAGTTGAAGCTCCCTTTCAAGGGAAACTCACATTGCCTTCTCCTCATTGAAGCTGACATCCCTGCAAACCATTGTCATCATGTTGGTCGACAAGTACACCCGATAGTTGTGAGGTGTATCAATGTACCCCACAAATATCCCCAACTCTGTTTTCCGCTCAAGCTTCTTCCTTGCATATTTGGTCACATGAAATATACCGATGAACCAAAGATCTTGAAGTGACCAACATTTGGTCTCTTACCTGAATAAGCCTCCTCTAGTGTCTTCATCCCAAGTATCCGATGTGGGCTATGGTTGTGAACATAAATTTTTGTGTTGCATGCCTCAATCCATAAGTGTAGTGGGAGACCCTGATCATGAAACATCTCCTTCAATGCCCCTCCTATGCTTATGTTCTTCCTCTCGACCACCCCATTATGCTAAGGGTTATGGGTGTCGTCAACTGCCGTTTAATCCATTCTGCTGCACAGAAGTTCTTAAACTCATTGGAGACATACTCACCACCATTATCACTAAGTATATCTTTAACCTTCTTGCCCAAATATTTCTCAACCAATGCTTTAAATTCACAAGACTTTGTGAAAGTCTGATCCTTCTTATGCATGAAAAATATCCAACATTTATGAGAAAAGTCATCAAAAAATATAACATAATAACTGTGTTTGGTCGTGGATGTTGTTAAGAAGGGTCCACACACATCTAAATGGACTCACTCTAGAATATCTTTTGCTTGATTGTCTTTGTGATGAAAGGAAGACTTGGTGTATTTACCCAAAGTACACCCCTTGCATGTATCAACTTGCTCTAGTGTACCTTTGGGAAAACCGGTGGAGATCTATTGCATGATATTCAAAGCCCCATGATGTAAGTGACCCAATTGCATGTGCCACAACTCACCAACATCTCGACTCTGCACCATGTCTATTTCCTTGCTCAAAGTAACACAATCCTCTACCTCTAGCTTATAGAGATTCTTCACTCGGATGTTGGGTGTGGAGCTTGATTATCTTTTGTATTCAAAGGTTTCAGCCGGATGTATACCCCAGGAAGATTGTACACCCCTCCATGTGGGGGGTGTGGGGGGGAATTGTTCCCCCTGCGAGGATCTGTGGGGGTAAATCCCCCCTAGCTGGGGGGCCCGGGGGCCAGCGGTCCCCCGGTTGGGGTTCGGGGGCAGTGCCCTAGAAGCTAAAAATAGATGTAAAATTGCCTTGTAAAAGTCTAGTAATTTCTAGTCAATTTGGGCCATTCATTAGGCGGATGATCTGACGGTAGAAGTTATGTTTAATTTAGGGTTTTTTGCCCTAGAAGGCAACCCCTCACTATATATGAGGGAATTGTATTGTGTCTATGGATATTTGTATTCTGAGTGAGGAAGAGAGAGGAGATTGAGAGCGAATAGGGTGTTACAGTGGATTTGTTGTAGGTTGTATCTCTTCAGTTTGCTGGATAATATAATAATAGAAGGACTGGCTATTTCTCCGAGGTTGTAGCCCAAATTGGGTGAACCACATATATCTGTGTCTCTCTTGTTTTATGCGTTTTCTGTGTTTATATTTCTGCAATATTTTATGTGTTCCATTGCTTCGTAATATATAATTTTCTAACAACTGGTATTAGAGCCGAAGGTCTATTTTGATGATAAACTCATAGGAGAGAAGGTTTCCTGGTTCGAGTGGGAGCAATGGTAGAAGATGGTAGGTTTAGGGTCGAAAAATTCAATGGCCAAAACTTCTCGTTGTGGAAGATGCAAATGGAAGATTATCTGTATCAGAAAGATCTGTACCTACCATTGGGCAGAAAAACAAAGATGCCGATGGGTATGACAGATGAAGAATGTAATCTTCTCGATAGAAAGGCACTCGGAACAATACGGCTGTGCCGGTGGCATCAGTAGCATTCAATATTTCAAAGGAAATGACAATGCAGGGTTTAATGTTGAATTGGCCAAACTATATGAAAAACCCTCGGCCTCAAATAAGGTATTTCTTATGAAGCATTTATTTAATATGAAAATGTCAGAAGGTGGATCTGTTGCAGACCATTTAAATGATTTTAATACAGTACAAGTCAGTTAAGTTCTGTAGGGGTAAAATTTTGATGATGAAGTTAGGGCTCTATTATTCCTATGCTCATTGCCAGAAAGTTGGAATGGTTTAGTTATGGCCATTAGTAACTCTGTCTCTGGATCTAGTACTTTAAAGTTTGATGATGTTGTCGGTGCAATCCTTAGTGAGGAAATGCGATGGAAAAGCTCCAGTGAGACATCAGGTAATGCTTTGATTGCAGAGACTAGGGGAAGAAAAATGGAAAGAGGAAAGAGCTTAGGATATCACAGTAAGTCAAGAAAAGGCAGATCCAAGTCTAGATCTGGGATAGTGTGCTGGAAATGCGGGAAGAAAGGACACCTGAAGAAAGACTGTATATCTCGGAAGGGAAAAGAAGGAGATGCACAACAAGAAAACAATCATGAAGCAAATGTGACAGGTGAGGTGTTAGAAGATGCTTTGACTCTTTCTTTTGAAAATATTACTGATTCCTGGGTGGTAGATTCAGGGGCCTCATCCTATGCCACACCTGATAAGAAATATTTTGATGACTATGTTCAAGGATATTTTGGACAAGTCCGTTTGGTTGATGATAAACCTGTAAAATCATTGGAATGGGTATAGTTTTCATAAAACAACAAAATGGAAATCAGTGGCTATTGAAGGAGGTAAGGCATGTTCCAGAAGAAAAATCTGATTTCAACAGGGCAGTTGGGAGGTGAAGATTGCATAACTACTTTCACAAATAAAACTTGGAAGGTCAACAAAGGAGCCTTGGTAATAGCAAAAGGCGAAAAGGTTGGTACATTGTATTTATGCAATGGTGTTTCTAATTCTGTTAATGCTTTAACCTCTACAGGAGAAGATACGACATTGTGAAGATACGACATTGTGGCATCATAGGCTCGGGCACATGAGTGAGAAGGGGATGCAAATTCTTCACTCAAGAAATTTGTTGCCAGGTTTGAAGCATGTTGATTTTAAATTATGTGAAAATTGTTTTTATGGAAAACAGAAGAGAGTCAGATTCCTTAGAGTTGGGAAAGAAAAGAAGAGCGAAAAATTAGAGCTTGTGCATATAGATGTATGGGGACCTTCTTAGGTATCATCTCTTGGTGGCTCTCGTTATTATGTTACTTTTATTGATGATGCAACTAGAAAAACCTGGATTTATTGTATTCGAAATAAATTTGTTGTATTTGATACTTTCAAGAAATGGAAAGCTTTGGTTGAAAATGAGACAGGGAAAAGGTTGAAGTGTCTCAGATCAGATAATGGAGGTGAATATTGCAGCAAAGAGTTTGATAGGTACTGTTTAGAGAATGGAATTCGCAGAGAGAAGACAATTCCAGGAACACCACAAGAAAATGGTGTGTTAGAAAGGATGAACAGGACAATCATGCAACGTGCAAGGTGCATGAGATTGCATGTAGGATTGCCTTTACAATTTTGGGCAGATGCTATAGACACTGCTGTTTATATAATAAACAGAGGGCCTTCAAGTTCCTTGGATGGTGGTATTCCAAAGGAGGCATGGACAGGTAAAAAGGTAAACTACTCATTTTTAAAGACTTTTGGTTGTGAAGCCTTTGTCCACATTAATAAATAAAATAGAACAAAGCTTGAGGAAAAATCAAAGAAATGTACCTTTATTGGATATGGTGTTAATGATTTTGGTTATCACTTATATGATTGTGAAAGTCACAAAATCATTAGGAGCAGAGATGTAATATTCAATAAAAAGGTTTTGTATAAGGATCAGCTGTAGGAAAAGAAACAGGAAAAAGAAAACAGAGAATACACAGTGCTTGATGAGATCACAGAAAAAGTGATGGTGCCTGAAAATCATAATGATCAACAGCCAGAACAACAACCACAACAGTAGCAAGCACCTCAAACACCTGAAAGTAGTGTTTGAAGATCTACCAGGATAAGTAGACCCCTTGAACTATACTCTCCTTCATTATATTATGTATTGTTAACTGATTCTGGTGAACCAGAATGTTATGAAGAAGCAATGCAGGTAGAAACCAAGAAGAAGTGGGAGCAAGCCATGAAAGAAGAGATGGACTCCTTAGCACATAACCAGACTTGGGACTTAGTCAGGTTGCCTGCAGGTAAAACAACATTGCAGAATAAATGGGTTTATAGGCTGAAGGAAGAATATGGAGGAAAACAAAGGTACAAAGCTAGATTTGTGGTGAAGGGGTTTGAACAGAAGAAAGGTATTGATTTTGATGAAATATTTTCTCCTGTTGTTAAAATGACTTCAATTAGAACTATTTTAAGTCTAGTAGCAGCTGAAAATTTGCATCTTGAACAATTAGATGTAAAGACGACCTTTCTCCATGGGGATTTGGAGGAAGAGATATATATGCAGTAGCCACAAGGATATGAGGTAAAAGGGAAGGAGAAACTAGTGTGCATGTTGAAGAAGAGCTTGTATGGCTTAAAACAGGCTCCAAGGCAGTGGTATCTAAAATTTGACAGGTTTATGTCTAAACAAGGTTATACTAGATGTCACTCTGATCATTGTGTTTATCTCAAAAGGCAAAATGATGGCAGCTATATTATATTGTTATTGTATGTAGATGACATGCTTGTTGTAGGTTCTAACATGCAGGAAATAAATGTACTCAAAAGGAAATTGGCAATCTCATTTGCAATGAAGGATTTGGGTGCTGCAAAACAAATCCTTGGTATGAGAATAACTAGAGACAGGAAGATTAAAAAATTAACATTGTCTCAAAGTGAGTACATAGAAAAGGTGTTGAAAAGGTTTAATATGCATAATGCAAAACCAGTTAGTATACCTTTGGCTAGCCATTTCAAATTAAGTAAGGAGGCGTGTCCCAAGGCTCAGGAAGAAATGGCTCATATGCCTAAAGTTCCATATGCATCAGCAGTTGGAAGCTTAATGTATGTAATGGTCTGCACAAGGCTTGATATTGCACATGCAGTGGGAGTTCTAAGCAGGTACATGAACAATCCAGGAAAAGAACATTGGATGGCAGTGAAGTGGATTCTCAGGTATTTGATAGGTACCACAAATCAAGCATTATGCTTTGGTGGTTCAAACATTGTTCTACAGGGATATGTTGATGCATATATGGCAGGTGATAGATATGATAGGAGGAGCACAACAGGGTATGTGTTTACTATAGGTGGAACAACTGTCATTTGGGTTTCAAAAATTCAAAGTGTTGTTGCACTTTCAACAATAGAAGGAGAGTATGTTGCTGCTACAGAGGCTAGTAAAGAAATGATTTGGTTACAAAGGTTTCTTGATGAATTAGGCAAGAAGCAAGAGTTGGGCAGGTTATACAGTGACAGCCAGAGTGTCATACATCTTGCAAATAACTCTGCATTTCATTCCAAGACTAAACATATACAGCTCAAGTACCATTTCATACGGTCAGCATTGGAAGATGGACAATTGAACCTGGAAAAGATACACACTAGCCAAAATCCTGCAGACATGTTAACAAAAGTTGTAACCAGGGAGAAACTGAGAATCTGTTTAGTTTCAATTAGTCTTAAAGTATGATGAAAATATGAGAAACAACCAGGTCCAAAGTGGAGTCATTTTCTAGAAAATGAAGCAACGGTGGAGTTGCTATAATCAGTCTCCAAGTGGGAGATTGTTGGGTGTGGAGCTTGATTATCTTTTGTATTCAAAGGTTTCAGTCGGATGTATACCCTAGGAAGACTGTACACCCCTCCACGCGGGGGGGGGGGTAAATCCTCCCTAATTGGGGGGCTCGGGGGCCAGCGGTCCCCCGGCGGGGGTTCAGGGCAGCGCCCCTGAAGCTAAAAATAGATGTAAAATTGCCTTGTAAAAGTCTATTAATTTCTAGTCAATCTGGGCCGTTCATTAGGCGGATGATTTGACAGTAGAAGTTATGTTTAATTTAGGGTTTTTTTCCTAGAAGGCAACCCCTCACTATATATGAGGGAATTGTATTGTGTCTATGGATATTTGTATTCTGAGTGAGGAAGAGAGAGGAGATTGAGAGCGAAGAGGGTGTTACAGCGGATCTGCTGTAAGTTTTATCTCTTCAATTTGCTGGATAATATAATAATAGAAGGACTGGCTGTTTCTCCGTGGATGTAGCCCAAACTGGGTGAACCATGTATATCTGTGTCTCTCTTGTTTTATGCATTTTCTGTGTTTCCATTTCTGCAATATTTTATGTGTTCCATTGCTCCGTAATATATAATTTTCTAACATCGAATCCCTATCTTCTTTACCTGACCCGTGGCTATGTGTCGAAGGAACACCTTTCCTTTCGATAAATGACATCATAGCCTCTATCCTCAAGAATGGAAACGTATACCAAGTTCTTCTTCAGCTCGTTAACATACATAACATTCTTCATGGTGAGTGGAGCCCCATGCTCCCTCTAAAAAGTAACCATGTCCAATCCAGTAGCACTATACCTCCCGTTGTCACCCATCTCGATATGCATCTGGAGAGATTTCTCCTCTGAGTCATTGAATAGATCCTTGTCATCAGTCATGTGGAATGAAGCTCCACTGTCTAAGTACCATACACTTCCCATCATTGATGACACCATGCATGAAATGAGGGAAAATTCAAATTCAAATTGAGAGACAAAACCCTCACTCTCTACTCCTTTTGAGGACTTCTTCTTGGACATATTGAGTGGACAATTTGTAGCAAAATGGCCCAACCCATGACAATGAAATCACTTAACTTTCATCATGTCTTTCTTCTTACCTCCATGGAAAGAATCTGATTTGGAAAGGGAAGCTTTCCCTTTCCCATTCTTTTCCTTAATTGCTAAGGCACAATTCTCTTCATCATCATTCTTTGGTGAAGAGCCATCCCTGGTGTTCCTCCTGATCTCCTCCTGCATCAAATCCGACGATAGTCGTTCCCAATCTGGCAACTTTTACTAACCATTGAAAGTTTCTTGATATCTATGCCAACTCTTTAGGAGTCCCAGAAGAGAAAGACTCACCATATCATCCTCAACAACCATGATTCCAACACTTCCAAGTTCATCATGACATTGAGTGAAATTGGTCAAGTATTTTGGAATAGTCTCGCCTTTCTCCATTTTGATTTTTCGAAGTTTGTCCTTCATTGCCAATTTCCTTTGGTCACTACAGTTCTAATACAAGTCCATCAATTTTTTACACATAGCATACAGAGTTTCCTTGCCATGGAGACTTGAGACAATGTGGTCTCGAACTCCCTCAAGGATTATCTACCTCGCCTTCGCCACACACTTCTTCCATTCTACCAGATTTTGTGCATTTCATGCTACTGGCTTAGGAATGTCTTGATCAACTAATTCCTTCAAGCCATTATCCTCCATCACAACCTCCATCCCTTCCCTCCAAGATATATACTTCAAGCTACCTTCCAAGGCATACTCAAGCCAAAAACCGTAGAACACCATCTACCAATCCTAAAGTATGTATTGCAAATTCGAATTTCACCTATAACCCAAAAATCAAAACTTTGAAATCTCCTCTAGTATATTGAATTCATCTTTGATACCATGTAGAATTTCCTATAGATTCATAAGCTCATTCAATTTAATAAAGCAAGAGACAAGAATCTACTTCTACTTTCAACCAGCAGAAGGAAATAGATCGATGAAAACAATATGAACAAGAAGAAGACAAATCAGTGACACATAGCATAATAAGTTTTTCTGGGGAAAGCCATTGCTCAAAACCCTACCTATTTGTATTCCATTAAATCATAAATATGAGTGAATATACAAATCTTGTTCTCACTAGAACAATTCTGCACAAGTATGCTCAACTCACTACCTCACAAGCCTGCTCTTAGCTAACACTTAGCCAATTTTCACTGCTGCCAAGCCCCCATTTCCTTGCACAATTCCTAGGATGAATAACCCGTATTTAAAGGGAATTCATGCTTCCAAAACCGCACAATCCAAACATAGGTCCTTCTCTGATTGCATGCATGATATTTACAACTCAGTAAATCATACAACTAATAGTACATTATCCCTGCACTATAGTCTCAATTGGGTCTTTCTCTAAACTGACATGCATGAGTTTCTCATGAGGGAATATTTAGTTAATTGGAGTAACACTTGTGGATGCACCAGTGCACCAATTGACTGTTAGTCCTCTATTAGTTCCACAAACAATTATAACTAATTTAACTAACCATAACTCAGTAAACTGAGTTAATCTAATTACAACTCAATTTAAACTCATCTTGGACCCCTAAAACTTAGGGAGAACATATACATGACTACAGAAATACTTCCAACTCGAAATTCTTAAGCAGTTAAGTTAACTACAATTAATTAACTATTTACAAGTTGTTATGAGAATATATTTTGATTTTAATTCTCAGTTTAATTCAAGGACAAATTAAACTGGAATTTCTTGTTTCAATTTCTCAACAGTAGTGTCATGTCATTGGAACATCAAGATTTCATTATTATAGTGCTAAAAGGTATATTACTGCAACACTATGGTCATAAAGAAAGTAGAATTTCTGACATATCATAAGAAATAAGGAATTTAATGTAGTGTATAATTGGGAATAGATTTCCAAGAAATATATCATAGTGAAGGACTTCTCTATGATGTATCGCTAAGAATTATGACTTTGAAAAACCTAGGGAGAAGTCCTTAGAAAGTAGAGAGAAAGAAGTAATAAAACAAAAAGGGCCTTGGGAGTAAGGAAAGGGCTTAAGGATATAGGAAATATGTTGAAGGAAATGTAACTAGGTTCAGCCTTCATAAATTTACTTTTGATATTTGTATTTATTCAAGAAAATAAATATTATTCTTATAATATATGTCAATGAGTTTCTTGCTCATTGAAATATGTCTAGCACATGTTAAAGTGCTATAGGTGAGTCAAATAGTCAAAATAAAATGTTGAAGACCTTAAGGGTATGTTACACCATGTATATGTATGTATAAGATCAAAGAATATCCCTCCAAGAAAATTCAAGTCCTCCAAAGAAAATACACCACCAAAGAAGCCCTCCGAAGCAAGGATAGCAAATTGGCCTACAAATAGTCTTCAAGTCGGCCTTCTAGTCAGCCTAAAAGGAGGGACAATCCTCTTTATATAGAGGTTTTCCACTCCATTATAACATCAAGAATTCCTCTCTGAAATCAGTGAAGTTGGAAGTAAGTAAAGGGTAATAAGAGGACAAGAAAAGGGTCTCCAAGGCAATGAAGAAAGGAGGAAGAAAACGAAGTGTTAAAGGGCTAGTTACAGATACACGTGGGAGGAAAGGAGAGTTGTCTTTGCGGTTATGACAATAGTAACTTACATTCAACCATATCTCATTGTTTACGGTTAAAACTAGGCCTACAAGGCCTCTCACTCAAGCGTGGAAGAAGGCTATATAAGCAAAGGGAGAAGTAGAAGTTTAACATAGTTCTTGTGAGGGTATTCCCTCACACGTGCAAAGAACTAGGGCTGCATTACTGCTACTCTAAGTTTGCAATATTTGTGAAAGAGAAGAAGGCTCAGTTGGGAGGCAACAAGTTCATCTCCTTAAGTTAGAAAGGCTCCATCACAAGCGAAGGAAGAAAATGTCAAGGGTCATTCTAGAGTATACAATTGAAGGTCTCTACTGTTGCCAGAAGAAGTGTTGAAGGAAAAAAGACAAGTGCTGGAAGGAGGAGGGCTAAGTGCTACAAGAAGAAGTAATATTGAAAGGGCTTGACTTGTTCTTGGAGGATATTCTTGTCAAGGGTCTAGGGTTTGGCATTGATCAATAAGAATCTTCAATAAGATAAACTTACTAAAGGGTTTTCCTCTCAAGAGATGAGAGATTTTCGCCCTGGCAGAGATCCAACATCTTGTGTTTTTGTTCTTATTTTTTTGGTAGCAATTTGATGAAGTACACACACATGCATTAATAATAAGAATAAGGAGATTAAGCTAACAAGAAAAAGTAAAAAGACTCCAAAAAATTGTTATCAAGTCAAGAAGAATCACACTACACCTAATTTCCCTTGATTCTTCAACATGGTATTAGAGCTAAGGTGACACATCAAGGAAAGGGAATCTCAAGAACACTCATCTAGGAAGGACATATACAAAAGTTGAAGCATCTAGCCAATAATTATCAATCACTTCAAGGAAAAGAAGGTCTACCATCTATCATTCATCAAGGAAGACTACAAAGCAAGAATAAGAGCCTTACACAAAGGCACCTACAAAAAGAGAAAATCAAAGAAGAATCAACATCAAGCTACAAGTCATCAAAAAAATCTCATCCTCAAGCAAGTCCACTTGGAGAAAGCAACTTGAAGAACATCAATATCTAAGGAAGGCAAGCCATCAAGTATTCAAGGAGAAGGAAAGTATACTACATCTCAAAATATATCAAGTAAGTATATGTCCCCTTTTGAATATACATCAATGTCTTTTTTCAAGGAAATCAACAAATTGGTAGGAACCACTAACTTTCTTGCATGGAATAAGAGGATTGATTTACTTCTCAAGGAGAATGAACTCCTAGAACACATCAAAGGGAATGCCACTATTCTTGTTAAGGAACAAACTCAAGCCTTAGTGAACTATAATAAGGATGAGACAAGAGCTCAAAGAATTCTAATATAATCCATCAAAGGCTCTCTCATTCCTTATGCCTCCAAACTTGAAACATCAAAAGAAATCTATGATAAACTAGTAGAGCTATTCTCAGTAACCACAACTAGAGAAGTGATATCTCTACGAAATGAATTGTACAAGATGAAGATATCAAAGGAAGGAATACCTACCTACTTCATGAAGATCTATGAGATGAGGGATCAACTTCAAGAGCTAGGGGAAGTCATGACTAACAGACAAATGACAACCGTAGTAATCAATGCTCTACTTGAGGATTGGGGCAAATTTACATCAAGCATATATGAAAAGAAGGAAGACACCCCACTAAGTGAAATGTGGTCTCTATGAAATATAGAGGAAAAAATACTCAAAGCAAAGGAATATGTGGCATCAAAGGAGAAAGAATTTTCTACCATGGCCAAGAGAAAAGGAAAATTTGGCAAATTTGGTCCACGGAGAACAAACAACAAAGATATGTCCAAAAATCCAATGCTACAGATGCCAAGAATATGGACACTACAAAAGGAATTGTCCTAAACTAAAGAAGGACAAAAACAACAAAATAAAAAGCGAAGAAGCTCATGTGACTCAAAAAATGAAAGAAAAAGACAAGAAGCAAAAGAAGGAAGATCCTCAATCTCTCTCCTATGAATAAGTCTACTTCTTTACTTAAGGTCTTCTTTGAAAGTTTTGAGTAGTATAGGAGGATGTAGGAATAGAATAAAATTTCATGGCTAGAACATCTTCCAGAATCTAGAAGCATGATGTATATAGAGTTCAAAATACTCATGGAGAAGGAGCATTTATAATAGAACAAAATGCATGGTTAGAAATATCTTCTAGAATATAGGAGCATGGTAGATATAGCTCAAGATATTCATGTAAAAGGAGAATACCTAGTATAGGATCTCATCCAAAATGAAAGAAAATTGATCATGATTAAGAATCTTAGAAGACCTCCATCATCAAAAGGAAATAAACATTTGCAGGGTAAGGATGTTCAAGATCTTATGATGGAATCTTCAAGAGAATATTCATAAACAAAAGTAGATGTCTCATTGGGAATCCCATTCATGGGATTCAATAAAAGGATGAAATGAAGGAAAACTAAGATGAAGCAAGAAGAGCCACACCGAGGACAACCAAATGAAGCTAAGATGATCACAGGAGAATCAAGATGAGGTATGTATGCATCAAAGTTTAGTCATGTTATTATATGTATATTATTAAATCATTGGAATAGTTCTATCACATGATCAAGTATGAAAGAATATCTTTCACCAATGACATGCTTGAAGGCATGTACTACAATACAATGAAGTTAAACAAAAAGAAATACTCACATAAGGAGTATAAGATTGTTGACTAAGAAGCATGTGAAGAAGAAATGCTGACTAGTCCAAGATAAAGAAGTGCTCCCACAAGGAGTAGAAGGAGGTTGATGAATCTATCCATGAAGAAGAAAATGAAGAAAGAGATCAAGCATGTGAAGAACATCGTGATCATAAATAATCTCTCTATCTAACAAAGATGCTTTGAAGACATCTCCCAAAAAAAAGGCAGGACAATCCTGACTAATAAAGTTTTGTATTAGCTACAACCACCCTCCAAAAGTTTTCCTTAGCTTCATTTTTGAGCCTCCCTACCAACCTTTGACAACACCTTGTCTTACTTCGTCAAGTACACAAGCTTCAATGTTTTTCTTGCACAAAGACAACCTATCAATCAAAGCTTGATGCATTCCCCTCACAGGCTGATTTCCAGGACTTGGTCCAGCTGCAGACTGAGCATATCCCCCAAGAAATTGCACATTTCTGGAGGAAAACCAGCCTTCCCTCCAGAAATTGCGCAATCCTGTCTGGCAACTTGCTGGGCTCCAGGATTGCTCAAGCCATTTTGTTTCACATGGGTACATGTGCATTGTAATGTAAAGTCATGTCAAGTGTAAGTCAAGTTGTGATAGTTGGATGTAATAGTCATAGTGTAGGTGAAGATTCATGAGGGTAGTTGAACTATCACAAAGGGGAATGTCAAGGGCCACCCCACCCTTTGCTATAAATAGTCCCTCATAACTCATTGTAAGGGCTTTTGGTCAGCCAAGCTTCTGATAAGACTATCTTGGAGAGATCTTGGACAATATTGTAACTCACCTTGGCTTCTCCACTGCGCAAAGCTAGTACATCTCTTTGGAGGAGCAGGTGAGTGTGGTTGTAATGTTCCACCAATGTAACTAGTGGTTGGACATGGATGTATTGTATGACTGGAAATTACACTTATTTATATAATAAGAGCCAACATGTTTCATGCATATGTTGTATTGTATTCTATGCTATCTTGTTTACTCTAAATGATATATGTATTGTTTTCTTACACATCCATGTATGGAATATTCTGTATAAGTATGTATGAATCTTTATAAAAGGTGTTGTTGGTTTAACCATCACTTTGGATCGCTTGCTAACTCGCTTTCCAACTGGTGATGCATATTTTCTCGTGCGTTCTCTTCCAAGCCGAGTAATATTACAGGTTTCCAGGGGGCGCACTCATCTCAACCCCCATGTGTTAGAACCTCTCGTGCACCTTCCTTGACTCACTGCACCTCTCACACCCTTGCTACCAACAGAGTTATATTACTTGCCTCTATGCGAAATCGCAATCAAGGCATTACCATACGATCGACTGCTAGGACTCTTACACCAAACAGTCTAAGGTCTAATTGGGACTTCTTACCAGGGAGATCACCTTGATGGCAGGTCCAACACCCTCAAAATTTTTGGTGCTAGAAGGAGGGCTAGATGTAAAGCTGTGTCCTCTCATTTGGTTTTGAACCTTTGCATATCTTTCATGGATTCTTGCATTCTTCTCCCTCCATGATGTTTTTCGAATCATGAAGATGTCACCATCATTAGGGAGTTTTTCGATCACTTGTCCACTTACACGTATGATGGTGAAGGTGAATTGGCCTGGCATGAGTACTTACATGGCTTTCTTTCCATGCTTCATGAGGAAGATGGGTGTTTTGACGAACAATTCAGTTTGTTGCTTGCATACACACTTCGCGGATCTCCACTTCAATGGCTGTGAAGCCTATTGGCTGACAATGTGCACTCACTTGAGCACTTCTGTGATCTCACTGAAGACACTTTCTATCATTTTGATCCAGACCATCTTGACCGAAAACTGTTACAACAATGGAAGGCTCCACATGAATCGACTATGGATTTTTGGCAGCGCTTCTGTGACTTGCAGCTTCAAGCTCTAAGGAGCCAGATGAAATTTTCTAGTCTTTGGGACCAATTCGAGTATTGCTTTAAGAAATTTTCTCGTCCCAACAAGAGGTTTGAAATCAAGACTCACTCAATGTTCTTCACTGATGGAGCTGCGCAACATAATGTCGATGCGGTCACTGTCTTGATTGATTGTCCGTAATCCCTTCATCAAACAACACCACCATTGCCGAGTGATGTTGAGGATCATGCTCACACATCTGTTCATATTTCACATCCTCCAAACATCACTTCACTTAATTTTCACACAAATTTGGTTGTGAGTCCATCGATTTCTCATATGCTTTTTGTTCCACGACCTCCGTCTTCGCACTCAGCTATTCCTTCGGATGATGTTGTTTTTTGTTCTTCCATTCTAGACTCTTCACTTTTTGTGAACGAGGAACAATCCACTGATGGAGTTGGTGCTGCACAACCAACATACGTTGTCATTCATGAAGAGTATGAGTGGGAGTTTGAACATCAACACTCGGCGAAGGATGACTCCCTTCCATCCAAGCCTCCTTCGTTCTTTCCTAACATCTTTTGTGAACCTGCCATCCATGATTTTTCATGTGTATCTCCATCCACGGATTCTCCCATTTTTGATCACTCGCAGGACTCACTAGATGTTGGTCCATCATTCGACAATGGAGAGGATAAGCTTCTCATTGAAAATCCACTTGATCTTTCATCTGTATTTTCTAGAAACACAGAGGATGAGTTTGTTCAATTTTCATCTAGCCCTCTGTTCGATTCATCTGATCATGAGGATGTCGATGAATTAATTGGTTTTTCTAATTATGGTTGTTGTGATCCATTTACTCCCATATTTGATCACGATCCTGACTCTATTGCAGTTGATATTTTGAAGCCATTAGTTTATGATGATCTACCAAATCATGATGTTGAAACACCCAAGAATGTTGAGGCACTTCAACCCGAGCTGATGGTTATGTCAGGCCCTCGCTCTCTTGGGGTTAGTCTCACTTCGTTTCAGGAAACTGTTCAATCACCTAAGGATCCTCATCACTCATCTGAATGCATTGAAGATCCATCTCACACACATATCATACTTCCTCCACTCAAACTACATGATCCTATCGCTCATGCATTGGATGAATCTTACATTGCAAACACATGTGCACGACACACGTTATATTTGTTTCTTTTGTTTTCTTGCATGTCACAGTCAAGAGTGTTCCTATGCTTCAAAGTTGCACGTAGTGTCGCACAACTTCATGATAAATCCACGGACTACTCGCCATGCACTTGTACTCACTTATGTCCTGTGGGCACTTTGAAACATGAAGTGTGGTTGCCTTCATTGTTATATATTTCTTGTTTGCTGGTTTGCACAACTAGGTTGCTCACGGACTAAGCCTTCACCAACATGGGTCAACCAATGCACTGGTGGCTGCATTGGAAATATTACTTCACATGATCAGACCCATGTACCATTAGTTTAGGAGTAGGGGTAGTGTTTGCTTTCAATCAGTTTGCTTGCATGCTTGTTTTCTTACTTGCCTTGTTTGTTTCTTTGTTTGCTTTCTTGTTTTCGTACTAGCTTCACTTTCACTTTCGCTTTTGCACTTGATTTGTTTTGATGTTTGTTAGTTTTCTCGTTTCGTTTGTAGGTTAGTTTCACATGAAACCATTCGTGACTCTTGAAACGAGATGGGTAAATTATAAGAGGGCTTGTATAGCTATCACTACTTGGTTATCTGTCATCTTGCCTCTGTATGAAGAACTTGTTATTTTTAGTCCATGATACGTCGAAGGAAAATATGTACTCTTCGAAGTGAACCTTGGTGAAAACACAACGCATGTGCACTAACTAGTGTCACCTACTCTAGTCAGTTGTTTTTGGGTTAACCATTGTCATCTCAGTCAAGTAGAGTAAGGTGAGGGGGAAAAAACTTAACAGGCATGCCAGAGATATAATAAAATACTTCTCTGTTGGAAAAACCTCTTCTGCTCTCAATAAGTCAGGATCCCTCTTCCGCCTCTAAAATGAATAAGTGTTGTGCACAGTTGAAAAAAGAAAAATGGAAGAATGAAAAATGAAAAGTCAAAAAATTGAAAAAAAAAAAATGAATAAAGTGAAAGAAGAGAAAGGCTCCCTGCACAGAGAGGTGATGCAAGTAACTCCACTGGGGTACTAATCAGGCTCGCTAGTAGCAGATCGATGCTTGTGTTCCTATGTGACTCCACCGGGGTACTATCCAAGCCTGTTGGCAGTGGAGCAACACCAGAGATGAAACTAAGACTCTGACGACTATATTGCTTATGCACCAAATACCCCTCAACCCCAATCAAAACAATTGTGTTGCCTTGGCTTGGAATATGTGTCAGTTGACTAAGAGCTTGGTAGATGCTACATATTACAATCAAGCTAATGTTAAACCAATATGAGCTGAGAAATGAACAATACCTCCTGAGGTGTTAGGCTTTCTTTTCACAAACAAGGTCCATTCAGAGAGTTGGAGTTCTACTAGTGCATCGCCAAGTGTTGTAGCGGCTACAACTACCCTCCAAAATTTTGCCTTAGCTTCATTTTGGAGCCTCCCTACCAACCTTTCACAACACCTTGTCTTGCTTCGTCAAGTACACAAGCTTCAGTGTTTTTCTTGCACAAAGATAGCTTGTTGATCAAAGCTTGATGCATTCCCCTTACAGGCTGATCACTCAGGATTGGTCCTGCTATAGGCTAAGAAGCTCCCCAAAAAAATTGTGCATTTCTAGAGGGAAACTATTCTTCCGTCCATCAATTGCGTAATCCTGTCTGGTAGTTTGTTGGGCTCCAGGATTGTGCAATTCTTCCAGTCAACACTCACAGTGAAAATTGCGCAATTTTCCCCATCAGGGTTTCTTAGCCCATAATTTGTGCAAATCTGGGCAGTAGTCAGTTGATCTGCCTAGAAATTATGCAAATCTCTTGGGCAGCCAACCCAGCTCCCACCCAGAAATGCACATTTCCTTCTAGCAGTTGGGTTGACCAGTTCCACTCGAGACCAAGGAAACTTGATTTGCGTGCATGGCTTGCTTTTTCCTGGATAGAAAAAGGCAACATGCAAAAGGAATCCTATGATTCAGGGAGCTATTTTTAGTAGATGGAGGTTACATGAAAAGTTGTTTTAGAAACTTTCCTCCAAGTGTTGCTTTTTCCTAGATTTCTGGCATGCACGTCGTGAGCTCAAAAATTATTTATTTGTTGCATCACAACTCATTCTTTCACATTTATCTTGGAGCTCTGACATGCCACACTACATCCAGGACTCTTCGACACATCCGGCTCAGCTATTGACGGGTAAGTGGCCTCAACTTGTCTTTTTCATTATTTTTGTCAATTTTTGTGTTTTTGCTTGTGTGAGTGTTGTTTGATTGATTTCTTTGAACGCTTGTTGTCGTTTACATGTATACTAGCCTGTGCTAGCACTGTTTCAGATTTCATTGCTATCTTACTACTGCCAAATGCATGAAACCGTTTTGCACAAACGGTCGGCGATTTGGTGACTCGCTTCACCCACATGCATGTTGATCTATTTACTGAATCTTTCATTCACATTTTCATGCAATGTCAATCAATTTTTCTTTCACTTAGTGTCACCATGCATTCACTGTCATATTTTCTTTCAGTTGCCTGTCGGCGAATCTGGCCAACCTTGGCCCAGACTCTGCCTTGACCGAGACAACATTGCATAATCTAGGGAAGGGAGGCTTTGTCTTCCTCTCCAAGAATGCACATTTCCACCCAACACTGTTCTCCAGGACTATTTTTCACATTTCTCAGGAACAAAGATTGCTGGCCCAGAAAATTGCGGAATGCAGTCTCTAAGCCTGCGGTCACTCCCAGCTAGAATTGCACGTTGCGCAATCCCAACAACCAACATGCAGTATGGATTGCGCATTCCACAAATCCAACAGCCAATATTTCCTCCCAGACAACCCAGACTACCTTTTGCATAGTTCTGGCAGCCAGTCACCCAGCCTCCCAGAAGAAATTGTGTAATCTTGCCTATCAATTCCCCATGTATGTGCTGTGTCATTCCTCGAATTTGCATTGGTTTTGATTCACAGATTTTTTTCCATGCATGTTTCTTGTCTCTAGATATGTCAGGTGTTGATCTGCCTCTTAGTAGTACATGATCAATGGCTTCCAAGAGAGAGGGATCACAGGACACTGACAAGAAGGCAGCTGGAGCAGCAATTGATCAAGTGTCCTCTGGTCTAATGATCTACAAAGATACAAAGTTGTTTCTATACAAGGACATCAAGTTGAAGTGGAAAGAGGTCAATGAATCATTTGCAAGAACTTTTGAGGAAGACCTCAAAGACCATCAGGTGTATGTGAACATTCACAAGTCTGACATGTACTGGATTGCGTGTATATACCCAACGTTCCCATGTGCGGACATGATACACTAGATCATCTCTCACACCAATACTGAGATGATGACCTTGAGAAATGACAGTGGGACAAAACTTGCAACCTTCTGGGCATGAGATTATGATGAGATGTATCAGATGTTAGAGCCTGTGACTATCATGAAGACTCCATTTCGCTTACCCAACAACAATGCTAACTCTAGAGAAATTCTAAAGAAATAGGTAAAGGAACCGACTCAATTTAGGTTGACAACCAACTAGATCTACTTGACGAAGATACTACAAAAGGCATATCAATACTTGGTCATATTTTCATGTTAACTGTATGGCCAAGAAATCACGGAAACCTTCCCACAAAGTTGGGTGTTCGCATTAGACCAACTGGCTAGAGAGGGAAAACTATGTAACTGGTCTGGCATGCTAGCTCATCAGCTGAAGGAACAAGTAACAAAGGCTCGACAGTCACCTGGAGGTATGCATGTAGATATTTACATGTCCACCTACATCTTAGATTCAATCTATGCCTAACAAGAGTTCCTGGGCTTGGAGTGGGAATGGTCACTGGCGGGGATTGCTGTGAACACATATTTCAAGTTATTGTCCAAATGTAGCTTCAAAGGAGTAATCACACAATTGTCCGATCATTTTTTTCAGCGCAGTGTACAAGATGATATTTGAACAAGATCCATCTGCATGTCGAAGGAAGCAATGGAGGCACTGATAGGCATTGCCGATCGGTATTGTTATCACCCCAAGAAACTCTCCTAGGTTGTATATCAAAGATGCTCGGGAACATTACAAACTCAACAAAAATGTTGGAAAAATGGAGGATGAATGAAAGGAATGATGCATATTCAAGCCAGATAACCACTTCTACTATGCTTAACCCCAGACATGGGTGAACACCCCTAGACTACAAGGTTTTAGACCACCAATTACTCACAATTTGAGGAACAGGTGAAGATGGAGAATCTGATCACACCAACAGATGCACAAGACCTTGTGATGGCCAGCTGCAACCAGTAAGGAGGTCTGCAAATCTATTTCCTAATGCATAGACAAGATGACAACTCTCTCGCATTAAAATAACAGAAACCTGCATACAAATTCAATGATACAAGCTAGATTCTAACACAGAGGTGGGATGACAGCCCCTCTAATGCTAAACATCAACAACACATGAATAAATGCATAAAAGGCACATCCTGGAACAAAGAAGAAGAAGTGGAATGTGAGAAATTAACAGCAAAAGAAGCTTGCATTAGCTGAAAATGAATACCAGATGCTGCAGGTATCATAGTAGTTACAGTCTCCAGAAGTTGAACCTTACATTAGAAAAACATTCATTAACCTCATTACATATTTTTTCTGGGTATATATAGAGTTCTTTTACAAAATTGCTCTGATTCCCTATGTGTGGAGGGGTCATAACTGACCACCAACCACATTTACTATCAGATATGGTCTTTGACATAATTTGATTGTTTTTTATGGACAAAATGACCTTTCTATTGCTCGGTCGTCCTTCTCTGGGCAGATGGAATGTAATGTGTACAAGGCTCCATGGCTGATTAATACCTTGAACTGCTCGAGGCTGTCCTTCTCATCCTTGGCCGTGCTACTCTTTAAATGTGGTTATTGGGGATTCATTGCACAGAGTACCAGATCATGGTTCCCTTTCTTCTTCGCGTGCACTGGACAGGCCCAAGACATGGAAAATGCATTGAAAATGAACGAGGAGCTGAGAACGAATGCTGACCATTGGATGGCTCAGACGGATGGCTGAGATCTTTTGGCGGGCAATGACGGGAGGAAACGGAAGCGCGATTGAATATAAGCCGTTGGATCTGACAAATTGGATGGTGGAGATCGGACTATGCGGGTTATCAGAAGGCATATACGAGGGAAGATTGCGGACCATCAGATCGTGAGTGGGGATGATCAGACGGCTATCGAAGCGGTAGCTGCACGACGATTAACAAGTGGGAGTACGTACGAGAGAGGGTGGTAAGCGGTTTCCCCACACCGCTCACGGGAGTTGGGTGGTTTTCCTATGCGGAGGATCGATCGAGTAGGAATGATACATGTGACTGATGGGACGACGGGGAAACCACTTTCCCTTCAGGCTATCACGTGCATAGGTTCGCGGGGTGGGAGCTGTGAATGCCATCAGATCTTGTGGCGGATGATCGGACGGCTGGGCTCTAACGCACACATTTGTTAAATGATGTGACAGGGGAAGGCTCGGCGGCATTGATTTTTTGTATGCACGGGGTTATGAAGGGTTAAGACCTTAGCACCGGGGTTATAAGACCATGGTTTGATGTGTTAACCTTGCACCCAGGACTGAAGGGAAAATGGGTTAAACGGGGTTTATAGGGTTTATAGAAGACAACAGAAATAATGGAGTTAGGGGAATAAGGAGAATGAAAGGAAAGAAGGAAATGGAGGTAGCGGGGTTATAAGGGAATAATGAAAATGAATGAGAAAGAATACAATGAACTACTACGAGCTCCTTTGCAACCAATTTCAACATTTCCCATCCTATTTTATCCATCAAAAGTTGAAGAACATGGCAGAGCTAACACTGGCTCCTTTTGGGGATGAGATCCTCCCTGTGAGGTCTCAAGAACCTGCAGACCACTGCCTTTCCAGCTGAAAACAAATTAGCCAAAATTCATAGTGTTCCATTGGGTATGGAGTCTACTTTGCCTATAAAAAACTGATAAAAACTAAATATTTACAAATTTTAAGGCCAAAGACCTTAAACCACATAATTTTTCAGAAAAATCCCATTAACTGGGCCATCAAAAACTACTTGTCCTCCTGTTAGAGCTTGAGATTTCACCTCAGGCTGAGAAAGGTAAACCTCAAGGCAACATCAAACCATTCAACCCCGTAGCTAGCCCTACGGGGCAGGAGAAGGCTCTCTCCGGTCAATCTCGGCAGATCTTCAATGGGATGAGATGACCAACAAGGTAACACTAATATTAGGCTAGTAAACAGATTATGAAGGTTGATTTGGGGGTTTTTGGGGTTTTTTGGTGGCAAATTGAGGAGCTGCAATTTAGGGTGCGGGGATTTGACACAGTTTCTGTAGGGGAGTCTTTGGGGTGAGGTAGGAGCCTGTATTGATGCCTTTAGTTGAAGTAGATGATTAGGAAAGAAAGAGGAGGAGCTAAAGAGAGCAAACAATGACTTTGAATTCTCTTTAGACAGCAGAAAACATCGAAATTAAACAAATTTAAAAGCAGAGCATGGCTAGCATGAATTCATACTTTAACACTTCATTTGTTTAATATGAAGAAGTAAAGAAAGGAGATGAAGCACATAAACACACTTACAAGTACATTAAGATACACATCATCAACACATGAGTCCACAAGAATCCCAAAGATGACTGCAAAACCCTGGTCTTCCTTAGCAAAAAATTGCAGAGATACAAGTGAAAAATACAATGATAGCTTCTCCCTCAAGAGTCCAACCATGAAAATGAGCAAGAAAGTACATAATATAGATGATTTGACCTCTTTCCCTGCCTCCATGGGTCGAGCTCACTATCCTAGGAGCTGTTTGAACCACTTCTAAACTAAGCACTACAAAATAGGCAGTCAAAACAACTTCCCTCTAGAAACTTGGAAACCAGTTCATACATTCAATTTTTACCCTTTACATGCATAAATCTTCTAGAAATGTTAAACAAGAGTAAAAGTATCCAAAAAGTGTCACAATTACATCCATGAAGATCATCATTAACCTCAGAAAGTCGAAAAGGGTCAAATCTGCAATTTCTGGGCTGAACTGGTCAAATCTGGCAACATTTCCTCAACGGGTTGCGCCCCTTTTCTCAACGGGTCGCGCACTTTGGAGCTCTGTTTGGAGGCCTTCCCGGTGTCCGAATTGGGTGTAGGATAGCTCGTTGGAAAGGTCTGCGAGTCTACTTTCCAACTCAACTAGAATTTTTGAATTTGGAGTTCATTTGCCCAGTCAAAACTCAATTCGCCCAAGACTGCTTCTGCAACTCAAAAAAGGGGCAGAAAGTCAAATTTTGCATGTATTTTGACCTTCTGGAGGCCCAAAACCCCATAAAAACTCAAGTCCATCCATGGGAATATGTAATTTTGCATGAAAAATCTAAAAATGCTGAGTTTTTGCAAAACGGAGTTACGATGACAAAGGGTCTCACCGGGGGTGAGACCCGTTGAGGAGCCAAAACCTGTAAATTTCCAAAAAATTCCAAAATTACCCAAAATTCTCAAAATTTTTTGGGATTTGTGCTGTAGCTGATGCTAGTGAGTGCCATGATCTTTGAGCGATGCCTCAGCCAAGATACGGAGTGGATTGGTTTTCTTCCTCCGCCTAAGAACCTCGGACAACCTCCTTTGGAACATTTTCATTTTGGCCTTGCATACATGCATCCTTGCCCAATAGTGATTCTTCATGTTTCTCAGCAGCTGTTTCTCTCGATTGGCCTTAGCCAACAGCCTCTCCAAGTGGGCATTCTCCTGAATGAGCATTGACTCCCGGTCAGCAAGCAACGAATCACCAGGTCTTCTACGGTTCAAGACTCGGTCGCTACGAATCCTCCATAGCTCATCAAGTGCTTTCTCCTCCTCCAATTGTTTGTTCCGCTGCTCCAGGTAAGTAATAGTCCATTGGGCACCCTCAAATCTCCTCTGTAAAACATCATTTTCAGCCCTGAGATGCTGAATGATCTCCTTCACCTCTTGGCTAGGAGAACTGGCCTCAAGATCGATCACCGGATCCTCATGAATCATGGGCTCTTTGCCCCTCTGTAGTACCTGTGCTAGTGAAGAAAGCGAGGCCCCTTCCACCTGATGTGGAGATAACACTCGCTGAGCTGAAGATGAAGGCGAGACCCCTTCCACCTGCTGTGGAGATAGTACTCGCCTAGCTGTTGCAAATAAGGCCCTTGGGCCTTTCTGATAAGTGACCAAAGGAGTGGAGCTAACATGTCGGGTGACGGGAGCATTAGGCTGCTAAGATGGTCCTCCCTCCTCATGAATGACCTCCTGATGTGGCTGAGGTGGCACTGTAAAAAACTCACGGGAGATGAACTCCTCCCATGAGATGCCCTGCTGAGTCAACTGATGTGAGACTATGAGCTGAATCAAACCATAATGGCATAAGCTCCTGTACTGCTGGGCTGGGGTCTTCTTCTGCAACATGGGCACCATCCTCTGAATGTTATGAAACAAGAAGACCGGGATGTTCATCATCCTCACTCGGGTGAAATGCATCAAAAGGCAAATGTGATATGAGTACACCTGTGAAAATATGCCCTCACAGGTAAAATAATGCATAATAAGCCTCATGATGGGAGCATACTCGCTCCGGAGAAATCTGAATGGAAAAACACCTGTCAAAAGTCTCACGAATGGTGGCCGGACATAGGGCTCAAAGTGAACAAAATCTAGCAATCTGCGCTTAGGCCACACCTCACCCACATTTGGTATCCCTGTAGCCTGTGAGATCACCTCAGGAGTCAATGTGAAGTTCACCCCTGCCAGAGTGACATGTCCATCACGGAGGTGCAAGACAAACAAGCGGGCCAACTCTCTATGATGCTGAATCTGAGAAATTCTCTCACAGAAATCATAACAAGACATATACTGAAAACAACTCACTGCCATGGGGCAAGCCTGTAATTCTGCCAGAGAGGTGGGCTCCTCTCGCTTATGATGTCCACCCTTACCACCCTTACGAGGCCTCCTCTATTCCTCAACCTCTGTAGATGATGAATGGTCATCACTTTGCTCATAAGTTTCGGTTTCTGACATGGTTTAGGAGCAAAGTGGACAAATAAAACTGCTGTCTCTGCCTGCAAAAAGTGCTGAAATCTATGTTGTTTCAAGGGGAACAAAACATGAGGGAAATGTTAGGGGAGGGATCTTTTAACAAGGAATGGGAATATATAAATATTACAGGGAATTTCAAGGGAAATTTTGCAAATCATATGCATATAGGAACACATATTTGTAATAGGGAAATCATTTGCAAAGATTATTGCATATGGGAAAAACATGCATGAAAGTAATCATGGGAATATATGTATTCATGTTCAATAAGGGAAAAAGGGAAACCATGCACAAAACATGCTGACATTTTACCAACAGTTTTTGTTATTTTGCATATGCATATGATAGAGGGGAATCAGGGTTTTCATTTTTTGTTTTTGATGCTTTGGGAAAGGGGTAGGGTTTTCATTCTTAATGGCTAGGGATAGGGAAAAATTTGCATTTCATTTATAAAATAATATGGGAAGAGAGATGAACATATGAGTGTAAGTGATAGGGAAAGGAAAGGAAGCCAACCAAAGGGAAAAGTAATCTTGAAACAACACAAACCCTAGCACAATTTGGTCATGAACATAGCAGCCATATAAAGAGTTCCTCTTGCAAAATTTTGACCATAAAAGCATGCCCATGACATCCACCATTCATAACAACGATGAATCCATGTTTAGAGCACCTACCTCGAGCAAATTTGGTGATTTGGAAGAAGATTAGGGAAATTTCTTGAAGTTTGCAGCAGACCGGCTCAACGGGTCGCGCAGGCCTCCCAACGGGTCGCGCAGGTTGATTTTCAGCACTGCAGAGAGGCTCTGTACGGGTCGCGCACCTCCCAACAGGTCGCGCACCTCTCTCGACAGGTCGCGCCCCTCTCAACTGCCCGAAATCGCTGCAATTTCGCTCCTCTCTCTCAATCACTCTCTCTTTCTCTCTTGCAAGCTCTAAAATGCACAATGAGAGTGAAAGGAGGGAATTTGGGCTTTTATAAGTCTCATTTGAAAAAAAATCATTTACAAACCCACTTTCTAATATTTTTTCTTTTGACACTTTATAACACTGATTTTTGGTTTCCTTTATCCTGATTTTGACTCATTGAGTGCTTTGACTTGATTCTTTTTGCAGGTAGATCATCTGAGGGACTTTGGCAAGGGGACCAGGGTTACTGCTGTCCTTTTGAAGACTTTTTGGAATTTCATTCTTTTTTACACAAATTTAACATGACCTTGGCTTTAAAATCAGAGTTTTTAAATCCAAGGTTAAAAATAAACTGTACATGATGAAAATATCAAAGAAACATGTTTACAATCCTCCTTCTGGCTTGCTGGGCACTCAAGGACTTTCAAAGACATGACCTTGCAAGGATAAATGACCAAAACCCTAGACCTAGGACCTTTGACCTTAAGACAAAACAAGACAAGCTTGAAAAACTTAATGACTGATATGACCTGATCCAGCAAAGCCAAGAGGGGTATAAATAGACCAGCTCCTCCATCAAGGTTATGGCATGCCTAACGGGATGTAAAATTTGACACTAATGAGACACCTACTAATGCAAATGCAAAGAGCTTTGATCACTGATGGAGGGCTTTCAAGACCGACACTAACACCTCCCATACTTTTTAGTATGAAGGTGTTGTTCCCTTGAACCTGTGAAATGATGAAAGGCCCTGTCTAGAAAGCATCAAATTTCCCATGATTGCCTTTCTTTTCCTTTAGTGCATCCCATTTCAAAACCAAGTCACCAATAAGAAAATCATCTATTTTTGCCTTCTTGTCAAAGGCTTCCTTGATCTTTCTCTGATATGATGTAGCCTTTTCAACTAGTTGTTCTCTAATTTGATGTACCTCTGCTAAATCAATGATCCTCTTTGCCATTTCTTCTTCCTCATTTTGCTCTTCTTGAAGGAATCTTGCCATAGGGAGAGTTAACTGAATTGGAAATACAGCTTCAGTGCCATATACCAGCTTGAAAGGAGAATTCCCTGTGGATTTTTTAATGGTCACTTTGTCAGCCCATAGTGCATACTTGAGCTTGGAATCCCAATTATTTTTATTGTCTTCCAACAACTTCTTGATTATCCTTATGAGACTTTTATTTGAGGACTCTGCTAAACCATTGCCTTGAGGATAGTATGAGGTGGAATGAACCAATTTAATACCCATAGAATCACACATTTCCACCAATTCCTTTGCCCTGAAGGTTGTTGTATTATCTATGACCAGTTTATGTGGACAACCAAATTTGCTGAAGATATTTTCTGTTAAAAACTTCATGACCACACTGTGATCAGCCTTCCTTGTAGTGATTGCTTCAATCCACTTAGTGAAATAATCAGTGGCTACTAATATCCATCTGTGCTGGCCACTAGAATGTGGATTGATTTCTCCAATGAAATCCAAGCCCCACTGCTGAAAAGGTCCTTTTGCAAGTATTGGTTTTAAGGGCAGGGACTTCAACTTTTGTTTTCCTTCAAATCTTTAGCACCTGTCACAAGACTTAACAAATGAAAATACATCAGAAAATAAAGTGGGCCAATAGTACCCAGCTCTGAGAATTTTATGGGCTGTAGTTTTCCAATAATGGTGCCCTCCACACATGCTAGAATGAAATTGCTACATGACTTCTATTGACTATTCTTTGTCCAGACACCTCAAAAGCACTCCAGATGGATCTCTCTAGTAGAGTAGATTATCATTGATGCAATATTTAGCTACCCTAAGCTTAATGGTTATGGCTTGACTTTGAGTAAATTCTGAAGGGATTTCTAGCTTCAGCAAGAAATTAACTATTGCAGAATACCAATTACAAGAAACTAGATTCTTAGCCACTAACTTCTTTCTATCTGGTTCAGCTACCTCCTCTTCTTCATCTATCTGACCATTTTTTTCAATTGTGCACAGGAAATCTATATCTAATGATCTGCAATTTTCTTCAGCTAATAACTTGGCAAGACCCTGACCTCTGACCAACTTGGTGGGCTTCAATTCTATATTAAATTCTATCATCTTTGCAATCCAGTTAGCCCTTCTTCCATCAGCATCAGGTTGTGCGAAGACATCTTTTATTGCAGCAGAGGGTACATATGCAATTGTCTTGGAATGCAGAATGTAAACTCTGAAAGCTTTCAAGGATTTGATAAGAGCATATGCATGTTTTTCAATAATATCATACCTCAGCTCAGCATCCCTCAAGTTCTTGCTGAAAAATGCTACTGGATGTTCTGAACCTTCTTCATCTGCTTGTAATAAAACTGCTACAATGGTGTCTACAGAGGCAAATGAAAATATATGGAACTCCTTGCTGTAATCTGGACTTATTAAAGTGGGAGCCTCCATAATAGCTTTTTTAATAGACTCAAATGATTTTCTTGTTGCATCAGTCCACCTGACCTCTGCTCCTTTCTTCAACATGGAGGTAATATGCTTCACTAGTTCTACAAAATTTGGTATAAAACTCCTCACAAAATTAATTTTTCCCAGAAAGGACTGAATATCCTTCTTTGATCTAGGAACATACAAGGTCTGTATTGCTTTTACTCTTTCTGGGTCTATCTGGACACCTGCAGCAGAAACAATATGTCCTAACAACTTGCCTTCTTCTAAAGCAAATTGTGACTTTTTAGGATTGACTGAAATCCCAAACCTCCTACACTTCTGAAACACTTTTTTCAAATGCTGCAAATGATTTTGATGGCTGCTAGAGTATATTGTTATGTCATCAAGGTAGATAAGGAAAAATTTATCCTTCTCTCCCACAAATGCTATATCGATAGCTCTCTGAAAGGTTGCTCCGGCATTCATCAATCCAAAAGGCATCTTAGCATACATAAAAGTGCCCCAAGGAGTGGTAAATGCAGTCTTCTCCTGGTCATCTAGGTGCATAGCAATCTGATTAAAGCCTGAAAATCCATCCAAGAAAGACATTACTTTAGCTTCTGAGACATTTTGCAGCAAATGCTCCATCTTGGGCAGAGGATAGTTGTCTTTCTCCAAAGGGATTTTATGCTGGATTATGTTCTTATCATATGTTTTCAGATCACTATACTCCCAGGAAAACACAACAGCAAATTGCCTCATTAAATTACAGTATTCAACACTTTGATCAGCAGATAGATGAGTGGACAAATTTATGTATCTAGGCTGACCTGGACTTCCTATATCATGCTTACAGACTGCAGATTGGTCTTCTTTTTGGGCAACCTTGTAAGGCACATCATTTTGGTCAAAAAATCTTTCTAGAGGAATTAGACCCTTAGGAATATGGTTACTGGGAAGCTGGACAATGCTGTTTTTACCAATTTTATTTCTAAGTTGGGATTGGGGGCTTTCTTACAAGGCTTGATTCTCTTGGTCAATTTGCATTTCAGAAAACTCATCAATGACTTGCAGAAACCTATTTAACTCATCATCATCTTCATAAAGTTTTCAATGGCGGACATTATCATGCAAGGATGGTCTGTATTTCATTTGTACTTCATAAACTAGCCTGGGAGGCATGGGAGGTATAAATAGACTAGTAGAAACAACAAGGGAATCGTCAAGCTGATTTTGGGCTCTAGGAATATATGAAATACAGAAATAATCAAAAGAATCTCCGATTCTCCATACCTCATCTCTGTATGCTTTCAGCCTTGGGTGCTTTGCTTGAAATGTTTTATTTACTTGCTGAATGATCAAATCAGCATCTCCAAACACCTTTATGTTTCTAATTCCTCTGTCTTTTGCTGCATTAAGGCCCAATAGCAGAGCTTCATATTCTGTTATATTGTTTGTCACTTGAAAAGCCAGCTTAAAAGACAGCTGGATGCTTTCTTTCCCTGGAGATACTAGCACCACCCTGCTCCTGTAGTCTCCCTGGAACATGCTCCATCAAAGAACATCTCCCAAACCTGACTTCCTTGCTCTTCCTTGGCCTGAACTGTTGGTTTCCTTATTTGCATTGAGGCCTTATGAGATTCTTCTATTTGGAGAATACATGCTCCAAAATCAATGTCCACTGCATATATGGGATGATTGGTAGGATTCTTCTCATCATTGATGATGTATGATAATTGTGCTTCTCTATACAATCTCCTGTTTTCTCCTCGAAAAACTGGGAAAGTAGCATAAGATAAGTCATTCTGTAATGTCCCACCTAGTCTCTTAATCCATCCTCTAGATAGAAGCATGCCAAAATTATGAGGGACATCTGCTACCACAATATCCATCATCATACTCTTCATGGGCAGCTGAGTTAGAGTAATGGCCAAGTCTTTAATTAATCCTAGGCATTTCACTTTCCTTGAATCAAAAGAGAATAAATCATAGGGTCTGGTGATATCAAGACCTAACTCTTCCATGACAGCTTTAGGCATCAAATTGTGGCTAGCCCCTGTATCTAGTAGGAAATTGTGAAGGATTTTATCATGAATGGTCAAGGAGACATAAAAAGATGGAGAATTATTATCAGCAGGTTCAATCATGGGGCTGAGCACAATGGCAGGTTTGTCATCTTGAAAATTGACAGAGTCAGTGGAGGTTTGTGTGGCTTCTAGCTCAAGGGCTTCAAGGATAGGCTTTCTAAATACTTCACTCTTCACTAGCTCTACCAGAGGCACAGATATTTTCAATTTCTGAACTTCCGACTCTAAGCTGAAAGAAGATGATAACTTATCAGAACCTCTTACCTCTTGAACTGGAACTTTGAGGATGACTGGATCAGCTGCTGGTCTTCTCTGCCTGATATTCTGTGACTCTGTTTAGACAGCAGCTCTTTGGGCAACATTCTCCTTGACATTTCTTGCATTTTACCTCGAGTTATATCTCTGCTGCTGTTAAGTTTGTAGAACAACTTCTTTGTCCCATTCTTGACTGTCTTGTTCTTGCAGCAATGATTCTTCATAAGCAACCAATGTAAAAAATGCAGCACTACCTTTATCTTCCATGCAGTGAATTTCATCCTCATCTTCTTCAAATTGTTCCTCCTCCATGACTACATTTTGGAAAGGAGCTTTAACCTTCTGTTTTCTTTTGATTCTTCACCCCTTTGAATAATTTTCAACTGCTCATTTACTCTTCTGAAGTTTCTAGGAGCAAGTGTGTTCTGCTGCCTTGTTTTCCCTGAATTATGCTCAACCTTTAGCTTAGAAATTTCAGCAGCCAATGACCCTATCATCTTAGTCATTTTGTCTAATTTTGGCTCTGAAGATGATGCAGAGGAAGTAGAAGCCTGACCTCTCTGCCTCCTTCTGTCAGCTTGACTTTTGAGCTTTTCTGCAGCCATGATATTAGACTCTACTTCTAGGGCTGCATCTTGCATGTCTGCCAAAGTAGCACATCTCCTTTCTCTCAACAACAGGCAGAAATCAGAGTCAAAAGCATTGGCATAAGTGAGTTTGGCAGAGGTGGGGGTAGGCTTTACCTTAGCTGGTATCTTACTATACATACGATTGAATCTTTTATTGAAATCAGGCAATGATTCCCCAATGCTCGGGAACATTACAAACTCAACAAGAATGTTGGAAAAATGGAGGATGAATGAAAGGAATGATGCATATTCAAGCCAGATAACCACTTCTACTATGCTTAACCCCAGACATGGGTGAACACCCCCAAACTACAAGGCTTTAGACCACCAATTACTCACAATTTGAGGAACAGGTGTAGATGGAGAATACTGATCACACCAACAGATGCATAGGACCCTGTGATGGCCAGCTGCAACCAGTAAGGAGGTTTGCAAATCTATTTCCTAATGCACAGACAGGATGACAACTCTCTCGCATTAAAATAACAAAAACTTGCATACAAATTCAATGATACAAGCTAGATTCTAACACAGAGGTGGGATGACAGCCCCTTTAATGCTAAACATCAACAGCACATGAATAAATGCATAACAGGCACAACCTGGAACAAAGAAGAAGAAGTGGAATGTGAGCAATTAACAACAAAAGAAGCTTGCATTAGCTGAAAATGAAGACCAGACACTACAGGCATCATAGTAGTTACAGTCTCCAGAAGTTGAACCTTACATCAGAATAACATTCATCAACCTCATTACATCTTTTTTCTGGGTATATATAGAGGTTTTTTACAAAATTGCTCTGCTGCCCTATGCGTGGAGGGGTCATAACTGACCACCAACCACATTTACTATCAGATATGGTTTTTGACATAATTTGATTGTTTTTTAGGGACAAAATGACCTTTTTGCTGCTCGACCATCCTTCTCTGGGCAGATGGAATGTAATGTGTACAAGGTTCCATGACTGATTAATACCTTGATCTGCTCGAGGCTGTCCTTCTCGTCCTTGGCCGTGCTGCTCTTTAAATGTGGTTGCTGGGGATTCATTGCGCAGAGTACCGGATCATGGTTCCATTTCTTCTTCGCGTGCACCAGATAGGCCCAAAACACAGAAAATGCGTTGAAAACGAACGAGGAGCTGAGAACGAACGCTAACCGTTGGATGGCTCAGATGGACGACCGAGATCTTTTGGTGGGCAGCGACGGGAGGAAACAGAAGCGCGATTGAATATAAGCCGTTGGATCTGACAAATTGGATGGTGGAGATTGGACTATGCGGGCTATTAGAAGGCATATACATGGGAAGCTTGGGGATTGTCGGATCGCGAGTGGGGATGATCGGACGACTATTACAAGTGGGAGCTGCACGATGGTTAACAAGTGGGAGGATGTACAAGAGAGGGTGGTAAGCGGTTTCCCCGCACCACTCAAGGGATTTGGGTGGTTTTCATATACGGAGGAGCGATCGAGTAGGAATGAGACACGTGGCTGATGGGACAGTGGGGAAACCACTTTCCTCACGGGGTATCGTGTGTGCAGGTTTGTGGGGTGGGAGCTGCGAACGCCGTCAGACCTTGTGGCGGATGATCACACAGCTGGGCTCTAACGCACACATTTGTTAAACGATGTGACAGGGGAAGGCTCAACGACATTGATTTTTTGTATGCGCGGGGTTATGAAGGGTTAAGACCTTAGCACCGGGGTTATAAGACCACAGTTTGATGTGTTAACCTTGCACCCAGGACCGAAGGGAAAAGGGGTTAAATGGGGTTTATAGGGTTTATAGAAGACAACAGAAATAATGGAGTTAGGAGAATAAGGAGAATGAAAGGAAAGAAGGAAATGGAGGTAGCGGGGTTATAAGGGAATAATGCAAATGAAGGAGAAAGAATACAATGAACTGCTGTGAGCTCCTTTACAACCAAAATCAACATTGCCCAACCTGTTTTATCCATCAAAAGTTGAAGAACATGGAAGAGCTAACTGGTATGCCTCACCATCTGACACCTTCATCTAAATGTTTAACGCGGAGAAGCCTCCACATGTTCTACCAAAGTTTTCCTGGGACATCATGCAGGAAGTAGCATATCACATATCGGCAGGATTGACATCTAGACTACACTGGAAGAAGAAGGTAACTTAGCCCACGTTTCCGTTGCGGATTGGGTTATATGAGATTCAAAGTATCAATCAAGCGGATGTCGAAGCATAACTGATGAAGAAGTACCCATTCAACCTCCAAAGCTACAATCTGTATGATCCACATTGCATTGTGAAGGATCACTTCATGAGCGTTCAGTTAAATTGGATCCAAGGGGCATGTAATTGGGCTGAGGAGGATCTATGGAGATATTGCTACAGTTTCTCCAGACCCAATGAACTAGTCGGCTTCACTGTGGAATGGTTAGCTAAGCAACATGAAGCAGCATCATGGATAACGCCAATAGCAGCAGTAGCATTAGTGGTAGCATAGGCAAGCATACTAGTGTGCAACAAAGGTAAGAGGAATATTGTCAATTGCATGGAGGAGTAGCAAAGATGCAAGTTCCAAGCAGATCCATTGGTAGAGAAAGAAGCTATGGCTATAGAGGCAAAGAGGCACCAACGTGACATGAAAATCCCACAAAGGCAAAGGGATAAGAGAATAATGGAAGAAGCAGAGAAGCAGTTGCATGAGCTGAGGGAGAAACTCCAAAAATAACAAGAGACTCACAAACAGGAGAGCGAAGCGCAACAACAACAGATGGGCTTGCAACATGTGGAAACAGATGAAGAAATGCCTGTACAAGTAGTGGATTCATCAGAACAGCTAGCATCAGGTGAACAAGGTGAACCATCACAGGAGCAAGAGTTCACTCATGAGATAGAACAAGCACTTCAGCAGTTGGATGCAGACATGGAGCAACGAGAGTTGGAACAAGACACGGACCTCATGCCTCACCACAAAGAGGTCGACTCACCCACTTTAATGCATATAGAGCAAGTCTCAAATGACCAAGGAGGCACCGAGATCCTTGGTGATTATCTAGAAGGAGAGATGCACAACATCTCATTCGATGATTCTAAACATAGAGTTATGCAGTCTCGCAGAGTATCAACTTTGGAGGATCATACATCTCCCATGCAAGTTGAGGAATGAGTGATCATGAATGATGTGCACAAACATCCAATAGCCTTGGCCGATGCAACCAGAGTGTATGCTGAAGCCACTAGATCAAGTTTTCACTTCTGATCGATGAGAATGAGAAAATGGAAAAGGAACTACAGACGACCAAGCAAGGAAGAGAATTGGTGACAATGTCTGTCCGAGCTAAACTAAATAAGGCAATACTAGATGAAGTGTTGTCCCTTGACACAATTATGCGAGCATTGTGCTTCAAGTTTGGTACTATGCATAAGGCAATCATCCATCTCAATGGATGGCAGCAACGATGTGCTAGAAGAGCACGCATCTTAACGAACTTGCATGCTGCTGTTGATGACATGCAAACATGGACGATGAAATATAAGGGAGCCTCACTTCACTTGCCTAAGATGATGAGGGTCTATGTGGTCGAGCTGAAGGCATGTATCTGAAGCCAGATTCGTAACTATGAAGAGCTCCTATAGCTCATCACTAGCATACATGATTCCCATGCAAGAGTATTCAGGAGTATGGATGTTATGGCATGCACACACGTGATCCCATCTATTGGGACTCTCAACCAGGTGAAGACAAAGAAACAAGTTAGACTAGAGATTGACTCGTACTTTGATGATTTAATGTGCATTGCCACCATCCCAGACTTGCCCATCAATGCAGACATCATGCACAAGTATGTTGCTAGTCTGGACGCATTGAAGACCATGATGCACATGATTTTAGACGAGTTGGATAGAGGAGCCTAAGAAGTTTACCTGGATGCTATGGAGGTAAGAGTCAGGTTTCAGACATATGTCACCACGGAGAACATGGACACCATCAAGGACCACTGATCTTGGCATCAATATGTTACTGTCGATTAGCATGAAGATATTGAGGAGTTGGACTTCCATGGTTGTCTAAGTTAGAGTGATGTCTAGCATGGCTTGCTCAAGCCATTTTGTTTCACATGGGTACATGTGCATTGTAATGTAAAGTCATGTCAAGTGTAAGTCAAGTTGTGATAGTTGGATGTAACATCCATAGAGTAGGTGAAGATTCATGAGGGTAGTTGAACTGTCACAAAGGGGAATATCAAGGGCCACCCCACCCTTTGCTATAAATAGTCCCTCATAACTCATTGTAAGGGATTTTGGTCAGCCAAGCTTCTAATAAGACTATCTTGGAGAGATCTCGGAAAATATTGTAACACGCCTTGGCTTCTCCATTGTGCAGAGCTAGTACATCTCTTTGGAGGAGCAAGCTGATGTGGCTATAGCATTGCACTATTGAAACTAGTGGTTGGACATGGATGTATTGTATTACTGGAACTTAAACTTCTTTATATAATAGGAGCCAACACAGTTCTTGCATATTTTTTTTTTATTATACGCTATCTGGTTTACTCTAAAGGATATATGTATTGTTTTCGTATGCATGCATGTATGGACTGTTCTGTATAAGTATGTATTAATCTTTCTGAAATGTGTTGTTAGTTTAACCATCACTTTGGATTTCTTTCTAACTCGTTTTCCATATGGTGATGCATAATTTATCATGTGTTCCCTTCCAAGCCGAGTACTATTACTATTTCCAAGGGGTGCACTCATCTCAACCCCCATGTGTTAGAACCTCTCGTGCACCTTCCTTAACTCACTGCAGCTGTCATACCCTTGCTACCAACAAATTTATCTTACTTGCCTCTGTGTGAAATTGCGGTCAAGGCATTACCATACAATCCACTACTGGGACTCCTACACTAAACGATCTAAGGTTGAATTGGGACTTCTTATCGGGGAGATCCCCTTGACATGTTGGCGGGTCCAGCACTGTCAAAAGAAAGGAAACGATCGAAGGACCCTTGACACCTATGAAGGCCTTGGAGATATGAAAGGTGTAGATAACTGATTCTACTCTATGAAGATGTCATGATGAAGAAGCCATCTAACAAAATCACCATTTAATGTTGAAGCAATATCGGGATGAAGTCATGAAGGACTACTAGATCAAAGCACGGGAAGAAGCAAGTACAAAGAAGCATCCATGTGAAGAGTAGTCTGAAGCATAGATAAGATGACAAGGAATAACTAGATGAAAAGAGAACCTAATATATGACAAGATGGCCACTTCCCACGAAGGAAGCAATGACATGATAAACCAGTAAGGAAAGTGATCGATGGATGGTGCCCTACCAACAAGAAGTTTGAACAAAGACTTCATGACATCAAGGAAGAAAGGAGATCAAGAAGTTGGAGGACCCAAAAAGAAGAAGTTGTTGATGAATGGAAAAGTCCCTAGCTAAGAGGGAGTTATAACAAGTTCCCAATTACAAAGGAACTTGGACAAGTACCTTGTTAGAGGATACTTGGTCATGTCTTCCTCAATTGAGAGGAAGTGATAGAAACAACATTTGTGTCTTCATTTAGGAAGAAATAATCGGAGGATTGGGTAATCATCTCACATCCGATACTTTTTGAGGATGTGTAGGGCATCCAAGACAAGAGTAGGCAAGAGGACCAATATTCTCTGAGGGTTGGGAACCCAAGATAAGAATAGTCCTAGAAGGTCATACTCATTGAACATTCGAGTGGGTATTTACCTTGAGAGACAATGACTAAGGTGTCTACAAGTCATTGGTCTCACCAACATTGTGCTTTGATCTATTGAGAGATAGACCTGTCAGTCAAGGCCTTTTTGTGGAAATAATTTTGGTTATTATGATGCTATAACACATGGATTTCCAATCCGGTTTCTCTTATGTGAATTATTCAAGATTGAAACATAGCCAAACACCTTGTAATGTTGTATGAATACCTCCCTAGTCAAGAGGAAGTGTTGAAGGAAATGTAACTAGGTTCAGTATTCATAAATGTACTTTTGATATTTTTATTTATTCAAGAAAAGGAATATTATTTTTATAATATATGTCAATGAGTTTCTTGCTCATTGAAATAGGTCTAGCACATGTTAAAGTACTATAGGTGTGTCAAATAGTTAAAAGTAAATGTTGAATAACTTAAAGGCATACTACACCATGTATATGTATGTATAAGAGTCAAATACTATCCCTCCAAGAAAAGACACCACCAAAGAAGCCATCTAAAGCAAAGATAACAAGTCGGCCTGCAAACAGTCTTCAAGTCAACCTAAAAGGAGGGACAATCCTCTATATATAGAGGATGTCCACTCCACTATAATGTCAATTATTCCTCTTTGAAATTAGTGAACGTAGAAGGAAAGTAAAGGGTAATAACAAGATAAAAAAGGGTCTCCAAGGCATCGAATAAAGGAGGAAGAAAATCGAACTGTTAAAGGGCTAGTTACATCCACACATGCAAGGAAAGGAGAGTTGTCTCTACGGTTATGACAACAGTAACTTACAGTCAACCATATCTCATTATTTAAGGTTAAGACTAGGCCTAAAAGGCCTCTAACTCAAGCATGGAAGAAGGCTATACAAGCAAAGGGATAAGGAGAAGTTTAAAATAGTTCTTGTGAGGGTATTGTCTCACATGTGCGAAGAACTAGGGTTGAATTACTACCGCTCTAAGTCTGCAATATTTGTGAAAGAGAAGAAGACTCGATTGGAAGCAACAAGGTCATCTCCTTAAGTTAGAAAGGCTCCATCACAAGTGAAGGAATAAAAGGTCAAGGGACATTCTAGAGTATACAATTGAAGGTCTCTACAGTTTCCGGAAGAAGTGCCAAAGGAAGAAAGACAAAGTGTTGGAAGGAAGAGGACAAAGTGCTACACGAAGAAGTAATATTGAAAGGGCTTGACTTGTGCTTGGAGGATATTCTTGTCAAGGGTCTAGGTTTTGGCATTGATCAATAAGAAGCTTCAATAAGAGAAACTTACTAAAGGGTTTTCCTCTCTAGAGAAGAGAGGTTATGGCCCTGGTAGAGAGCCAACATCTTGTGTACTTGTTCTTATGTTTTTGGTAGAAGTTCGATGAAGTACACACACATGCATTAATAATAATAATAATAAGATTAAGCTAACAATAAAAAGTAAGAAGACTCCACAAAATTGTTATCAAGTCAATAAGAATCAAACTACACCTAATTTCCCTTGATTATTGTTATAGACATTTTTGGGCACCACAACCCCAATCATAAATGTCCATAAATCAAGGGCTCTTAAGTCCCTAAAAGTGTTGTTCCAACCCCTAAAAGAACAAGGTCAGCTGATTACATCATCTCCCAGAATTTCTCCATGAAAAACTACTCAGAACTGGTCAAATTTGGACCATCTCACCTGCTCCATGGTCAAAGTGCGCTGCATCCCACCTAAATGCACACGGGAGGTGTGATGCATACTGAAAAGCCCTTCTATGGGGTGCAATGGGCAAGAGTGGACAAATGGCAAGATCAATCTTAGAGGTGGAGGATCATGGAATCTTCCAGAAACTTCTCCTGTGACACTTGCCTCTCTGCATTCACCCAGGGATGAGTAAGAGATCATCAATCTCCAAGTGGAATCAAGAACTATCAGAGAGAGGACACTAATCAAATCTCAAAAGCTGACTCACCCCCCTTGCAAACATCTATATATGGATCCCTCATCCCAGAGATCTAGAGGCTGGAATTTTGTATCTTGTAAGGAAATGCTGCTGGTTTCTTGGTGTAACATCATAGTGTTGGGTGATCTAAGCTTTTCATGACATGAAGAAGGGATTTCTTGCCGAGAGGATGACACTAGGTCAGAACAATTGGTTGTAATCCTTTTTTCTATTCTTGATTATTAATAAAGCTATTCAAGTTTTCCTCCACATTCTTGTATGATTGATGATATATGTATTTGTGTGGTCAATATATATCTGGTCCTATATTGTTTATGATAGTAGATCTATGTCCTTGGATTGTGTTATGCTGCTTTGGTTCTACAGGTGCTCTTTGAAGCTGGGTAGACGAGGAAGCGAGTGGCAAAGATCTATTGGAAGGGAGAGGAATCAAGCAAGGAACTAAGCACAAGGCAGAGGTTGGTCTCCTTTGTTCCCCTCTTATCTACTTCTCATAAAGGAAAACGAAAGTGGTTTTAGTTTGTTTGTTTCTAAGGTAGCTACCAGCCTCAGTGGGACTAGCAGCTCTGCATAGACACTAGATTTCCCGATAACAAAATGGAGACTCCGATGGGTAGTGAGTAGATTTTTTGTTTGTCTATATTTGTTTGCTTTATAAACTTACAGACGGAGCCTGAAGTCAAGCCAGCTAGCCTTCGAACTGCATTTGCTATGCAAGTGCAAAGTAGATCAATGCTGCTTTAGTCTATCTCCAGGTTTTGTTTATAAACTGAACATTAGATTTGCAAGCTCTCTAATTGCCCTTTTGGTGGCTCTGGTAACCTTATTAGATCTACCCCTGTGATTTATTTACTGATTACCACTTGCTCGGCCTAAATCCCTGAACTGTGCTGCAAACTGTGATCAAGAACTAGATCAAAAGTCTCGCACTGTACCATCGCACCGTCTCTTCAAGGATATCAGTATGCATCACACTTCCCCTGTGCTGTAGGTGGGATGCATACTGGAATCCCTGTGTAACAGGTGCGCTGATCAGAAAGGGCTAATTTTTCCTCCAGACTTTGGTTTTTTCACTCTTTTCAGCTTTATTCAGGAGTTTTAATGTCTGTAGTTAGTATACCTCTGTTGGAAACCCCCTTCCTTGCCATTATTCTGCCTACCTTGTGCAAAGAACTGTAAATGTTTTTATGTATTGTGAGCCATTTTCAGTTCTCTCTTACAAAGAAGTAGCATAATTAAACTATCATTTCTTGATTTGAAAGTGTCGTAAGCGTCATTTTCAGTCATAGAAGAGAATCTGATTGTTCTTGATAGTCGATTACACTGTTACTCTTGTATTTGATTTGAATTAATAGTTTTTCAAGTTTCGAAAGCAAGTTTTGAATTCCAAATCGCAAAGTGTCGTCATTGTCTTGAAAAGAAACTTGTTAGTAATGTCGCTTTGAAAAATAATTCAGATTTGCGCTTAGCTTTCTTTCTATCATTCACACATTAAGAAGGCCGAAAACAAATACATGCATGTGCATTTGCATTTAGATTGTTTTTTGGTTTGATTTAGGACAGTGCATATAGTGTGTGCTATCTGCTCTATGTTGAAAGAATATCGTCTCTCTTTCCTTAGTAGCTAGGATTTTCATTGCAAAAAGAAGATTAAATGATTGTTTATCATCTTAGATTGCATTTTAGGAATTGTATATCTACATCACATGGTGAACTTGAAAGGAAAATTTATTAAGCAAGATTAACTGTAAAATAAATTTAATGAATCTAAAAACGCTTTGGAACCTAATGCACAACATTTAGAAGTCTAGGCTAGAGACGTATTTCAGCGTCGTAAAGCCTGGTAATTGTTGTTTTCATTGCTGGTTGGGTGATTCCTCCACTTTGAGATGATAAGTGCCAGTATGGACTTGTGCTCCCACATACCATCGAGTATATATTGGGAGACCACAATAGGCTTTATCCTTTATCCATAGGAAGCCGTGTCTGCCACCCTATCGATCGCAATGCACTGAACACAACATTCAGGAAGATTGACTGCTGTACCGTAAAAAGTATTCTACAGTTTTGCGATTGGTTTGGTAATCCATCTGTCTATATTTCCAGATTAGTCTCTTTCATTCCTTTTCAGACTTCTTAAAGGAAAAGGTCCATCTGAGCACTTGTCACTTCAGACTCATTAAAAATCGAAGGCGACTAGAGTCATCTTTCGTTTTTTCTCGACTCTTAAAAATTGAAAAAACAAGTTGTGTCAAAGCGTCTAAAATTCATTTAATTTGGAAACATATTTCCCCTTGATTTTTAATTGATCGAGTAATCCGCAATCGTGGAAGAAAGTCAATTGAAATCCCGTCGTTCGCGGAGGCTTACGAGTCAACTGTCTTTGTCTCCAGAATCAAAATTGTTACGGACAAAGCGAACACATTTAACCAGTTCCAAATCCCCTGGTAAAGTTAGAACAAGTGTTCCAACACCATCAGAGACTTTGGTTACTCCAACCATTTCTGGTATCCCTGCCTTTACAGAAGAAGTTCCGCAGCCACCAAAGGATAGTAGAACTGATCCTAGTGTGAAGGTAAACACTTGTATTACTGAACCAACTCCATCTATAGTTGATTCAGAAGGTGTTATTCCCCAAACATCTGTCACTGCAGATTCTATACCTTCTTCGGCACCAGAAATATTTTACGGACCTAACGGTCTTCCTCTACCACCTGGTTTGATTGCTATAGAAGAGATTGTGGAGGATCCTCCATCTAGTACTCCATCACAATTTGGAGTCGGGATCACCCTATATCCTTCTTCATCAGAAATTAGTCTACCGTTATCGAAAGCTCCTGTAGAATCGCTAGGAAATCTTTTGGATAGACTAGAAATGTCTGAAAAACCGTCGACATCTAGGACTGTGTCATTTGACACAACGACGACAGAACTTCCTGCTGTCACTCCAACAATGTTCATCGACATACCATCTATCCCAACTAGCTCTCAATCGCTAGATGGGGCCCACTCAGGGGCTATTTCGACAGTATGGTCCGTTCCATTTATTCATCCGGAATAATATCCGGGAACTCTTATGTCGAGTCTCAGCAAATTGATCCTTCCCAGTGTCAATTTTGGCAGTCCGGTCCTCAAGGCCTTTAAGTACCGCATTACCGCCGTATGGGGGGAAATATACCCTTTCATTGTCTCCTCCGAGAAGACAACCATACGAGAGTTCACAACAAAATTCAGGTTATGCTGGAATTACATCTAGCGGTTGGGTGCCAATACTACCTCAATAACCAAGAGTTGTATATTCAATGCAACAATGTTTACCTATGTCAAATATACCAACTACACCGGCTATTGTGATGGTGTCGCGGGTACAAGCGTTGCCTGTTGTATGCCAACCTCAGGTTTCTCAGGTTGTAATGCAACATCCTCTTCTCCCTGCGACTCGACCACAATCGCCAACTAGTGGAATGACACAGGCCCAAACGGGTACAATTACCCCTCATCTTGGTCGAACGGCCAGTATTGGACAACAACACATGGCTTCACAACCATGGTTGGTGCAATATCAACAACCGCAATTCCAACAAGTATACCAAGGATCTAAGCAACAAATCTTTGCAAATAATGGGCAGTCGTATATTCAAAATGGTCAAAACCAACCATTCTATAATGGTTATGCCCATCAAACTTTCCAAAGTTACCAGCATCAAATGCATTATGCTGGTATGCAAAGACCAACTGCTCAGGCAATTCCATCTTATCCTGGGTATGCTTCGCCAAACCCGAATCAACAGTTACTCTTCGTGGTGACTTTAGAGTTACCGGATCTAAATCGGCTAACGAACGATCCAATTGCTTATGCCCCTTGGTGGCCAGCGATTCCGCATAAACTTCCGTCAGATATTCCTAAATTTAATGGGAATCTGGGTGAAGACCCGTCGAATCATGTGATGACATTCCATCTGTTGTGTTCATCAAACACCCTAAACGATGATTCGATTAGGTTTCGCCTTTTTCAGAGAACGTTAACTGGTCTGGCAGCAAAATGGTATATCGAATTACCTAGAGCTTCGTTTGATAACTTCAGTGCCCTAGCCACAACCCTTTTAACCCATTTTCAGTTACCCATAAGGTATGAAACGGGAACAAAACTTCTTACCAATTTCAAGCAAACAAGAGCCACTCACATATAAGATCATATTCATGAGTGGCAACGTTGTCGTAGAATGGTTGAAACGTATGTTCCTGATCAGCTTTTAGCTGAATGTTTTATTGTCATTATTACCTTCCATTACAGAAGATGTGGCAAAGGGAGGAGTTGTCACCGAAGAGAAAGTTATTTCTCGTGCGCAATATTTAGACTTGATTTATACTCAGTCTGGCACGCTCTATGATAAAATCCCTGATGCTCCCAGGCCAGAATTTTCCGTTCCTCCTCCTAAATCAAACAAAGACTCTCATGCCGGCAATGGTGTGATAGGTACGACAAGCATGAAATAGACAAAGGCTACATCTAAGAAAGCCTGTAAGATTTCTGATCAAAATGCAAATGAAGAACTTCTTGCCTTTGAGGTAAAAGTCGTGTCGACCGACATGGGCAAACAACTGAAGCAACCAGGGGAAAGAAGAAAAATAAAGGGAGAAAAAAGAAGCAGGATGAGTCATCTCCTGAAAAACCTTCTGCAAACCCTTCTGGGCAAAGGAAACCCCCTGTGGGGTGTCAGATATGCGATGAGGATCATCAGACGAGAGATTGTCCACATAAAGCTGAAGTTAAGAAACTCTTTAAGAGTTCAAAAACCTCAGCGGTATTGACTGATCCGTTTCCAAACCCGGGAAACAAACTAGTTGCTAATCAAAATGCTTCCCGATCCCAAGTGCTTATGTTGTCCATTTCAAAATAGCAAAATGATGCTTTGATATCGACAAGGAATAAAGATTACGGGAATCCACAACTGTCGAACAACAAGGCTACTGATCAACTGAGTAGTTCGACAACAACTTCAATCGAAGTTGTGCCACCCACCATTCCTGAGCTAACGATAAAGCCATCAAAGGGAGTAGTACACAAATTGACATTTAATCCTCATGCTAAAGTAGCACAGAATTATAATATAGTAGAGGACCTGTCCCAATCGCCGTCCGCTATGTCAACAATTGAGGTACCAAAAAATTGCCCCTCCCAAAAGCAGGCTCTATTATCAGTAATAGGTGGGATTGAGCCAACAGATTCCAATCTTGTATCCTTTAATCACAAAGGATATGACCCTCAGTTACCATCTCAACTAGCTTTCCTTATTCAAGTGAAAGCCCTCAACAAAACTGTTCATCGAACAATTATTGATGAGGGGGCATCTACATGTATTATGTCGATGAGTTGCTGGAAAAATTTAGGCTCACCACCCTTGTCGCGATCGTAAATGATGTTAAAAGCATTCTATGGATGATCATACACTCCATACGAGATTTTAAGTAACTTGCAAGTTGAACTGGGGGGAAAACAATAGAAATTGATGTTGAAGTAATCGACGGAAACCTCGATTACAACATCCTACTGGGAAGGCCCTGGATATATGTCATGGCCGCAGTTGTGTCGACCTACTTCAGGAAGATTGCATTTCCCTTCCAAGGAGGAATTACAATCGTCGACCAACAAACATTTTTCCCCAACAGTTCACAAGTTACGGGAAGCATTCCAATGATCCATGGAAGCAATCATTCGCTTCAAAATATTGGAGTAGGCCTCCTAAAAGACCCTGCCTTAATGGGTACTTTTTCCCTACCGCCTCCGAGTAATCTGGCGGAAGTGGCCACAGTGGAAACCTGCAATATGAAGTCTTCTATATCTAATGGATTCAGAAGATTCCTAAACATTTTTTTAGCATGGATCATCGTCATTTTATAAATATTGTAGAAATCAATTTTCTTGGCCTGGGGGGCAAACCCAAATCAACGCTCATAGAGTGTTTGGATAGATAGCTCTAAGGAATATGGCACCTCTTCAGATCCTTGGTCGCATGTACATTCTACAGACGAAGGAATCATTCAATCAATGATGATAGGAGAGGCATCATGGGAAGATTACCACCATCTTTCCCATTTTCTGGATTACCACGAAGATTATTCCAACAACCTCAATCATCCTTCAGTTTTTGATTTTCTATCAAATACTGTAAATACGATGGATTTCGAGGATGGTTCTTATCTCGTGTCGAACTTGTTAAAAATGAAACAAGGAGTCATGAGGATAGTTCTTTTACTATGTCAACCTCATTAAAAAATGAAACGCCTCCCTTTCCAAATCAAGTCTTTGATTATGATCTCGTAAAATCAAAGTCGAGCCTTTTGAAGATCTCGAAGGTTAACCTTCATTCCAACCACCGAGATGAATGTAATGAAGCTTGGGGGGCATGCACCTCGATTTGCATTATTATGCTAGGGGCATGCAAACTTATCATGAGCAGTGTTATCGCAGGGTTAAAGCTCGTTAAAAAATAAACCTGCCTCGAGTAGTTTTAACGCGGAATTCAAGCTCGTTAAAAAATAAACATAAGCAATGAGAAAATGTTCCCCCAGAGTTTAAGCTCATTAAAGAATTAACCAATTTCCGGTAAATAACCATCGTGAATGTGTTATCATCAGCCTTTGAAGCCTTGGTCGTGTTCTCATCATCACCTCCACTCTATTTTGGCTGATCATTCACCTCCATTTGATTGTTTACCCTTTTTGAGGAACAATTGCAAAGAGTGATCCTGTTAGCCATCCTTGTGACACTGCCGTGATTGGAAAATTCCAAACCTTACCTGGAATTAGCTGCTACCCAAATTTATCACTTGTTCCTCAAAAAAAGAGTAGCCTTTAAGCTCTTTTCATCTGACTGGTAAAATATGAAAAGATTGCCGAGCAATTGGCCTCTCCAGCTCGTTAAAGTGACCGGAAGTGCTATCACTCCTTTAGGTTTTAATCTTTTTGGACCTGAGGGATTATTACACAAAAAGATCGAGCGCTTGTTTTGTTTGGCTCGTTAAAATTACCGAAAATTCATCCCTTTTGTATTATTTTATACTTTTTCGAACTTAAGGGATTATATGACGAAAAAGGATTATTGGAGTTTTCTTTACGTCCCTTTTCATACTCTCTAAAATTGAAAAGGAACGAGTTATCTTTGTCGTTAAACTCGTTAAAAACCGAATAGCGACAAACTTGTCCATACAGACAAGAACGAGTTTCACTATCGCTAGGCTCGTTAAAACATAGTGATGGGTTTGCCTGAAGGGAAAATTATAGAACAAGCATATGTTATCCTCCTCAAGATTGACAAAAATAAAGAGGTACTGGTCAGCAATGACTGGGAAAAATTGGGAAGAAAACTTGAAGAAACTTTATTGGTAGCAAGTCGCTCTTGAACATGACACTTTCACTCTGCATCCGAGTCGGGTTGCGTTGTTTCATTCACTGGTCATATCACCATTGGTCCATCACACCATCCATATTTGGGGTTAACGCTACCAATCCATCATGTCAGTGTCGCCGGTATGTTCAAGAGAAGTCGCTCAGAGAATTCACCTGTGTCTCATCCACTGCAATACATTTACTCTCCATTCTTTCATGATTGCCACCTTGAACCTTATGTCATCAAATCGTTTTCACCTCCATTAAAATCATTTGCTCCGTTCCATGTCATTGATGTGGGATTCACTGAGGCCCTCCTATGATGGATCGCTTCTTGTCGACATCATCTCATTATCCAGGAAGTCGATCTAGGAACAACCCTTTCAGTGCTTTGAAGCTTGCATGCCTCAATGGCAAGTTTCTCACTTTCGGCGACAGGTTTACATCAATAGCCTTCGACCGAAAGATTTTGCGTGGTGTTCGACGCCAAGTCCCTTATTCACACAATGTGAATTGTACTGTAGTATCTTGAGGGTCATCATCATTATCGGTGATTCCTCTCGCACCTGTTAACAACTTACATCATTTGCTGGTAATCAGACGATGTCTTTCCATGTTCGACTCCAGAACATCTATCACATGGATCGACTTGTAGTTTGAGTGAAGATCGAACGAGATTGAAGACCCCAGATCTAGTTTCATCCATCCCGGCTACGATATATATTCAGGAAAATAAAGACATCAAATGTACATCATTACTGCACAGATAATCATCCAACCTAAGGGATGATGGCTCTACCAGAATCATCAGTCTGCACGCAGATGATTGTCTGTCTTATGTACATGACAATGAATTTATAAAGCTGAGCATGGGAATGCCCGCATCAGCTAGATCATGAAAATATTATGACGATAATGTATTTTATTGTATCTTATTACAGGTCGCTTTCCAGCTCGAAAAAACTTCGGATCCTCATGATAAAGCATTTCACCCGACATCAAAAAGATTTACGACCTCATGCTTTAGGGGGCAACTGTTATAGACATTTTTGGGCACTGCAACCCCAATCATAAATTTCCATAAACCAAGGGATCTTAAGTCCCTAAAAGTTTTGTTCCAACCCCTAAAAGAACAAGGTCAGCTGATTACATCATCTCCCAGAAGTTCTCCATGAAAAACTACTCAGAACTGGTCAAAATTGGACCATCTTACCTGCTCCATGGTCAAAGTGCACTGCATCTCACCTAAATGCACATGGGAGGTGCAATGCATACTAAAAAGCCCTTCTATGGGGTGCAATGGGCGAGAGTGGACAAATGGCAGGGTCAATATGAGAGGTGGAGGATCATGGAATCTTCCAGAAACTTCTCCTGTGACACTTGCCTCTCTGCATTCGCCCAGGGATGAGTAATAGATCATCAATCTCCAAGTGGAATCAAGAACTATCAGAGAGAGGACACTAATCAAATCTCAAAAGCTGACTCACCCCCCTTGCAAACATCTATATATGGATCCCTCATCCCAGAGATCCAGAGGCTGGAATTTTGTATCTTGTAAGGAAGTGCTGCTAGTTTCTTGGTGTATCATAGTGTTGGGTGATCTAAGATTTTCATGAGGTGAAGAAGGGCTTTCTTGCTGAGAGGATGACGCTGGGTCAGAACAATTGGTTGCAATCCTCTTTGCTATTCTTAATTATTAATAACGATATTGAAGTTTTCCTTCACATTCTTGTATGATTGATGATATATGCATTTGTGTGGTCAATATATATCTGGTCCTATATTGTTTATGATAGTAGATCTATGTCCTTGGATTTTGTTATGCTGCTTTGATTCTATAGGTTCTCTTTGAAGCTGGGTAGACAAGGAAGCGAGTGGCAAAGATCTATTGGAAGGGAGAGGAATCAAGCAAGGAACCAAGCGCAAGACAGAGGTTGGTCTCCTTTGTTCCCCTCTTATCTACTTCTCATAAAGGAAAACGAAAGTGGTTTTAGTTTGTTTGTTTCTAAGGTAGATACTAGCCTTAGTGGGACTAGCAGCTCTGCATAGACACTAGATTTCCCGATAACAAAACATAGACATTAGGTTGGAGGCTGGAATTTTGTATCTTGTAAGGAAGTGGTGCTAGTTTCTTGGTGTAACATCATAGGGTTGGGTGATCTAAGCTTTTCATGAGGTGAAGAAGGGCTTTCTTGCTAAGAGGATGACGCTGGGTTAGAATAATTGGTTGTAATCCTCTTTGCTATTCTTGATTATTATTAGAGCTATCCAAGTTTTCCTCCACATTCTTGTGTGATTGATGATATATGCATTTGTGTGGTCAATATATATCTGGTCCTATATTTTTATGATAGTAGATCTCTGTTCTTCGATAGTGTTATGCTGCTTTGATTCCATAGGTGCTCTTTGAAGCTGGTTAAACAAAGAAGCGAGTGTCAAAGATCTATCAAAAGGGAGAGGAATCGAGCAAGGAACCAAGCGCAAGACAGAGGTTGGTCTCCTTTATTCCCCTCTTATCTACTTCTCATAAAGGAAAACGAAAGTGGTTTTAGTTTGTTTGTTTCTAAGGTAGCTACCAGCCTTAGTGGGACTAGTAGCTCTGCATAGACACTAGATTTCCCGATAACAATTATTCAACAAAATAAAGTTTGAATGAAGAATGGGGACCCTAATCTTGTTATTTGTTGTAACAAAAGCTAGAAACAAGAATAAGGGGGAGTTGTTGATGTTGCTACAACATGTCTTCACATCCATTTGTTCTACTTCAAAATCAAAAGCAATAATGATATATAATAGGAGTTAACTTAGTAATAGGAGAAAAAATCTCGCCAAAGTCAATTACTTCTACTTGGGAATAACCGTTTGCTGCAACCAAGGTTCAAATTTCTCCACTTTGTCTTTTGCATTCAACTTCTACTTAAACACCCATTTGTTGTCAATCATATTTCCACCCAACAAATTCACTAGATACGAAGCCTCATTCTTGTCCAAGGCTTCCATTTCTTCAAACCATGGCCCTTTTTTTAGAGTTTTCCATCCTCTAAATACATTTCCTCCCTAACAATTCTAGGATCATCATCAGTAATAAACAAAGGAATATTTAAATAGAAATTACGTGGAGTGCACTTTTCTGGCTTCCTTCATTCCCAAACCGATCTCCCCAATATTATAGTATATGGTTCTTATTTTTGTGATTCCTATTCTTCTATAGAGTATGATTAATCATCCTTTAATTAAAACTTTATATTCTTTGGTTCTTTCTTCCTGGGTAGGGCTTCTTGTTTGACAACATCTTTGATTTATGTAAATACAATATCTTGACTATACACAACCTTCTTAGTTTTTGAGTTCTAAAGCTTATAACCTTTCAAACCATCTTTATATCCAATAAAAATACACTTCATATCTTTTTTATTCAACGTACACCTGTTTTCCTTTGGTTCAAGGTGAACATATGGATCATAGCTAAATATATTGAGATGTTTAAGAGATGGATTCTTACCAGTCCATACCTTATGTGGAGTCTTGTCATCCAACATTGACAAGGATGATTTATTTACTAGGTGACATATAATATCCACTTCACCTAGAGGTCTTATTCTAATTTGGCACCACTAAGCACACTCCTTGCTTTTTCCATCAGTGCCTTGTTCATCCTTTTTGTAACTCCATTCTACTAAGGTGTGTATGGAGTGACCTTCTACCTTTCTATAATATGATTCATAAATAACTCCTCAAATTCACTCCCTTAGAATTTTCCACCATTATTCTTTCTCAACAACTTAATTTTATTTTATGTTTGATTTTCCACAAGAGCCTTAAACTCATTAAATTTGTCAAAGACTTTAGATTTCTCCCAGAGAAATAAATCCATGTATTATTTGAGAAGTCATCTATAAATGAGACATAGTACACATGTTTACCAAATCAAGTGATTGACATAGGTCCAAACACATCGTTGTCACCAACTATAATATTCCCTTTACCCTCATTAGAGGAGAATGTTACCCAATTCTCCTTCCCATATAAGCAATGTTCACAAAAAACAATATCTAGAGATAAATTAGAAATAACTTATACCATACCTTTAGCATGTACTACTCCAAGTGACTTCTCTCTTATATGACCTAGTCTTAGGTGCCTTAGCATAGTTTTTTCTCTAGAGACTATAGAATTTTTTCCTTCTTCAATGCCACTCTCAAGAATAATGGAAATGTGGCACCTATCAATAATAGTGCTTCTCAACAAATTATATAGTGTTCCAATCTAACTCCCCATAGAAATACCATTCTCCTCAAACACTCTTGTCGGTATCATTTTCAAACATTATTTTTACACCTACATCGCTCATCTTGCTTATAGAATCACATTTCTAGCCAATCTTAAGATGTGAAAAACACCAAGGAGTATTCTAATCCTTCCATCCATGAGATTGAACTTGAATTTTCCTCTTCCTATGATTTTGAATGTTGAGTCATATCCTAGCTTAGCATCACTTCCATTACATTGTCCATGCTCACAAAACCACTCCCCATGAGGAGTCATATCAAAATATGTGCCTAAATTGATCAATCATGCCTCATGATCTACATATATGCTTGAAGAGGGTAAGTATGCATCCCATATTTGTTTGAGGAGGTTTCTACTTTTGTAGAAATAACATCCTTACATCCCTTCCCTTTCTCAACACTTTTGGATCTACATATTTTCTTGTAATGCCATTATTTTCCACATATCCAAACCATATTTATGAATTTTCATAAATATTTATATCTTCTTATAGTTTAGATCTCCCACTTGAGAACTTATTTTTATTTCTATTTTAGGATCATCCTCTTATAGACAAGGAATTTACAATATGACTTTCCATGTTTTTTTGTCTCATCTTCTTAGATAACAATGGTGATACTATTTTATCAAAACTTAAAGTAGTTGCATTACTACCTAAGGCAACAACTAAACTATCCCACAAGTCTGTTAGAGAACGCAACAAACTAATACACTTATCTTCAACTAAAATACCAATGTCAATAGATAATAACTAACTTTCCACAATATTGAAGGTGTTTAGATGCTCTATCACCAATCTACATCCTTGATCCTTAGGTTATCAAACTTATTCCATAGGAATAATTTGTTCACCAAGGAATTAAACTAATACAAAGGCCCTAACTTGTTCCATAAAGCTTTCATTGTAGCTCCTCTTGAAACATTCAATAATATTGAACCAGAGAAACACAACTATATTGTACTCTTCGCCTTCCAATCCAACTTGGTCCAATCTTCTTTTGACATCCTAATTAATGTAGTACCTAGATCTAAAGTGATCCATTGATCTTTGCCCACCAAAATATCTTCCGTTTTGAGCTTCCACAACTTAAAAATCTACACATTGAATTCTCAATCTCTATCTTTGAACTACTTACCATTTCCTTTCACCATAAGAATCGACATTGTATATTGTGATGTCCTCATTTGCTTAGGGGAGAAAAGGGGATGATCATTCTATCCTCATTAATTTCTTGCATGTTAGGATGAAAAAATTAATTAAGGGAACACAATTCGCCTAGGGAAAACCATTATAGAGGCTAAAGGGGGGAAATGGGACATGGGTCCTAGGCTAACAAAAAATCATTTTTAAATTATAAAGTGAGAAAACCCACTAAAGTGACTTTATTATAATAAAAGTTAAAAATGTGGAAAAAAGGTCAAGTGAGTTATAAAAAAGGAAAAATGAAGATTCTCTCCTCATTCTTGCATTTGTTCACTTGAGAAATATAATTTTAGGAGATCTTTTGAGAAAGAGACTAAGGTTTTTGGGAACCCTCATTCTGGTTACTGGTTTTAGTGTTGAAACTATACACCCTAACTAGTGTTGGAGCATAATCACTTCGATTCTAAAATTGGAATTCATTGTTGATGAAGATGAAAACATTGGTAGAAATGGAGAAGATTCAGAGGTGTTATCAGTTGATTTATATTCTTACTTTGGGTATTCTATAAAATAGAGGGCCATGTTTGATTAAAGAAGGGGTTGCGTCTACTAAAGGATTGAGAGTTGACATATGCCATCGTAAGAGGGTCAAGTTTTTCATTTTTCATGGCCAAGTTCTACTTTAAAAGGGCCAAGTTTACTGCTAAATTTGAGTATGTTTGGAGGGCCAAGATTAGTTTATTGAAGGGGAAGAGTACCCTCATTTTGTTGGCCGAGTTTACTACTATAGTGAGCTCATTTTATTGGGGGTCAAGTATACTCTTTGAGGGTTGAGTACTTGATTTCCTAGCATTGTATGTGATTGTTGTGAGTGTGGAGATGATTTTTGGGTTGCAAAATCATATGGGAGGGTTGAAAAACACCTATAGCCTATCTATTTGATGAAAAGAATTTCCATCTACACAAATGTTTTTCTTTCATTTCTTTGTTAAAAGTCCCTATCAGTGGTATGTACCATTTCTATGTTTAATATAAATCATATATTGCCGTGTTGAAGCATTTTCATGGTGTATTTGTTGTGCTATGTTCCTTTATTTGAAATGAAATACAAAATAATGCACCTAAAACCATATTCACTCGAACTTTTTGATGAAATACATTAGAGATAGACTTAACAAAACTCAACAAATTTTGTGGGAAACTTGAGATATTCCTAGGGGGTATCTTATAGTGGTATCAGAGCTTGGTCTTGGAAATTTGTGTGATTTGAAGGGATAATTATAACAAGTGTTTCGATGAGTGCTAAAGATAATTGATTTATTGCCTATAAGAGGAGCTACAAGGGCAAAGAACCCACTCCAACTTGAGAAGAAGAAGTTCCTGAAGAAGAAGAAGAGGAAGAAGAGTTTATGGAATTAGAAGAAGAGGGACAAATATTGTCTAAAAAAGGTGAGGAAACTATGGGAGATAGGGAAAAAGAAGAGTTTACAACTTGGTTAGAATTCTTAATTATTTGCCTAAGGGTCGGAAGTTGATGATGGAGCTGATGGGAAAAATTAGAAAATAACAAATTGGGGGAACAACAAAAGAAGGAACCCATTAATGTTGAAGGGTCTAATATTGGAGAAGGAAACCATGCTCGCACAACCATGCAAATACACCCAAACCTATACAACAAGTCATCTAGAGCCATTATGCAACAATTTTTAGATGAGACAACAACACACCAAATAGTTCTAATTGATTAGGATGAGACTTTTGGGGCATACTTGGAGCAGTATAGGAGGCAAGGATAAGAATTTCAAGCTGCCATGAATTTCATAGACTTCTATAATCTCAAAGAGAGAAACAATAATAAGGTATCTAAGAGGGAAATGATGCATAACCAAGAGCTACATAAGACACTTGGGAAAGTGACCCTCTCATGTTTTTATGGGTCCTAAAAATGTCCAGCTAGATCATGGGGTTGGACACATATTTCTAGTTCCATAAAATGACAAATACATATGCCATTAAGTTGGATAGCTTTCATTTGGAAGGTGAGGCCCATGAATGGAAGTGCCATGGGTTAGTGAATTTGGTTCATGCTAGCATAACCACATATGATGAGTTTTCATAAAATCTCATTGAATATTTTGAAAAGAAAGACCTAGAGATTCACTTGAGTTGGCATAGCTCAGGAAGACTGGCATTCTAGAGTCATACATCTCATATGATATGTTGGAAATGATGCTTACTGATACATCCAATGTTAGATTTCTAATGTTTTATTTTGAGGCGATATATTATCCTTTATGTGGCTAGGTTAAAGCTTATAAGCCTACCACTCTACACAATGCAGTCAGTAGAGCCAAAGAAATGAAATATGTTGTTCCTAGAGGCAAATTCTCTCCTAAACCATCCTTACCCTAGAAGAAAAAAGAAGTAAAATAATTTCAAAAATAATGGGATGGGAAGCCAAATATTAATGAGAATACCTAGAAAGAACTAAGAAAGAAAAAGTTATGTTTCAGTTGTCATGAACCTTGGGCACCAGGGCAAAAATGTGTAGGGAATGACAAGGCAAGAAAAACCCATTACATTAAGATTTATTTTGATAGTGACAATGATGATGAGGATGAGGAGCTAGTATAGGAATAGGGATGCCAGGTAGAAAGTAAGGATACATCATAGGATGAAAATAAAGGCCCTGTTATTGCATCCATGTGAGGACTTCCTAGATACCACACATTCATAGCTAGGGGGGTTCTGTTGCGAGATAAGGTAACATTGTTGATTGATAGTGGGGCATACCACAACTTTATAGACACAACTACGTTGGATCAGAGAGAGATTATGGCAAAGGATTTTTTGGGCTTCATAGTGGTCATACTAGGTAGTCATCAGATGGAGTGCTCTAGGTGGATTCCAAATTTGAAAATAACCGGGGGAAATTACATATTTGCATATGATATTTTTGTGGTGGATATACCAAATTCCAATGTGGTACTTGGAGTTTAGTGGTTGTATTCCATTTGGAGGAACACTATAGATCAAAGGAGGATGGTGATCGCGATCATAGACTATGATGGCAAAAAGGTAGTTTTGCAAGCCATGCATCAATATCCACCCAAGATAGTTTCATCCCACAACATGGAGACATAGAATGGGAAGTTGAGTGTTATATTTTTGATAGGAATCCACTAGATCAACCTTGATAGTATCCAGAGGATATCCAGTTATTTCTCCAAAAACATCAAAAGGTATTTGGAAATATTCCTCTAGGTAGACAACTTGTTAAAGGGTTTGAGCTTCTAAGAGAGTTAGACGAGGGGTTCAGGTAGTCATAACCAACCCATACCGTCATCCCAAAGTATAGAAGGACGAGATTGAAAGGACCATCAAAGTGTTGTTTTGGTGGGCCAAATTTTTCCTAGTTCTAGTCCCTTTCCTTCTTTGGTGGTTTTGTCTAAGAAGAATGATGGAACCTCGAGGATGTGTATTGATTACCGAGAAATTAATAAGAAAAAAATAAAGAATCAATATTTTATTCGAAGAATTGATGAGATGATGGAAGAATTAAAGGGAAGCCAAATACTTCTCAAATATAGGTCTTCACTATGACTACCATCAGATCAATTTATGGGAATATGAGACCCAAATGACTATTTTCTAGTGCCATTATGGGAACTATGAGTTTTTGGTTACAGCATTTGGGCTAACAAATGCCCCCACTACTTTTCAGTCCTACATAAACCATGTGTTTAATTAAAAAATGCAGAAGTATCTATTGTTTTTCTTGGATGACATACTCATTTACAATAAGACTTGGGAGGATTATCTCAGGCATTTGGATGAGGTGTTTGGAATTATGGAAGAACAACTATTTTATGCAAAAGAGTCCAAATATGATTTTGGCATGACTGAGATGCTTTATTTGGGGCATTTTATTGGGGAGAATGGGGTCTAGGTACATTAGGAGAAAATCAAGGAAATTATGGAGTGGACTACCCCAAAAAAATGTGACAAAACTAGCTTTTTAGGCCTCTACACCTATTGTAGGAAGTTTGTTAAGGGGTACTCACAACTTCCAACACCCCTTACAAAACTCACTAAGAAGGGAGTTTTTGTTAGACAAATGAGGCACAAAAAATCCTTGAGAAGATGAAGTAGGTGCCGATTTCATGTCCTATGTTGGCATTAATAGACTTCACTCAACCATTCATGCTTGAGTGGGATGCTTTAGAGCCTGGGATAGGAGCTATGTTGATGCAAAATAACCATCCCATTACTTTTGAGAGCTACAAACTTAGGGAATATGAGAAAAATTCCTCAATATATGATAAGGAGATGTTGGTCATCATGTATGCATTGGCCAAATGCAGAGAGTACTTAGTGGGGAATAAATTTAAGGTGAATATAAATCATAATAGCTTAAGGTTCCTCATGGACCAGAAAGAGTTGAGCGAGTGACAACAAAAGTGGACTACTAAACTTCAGGAATATGATTTTGAGATCAAGTATGTGAAGGGAAAAAAATAATGTGATAGTTGATGCCCTTTCCAGAATACCACCCACTCTCTCTCTCATGGAGATTTCAACTGACTAGAAATATCTTCTGCTGGTTGACTACTTCAACAACATGTTTTCTTGTGAGAATATTTATGTATTGACCCAGGATGACACATATTGTGTTATTGATGAGATCATCTATTACAAATACAAGATCTACTTGGTACCAAAATCCTAGCTTAAGGAAAGGATCATCCATGCAGTGTAAAACCCACCACTACCAAAACACCCTAGGTACTTGAAAACTTACATGCAGATCAAGGAAATATTCGCATGGAAGGGCCTTAAGATGGATGTGTTAAGATTCATGAGAGAGTGAAATATATGCCAACAAAATAAAGCAAACCATACTCATTTGGCGGGGTTACTTCAGCGACTTCCCATTCTAGAACAAAAATGTGAAAGCATTTTGATGGAATTCATCATGAGGATACCTCAAGTGCAAGGAAATGAATGCATTTATGTGGTGGTTTACTGAATCATGAATTTTGCACACTTTTCACTATACATTCTTGATATTCAATGCCATAGGTAGCAAAGTTATTATTGAGGAAGGTATTTCGATTGCACGGACTACCAAAACCCATTGTCAGCAACAAGAGCTTCAAATTCATGGGAGGATTTTGGTAGGAGTTGTGTAAGTTGGTTGGGACATAGTTAATGCCACGCAATAATTACCACTCACTGACTGATGGGAAGATTGAGATAGTCAACAAATGGTTGGAGCGATATCTCATAAACTATGTGTTAGGCCAATAGAATCCTTGGATAAATTGGTTTCATTGGAAGAGCATTATTATAAAACCACTTATCACATGTTGATTGGGATGACTTCCATTAGAGCCTTATATGGGTATGATTCACAACATTTGTAAATCATGTGTTTGGAGACAGTTAGCTAAGGACTAGACTCAGGAGAGCCAACATATGCAATGAATCCTTAAAGAAAATTTGTAGATGGTTCAAAATCAATATAATATTTATGCAAATAGGCATCGGGTGGATCGTAGCTTTGAGGTTGGGGACCTGGTATATCTTTGTTTGCAACCCCACCAAAGGAAGTGGGATGAGAAATTGAAACCCATATTAATGGACCCTACAATATTGTGGGGCATATAGGAGAGGTGTCCCATGAGCTAGAGATTCCAGAGGGGTGTAAGATACATAATTTCTTCCATGTTTCATGCCTTAAGAAGGCCTTGGGGAAAAACATTATCATGTATAGTGAGCTTCTGCCATTGGAAAAAGAAGGGGAGTTGATTATGATTTAAAAAGAATTTTGGAGGTGAGGGAGTAAGAAATAAGAAACAAATCCATTAAATAATATTTGGTCAAATGGAAATATTTTATTATCGATGATGCCACTTGGGAAGGAGAAAAAGTGCTCCAACATCCTAGACTGAATTTTCTCGAGGACAAGCAATATTGGGTGGGGATGATTTTAATGTCCACATCTACTTAGGATACATAAGGGATCCAAATGGATCCCTAATGGGCCAAAAATAAAGGTCCTTTAATCTCAATGAAAAAATGATCAAATCAAATATCTCATCACAAGATTTCCAATGGCACAAATGACCCCTCAATCTAAGTCTAGAGTGAAAGTTATGCTTAGTCAAAGTTTTGGTTAAACTTGGAAAAGAGACATAATTTAACAGAGCACTAGATATATTTGGAGCCTCACCAAATTGGTGGTCTGCCAAATTGGCATCCAAATTTGGAAAGCCTTGGATAAATTTGGTAAAGGGAGTTAGTTGGAGTTAAGGTTAGCGTCACTATCAAATTTAGTAGCACGTCGCCAAATTTGGTGATAATTTAATGCCCAATGATATGGGGCCACGTGGCCCAATCAAGTGGTTCCACGTGGGATCGAACAAACGACTAGTTGCCACCCAACCAACCACGTTCAATTGAAAAAATTCATGGTTCAAACAAAGTTTTAAAAACATATTAAACAGTTACGGTAACCTCTAGGGAGCGAAACCAATGTGTCAAGTTCCTGACAATTTTGAATTGTTTTGGTGGAAAATTGGTTATATATGGTGATAGTTATATTAAATTTAACGAACGATTAAATAAAGACGAGTGCGGTTATGTTTATAAACATTGGTTCGACGATGGTTTTGTTAACTTTTTATTGATATTGAAAAAAAAAAACTTGTCCTTGGGGGTCTGCGAGGTTTGAACCTGCAACCCCGGGTCCACCAACATACCAGCACATAACCACCAACCAATTTGCCAACGTGGCAACTTTGGTATATCTACTAGTGCTTGTGTACAAAAGGTCATTCATTTTATTTGACGACAGGTGATGAATCCTGAAGGAGGCAAAGGAACTGAGACTTGGCAGAACCCTGACCCAGACAGTGGAACCCTACACGGGCAGAACTAAGATGGCATGTTTTTTGATGTACATATTCTAGGGGAATATTCTTAGACTATTCCTTGTAGATATTGTTGTGGAATCTTCAATATTCTAGGGGGGGTCCAAAGATGACGATGGTGGAATATAGTTGAGTTATACTCAATTTAATCAAAATTTTGAAAGGATTTCAGTGGTGTAGTTAGATTTGGGTTTCGAGAAGCGGATCTAAGGGCATATGGAAAAACAACACCACATGTTCCATTAATGTTTTGGCATGAATTTTGAGACAATCATGCAAATATTAGAAGGTGGTCATGTTTATACTCTAAAGTTGCATAATTATGAGATAAAGCTGCTGGTATGGAGTATTCTATAGTTTCAGCAACCCATTTTCAGGTCACTCCCAGGATTGGAGGTATGACGATGTATTTTTCCATGTACTCATTTTTTATTTTTTTATTTTTATTTTGTTTTATTTTTATTTATTTATTTATTTATTTATTTTTATTTATTTATTTATTTATTTATTTTTATTTTTTTCTGAAATCAATGAAGTGACCTCCACACTTTTGAAGCAGGGCCCACCTATGTAGTTTGAATTAGACGAACACCATTATCAAAATTTTGGGTGCATTGTCTTATGGTATCCTTTATGTTTCTTTTTCTTTAAGTGTTTGCATATATGGTTTTTACATGTGCTTTCATGAAATTCTACTAACATCAACTAAAGAAAATATCTTGGATCATGTTGGTCTTAGAAGCATGCCATGTCAAGTTTGGTATCAGAGCAGTATTCTTGCTGATGTGAATTGTGAGTGTGAATGATGACTAGAGATTGCATGTGCAACACAAATAAGGAAAATGGAGAATGATGAAGATATCTACAAGGTTTTCTACTAGATGGAAGAAAAGGTAGAGAAATTGTTTCCAAATTATGAGAAGAGAGTAGCAAAGAAAGAAAGGAAGAAGAAAGAGAAAGCATAGGATCATGGTTTGGTAAATCAGGGAATGGAGGGGAACCTCTTGAACCTCCATCTCCATCTTCAATTGAATGTTATTCTTCTTCATCTTCTTCTCATCATTCAAATCACCATCACTAGAGAGTTCAAGCAAAAAACTTTGAATTGAGAATATTTCTACAAGAGCCAAAAGAGGATAAGTAGAGATTGAAACTATAGTTATGAGCTATAGAAGAGGCCTTGGTAAAGTTGTAGTGTAATGGAGGCTTAATGAAACCCTCCTCAGCCACTCCAAAATTGACAACTAATGTAAATAATGTCAGTGGTTCTTCAATTTCGTGTTCTCATTATGATCATGATTTTGGTGGATTTGAAATACACTCCAAAGCCGTAGAAGCAAGGGAGTCTAAATCAATGCAAGATGAGGCTATATCACACCATTATACTAATCGTGGTTGTAGGTCATCTCCAAAGGGAGGTGAGAATTTAAAATGAAGAGCTAAGGAAAATTTTCCTTGCCAAAGCCACACCGAAGACAAACATTCAAGGAAGGATATGCCACTCAGGAAGGATACACAAAAGAAGGTCAAGAAAGTATGGAGGAAGAAAAAAATTACAACCATTGAAACAAGGGTGGACATCATAAATCCACATGTTATAAGCTCCATCTAGAGCTACACCCAAACAAGGACTAGGAGCATGTGAAAGCACCTGTGAATAAACTGACCAATGAAGTAGTTCAACAAGGAAGCCAACTACATGAAGAAAGCCCATTCTCCTGGTTAGGTAAGAGATGGGTAGCATTTTTAAGTAGTTGAGTATCACCACCATTGTAAATCACATGTTTCTTTTTAAAGACCCCATAGAGTGGAAATTCTTTTAAAAGTGATGAAGTGAATAACATAACTATGAATGCAACATAGCAATATTTTTGGCCTTTAGTTTAATAGAAAAGGGTATGGGTTTTGTTGTGAAACTTGACCATGAGTGTGTTATGAACTCTTAGAAAGTATGGCCTTGTTTGGAATATTTCAAGTTGGACATGTATTGGCAACTACAAATTTGCATATGGATATAGGTGTCAGCTTCATCATTCCTAGTTCTAAAGTACAAAGGTGAAGGAAAGGATAGATGGCTTGTCAAAGACATTTGTTATGCAGATCAGGATTGCAAGACTATTTACACTTTTGGAGGACCAAAAGTCCTTCAGCAAGGGGGAATGATTCGAGTGGATCCCTAATCACCCAAAAATCAAGGTCCTCGAATCTTAGTGAAACTAGGACCAGATCTATGAGCTCATCACAAGCTTTCCAACGACGCAAACAATGCCTCAATCCAAGTTAGTATGTGGAAGTTACACTCTATCAAAGTTCCAATCAAGCTTGGTAGAAAGACAAAATTTAACAAAGCGCCATATAAATTTGGAGCCTCGCCAAATTGGTAGCCAAATTTAGTAGACCTCAGTTAAATTTGGCGAAGGGATTTAGCTGGAGTTAAAGTTAGCGACACCAAAAAATATAATGACACCCTATCAAACTTGGCAAAAATTTGAGGCCCAATGGTATGGAACCATGTGGCCCCACCAGATGGTGCAATGTGGCACCCAAAAGATGGCTAGTTGGGCCCCAACCAACCTGGTTTGACAAAAAAACTTGGTAGTTCAAACGAATTTTTAAAAAGATATTAAAAAAATTATGGTAACTGTTGGGGGTGGAACCAAAACATCAAGTTCTAGGAAATTTGAATTGTTTTGGCAGACAAATGGTTATATATGGTGTAAGTTATATTAAATTTAACAAACAATTAAATAATGATGGACATAGTTATGTTCATAAATGATAGTTTGGTGACATTTTTGTTAATCATTTGTTTTCATTTAAAAAAAAAGTGTTCCTTTGGGTGTTTGCAAGGTTTGAACCTATGACTTGCCGACCCAACCACCCACTTAATATAGCGCACAAATAACCAATGGGCCAGCAACCCGCTCATAGATTTGTTCACCGATCCCAAATATTTAAACTTCTTGTTCCATAATACATCAATTCTATATCAAAAAAATGACGGTGTTTTAAATATATCGGTCAATGGTTATGGTTAACATCAAATGAATCGATGGTCAAACAATTGTTTAAAATATAACTATGGAGGTTTTAAAACTTTGGTGGAAAATATATGTTATATATTAAAAAACAAGAATGGTTGGGTCGTGGGGTTTGAACCCATGACCGATCGGCCCAACTAATCTCTCAACATAGTGCACACATAACCAATGGACCAATGATCCACTCATAGATTTATCTGTCAATACAAAATATTTAAACCTGTTGTTCCATTCGATCGACACTTATGAGGGTGAGCCGAGAGTAGTGAGCAAAATACGGAGGCCAACGACGAAACTATGATGGGGCGTGGAATCTTGCACGGAAAGAACCAGGAGGGCGTGGTTCCTAAGGGTATATTCCCTATAATATTCCTAGAATATTTCTGCAAATATTTTTCCATGGAATCTGAAGATTCTATGGGGGGTACAAAGTTGATGATGACGAAATATAGTTGAGTTTATACTCATATTAACTAGAATTTCACAATGATTTCACTGGTGCAGTCTATTTTTGCATCTGAGTAGCCCATTTTTAGGTCACTTCTAGAGTTGGAGGTATAATCATGTATGTTTCCATGTACTCATTTTCATTTTTTGTTAAGATAAATGAAGTGACCTCGCCACTATTGAAGCAAGGACTAGATACATATTCCACATGGGCCAAACTCCATTATCAAACATTGTGTGCATTGTCTTTATGGTCTTGTTTATGTTGCTTCTTCTTTAAGTGCTTGTACATATGGTTTTTACATGCTCTTTCATGCAATTATTCTAGCATCAATCGAAAAAAGATCTTGGATCACGCTGGTATTAGAGGCATACTAGATCAAAAAGGGAATGATTCCACTAGCCTAATTAAGTTCCCATATGCTAGGAAGGAAAAATTAATCAAGGCAACACAATTCACCTAGGGGAAAGCCTCACAAATGTTAAAAGTGGGAAAGAGGACATAGGTTCTAAGATAACAAAAAATCACTTTTAAATTATAAAGTGAGAAAACCCACTAAAGTGACTTTATTAAAGTAAAAGGTAAAATGGTGGAAAAAGATTCAAGTGAGTTATAAAAAGGGGAAAATGATGAGTCTCTTCTCATTCTTGCATTTGTTCACTTGATAAATGGAATTTTGGAGAGACCTTGAGAAAGAGACTAGGGTTTTTTGGAACCCTCATTTTGATTGTTGGTTTCGGTGTTGAAACTAGACACCCTAGTTAGTATTGGAGTAAAATCACTCAAATTTTTACATTGAGCTTCATTGTTGAAGAATATAAAAGCATTGAAAAAATGGAGAATATTTAGAGGTGTTTTAAGCTGATTTTATATTTTGACTTTAGGTATTTTATAAATATGCTTACAAGCTGAGTTCTGTCATAAATTAGAGGGTCACGTTTGCTCAAAGAAGGGGATGAGTTTGCTATTAAACTAAGGGTCGAGTTATATCATCTTAAGAGGGTCAAGCTCTATTTTTTTGTTGCTAAGTTTTGATTTAAAAAGTGGTCGAGTTTACATATTAAAAGAGGTTGAGAGCCTCCTCTTTTGTTCTGTTGTGTTATATTCTTTCTATGACTAGCCCACATAGTTAACCGGGGGGTTAGAGGGGGGTGGAGCCCCCCCTTCTTTGCGTCAATTGCGCAATGGGGGGGTCAAAGGGGGTTTTAGGGGGGTGGGTAGCCCCCCTCTACGGGGTCCATTGTTGGGCGGACCTACCTATGGTTTTGTGCATGGTTTTCACACATGGTTTTGGACGCGATGGTTTTTGGTCCATGTTTTGGACACGATGGTTTGTGGCCCATCGTATTGGATGCTTCAGCATGTATAAATATTATTGTAACATTGAAAGGAACATAATGAAAAATCAAGCTGGTAGTCTCGGTTTTGGGATGCAGGGGAAAATCTCTGTGTATATGTGTTTTATGTGTTATGCTCGCACATTGTTTATTTTCTGTGTTTTAGAATTCGTATGCAGGTAATTTTTGTACAGGGTTAAAACCTACATTTGGTTTTAAAGTTGTTTTAGCTTTAAGGGGATGCCTTTGTTGCTGAGGGGTTTCACTCGGGCTTGTGGTAGACCCTGTTCAGTGGGAGATCTGCGGGATCGATTCTGGTGGTGAAAGAAGATGGGGAGTAGTGGAAAGATAGAGATCAAGAAATTTAATGGTTAGAGTTTTGAGTTATGGAAACTCAAGCTAGAGGATCTGTTGGTGGATAAAGATCAATGGATCACAGTAGATTTAGGTACTAAACCAACAGGAGTGTCCGATGAAGAGAAGAAGTTGGATCGAAAGGAAAAGAGCACAATATGATTGTGTGTCTCAGATTCAGTATTGTTGAATGTATCAGGGGAAGCAATGAAGAAGGCTTTGTGGGAAAAGTTAGGGACTTTGTACCAATCTAAGTCTCTGGTAAATAAATCGTTCCTACAGAAAACGTTGTATAACCTGAGGATGAAAGATGGAGACTCAGTGACAAAACATCTGAACGCATTTAATACTATGGTAAGTCAGTTATTATCTGTTGATATTAAAATTTCATATGAAGATAAGTGCATCAGTTTGTTGTGTTCTCTACTAGATTCATGGGATAGCCTGGTTATTGCAATAGGTAGCAATGCAACTACCTTGCAGTTTGATGAAATAGTCTCATCCTTGCTGACGGAGGAGATGAGATGGAAAAATATGGAGAGCCAGAATGGTGATGCCTTGTCTGTACGAGGACAGTCCCAAAACAGAAATAAAAATAAGTCATCGAGTGGGAGATATAAATCTAGAGGGAGATCTAAATATCCAGGAAAACTTGTAAATGTGGTGTGCTGGAAATGCGGAAAGGAAGGGCACTACAAAAGGGACTGTAAATCTAAAGTTCCTGATAAAGGAAAGGGATTGGATGATGCTCCTTCTGCAGAGGCGAAAGCCATCTTAGATGAAGGTGGGGATGTGTACTTGGCTTCTTCAAGTACACATGTAGATCATGAGACATGGTTAATTGACTCAGGTGCATCCTTTCACTTCACTCCCCATAGAGAGTGGTTTTGTGAGTATAAGAAATACGATGGTGGTGATGTCTTCTTAGGGGATGATAGGAAGACTAGAATCATTGGTCGTGGAAAAGTAAAGTTTAAGCTGCAAGGTGGAAGGGTTAGAACACTTATGAGTCTTCTGCATATTCTTGAATTGGCCAGAAATCTGATTTCTATAAGCAAGATCGATGATGTAGGTGCAGAAAAAGTGTTCGAGAAGGATACCTGCAAAATGGTTTGGGGAGAACTGATATTGATGCAAGGAGTTCAGATTGGAACTCTGTACAAGATACAAGGTAGCACTATTGTTGATGGGTGCAACAGCTCTGTGTTCCTGAAAGTGGAGCAAAAAATCTAGTGGTCTCTGGAGAGAAGACCATGCTGTGGCATCAAAGGCTTGGACATATTGGAGAGAAGGGCCTTCGAATACTTCATGGTAAAGGTATGGTAGAAGGTATGAGTAATAGCTCTCTGGATTTTGATTTCTGTGAAAATTATGTATATGGGAAACAAAATCAGGTGAGTTTCCCCTTTGGTGGTAAGAGGGCGAAACATATATTATAGCTTGTGCATAGTGATGTGTTTGGACCTATGAAGGTTCCATCACTAGGTAAGTCTGTGTACTCTATATCATTTATAGATGACTTCTCAAGGAATACATGGATATATTTCCTCAAGAAGAAATCTGAAGTATTTGATGGGTTTAAATAATTTAAGGGTCTTGTGGAAAACCAGACAGAGAAGAAAATAAAGGTGCTGAGGACAAATAACGGTGGAGAATTTTTCAATAAGGAATTTGAAGAATTCTGTAAGAAGTGTAGTATAGCACAGCAGTAGACTACTCCATATACACCTGAGCAAAATGGAGTTGCAGGAAGAATGAAAAAGACGTTGATGGAAAGGGTAAGAAGCATGCTCAGTGGTGCCGGGCTAGGATAGGAATTATGGGCAGAGGCAGTGGAGACTATATGTTACCTATTCAACAGGTCACCTTCATCAGCGTTGGAGGATAAGACTCCATAAGAGGTATGGACTGGTAAGAAAAACTCTCTTTCACATCTGAGGGTATTTGGATGTGATGCATATGTACATGTTCTAAAGGAGAAAATAACAAAATTGGATAGTAAATCTAGAAAGTGCATCTTTATTGGGGATAAGGATGGTTTAAAGGGTTATAAGCTTTGGAACCCAGTAACAAGGAAGGTTGTGTACAACCGAGATGTGGTGTTTAGAGAGGTTAAAGATGTTATTAAACATGAAGTCCAACCAAAGGAACCTGAGAAGATAGAGTTTGAGCTAAAGGAAAAAGAATCGAACTCTACAGCAGAAGAGGAATCAGAAGATGAAGAGCCACAAACTCCAGGTGTGAGACGATCAGTTTGAGAAAGAAGGCAGCTAGAAAGGTATAGTACATATTCTTTTTGTTCAAATTTTTCTTTATCTATTATTGATGATGATCCCAGAACTGTGAAGGAAGAAGTAGATTCAGAGGATGGAAAATTATGGAAAGAGGCCATGGTTGATGAAATGGCATCTTTGCACAAAAATGAGGCATGGGATCTGGTGGAGTTACCGGTTGGAAGGAAACCCATTGGTAGCAAATGGGTGTTCAAGAAGAAGACAAATGCAGAAGGAAAGGTGGAGAAATACAAAGCTTGGTTGGTAGCAAAAGGTTATTCCCAGGTGCTGAGAAATGATTTTGGTGATATTTTTTCTCCTATTGCCAAGGTAGCTTCTATTATATTACTTTTATATGTTGCTGCTGCTTCTGATTTTGAGGTAGAACAGAAGGATGTGAAGAAAACATTTCTTCATGGGGATCTCGAAGAGGAGATCTACATGAAGAAACCTGAAGGATTTGTGGTGAAGGGTAAGAAAGAACTGGTATGCAAGTTAAAGAAGTCTTTGTATGGGTTAAAACAATCAACAAGGATGTGGTATGAGAAATTTGATACATTTATACGGGGACTTGGCTTCACCAGAAGCAAAGAAGATCACTGTGTGTGTTTTAAATTAATTGGTGACCGTGTTATTTATCTGGTCTTGTATGTGGATGATATGTTTCTGGTTGGAAATGACAAAGAAATTATCCAGGATTTGAAGACCCAATTGCCCTCCAAATTCGACATGAAAGATCTTGGTGTCGCAAACTATATTTTGGGCATGGAAATTAAAAGAGATCGGGCAAAGAGGAAGCTTTGGTTAGACAAGAGGAAGTATGTTGAGACAATACTGCAGAGGTTTAATATGCAGGATAGTAAACCGGTGAAGGTTCCTATTCCTATAGGTGTAAAGTTATCTGTTGAATAGTGTCCCAAGACATAAGAATAGGAAGAGGATATGCCCCGTGCTCCATATGCAAGTGCAGTCGGTATCCTAATGTATGCGATGGTCTGTAGTAGACTAGATATTACACATGCAGTGGGAGTATTGAGCATGTTTATGTCAAAACTAGGGAAGGAGCATTGGACAACAGTGAAGTGGGTTTTCAGGTATTTCCGTGGCACTGCTGATTATGGTTTGTGCTACCAAGGAAGACTAGGATTGGACATATTTTTGGATATCCGTGGCTTTTTTGATGCGAACTGGGCTAGTGATCTGGATCAGAGAAGATCTACAAGTGGGTATGTGTTTAACCTATTTGGAGGTGCAGTCAGTTGGATGAGTAAGAAACAATCTGTAGTGGCACTATCAACTACAGAGGTAGAATACATGGCAGCCACTGATGCAAGAAAGGAAGCAGTTTGGATGCAAAGATTGTGTTCAAGTATGGGGTTAGTATAGGGAGCTATAAGGATAGAATGTGACAGTCAAAGTGAAATTTTCTTGGCAAAGACCCCTGCTTACCATTCAAAGACAAAGCACATTGATGTTCGGTATCACTTTGTGAAGGATATGATAGAAGACAAAAAAGTGTTGCTGGTAAAGGTGGACACTTTGAAGAATACTGCAGATGCATTGAAAAAATCTGTGAGCTCTGAGAAGTTCTCTTGGTGTAGAGAAACAATGGGTGTTGCAGGGTTGGATAAATGACTAAGCGCTCCTGTGGCCCCCTATGGAAAGAAAACAATAAGTGGGATAATGTTGGGTTGTGTTATATTCTTTCCATGACTAGCCCATGTAGTTATCCAAGGGGTTATAGGGGGGCAGAGCGCCCCCTTTGTTGTGTCGATTGTGCAGCGGGGGGGTCATAGTGGGTTTGAGGGGGGTAGGCAGCCCCCCTCTACGGGATCCGGGGCAATGCCCCAAGGAATTTTTTTTTGGACCCTATATTAGGTTGGGCAGACCTACCTATGGTTTTATGCATGGTTTTCGCACATGGTTTTGGACACGATGTTTTTCGGTCCATGGTTTTGGAAGTGATGGTTTTCAGTCCATGGTATTGGATGCTTTAGCATGTATAAATATGTATTGTAACATTGAAAGGAACATAATGAAAAATCAAGCTGGTAGTCCTGGTTTTGGGATCTAGGGGAAAATATCTATGTATATGTGTTCTATGTGTTATGCTCTCACATTGTTTATTTTCTATGTTGTAGAATTCGTATGTAGGTAATTTCTGTACAGGGTTAAAACCTACATCTTTCTTGTTGGCCTATAATACTAGTATTTCTGGGAGAATATTTTATTCATTGAGGGCCGAATCTAAGTCTATTTGGAGGGCCAAGATTAGTTTATTGAATGGGTTGACTACCTCCTTTTTTGGCTTATTTTAATTCCATACCGACCTCATTTTCTTGGGGGTTGAATCTACTCTTTGAGGGTTGAATACTTGATTTTTAATACTTTTACGTGATTTTTGTGCATGTGCGGATAATTTTTGGGTTGCAAAATAATCTTGGAGGGTTTAACAACACTTAAAACCTAACTATTTGATGAAAGGAGTTGTCATCTACTCATATGTTTATCTCTCATTTCCTTATTACAAGTCACTGTCAGTGGTATGTACCATTTATATGTTTAATATAAATTATACACTATTGTGTTGAATCATTTTCATGGTGTATTTGTGGTACTTTGTTCCTTTATTTGAAACAAAACAAAAAATAATGCACCTACAACCATATTCACTTGAACTTTTGGACGAATACCTCAAAGAGAGACTTAACAAAATTCTGAATTTTTTATGGGAAACTTGAGATATTCCTAAGGGGGTATCTTACACATATTCCCACATTAACAAGTTCTCCATAGGCCCAACACAAACCCCCTAGCCACAAAGGCATCCCCTTGATGTCAAACTTCCTTCGATACCAAATGTTGCTTTTAAGCCTATATAATTAATTGTTGTAAATAAATTCTTAACAAAAAATAAAAGAATTTATCTAGTGTACAATTAATTGCCACAAATAGATTCTTAATAAAAAAACAAAAAAAAAATTATGGCACACACACATTTTAATATAGATATTTTATCTTGGGAACCAAAAATTGGAGAACCAAAAATGTTTTTTTTAGTATATATCTCTTTACATGTTATAATAGGATATATATATCTCATGGCATCCATAAACTACCAATCAATTTATCCTAGATTTGAATACAATTATAGTTCCTTAATAATAATTAAAAAACCATGGGCTAAACCACCATGCACCAAAAAATTCTAAAAGTGCCTATGTGCCCAAAACTTCCAAAAGTGGATGCAAAAAACTTTGTATATTTTATTTGTTTTCTCTAGTGAAACTGCCCTTGAACCCCACACAAGGGGGGATTCTTCCCTATTTTTGAACTCCATAAATAGGGAAGATTCCAAACCCCCCGCTATGCTCGACACAATGAATCACGCCCAAGGATAGTCATGCAAAAAATATAATACATACCCAACAAAATCAAGTTGTTTTTGTCATAGTACAAGTTCCCAATTTGAGTAAATTGTAGAAGCTCACAAGTATTGCTATTGAAATGGAATAAAAATTCAATTCTCTTCCTTCCCCCACATCATTAAACTTTTCTTATTTCCCAAACAAAATCTATGCCTTGACCATGAGGTGGTGCACATTTGTTTCCTTATAAAAATCTCATCTAGAAAAGATGACAGAGATGATCACATACTTACAATAACATTGTTTATTTCTCCTTTACCAATCAACTAAAGTACATCATGATGATGATAATCAAATAAATGGGTAGTGTTAATAATAACCATCATCTTATCAATAATATAACTTTGAAGTATACATGTTCTTCCAACAATCATCTTTAATTGTTACTTCAATCAAACAAAAGACACATCATCGATAAAATATCATGAAAAAAAGCTAATATATGTGAAACTCAATACACTCCAAACAAACTAATAACAAAGTGATTCAATGAACATAAAAAAACGAAATGCAAAGGCTTAGACGCATTTGAAGGTCAACAAACTTTTCAAATTAAAGGGACATTTTGAAGTACACGATAAATATTCATTTATTTGGTTGTTTGGAATTGAAGGGAAGCCCCTAGTGCTTCCAATTTATGTTAGTGACACACTTTTCTTGATAGAATTGGCTACATTTCTTCAATGAAAAGAGGAAGAAACAATTCATATCTCTACCTATAAAATGGAAACTTCAATGTCAAAATAATTTTTAATATTAATGAATATGCTACTTCATTGGAGATTTATAAATTGAATAAATTAGAAGTAGTTGATGATTTTAACCTTGAAGCTATTTTTTGGCTCATCGTATGTCTATTAGATATTGTACGCTCTTTTGAGAAAAAACATGTGGAAGGAGGAGGAAATCAAGTTTTACCTAATACCCCTAAGGGCCTTTGTGTAGATATAAATACCTTACATAGTACCAATATACAATACAAAAAACATGGATACTTCGTTATGAATGCTAGATCTATCCCACAACAATCCCAAAAACTTACTTCTACATCTCATGCTAAGGGTCAATCTGCAAGAAGAGAGACAAGGAGCATGAGGGTCAATCTGCAAGAAGAGAGACAAGGAAAATGGAAGTGGCGGTGTTGTAGAAAGTGGTGATGTTAATCACCCCAAACTCAATTTGGAAAAGACTTTGATTGTTAGAGTAATTTCAAAGAGAAAGAAATAACACTGAAGGGAATACTAAGGATGTACACAAGTAAATGAATATTCAAATGATGAAAATTGATGATCTCGATGAAATTGGAGACACGCCATACTAGGACAAAGAGAAAGTTCTTGAAAGCTATTCTATTAATAAGGAATTGTCTCAACAAGAGCCTATTGATATTGGGGTTAAATAAGTTACACTGAATCGTGCATTATCTTATAAGAGTTCCACAAAAATACAGTTTGAATAAGTAAACTTGAAAACGAATTAGGTAATTGATAAGATAAACTTAGTAATCAATGTCAAAGGAACAAAACCTTTCAAATTATTTGAATTTTATCAAGAAACTGGATATACATTGGCTTATTCAATTTTTGGGATATAAATGGAAAATATTGTTTCAAAGAAGAGAGTAAAAGAATTGGATATGTCTTTCTTAACTAAGCCATTGTTCGTTGAACCTTTATCCACGATTAAGCCAAGTTAGATTTTCAAGGATACCCAAAAAAATAGTATAAGGATTAGAGTAGCTTCAAATCCATTAATTGAAATCCAAGAATACATATCCAATAATATAAATCAAAGTATTAACATAATATCAGAAGTGTGGTAGGTGGTGATGAATTCTTCCAATTTGTTTGTTACGATTAATTATATTATTGAATATTTACAAAAGGATATAGAGAGTGATGATATTTTTATAAGGATACTTTATCTACATTTATTATGAAAATGTTAGGTATCAAAGAAGCCTAGGGAAAAGAACAAAATTTTCCATATGAACATAGAATGAATTAATTTCTAGATGTTATGACATCAAGACAAGAATGAGTGATTTATTCTTTAAGTTAATCATGGTAACCGAGTTGGAAGGTCTGATTTAATTATGGATTCAATGTTGTTAACCTTAGAGAAAATGCAAGAGGATGTTGATGTAATGAAGGCTACATAGGGTAATGACTCCAACAAATATGTTGGTTTTTCTAAATAAGAAATTGAGAAATGGTTAATTCATTTCATAAACAGAAAATAAGACCAATCAACAATAGTACATCAGGCTGATTATCATTTAAAAAAGATTGAAAATGAATTATTTAAAGTCCAAGTAAAGAAACAAGTGGAAATTACATAATTATGAAATTACTCAAACAATGGCTCAAATATGTTTTGGAAAATATAATAACTTCAAGATAACTCATCCATAGTTCTGATGGTTAGGTCTTCAACATGCATCAATTATTTAAAGAGAAGAAGTATTCAACAAAAGGGTCTTGTTTTTCTAGAACTATAATTAAATTGTCTAGTTTTGTCCTCCTACCTTATTTCTTCCCACTTAGTAAACTTTAAACCCTTTTTACTTTAGAGTTTTCTAAGTATCCAGATTGATTTCTGATTGTAGTTTCTTTTATCTTCTATAGCCTATTCCCCATCCTTAATTGGATGGATGCATTTTAATTTCTTGGACACTATAAACTCTAACTTAAACATCTATGTATTTTTTGAAGAGTTCCTCAAATAAATCCTAGGATTTCATGATTAGTGTGATCTTTTGACTTTGAGTTATAAGATTAATATTTCGAGGGCGCAACTCCTTTCATCCCATCAATTTTAATGCAATTGTCTTTTAATTTTGTTTTCAAATGTGTTCCATGTTTATTTTCATTTATCCAAATGCATGACTCTTTACTTTAATTGTGTAGGAAATTGATGATATTCAAATTTATTCATGTTTGCGTGAATTCTATATTGTATTATTGCGAATATTAAAAGTATGGTCCTATCTCTTTCTTTTTTCCATAGAAAAAAATCATAATTTCTATTAATGAAAATAAAAAGTGCATTTTGTAGACACACTTAGTGTGTATGAAAATAGGATGAGACAAAGTGTGAGACGAGAAAACAAATGATTTGGAAATATCAAGGAGGTCCATAAGATGACCAGGAGCTTCAGAAGAAGAAAAAAAATACAATAAGGAGTGTGTAGAAATAGGGGACTGACTAAGTGCATATATTTTATCTTTCGCCTTTCCACCTATGCACTATTTTCCAACCATGTGGATTTGGATCTACTAGAACCAATGTCGGTTCATGTCCCACATGTGGGATGTCTTTCTCAGAATCTAAGTTGTCCATGACATGGGCTCTTTTTGAGCCCCCGAGTCCATCCACTATTAATGAATCCACAAGTTCCTTTGCTTCCTGTTGTGCAATGTGAAGGACTTGATGATCCATAATTCCCCCTTCTTGTAAATCTTCATGTTGATCATTGTCCTTCATTTTTTCTTGATCAAGTTTGCATTCCTTATTTTCCTCTTCTTCAACCTCAAGAGGTTATTGTTTTGAGAACTTTCGTCATCTTGATTATTAGGTTGTTTCTTATTCTTCTTAGGATTCTTTCTTGCCTAGGGGAAAGAATGTTTCAAATGACCTTTTTAGAAACATATGTGACATCTAAATGTGGTATTTTCATAGTCATTTACTTGAGACCGGTGAAAGTTTTGATGTTTCAGATTTATATGATCCAGAAGTCCTTTGTTGATATTAATATCCACACATATCCTATTGTATGTGAAAATACCAGTTCCAGTTATTTCCAGGTCCAATTTTTTGAATTCCCAATGTGTTTCCTATATATTTTAGGACTTTGTGGTGTTAGAATGGAAGGGTGAGATTTGGAAGCCTCACCCAAACTGGCATTGTAGATACCACCATGGTGTTGGAATCAAACTCATGGAACCAATGCATCATAAAAATCCTGACTCTACCCAAAAACCATGGCCATGCATGTGGAGCATAATCCAAATCCTTTTGTGTTTCAAATGATATTATGAAAAATCTATGTTGCTAGGAAACGTGGGTTAGGGTACGAGGATAGGGACGGGGGCAGGTACGTCATTTTTTGAAACAGGGTGCATGGGTTTGTCAGGGGTATATTATAATTTATATATATAATATATAATATATAAATATTATATTTTATAAAATATAATATATATGAATTTGTATATTTTTCAACTTTGATCAATAAAACTAAAATATTTATGATTTGAACTTTAAAGATTTAAACATGAACATCATTAAACTTTCAACATTCACATTGAAATTTCAAAATTTCTAGTTTGATATCAAGTGAAAATTTGAGTTTACATATTAATAAGAATCATGATATATGTCCATTGTCATACTACATTCAAAATTTTCCTTAAGGCATCTTCAAACATTAACTAGGAAATTTTAAAATACTAAAATAAAAATAGCTAATAGTGAACAATGGCTTCCCCCAGCCATGTCATCAACATCACTCAGATCTTCATTTAGCATGCTCTCCAAGTAGGAATCACTCCCCTCTTCAGGCTCCTTCTCATCCATAGAAATTGGAGGTAGCTCAATAATGTCATCTGGTTGTATCTCCTCATCCACACACATAACTTCATTTGTGTATTGGTCTCATCTCTTGAAAGCACCCTCCTTATACCCAGGGTCTTTTTGAGATATGAGATGAAGTGTGCTATGAATGTATAATAAGTTCTCTACCTTCTTTGAGCCCAACCTATTTCTCTTTATTGAATGGATAAAGGCATAAGTACTCCAATTCGTCTCGCAAGATGAAGAAATAGCTACCTAGAATATTAGGGGAAGGCCATTAAATAAATTTAGAATTTAAAAATGAAAACTAAAATGAACCCTAAAGAACCCAGTTTTCAGGTTCCAAGTACCCATCACTAGGGTTCTCCATACGTGTCAAGACAAAAGAACTCAAATTTTTAATGGAGAACCTGATTTTTCATAGAAGAACATGGTTCTTATGGTTCTTCTCAAAAGTACCCGTACCTGAATCTAGTACTTGGGGACGAGAACCCGAGATGGGTTTGAGAACCCCACCCCTAGGTTTGTGAACCCTTGCAACATAGTGAAAAATCCTTTTGAACATAAGGTTATTTCAAATTTTGGGGTCCAATTGGAGAAAATCCATTGTATAGGTGCCTCCGGTTTGGGAAAATAATCATTAGAGGTTTACTTCCCTTGATAGGGCTTTTCCAACTTGTTCAAAATGTATTGGCCCAAAATGTTTTGAGGTTGAATGATTGTGGAAGTAAACTTCCTTTGGCTGATGCATCTTTGTAGGAGACATGAGATTTATAATCTGATTTTGAAACAAGAATTCCCCCACAAAGTCTTGTATTCAGAATGATGGAAGAGTTTTTAGAAATATTATAGTCTTGAAGTTGGTGTGAGTCTAATAAGACCTTCCCTTCAAATTGAAGACTTAGGAAATAATAAGGAATACTAAATAAGGCTTCAATAGTTTGTTTTACCGAGCATACATAAGAAGTGTTTTTAACCCATATAATATTTGGTCTCCCACATAGACTTTTAATAATCAACTAGAACATGGGATTCAATGTATGCTTTGTTTGTGGAGGGCCATTAATAAAAAACTAGAAAGAGGGATTCATGTTATCCTCTCAGTGAAAATATGTTCTCGTATCAGAGAATGTTATGAAATATCTCACAACCTGAGTCCATTAGATGAAACACAAAATGAATCACCATCCCCAACACATTTGAGTGAATATGTAATAGATCTGGCCTAAAAATAATATGAGAATACAAATATACCCAAAAATAATAAGATAGAAATAGATATAAATGCTTCTTTATTAATCAAACCTTTAATGTAGGGCAACACCATACATTCACTCCTTAAGGAAGGAGAACACTCCATAAGCTATATGCTTGTCCATATAATATTCCTTCACATCTCTTCAATGGGGAGTCTCTAGCCTCTATGGCATCATACATACAATACCATGGGTCATTACCATGGTTCCCTCAATACCATCTATCTAATACAATCGGATTATTACATTATTTCTAACTACTTGTGGTCCCTTACATGATACGGGTTAACCACTTTATTTATTACTATGACACATCCCATTATTACATTATTCCCTTGGGTACCTCCCTCTGTACCCCATAGTATCCTCCCTAGGTATACTACATTCCACCTCCCTTAAACATGTTTCGTCCCTGAAACATAAGAAAAACACAAATAATAAGATTTACTCAAAAGAGTAGTCCACTGGTACCATGCATGTGCATCTAGCCATCCAAAAGAAAGGTGAACCCTCGATCTAGTTGGTGCCTCACTCGCTTGAGATGGAAGTTGACCCTTTCAACTCTTCTATGTTGATGTGTAGTAGATGGATCATTGCCTCTCTCTATCTGTCATGTGAGGGTTGTTGTCATTGTGGCTAATTTGTTTCCATCATGTTGGTTGTTTTCTTGCCGGGGTGATGTGGGTGGTGATATGCTGAAGTTTTAACCAACGGTGTATCTTTCTTTAGTTCACCACCTACTGGAGCCTGATTGGTATCTAGTACATGTTGTGGCATCTGTTGTTGTTCCTTATCTTCCAATATTACTTCAACCATGGATTCCTCATCTAATGTATCCGTACCTGTAACATTTTCTACTTCAGCCTCCTTGGACTCTACCTGTTTTTCTAGTACCTAGTTTGATGTTTGTGTTTGGTTGTCGACCATCAAGGGCTCATCATCTAATGTGTCAGTCCCTGGAACATCTTCTATTTTAGCCTCCTTGGACTCTACCTGTTTATTGATGGAAATATCCTGTAATGTATTTTTTTAATTTTTATACCAAAGCTTCAAGAATTTCTTCTGCACATTAATATTGATAGTACCTACAGATTCCATCCAAGGGTATCCCAAAACAACATCCACATTAGACATATCTAAATCATAAAAATTAGAATGCAATACATACTTGTTCATAGAAATCTTCAAAGCTTTATAAACTTGCACCTGATCATCATTAACCTATGTGTGCTCCATTTGTTTAGCTGAAATTTGCAATCTTTTTGGTAAATTAACATTTATAAGATTTTGCTTGCAACTAGGATTTATAGACACAATGACCTTCTCCTTCTGAATACATCCATGAACTTCTAATAAGGAGATATTAGTAGAAAATAACCCCTTACACGTCTCATTCCCCTGTTTTATAGTATGAGACCATTTGTCCAAAAGGACTTTTTCAAATTCTTCATCTGAAAATTTGAACATCGGGGTGCTAAGTGAGTGCCACCATATGACAACTTTTTCTTTTAAAGTAAGCCATAGGAAACTTGTCCAAGATTTCTGATGATTTTTCTTAAGATCTTTTATGAATTCTTCAATAGTAGGACCATTATCTTTTCCTGTAAAAATAAGATCTTTACTAGGTTTTTTTTTTGTCTTCTTTCCAGTATGAGACCATTTGTCCAACAATAGTTTTTCAATTTCATCAGCACTACATAACTTCAGAAACTCACTGTCAAGTGATTTCCACCATATAGCAGCCTCATCTTCCAAATAATACCCTATTTTGTCCTTCCAATACCCTGGAAAGTCACTCTTCTTCTCTCATATAAATTTTTCAATAGTTGGCCCATCATTTTTTCTTGAAAACATATTGTTGGTGAAAATTTAAAATGGCCACAGTTTGATTAATATTGCCCCGGATTATTATTATGACCTGTTTTCAGAAATGGAATGACCATTTTGCATCTACTCATCTAATAGAAATCCCGATCAAGGTGTTGGAATTTTTGATTCGCGCGACAACTTTCTCGCCGTCACAAAAATTTCTGAAAAAAATAGCTGATTTTAAATCAGCGATATCTCCCTCATCTGGACTCCGATTTGACCAATTTTTTATTTGAAATTGGGTATTTTTTTCAAAGAACCTAGATCTGCAATTAGATTCTATAAATATTTCCCTGGAACATATAGATCTAATCCGCAAACTTGTCACCCCGAAAAATGTCTGCAACACAACTGATTTTTAAATCAGTGATATCTCCCTCATCTGGACTCTGATTCGGCCGATTTTTTTTTCAAATTGGGTATTTTTTCAAAAAGAACCTAGATATACAATCATATTCTACAAATGTTTCCCCAGAATATATATATCGGATCTACAAACTCGCCACCTTGAAAAATATCTACAACACAGTTGATTGTTAAATCAACCATATCTCCCTCATCCGGACTCCGATTCAGCCGATTTTTTTTCAAATTGGGTAATTTTTTCAAAAAAACTAGATATGCAATTAGATTTTGTAAATTTTGTACCAGAACATACAGATCTGATATGCAAACTCTCCGCCCCAAAAGTTCCTGCAAAAAATAAAAATAAAAATTTCGCTTTGCCCAAGAAAGTGCTCTAATACCACTTGTTATAGATCTGAACTGAAAATATAGAAACAAACCCAGAAATATATGATATGATGCCAATATACCCAATAACTGTAAACAAACACAAAATATAAAAATTCTTCTTTATTTATTACTATGGCCCATTCCATTAGTACATTATTCCCTTGGGTACCTCCCTCTGTACCCCATACTATCCCCCCTAGGTATACTACATTAGAATTTTCTTAGGCAAAGCAGAATTTTTTATTTTTATTTTTTGCAAGAACTTTTTGGGGTGACAAGTTTGTAGATCAGATCTGTACGTTCTAGTGCAAAATTTGCAGAATACAATTGCAGATCTGGGTTGTTTGCAAAAAAATACCCAATTTGAAAAAAAAATCCGCTTTGCCCAAGAAAGTGCTCCGATACCACTTGAAATAGATTCGACCCAGAAATAATATGAGAATACAAATGTACCCAAAAATAATAATATAGAAATAGATAGAAATACTTCTTTATTAGATATCATTTTTGGGATTCAACTGCGTTAAGTAAGTCATTCAAACGTATGACCATTTTCCATGAGAGGTAGTCGTAACTGACTAATTTCTCATGATTTTTGAATAGTTCACTTAGCACTCATTGCATCGGGTGATGCTCACAGGGGTGAAGAAGTGGGATTGAAACTAGTGAAATGTGGAGAACGAATCACATAGCATCAATCATCACTTCCGGGGCTGGCACCCGGTAACCAGGACTTCCCAGGAGGTCACCCATCCCAGAACTCCTCTGGCTCAAGCGCGCTTAACTGTGGAGTTTTTCCCCACAATCAAGCCCACTTAGCTTGCTACCCCATTTGCAAAACCTTAGCAAGTATTGTGCCTCATGAACCATTCAAGTAGAGATCCCTTGACTCTTTTTGAATTTTAAGTATGGTGGATTTACGCAGTGCATTATATTAGATATCATTTTTGGGATTCAACTGCGTTAAGTAAGTCATTCAAACGTATGACCATTTTCCATGAGAGGTAGTCGTAACTGACTAATTTCTCATGATTTTTGAATAGTTCACTTAGCACTCATTGCATCGGGTGATGCTCACAGGGGTGAAGAAGTGGGATTGAAACTAGTGAAATGTGGAGAACGAATCACATAGCATCAATCATCACTTCCGGGGCTAGCACCCGGTAACCAGGACTTCCCAGGAGGTCACCCATCCCAGAACTCCTCTGGCTCAAGCGCGCTTAACTGTGGAGTTTTTCCCCACAATCAAGCCCACTTAGCTTGCTACCCCATTTGCAAAACCTTAGCAAGTATTGTGCCTCATGAACCATTCAAGTAGAGATCCCTTGACTCTTTTTGAATTTTAAGTATGGGGGATTTACGCAGTGCATTATATTAGATATCATTTTTGGGATTCAACTGCGTTAAGTAAGTCATTCAAACGTATGACCATTTTCCATGAGAGGTAGTCGTAACTGACTAATTTCTCATGATTTTTGAATAGTTCACTTAGCACTCATTGCATCGGGTGATGCTCACAGGGGTGAAGAAGTGGGATTGAAACTAGTGAAATGTGGAGAACGAATCACATAGCATCAATCAAACCCTTAAGGTAGGGCAACACCATACATTCACTCCTTAAGGAAGGAGAACAATCCATAAGCCATATGCTTGTCCATAAAATATTCCTTCACATCTCTTCAATGGGGAGTCTCTAACCTCTATATAGGCCTCATACATATAATACCATAGGTCATTACCATGGTTCCCTCAATACCATCTATCTAATACAATGGGCTTATTACATTATTGCTAACTACTTGTGGTCCCTTACATGATACGGGTTAACCACTTTATTTATTACTATGGCCCATCCCATTATTACATTATCCCATTGGGTACCTCCCTCTATACCCCATACTATCCCCCCTAGGTATACTACAGAAGAACCCCACAAATAAAAAATATTATATGTAAATGTGTAGAGGTCGGCACAAAGTTGATATATTTTAGCACCTCAACACGGAAACATGTCTCCCACGCAAATGAAATGAAAACATATTGAACATGAGAGAAGGGAAAATACCAGGACCAAGTGTCGATGTAAGTGTAAAATCTATCCTTAGGCACTCAGAGAGTATTCACAACCAACCCATGACAGAACATGCCCCTACAGATGAGAACATTGGAAAAGATTAAGTTGTGTGCATAATGTATCCATATAACCAATCATGACTTCATTGAGCATTTAAGAGGGGAGTATCTGAGCTTAGGTACCTGATGACGATGTTCTATGAAGTTTCAGAGAGTTGAAAACCCTATGTGCCATCTCTCCTCCCCTTAATATTAAACTCTAATATTCAAGTGTAATAAGTGTGCTCCTAGCTCATACCTTTTTTTGTATTTTGTATTTTTTATTCTTTGTTAAAGATGAGTTCCACCTCTATAGAAGCATGGAGGGGTGGGGGAAGAGGATGGAGGTGGGTGAGGGGAGAGGAGGGATATTTTGACCAATCTCAACGATTAATAAGTACCCAACATTTAAAGCACTTTTTCTCTCTTAAAAATCGTTTTTTTCCTCTTTCCCCTCTTAAAAAGTCGTTAAAGTTCGTAATGGTCACCAACACAATTTCCAAACATGTATTATACTTGAAACCATAACACTGACATGGAACATTTCTAATGCTTTCAAAAGAAACCATATAGCTTGAAATCATATAACAATTATGCATCGTGAAATCATTGTATTAATGATTTTCCATTCTATTTTACCCAACCAAGTTACCATATAAGTGTTGGAGTTCTCTTCCATCCTCCATGTACATAAATAACGTAGGTGTGACAACCCCAAGAGAAATTGTTAGAAGGAAAAAAAGGAAGAGAGATTGAAATTAAGAAGAAAAATGGATTACAAAATTGAATCAATTAATATAACATATATTAAAAAGCGTTGTAATAATTTTAAAATGTGACAAATTGAATGGAAGAAGTTATAAATTCTAGTTATAAGTTAAGGGAAATCAAATGAAATCAAAGTTATTTAAAAGAATCATAAAGTAACATTATTTAAGAGCCAAAAGGAATGTAGAAGTCACCTTGTTTAAGCAATACATTGAAGTGACATTATTTAAGTAATACATTTTAAAAAGAATTATCGAAGTCATCTTCATGTAGTGTTCTAAAAAACTGAATCAGGGCGGTTTGATACTTAATATAAAAATAATGTTCAACGCTTTGTGATAATTTTGTGTCATCAACCATATTAACATAAAATGAAGAATCATGAAAACACACTACAAGCTAGAATGAATACACAACTTTTCCCTATAAATGCTTTTAGGACAAAACAACTTTTAATGGAGAGGCAATCTAATACACGCACACACACACACACACTAAAAGAAAACCTAACTAAGGTTCATGACCATTCATCATTATAAGTATATCATAACATGGCATCGTACAAATCACTTATCAATCTTTCTCATATCTCATTTAATCATATATATCATATATTATTTATCCTATATGGATTTCATCCCTTTGTCCTTCGTATGTTGGATATCTTCTCATGTATTAACTATTGTTCATTACAACCACTACCTCCTTTAGGATCGAGAATGTATACTCTGCATCATAGACAAAGCCCCATACTTTTCTCTCATCAACTTCCTAGCCTCTCCCCCAAAGAATCTTGAGTGATACACATTTTTATGGTTTATTATGCTAATGGTTCACTACATTCCATTAGCCTTACATATTATTCATGAATGAATTATCCCATCAAGTAGAACTTATCCTTGAGCTCCACCCTCAATTCCTATATTCTTGCGTTATTTTTTCCACATGTGTAAGTTTTTTTTTTCAAGAAAAACTTTTAACTTTATTTATAGGAATAAAATAAAAAATTACATTTTGTAAATATACAAAGTCTGCATTAAAAGAAAATATTCTCAAATACATGTGGTGGCCACAAAAAACCAGGTCTCCCAAGAAGACATACATATTTACATCATTTGACCACCAGGGTTCTGTAGAGAAAAAAAAAACCTCAAAAAATGAGTAGATTTACAACTCATGAGAATTATGAAATAAAATAAAATAAAATTACAAAAAAAACAGGGCCAAAAACCTTGTATAAACAATAAGACAACCAAAAATCTAACCCACAAGTTCATTGGCAACAAATCCCAAAGGTCGAGACCCCGAGCAAAAAAAGAGTGGGTAGAAGGTGGAAAACAAGGAGAGGAGGCAGAAAAAAATCACTACAATTGAAGCATAGAATAAATTCATAGAAAACATCTACAAACCTTGACTAGAGGAAACCCAAATTAACACAACTTAGGAAGTATCGATGATAACAACATGAAGAAGTCGATAGAGGAAGGATAGGTGATGATAAAGAGTTGCAACGAATGAGACACAAAGATCGCGGTGAAATGAACCAACACCCAAATCGGGATGATGAGAACCATGCCAGTGTAATGAGGCAACAACGATAGCAGAAACCAGGCATGATCAACACCCAAAACCAGGGGAGACAGGTGGATAGGGATTCCCCAGCCACCTCCTCCAAACTCGTATCTTCCCTCTGCCATACATGCAAGTTAGAATTACTTGGTCACATTTTCATACTCATCTCCTTGCTTGTAATGCATCATGATATTTTCTTCTTTAAATGGTAAGCCAATATTCTTTTGGTATAATAAAATTACAAAAACATTAATAAAACCAAAAAATGGGGTAAGAATCAATGCTTAGCTAAATTTATTTTCAACAATTTTCTCTTTTCCTTGGCAAATCCTTATTCTCATTGGTTGGATCATTTGTACCAATTCACCATGTCTATATTACTACATAAAATGTATTGGTTCATTACATTCGACACATCCCATTTAAACAACTTCATCATTGTGTTCCTTAAGAGTCCTCATGCCTAAATTTTTCATTTGTCTTCCTGGCCTGTAATAAACCTTTTTCATAAGTCATTGTTGATGTATTTTCCCATTAGGGGAAATAATCAACCTCCTAGGGCCTATTTTGCAGGTTCCCTCTACATTTTTATGAGGTGGTGCTCCTCTTTATGTACACACTAAGTATTCAAAATAACTAAAATATCAAAATGTAAACATTCAACACATGCACCTAAGAGTGGATCAAGTGTTTTCCAAAATAAAATAAATAAATATATTCTTCAAGATTCATTCCACAACTTTCATCCATTCATACAACATGAGGGGACACATATAAAGCAAATTCAATAGATAGAATAAAATAGTATGTTAAAGATATCAAAGAGCTATAAAATAATTTTAAGAATTTAAACTCATAAGAGAATAAGAAAATATTCATGAGATTCTTACTACTTTCTAAAAGTTCCATAATCATAAATGTGATGTTCTCCCCAAAAATCTCTTTGCAAGAATCAAAGAATAAGTTTATAGTTGTGAATAAAGTTAAGTGCCTAAAACAATTGAAAAAATATTGATATTTAATCCATATGTAAAGGCATTTGTCTATAATGTTCCTAAATAGGAAAAACAAGGATATATAGTACATGCAACACAAGAATTCAGAAAATTCAGTGAACACCCATAAAAAAATCCAGAAATGTTATCTAACTGAGTCATTTTATTAAATAATTAGAGCAAGAGTATAATGGTATGGAAGGAATGCACCTGGGCTTCAATGGCAATATTGACAAGACCCAGGTGATAAAATAGAACACCCACATGAGAGAATTAGTTGCTCCAATGATGTCCTGCATGGCCCTAGAAAATTGCATTGTCTGTTGGAAAGAGATTGTTGGAAACCCCACTTCTGGTACTAAAAAATGATGTAAAATTAGCCCCAATCTCCTCTCAAATAACCCACCAAAACCCAGAAATGGTTTGGTCCGGTTTTAACCACCGAAATTCAGCCCCAATTACCACATCCTCCTCCAATAGTTGGGAAATACAGCTTATATGCAAACTCCCTGAAAAATCCCTCCAAACACTCCCAAAATGTTGAGCCTCACTACCCACAAAGTTCTCCTTATTCCTCCCAGAAAAACCCAGCTCCAAAGCACTTCCCTCAAACTCCCACATGTGTCTAGGAAATGGCTACTACATAGGCCCTGAGTGTACAAATTTGTACTTCCTTCAATCACCAACCACTTGCCCAAAAACTCATCAATTAGCCCAATCTTCCCCTGAAACTCCTATGCTAAATTGCTCCCAGAAAACACCACCCGGAAGATAGCTGAAATGAGCATAGCATGATCCCCTCCAACGTTCTCCTGGAACATGCACTGGCTGGGAGAAAGGTTGTGTGTATAGCTCTGAATCCCTCCAAACTCTCCTCCAACTTGGTACAATCTAACCTGCCTAGGGTGGCACTCATAGCCTACCGAAAGAAGGGTGAGTTCTCCCCTTGGAAAACTTAGTGTTGAACAACAGTGTTACTCGGCTAAGAAACTTAGGCAATAATCATTGACAAAACACCCCAAAAGTGGTTTCACTTCTTATATTTATAATTTTTGAGTTTCCTTTCCCATGTCGGTCTCTCAAACAAGATTTTCAACCCCATTCCTTAGAAATTTGAATTTCCTCCTAGGCAAGTGCATTTTACTAATGCATATAGGCCCCATGCTCCATTAGCAAAAATATTTCAGCCTCCCCTTTTTCCTAAGTCTTCCTCCAAAAATTCATGGGTACCTTAGTCAACAAAAATGGAAAAATTGTGGAAATAAACTTAAGGTAAATTATTTTAGTTAGGGACATTACATTGTCCATAATGGACTAGGATTGGGCTCTCATGGGCCCTTTAATATAAGGGTACCTAGAAGAAAGAATGAAACTATCGTCAGGGATCCACTTAACGAATGTATAAGAAAATTCATAAAGCTCAATGTTCAAAGACTAAGAAGAAAGTTGGATTTGCTTCAAAATAAATAAAGAACACTCTCAAAATTTCAAAAGAATGAAGTGTGGAATTAACCGAGGATGATCTCACGTGATTGCTGTAGAAGCATGTATATATATGGCTGCTAGAAACTCGTTAATCTAATTTCTAAGGAAATTATTTAGGTTAATGATTTAGTTTAGTGAATTTTTAAACCATTCTTTGATCTATTATGTCATTAGTGGGACTGTTATCTCTTGTTTAACCCTTAACAGGAAGATTATTTCTTCTAAGTCTTGTGCATTTGATCATATGATGCAGGGGCATCCGTAATTCTCATTGACATAGAGGTCAAAATATTTTACTAGAGGAGTTGGTTCCTTAATGAGTGGATTCTTAGACCATAATTTGTTTTAACTTTCCATGTAATTCTCCAAATTATACAAATTGTTGTAGTTTAGGTAGATTTTCCCTAAATCGATCCTCTGGTCCTATTTTCAAGGAGAGGAACTGAATGAATGTAATTTTATATGTTTTGATTAATGGAAGGAGGAAGTGTGTGGAAGTTAATCATTCCTGTGAAAATATATGTTACATCCTTTTGCTATTTTATTCTTTTACAATGTCTTGTTGAAAACTTTGTGATTTTTTTTAATTGTATACAAGATCTATAAAATACCAAAATCCTATCGATAATGTTGCAGGAAGGTGAAGGAGGGGAGGTGAGTGCCTTAGAGGAGTTATAGAGCTACGAGGGAAGCTTTAAGGGATATCTAGAATTGAAGGAGAAAGTTGAGGAGAAAGGTCAGAAGAACCTAGAGGATCAAAAGGAGTCAAAGAATCGAATCCAAGAGGAAGCCGAGAGAAGCCAACACTTAGCCATTTTTCCTTTTAGAAAATTTTGTCAAGTGTCAGAGCCGATATCGTCTATTGATGAATCTCATAATAGAGAACCATAACTTATACATTAGAATCTTGGAACTTCATAGAATTGCAACCCTTTAAAAACTTGGAGATCCAAACTGTCAAGTGATGGTGACGAAAAATCTTTCCATTCCGTGGGCTCATCAAGTGTTGGGAGTGTGATTCTTTATAACATTGAGTAGTACATATGAGAGGTTGGAACCTCAAAGGTTTATTTAAATGTAATTTAACAAAACTGTCAAGATCTGATATCCCGAAGGCACGAAGTCCTGAGACTACGAGGAAGCAAAAGTTTTGAGATCGCTAAGAGTCAAGAAACCGAGACCCGAGAGGAACGAGGATCAGAGATAAGAGATCCGAGATCAGAAAGTGCTGAAAATCCATTTGATCTAAAACCTGAGATCCGAGAAGCAGAAACAATGTTTTTTACCCTGTTCTATTGCAATTTTTCCATTTTGCTTAAGTTTTTCATCATGTTTTTAATAAGGATTTTGATTGGGGAAATTGGAGAAAGCACCTACTAAGGGGAACCAACTCAGAGAGGGGGAAATTCTAAGAAAATATTAGTTAGATTCGCATCAAGTGGCATTAGAGCAGACCATGCATCTGCTTCAAGAACAAAAGGAAATCATGTTGCCTAGAATTGTAAGAGGTATTGGCTTTGGTGAAGATAGAGGATAGAGACAGAGATCAGTTTCTAATAGAGAAGTGCTCCAAGCAATGTGACAATTAAAAGAATGAATGGAAGAAATGGAGACTAGTCGACACTGAGAACCAGAAGCTGGAGATGTGAGCTCTGAGGAGGAAGAAGCATTAGAAGAAGAGGAAGCGATAAAGAACCGATAGAGGCTAAGATATTAAAATCAGTTTTGGGATCTGTTATGAAACCCAAACCAAATTTTCCTTCTTATATAGGAAGCATGAATCCAAAACAACTTGTCAACCGGATCATAAAAATGTATACATTCTTCGAATATGAAGAAATGGATGAGGAGAATAAGGTTAAATTTGCAGTGACAAGGTTAAAGGGACATGCAACTCTCTGATGGGATGGTGTGCAGACATAAAGAAGAAGAAATAAAAAGTAAAAATTAAGAGTTGGGCTAGGATGATAGCAAAGCTGTGAGTAAAGTTTCTACCAAAGAATTAATGACTGACTTTGTTCAAGAATATGCAGAACCTCAGACAAAGAGGTATGGCAGTCAGAGAATATATAGAGGAGTTCTATAAGGTGAATATTAGAGTTGGATATGTGGAAGAGTCTGCAAAGAATACTACAAGGTACATAAATGGACTTAGATTAGATATCCAAGATGAAATTAGTGTATTGTCACCAAGGAAAATAGAGGAGGCATATCAAATTTCTTTGAAAGTAGAGGAGAAGCTTGCAAGGAAACAAACTAGTAGAGGTAAAGGTGTTGTTAGAGGTAGAGGACAAAAACACAGTAGAGGAAGATCTACTGCACCAAAAGATGGGGCTAGTAGTTCTAGTCCACAATGACAGCAGGAAGGAGAGTCCAGAGGTAAAATATCCTTTTCCAGAGGACGCTGAAGAGGTAATGGAGAGGTTCATTGTATAGGTGTGGAAAGCTCAGACATATGGCTTATGAATGTCTAGAGAATAGGGAAACAGGTCAAAAGAACATTGTTGCAGCTTCGGTAAAAGAGGTGGAGGCAAAGGTGTCGGAAGCAGAAAATGTGCCAGAGACAAGAAAATCCTTGATGATGAAGAATGTTTTGATAAAATAGGAGAAGGAAGCAGTAGAATTGGATCAGAGGAAAGCATTATTTTAGACTGTTTGCAAAATCCAGGGTAAGTTTTGTAAAGTAGTGATTGACAGTGGTAGTACAAACAACCTAGTGTCCACAGAGGTTGTAGAAAATATGAAGTTAATGAAATATAAGCATCCAACGCCCTATGAATAGGGAAAATTTTAAGGATGGAAAATTATCTTAAATTTTAGAAATCTTAGTGAATCTTACTAGTCCCCAATATGCAATGGTAAAATATTTTGAGATATATCGGTTAAAATATTCAAATTTCTAATGATTTTATATATAATGTCTATAAAATTTTGGTGATATTTGAGGTAAAAAAATATTATAATCTAAAATTTGGGTGAATCATTTTTAGAAAAAAATGGAAATTGGCAAATATTTTTTTTGGAAAAACCATGGGAAAATAGCCCACCTACGACTATTAGCCCCTAAAATTTTTCATGCCTATAAAGGGCCTTGGTTATAGAGGGGGCATGAAATTTTGGTAAATGAGTAGTGTGAGATAGAGCTACAGATTGGTAGTTACAAAGACAATAGTTTGTGTGGTGTGATGTCAATTGATGTTTATCACATTTTTCTGGGAAGAGCATGGAAGTTTGACAGAAGTGTGGTGCATGATGGTAAGAAAAATACTTATAGGTTCCGAAAGGATGGCATCAACCATACTTTGTTTCCATTACAAGAAGAATATTCTTATAGAGGTAGTGATTTAAATGCATTACTAATGAGTGGCAAGGAATTTTTGCAGCAATTGGAACTAGAAGAGGTAAATTTTTCTATTGATTGCAAGCCTAGAATAGTTCTTGTTTCTAGCACTATTTCTGATTGGCATGTAGAGATTCAAGAAATGCTAGAAGAATATCATGATATTTTGGTGGATGATCTGCCAAGTGAGCTACCACCAATGGGAAGTATCAATCATCATATTGACTTGATATCAGGAGCAAGTTTTCCTAATAAAGGTTCCTACCACATGACACCTAAATAGAATGAAGAAATAAAAAAGAAAGTATAGGAGCTGTTAGATAAGGGATTAATTAGAGAAATTCTAAGTCCATGTGTTGCACCCACAGTGTTGACTCCAAAGAAGGATGGTGGATGGTGCATGTATACAGACTTTGAAGCCCTAAACAAAATCACCATCATGTATCGTTTTCCCTTGCCACATATGGATGATTTATTGGATTGTTTAGGTGTTGCGAATTTCTTTTCTAAAATTGATTTAAATAGTGGATACCTTAAATTCAAAATCAAAGAGGGAGATGAGTGGAAGACTGCTTTTAAAACTAGTGAGGGTTTATATGAATGGATGGTCATGCCATTTGGTTTGTCCAATGCACCTAGTAATTTAATGAGGTTGATGAATGAAGTGCTAAAGGATTTTATAGTAAAATCTGTGATTGTTTTCTTGGATGACATTCTAGTGTACATTCAGTCTAAGGAGGAGCATCTGAGACATTTGAGATATGCACTGAAGAAGTTACAACAAGAGAAGTTGCTTGTGAATTTAAAGAAATGTTCCTTTTTGAAGTCATAGCTTGTATATCTGGGATTTGTGATTTCTAGAGAAGGATTGAAGATGGATCTAGGTAAGGTGAAAGTTATTCTTGAATGGCCCTCTCCCAAAAGTATTTTTGAAGTTAGAAGTTTTCATGGTTTGGCGAGTTTTTACAGGAAATTTATCAGGAATTTTAGCAAGATGAGTGCACCAATTGTAGAGACAATGAAGAAGAATCAACAACCATTTCAGTGGATTGATGAATCTGAAAGAGGATTTCAGATGTTGAAGAAGAAAATTATAGAACAACCAGTACTTGTTCTTCCAAATTTTAATAAACCTTTTCAAGTGAATATTGATGCCAGTAATGATGCAATTGGAGCAGTACTTAGCCAGGTGGACATACCAATAGTTTATTATAGTGAGAAGTTGAATGAGGCTAGAAGGAAGTACACAACCTATGACAAGGAGTTTTATGCAGTGGTTCAAGCTCTTAAGAAGTGGAGGAATTATTTGTTGTCTAGGGAATTTATTTTGTATACAGATAATCATGCTCTTCAGTATATAATGCAATAGCCTAAATTGAACCAGAAACATATTAAATGGATTGAGTACCTACAAAGATTTACATTTGTTTTGAAGCAAATAAGTGGTCACGATAACAAAATTGCATATTCTTTAAGCAAGAAATGGCTTTTATTACAGGAAAGTCAAATTCAAGTGTTGGGATTTGATTTTATCAAGGAATTGTATGAGGAGGATACAAACTTCAAATAAGCCTTTGAAGCTTGTAAAATTCCACCTACTCAAGACAAGATTCCATGGCTTGATTACATGATTCAAGATGGACAACTTTTTAAAAACAACCAGTTGTGCATTTTGAACTATTCCATGAGGGAGAACCTGATTAAGGAAAACCATAGTGGGATCCTTAGAGGACATTTTAGAGAGGATAAGGTTTATGACTCGTTAAAGAGACATTATTATTGGCCAAAGTTGAGATTGAATGTGCGAAAGTTTGTAAAGAGATGCAAAATTTGTCAGTATGCCAAAGGAAGAAGTTAGAACACTAGATTGTATACCCCATTTCCAATTCCAGAGAGGCCTTGGGATTCAGTAAGTATGGATTTTGTTTTGGGATTGCCTAAAAATCATAAAGGTAATGATTCTATTTTTTTAGTGGTAGATAGATTTTTAAAAATGGCTCATTTTATTCCTTGTGCTAAGACTAGTGATGCTAGCCATATTGCTAATTTATTCTTCAAAATGGTAGTAAGACTACATGGAATTCCCAAGAGAATTATTTTAGAACAAGATACTAAATTCTCGGGGCATTTATAGAGGACATTATGGAATAATTTTGCACAAAATTACTGTACAACTCTACATATCACCCGCAGACCGATGGTTAGACTGAAGTTGTAAACAAACACCTTGGAAACATTCTGTGCAATTTGACTGGAGATCACCCTAAGGAGTGGGACCATATTCTAGCATAGGCTAAGTATGGTTACAATGATACACCAAACAGAAGTACAAGACAAATCCATTATCAGATTGTGTATGGAATGAACCCTAGAGGAATACATGAACTCAAAATTTTTGGAAGATCAAAACATAAGAGCGCAACAAGAGAATATTTTGCTACAACCATACAAGAATTTCATGACCATGTAAAACAAAAATTGTATGACTGCAATTTGAAATATAAAAGAAAAGTAGATATTCTTAGAAGGGAGAAATTTTTTGAGGTTGTAGATCTGTTACTTGCACCTTTGAGGAAGGAAAGATTCCCAAAGGGTGAGTACAACAAATTGAAATTTAAGAAGATAGGACCATGCAAAATTAAGAAGAATTTTTCTGCTAATGCTTATGAACTTGAATTACCACCTCGAGTTGGAATTTCACCTATGTTTAATGTAGCAGGTCTATATAAGTATGAACCTAACATAAAATAACCAACCAGTGATTAGAAGCGGTAACTAGTACAATGGGAGTAACAATTGCCAATAGTTGAACCTTTGTAGCCAGAGAATATTTTGGACAAGAGATTGATCAAGAAAACCAAGGACAAAGAGTACTTTGAGTACTTTGTTAAATGGAAGAACCTGCCAGCGACAGATGCAACCTAGATGGCTACCACACTCATACAGAAAAGTGGAAAATCCATTGAAGAAATCATGGATAGGAGCCCATGAATTTTTTTACCCTTGGGAGTATGATGCAGGGGCATCCATAATTCTCATTGACTGAGAGGTCAAAATATTTTGCTAGAGGAGTTGTTTCCTCAATAAGTGGATTGTTAGACCATAATTTGTTTTAACTTGCCATGCAATTCTCCAAATTAGACAAACTGTTGTAGTTTAGGTAGATTTTCCCTAAACCAGTCCTCTGATCCTATTTTTAAGGAGAGGAACCAAGGTAATGTAATTTTATATGCATTGATTAATGGAAGGAGGAAGTGTGCGGTGGAGTGTGTGGAAACTAATTGTGCCTGTGAAGCCCTGCGTTACACCCTTCTGCTATTTTATTCTTTTACACTGTCTTGCCAGGAAATTTTTGATTTTTTTCTAATTGTTTCTTAGATCTATAAAATACCAAAATTCTATCAACAATGTTATAGGAAAGTGAAATAGGGTAGACAAGTTCTTAGAGGCAGTATAGAGTTGAGAGGGAATATTTAAAGGATACCAAGAACCAAAGGAGTGAGATGAGGAGAGAGGCTGGAAGAACATAGAGGATAGAAAGGAGTCGGAGAATCAAATCCAAGAGGAAGCCGAGAGAAGCTAACACTTAAACATTTTTTTTTTTAGAAAAGTACATCTAGTATCAGAGCTGAGATCGTCTATTGACAGATCTTGTAACAGAGAACTAGAACTCAGACATCAGAATCTCAAAACTTCATAGCATTTTGATTCTTTAAAAACCTTGAGATTTGAACTATCAAGTGACAGCGATGGAAAATATTTCCATTCCTTAGGCTCATGTAGTGTTGGGAGTGTGATTTTTTATAACGTTGAGTGGGCCATATCAGAGGTCAAAATCTTGGAGGTTTGTTTAAATTGAATTTAAGAAAATTATCGAGACCTAAGATCACAAAGGCACAAAGTCCTGAAACTATGAGGAAGCGAAGGTTATGAGAATGCTAAGGGTCAAGGAACCAAGAACCAAGAGGAACAAGGATCAAATATCTGAGATCTGAGATCCGAGATCATAAAGTTCCAAGAATCCATTTGATATGAGACTCAAGATTCGACAAGCGCCAATAATTTTTTTTGCCCTGTTCTATTGGAAATTTTCCACTATGCATAAGTTTTCCGACGTGTTTCTAACAGGGATTTTGATCAGGGAAATTAGAGGAAGCACCTCCTAATGGGAACCAACTCAGAGAGGGGATGTTTCTAAGTAAATCTTAGTTACATTTGCATCACCATATTTCTTCCATTTTAGCTAATTGGTCCTCATTTCCATTAAGGAATGTGACTAGCCATTTTTTGATTTCAGCTTTGGGTAATTCAACTAAGCTATCAAAGTTGGAATCCAATGAAACTTTAATAACTTCCAATTATTCTTTAAATACATCTTCAGGGATCAACACGAAGTCTGTAATAAGTCGCGGGACCTATAAATCTTTGGCAACTTCAATGGATTTGAGGAAGGTGTTATTCCTACTATCATCAATACTTGAACATTGTATGGTAGCATCTTGTAACATTTTTATTTCACAAAGTGGTCTTCCTTGATATGTCCAATATTTTTTCCTCCTGGAAGGCCTTGCTGACTTCTTTGGGAATCAATTACAATATTGATTTAATTAATGAAGGTAAATAAATCATTAAAAACAAATTTTGATCATGCTTAAGAGATTTGTCCAGATATTTATTAAATGAGAAAATTATTTGAGATTGGTTTCTCAAATGTAGATAAACCTCCCATGCTTCTTTAATAATATCATATTGCTTATTTATGTTCATTTCAACATAGGATCTAATTCCATTAAATAATCATGCTACTTTTATTACTTTTTGAGGTGTCCCAAGTGTGCTCATTGCATGTTCAGGTGGTTGAACAACCAAAGGGGTCATGAACCAGGGAGTGGGGCTAAGAGCCTCTTCAAGTTCCTTTATTCTTCTTTTCAACCTTAGATTCTATGCCTCTTTCTTAGTGTCAAAGTGAGTAAGGGAATCACATGTAGTCTGGTCTAATTTCAAGAGTCCAATAGGACCAAATCCTAAAATATCCACCTTTTAATTCCATTGATTAGTGATCTTCTTATTTTTCATGTGTAGCTTCTCAAACTGCAACTTCTTGGTAGTCTTGTCGTAGCATATATTGTGCATGGTTTGAGACTAGTCCCCAAAGGTGACCAACTCTTCTACAACCAGTTTTTCAATTAATATTTGAGTATCTACCATGTGTGATACCACTTAATCTGCAAGAGTAGCACTTCCACTTCTATATATGTGGGTCCTCTCATGTGGTGAGACCCCTCTTTGCTCAAGATTTTACTTTTTGATGAAGTAGTAATGTGGGACCTTCCATGGGTGACTCATTGGGGTGGTTCTTCTCCATACCCTCCATCAGAATATTGATCATTAATCTATTCTTAAATGAATATAATATCATTTTTTTCTTTAAGTTGAGGAGGAACTCCAACAAACTTATGGAGTGGAAGTTAGTTGAGTACCAATCAACTTCTTTCCTCTTTCCTTAATTCTTCCTTTATTACTAATGCTTACTTTTGTAAATATATCATCAGTAAGTGTAGGTGCCTCATTCTCTTTGGATGGGGTAACATGAATTTATTTTCTTTCTTCAGTAGCTCTGCTAAATATATTTCCATATTTGATTAATGTTAGGTGTTTTAAAAATATCCCTTTCGGGTCAAATCCTTGGGTGCAATGGGCCTGAATAAAATTAAATAACTTCAATAGCTCAAAGAATTCCATGAGATTAGAAGAATTATTCATAGTAATGTATCCAACTGCAAATGGAAACATTATAAGCTGCTTCTTTTTCTTCCTCTCAAATAAGATAAGCTAGGGGTGATACTGTCTACAAACCTCTACAATAAAATATTTGTCTATGACAAATTTATGTAGTGAAAGAGGTTTATCTTGATATCCATACAATATGATGAGAGTATGGTCTTCTTTCTCCTCATGTATGTCCTTCCCCATAAGAATTTTTGGGCATCTAAGGATATTCTCATGGTATCCTCCTTGTTATTAGGTGGCTAAATTCTTTGACAAACAAATCTTGTACTTAACAAAAATGGAAGGGAGTTGTATGTTTCCACAAGATGGGGTACTAGAATTACATTGGTTCCATGTCAGGATTTAAATTTATTTTGTGGGGTAGTCCATGAAATGAATTGCAAGAAATAATGGCTATTACAAGGTAGGCCATCATAAATAATCATTAGGTATTGAAGTAATTAACTAGTTGAAAAAGAAATCACATTTGAAATAACTTCAGCCCAGTCAAATACGATATCCTATTTAAAATAAAAATAAAATATGTACATAACTAACCTAGGTAAGTTAATAGTAGTTTCTCATCCCATAACCCTGGAAAATAATTGAGAAAAAACTCTATAAGGCTCGGTGAGTATAGAGATATCGATGAACGATAAGCTAGATGGGACCTATGCAAAAGGTAACATGAACTCCTAAATGACATTCATTCTACCACCTTGGAAGTCACGAAAAGCGTCGAATTTAGATAAATTCAACTACTTGGTGACCTATAGTAGCTTATCTTCTTGAATACTTGAGGAGTTAACATAAATGGGTTCTTCTTAAGGGAAATCTTGATAGTTCTTGTCTTGGTGCCAAACTTTTGGGCACACTAGTTGACAATTTCTCTGAAGTCGAATACTTTTGGGATATGTTTTCCAATCCTATATTCCAAATCTTGTTATTTTTCTTTTATTCTGGGGAAAAATTTAAATACCACTGATATGAAACTGACTAGTGGAAGTTCTTATCTCAACGAGCTAGAGAGTTAGTAGTATCCCCATAAATTGGCTCCTTTTTTTTATTTTGGTTTCCATATTGCTTATTTCTTAAATGTACTTAGGAATATGTGATAGATAAAAGAGGCTTTACTATAACTCTTAGCTCTTGAATCCTCATTTTATAGTAGCATTTAGTAGGATGTTACTTCTTCACATACCACCTTCATCGAGCCATGTGAGAATGATAATGGGAAGTTAATAACTTGCGACAAGTCTTTAAGAGGCATGCTGGAAGGTAATTGTGTAGTATAATATCAAGCACCTCTTTTTACCTCGAGGATTATACTTTCTTAAATGAAATTTAAATTAGCCTCGAAAGGAGCACACCATTTATATCCACTAAGTATGGAACAAAGGTGACGAAGTGGAATTTATGATGTATGATGTATAGAGATTTGTCATGTGCGTGATATTTCTTGTGTGGAGAAAATGATATATGAAAAGTTGAATTGCGTGGAGGATGTGTTGTGCAGAACAAATGGATGCATGGGGGTGGGGGGGGGGAGGGGGGGGGAATGTGTGTGTAGGATTGGGTGGTGTAGTTATTTTGCACACATTAAAATGACTACATATATGAGAGTGTGGGAGAGATTGTGCAAAGTATGGGCATGTGTAAAGTGTAGAGAAATGTAATGTTTCTGCACATGAGGTATAAAAAAGGTGAATAAGTACAAGATCTTTGGGTATGGTCTATAATACATAGTGATAATGGTAGCGAACAAAAATATGTCAACAATCATAAATTCTCTAGAACTTGACATATAGTTGTGTTATGTAAGCTTGGTGTATAGCCCACTATCCAAATAATTGTTTGTTTCTACTCCATTTAAGGGTAGTATTTACCCTCCTACTCATTGATGAACTTGTTTATACATGTCAAAGTGTTATTTAGTTACATTGGTTTCTTATTTATTCCTTTACTTGGTTTCGGGATTCCTCAATCCTTGTCTTGAGAAAATTAACCCCTAATAACATCAACTCATTCATTTCAGAAGTTGTTTTAGAGGTCTTTTCTACCTAGGTTCCCATTTACAACATTAATGGCTAGCCTCAAATTACAAAAAAAGAGTCATCATTGCTTTTAGATTTGATCATTTCTCCCATGTTTGATGTCAATTCATTATCACATTATGGATATTCATACGCATTGATGGTTGTAGTGTTCCAAATCTAGTGAAAGACCCCTAAAATGAGCACTTCAGTGAAAAATTCCCTTTAGGTAACCCCTTACATGTTCTAGCCCCACAACCTTGTGGAAAATATTTTGCTAAATTATCCTCCACCCTGGCTATCATTGTCACCACATGGGATCCTCATTTAGAAACACTCTTTCTTATTAATTGAAGCTATCATTGTGCATATGAAAAGTGGTGCTTAATCTAGCCCAAAGTTCCCATTTCTCCTATTTTAACTTAATTTGACCTTATTTTATGCTATATTTATATCAATAATTATATTATAGATGTAATAACTCATTCTTGTTTATCTTGTAGGTGCTCTTCATCACCTTTTCTTAGATAATCATCCCTCCTTATATTTCTCTTTGGAATTTTTTACAAACAAACATTTAGTTAATCAAGACATGATGTGTTTTAGCTATACAATGCTCTTGAACTCACACATTAGGGGGTCACTATTATCACCTTAATTTCACTTGTATATGACATGAGGGTGATCAATCCATGGCCATTTATACCCCATTAAGGAAGGTCAAGTTCTTAGTGGACTGCTCTACACAGTCACATGGCTTCATCTTTTTTCAATTGTACTAATCATATGAAAAATCCTTCAAGATCCACAAAATCCATGTAAATGATAAAAGAAAAACTTTATGTGGTGCATTAATGCACACTAGCTTGCTAAAGTAACTTAATGTGTACGCAAAGCAACATAGAAGTCTAATTAGGACTATATCTCTTATATTACCTGAAATGATCTAGATTGGATTATTATATTATTTTTCACATAACTTGATGCTTTTAGAGTGGAAAAATTGGAGTCATCTTGCAAGAGTACTTTTATCAGTGGGACCCAGTTTATAGAATTGGGTATGAAACCTTTTGTCACCATTTTGAGGCCATAAATGAAATTTTATGTGGATTAAAACTTCCCCTCTTAATATTTAAACCACATGACACTATTTTCACACTTAGAGACCTTTTCAATGGTTTAAGAATCCCATCCGTGAGAGTTTGTATGCAAAAGTTATGCATCTTAGAAGTTGATCTACCATGTTCAACCACCATGGTTCGAGAGGATGCCATGTTAATTCCAATTTCTTTTGAAAATGGGCATAGCTACATGGGAAATCAGAAGAATAATCTAGAAGGGTCAAATTTGTAACTTTAGTTAAGAGTTGGAGTCAAACTTGACCCCTATTTGGCTATCAAGCTATGTTATAATTGAGCCACTAGGAGGAAATGGGGTTCCATTCATTTTGATGGTATAAAGTTCCACATCAGAGCAAAATAATTGGGAGTGAGAGTGACAAAGGATAATAGAGGGACTTAGTGTTTTGTAGTAGCCTATTAGGCCACAAGTCTAAGGTGACTCCATAGAGAGTTCCTTCTCCTTTGTACTTGCATTATTTCTATTCCAATCAAAAGGGCACAAAGAAACCTTTCCTTCCATATGAGTTTTATCCCATAAGGGTTTCCTATAGCATATCTTGAGTTCATTTTGGTTGTTGAGTGATTTATTTTATTGTTCTTTATTACTACATTTTTTATCTATTATATGCATAAACAGAAAACAATAATTAATAAACCTTGAACCTAAGAATTTTAATCTTCATATTATATATTTAAGTCTATATTTATTAAATATGTTGTGATGAATTGTCCACTGGAATATCCATGGTAGTTTACATATCATTAAATGCTCATTTGGCACATGGATATAAGTAATTGAGGAAGTGAGCTCACCTGAGAATTAGTTCCTAAGGGAGTTTTAAATTTGGTACTAAAAAGGAGCCATGGATGATCCAAAATGGATCCTAGAAAACCCTCTAAGTCTTCAAAGTCTTCTAAAAATAAAAAACTATCACATAAGGAAAAACCTTATAAAAGGCGGAAAAACACTATCAGGAGTGAAAAACACAAGGAAACAATGGAAATAGATCCCATCAAAAGCTTGGACAGTGATGCACTGGAGTAGTCGGATCTGGCCGATCAACAGTCCAAATCTGATTGGCATATTGCATTCGACGGAGGCTATTGGAGGCTATTGGAGGCTGATACATAATATTGCGACAGGGATAAGTGCAGTCAATGAGGACCATCGATCAAGCGTCCAGTTCAACGGCTCGGGTTAACTCGTGATATCACGTCGGAGAAACACACGGGAGCGCTTACCAATGGCCCGGGGTCTATACAATATGCGATTGCGACAAGTCGCATCGCAACATTGTGTTGGAGCATTACAACGAAGTGGGGCCGATATAAATATGACTTGCGATAGCCAGACCCAACGGAATTATGGACCAAATTGAATATATATTGAGTTTCGTAAAACGACATTTTTCTATGTATTTTCGCATTTTCGTTAAACAAATGAAATGCGAAGGGAATGCGCCGATGCGATGAAACCAGACCCAAAAGGGTTTGTAAATGCAGTTTCATAACATTTCAAGTCTGCCATAAAGCCATTTTGTGATTTTTTCAGTGTTCTAATGTATTTTTCAAATACAAAGGGAAACCACGAAACGAGTGGGATTTTGGGCAGGTCGTAGGCGGTAAGTAGTTTTAGCTAGGCTCCGCCCAAGCCCATACACTGGCTGCCACGTGGCTAGGCGCCGAAGAGAGAAAACCACCCTTTTCAGGCGGGTAATATCTGTGTGCGTTAGCCACCCAAAATCAATAACGGTCGTTGATCAACATCACCTACGATTGCACCCAAAGACGGATCTAAAGGGAATATAGGGCGGAACTAATAATTTTTGAAGTCTGATAGACTGTGTTTGGGCAGATTTTCCTATGTATTTGTGTATTCCCTATGTAAATAGAGAACGACCATTTTTGGGATTTCAAAGGCACCGATGGTCCATTCTATTACAGAACAGGTGGCCACCATCCCTAAAGGCATTTAACAATGATTTCTAACGCTTAGAAGGGGATTCGAGCGGACAGAGGCTGGGAGCCAGAGAGCCCGAGAAGGTGAAACGAACAGACAATGTCGATTGGATTTAAAGCCATAGACTGACAGAGATAGAGGGGAAGCAATGTTGAGACAGAGTAAAGACAGAGACAAAGTGTGAGAGAACGAGTCTGTGTACTTAGAGGGGATTGAGGGATTCAAGCAAAAATCCTATTGTTTTATATCTGTGTGTTGAGACTCAATTTGAGCTCATTTTTGTAAAACTCTACTCTTGAAGACATAATAGAGAGGTCACCACTGAAGGCTGGACCAGGAGACATAGCCCAAGAGTTTTGAGTGAACTCCATATTAAACTTGTTGTGTTTATGTGTGTTTTTCTATTATGTTTCTTTAACTACTTCCTTGTCTATGTTATTCGCAATCTTATCGATCCATTGCACTAAGTAATATAGGAAAATCCGTGCACATGAGTCTTTAATACCTTAAAATTAATCTAAGATATTTATTTTAGATCAATGGAATTCATTATGGAGGAGGAATTTATTATGAGTGATGTTGAAGGAATGAGATTAGAATAATCATGTCCATCTTCTTATTTCTTGCTTTCTTGCCTTCTTTCTTGTTTCTTTTCCCTCCAGGTGATCATCCACAAGGGGACATGTTGCCAACATTCACCAAAGTTATACATTGCACATACAAAGGAGGATTAAATACCCTCCCGAGAAACTATTTAGATCACATTTGTTATCAATATTTCTCAATAAATTATATGTTTCATGTTTTATTGCCTTTAGATTAGAGAACCAATTAACTATTACTTCTTCTATCCAAAATAGATTATTATCCCTACTGCAAGGAAGTGGATATTGCAATGGGTTTTTAGTCAAACCCATATTAGTTTGGTTTGACCAAAAAATATTGCAAAAAATTCTATAGTATAACATTACACATTGAAATATATGATTTTTTAAAAATAATTTAATTTATTTATGTTCAATTTGATTGGCTATCAAATTGAACATGTTATTTCCCTTTGCCTCTATTAATGTGCCCATTACCTTTATTAATTAACCAGAAGTACATAGATCACATCAAGGTGTAGGATGGGCATTTATGATACAATTTGTTTTGGGAAGGTGATAAAATTATTGCTAATGAGTATAATCATTTTATATTCCTATTTATAAAAATGGTTAATGATTAATATAATCTAATAAAAAATATATTATTTAAAATTACATATATAATTTAAAATGATTATTTAAAATCACATATGTAATTTAAAAAAATATTAATAGTATGTGAGAGATATATTTTTATTTTTAAATTATATTTTTAAGGCGTAGAGGTCGCTTAGTTTTTTGTGTAAACTTAACCACATATGTTAGGTTTTACACTATTAATGAATGAATAATATTCAGAATAATAAGATTTTTGTAATATGAATAAATATAAAATTTCTCATACTCACAAACCAAGGTGTAATAGAAATTTATGATAAGACCTCTATACCTGGGTCTAATAATAAAATTTTCATAAGATCATATCCACAAACTATAAAAAGTCAGATGTAAACTATTAATAATTATTTCTATGTGCAATACAAATATTGTTAATTTACAAAATTTGATAAAGCATTTAATTACAATTTAAAATTAATCTAACTATCACATTTTAAAATTTTAAATCTTTGTATTTTATTGTTTTCTACTTTAATTTAGCTATATTTAAACTAAGCGACAAGGACTAGCTACTATGTAGCCCTTGTTTGAACATGATTTTATTGTTAAATTCATGATTTACTACTATACTTTAATTTTGCTTACTAATTGATGAATTTAGTCATGTTATCCCACATCCTTTTATTTACAGATCATTTGAACATTATTTTATTGTTAAATTCATGATTTACTACTATAGTTTTGCTTATTAATTGATGAATTTAGTCATATTGTAGAGTCCAAGAACTGCTTTATCTTGACACCATTTTTGTCCATGTTTACTTCCTTTTTCCTATCGCTATCATCCAAATAAATGAAATAAATATAAGGTTTTGTTAAGTTAGGCATTCATATGTCCTCTTTTTCATATTTTATCAATATGCCTTATTGTTTTATTAAAGTTTACATGCAGCTACAGAATTGACCTGATTCTGCAGCTAATCCACAGATCCGCAACTACTTCCATTGTTGACAGGGTTCAAGTGCACCAACTCAACAAAGGAGTATATGGGTAGATAGAGAATGATCCTCTCATGGATTTCTTTTTGTTTACTGAAGCTAATACATCAAGATATCCGCACTACAACATGATCAACCATGATAGTCAACCACAAGATAATGTGTTAGAACAGAGTCTGAGTTTCAAGAGATATTATCGATTTTCTTTTTCAATAGCAAATCGACAAATAAGCGATATGATTTGGTTTTGATAAGGATTGTAGTGAAGACCTATAGGCTTGAATTTCTCATGTTGTTAATTAAAAACTCTATAAGAACAATGGAAAATCTTTGTTAAGGGTGTGCCACTGTATGTAATTTTGAAGCATCCTGTAGAAACTCTTTTCTGATTAATGTAAATATCTTGGTTCATACATTTTATGTGATGTTGATTAAAGCTACTGATTGCCTTGTGGAGTGCCCTTGTGTGCAGATCAGGTCTTTGATTCACTGCAGTTAGATTTTATTTTATTTCATAGATTTAATTTATGGATGCTCTGTTTTTATATTTTTAGGATACATTTCAATGGGGTTCACAACTAGGTTCACTTGATTGATCTCTGTATCAGTAATCTAGTTTGCTTTATACCTAGCATAACTCAATAATCTCATTTTATTTATACCTAGCATAACTCAATAATCTTGTTTGATTTACATCTAGCATAACTCAATTATCTCGTTTGATTTATACCTAGTATAATTTAGTCATTTTGTTTCATTCATAGTTTCGTTATTTCAAGCTTAGTAATGTTGTTTATGCTTTACTTTTGCATTGAATGAAGTTGCAGTAGAAAAGAGTGATAGTCTTTCTCAACATCTGAACTCAAGCACATTTCACCTTTTAAGTTGATAAAATAGGATCTCCTTTATATCATTTCATGCTTTCATACTTAGCTTTGTTTAGCTGCAGCATAAAAATCCAAAAACAATTAATAAGTTGAAGAGTAGATTAACTTAATATATCCATTGAAAAGAGTTAAGGTCATTATTCAACCATTCTAGAAAGCTCAATTCAAATAGAGCTAACTCTAGAGATATCATTTAGCGTAATCAATTATCAAATATTAAAAATAACATCCTAGTATAGATAGTAACATCATCTCCATATTGATTCTAGAGTTTTGACATTAATTTAGATAACAATAACATAATCACCTTAACGACATAAAAAACTTATAGCACATACAATGCACTTGTACTTCATCAGTTTACCTTCCCTGGTTGATAATTTATGCTTACATTTAAGAACATTAAATTGAATAAAAATTTTGGCGTCGTTGTCGAGGAAGTGCAAATAGAAGTTAAAAAAATTCATCAATTAAAAACATGATATGCGTAGGGAAAGAGACTCTAGAGGTAGATTTGTAGGACGAGGAAGAAGTTTAATTCCCACAAATCCACTCACTCCACCATGACTTCGAAGTTCCACACCACCTACTCAAACCCGAATTCCATTCGTAGGTCAACAAAGACTTCCTGAAGTCTTAAGATCAGAAATCCAATCCAGAACTTCACCTACTTCATCTACTGAAGCCATAATCGAAGAAAATCCTACATCCCCAACTACAGGAGTATTTTTTCTATCTTCCACTGGTGAACAAATTCTAGGAGAAGAATTAGAAATTCCCAATGAAGAAGAGGAACAAGAAACTCATTTTGATTATCCATTGATAGAGGAACTAGAAGAATTAGAAGATCCTTACATTAGTTTTGAAGAATCTATCATGGTTGAAGAAGGAGAAGGGGAGGTACACAATGTCAATGGTGAGCAAAATAGGATTGGAGGAGGTAGAGGTAGAGGAGGAGGTGGAGATAGAGGCAGAGGAGGGGGTAGAGGTAGAGGAAATCAAGATCCTTTTGGATTTCCTATCTTCGATGAAAATACAACCCTCACAATAAAGAATATTTTACCTTATATTCTTCCTAATTTCCATGGAAAAATGAATGAAGACCCAAAGACTTTTCTCTTTGAATTTGAAGTATTATGCAGATCATATGATTATCTACATGATGCTCAAAAATTGAAATTGTTCACAGCTACCTTAAAGGATTCGGCATTAAAATTCTTCATGAGTCTAAGAATGAATTCTATAAAGACATGGGCACAAATGAAAGAAGATTTCTTAGAGAAATATAGAGACTACTATATGTGTCACAACATTAGAGATGAAGTCTTCAAAATGACACAAAAAGAAGACGAGAATCTTGAAGACTTAGTCGAAAGATTTGTCTATAATCTTAAAAGGGAAAAAGGGATAGTTTAGATGAGGAAACTTTGAAATCCCTCCTACTCAAATCTATTAGAGATGAGTGGATTGATCTCCTTAACTTAACAAGAAAATGAGATATTTATCAACTACCATTATAGATATATGTGATTTATGTGTACATATTTCAAGGGGTAAAGCACGAGTTGGAAAAAGTCCTAGGGACCCTCTCTTATCAAGAATCAATAAATCTGCAGCTGGGACAGTCAGTAGGGCAGAATTAGGAAGTTTGCTTGATACTTTCAAGACAGATATTTTAGGGAGTCTAAGTGAACAAATTGACACCCTTAAACTACAAAACAAGCAAAAGTCTGAAAATGTTGCATTATCCATTTTTTGTCCTAGGTGTAGAAAGAAGCATGCTCTAAGAGAATGTCCTTTAGACTTAAAAACCATAGAAACTTGTGCCATATGTGCAGATAACCATGATACTAAGGAATGTCCTTCTTTACCAAGTCTTAAGGTTGTATTTAATGATGAAGGGATACCAGAACAAGTAGACCCTCTTTATTTTATTGCTAAAAGACCATGGTAGAACTCTCAAGAAAATCAACCACAAGGCTTTAGATCACAACAATTTTCTCAGTCTTCACAAAATAATTGGAATCCATCTTGGCAGCCTTGGGCTCAACCACAATCACAATCTTGGAATCAAGGATGGAAAAATCTTTATGGGGCTTATGCTCAATATCAACAATATTCACCATATTATCCTACTTTTCCACCACTTAATTAATTACCTCAAGTCCAAATTCAAAATCAAAATCCACAACTCTCCCTACCATTTGCACAAAAATCAAATCAATTACCTACTCAAACACTTATGAATCCCAATAATAAAATGTCACAACAACCTATTTACAATATGGAAGGGAAAAATCCTCAAACCTATGTAATAACTCCACTAGATCTAAATAATGTTAAATTAAGATCTGGTAGAGTATTGCAAAGAAAATCCCTTGTTGTTATTCAGGAATCAAGGACAAATCTTCAAAAAGATAAAAATCAATCTGAAGAAGGAGAAACCTCTCTTCCTCAGAAAGAAAATAATCAAACATAAAATATTCCTATAAATACTCCTATTATAGAACAACCCTTAGTATCCATTAGACCACCTTTTCCTGAATGGTTGAAAATTGATGAAGGAGTAGAAAAACAAATCACATTGCCTGATTATAATATGCTGGATGAATTAAGAAATGTTTGTATAAAATTTCCTTTGTTGCAAGCCATAAAATAAATACCAATCTTTGCAACAATCAAGGAATTAAGTACTCAAAGATCAGAAGAAAAAGAAAAGACATAAAAATAATTCAATTAGTTGGGAAAATTGCAGACATCATGATGGGGAAAACAACAATACAAAAATATCTAGATCTAGGGAGCCCCATTGTGAAAATTCACATCAATGGAATTGAAATACCAAACACATTGATTGATCTAGGAGTAGTCATAAACATAATGAGTAAACAAGTTAAGGATTCACTTAGCCTTCCTAACCTTCAATATACAACAACATTGTAACAATTAGCAGATAAGTTTGTAATTAAACCTGATGGTGTGTTAGAATATGCTTGTGTATCCTTATATTCTTGGGAATATCCTGTCGAATTCATGGTCTTAACACCCAAGAATAATCTAGGATGACATCCATTAATCCTAGGAAGACCTTGGTTAGATACAGTTGATGCTTTCATTGGTTGTAGATCTGATGACATGTTTATCTCATATGGAAGTTATACAAATAAATTTACATTGTATCCACCTGCAAAAGCAACAATAGAAATAGAGAATGAGGAATGGATAGATGATGATGTTGATATACAACCTGTTTTCACTACTGAACAAGTAAGAGAGGAGGACCAAATTTTAAATCTAATGGAAAATAATGAATCCTCCTCACATTATGACCGTAGTTGAAAAGAATATCTCTCATCTAGACAAGTATCTTTACTCTATATGGAAAAAATTTGAAATTCTTGAATAGAAAATTTTCAAGGTAAAACTTTGAACATTAATGAAAACCTGGAAGAATTACAAAAAAATCAATTGGTAGAAATTTTACAAAAACATTCTTCTGCTTATGCATGGGAATACATTGATATGAGAGGAATTAATCCTAAAACTTGCATGCATAATATCTACATTGAACAAAGTTCAAGACTAGTTAGACAGCCACAAAGAAGAATGAACCCAAATATGAAAGAATTTGTTAAGGAGGAATTACAAAAACTGTTAAATGTAAAATTCATCTATCCAATATTAGACAGTCAGTGGGTTTCACCCCTAGTAATCGTTCCTAAGAAAAATGGGAAATGGAGAGTATGTATCGATTACAGGGAATTGAATAAAGCAACATTAAAAGACCACTTTCCACTCCCTTTCATAGATCAAGTCTTGGACACATTAGCAGGGAAAAAGTATTTTTCATTTTTGGACAGTTTTAGTGGATACAATCAGATTCAAGTAGCACCTGAGGATCAAGATAAAACCACATTTACCTGTCCATGGGGAACTTATGCTTATCGAGTACTTCCCTTTGGATTATGCAATGCTCCGACAACATTCCAAAGAGCAGTCCTCAGAATTTTCTCTGATCTTATTCATGATTGTGTGGAAGTGTATATGGATGATTTCACAGTTTATGGAGATTCTTTTAAAGAAGCACTTGAAAATTTAGAAAAATTTCTAATAAGATGTAAAGAAACAAATCTTTCATTAAGTCATGAGAAATGTTTTATGATGTTTAATGAAGGAATTGTTTTAGGTCACCATATTTTAGGAGATGGAATTAAGGTAGACTCATCTAAAGTAGAGGTCATTTATAAATTATCAGTGCCAAACTATCAACGAGATGTTAGGAGTTTTCTTGGTTTTACTGGATATTATAGAATATTTATAGAAAACTTCACAAAAATTGCATCTCCACTCTTCAAACTACTTACCAAAGACTGTGAATTCAGTTGGGATCTTGATTGTCAAGTTGCCTTTGAAACTTTGAAAAAGAAAATCTCTAAAGCACCTATCTTAAAAGAACCTAATTGGAAATTACTTTTCCATATATCAATTGATACTTCAGATACAACCTTAGGTGCTATGTTAGGACAAAAATACCTTACCCCTTATGAAATCTGTTATACTAGTAAAAATTTAACTCCATTAGAGCTAAATTATAGTGTAACTAAGAAGGAGTTTTTAGCTGTAGTTCATGCCATTAAAAAATTCAGACATTATATAACTAGCTATGAAACTTTCATTCACACAGACCATTCTGCCATTAGATATCTAATGAATAAACCGATCACTAATGGAAGAATAACCAGATGGCTCTTATTGTTACAAGAATTCAACATCACCATTCTATATAGACTCAGAAAACAAAATACAATTGTTGATTTTTTATCTAGAAATTAGAATGATAACAATGATCAACCCGTGGAGAATAAATTTTCTGATGAATGTCTTTTTGCAGTGTCTACTAAATCACCTTGGTATGCAGATATTGCCAACTATTTAGCTACAAGAAAATTACCACTTCATTTGTCTCCTAAAGAAAAGAGGAGGATAATTCACAACATCACATCTTATTCATGGATAAACGAAGAATTGTACAAAATAGGACCAGATTTCATCATCAGAAGATGTGTTCAAGAAGATGAGATACTAGAAATACTTAAAGCATGCCATGATGAACCATGTGGAGGACATTTTTCTGACGTAAGAACTGCTTATAAGGTCCTACTCTTAGGATATTATTAGCCTTCCATTTTCAAGGATACCAATGAATATGTTAAGAGATGTGACAGTTGTCAGAGAATGGGGAAACCTACTCTTTCAAATGAAATGTCATTACAACCTTAGGTACTCATTAAACCAATTGAGAAATGGACACTATATTTTGTTGATCCAATCAATCCACCTTCAAAACAAAAAAGGTATATTTTGGTATGCATTGATTAAGTCACTAAATGTGTAGAAGCTAAAGCACTTCCTTTTGGTACTAAAAATACTGTATTTTCATTTCCTTTTTAGGATATTTTCACTCGTTTTGGTGTCCCAAGAGAAATTGTAACATACCAAGGAACAAAATTTACATTCAGATTAGTGCAGAAGCTCGTGGAGCAGTACAAAATCAAGCATTGGAAATCCACTCCATACCATCCACAAGCCAATGGACAAGTTGAGTCTACAAACAAGGTGATTGAAGCAATTCTTACCAAGGTTGTACACTTACATAGGAAGGACTGGGTAGAAAAGCTTCCAGAAGCTTTGTGGGCTTACAGAACTACATGGAGAAATACTACAAGACATACTCCCTGTGAACTTGTTTATGGGAAGTAGGTCTTACTTCCAATAGAGTTCCAGATCCAGACCTATAAAATAACAGTCTAGTTGGATCTTGACTTATCAGAAGCATAAAAACAAAGGATGGGACAACTCAATGAGCTTCATGAAATAAGACAAGAAGCCTTCCAGAAGACCAACCTAGTTCAGCAACTGTTATAGACATATTTGGGCACTGCAACCCCAATATTATATGTACATAAACCAAAGGCTCTTTAACCCCTAAAAGTGTTGTTTCATACCCTAAAGGATCATGGTCAAGTGATTACATCATTTCCCAGAAGTTCCACCTGAAAACCCACTCAGAACTGGCCAAAACTAGACCATACTGACTGCTCCATGGTCAAGGTGTGATGCATACTGGCTACTACACTAGCCAGGTGTGATGCATACTGAAGAGGCCTTATGTAGGGTACGATGAGCAAGAATGGACAAATGGCAGAGACAATTTTCTAAGTGGAAGCTCATGGAATCTTCTAGAAACTTCTCCCATGACACTTACCTCTCTGAATTCGCCCAGGAATGAGTAATAGATCAATGAAATCTCCAAGTGGAACCAAGAACTATCAGTGGAATGACACTAATTAGAAACCTAGAGCTGACTCACACCCTTGCAAGACATCTATAAATGGATCCCTCATCTGAGAGATCTAGAGCGCTGGATTTTTGTAATTTGTAGGGAAGTGTTGTTGGTTTATCTTTGAGAAGAGACATTGTATTGTTGGGTGATCTTTCTTTTCATGAGGTGAAGAGGGCTTTGATGCTGGGAGGATGATGCTGGATCAGATAGCTGGTTTGTAATCCTCTCTTCTACTATTAATAAAATTCTTTGAGTTTTCCTCCATATAATCATGTATTTGTGAATCTTGTTATTATGAATGCAATTGTATGGTCAATGTATTTATGATTTTGCATTGTTTATGATATTATAGATCGAGATGCTTTGATGATGTTTTTTTTTTTACTCTACAGGTATTATCCAAAGCGAGACAAGTAGGAGAGGAGTTGCAATCTCTATCAAGGGAAAGAGAAATCAGGTAAGGAGCCAAGCGGAAGATCCAGGTTGGTCCTCTTTGCTTCTCTCTTATCTATCATACATAAAGGAAATCACAAATTGCTTTGATTGTTTGTTTCTAAGATAACTACCCATCTTAGTGGGACGAGCAGATTGAAAAGACCCTAGTTTTCCTGGAAACAAAATGGTGACTCCACTGGGGAGGAATAGTTTGTTTGTTTGTTATTGTTGTTTTCTTTATAAACTACAAACAAAGCTTGAAGTTAGCCAGATAGCCTTCGAATTGCTCTTGCTATGCAATTGCAAAGTAAATGAATGCTGCTTTAGTCAATCTCCGGGTTGGTTTATGAAATAAACATCTGACTTACAAGCATTCTAAGCACCCTTGTGGTAGCTCAATAACCTCCTAGGATCATACCCCTGTACTTTGTTCTTTACTGTTCATAATAGTTCAGCCTAAATCCCTGAACTCAGCTACAAACTTGACCAAAAACCCAACTCAATTTCGCTCCCTGGCCAATTGCACTGTCTATAACTGGAAGATTGTATGCATCGCACCTCCCGTGTGTAGTAGGTGAGATGCATCCCTATTTCTCTGAAGGGCAGGTGCGATGACTGAGTAATCCTATTTCTCTGCTTGAAATTTGGTTTTTTGTGCTTATTTTCAGCTCTATTTGATTGTGTTGCTTCTTATGATCAGTATCTCATTGTTGAAGTCTCTTTCATTTACATATTTCAGTCTCCATTGATTAGTATTAGTAAATGTTTTTATGTATTTTTCATCATTTACAATCCTTCATCAAAAAGTAGCTTAAATCAAACTATCGTTTTGATGCAAAAAAAGTGTCTTAACTGTCATTTTGAGTCAAAAAGAAGAGTGTCGTAAAGTATTCCTCCTCTAGATAGTCGATTGTACTTTTTGTCATGTATTTGATTTGAATTGTTAATATTTGAAGTGTCGAAAGCAGTTTTCTATTCGAAATCGAAAAGTGTCGTTTAGTCTTCCTTTCATTTTGAAAAAAAAATTTGTTGAAATGTCGCTTTGAAGAAAATAGTTCAGATCTATACTTAGTTTTCCTTTCGGCATTCTCACATTAAGGAAACGAAAAACAAATACATGCATTTGCATTTTCATTTAGACTGTGTGCAAAAAATGATTTAGGAAAAGTGCATTTAGTGTGTGCTCTTTGCTCTCTGTTGAAAGAATTGTAATCTTCTTTCCTTACTAGCTAGGATTTTCATTGCTAAAAGAAAATAAATGACTATTTATCATTTTAGATTGCATATTTGGGAATTTTATGTCTACATCACGTGGTGAACCTTGAAAGACAAACTTCTAAACAATATCAACTCTAAAATAAATCTCAATGAACATAAAAACGCTTTGGAACCTAACTCAACACATCCAGAAGTCTAGGCTAGAGATGTGTTCCGGCGTCGTAAAACCTGGTAACTATCGTTTTCATCGAAGGTTGGGTGATTCCTCCTCTTTGATATGACAAGTGCCAGTATGGATTTGTGCTCCCCGTACTGTCGTGTATATATTGGGAGACCACAGTAGGTTGATATCCTTTATCCATATGAAGCCGTGTCTGTCACCCTGTCGATCGCAATACACTGAACACAGCATTCGGGAAGATTGATTGTCGTACATAAGTCCTTGGTAATTTCTCTTTAATTTGCCACCAAGGTGTATATTGCAGTTTTATGATTGGTTTGGTAATCCCTTTGTCTATATTTCCAGAGTAGTCACTTTTGTTCCTTTTCGACTCCTTAAAAGAAAAGGTCCATCTGAGCACTTGTCACTTTAGGCTCATTAAAAATCAAAGGCAACTAGAGTCATCTTTATCTTTTTCTCGACTCTTAAAAATTGAAAAAGAAAAGTTGTGTCAAAGTGTCATTAAAATTTGTTTAATACAAAACATCTTTTTCCCTTAATTTTGAGTTGATCAAGTAATCCACAATCATGGAAGAAAGTCAATCAAAACCCCATCATTCACAGACACTAGTGAGTCAACCATTTTTGACTCTAGAGACGAAACCATTCGGGGCAAAACGGTCTCGTTTAACTGAGTCCAATTCACTTGATTTATTTGAAACTTGTGTTTCAACATCGTTAGAGACTACAGTTACTCCGATCATTTCTAGTACATCTACCTTTACAGAAGAAGCTCTGCGGTTACAAGAGGACATTAGCACTGATCCTAGTGTAATGGTAGACACTTTTATACCTGAGACAGCTCCATCTAGAGTTGAACCAGGGACTGAAGTTCACTTACCTGAACATATGGAAGTTTAGTTCCATAATTCAGAAGGTACCACCCCTCTAGTATCTGTTACTACAGAAGCTATACCTTCTTCGGCTCCAGAAATATTTTACGGACCTAACGGTCTACCTCTTCCACCTGGACTGATTGCCATAGAAGAGATAGTAGAGGATCTTCCATCCAGTACTCCATTGCATTTTGGAACTGGGATCCACTCATATCCTTCTAATCCTAAAGTTAGTTCTCTTAATAATCCTTCATCGCAAGTTCCTATCAAATTGCTAGGAAATCTTTTGGATAGACTAAATATGTCTGAGCAACCATCAACATCTAGGACTATGTCAATTGACACAGCGACGGCACAACTTCATGCTGCTACTCCTACAATGTTTGTTGGTATACCATCTATCCCGGCTAGTTATCAACCACTAGGTAGAGTCCACTCAGGGACTGTTTCAACGACATGGTCCATTCCTATTTCTTCATCTGGAGTCTCATCTAGTATTTCTTATGTTGAAACTCAACAAATTGATCCTATCTGTCAGTATCAATTTGGGCAGTCCAATCTTCAAATACCGATCTATCCTTTAAGCATTAGATTGCCACCATATGTGGGGTAGTATGCTTTTTCATTGTTCCCTCCTAGAGAGAAACCATACGAGAGTTTACAACAAAATTCAAGTCAAACTGGAATTATATCCAGCAGTTGGGTACCAATACTGCCTCAACAACCAAGGGTTGTATATTCAATGCAACCATTCCAACATGTGTCAAATATTCCCATTACGCCTGCTATCGTGACTGTATCGCAAGTACAAGCACTACCTGTTGTGTGTCAACCTCAAGTCTCTCAGGTTGCAATACAATAGCCTCTTGTCTCTACGGCTCAATCACAACCTCAAGTTAGTGCCTCCTTACTTGGAAGGACTCAAGCTCAAACATGTACTATCACTCTGCATCTTGGTGGGCAACAAAAAATGGTCCAACAACCATGGCTGGTACAATATCAACAACCGCAATTCTAGCAAACCTACCGAGGATCTGAGCAACAAGGTTTTGTAGGTAATGGACAACTGCATTTTCAAAATGGTTATCAACAACCATACTGTAATGGTTATGTCCAACAACCTTATCAAAGTTACCAACATCAGATACATTATGTTGGTATGCAAAGACCTACTGCTCAAGTGATTCCATCTTATCCTAGGTATTCTTCGCCTAACCTGAATCAACAGTTGCCTTTTGTAGCAACTCTAGAATTACTAGATCTGAACCGGCTGACGAATGATCCAATTGGTTACGCCCCTTGGTGGCCATCGATTCCTCTAAACTTCCCTCTGATATTCCTAAATTCAATGGAAATCTAGGTGAAGATCCATCGAATCATGTAATTACTTTTCATTTGTGGTGCTCATCTTACCCCCTAAATGATGATTCGATCAGGCTTCACCTTTTTGAATGAACGCTAACTGGTCTGGAAGCAAAATGGTATATTGAATTGCCTAGAGCCTCGTTTGATAACTTCAACACCCTTGCCACAACTTTTCTAACCCACTTTCAGTTACCCATAAGATACGAAATAGGAACAAAACTCCTTACCAACTTTAAACAGACAACAGCCACTCATATATCTGATCATATTCATGAGTGGCGACGTCGTCGTCAAATGGTAAAGACATATGTTCCTGATCAGCTTCTAGCTTAGTGGTTTATTAAGTCATTATTTCCTTCTATTACTAAAGATGTGGCAAAGGGAGGAGTTGTCACTGAAGAGTAAGTCATTGCTCAGGCACATTATCTAGACTTGATCTATACTTAGTCTGGCATGCTCTATAACAAAATTCCTGACGCTCCTAGACCAGAATTTTCCGTTCCTCCCCCTCCTAAATCAAACAGGGACTCTCATGTCGGCGATGGCATGATTGGTACCTCAAGTACGCAAACCGTTAAGGTTCCATCTAGTAAAGCCCTTGCAGTTTTTAGTCAAAAGTCAAATAACAAACTTCTTGCCTCGGAGGTTAATGTTGTGTCATCTGACAAGGGCAAAGAACCAAAGCAAATAGGGGGCAAGAAGAAAGGGAAAAACAAAAAGAAGAAACAGGAATATTCAACTCCTGAGAAATCTTCTGGAAACCCTACTGGGCGAAAGAAACCTAATCAGCCATGTTTCCAATGTGATGAGGACCATTATACGAGAGATTGTCCACGTCAAGCTGAGGTCACGAAGTTTTTAAAGACTTCAAATACCTCAGCGGTATTGACTGATCTGTTTTCAAACCCAAAAACTAATATGGTTGTTGTTGATCATGCTTCCCCATCCCAAGTGCTTATGTTATCCATCTCGAAACAGAAAAATGATGCTTTGATATTGACAAGGAATAAAGATTATGGGAATCCACAGTCGTCGAACAACAAGACTACAGATCAACCTAGTAGTTCAACAACAACTTCGCCAGAAGTTGTTCCACCCATCATTCTTGAATTAACTATAAAACTGCCAAAGGGAGTAGTACATAAATCAACATTTAATCCTCGTGCCTGAGCAGCACAGAATTACAATATAGTGAAGGATTTTGCCCAATCGCCATCCTCTATGTCGACAATTGAAGTACTGCAGAATTTCCCCTCCCAAAAGCAGGCTTTTTTGTCAGCGATAGGTGGGATTGATCCAGCAGATTCCAATCTGGTGGCCTTTAATCATAAAGCATATGAACCTCAGTTACTGGCCCATCTCGCTTTCCTTATACAGATAAAATCCCTCAACAAAACTGTCCATCAAAAAATCATTGATGAGGGGTCATCTACCTGTATTATGTCAATGAGTTGCTGGAAAACTTTAGGCTCACCACCCTTGTCACGATCATCAACGACATTAAAATCATTCGATGGAAGAACATACACGCCATATGGGATATTAAGTAACTTGCAAGTTGAATTGGAGGGCAAGACAGTAGAAATTGAAGTCGAGGTCATTGATGGAAACCTTGACTAAAATATCCTACTGGGTAGGCCGTGGATTTATGCTATGGCTGCTGTTGTGTCAACATATTTTAGAAAGATTGCATTTACCTTCCAAGGCAGAATTACAATCGTTGACCAACTAACCTTTTTCCCCAATAGTCGTAAGTTACTGGTAGCATTCCAGTGATCCATGGAAGTTCTCAGTTGCTTCAAAGTGTCAGAGTAGGTCTCCTAAAAGACCCTTCCTTAATGGGTATTTTTGCCCTCCCGCCTCCAAGTAATCTGGTGGAAGTGGCCACAGTGGAAACCTGTCACATAATATCTTCTACATCAACAAAGATTAAGAATAACTCTGACCATTTTGATAGTGTGGACCATCGCCAGGTGTTGCCCCCAAGCCCTATAGAATTGTTGTAGCAATTAGTTTTTTTCGCATGGGCAGCGAACCCAAATCAACACTTAGCAAGTGTTTGGATAGATAGGTCTCTAGAGTATGGCACCTCTTCTGATCCTTGGTCTCGTATACATTCTACAGACGAAAGAATCATTCAATCAATGATGATTGGAGAGGCACCATGGGAATATTACCACCATCATTCCCACCTTCAAGATAACAACGAAGATTATTCTAGTGACCTTAATTGTTATGAAACCAGCTCAAGAAAAGATAGAAAAGATATATCAACGCCTTAGAATTCAGCCTCTTCGAGGGGGCAACCTCCTTTACATTACATAAATGAACAATTCTTGGATGATACAAATGACAAAACCTCCTTTCTATATATAGGAGTCTAGGGAGTCACAATATAATCTAGCCGACCTAACAATAATAATATAAAGCCACAAAAATAACCATAGAGGGATTCTATGGGGCACAGAAATAACAATATGGGGTTAATAGGGGCACAAAATATAAATAAGGGGTATAACTACAATAGTAATGGGGTAATCACTAGTATTATAGGGACCCAACATGCCCCTCTCCTTCAAAAAAGTGTTGTCCTCAACGCTTGAGTAGTTCTGGATACTTCTACATAAAATTCTCATCCTCCCATGTGGAATCTTCAGCGGATAAGTTCTTCCACTTGATAAGATACTCTGAAATTGATCGATTTCATAGCTGTCGAGTTCTTGTTTCTGTGACTGCTTCCGGTTCCAATATAATTTTTCATTCCTCGTCAAGTTCTGGCAATATTGTTTGAATTGGGAGCTTGTCACCTATAACCTTCTTTAAACATGAAACATGGAAAACTGGGTGCAATCGAGAAGCTGCAGGAAGCTCCAATTTGTATGCCATAGTACCAATCTTTTGCAACACCTTGTACGGACCATAATACTTTGGTGATAATTTATTATCCTTCTTAGCTTGCTTTAGGGACATTTGCTTATATGGTTGTAGCCGTAGGAATACCCAATCACCTACATCAAAACTTCTTTCACTGCGATGTTGATCTGCCTGTTGTTTCATTCTATTTTGTGCCAACACGAGGTTATCCTTTAAGAGTTGGAGGACTTGTTGTTGATGTTCGATGTGATGTTCCATTGCCTGAACCTTAGAATTTTCTCTTAAATATGATGTGATGGATGGTGGTTGATACCCATAAAGTGCCATAAATGGGGTCATTTTTGTTGCTGTATGGAAGGAAGTGTTATACCACCATTCAGCCAGAGGCAACCATTTGACCCATTGTGTCTGTTTATCAGATACAAAGCAACGAAGATATCCTTCCAAACATTTGTTTACTATCTCAGTTTTCCCATCAGATTGAGGATGATAAGATGAGCTATGAGCTAACTGAGTACCAAGACAAGAAAATAATTTTGTCCAAAAATTTCCAGTGAAAATGGGATCTCTGTCACTTACAATAATCTTTGGGTTTCCATGTAGCTTTTGAATTGTTTCCATAAATGCAGTAGAAACTGTACTGGCTTTAAATGGATGTGATAATGCACAAAAGTGTGCATACTTGGTAAGTCTGTCAACTACCACCATGATGACACTCTTTCCCTCAGACTTGGGTAAACCTGTGATAAAATCCATTGAAACCTCCTCCCAACGTTGGCTTGGAATGGATAAAGGTTGTAATAGACCCGGTGTCTTAATTGTTTCAACTTTATTTTGCTGGAAAACCAAACATTCCGCCACAAACTTTTGAATATCTGATTTAAGGCCATCCCAAAAAAATTCCTTCTTAACCCTGTGGTAAGTTTTTAAAAATCCTGAGTGCCCTCCTAAGGGAGAAGTGTGCAATTCCATAAGAATCTTTTGTTTTAGCTGGGAATTCTTACAGAGGTATAAGCGATCTTTGTACCATAATGAATCATTTTGCCAGCTAAATGTATCAGAAGTATTGGAATCTTGTTGTAGCTTTCGAATAAGTGCCCACACTTCTTCGTCATTCTTCCATTCCTCCCTTGCTTCGTTTATCCAATCTGGTTGGATAATAGAAATGGCACACAACAATGCTTCCACATCCTCATCCTTTCTTGAGAGTGCATCTGCCACCACATTTTGCTTCCCTTTTTTGTAGATGATTTCAAAGTCATAACCCAACATCTTTGTGACCCACTTTTGTTGCTCTTCAGAGGATAATCTTTGTTCTAAAAAGTATTTAAGGCTATCATGATCCGTTTTTACCTTGAAGTGTCTTCCCATTAGGTAGGGTCGCCATTTCTTAAGTGCATGGAGTATTGCCAACATTTCCTTCTCATAAATAGCTTTGCTTAAAAACTTTCCCTTGATTGGACGACTTTCAAAAGCAATGGGTCTTTCATCTTGCATTAGAACAACACCAATTCCATTTCCTGAAGCATCACATTCCACAATAAAGGTTTTTGTGAAGTCCGGTGTAGCTAAGACCGGTGCTTGGCACATTGCCTCTTTAAGATGTTCAAAGGCCTTTGTTGCTTCCGGAGTCCATGAAAATGAATCTTTCTTCAATAATGTTGTTAGAGGTGCTGCTATTCTCCCATAATTCTTAACAAACTTGCGATAATACCCTGTCAACCCAAGAAATCCTCGCAGATGCTTTATGGATGTGGGGATTTTCCATTCCTTAATGGCTTTAATTTTGCTAGGGTCTACTTTAACTCCTTCATGAGATACAATATGACCCAAATATTCCACCTCCTGGACTCCAAAGAAACATTTGGATCTTTTTGCATATAATTGTTTCTCCTCCAATAGTTGTAGCACCCTGTCAACATGTTCAACATGATCCTTCCAAGACTTGCTGTAGATTAGTATATCATCAAAAAATACTAACACAAATTTTCTAAGGAATGGTTTGAAAATTGAATTCATCAAACCTTGAAATGTTGAAGGTGCATTGGTAAGGCCAAAAGGCATGACCAAAAATTCATAATGACCCTCATGAGTTCTAAATGCCGTTTTCGGAATGTCTTCAGCCTTCATTCTGATTTGATGATATCCCGAACGAAGATCCAACTTGGTGAAGTAAATTGATCCATGCAATCCATCCAGTAATTCATCAATAACAAGAATGGGGAACTTATCTTTAATAGTGAGCTTGTTGAGCTCCCTATAATCCGGACACATGCGCCATGATCCATCCTTCTTGTGCACCAATACTACTGGAGCTGAGAAAGAACTTTGACTCGGTTGAATTATACCAGCCTCTAGCATTTCTGCAACCATACGTTCAATTTCACTTTTTTGGACATAGGGATATCTGTACGGCCTGATGTTTGGAGGAACACTTCCTGGAATCAGATGAATAGCATGATCATGATCACGCATAGGTGGGAGACCCTTGGGAGTCTCAAATACCTTGGAATGATTGTCCAGGACTTTTTGGAGATCTGGAGAAATAGATGATTCCAATGTGGAAACATCTAGCGAGCATAATTGTGCAATTACACCTCTTTGCTCCTTTTTTAGAAGCTTTGTCATACCATGAGAGCTGATTATCTTTCCTGGTTTCCCTGCAATACCCCTTGATTCAACTTCCTTTCCTTCCGTAGAAAATTTGATGAAAAGTTCTTGAAAATTAAAAGCTATTGTACCCAAGGATTGTAGCCATTGGACTCCTAGTACAACATCCGCACCTCCCATTGGAATGGAAAGCATTGAGCTAGTCAATACATATTCTCCCATGGATAGCTTGATATTATGGCACTTTCCAAAGCAATTTATTGTTCCTCCATTTGCAATCATCACTTGACACTCTGGTGCTGGATATAGGAAGCAATTCAATTCTTTTGCTACCCTACAATGAATAAAATTGTGGGTGCTTCCTGAATCAATCAACACTATTACCTTTTTCTTCTTGATTTGTCCTTCTATCTTGATGGTTTGAGGAGTGGTAATTCCCGCCAATGCATTACAAGATATGGTCGGATTTATTTGTTCTTCATCTAGGCTTTGTTCCTGAAGTATATCTTCTTCTTTTGACCTTTCTTGCTCCTTTTCTTCTTCCTCTTCACAATCTATGTAGAATAATTTCTTCTCAGCACACTTATGACCTTTAGTGTATTTGCTATCACAATTGTAACAAAGCCCTTTTGCTCTTTTTTCTTCCAATTTTTGTGGTGTCAACCTTATAGGTTGTGGAAGACTAGGGGCAACAACACTTCCGTCTTTATAGTTGTGAGTGGTATGCTTCCTGGTTGCCATAATTTTGCTTTCCATTTTTCTTGCTAACCTGAATGCCTTCTCTAATGAATCAGGTTCCCAAAGGCGAACATCATGTTGGATATTATCCTTTAAAGACCCTATGAACACATCAATCCTATGCTCCTCTGGAATATCTTTTACCCTTATGTTCAATTTTTGGAACTCCTCAATGTGCTCCATTACTGAACCCTTTTGTTTGAGACTTATCAATTGGCTAAAAAAAGTGTTGCTTTTTGTATCTTCATAATGTGCTATCAATTCTTCCGTAAAAATTGCCCAAGTGATAAATTGTTTACGAGAGCAAAGCCATTGATACCATACAAACTGATTTGGTTCCAAATATACAGTTGCCATACGTACCTTTTGTGCGTTTTTCACATTATTGAGATCGAAGAATTGCTCCATCTGTAATATCCATGTGGCGGGATCCTTGCCATCAAACTTCCTCATATCGATTTTTGGAATATGTTGATTCTTCGATCCAACATTAGCATCTATGGAATCATGATTAACATTTCTTTTGTTCTCATAATGAGTTTCCTTTACTACCTTTTCACCATTAGTGACCCTTTCTTGTAGCAACTTCTTCAATTCTTCCATGTCTGTCTTCATATCTATCTTCAAATCTGCCATGTCTCTCTTCAAATCTGTCTTCGAATCATCCATCTTAGCTTCCATGCCCTTTATCTTAGATTCCATGCCATTTATCTTAGATTCCACACCATTTATCTTGGATTCCACGCCACTTATCTTAGCTTCTGTTAGCTTTTGCGAGCGTGACATTTGTTGCACTTGTTCTTGTAATTTTGATATATCATGTAGCATTTCTTCCTCTTCTTCATGGGTCATGCTAGAGCTTTCAGGTTCCTTACTAGGTGTTTGAATTTTCTTTCCTCGGGGCATCAATTACCGATAATAATGCTTTACTATGCCCTTTGAATTCCGTTAAACCAAGCTTACACAAAAATTTAAAAAAAAACTACACACCTTTTTTCACTTTATAGAAGCCTGATATTGAATCTGATGTATCTCTGTAATTTTGGATCATCCAATTCTGAAATTTCTACCTGTAGTAGCCTTCTGCGTCCTCTTTCCAATGCCACAAGTTTGAGCCAAATTGGATTCTCCAAGGAAGAGTTATGTGAAATCTCCCACAGTGACTTGTTTTTAGACTGGTTCAGTACAACGAACTTGTACGACGTGCCACGAGTCACTGTTTCAACCTTTGAATCTGAAACACACACACAAGAAACTACAGTCCGTCCTCTTTCTGTACCTTCTTATGAAATTTCAATTCGATCCCCAAAGAGAAAGTTATGACGATTTGCCCCAGGTCACCTGTTTTGAAAGTAATTCAGGGGTCTGCAAAAAGACCAACTTCCTCAGATCATATCTCGGCAAATATCGTGCGAAACGTTCTGAAATTCGGACCCAAGGTTCAGCGCGATTTCTTCTCAAATGGGTTTTTTTTGCGACTTCTGAAAAGTCACAGAAAAAAATTTATAACTAAAATGCCACGATGACCTGTTTGGAGCAGCGAAACCCTAGAATCCAAAGCTCTGATACCAAATGTTATGAAACCAGCTCAATAAAAGATAGAAAAGATAGATCAACGCCTTTGAATTCAGCCTCTTCGAGGGGGCGACCTCCTTTAAATTACATAAATGAACAATTCTTGGATGATACAAATGACAAAACCTCCTTTCTATATATAGGAGTCTAGGGAGTCACAATATAATCCAGCCGACCTAACAATAATAATATAAAGCCACAAAAATAACCATAGAGGGATTCTATGGGACACAGAAATAACAATATGGGGGTAATAGGGGCACAACTATATAAATAAGGGGTATAACTACAATAGTAATGGGGTAATAACTAGTATTATAGGGACCCAACATTAATCATCCTTCAGTTTTTTATTTTCTATCAAATACTATAAATACTGTGGATTCTGAGTGAAATCTGTCCAATATTGAAGAAATTATCGCCATTAATATCTCTATCAAACCTAATGTTGTAGAGAATATACATGTTGGAAAATATTGTTCTCCTTTAGAACTGGAAATATAATGCGCTCTCTTTCATGAATTCAGAGATGTATTTGCATGGTCATATGAAGAAATGCCAGGCATCGACTCGAGTATCGTTGAACATGAAATAAAGATGTATCCAGATGTCAAACTAGTAAGACAACGACTTCAACTGGTTCACCCGAAGAAAGCCGCAGCCATTAAGGCAGAAGTTGAAAATTTTTTGCATGCTGGTTTCATTTACCCTATTCCTCTCATTGATTTGGTATCGAATATTGTTCCTGTGATGAAAAAGCAAGGAACGATTAGAGTTTGCGTCAACTATAGGGATGTAAATCAAGCTTGTCCAAAGGAAAACTATCCTACACCCTTTATCGACTAGATAATTGATGAATGTGATGGATGCGAAATCTTTTCAATTATGGATGGATTTTCTGGATACAATCAAATCAATATCTGCCCACAGGACTAGTCGAAGACTGCATTTATATGTCCATGGGGGACATTCGCATACCATAAACTAACTTTTAGTTTGAAGAATGCAGGAGCAACCTTTCAGAGGGCAATGAAATACGCCTTCCATGACATCAAGCACATCGTTCAACCATATCTTGACGATCTATCAGCTCATTCACGAAAGCGGACCGATCACCCGACTCAATCCACACAAGATACGACTCAATCCACACAAGTGTGTGTTTTATATTGGTTCTGGTTGATTACTTGGTTTCATAGTTTCTAAGGACAGAATTTGACTTGACCCATATAAGGTTCAGGCAATCATCGACATGCCTCCACCTTTAAATTTGCTTCAGATTTAGAAACTCCAAGGGAAAGCAAATTTTCTAAGGAGGTTCATTCCAAATTACACCGAACTTGCTAAAGGTTATACACATCTTTTGAAAAAAGAAGTATCCTTCAACTGGGATCAGGTTGCGCAAGCTTCCTTTGATGCTTTAACATGATCCCTAGTAAAAGCATCATTAATGTATGCTCCTGACTATCAAAAGGATTTTAACCTATATCTCGCTGCTACAGATACAACCATCACCATGGTTTTAGTACAAGAAGACAATGGAATAGAACATCTTATGTATTATTTAAGCTGCAACTTAAATGATACAGAAAGAAAGTAATCCTATGTTGAAAAGCTAGCTTTAGCAGCTGTTCAAGCAGTATAGAGATTTCGACACTATATACTCTTTTGCAAAACTACCATTTTCTCAGATTGCAACCCTATGACCTACATTCTATCGTGTCAATTGCTAAGGGGAAAATATTCCAAATGGATAGCCATTTTGCAAGAGTTTGATCTTGAATTCACCAAATCCAAATCAAAGAAATCTCTAGTCTTCGCGGAGTTACTTTGTGACCTCCCATCACCGTCCAACGATTTAACATCTAAAGCATCAATCATGGATGAAACTTTGTTTCTAATATCATCAAGCGACCCATGGTACGGAGATATACTAATATATCTCCAAACACAAACATTTAGGCCTAACACCTCTCGCTCGGAATAGCGACGTATTCGATACCAAGCAAAAGACTACATGATCGTCGGTGATACACTTTACCGTCGTGGTGTCGATACAGTTCTGCGAAGGTGCCTCACACGTGAGGAGGCTAAAAAAGTCCTGAATGGCTGTCATTTAGGAGCATGTGGGGGGCATCTATCTAGTTACTCTACTGCACAAAAGATCTTACGACCTGGTTACTTCTTGCCCACTATCTTCAAAGATTGCATAATTGCAGTCAGAAGTTCCCATGCTTGTCAGATTTTTGATCGCAAAACTAGATTACCACCTGCACCGCTGCATCCAGTAGTTGCTATTGGGCCATTCGCTAAATGGGGCATAGATTTCATGACATGTAACCCCACCTCGGCTGGAGGGCATGGGTATATCATAGTCATTGTCGAGTATTTTACAAAATGGGCCGAGGCAATGCCTACATTAAATAACAACAACGAAACGGCTGCTCTTTTCTTTTTCAATCATGTAGCCTCTAGGTTCGGTGTTCCACGGGCTATAGTCACAGATCATGGATTGCATTTTCGCAATCACATGATGGTTGAATTGACTGCCAAAATAGGACTATCCCATGATAGTTCTACTCCATATTATACGTAGGCTAATGAACAGGTTGAGGAAATCAACAAAGTCCTTAAGCGCATGCTGCAAAGAATGATTGGGGTCCACAAATGGGATTGGCATTTAATCCTGTACTCATCACTGTGGGCATATAGGACTTCGGTGAGAAATGCAACCGGATTTATGCCTTTTCAGTTGGTGTATGGCTTGGAAGTTGTCTTACCAATTCAGTGTGAAATTTCATCTCTCAAGCTTGCAATCGATCTACTTCCTAAAACTTTAGAGGAAAAGGCTCGTTTCTTGGAACTAATCCACTTGGATGAAACCCGTCGTGATGCTACACTGGCTAACGAAGCACATAAGAAACGTGTCAAAGCACAATTTGACAAAAATGTCAAGCCTTGTGTATTCTCAGAAGGTGACCTAGTCTTGCTCTACGATCAAGACTCTGATAAATTAGGAACAGGTTAGTTCAAATCATTATGGATGGGCCCCTACATTGTTAAGAGAGTATTAGTGAAAGGAGCCTACGAGCTGGTAGATTACGATGGGATTCCACTATCACAACCCCGAAACGGGTTGTATCTTAAGCGTTACTATGCTTGATCAAGTGTAGTAATCTCTTTGTAGATATGCTTCTGTTACATTTTTGTTTTCATCAAGAGTTGTCATTTTGGTTAGGTAATCCACTTTGCATTTGTTGCAGATGTCAGACCTTTTGGAATCATTCGTTGGGTATGCTGACGGAGCTAGTCGTAGTACACGGAACCTATCTTCTTTGGCTTGGGCCATTTTTTCTCCAAGGGGCAAGTTGGTGAGCTTCAAGGGGATATGTATTGGTCGTTCAACAAACAACATCGCTGAGTATAATGCATTGATTGAGCTTCTCTCTGATGCCATTTCACATGGCATACACCGACTTGTTGTCAGGCTAGATTCGCAGCTCATCATTCTACAGCTTACAGGCGTTTATTCCATTCGGAACCCGACTATTTACCGTATGTTCTTAAGAGTCAAGATTTTGGAAAGACAGTTTGATTCCATTCAATATCAACATATTTCCAGAAACTTAAACACATTAACTGATTCATTAGAAAACTATGTGTTAGATAGACATTTGCAAAATTTGTAAAGGAAGCATTAATATTTGCATCAGCATTGCATAACTTAACCAAAATAAAACTCCGAAAATAAAAAATATATAACTGTTTATAGTTTTTACAAATTTTTTTGTGTCCAAGACAAAATCGGTCACATGACCAAGAAACAGGCAAAAATTTCATGAGAAATCATTGTGTAAAATTTCCCCTCTACGCCCATCACACCCTACCTGTGAGCAAGGTGACATGCATACTGACTAGCTAGTGCCCAGCTCAGTATGTGTCGCACCTTTCGATGTAGGCCAAGTGCGATGGATGGAGAACGAGTTCTTCAAACCCCATGGGCCCAGAAGCAGGGAAAATTTGCTCAAAATCAGAAAAGAAGGGAATGAAAATGAAGAGCTCAGGGTTGGCTCCTACCTAGTCCTAACGATGCAAAGAATAGTCCACCGGATCTCACAAAATTAGCTGATGAAATTTGAGGGGGAAAACCACTCTAGAGCTCCAAAATCTCAAATTCAAAGAGAAATGGTAGAAATGAGAGGTAAAACTACTTTATGTTAATATTCACGTACTTCAAGTAAAATGTTAGTTTTTTATTCATTTTTGAGGCATGTATATGTATTTCTAATCAATTTGATGGAGCAATTGAGCAAGTTGAACGACCTAAGAAAGAATCTAACATGTTAAATGGTAAATTGAACATCTTAGACCACTATTATGAGCATTGTTTCCGCAAGGTTCAAGCTCGTTAAAAAATAAACCCACCTATGAGCATAGTTTCTCCTGATTCAAACTCATTAAAAAATGAATACACCCTCGCTAAATAACCTTTGTGATTGCCCTGCTATCAGCCTTTTGAACCTTGGTTGTGTTCCTACTGTCGCCTCCATTCTTTTGGTTGATCATATTCTTCCACTTGATTGTTTACCCTTTTGAGGAACAGTTGCGACGAGTGGTCCTGTTAGCCACCCTCTTCACACTACCATGTTTTGAGAAGTTCCAAGCTTACCCGGAACTAGTTGCTACCCGAAACACCACTTGTTCCTCAAAAAATGAGTCTCTTTTAAACTCTTTTTAGACTCGTTAAATATAAAAAGATTGTCGAGCCATTGGCCTTTCCAACTCACTAAAGTAAGGGGAAGCGCCATCCCTCCTATATATTTTGATATTTTTGGACCTGAGGGATTGTCAAACAAAAAGATCGAGCGCTTTTCTTTTTCGGCTTGCTAAAGCGATCGAAAAGTCATCCCTTAATAGAGTTTAGGCTTCTGTGATCCATATCAATTTAGAGAGATTTTTCGGCAAAAGCACATGGAATACCATTTGTCGACGCGTTTCGAACCAACAAGTGTGGTTCATCGTCAGGACAAGTTGAAGAAACAGATCCAGCTAAGCAAGTTAAATAGGCAGAACGGAGCCTCCTAACCAACGGCTAGTTTGACTCTAGGACCGGGGTCAAAAATATTTTATTAGCTTAGTTAGTAAGAATTAGGACTAAAACATATTATTGAAGGGTACTTAGTTCACAAATATTAATAAAAATTAGAAATTAGTTAAATAAAGGACCCTAAAAGCAATATATAAAATAATATTATTTAAAAATATTATTAAAAATTATAAAATAATAATAAATAGATGCATCAAAGACCTAACAAATGTCAAAACGAGGTTAGGTTAGTTAGGAAAAAATTAGTTAAAAATATTCAAACTAAAACTAATAAATAGATAAATGAAAATTAAATTAAAAATAAATAAGTAAATAAATCAATAAATAAATTAGTTACTACGAAAAACATAAAAAATAATAATAATAATAATAATAAAATAAAGTCATCCCTTTCGTATTATTTTATACTTTTTCGGACTTAAGGGATTATGCTACAAAAAGGACTGCTAGAGTTTCCTTTTCGTCCCTTTTCAAACTCTCTAAACATGAAAATGACCTAGTCATCTTTGTCGTTAAACTCGTTAAAACAATAGCGACAAAATTTTCCATTCAGACAAGAACAAGTTTCACTGTCGCGAGGCTCGCTAAAATATAGCGACAGGTTTGCCCAAAGGGCGAATTATAGAACAAGCATATATTATCCTCCTCAAGCTTGACAAAAATAAAGAGGTACTAGTCAGCAATGACTGGGGAAAAAGGGAAGAAAACTTGAAGAATTCTATTGGTATCAGGTCGTTCTTGAACATGACACTTTCACTCCATCACCGTGATTGAGTCGGGTTGGGTTATTCCGTTCACCGGTCATATCGCCATTGGTCCTTCGTACCATCCATATTTTGGGGTTAACGCTACCAATCCATCTCAGTATTGCCAACATGTTCAAGAGAAGTCATTCAGAGAATTCACCATCTATCAAATGCCTCATCCACTATAATACCTTCACCCTTCATTTTTCATGACCACCATTCTTGAACCTTGTATCACCAGATCGTTTTCACCTCCAGAAAATCATTTGCTCTATTTCGTGTTGTAGATGTGGGATACATTAAGGCCCTCCTACAGTGAGTCACTTCTTGTCGACATCATCTCATTATCCAAGAAGTTGACTTAAGAACAACCCTTTCAGTACTTTGAAGCTTGCATGCCTCAATGGCAAGTTTCTCACTTTCGGCGACAGGTTTACATCAATGGCCTTCGACCGAAAGATTTTGCGTGGTGTTCGACATCAGATCATATATTCACACCACGTAAATTGTACTGTAGTACCTTGAGGGTCATTATCATTATCGATGATTCCTCTCGTGACTGTTAACAACTTACATTATTAGCTGGTAATCAGGTGATGTCTTTCCATGTTCTACTTCGTAACATCTTTTCACATGGATTGGCTTGTATATTGGGTGGAGATTGAACGAGGTTTGAAGGACCCGGATCTAGTTTCATCCATCCAGGCTGCGATATATTCAGGAACATAAAGACATCAAATGTACAGAAAAGTTGCACAGATAGTCATCTAAGCCAGGGAAGATGACTCTTCATGTGAAGAATCACCAGTCTGCAACGGCAAACGATTGTCTATACTATGTACATGAAAATGAATATATAAAGCTAAGCATGGGAATGCTCGCCTCAGCTAGATCATGAAAATAATATGATGATGATGTATTGTACTGTATCTTATACAGGTCACCTTCCAGTTCGAATACCTCGGATCCTCATGATAAAGCATTTCACCCGCCATCAAAAGATTTACGACCTCATGCTTTAGGGGGCAACTGTTATAGAAATATTTGGGCACTGCAACCCCAATCTTATATGTCCATAAACCAAGGGCTCTTTAACCCCTAAAAGTTTTGTTTCATACCCTAAAGGATCATGGTCAATTGGTTACATCATTTCCCAGAAGTTCCACATGAAAAAACACTCAGAACTGGCCAAAACTAGACCATACTGACTGCTCCATGGTCAAGGTACAATGCATACTAGCTGCTACACTAGCCAGGTGTGATGCATACTAAAGAGGCCTTCTGTAGTGTGCGATGAGCGAGAATGGACAAATGGCAGAGATAGTTTGCTAAGTGGAAGCTCATGGAATCTTCTAGAAACTTCTCCCATGACACTTGCCTCTCTGAATTTGCCCAGGGATGAGTAAAAGATCAATGAAATCTCCAAGTGGAACCAAGAACTATCAGTGGAATGACACTAATCAGAAACCCAGAGCTGACTCACACCCTTGCAAGACATCTGTAAATGGATCCCTAATCTGAGAGATCTAGAGGGTTGGATTTTTGTAATTTGTAGGGAAGTGTTGTTGGTTTATCTTTGAGAAGAGACATTGTATTGTTGGGTGATCTTGCTTTTCATGAGGTGAAGAGGGCTTTGATGCTGGGAATATGATGTTAGATCAGACAGCTAGTTTGTAATCCTCTCTTCTACTATCAATAAAGTTCTTTGAGTTTTCCTCCATATAATCGTATATTTGCGAATCTTGTTATTTATGAATGCAATTGTATGGTAAATGTATTTCTGATTTTGCATTGTTTATGATATTATAGATCAAGATGCTTTGATGGTGTTTTGTTACTTTGACTCTATAGGTATTCTCTAAAGTGGGACAAGTAGGAAAGGAGTTGCAAACTCTATTAAGGGAAAGAGAAATCAAGCAAGGAGCCAAGCGGAAGATCCAGGTTGGTCCCATTTTCTTCTCTCTTATCTATGATACATAAAGGAAATCGCAAATTGCTTTTATTGTTTGTTTCTAAGATAGCTACCTGTCTTAGTGGGACTAGCAGATTGAAAAGACAGTAGCTTTCCCGAAAACAGCAACATAGATCCAGATGGCATGAAAAATACATTAAAGAAATAAAATTTCATCCAAGAGATGGGGCATTACTTTTTTATTCAAAGTTCAAAAACTTCCAAGGAAAATTCCAAACTCACTGGCTTGGACCTTATAAAGTTCAAAATGTCTTTGATAATGGTGCACTCAGAATCAGGACTATTGATGAAGAGAAAATTCTTCTTTTAATGAATGGACATTGACTTAGACTTTATCAGAAGCCATTGACAAAAGAAGAATTTGTCAAAATTTTCCAAGGCAATTCAGAATTGAAGATGGTTGGGAAAAATTCTTCTTCTTTTCCACCTTAGAAATTTTATTTTTCTCTATAATAAATAAATATAAATAATAATAATAATAACAATAATGTATAAACATGAAAACCAACAAGTTGTTGAAATGCTTATACAAAAAAATTAAATTGAAAACCCACTCTTGTTGGCACCTTAAATTTTCTCTTCACTATTTTTTCTAAATAATAAAAAAAAAAAAATCCCTTTTTCTAAACATCCCTTTCTTAAAAAAAAAAGTCTTTCAACTACAAAATTAGTGACTTTCTGCAACTCAAGAAAGTTTCTGCAGCTCTAATAAGATTTTTGTAGCCAATCTGACAGGGACACTTGGTGGCTCAAATTGAAGAAATGATTGACTCCTTTCAAGTGCAAAGTACCTGCAAAAGACATCAAAGGACAAATAAAGGTTAGAAAATCAATCTAAGGTATGTGACACTTTAATTTTACAATAGGGGTTAACATATTGCATATATGAATTATGTGGACATAACATTACCGAAATAAAAACGAAATCATTGCAGTTCATGGATGATAGTCTCTTGTCAAATCCATTATAGTTTGCCACCATTTTAACTCCTATCTCGTCCTCATTTTGAATCCATCGATTTGATCGATGAATCATTGAATTAAATGCATTCAAATGGCTAACTCATCTTCGTAAACCTTCATTATACTCACTCATTCTCTCATTCTTCCAATTCATACAGTCTCTCCATCCCAGAGCGAAACCCTACTAAGACCATTTTCCCTGTCAAGTAAACAGTTCTTGAGACAAAACATCTCTCACCATGGGCGTTATTGTTCGAACAGAACCAATAGGAAGGAATTTTTTGGAAGGATACCCTCAAACTAGAGAATTGTTACAGAAAGTTCAGTGGTTAAATTTCATAGAAATTTTGATGGTTTCCACAGGGAGGTGACAAAAACCTTTGCATGATCTTTTGATGGAACAAAGGTTGAAATAGGTGATGTCAAGTTCGCAGTAACAGAGTCCCTGATTGCAGAAGCCACCGAATTTCCTAGAGCTGGAGAAAAGTGGTTCAAGAATAGAGGAATCAAAGGGGAAGATTGGAAAATTTTCTTGAAAAACCCAAGCATGGATACTACCATCTTCAGAAAAGGTATTCCTAGTTCTGCCCTCAAAAGTAAATGGAGAAATTTTCTCCTTGTCCTTCAGAAATTTGTTACTTGCGAAGGTCGATTTGGGTGTATGTTTTTCTATCACATTAGGTTATTGATGAATTTCCTTGAAGAACATCAAATGAATCTTCCATAATTTTTGTTGCATAGCCTTAAGAAAATGTCAGTAAATGTTCAGAAGAAAATCCAGCTTATATAAAACACAATATACCATCATGTATTAATAAAAGTCTTGATTGAGTTTCATCTTCAAAGCATAGGTGACAATTGGGAAGATTTTCTAGTAAGAAATCATTTTGAAGAGAAAACCCCTGAACAGCGAAGTGGTAGCAAAACCCTAAGGGGAAGAAAGAGAAGAATGGAGACAGTAAAAGAATAGGAACCACAGCCTCAACAACAATTGTCAGAGGATGATCTACTAATTGTAGAAATTTTACAGAAAATGAACAGAGAAAGTCTTAGAAGAAAGAAAGCCAACAAGGAAATAGAGGTTTTACCCCAAACGAAAATACTTGCTCAGAAAGAAAATCCAAAAGCTAAAGAAAAGAAAATTCAAGGATTTCCAACCATAGGTTTGAGAAGAAGCACAAGATTGAACACAGTGAAAGAAGCAGACTCAGGTGTTGCAGAACATATCGATCTTGAGTCAAAAGATCAATCTGAAGGTCTTGAGAACTCTGTGAGAGAATCATTGAGACTGTCACCAAGGGTATCACCGCCTCCCTTTAGTTCACCTCCATGGAGTCCATTACAAAGTCCAAGTATTGATCATGTTCAACAAGAAATTTAGGATTACATATAATCATTAGAGAGAAAGGAAGCAGCAACCAAAGGATCAATTCAGAGCCCAGAAGAAGGAAGCAACCAGTTTAATGAGCCACAAGAACCTCCAACATCTAATGTCTTGAAACAAGAAATATTTGAGCTGGAGACATTAAACAGGTAGCTCAAAATTGAAAATCAAATGCTGAAGGCACAAAATGGAATTCAAATTGCCAACAGTGACAACCTCATTCTTCACATAATTATATGGTATAAAAAGAACAATAAATTGAAGAAAGAAAACAAGGCAATGAAAAGAGAAATCATTAACCTAAAGTATCAGACCCTTATGAGAAAACCAAGGATGGTAGTGGATGCCAAGAAGAAGAAGAAAGTGAAATCTGGATGTGCTAGCAAAGGAATACAAGAGAATGGCAATGTTGTGTTGTATGAGGACATACAAAACCTCCAGTGTAGGGGAATGTAGAGTCCAAGAACTGCTTTATCTTGACACCCTTTTTGTCCATTATTACTTCCTTTTTCCTATCGCTATCATCCAAATAAATGCAATAATTATAAGGTTTTGTTAAGATAAGCATTAATATGTCCAATTTTTCATATTTTGTCCATATGCCTTATTGTTTTATTCAATTTTACATGCAGCTACAGAATTGACCTGATTTTGCAACTAATCCACAAATCAGCAACTACTTCCATTGTTGACAAGGTTCGAGTGTGCCAGCTCAATAAAGGAGTATATGGGTAGATAGGGAATGATCCTCTCATGGATTTCTTCTTGTTTACTCAAGCTAATCCATCAATATATCTACACTACAACACGATCAACCATGACATTCAACCACAAGATAATGTGCTAGAACAGAGTCTGAGTTTCAAGAGATATTATCAATTTTCTTTTTCAATAGAAAATCGACAAATAGGTGATATGATTTTGTTTTGATAAGGATTGTAGCAAATACCTGTAGGCTTGAATTTCTCATGTTGTTAATTAAAAACTCTATAAGAACGATGGCATATCTATGTTAAGGGTCCACCATCGTATGCAATTTTGAAGCATCCTATAGAAACTTTTTTTTCCAATTAATGTAAAGATCTTGGTTCATAAATTTTGTGTGTTGTTAATTAAAGCTATTGACTGCCTTGTGGAGAGCCCATGCGTTCAGATCAAGTCTTTGATTCATTGCAATTATATTTTCTTTTATTTCATAGATTTAATTTATGGATGCTCTGTTTTTATATTTTTAGGATACAGTTCAATGGGGTTCATGACTAGGTTCACTTGATTGATGTTTGTATCAGTAATCTCATTTGCTTTATACCTAACATAACTCACTAATCTCATTTACTTTATACCTAGCATAACTCAATAATCTCGTTTGCTTTACATCTAGAATAACTCAATTATCTCGTTTGCTTTATACCTAGTATAACTCAGTCATTTTGTTTCATTCATAGTTTAGTTATTTCATAGCTTAGTAATCTTGTTTCTACTTTACTTTTGCATTGAATGAAGTTGCAGTAGATAAGAGTGATAATCTTTCTCAGCATCTGAACTCAAGCACATTTCACCTTTTAAGTTGATAAAATAGGATCTCCTTTATATCATTTCATGCTTTCATAATTAGCTTTGTTTAGCTACAGCATAAAAATCCAAAAACAATTAATAAATTGAAGAGTAGATTAACTTAATATATTCATTGAAAAGAGTTAAGATCATTATTCAACCATTCTAAAAAGCTCAATTCAATTAGAACTAACTCTAGAGATATCATTTAGAATAATCAATTAACAAATCTTAAAAATAACATCCTAGTATAGATAGTAACATCATCTCCATACTGATTCTAGAGTTTGACATTAATTTAGATAACAATAACATAATCACCTTAACGACATAAACAACTTCTAGCACATACAATGCACTTGTACTTCATCATTTTACCTGCCCTAGTCAATAATTTATGCGAACAATTTAATAATATTAAATTGACTAAACACATATTATCCCACATCCTTTTATTTACTTCTTGTTAATTTAACAATCAACTAATAAAAGGATTTTGCTAATCATTATACTAAAATTCCCAATATACACATAGAGGTCTTTAATTTAAGATGTGTCTCATAGGTAACGACAAAAGCATTCAAAATGCAATCTTTTAATGATATGGGAAAACATTAAAACACTAATGGTATATATATAAAAATTACCGAAATGAGTAGGATTTATTTATTAATTTAATTTAGTTTGAAGGTTAGAACCTTTTATATCTAATACAAGACCTTCAACCAGTATATTAAAAAAGGGCCAAAAAATATTTGAGCTTTTAACTCTCAATCTACATACTATTTTTCTAATATGGTATTTCTTATATTGCCTTCAAAAAACTCCTAAGGCAAATACATACTTTCAACATAGATTAAATCTAACAAAGAAACTAGCCTTCATTATTCACCCCATGAATTTGATTAACTTTAGACCCATCATAATTGAGGATTGGATGAAAGGGAGCATAAGTCAATTCCACAAACACCTTCTTAGTTGTTGTCGCCTTTTGTTCTCATGTTGCACCCTAATGCACATGAAACTCTACATACATTTCCTTATCCACCCCACTTGTCACTACATCAATCAAAGGTGCCAACATGTCATGCTTGAGATTCAAAATATCATATGTCACTTGCACTCTATCTATCTTGGTGTACAATAGACCAATTTTCTAGTTTAAGAGGATGAATTGAGCTTGAAATTTAGCCTTTCCCATTTCTCCTTGTCTAGTTAATAGGTTAGAATGTACTCTGTAGTTTCCATCAAGTAGTCCAGTTGAAAATCAAATTCGTATTTCTCTACATTGGATGAATGTTCCATATAGATATTCACACCACAAAGCACCCTCTATAAAAGAATTTTGATCAACCAAAATTTGATTCCTGGAGAAACATTAATGCACCACTTATCCTTATAACAATGTGAGCCTGCCTCCACCAGACCGTCACTTCTTGCAGCATCTTTAATATTACAATCATCCCCATAAATTCTCTTACCCAAGCATTCAATCATTGAATTAGTGCCTTTGAAAATTACATCCCTCTCCATTAAAGTTGAAATCCACGAGCATGTTTGCTACATCTCAAGTATGGAAATACTAACTCTCTGCCTCCATCTAAATTTATTAAAGGAATAAGCCAACTTCCACCTATCCCTTACCATGACTATAACCGTGTGGGATGTCCAAGTGTATGAATTAACCCAACACTCGACATGGAAGAGGAGCCTCCAAAGTAGAAGAGAGAGAATTTACATGGTCGACAAACCAAGTTGCAGTTTGACATGAGGACGTTGGACAACCAACCCATTCATTTTTCCTTTAAAGATAATTAGGACTTTCAATACCCCTAAAAGTTGATTTATATTTGAAATTTTCATGGTAACAATTTGAAGACTTACTTTTGTCATCCTGAGACATCATTCCTTGTTTTAGGGATACACCCTTTTTTGCTAATGAATCCACCAATGAATTGAGATGTCTCTTGATGTAAAAGAAATCAACAGTCTCATTCTACTTGCAAAATTATTCTATGCAAAATGATGGATTGAATCATCATATAGTTTTCTTTGAGCTTGTGCACCTATTAAATAACTATCATTGAGTCTCCAAACACCATTAATTGCCAAATTTTTTCTTTTTATATTGCCAATTCTAGACCCTGCCACAAGGCTAAGAATTCAACCTAGTTATTAGTTGAACTCCCCAAACCCCAAGTGTATTGAATCTCTATTTCTTTGTCAGGGCAAAAAATAACCCCTCCAGCTCTTGCCTCCTCGGAGCTAAAAACACAATAATTACTAAACATGAACTAAACATGTATTAAAACTAATAGAACCATTTTTAAATACCATTAAGGATTTGTTAGTATTTTTATACAAATGTCATTGGATATCTGTCCTTATAATCAACTAACTCTTAAACTAACAATATTGAAAAACATATTATATCAATATAATTGTTTAGACATATAAATCAATTTAATTTTAATTAACTCTTAAACTAATAATATTGAAAAACACATTGTATCAATATAATTGTTGAGAAATATAAATCAATTTGATTTTAATTTTAAAGTTTTTGTTATTTTTCATATTGAAAAATAAAATATCATAAAATTATCAATATTTCATATAGAATAATTTATATTTAAAAATAATAAATTATCATATCATATTTATCTGTTTTTTAGTAAAAGTTGTATTGCTTGCATTCGAAGGTTTATATAATCGTTGAAGTTTGTGTTGGCATGCCGCTGGGAAACTAGACTAGACATAAAACTTCAGTTGATTCAAAATGTTAAAACATAAGAGAAAGTTTATGGTTTTGAGAAATAAAACATAAATTCTAGTTGTTTAGCCACAAGGGTGTTTCTTATCTTGAATATTATTGCAATGAGACAAAAAAAATTAAAAACAAAGACACAAATTAACATGCATGTATATTTCAATGAATCATTTGCTTCAACAGGGAGGATCGTTTTTGTTGCTTGGGGAAAAGCCAAGTTCAGGAGGAGTGCCCAATTTCCTTTCTATTCTTGTGAGCCTACGATCCATTACAATTAGATGTCAGTACATTCTATTCAGAGTCAAAATAATACCTTGATTTCATTCCTATCTACAAGTACCCTCCCCAAGAGAAACTTGAGATGCCAATAACTATCCATGGTGTACATATATTGATTATATCAACTTTTGGTGTGACCCGCATCAAGAACCCAATCTTCCATTCTATAAGAACCTTGGCGTCTATAAGATTGTACCTTTAATTGGATAACTCCCTTTCCACTTGTGTTGTCTCGTCTTGAATTGGTTCAGGGGTCAAGTCTCTATAGTGTATGGCTAATTTTTCAACTAAAGTTTTGGCTTTGGAGAAGCCTCTTTCTTGGTAGTATGTTGCTCCCTGGTGCACTCTAGTGCTTTGCATGGGGAGGAGAGAATTGTGGTAGGAGTGAGAGACTATGAGTATGTGGAGGGGTAGTGACTCAACCCTAAACACTAGTGGATATTACTCGAAACATGAGTAACCCAAATACTTATAACAAATATAGTGGTAACATTTTGGACAAATAGAAAGTTAGAAGTAAGGACATATAACCATAAAATCGTTACATACCTAGGTGCTCCTAAATTACCAAGCTCTAGAGGTGGCTCTTCTGGAAGGCTCGAATAGCTTCAGGATTTCTTTGGTTGAAGGGATGAATAAACACTTACAAGCACTATGTATCTACCACTTTTAGAATGGGGATGCAAAGAGGGAGGATATCAACTATAGTGGATTAAGGAAAGAACTAGGATGTGCTTGATTTTCCTACCTACTCTTCAAGTCGATGGTATGTCAGAACCTGTTAGAAGGCCATTGCACGAGGTTGAATAAGTGGAGCCAATTACTTGCACAGGAGAGCCTAGTGTAAAGGATAATTAGGGTTAGAGAATTGGAGATTATTTCAAAGGGGAAATAGAACCATGCTCCACTTGAAAGTAGACTATGTGATGCCATATAACCTTCCTTAGCATGTGAAACCTCAACGAAGTGCCTATTAAATGTTGGTAATTAAATGCTAGGTGGATGAAGGGAATTTTTTGGGAAGACAAATCCAGGGGAGAGGTACTCTCAGTTATGAAATCCCACTGAAAATCCACTGAAATCTCCCATTGTGCAGGTGACAAAGTTGAGAATTGAATGCCATGCAATCCCTTCGGGTGGTGGACTATGGTGGGACCTTGTGTGAACTACATGTCTTAATGAGAACCTTGAAGGGGGATATTGCGCCATCCCACTAGCATGTGGGTTAATGGGACAAAAACAACACACCTCACTCACCCCCTGCTTGTCTAGCCACCCTGTCCAAAATATATTATATTTATCTTTGATATATTATATATATATATATATATATATATATATATATATATATATAACTTATCTCAATTAATGCCCACCAACCTAGATCCATCTTATCTCTAGATCTACCAAGCGAGAGGGATCAATTCTCTTTTCACTTTAAAAGAGGTTTGCATATGAAGAGATTTGATCCCTCTCGCCCCTTGTAGATCTAAAGTTAAGTTAGATCTAGGTTGATTTAATTTCCCCCTTTAAATAGGCTACATTCCATATAAATACCATGTGCCATTTTTATTTTATAGAATTATTTTTATTTATCTATTTTATTTTGATCCAGTTAAAATATTTACATCACATTAAATTTTTTATTTAATTTAATTTCTAAAATTATATTTAATTTGTATTTTTATGTAATTTGACTTAGTCAAAATTTTAGATATTACATTACAACATCTCTACCTTATTAAATTAGAAAACACATCTTACCATAACAAATATATTTAATAATTAAAATTAAAATTATAATAAATATTAATAATTAGGCCGATAGGCCTTCCTATGCATCAACAATCGTCAACACTTTTACCCTGCTCCGTTAGATCAGGTGAGACACTTTCAACCGTTGATTTGAAGTGTGACTACTTTTTCCAAATATCGATTGAGTTGCCAAGATATTTTTACTGCTTTTTCCATTTTTTATATCACTCTTGAAGATATTTTTACTGCTTTTTCCCAACGATTTCTTTATTAATATATTGATTTCTTTATTGTATATTTTTTATTTTCCTTATTAGTATATTTTTTATTTTTAGAAAGGATCACTTGCATGTTCTCTATTCTATCGCCGCTTTTTTCTGTTATCAATCTTTTTCGCAGCTTTTTTCTTAGTGGCCACATCCGCATGTGTACAACTGCCCATTAGCCTATAATGATCGCATTGTGGGTTAAGCCATGGACTTTCCTTTCCTATCTGGACTCAATGGAGATAGGAAAGTCCATGAAGAGTAGGAAAGATGGAATTTTCAGCATGAAGAGCAGGAAAGTCGAAGAGAAACTCCTCGGGGCCTTGCAATACTTCACCAATCGAGAAAACTGGGACGAATTTTTCAAACTCCGCTCAGACGAGCCCTTCGAATGGTATGGCGACTGGAGGAATCTTGCGAAGCCCCTCGCTGAACACTGCGGCCTCAATTATACTATTTCGAAAAATGGTCGGCCTCGACTTCTCTTCTAATCGTGTGAACATTTTCAACCACCCCCAAAACATATATATATATTCTTGAAAATCTGTTATCTCACACACCTTTGTGCGAAGTGAACACATTATATTAATAAAGATGGAAAATCTTGTGAACAGATTAGACGCAATTGAAGAAAATCACAGAGAAACGGCTGCTGATGTGACATCTCAGACGTCCATGGCAGCAGGTGAGTTAGCTATTTGTTCTTGATTATTGCATTCAAATTTCATTGTTCTATTTAAACATTCGTTTCTCTGCTTTCTGCGATTTTTGTCATTCGGGAGAAAGATTCTTAGTTTCTGCACACAGTAATGATATATTTTGTTATGATATTGGGCAGAAAGAGACTTAGTTTCTGGACTCAGTGATGACGTCGTTCTCGGGGAAGTCATTCCTCGATTATGTCGGGCAATGCCATGGGATTCCAGGGCGGTCCTGAGGTTGTTGAGTCGATCGTGGGGCAATGTTATGGCGGATCATACCACATTATTATATGATCGTGTTTAAAACGCGGCTGCTATTATCTCCCTAGGTGAGTTCATTGTATTGCGTATTTTTGAGTCCAAGAAATGCCTCAACAAGACGAGTTTGTGTGTGTGGAATCCCTCTCGTGGTATGGAGAACGCACTTCCACCACCTCCTAATGCGGCATTTGATTCTGTGTTTGTGTGCAATGGCAAGAGCTTATATTTGTTCACTCCAGGCATTGTAAGAGAAGAACGCAAGGTTTGGCATAAGGTGTACAAAGTGTGGTTGCTCAATTTAAGAGAGTTCAATGTTGTTTGGAAAAGACTCCTCTGCCTGCCAATGTTAGGGGATTATATTTACGCTTCCACAACTTGTGGGGGACACAGCTACATATGGCAGCGAAGTGGATCTCATGCCTTAGAAACCAACGTATGGAAACTGTCGAGAAACGGAGAAAATGAAAGCGACTGGCAATGGGAATATGTTAACATTAATACTCAACTTCCCCGAAACTTGATTCTGGATAAATCAAACAGGCTGCCAACCTATATTGAGTTGAATTGTAGGATTAATAACGAGCTTGTTTACAAAAGTGCATTCCGAAGATGTCCTGCTCCAGACGACCTCTTTCCAGAGGAGTTGACTGTAAACGGAAGACGTCCGCCTCCCTCTCAGTCTCAAAACGAGGATTATATTTTCATGATACCGAAGGCCGATCGCGATGACAGCCAGCCTTTAGTCTATGGTCACTTGTATCGCTTGTATGTACATAAAGACATAAATGATGTACTTCTGTGCATATCGAAAGTAGAAATGGAAAATGTAGAGGATAGAATAGTGGGAGAGGGTACTGAAGAGTGGGATGAATTTGCGGGGCATTGGGATAATGGGCTTTTTTGGATCGATGACAACAACAGATTGCCTAGGCGTAACCAAAGGTTCTCCACCGCCCTTCAAACATTTCTCTCACCTACTCCATGGAAAACACTGGATAACGCATGGGATATGGAGATAAATAAAGTCTCCCACTTAATGCTGGCGCAAAATGGACCTATCTATTGGTTTGAATTCTTAGCTGGCAACGAACAATGGCGGGAAGATCAGTAGCCGTAGCCGTTTCTGTTTCAGCAAGATTAATCTTACATAGTTTGGTTTTGATTCAGGAATTGGAAGGAATTTTCGTTTTCAAATGTGATGCTATTAACCTTTAAACTTTAGTGGTAAAAATGTGTATAAGGGTATTAAATTTTTTCACTGTAGATGCTTATGTTGATCAAGTTTCTGAAAAATGTATTATTGGTAATTCCTTTCCCACCGGGAAAATGTTGGAGAGAAAAAAACCAATGGAGTTAGTGAATGTAGATATATGTGGTCTTATGAAAACATTGTCTCGTGACAAGTCAAGAAGTATTCTATTGTTTTTTTGATGATTTTTGTAGAAGAATATGCGTATATTATATTAAAAAAAAATGATGTATTTGTTATTGTTCAACAATTTAGACGTTGCTGAGAGGGAAAGTTGATGAGAGGGAAAGTGGATATGTACGGAAGACATTAATTATAGAATGTTCCCAATAGAATGTTTGCGAAGAATAGATCAATTGTTGAGATTTCTAGGAGTATGTTGAAAGTTAAAGGTCTTCCAAACAATTTTTGGGGTAAAGCTATAATTATATAGATGTCCAATAAGAGGTGTGTAAAATATGATTCCATATCAAGGATGGACTAGAAGAAAATTTAGTGTTGTTCATTTCAAAGTTATTGATTGTATTGCTTATGCCCATGTTTATTTTCAAAAAAGATAAAAAAAAACTAGATGATAAAAGTGTGAAATGAATTTTTATTGGCTATTGTGAGGCGACAAAGGGATGCTTGTATGAAAAATAAAAAAAAAATTACTTGTATGTCATGATGTGTTATTTGATGAAATAGAGGAAGGACATTGGAATCAAGGAATACAACAAGAAAACCCAAAAGTTATTTAACAAGAAGATGAATCTTTTGTTTGTACAAATCCATCCAGTACCCTAAATACTTTTCCCACTACATCCACACCATCGTCTTCTTCAAATTCAAGTACTATTACAAGATGAATTCCTCTTTTCATAAAGGTAAAATCTTTAAATGAAATTTAGAGATATACTATTTTTCCTTTAATGTCTCACATGGTTCAAAGAAATGGATGAAGAAATTGTGGCAATAGGGAGGAATGAAACTAGGGAGCTTCTAGATCCTCCTATTGAAAAGGAAGTCACTGGAGTCAAATGGGTGTGAAAAAACAGTAGTTAGAATTGTGATCTATTGCAATTAGATTTAGAAGGAGGTGGTCACTATGTTCCAAACTCCAAGTTATAGTTATGGGAATGGGATCTAAAAAAAAAATCTTTCTTCAACTTCCTCAAAAATTCAAATGGACAATATCATTGCATCCATCTCATTGAGATGATTCCAACAATATAATTTTTTTTCTCAATCTGGTTCAAGGATCATAATTTATGAACTTTTAAGCATAGGCCATTTCAAACCTTACCACATCATCCGACCTCCACCTAGTAGCCACACAATAGCCCATGTGGCAAGTTATGTGCTTGCATCGCCATCGTGGACAGGTCCATGTGGCAAGTGATCCAAGCCTAAGGTAGTCGAAGGTCATCATTGTTACTGTAACACATTTTTCAGAGACAATGTTCGACCCTATATGGATGCAACATTAATAAAGGGTGGGACTGACCTGACCCTCGACCTCGCTAACCATCTTGACCTCGACTCGGTCCATGGCTTGCTTCCTCCCCTTCTTATTATCAACATGGATGTAGGAAAAATATTGATATAATAATTTTGAAAACCTTTGCTTATATAAATACCATAATATATTATTGGCAAAATAATGGGATGTAAAAAGGTATCGGAGAAGCTATATGATGTAGGGTTTAAGCACATAACAAATATTGACTTCTCTAAAGTGGTCATCGGGAATATGCTTCGAAAGCACCTTTGTGCCCGTCCCGACATGCTCTGGAGAGTTATGGATATGACTAACATGCAGGTTTTTAACTTACCCTTTTTAAATTCTTTATTTTGTAGCTATGATCTTTTTATGACTTCTAGTGGTTTTGTATGGCATTGGTGTGAATCGAACTCGAGGTAAGGTTTACAGTATATTAATTTGTTTACATCCACTACCGCTGTAAGAGTTTTGGTCTGAGTATTATGTTATTGTGCAGCGATGGGGCCCTATACGAAATTTAAATTGAACTTTGTTATGCTTGCCAATGATGCTAGCCCTTTCCATAGTGTCTACCTTTGGAGGAGTAGGATTATTAAGTTACTTTGGCACCACTAAACAACTTTTTCCCAGTAAATGTGATGGGGAAGATAATCACCAAGATCCCAGTATTTAGAACCGTGTTTACAAAAGTCGAAATAAATTACTATCTCAGTAGCCCAACAAAGCGATGCCAAAATAACCTTACCCCCGGTACCTTCCCTTTGAAATAACAATAATGGAAATGCTCTAGACAGCTCAATATAAATATAATTTTTTGTTGGGTTATACATATATATTCCCAAATAATCTTGATTAGTTGGGATTTAATTTGGGAAATTTATTGATTTGATTTATTTTGAATGATTGATTGGATTTTATTATATAAATAATTGAGAGAAATGAAGAATAATAATTTGCATAATTTTCATTAAAGATTTATTTTATTTTGAGCAATTTATTGACTAAGTTTAGTTTGAATGATTAAATTACTATAGTATTTATTATTTTGAACCAAAATACAATTCTTTCAATTTAAAATTTCTATGGACCTCTCGTTGCACATTTTGAGACAATGGCCAGTTTATCTCATTTCACTAAATTTTAGTCTGTAAAATCTCTTTCCACATAATTATTAAGTAAATCCGAAAGAGTTATAACATTTCTCATATATACGTGTATGTTCATTCAATACAGAACTTTAAAAACACGACCATTTCTTACGTAACATGAAGAAATTACGCTTTGATTTTCGTTGACTTTATTTCTTACTTAATGTGAAGCCCACAATTTTCCGCGTTAGACTTTTGCTTCTTACTTTATAACTAACTTTTAATCTTTATAAAATAATTGTTGCTTCACTTTTCTAGCTACTAGTTGCTACATTCCTTTTAAGATTTTTGTTTTTCAAATTTCTAAAATTTGAGAATTAATAGATATAAAACAACGCGTTATTTCATTTTTTAAATATATGAGTTGATACATTGTTTTTAAGATTATCTTTATTTTTATTTATTTTTAAATAAATATTAATAAATATCTAAAACAAACAACTAGGATTATCACATTTTATTGTTTAATGGGATAAAAAGTATACTAGAAATCCATCATCTGAGGAGGCTCAATCTTTAATTTCTTAAATTCATGGCAATTAAAGAGCACATAGTTAAGAATAATTTTATCTATAATTTTTGTATATATAGTATATGTTTTATCAAATTATTTGTAAATAGTTAAATATAAAAATATATAAAAATAAAGTAATTAATTTTGGTTTTCAATTTAAAGGTAGGAATAAAGATCAAATAATAATATTCATAATTGTTAGCTATTATAACAATATTTTTCATCATCATGTCATTCATAGAGAATTAAATTTGGCTAGGGAGACAAGAACCATTTTACCCAATCATCTAAGATAACACACACACATATATACTTTTACAGGAGAAAAAATCAGTGTCTTTCTCAGTCCAAGGGATAGAGTGAAGTTGTTGGTACAGGCTAATGTATAGGTATACTCACTAAAGGGTTCACAAGGCTTGAATCTAATACAACAATGTTCTTAGGCACGAAGCCATTACAACAATATTTATCAAGACATTATAGCTCGTATTGTCATTGTAGAAAATGTAGCAAGAAAGTCTCAATTTTGATTTTTCCTTGATCAAATTGAGGAAATTCGAAATGCCACATCAGTAGACAACATGGAGGAGTTAACTGAGGTGACATGACTCTTGTCACTCAATTAAGAACCCTCAATTCGAGTTAATGAGTTGAAGTTCATTTTTCTTGAGTTGATTCCTTGAAAATAGGAGTCTAGGTTAGTTAATTTGAGTTAGGGGCATGAAGTTCAGTTGTGTGCAGTGATTCCTAAATTTGAGGAGCCTTGGTTGAGTTAATTTCAGTTGTAGCAATTTAATTTAGTTAAATTGACTTATTGTTAGTTAAACTAGTTCTAACTATTGGAGGAACTAGTGGAAGGTCAAGTTGTGGAAGTGTGACTTCAACCACACTCGGTGATCAACCAAATAATTGATTAATCAACCTAAATTAGCTCATGCATGCATAGAATCAGAGTTACCTAGTTGAGATGGAGATTTCAAGGCAATGTACTATCATTTGTAGACAATTCCAATGTGTATAGGTGGTGCATGCAGTCAAAGGAAGGACCTAAAGGAATTGCACCAATAGAGGGAATTTTTTAATTAATAGGGGCCTAATTCCTGAAGGAACAACGTAATGAAATAAGAGCTTGGAGGGCTTGAAAATTGGCTAAGTGTTGGCCATAGTTAACTACTCAGGCAAAGAGATAGACTATACACTTGTAGGTTGTGCTCAGGCTTGAGCAAGAATAAGTATTCATCTCTATTCTTTGATTAATGTAATACAAATAGGAAGGGGTTTTGAGCAGTTGATTTCCCCTAGATAAATATTTGTGCATGTGTGATAATTCTTCTTGCATGTTTATGATTTGTGTTCTCGATCGTGAATTGAATTCTGCAAAATACTAGAGTAGATTTGAGCCTTGTATTTTACTAAATTTCATGAGCAGTTTCAAATCTACACAATAATTTCTATATGATACCAGGGTTGGAATCAAAATAGAATAAGAAATTCAAAGTTGGGTCTTAGAGGTTCGAATTTGAAGATCGATGTTGGAGATTTTCTTTAGGAGAGAGAAGATGGCTTTTAATGGACTAAAGCTAGAGTATGCCTTGGAAGGCACCTTTAATTTTCGTTCATGGAAGGACCGCATGGAGGTAGTATTGTATGATAATGGGCTGCTAGAATACATCAAGAAAGATGTTGCAAAACCCCAAGCATTTGATTCTTATAACCTTGATCAATGGAAGAAAGATGTAGCCAAGGTGAGGAGAATCATCTTGGAGGGAGTACGAGATCTTATTGTCTTGAATCTCCATGGAAAATAAACTTTGTTCACGATGAGGAAAGCACCGACAGAATTGTTCAAGAATAGTAGTGACCACAGGAAGTTGGCATTCAAAGATAAAATTTAAAGCATCGAGACACAGAACAATGACACAATTCCATAGTACCTGAGCAAGTTTACACAGTGTCGTGATAAACTTGGTGGGGTTGGTGTTAATGTCCTTGAAGAAGACTTGGTATCTCTATCCCTTCTAGCCCTTCCCAAGAGCTAGCATAGCTATCAAGATTCAGTTAATGGGAGGGAGAAACTACCGAGTTGGGATCGCTTATGGTCTGACTTGGTGCAAGAGGAAATAACGCAGATTATCAGAGATGGGACCTCATCCATAGAAGAGGAAGAGGAATTTTCATTAGTCAACAAAGGAATGAAGGCCAGTGGGAAGAAGTCCCAAGGTGAGGCTAATTCCAACTAAGAGGGAAAGAAGAAAGACTTGTCCAAAATCAAGTGTTTCAATTGTTATGAATTCGAGCACTATGCCATGAAGTGTGCAAACAAGAAGGAAAGCAAGAAGGAGCCTGCAGTAGCAACAACAGGTGAATATTTGGCTTCACATTTTGAACTTCACTTCACTCTCATTGCATGCATGGCAAGCACCGCAATGGGGAGTAAGTGGTACCTAGACAGTGGTGCCTTGTTCCACACAACGGGGAATAGATAATTTTTCAGTGACTTGGAAGAGAAATATCTCATGATGAACGTCAAGTTTGGAGATGATGAAAGGTACAATGTGACTGAGATTGGTACAATCACCTTTTAGAGGGAGTCGAGCTCCCTTCTCGAACTCAAGGATGTTATGTTCATTTCAGGACTAAAGAAAAATCTCATCTCTGTTGCAGTTTTGGAAGACTGTGGTTACGATGTGATCCTCAACAAAGGGAAAGCATTCTTGAGACACATAGCCACAGTGCAGGTGAAATAGACTAGTGCTCGATTCAAGAACCCATATGCACTTGTGGTATAAGATTCATGTAAAACTTTGAGGAGCAAGGCAGAGACTAGAGATATGGTGCTTGAGAGGGAGTGTGTTAGACCTCTAAACATGCAGCCTCAAAAGAAGCCTCAGGAAGTTTTGGAGCAGCCACAAAGGGAGAGGTAGAGAGGAGGAAGTGTGGAGACATCCACTAAAAAAAATACCTCCAGTAAGGGGATAGTTTGAGCCAAATGGGAAGAGGGAGCACATGCAATTATACCTCCAGGAGCGAGGTGGAGTGATGTAGATCCTTAGTCCAAGAGTGCAGAAATTTGGGCAGGGTTAGTTGAGGCGTTCTCCTCATGGATCATTACCTTGATACAGGGGCCCATAATATTCAGTAGCAGGAAGATCAGTTTTAGTCAGATATTGAGGAGTACAAAGGAGTGTTGACACCAGAGGAGGAGGCTTAGTAGTAGAGTCAGCAAAAACATAATTTTCCCAGTAGACAATTGCAAAGACAGTTGATTCAATTTGTTTTTTTTTTATTCTTCTCAGAGTTAGAGGTTGCAGTAGTGGCAGCAACAGTGAGAGGTGTTGCATGGAGTACATTCCACATATGCAGGATTGGGGTAGTTGATAATCCCATTCTTGCTGAGAGGGAGTGTTGAAAACGTAGCAAGAAAGTCTCAATTTTTAGTTTTCCTTAATCAAATTGAGGAAATTTGAAATTCCACATCAGCAGACAACTTGGAGGCATTAACTGAGGTGACACGACTCTTGTTGGTATAAAATTATATATTTTAGAGTAATGGAACACATAAAATATTGCAGAAACACAAATACAGAAACGCATAAAACAAGAGATACATAGATATACATGGTTCACCCAATTTGGGCTATGTCCATGGAGAAACAACTAGTCCTTACTTTTATATTATCCAACAAAATGACGAGATACAACCTACAACATATCCGTTGTAATTTCCTCTTCGCTTTCACCTCTCTCTCTCTCTCTCTCTCTCTCTCTCTCTCTCTCTCTCGCTAAGAATAATCATACATAACCACAATACAATTCCCTCATATAAACTGAGGGTTTCCTTCCATGGGAAAAAAAACCCTAAATTAACATAACTTTTGCCATCAAATCATTTGCCTAATGAATGGCCTAGATTGACTATGAAATTACAATATTTTACAAGGCAATTTTTCATCTATTTTTAGGTTCAGGGGCACTGCCCCCAAACCCCTACTAGGGGGGTGCTCTTTAAAGTAGTCATCACCCCCCCACCCCCAAGCAGCTATCATACGAGTGGCATTGCCGCCTTGTTTAGGAGCTATGGTCCAACGCGACTAAGACCTCTAAATCAAGAAGATAATCAGGGTCCACACCTAACAATGTCCCACTTGGATACTGATTATAGAAACTCCACTGCTGCTTCATTTGTTGGGCAATGCTTCCACTTTGGATGTTATGCTCTTGACCTGCGAGAAGATACAAGAATACCCAATCTGTTAAGAAATAATACCCAGAACACATAACAATAAGAAATAACAACAAATATTTTATTATTCAGAAAGGAAAGATGTTCACTTGCCTCTTCGAGGGGGAAACCTCCAATAGAGCTGGGCTCAATTACAAAATAAGACACGATGCTCCTCAAGGGGAGTCGTTATCCTTTATATAGGATTCATACATGCAATACCATGGGTAAATACCATGGTTCTTATTAATACCATCTATCTAGTACCATGGACCATTTGCAACTAACTGTGGTCCCTTCTTTAAATGTGGGTCAACCACCTACAATTATTAATATGGGCTTTATTGACTCTTTACTTAACTATAACTATGACTCGACCCTATTACATAAATAAATGGGTTAAGGTTGGACCCTAACATGCCCTCCCCCATAAAAATAGCCTTGTCCTCAAGGTTGAAGTTATGGAAATTGTTGAAGGACAGTGGCTGGTTCCCAGGTTGCATCTTTTGGAGAGGTGTCTTTCCACTTGACGAGGACTTCCTTGATCGTGTGGCCATGCAGGTGTTGTTCTTGCTTGTCAAGAACCTATTTAGGTTGGAGCTAGATTAAACCTTCTTCATCCAATTCCAGTGGACTGGTTGGCATTTGGCAATGGTTCCCAATCACTTTCTTGAGGCATGAGACATGGAATACTGGATGGATTTTTGCCGTGGGTGGTAAAGCTAGCTTGCAGGCTACTTCTCCGATGCACTAAAGTACTTGAAACGGACCGTAGAATTTCGGAGATAATTTCTGGAAACCCTTGTCTTTGAGTGATGCTTGCTTATATGGTTGAAACCTTAAAAATACCTAATCCCCTTCTTGAAATTTGTATTCTGAACGATGTTGATCTGTCTGTTGCTTCATGCGGTTTTGAGCTGATGGAGATTCTCTCTGAGTTGGGCCACCATGGTTGTGCGGTTCTGCAGGAGTTGATCCATTGCTTGTACCTTCGAGCATCCCTGGATATAAGAAGTAGGTGAAGGAGGGAGTTGACCATAAAATGCTTCATATGGAGTCATTTTGGTGGTGGAAAGATAGTTAGTGTTATACCACCATTTGGCTAGAGGTAACCATTGTACCCATAGATGTTTCTTTTCTGAAGTGAAACACCTAAGGTAGGTCTCGAGACATTTGTTGACGACTTCAGTTTGACCATCAGTTTTGGGATGATATGAAGTATTGAGTTGTAGTTGGGTACCTTGTAGCCTGAAGAGTTACTGGTGAAGATCGGGTCACGATCAGACACAATTGAAGTGGGCATGCCATGCAATTTGAAGATCTAGTCCATGAAATATTGAGCCACCAAAGCCGGTGTAAAAGGGTATGGTAGGGCACAAAAATGAGCATACTTATAAAGTTTGTCCACAACCACCATGATTACTGACTTGTTGCCTGACTTTAGAAGCTCTGTAATGAAGTCCATAGAAACCTTCATCTAGATTGAGGCCGGGATGGGCAATGGTTGTAATGTGCCTGGGGATTTGACTATTTCTCCTTGTGGCGCTGACATATGTCACACTTAGCTACAAAAGTAAGAATGCCCTTTTTCATGCTTATCCAAAAGAATGAATGTCGAGTGCGAGCATAATTCTTCTGAAAGCCTGAATGGCCTGCAGTGGGAGATGAGTGCAACTCCGCCAAAATGTGACTTTTGAGGGTGGATGTTGGCGATATCATGACTTTGTCCTTGTAGCAAAGAATCTCATCCTGCCAAGAGTAGCCCGCTGTGGAATTTGGATCCGCCTGCAATTTATTAATGAGTTGGGAGAGCAGAGGATGTGAAAACCATTCCTTGCAAGCCTCTTCAATCCATTTTGGAATAGGAAGGCAGATTGTGAGCATGATGCTTTCCTCTTCAAATTGGCGTGATAAAGCATCTGCTATGACATTTTCGTGCCCTTTCTTATAAATTATCTCATAATCATATCCCAACATTTTGGCAAGCCATTTATTTTGTTGTGGCGAGGATAGGCATTGCTCCAAAAAATATTTAAGGCTTTGATGGTCTGTGTGGATTTGGAAACGTCGCCCCAATAAGTATGGTTGCCAGGTATCTACTACATGTAAGATGGCCATCATCTCCTTCTCATAGGTAGATTGTCCCAGATTGGACCCACTTAGTTGTTGGCTAGTGAAGGCCAAGGGTTGACCTTCCTGCATTAAGACTGTTATATACCCAGGGGGGGATAATATGGGGTACCAAGGGAGGTACCCAAGGAAATAATGTAATAATGGGATGGGCCATAGTAATAAATAAGGTGGTTAACCCATATCATGTAAGGGACCACAAGTAGTTAATAATATTGGGGATAATATGGGGGACCACAAGTACCCCATATTATCCCCCCCTAGGTATATAACAAAGACCGCCCCAATACTCGTACTTGAAGCATCACATTCAATCACAAAGTATTTGGTGAAGTCAGGTAGTGCTAATACGGGAATGGAACACATGGCATGTTTGAGAGCTATAAATGCCTGTTGCGCTTCATCATTCCAGATAAATGAATTTTTCTTGAGAAGGTGAGTGAGGGGTCTAGCAATGCGACCATAATTGTGGAAAAAGTTGTGATAGTGGCCTGTGAGACCCAAAAATCCTCTCAAGCTCTTCAAAGTCTTTGGTTGAGGCCAATCTTGCATTGCCTAGATATTTTTGGGGTCCACCCTGACACCTTCATGCCCCACAATGTGGCCCAAATACTCAACTTTTTCCATGCCAAAAGAGCACTTGGACATCTTGACAAATAATTTATGCTTCTTGAGTAGTTGCAAGAGAAGATCTACATGCTGAAGATGTGTGGCCCAAGTGTGGTTGTAGATGAGGATGTCATCAAAGAAAACAAGGACAAATTTTCTGAGATATGGTTTGAGCAGGTGGTTCATGAGGCTCTGAAAAGTGGATGACGCATTACAAAGGCCAAATGGCATGACCAGGAATTCATAATGGCCTTCATGAGTTCGGAAAGCAGTCTTTGGAATGTCTACTTCTTTCATGCGAATTTGGTGATAGCCCAAGTGAAGGTCGAGCTTAGTAAAGAATTGAGCCCCATTTAGTTCATCCAGAAAATTATCGACAACCGAGATGGGAAATTTATATTTGATCGTCAGCTTGTTGAGGGCCTTCAAGTATCGACACATACGCCATTCCCCATCTTTCTTTAGCACCATGACCACAGGCAATGAATAAGGACTAATGGTAGGACGAATGACGCCTACTTCCAGGAGTTCCTTGATGAATTTTTCAATTTCATTCTTTTGGGCAAACGGATATCTATATGGGTGAACATTTGGTGGTTGGGCCCCTGGGACCAAAGTAATGCTATGATCATGTTCCCCTCTCGAGGGTGGAAGCTCCTGAGGCTTGTCAAAGACTAGCATATGGTTGTTTAAGATATGTTGCATCCTAGGATGAATATGAAAAGAAGTGGAGTTGAAGGCCTGGATGGCATTAAATTGGGCTATAACTCCATGGTGGCCTTTTTTTTTTAACTCTGAAAGGAGTTTTACTCCTTTCTTAGGAATACTACAGTAGCCTATTCCCAAAAAAGTCAATTCTACCTAATGTCCTGAGAGAATCACGCCCAAGTATAGGGGCTGTTTAGTCAATTTAGTGTCGTCTAAATTGCTATCATAAATTGTCAACCAGGGGCTCGTAAGCTGATGAAGTGAAGGTGTACTATATGTACTTAAGCAACCTCTTAGATCTTTTTGTCGTTTGGGGGTGTTGTTTGTGGTCAATCTATCTTCCTAAGATGGAATGGAGGTTTTATAAACAGATGAGTGATAGTGTGTGTAAGGTGATTTCTAAATGAGTGAGTGTGTGTATTGCTGGTGGTTTCTAACTACCTTCTAGACTTTGCAAAGAAAGAGCTTGAAATAAATAACTTGAAATGAACTGAAAGCAAAGAACCACTTTCTAATGGCACTAGTCACTACTCATGCTGCTGCAAATAAAAAGGTAAGAAAACCACTTTAAAGACCAATGATAATGTTCATCTCTTCCTAACACTCTGCTTCCAACATATAGTACTATGTAAAACACGATTAAGAAGTAGTTAGAGATAAGTCTAAAAAGTGATAAAGCTCTAAATGACAAATTATAACACCACTGTGCCTTTCTCCAGCATTCTTCTTCCAACATACATTGTTATGTGTAACAAGTGAAGAAAGAGTTAGTGATATAAGCCAAAAGCTACTCAAAGCAAGTTGTAATTTATTAGTATTCTGATCTCTTAAAGATGAACAACTTATGATAAGGAGACCATCAATGTGTTAGCATACAGCTTGAGAAACTAAGCTAGAAGTTAAGCTAGAAAAACAGAGTAAAGGCAGCAACTATGAATATGACAACTGAAAATACCATCAGAGATAAAGCAAATACACAAGACACACAATCCCAGGCTAAAACTTGCAGAAAACAATCCTGATCAGTTTAAAATAAATGTTGGAAATGTAAAGGCATGAAATCAAACTGTACACTATTATACATGATGAAAGAAATAAAAATTGCTGGAATTCAAACTACACATTATTGTACATGTGAAAATGAAAACAAAGAAAGGCAGGAAAATGAAATCAAACACTATGTACACAGGCTGTCATAGATGGGGACCCTCCATCCACGCAACCAGCTAAAGATCAGCTACGAAAAGGTGAACAGAAACAGTCTTCTTTTATAAAACTAGCATGTCAAAATACAGTGAAAAAGTGCTGTAGAAACAGCCTTCTAAAACAGAGTTTTGATAACAAAATAAGCACAGCACTTACAATATTCAAAAAGCTAATCTATAAGCGTTGGCACATGCTTTATTTATAGGCACAGGGACAAACTACCCTCTGCGTGAACTAAGCAACTACAGCCTAACTAATTAACTACGCAGCAACACGCAGTCTTAACTAATTAACTTGTGCAGCAACACGCAGGCAACTCCGTGCACGTTTGGAGGAAACAGTCATCATGGGAAGTAAATCTATGTTTGGATCCTGTCTTTTGCTATCTTCGTGGCGTGGAGGAAGTGCTAGCTATGGTTCTGTGTCTCAGCTGCTCACGGCTCCCGTGCCACCGTCTGGAACTTGACTGTTTGACCGGGGAACACCTGCGTTGACCAAGGGCATACGTGACTGGTTTGGCTCAACCAATAGCATACGATCCATGTGTACATCCATCCCAACGTGCCCATGTGGCCCGTTCCTTGAGAAGACACGTGGAGTATATCAAACAACAAAAAGGCTGCGGAATCTCTGAATAGCTGCGGAATTGTTGTATATGTTCCAAAATTCTAATCAAACAGTCAAACATTAGCATAGTTAACAAACCATGATAAAAAGACATGTAATGCAATAATTTGAACAAGTTAATGGAGGAAAAGATGGAAAAAGGAAGAAGTGAATGGGAAAAGGCTGTTGGGAAGATAGCTAAGTGAGTGCAAGGTTGAGGCTCAACATACCCCCACTCTGAGGGTGTTGCATGTCCTCATGCAACCAAAAATTTGCATAATCCTTTAGTTCATATGCTCAGATGCCTCTGCCAAGACATCCAACCTTCTTTTCTTCCTCTTTGTTGCCAAACTTGTTCTCGGTTTCTTCACCAAGCACCTGAATTTTAAGTTGATCAATGCCCGGCTCAACTTCTTGCATTTTCTCTTCAACTTTCTGTTCTTTCTTTGCCAAAGGCCCAAATGAAGCATGGTATTTTCGTGGATCATCTTGTCCACGTTACCTTGTTGTTTCAATGTTTCATTTTCATTTTTGATGTGGCGATTTAAGACTTCTAGCTCAAATATTTCTTGCTTCAGAGATTGAACCTGCTGTTCAAGGGGCAGGACTGTGCTAGGACCAGCAACAGATTGCTCCAATGTTTCTAAATAGTCATATGCTTCTTGCTGAACAGGGTCAATATCTGGAGTTTGCCTTGGTCTGAATTCAAACCCTTGAAAGTTGCTCTCTCTTTCTTGTTGAAAAGGGCTTTCCTCTCTTGGAGGAATTGAGTCAATGTCTAGCTGAATTTGCCTCTTCTTAGGTGTGCTCAAGTCAACAAAATGGGACTGTTTTCCTTTTATTACACTTTTCCTTTCTATGAGCCTTCTACTTCTTCTTACCTGCATGCTAGTGCTTTTCTTCTTGGAGATGGCAGTTTCCTGAAGCTGAGCAAGCCTATGAGCTAATGTTTGGGTATCTTCTTCGGTTGAAGGCTTAGGTGAAGGGGATGGTGTTTGAAAAATAGCTTTTCCCTTATCCCTTTTCTGTCTTTTTGTTTTGCTGCCCTTTCCCTTCTCTTTTTGACCAGTTTCCAGGACGGTTTCTTGGGCAATTTCTTGAAGAGTTTCTGCAATGATTTCTTGGACAGTTTCTTCTACATCAGTATCTTGGGCAGCAGTTTCTTTTTCTTTTCTTCTACTTCTCCGGGGCACTTTAGGAGAGCTAATGGAGGCTGGTACTTTAGGAGAGCTAACAGAGGTTTCAGCCGCCTCCTGAAAATGGTTCCTAATAAGGAATTTCTCCCATGTGTCCTTCCTGATTTTTAACTGCTCTTCAATTAATATTTTGATGAGGCCATGGTGGTATAGGTGTGGCTCAATGTTACCCACATGTTTTTGCACAGTAGCACTCATTTTCTTTAAACTAGACAGCAGGAAATAAGGGAGATTGATGGTATGTTCACCCATAAAATGCATCATTATCTTTGTGTGATAAACATACATTGTACCAAATCTGCCTTCACATGTCAAAAATTTCTGCACTAGCAAAAGTAAGGCAGTCCATTCCTTTTTAATGTTACTTACAGGTATTCCTTTGGTGAAGATAGTAGTATCCATACCTGGATTTTTCAATATGTTCTTCCACTCTTGGCTTTCAACAGTTCGATTCTTGAACCATCGCTCTCCAGTACGAGGCAAAGCAGTTGCTTGAGCCAAGCTGCTTTCTGTGACAGTGAATTGCAGGTCCCCAATCTCCACAGTGTTTGTTTTCCCATCAAACGACTGAGCAAAGGCCTTGGTAACCTCTTTGTGGTATCCTTTGAATTTCTGAATAAATTTTAACCACTTGGCCTTCTGCAGGGCATTCCTTGTTTGTGGGTAACCGTCTAGAAATTTAGAACCTTCCGGCTCTGCTCTTAATAGCTTGCCCATTTCGGTTACCAACTTCTCTTGCTGCTCTGACAATACTGTTTGGACGCTAGAGGAAAGAGACTTCACGGGAAAACAGTGCTCCTCAGCGTAAATTACGGCTGGAACAGAGAACTACACGGCTACAGTAGAATGGCCGTAATGGAAATTGGGAAAACAGTGTTCAGTAGTGGGTATTACGGCTACAGTAGAATGGCCGTGATGCAATTGCGAGCCTGTTGGTCAGGGTTTTAAGTGGAGAGATGAGGAGAATGGAGCAGCGTAGGTTTACGGCGAGACAGAGTAGTGAATGAACTGAGAGTGAAATCGATGAAATCGAGGGAGTGAACAGCGATAGGAATGAAGTTATGCATGCGTAGAAAGGTATTAAAGGATAAAACGGCCGAATCCCATCGACGTCGGGTAACTGTATACACCTGGCTGCGGAATGATCAGTTGAAGAGCCGTGGTATAACAGGAAACGTCATTCTGGTACGAAGAATTAATGCAAGGGAGCGGGCCGTATCAAGTTTGAATCACAGCGATTATGGGACCGTTAAAATAGAGGTGAGGTGGACTACGCAGCATAATGGACGAGGAGTGAACGGAGATCTTGTTCAATCATTACACTAGGTGCCTAATACCATAATCCAAAAACCATACATAATGATATAACTGTTAGTTAGAGGTTTAGAACATACCTTTGTGTATTTTGATTCCTTTGCTAATCATGATGCTAACCTTTGATTTATTGCTGCCTTTGTATATGCTGTGTGTCTTCACCCTTTAATGATGCTGGTACTTCTGACTGCAGACTTTTTTCCTTTTTGAAACAGAGTTTATTTTTGTTGCAGGGACAGAGTGTATTAGCTGCGGAATTGGCTCCTAGCTGTAGAATTTGCAGCAACATTTTTCTTCCTGCACCAAGAGAATTAAAACAACTTGACTAAATGAAATAGTCCTGATAGGGACTTTATTGATGAGAATGAGATGGAGTGAATGGACTGAAAAAAATGGAATGGAATTAAGATGATGAGATGGATGAAATGAATGAGATGGATGAGATGGAAGAAGAGGGATTTTTTTTGGAAAATATAAAGTGTCAGGTGACCCTGATTTTCACCTTACATTTTCTGCATAAGACTGCCAATCCAAGATTGGTTTTCAGGCTTATACAAGAGATTTTTTTTCTTTTTTTTTCTTTTTTTTTCTTTTTTTTTTTCTTTTTTTTTTTCTTTTTTTTTTTCTTTTTTTTTTTTTTAACTGAAAGAAACAGAGATTAGGCTGATGGAGGAGAAGAATTCTTCTCCACCAGCCTCATTGCAGAATCTTCTTTGAACAACTTGACAAATTCCTCTTTTGAGAGTGGCTTCTGGTAGATTTTCAGGCGATGGCCATTCACAATAAGAGGAGTATGAAATTCATCAATAGTTTTCACTCGAACTGCTCCATTACTAAAGACTTCATCAATCTCATATGGCCCAAGCCAATGAGTTTGAAATTTCCCTTTGAAGTCTTTAAACTTTGAATCAAACAATAGAGCCCAATCTCCTTTCTGAAACTTTCTTTCTTTGATATGACGATCATGCCATTTAGATCTTTGGTGCTGAACTAGATCGGTCCTTAGAATTGCATCTTGTCTTATTTCATCTAGCTCATTTAGCTGGTCCATTCTGTGTTTTTGGGCTTCTGAGAGGCTCATTCCCAATTGGACTGCCACCTTGAAGGTTTTGATTTGGAACTCAATGGGGAGCAGGACTTCCTTCCCATAAACAAGTTCATAGGGAGAATGTCCTGTTGTGTTCCTCCATGTAGTTCTATAGGCCCATAAGGCTTCAGGAAGCCTTTCTGCCCAATCTCTTCTATGAAGATGAACAGTCTTGGTGATAATGCCTTCAAGAACTTTATTGGTAGATTCCACTTGGCCATTTGATTGCGGATGGTATGGAGTAGATGTTCTGTGCTTGATCTTATATTCCTCCATCAGCTTCTCCATCAATTTAGATGTAAATTGGCTGCCCTGATCTGTCACAATTTCCCTTGGGACACCAAAACGAGTGAAAATATCCTCAAAAAGAAATTGAACAACTGAATTTTCAGTGGCAGAAGGCAAAGCTTTGGCTTCTACCCACTTAGTAACATAATCAGTACAAACCAGTATATACTTCTTTTGCTTTGATGGTGGATTAATTGGTCCAACGAAATCTAGAGCCCATTTCTCAAAGGGTTCGATGCATACCTGAGGCTGTAGTGGCATTTCATTTGAAGGAGTTGGTCTCCCAACTCTTTGGCAGCTGTCACACCTTCTAACATACTGCTTTGCATCTTTAAAGAGAGAAGGCCAATAATATCCTAGAGAAAGGATTTTATAGGCTGTCCTCTTGTCAGCAAAGTGCCCGCCGCATGGTTCATCATGACATGCCTTAAGGATGTCAGGCATTTCATCTTCCTGAACACACCTTCTGATTATACAATCTGGCCATGTTTTGAACAATTCATTAGAAATCCAAGAATAATGTGAACTTTCCTGAATGATTTTCCTTTTCTCATTAGGAAATAATTGTAGAGGTAGCTTCCCTGTAACTAGATAATTAGCCATATATGCATACCAAGGAGTCTTGGTAGTTACTGCAAACAAGTATTCATCTGGAAACTTATCTTCTACTGGAGAATCTTCATTAGTGTTTTGGATTCTAGACAAGAAATCAGCTACTGTGTTTTGTTTTCCAGGTCTATCTAACACAGTAATGTTGAATTCTTGTAAAAGTAAAAGCCATCTTGTAACTCTGCCATTAGTAACAGGTTTGTTCATTAAATATCTTATGGCAGAGTGATCAGTATGGACAAAGGTTTCATAGCCGGTTATGTAGTGTCTAAACTTATTGATTGCATGTACTACAGCTAAGAACTCTTTTTCTGTAACAGTATAATTTAACTCAGTGGGAGTCAAATTTTTACTGGTGTAATAAATGGCATAAGGGATCAAATCCTTTTGTCCCAAAACAGCTCCTAGAGCTGTATCTGAAGCATCAGTAGAAATGTGGAAAGGGAGTTTCCAATTTGGCCCCCTTAAGATGGGTGCTTCAGATATTCTAGTCTTTAAAGCTTCAAAGGCAGATTGACACTCAGGATCCCATTTGAACTCACAGTCTTTGGTAAGCAATTTGAAAAGAGGAGATGCTATCTTAGTGAAGTTTTCAATAAATCTTCTGTAATATCCAGTAAACCCAAGAAAACTTCTAACATCTTTTTGGCAATTTGGAACAGGTAACTTAGAGATGACTTCAACTTTGGATCTATCAACCTTAATCCCATCTCCTGAAATATGATGTCCTAAAACAATCCCTTCAGTAAACATCATAAAACACTTTTCATGACTTAAAGAAAGATTTGTTTCCTTACATCTTATCAGTACTTTTTCCAAATTTTCCAAAGCTTCTTCAAATGTATTACCATAAACTGTGAAATCGTCCATGTAGACCTCTACACAATCATGAATTAGATCTGAAAAGATTCCTAGTACAGCCCTTTGAAATGTAGCGGGTGCATTGCACAATCCAAAAGGGAGTACTCGGTAGGCAAAAGTTCCCCAAGGACAAGTAAATGTGGTTTTGTCTTGATCTTCAGGTGCTACCTGAATTTGATTATACCCACTAAAACCATCCAGGAATGAGAAATACTTTTTACCTGCTAAAGTGTCTAGTACCTGATCAATAAAAGGTAGAGGGAAATGATCCTTTAAGGTTGCCTTGTTCAATTCTCGATAATCAATGCAAACTCTCCATTTACCATTCTTTTTGGGCACTATAACCAAGGGAGAAACCCATTGGCTATCTGAAATGGGGTAAATGAAGTTTACCTTGAGCAATTTCTGGAGTTCTTCTTTCACGATTTCCCTAAGGTTTGGATTCATCCTTCTTTGTGGTTGCCTAATAGGTCTGCTATTTTCTTCAATATAGATGTGATGAATACAAGTCTTAGGATCGATTCCTTTCATGTCAGTGTATTCCCATGCAAATGCAGTGGAATGTTTTTGCAAAAGTTTGGTTAATTCTTCTTGTTGTGGTCTTTCCAAGTTTCTGTTAATGTTCAATGTTTTTCCTGGAAAGATTTCAACTGTAGAACTACCAAACTCTTCCATTGAGAAGAGAGACATCTGTCTAGAGGAGAGATATTCAATGTCCGCATCTAACTGAAACTGTGTAGAGTCATATTCTAAAGGTATTTCAAAATTTTCTAATGTATTTAGAATTTGACTATCTTCACTGATCTCAGAGATGGTTAGAACAGGTTGAATGGTATCCTCATCATCAACCCACTCATCTTCTCCTATTTCTGTTATTGCCTTTGCTGGAGGATACAAGTTGAATTTCTTGGTGGAATTACCATCTGATATATACATGTCCCCAGACCTACAACTGATAAAAGCATCAGCTGTTGCTAGCCAAGGTCTTCCTAAGATAAGAGGATGTCCTCCTAGATTGTTCTTGGGAGTTAAAATCATAAAATCAACTGGATATTCCCAAGAGTCTAGGGAGACTGGAATGTCTTCCAATACACCATCAGGTTTAATGATTGATCTATCTGCAAGTTGCAGTAAAGTAGGTGTAAAGAGAAGGTTAGGAAGCTTTAACTGATCCATGGTCTGTCTACTCATGATGTTGATAGCGGCTCCTAAGTCAATCAAAGTATTTGGGATTTCAACCCCATTAATATGAGTCTTGACAATAGGGCTACCGGGATCCACATACTTTTGCATGGTAATCTTACCCATCATAATGTCTGCAATTTTTCCAACTAGATGTATCCTTTTGGTATCTCTGGTTCTCTTTCCTGTTTTCTTCAAACTCAACTCCTTTATTGTCTTTGCTAGAATGGGAATTTCCTTAATGGCTTGTAACAAGGGGATCTTGATACAGACATTCTTCAATTCATCTAGAAAACTATAGTCAGGCAACCAAATTTGCTTTTCCACTCCTTTGTCAATTTGTAATCTTTCAGGAAAAGGAGGTATAGCTGAAGATGTCGGTTGCTCAACTATGGGAGTTGTGGAGGTTGATTCTTTTTCTTTTTCCTTTTGGATATTTTGGTTTTGAAGTGATACTTCAGAACCCTTATTGACTTTGAGAGATTCTTCCTCAGAAATGCTTGGTTGTTGAACACTTGTAGAAGGTTGATCTAGGATTCTACCTTATCTGAGTTGTACTTCATTGAGAGGAACAACCATATAGGTAGGGAATGGTTGACCTTCCATCATGTAAGCATTTTGAGGGTTTCTATTATTTGGATTTGGTAATGGCTGAGAGGGAAGTTGATTTGACTTCTGTTGGGACTGAAGCGAGAGTTGAGAATTTTGATTTTGTGGAGGAGGTTGTTGTTGTTGAGGGTATGGCAATGATAGTTGTTGACCTTGATTTGGAAGTTGTGGAGCCTGCTGATTCTGAAATGATGGAGGATATTGATAGAATTGAGCAAGTATCCCATAAGGATTTTGCATGCTTTGCATCCATGCTTGAAAAGCATTTTGAGGTTGAGGCCAAGGTTGTTGCCAAGGATTCCAATTTGGTTGGGATTGAAAATTCATAGAGTTGTTAAACCCTTGATTCTGTTGCCCTTGCCAAGGTCTCCTTGCAACAAAACAGAGAGATTCAAGTGTATTTGGATCCTCTTGAAAGACTGCTTTGAGGCCAGGTATTGAAGGACAATCCTTAGTCTCATGAGTTTCTGAGCAAATTACACATGTTTCTACAACGTGTGCATCCAAGGGACATTCCCTTAAAGCATGTTTCTTTCTACATTTCGGGCAAAAAATGGCCAAAGCCTCAGCTTCTGCTTTTTGTTTATTGTGAATCTTAAGGGTATCTAGTTGTTCACTAAGACTCCCTAAGATGTCAGTTTTGAATTCATCAAGCATATTGCTGATTTCATCCCTACTTACTGATCCTGTTGCGGATTTATTTACTCTAAGGAGAGAAGGATCTCTAGGCCCTTTTTGAGTTTTTGATTTGCCCCTTGAGAGATGGATACAAAGTTCTGCTATATCATTGAGTGAAAGTTGAGAAATATCCCCTTTCCCCATCATGTTTAAGATATCTATCCATTCATCCCTAATGGCTTTTAATAAGAGGGCTTTTAAGGTCTCTTCATCCAAGCTACTCATTTTTGCTCTTTTCAAGTTATATTGAAATCTTTCAAGTAAATCTTCTAAGCTCTCATCTTCTCTTTGTATCATTTTAAATACCTCGTCCTTGTGATTAGTAGGCATACAATAGTCCAAATACCTATCCAAAAATGTTTGTTTCATTTCATCCCAAGACCTAATGGATTGAGTGAGTAACCCCATGAACCATTTCAAAGCTTGATCTTTCAGTGTTGAAGGGAACAATTTGAGTTTCTGAGAGTCATCCAGATAGTCATAAGTTCGACACACAACTTCAAACTCAAATAAAAATGTTTCAGGGTCCTCAGTTCTTAACCCATGGAAATTTGGGAGGACAGATGGCGATATGTTTTTCATAGTGGCTCGGGAATCCTCATTAACAATGGGAAACCCAAATGAATTATCCCCATCTCTATTTCCTCCTCCAAGGGGACCTCTACCTCCTCCATTATTGTTGTTATTTCCTCCTCCTCCTCTACCTCTACCTCTACCACCTCCTTCTTCCTCTGCCATGATGGTTACCCTAGGGATTTCAAAATCTTCTGGTTCCTCTACAAAGGGTGAATGAGAAGAGATTTCTCCTTCTTCTTCAGGTGATTCTACTTCCTCAATTACAATTGGTCTTTCTGTAGGAGAAAGAGAAGAGTCTCTTCCTGGTTCAAATTCAATAGAAGGTGTGGGAGAGTCAACTCTTGGCTCTTGAATTCCAGGAATTCTAGGACTAGGAGTGTCGTTGGAGATAAGGGAGGTGTCTCTTGTCTATCCCTTGAAGCAAATGGACTTGTAAAAATTGAACTTCGAGCTCTAGCTAAAAACCTTCCCCTAGAATCTCTAGCTCTATGCATGTCATTTTTTTATTATTTTTCTTCAAGTCAAGTTAATAGTTCTTTTTCTGATCTTCCAGGTCACTCTAGGTGCAAGAAGAGAGCATACTCAAGAAACTACTAAATCAATAACTTTCTCTTTTTTGATCCTCCAGATCACTTTGAAGTGCAAGAGGAGAGCATACTTTGATAGGTTATCAACTTCTTTCCTTGAAATTTTATGTTTTTTTTTCTAAGAATATGGCTACTTAATTTCACTTCCCCGGCAACGGCGCCAAAATGTTTAGTCAATTTAGTGTCGTCTAAATTGCTATCATAAATTGTCAACCAGGGGCTCGTAAGCTGATGAAGTGAAGGTGTACTATATGTACTTAAGCAACCTCTTAGTCTTTTTGTCGTTTGGGGGTGTTGTTTGTGGTCAATCTATCTTCCTAAGATGGAATGGAGGTTTTATAAACAGATGAGTGATAGTGTGTGTAAGGTGATTTCTAAATGAGTGAGTGTGTGTATTGCTGGTGGTTTCTAACTACCTTCTAGACTTTGCAAAGAAAGAGCTTGAAATAAATAACTTGAAATGAACTGAAAGCAAAGAACCACTTTCTAATGGCACTAGTCACTACTCATGCTGCTGCAAATAAAAAGGTAAGAAAACCACTTTAAAGACCAATGATAATGTTCATCTCTTCCTAACACTCTGCTTCCAACATATAGTACTATGTAAAACATGATTAAGAAGTAGTTAGAGATAAGTCTAAAAAGTGATAAAGCTCTAAATGACAAATTATAACACCACTGTGCCTTTCTCCAGCATTCTGCTTCCAACATACATTGTTATGTGTAACAAGTGAAGAAAGAGTTAGTGATATAAGCCAAAAGCTACTCAAAGCAAGCTGTAATTTATTAGTATTCTGATCTCTTAAAGATGAACAACTTATGATAAGGAGACCATCAATGTGTTAGCATACAGCTTGAGAAACTAAGCTAGAAGTTAAGCTAGAAAAACAGAGTAAAGGCAGCAACTATGAATATGACAACTGAAAATACCATCAGAGATAAAGCAAATACACAAGACACACAATCCCAGGCTAAAACCTGCAGAAAACAATCCTGATCAGTTTAAAATAAATGCTGGAAATGTAAAGGCATGAAATCAAACTGTACACTATTATACATGATGAAAGAAATAAAAATTGCTGGAATTCAAACTACACATTATTGTACATGTGAAAATGAAAACAAAGAAAGGCAGGAAAATGAAATCAAACACTATGTACACAGGCTGTCATAGATGGGGGCCCTCCATCCACGCAACCAGCTAAAGATCAGCTACGAAAAGGTGAACAGAAACAGTCTTCTTTTATAAAACCAGCATGTCAAAATACAGTGAAAAAGTGCTGTAGAAACAGCCTTCTAAAACAGAGTTTTGATAACAAAATAAGCACAACACTTACAATATTCAAAAAGCTAATCTATAAGAGTTGGCACACGCTTTATTTATAGGCACAGGGACAAACTACCCTCTGCGTGAACTAAGCAACTACAGCCTAACTAATTAACTACGCAGCAACACGCAGTCTTAACTAATTAACATGTGCAGCAACACGCAGGCAACTCCGTGCACGTTTGGAGGAAACGGTCATCATGGGAAGTAAATCTATGTTTGGATCCTGTCTTTTGCTGTCTTCGTGGCGTGGAGGAAGTGCCAGCTATGGTTCCGTGTCTCAGCTGCTCACGGCTCCCGTGCCACCGTCTGGAACTTGACTGTTTGACCGGGGGAACACCCGCGTTGACCAAGGGCATACGTGACTGGTTTGGCTCAACCAATAACATACGATCCATGTGTACATCCATCCCAACGTGCCCATGTGGCCCGTTCCTTGAGAAGACACGTGGAGTATATCAAACAACAAAAAGGCTGCGGAATCTCTGAATAGCTGCGGAATTGCTGAATAGCTGCGGAATTGTTGTATATGTTCCAAAATTCTAATCAAACAGTCAAACATTAGCATAGTTAACAAACCATGATAAAAAGACATGTAATGCAATAATTTGAACAAGTTAATGGAGGAAAAGATGGAAAAAGGAAGAAGTGAATGGGAAAAGGCTGTTGGGAAGATAGCTAAGTGAGTGCAAGGTTGAGGCTCAACAGGGGCCCACACAAATAGTCTAATATGTCGGCTAACCCTCAACTGCAGAGTGTGAGTAGGAATGTGGCAGTGATCGAACCCCTGCAGCTAGATCTGAATGGCAGATCTGATTGTGGTGACTGCTACAGAACCCAATGACTAGATCTGAATGACAGATCTGATAGATCTGATTGGTGGATTTGATAGATCTAAATGGCAGATTTGAGAGATCTGAATGGCGGAACTGATTGTTGTGGCTGCCACAGAACCCCACTTGCTAGATCTGATCTGGCAAAGATGATGTTTGATCTAGAGAGAGACAAGGGAACTATGTTCTTAAGGAGTGTTAGGTGCTACAGATCGCAATATACATAAGGGTCTGATAGTAGTACTCGACCCAATCTTTTAGGGCAATAACCAAGGAGGATCAGTCATACCCTTAGCTATACAACCTGACTACCCTATCGTACATGCGAGTAATCTCCCTGAGTGTTGTTCTCGGTGTATTGTAGCAGCAAGACGGCTGATGGTTTATCTATGGTGAGGTTTCAAGAGAACCTAGGGGGCTTCCGATATACCCATAGGGTACTTGAAAGACAGTCTGTGTGCGGTTTTGTCTAATGCGCTACTACTCAAAGGGGTACCCACAGGGTTTACAAGGGAGTCCAACAAGCGTGACCACCTCTTGTATTTCCTACATGCATGCCTTCCCAAATCCGCAGGTTTATGCACTCAACGACAGATCCCGTGTTTTAAAGACGCCGGAACGCGTCTCTAGCCAATTTTTTTTTTGTTGCTAAAAATGGCTATCCCACCAGACCTGGAAAGTGCTATGATACCACTTGTTATGATCTTGACCTATGAGAAGATACCAAAATATCCAATATGCAAAGAAATAATACCTAGAACACAGAACAATAAGAAATAACAGAAAATATTTTATTATTCAGAAATTAAACCAATGTTCACTTGCCTCTTCAAGGGGGCAACCTCCAATAGAGTTGGGCTTTATTACAAAATAAGACACGATGCTCCTTGAGGGGAGTCACTATCCTTTATATAGGATTCATACATGCAATACCATGGGTCAATACCATGGTTCTTATAAATACCATCTATCTAATACCATGGCCCATTTGCAACTAATTGTGGTACCTTCTTTAAATGCAGGTCAACCACTTACAATTATTAATATGGGCTTTATTAACTCTTTACTTAACTATAACTATGACTCGACCCTATTACATAAATAAGGGGGTTAGGATTGGACCCTAACATTGGACCAATTTGTTTCTCATCTTCATCATCATACTTGAAGACCAATTGAAACTGAGCAGAATCTAAGTTTCTCCATGGTTACAACTTTTGTTAACATGTCTGTAGGATTATGGCTAGTGTGTATCTTTTCCAGCTTCAACCATCCATCTTCCAAAAATGACCATATGAAATGGCACTTGAGTTGTATATGTTTAGTCTTCGAATGAAATGTTGAGATATTCGCAAGATGAATGTCACTCTGGATGTCACTATATAACCTACCTGTTAGTGTTGGTATCTTCATCCCTCCGTCAGTGATCAAATTCTCTTGTTTCATTCCATATTAGGTGTCTCGCTCAGTCAGTTGCATTCCATTAGGATCATGGATCATCTAACGGTAGTGGCTTGTTGTACATTCCCCTCATGCCCTTTATCTACTGACACATTACCATTCATCTAGATCGTCTGCAGTCAATTTTTTGTTTTTAAATCTGCAGAGTCATTTTTAGGGTTTCAGTTTCATTAGGTCTAGGGTTTCGTCAAAAAGGTCTTCAAAATGCTCAATAAAGGTCAACATGCGCATGAGGAGGACAAATAAAGTTTCAAAAACAATAATTTCTATAATCACATGCTCAGTGATTGATTTTTCCTCAAAACCCTGTTTTGAGGAAAAACAGAGTTTTTTATGTTTTTATGTATAAATTTGATGTAATTTCAGATTTTCCATATGTAATAACTTTAGTGTCAACCCTGGTCACCTTTCCAAGCTTCAACATCTCCATCACCTACAAGGCAAACAAAAAAATCAAAGCATTCAGTTCATCACAGGCAAAAATAAAGCAAATTGCCCAAAAACAGAGTTTGAAAAACAAGTCAAATGCAAAAATTACAAAGTGGGTTTTTGATAAGTGAAAAATTAAAATATTTTGTATATAAACCATTTTTCATGTTTAAAGAGCTCATTTGCATCCAAAGGAGAAGGAGTGAACAAGAGAATAGTCGGGTTGAAAGCAAAGAACAAAACTACAGCAATTTGGGCAAGTTTCAGGGGCGCGGCGCATTGGGTGAGTGGCACAATGCATAGGGCTGGCGCGACGCATTGGGCCGCCCTCCACAGTGTAAAAAATACACTGGTGCGACGCATATAAAGGGCGCAACGCGTTGGGTTTGTGGCGCAACGCATAGATCTGCAAGCCCGATTTCACCATAAACTCCCTCAATTTTCCAAAATTGCTTAATCCTATGGTGTGCAAGTAAGTCTAGAGTTCTTCCTTTTCTAGTGAAAGAGTTTTTCTTAGAATTTATGGTGGTTTATTGTGTAAGATCTCAAACCCTACCTCTTTGCAATTTTGCTAAAAAACAATTGCCCAGGGTTTGTATTTATGTTTTTGCTACCAAGTCTATTTCATCACTCCCTTACTCTTGGACTCCTCCATTTATTTTTCAGTTTCATCCACTCATTCCCTAATTCCTATATTCCTAAAATCATTCACCTCTATCCGCAATTTCCATTTTCCCAAATCCTACCTACAAAATCCCCAAACCCTAATTGTTGTCCCTAAGCTTACATACTATTCCCTAAACCCCCTATTTCCCAAAAAACTTGTCATAATATTCCCAAACCCTTCATACCTTCTCCCTCCATAGTCCCTCATACATTCTTACCCTTGGTGGCAGAAAACTAAAAACACCATAAATCTCTTCATACTCTTCTAAGAAAACTCAAACATTGGCAAACATGGAGTTTGATCCTTCCTATGAGAGGGATGATGAAACTGTCAGTGATTCTTCCCAAGAGCTTCATGTCACCATTCAGCTGAGTGTACCATCATTCATAGGGTTTTCATCATCATGTCAGGTTCCAATGGGTCATTTTACACCTTGTTCATGCTTTAGTTGTGCCTAGGTAAGGTTCGTTTCTCTCTCCTAGGGTTTTAAAGGTAATTTCTCTTAGATGGTCAAATCATCAACAAAATTTGTATCCTAATGTTCATACACCTTCCCCTATCCTTAATGTACCTAACACTTCTCATCACTGATATCCCTTAAATTCCTCATTTTCCCACAAACCCTAGTTTATTGCTACAATTTGGCAATTTTCTAGGCTAGGCCTGTGCTTTACCCTTTTGGACCCCTTCCCCTCACTTAATATTTGAAATTCCACTTTCCCTGGTTTCCTAATATCCATCCCTACTTCCCAAAATTTCCTCAAGAATTTAGAAGCCCCTTATCTCCTTCATTTCCCTTCATTTCGACAAATCCCCTGTTCCACACATCGGGTTAGGTTTTAATCAAATGATGTTTCTGAGCAAGGAAAGATGAATTTGGAAACATTAAGAGAGGTTTTTTTCCACAATAGGCCAAGGAAGAAAAACCTCCTTCATTTTTTACACAGGTGTTATGTTTTTAGAGAAATGTTGAAAATACAGTTGCCTCAGGAGAATTGATGCACCTCTGAAGTGACTTTGGAAAAATCAAGATTTCTCCTAGCTTGGTTGGCCAAATGATTTTATTTATGAGTCAAATGATAACTAGATACAAATAAATTTCCAATGAGCTATCATGAGCTCAATTTGGGGTTGAAGAAGACCTTCAAAAGTTGACTGCAACAGCAATCTGCCTTTAGGCAGCCTCATTTTGCACATTTTGACCAGCCTTGGAAGATTTGACTTTTGACAGGGCAAATGAACTCCAAATTGAAAAAGTCAAGTTGGTTTGGAAAGTAGACTCAATAATATTTCCAACAAGATATTTTTCACCCAATTTGGACACCGGAAAGTCCCTCAAAACGGGTATGTAAAAAGGCGTTATGCATAGAAATTTTTAACACAGGTTTTTCTGCCTAATGCGCCGCGCCACTTGGCGCTCGCTTTTGATGGGGACCTAATTTTAATGAAAGCTTAGAATTTTTGGATTTTTCATAGGAAAATATGCATGCCCACAATTTTCCAAGAAATTTTGACAAGTTTTGAGCCCCCAAAAAGGTCAAAAACACCCCAAAAATGACCTTTCTGCCCCTTTTTGGACACATAGGAAGCAGTGTTGGGAGAACTCAGTTTTGGAGGGGAAAATGGAGGCCAAATTCAAAAATTCCACTTGTGCTGGAACGTAGATAGGTGGACCTTTCCATAAATCCTACTTGGAGAAAATTTGGACACCCGGAAGGCCTCCAAAAGCAGCTACAAAAAGGTTCTACGCATAAGGAAATCAGCGTGGCGCATTGGAGAAATTTTGCTCAGTTTGACCAAAAATACTCTGTTTTTCGCCTAGTTTCTTGACAATTTGACTTTTATCCTTCTTAATGTTAAACTCATGATGTAATATAATGTAATTTTATGGATATTGATGTAATTATGTTGAATTTTCACTCATAGAGGTAAATTCATCCATGAAAAGGTAGAATCCATTGAAAGTGCAGTGCTCTACCTAGGGTTTGCTTAGTTATTGATGTTTTTAGCTATTTGAAGAGGATACCTGAGGATTTCTTGCCCTCTTCAGCCCCTCACCTGTCTAAATCTCTCCATTTCATTCCATTTGAAGTATCAAATCACTTGCCTACCTTTCCCCTCTGAGACCTCTGCAAAACTGAGCCTCATTCCTAAGACCCAAAAATTGCCTTTTCATTTGAGCCAACAAAACATCATCAAATTCAATCAAACCCTTTTGCACAAATACTTAGCCTAAAATCAGTGTTCGTTCAAGTCATCTCAAGCCTCATTGATCATTTTTGCTGAGATTGACAAGAGAGAGCCCTCTCCTGACCTGGTAGGGCTAGCTACCAGGTTAAGCTTGGTTTGATGTTACCCTAGATCCTACCTTTCTCAGCCTGAGGTAGTTTTAGGCCTTAACAATACCATCTCCTAATTCATTCCCAGCTCATCCATAAGCCTTTGTAACCAAATCATTTCTTTACTAGCGTCTGTAGCAACAACATATTCTACTTCTGTTGTTGAAAGTGCAACAATGTTTTACAATTTTGAAACTCAACTAGCAGTTGTTTCACTTACAGTAAACACATACCCTATGGTGCTCCTCCTGTTATCTTTATCACCTTCCATATATGCATCAAAATATCCCTGTAGAGCAATGTTTGAACCACCAAAGCATAATTCTTGATTTGTGATAGCTCAAAAATATTTGAGAATCCATTTCACTACCATACAATGCTCTTTTCCTAGATTGTTCATATACCTACTTACAACTCCCACTGCATGTGAAATATCAGTCCTTGTGCAAACCATTACATACATTAAGCTTCCAATTGTTGATGCATATGGAACTTTGCACATATAACCCATCTCTTCATAGGCCTTGGGACACATCTCCTTAGTTTAAAATGGTTAGCCAAAGTTGTATTAACTAGTTTTTCATTCTACATATTTAATATTTCCAACACCTTTTCTATGTACTCACTCTAAGACAATGTTAATTTGCAATTTTTCCCATCTCTAGTTATTCTCATACCAAGGATTTGTTTTGTAGCACCCAAATCCTTCATTGCAAATGAATTTGCCAATTTTCCTTTGAGCATGTCTATTTTTTGCATGTTAGACACTGCAACAAAGCATGTCATCTACATACAATAGCAATATAATAGATAAACAAAGTGATTAGAATGACATCTAATATAACTTTGTCAGACATAAACTTGTCAAATTTTAGATAACATTGCCTTAGAGCTTGTTTTATGTCATACAAGCGCTTCTTCAACCTGCACACTAATTTCTCCTTCCCTTTGACCTCATACCCTTTTGGCTACTGCATATATATTTTTTCCTCCAAATCCCCACGGAGAAAGGTTGTCTTTACATCTAAATGCTCAAGATGCAAATCTTCTACTGCCACTAGACTTAAAATAGTTCTGATTGAAGTCATTTTAACAACAGGGGAATAATTTTCATCAAAGTCTATACTTTTCTTTTATGCAAACCCCTTCACCACAAGTCTAGCCTTATACCTCTATTTTCCTCCACCTTCTTCCTTCAACTTGTAAACCCATTTATTATGCAATGTTGTTTTACCTACAAGAAACTTGACTAAGTCCCAACTCTAGTTATGCATCAAGGAGTCCATCTCTTCATCTATGGCTTTCTCCTACTTCTTCCTGGTTTCTATTTGCATTTCTTATTCATATCTTTTTGGTTCACTAGAATCAATCAAAAATACATAATATAATTAAGGATAGTATCGTTCAGGGGGTCTACTTATCCTGGTAGATCTTCTAACACCACTTTCAGGTGTTTGAAGTGCCTGTTACTGGTGTGGTTATTGTTGTGGTTGCTGATCATTATGGTTTTCAAGAACCTTTACTTTTTCTGTGATCTCATCAAGAAATTCATATTGCTTGTTTTCCTTTTCATGTTTCTTTTCATACATCTGATCCTTATAAAAGACCTTTTCATTGAATATGATATCTCTACTCCTAACGATTTTGTGATTTTCATAATCATATGAGTGATAACCAAAATCATTAACACCATATCCAATAAAGGTACATTTCTTTGATTTTTCCTCAAGCATTGTTCTATTTTCTTTATTAATGTGGACAAATGATTCATAATTGAAATTCTTTAAAAATGAGTAGTTTACCTTTTTACCTATCCATGCCTCCTTGGAATACCACCATCTACAACATCTGCCCAAAATTGTAAGGGCAATCCTGCATGCAATATCATGCACCTTGCGTGCTCCACGATTTTCCTATTCATCCTTTCTGACACACCATTTTCATGTGGTGTTCTTGGAACCATCTTCTCTCTACAAATTCCATGTTTTGAACAATAGTTATCAAACTCTTTGTTGCAATATTCACCTCTATTATCTGATATGAGACACTTCAACTTCTTTCCGGTCTCATTATCAACCAAAGCTTTCCATTTCTTGAAAGTATCAAATACATCAGATTTATTCCAAATACAATAAATCCAGGTTTTTCTAGTTGCATCATCAATAAAAGTAAAATAATATCGAGAACCACCAAGAGATGATACCTAAGCTTGTCCCCATATATCTATATGCACAAGATCTATTTTTTCTCTCTTTTTATCCTTCTCAACTCTAATAAATTTGACTCTTATGTTTTCCATAAACACAATTCTCATAGAGATATAAATCAACATGCTTTAAACCTGGCAACAAATTTTTTGAGTGAAGAACCTGCATCCCTTTCTCACTCATGTGCCTGAGCCTATGATGCCACAATGATGTATCTTCTCCTATGGAGGTTAAAAAATTAAGAAAATTAGAAATACCATCACATAAATACAATATACCAACCTTTTCTCCTTTTTCTATTACCAGGGATCTTTTAGTGACCTTCTAAGTTTTGTTTGTGAATGTAATTACACAACCTTCACCTAACTGCCCTATTGAAATTAGATTTTTCTTCATATTTGGAACATGCCTTACCTCCTTCAATAGCCATTGGTTTCCATTTTGTTGATTTATAAAAACCTTACCCATTCCAGTGATTTTACAGGGTTTATCATCACCCAAACGAACATGTCCAAAATATCCTTGAACATCATCATGAAAATGTTTCCTATTAGGTGTAGCATGGAATGAAGCCCCCTAAATCAACCAACCAGGCATCAATAATATTTTCTAATGAAAGAATCAAAGCATCTTGCAACACATCACTTTTCACATTTTCTTCATGATTGTTCTCTTGTTGTCCATCTCATTCTTTTCATTTCCGAGATTTGCAGCCTTTCTTTAGGTGTTCTTTCCTCTCGCATTTCCATCATATTATCCTTGATCTAGATCTGGGATTTCCTTTTCTTGACTTACTACGATTTCCTAGGCTCCTTTCTCTTTCCATTTTTCTTCCCCTAGTATTTGCAGTCAAAGAATTCCCTGATGTGTCATTGGAGCTCTTCCACCACATTTCCTCGCTAAGGATGGCACTAGTAAAATCATCAAACTTTAAAGTACTAGATCTAGAGATAGAGTTAATAATAGCCATAACTAAGCCATTCCAAATTTCTGGCAATGAACATAGAAATAACAGATCCCTAACTTCATTATCAAAATTTACCCCTACATGACTTAACTGATTGGTAACCGTGTTAAATTCATTTAAATGATTAGTGACAAATCCACCTTCTAACATCTTCATATTAAATAGATGCTTCATAAGAACTATCTTATTTGAGGCTAAGGGTTTTTCATATAGTTTTTCCAATGTCACCATTAAACCTTTTGTTGTCGTTTCCTTTAAAATTTAGAATTCCACTAACACAACCAAGCACAACCATATTGTTCCTAGTGCCTATATCCCATTTTGCATCAGTCATACTTTTTGGCTTCTTTATGTTTTCCGCTCAATGGTAGGTACAAATATTTCTGATACAAATAATCTTCCATTTTTATCTTCCACATCTGGTAGTTTTGGTCATTAAATTTCTCGACCCTAAACCTACCATCTTCCGTCATTGCTCCCACTTGAGCCAGGAATCCTTTGCTCCTGCGAGTTTATTACTTAAATAAACCTTTGACTCTAATATCGATTTTTAGAACATTGTATATTTCATAGCAATAGAACACATAAAATATTGCGGAAACACAAATACAAAAATGCATAAAATAAGAGAGACACAGATATATGTGGTTCACAAAATTTAGGATACGTCCATGGAGAAACAACAAGTCCTTCCTTTTATAGTATCCAAAAAAATGAAGAGATACAACCTTCAACAGATCCGTTGTAATTTCCTCTTTTCTCTCACATAAATCTCTCTCTCTCTCTCTTAGAATAATCATACACAACCACAATACAATTTCCTCATATAAATGGAGGGTTTCCATCTAGGGAAAAAACACCTTAAATTAACATAACTTCTACTGTCAGATAATTCACCTAATGAACGACCTAGATTTACTACAAAATTACAATATTTTAAATTACAATATTTTACAAGGAAAATTTTCATCTATTTTTAGCTTCGGGGGTGTTGCCTCAAATCCTTGCCTTGCCGGGGGGGCCTCTTTAAAAATAGTCATCGCCCCCCCTTGGACCCCCCTGGCGGCTACACTGCCTCATTTAGGAACTGGGGTCCAACACAACTAAAACCTTTGAATCAAGAAGATAATCCGGCTCCACACCCAACACTTGTCACTCAATTAAGAACACTCAATTCGAGTTATTGAGTTGAAGTTCAATTTTCTTGAGTTGATTCCCAAAAATTAGGAGTTTGGCTCAGTTAATTCGAGTTAGGGGCACAACGTTCAGTTGTGTGTAGTGATTCCTAAATTTTAGGAGCTTAGGTTGAGTTGATTTTAGTTGTAGAAATTTAATTTAGTTACATTGAGTTATGGTCAGTTAAACTAGTTCTAACTGTTGGAGAAACTAGTGGAAGGTCAAGTTTTGGAAGTGTGACTTCAACCACACTCAGTGATGCATGTAGAGAATTCGAGTTACCTAGTTGAGATGGATATTCCAAGGTAGTGTACTATCAATTGTAGACTATTCCAATGTGTATAGGTGGTGCATGCAGTCAAAGGAATGACCTTGAGGAGTTGCGCAATCCAATAGGGGAATTTCCTAACTAATAGGGGCTTAATTTCTCAAAGAACAACACAAGGAAATATGAGCTTAGAGGGCTTGAAAATTGGCTAAGTGTCGGCCAGAGTTAGTCAGTCAGGAGAGGGATATACTATACACTTGCAGGTTGTGCTTAGGCTTGAGCAAGCATATGTATTCATCTCTATTCTTTGATTAATGCAATACAGATAGGAAGGGGTTTTGAGAAGTTGCTTTCCCCTAGATAAATCTTTGTGCAAGTGTGATAATTCTTCTTGCATGTTTATGATTTGAGTTCTCGATTGTGAATTGAATTCCGCAGAATAATAGAGTAGATTTGAGTCTTGTGTTTTAGTAAATTTCATGAGTATTTTCATATCAACACAATAATTTCTACAGTCATTAGCAAAGATTTGAACCTACCAAGGGAAAAACTACTATCCAACCACCTAAAATAACCCTAATTGACTATAATTTTTTCTTATATAGTATATGCTTTATAAACTTCAATCTCATTTATATCACTTTACATTTGCAAAATAATATGAGTCCAAATATAATATTATTTAAAACAAGGTTTAGATCTATATCAATTTCAAAAAATAAGGGTCAACTGGGGTTATCCTGGGTGTTTGGTAGGGAGAAAAGGAATCCTCCCCATCCAAGTTCAATTATTGCAAGTGACATGACAAATGTTGACAATATTGATAATATACATATATTCCTCATATGGAATATACAACATTGCACTTGTGAAAATAAAATTAAACAATAAAGATAATTAATTTATATCATTATTTAAATAAATAGAAAGAAAGGATGAATTAATATCCTTATGTTATTGTAAAAATTTAAATGATATAGGATAACAATGGATTGTTTCAAATAAAAAGTTGTTATTAACTATGTATAATGGAAGGAATTCAAACACAAAGAATTCAAATAGAAATATTATTTATATATTATTATAAGAAATATGGAAGGAGGAGCATTTCTGCCTGTCAGGAGTGTTTGTGGCCAAAATTTTGGCATATGACTCATGACATCATTTTCTTCTTCTTCTTCTTTCTTTTTTGTCTTGGTCCTCTTGGTGTAGACCCGACACTCTCTTGACACAAGTTTTTTTTTTCTTTTCATTTCCCAAATGTTTCACTGTATTATGGTTGATCACATCATACTTTCTTAGTCAAAGGCCCATCTTCTTTATTTTCTTAATTGTTTTCTCTACAATGAAAGAGGAACTCATAGAATTTTCTAGTATCCTGCCATGATCCCCCATCTTCTCGCCGTAGGTTGAATATGTGTCTTTAATTTATGATGGATCCTCTCGTCCCTAATTCTCTACACTGAAAAACTCTCCCACTCAACATCCCAAGAACCTGTGTAATCTACATTTTGGAAATAAAATTGTTACATCGACATCGATGCCATCTTAGGGGTTCATTAACTTTGCCTTGGCCCATAATTCATTAGTAATTAATTATGTATTTTCACCTTTCTCTTCCTCTATTCAACGACATTACCTTTGTTGTGCTCTCCACTCCCTCTCATTTGACCAAATGCCTCACCCAACCCACTCTTCTATTATATCTCTCTCACCATAAACTCTCTAAGTGCATTAGGATTAGGAAGAAGGCCATCACTATGGTCATTTGTCATGATGTTACGTTGGATGAAATCCCCATTTTTTGGGGGAAAATCCTTGTTGGGAAGTTATGTGGGAAGGAGGTTTTGAGAAGAAAGTATGAATTTAGATTGACAATAGCTGGAAATAGTTGGTAGGATAATTTCCTTCTATTTTCCTTATGGAATGGGGATATTTAACATTTATCTTCTCATTGGAGGAAGACTCCTCAAAGGTTTTGGTTGTTCCATGGAGTTGGGGGATATTCGGTCTTTTTCACGAGCCTTGGGCTATTGATTTCGACCCAGTTCAAGAGCCTTTTTTCATACAAAAGTTTTAGGCCATCCTTACAAGGCCTCTACTCTGATCCTAGTTAGAATAAATCCTATATGTTGTTAGGGATTAAATTGGAAGTTTCATTTAGTTGGTATCATCTTGGGAAATAAAATGTGATTGTTAGTAGATATGGATGCAGGTGGAGGTAAATCTCATAGATGGGTTTTTGGATGAAAACGAATCAATATTTTTGTCTTTCTCCTTATTATAGAAAATTGACTAATAGAGGGTAGCTTTAGATGTTAAATTTTCCATGAAACGGGCCACATACAGGAATAATTCTCTTCCTTTGTTCCTTGACCTAATATTTTCAATAAGATTTGGTTAAAGAAGGGAGTTTCGACACCTAATTTTTCATCAATTTTGACTCCTTCACTTGCGTCCATAGATGATGATGTTATTGTTTCGATGTCTCCACCAGAGGTCATCCAAGTGCCAGGAGTTTCAATGATGATGTCCTTTGGTATGTGAAATCCCTCTATTCTCCCTTTATTTCATGACTCTATTTCTATGGTTATTTATGCTATGGATCCTCCAGTCCCATTGCCCCTTTCTAAACCCTATACCCCTTCCTAGGATGTTATCTCTTGCTCCTCTCTTTCCTCTATGTATATCCTTTCTCCCTCACTACATAATCCTTATGATCTTCATATTTACCCTCCCTTGCTTCTCGGCCCCACAAGCCTTACAACATTCATCCTTAGTAGAGACCCAAGGAGGACATCTCTTCCTAGGGAGGCCTTGCTTTGGATATAGTCCTTAGTAACCTATTTGGATGAAATTGACATCTCTTGAAGTCTCAATAGAAGTTTGTTTTGGAAATCTATAAAGGGAAGAAAACTATTGTTTCGAGGGCTCTTAGAGAAGGTTCAACGCTATAGAATCTTAAAACATGATTATCCTCTATTTCAATGCCATAGGATTTGGGGCACCAGGGAAAATATTACCCTCAAATGTCTTATCTGTAACAGCCCTGGTGAAAATTCCATGTAATAAAAGTTAAAAACAATAACCACACATGAATGGGACACTTATTCCAAGCTGAATGATGGGAAGGACATCCTAGGGGGTGTTCATTTGGTTATTTATGGCTAAGGAAATTGGCAAAGGAAATGGCTAAGGCTTTGGAAAGGAAAAATGGCATTTTTGGCACAATTATTTATGAAAATAATGGAAATTAGGATAAAAGGGAGGTGAAAGGTCACAGGTTGCATGTGAGGAGGAAAATTAAGGAAAGTAATGGAACATGAAGAAAATAGAGGCCTCATTCATAAAAAGGCTTATGATGATCAGTTAGTAACCTTTTTCCAGTTCAGTTTTGGAGCACTCTCATTATTCTCTCTCTCTCATGCTCTTGGATACTTAGAGTTTCTTGGAGCACTTTGGCATTGGAGCCAGAAAGGAAAATAAGGCAAGAGGAATCAAAGATCAAACAGGGAAAGGCAGGATCAAGCAGGTACATCAGGATTTATTGTAGGTATCGACTTGCATGTGTATTTTCCTTACTAGATTTGGAATGCATGGCATTGCATATGGTTCTTTTCTATCATGGCATGGGTTTTTGCAGGTGTAACAATGATTTTCAGCATAGCCTTTCCATTTTTGGATAGCCATGGTGTGATGGGGTTCTCATGTTTTGGTTGAGCTGGATTGTTGGATGGATTCGAATCTGAGTGGGGTAGGTATTTGAATGATAGAGCACATGGCCTAGTGGTCCCTAAACCAGACTCTAGATCATGGTAAAGCCACTGGCCCAGTGACCTTTGAGCCATACTGTGGGTTGTTGTAAAGCTAGAATTGTGTTGCCTCAGATAGCCTAAGAATCCTTGTTGGTGAATGACAGGATATATGATAAAGCCTAGAGGAGGTTTTATCTCTATTGGGCCTAGTAATTCTACGTTTAGGATATGCAGTAAAGCCTAGATAGTGGGTCTCATTTTAGGGCCTAGTGATCCAAGTTTGGATTACAGTAAAGCCTGAGAGACTAGGAGACAAGAAAATTCATCACTGTGTGGGTGGAGAAATCCGATGGCATCCATGCTTGTTTGGCCTAGTGATAGGGTGGAGATCACGGTAAAGGATGTTATGATGTGTTCATTATGTTGGCCTAGTGATCTGGGATGGATTATGGTAAAGCCTGGTTTCTATTGATGAGGGTGAGGTGGTTTAGCCTTAATATATCCTAGCTGAGTTCTTTGGTTTGAGTCCCACATTCATGCTTGGAATATGGCACGAGGGTGAATGAATGAAGAGATATTTGGCTCAACCATTCTATGGTCGGGTGGAATGTGGTAGTCCCATCTCCAATTGGTTGATTGCATTCATTAATGAGAAACTACTATAGAGATTAGTCCCGCAAAGGATTGTTCATGGAACTACTATAGAGATTATTCGGACCATATCTCCTAGTATTATTCCTATGTTCATCGCTATACCATCATTTGCCCCGTTATACTCGATGGGCTTTGACTTAGATGTAGCCCTATGTAAACCCCCCGTAGAGGAGGGTCCGGAGGTCTCTTCCGGGGGATCACTCGGAGCGCTGATGCGCTCGCCGGAAGCCCCATCCCTTGATTGGGATGAGCTTCTCCAAGGGAGAAGCTTAAATCCCGATCAAGGGACGGGGCGGGTCGGCTCGGCGACTCCGGGAGACACCGTATCCGGATCTGCTGTCGAAGGAGGGGGAAACTCATTCCCTTGATTTCTATGTGCAAATGTATTGATGTATATACGGATTTTGATAGCTAATATGTTTATTGTATTTATGTTCCTATTATGATGGTTATATGCCACATTTTATGACAAAAACGTTGTATCACTTTTGACCTGTTTTTACTTGTGTTGACAGCGCTGGACCCGCCAACATGTCAGGGGATCTCCCCGGTAAGAAGTCCCAATTAGACCTCAGACCGTTTGGTGTAGAAGTCCCAATAGTGGGTCATACGGTAATGACTTGACCACAATTTCGCACAGAGGCAAGTAAGATAACTCTGTTAGTAGTAAGGGTGTGACATATGCAATGAGCCAAGGAAGGTGCATGAGAGGTTCTAACACATAGGGGTTGAGATGAGTGCGCCCCTTGGAAACCTGTGATAGAATAGAGTTAAGAAGGGAACACATGAGCAAAGATGCATCACAACATGGAAGACAAATTAGCTAGCAATCCAAAGTGATGGTTAAACCAACAACACATTTCAGAAAGATTCATATATACATATATAGAAAGCTATACATGCATGCATAAGAAAACAGATACATATATCATTTAGAGTAAACCAAATAACATAGAATACAATACAACATATGCATGAAACATGTTGGCTCCTTTTATATTAAGAAGTGTAAGTTCCAGTCATACAATAAATCCATGTCCAACGACTAGTTTTGATAGCGGAACGTTACAGTGGAGAAGCCAAGGCTCGTGACAATACTTTCCAAGCTCTCTCCAAGATAGTATTATCGGAAGCTTGGCTAACCAAAAGCCTTTACAATGGGTTATGAGGCTCTATTTATAGCTAAGGGTGGGGTGACCCTTGACATTCCCCTTTGTGACAGTTCATCTACCCTCATCACTCTTCATCTACTCTATGACTGTTACATCCAACTATCGACACTTGAACTTCCACTTGACAAGATGTTTCATTACAATGCACATGTGCTCATGTGAGACAAAATGGCTTGAGCAAGCCATGGAAGACATCATTGACACTCAGTCCATTATGGTGAGACCAACTCTTTGACATGCTCGTGATGGTGAAGGTGGTGAGATGATGCCAAGCTTAGTCATCCGTGATGGTGTGAATTCACTCCACAGTGACATATTGTTGAAGCTAACTCTTGCCTTCATTGCATCTGGGTGCATTGGTATGGCTTCCCCATCCAACTCGTCTACTAGCATGCACATGGTCTTCTTGGGTGTGGTTGAACCGACAACACACCGATGCATAGTGTTCATGTTGATCTTCGAGTGTGTGTTGGTGGTCATGCACATCAATTGTCAATTGGATGTTCAGCTCCAGTCATACTTGCCTCGTTGAGTGTGTTGAATGGGTGTGATCAAATGCGTGCACACAATGACATGCATGCTGCTGAATTCCCTTGCCTGCAATCAACAACACTTCTCACCATGTTTTCTCTATGCCAGCTGCTGGGATAGAGCTATAACTTGTACGGGTGCAGTTTCATCAGTGAGTGCATGTTGCACCCCCTGATGTACATGTTCTTACTGCAACTCATTCTCTTGTCTATGCAGCTCTTGTTCTTCCTTGAGTTGTTGCTTGAGCACATGCAAATCCTTCTCTTTCCATTCTCTGCCTTTGCGCGATCTTCATGTCATGTCGTCCCCTCATAGCCTGAGTCTCCAACGTTGCTTTCATTGCAAGTGGATCTACTTGAGCTTGCAACTCTGTTTTGCCTCTGTGTTGTCAACAACATTCCTCTTTCGTTTGTTGCATCCGGTATGCTGCCTTCAACTATTGTTGAGGGTGTTACTTCTGTGATGTTGTTGCCCTCATATCTTAATGTCCTTGTCTACGAACAACTTGATGTGCTTGTGGGTAGGCAAGTTCATAGATACTTGATTGACTCCATCCCTAAGCATACTCTGAATGGTGTCTTCGACTCTACTCTCCTTGAAACTATTGTACTTTTGTTTTTGAGAGGCAGATGAACACCTGCGATACCTGGAGACATGGAAAAACTCATGGAAAGAAATCTATCAGTTGAAAACCAAAATGAACTTGATAACTTACTTGCAACATACCTGTGTGATTGATCATGAAGGTTGCGCAATTTTTGTCGGGAGGTCGGGAGACTGACTGCAAGACTACGCAAGGCACAGTCCGGGCTATCAGGAGGCTAACTAACTGCTGGAACTATGCAATGCATAGTCTAGCCTGGCCTGCTGAGGACCGAAACTATGAAATGTGCAATTTCAGTCAATAGTGACATGCAACCAGCACACTGCATTGCGCAGTTTCTGGGGCCAATAGGACACTGCCTCTAAGAGTTGTGCAATGCAAGCCTAGAGGTCAATGCCTAGCTATATTTGTACAATTTCTAGAGGGAAGGTAGAGCTTTCACTTCCGAAAATGCATAGTGCTAGCTGGGCAAGGCATAGTCTGAGCCAAGGTAGCCTAGTCTGGCCGAGGGGCGACCAAAAAACATGAGAATTCTAAATGCATGGTGAGGTAAGTGAAAACAAGAGTGAATGATCATTTATGCAAACATCAAGTGTGGGATTCGGAAAATGGGAAAGCATGCATGTGTGTGAAGAGAGTCACTGCAATGACGAGTGTCCATGAAAAATAGTGTCATGCATGTGACAACAGTGAGATGCAAACAAAAACTAAAATGGTGCTAGTACAAGCTAGTATGCATGTAAAGGACAACAAGCACTCACTGAAATCGAGCAGACAACACTCACAAAAAAGCGACAGAAATGCAGCACAAATCATGAACAATGAGCTTACACCAAGACAACTGAGTTGAATGTGCCGACGACTCCTAGATGCAATGTGGGATGCAAGAGATGCAAGGTCGATGTGAGGAATGAGCTTTGTAGCATCCAGTTGATGAGTTATGATACAATCGAGGTTGTGATGCACATGGAACAAATATAGGAAACGAAACACTTGGTGGGAATTTTCTAAGATGATCCTTGTATTTAATGTCCAGCTGCTAAAAATAGATCCCTGAATCAAGGAATGCCTTTGCATGTTTTCTTGGGAGGAGAAGCCCATGCATGCAATTCATTTTTTCCCAGTCCTAGAGGGAATCAGTCAAATCAACTGCACATGCAAGAGCCTGCTCAATTGCTGGGAGAAAATGCACATTTCTAGGAGGGAGCTGGGTTGGATGCCCAGGAAATTTGTGCAATTTCTGGGCACAGCAGCTAACTGCTGCCCGAGATTGTACAATTCCTGGGCTGAGCAATCCTGCGAGGAAGAATTGCGCAATTTTCTCAGTGAAGCTTGATTGGCAGATTTGCGCAATTCTGGAGCCCAACAGGCTGCCAAACAGAATTGCGCAATTTCTGGAGGGAAGGCTGGTTTCCTTCTAGAATTGCACAATTTCTTGAGGGAGTTGCTCAGCCTGCAGCTAGACCAAGTCCAAAATAACCTGTGAGGGGAATGCAACAAGCTCTGATGGACAAGTTGTCATTCTTCAAGAAAATCACCGAAGCTTGTGTGCTTGACGAAGCAAGACATGCTGCTGTGAAAGGTTGTTAAGGAGGCTCCAAAATGAAGCTAAGGAAAAATATTGGAGGGTGGTTGTAGCTGCTACAACACTTGGAGACACAATGGTAGAACTCCAGCTCTCTGAATGGACCTTGTTCGTGAAAAGCAAGTCTAACACCTTTGGAAGTATTGTTCAATTCTTAGTTCATCTTGGTTTCACACTAGATTGTAAGATGTAGCATATGCCAATCTCTTGGTAAATTGACACACATTCCAAGCCAAGGAAATACAATTATTTTGATTGGGGCTGAGGGATATATTGGTGCACAAGTAGTATAGTCATCAGAGTCTTAGTTTCATCTCTGGTGTTTCTTTGCTACCAGCAGGCCTGGACAGTACCCCGACAGAGTCACATAGGAACACAAGCATGGCTCTCTTTCCAGTGATCCTAGTCAATACCCCGGTGAAGTTACTTGCATCACCTCTCTACACAGGAAGCCTTTCTCTTCTTTCGGCTTATTCATTTTTTTTTTACTTTTCAATTTTTCTTTTTTTCCATAATTTTGCATAATACTTATTCATTTCAAAGGTAGAAGAGGGATCCCGACTTATTGAGAGAAGAATAGGTTTTTCCTGTAGAGAAGTAGTTTATTATACCTCTGATGTGTATGTTAAGGTTTTTTCCCTCACCTTACTCTACGTGACTGAGATGACAAGGGTTAACCCAAAAACAACCGACTAGAGTAGGTGACACTAGTTAGTGCGCAAGTGTTGTGTTTTCACCAAGGTTCACTTTGAATAGTATGTATTTTCCATCGACGTATCATGGACTAAAAGTAACAAATTCTTCATACAGAGGTAGGATGATAGATAACCAAGTAGTGATAGTTGTACAAGGCCTCTTTTACTTTACCCAACTTGTTTCAAGAGTCATACATGTTTTCATGGGAAACTAACCTACAAACAAAAACACGCAAAAAAACAACAAAGCAAAGCAGATGTAGAAGAAAAACGAAAGAAAAGCGAGTAAGCAAACAAGCAAGCAGACAAACAAACAAACAAAGCAAGTAAGCAAACAAGCATTCAAGAAAACAAATTGAAAGCAAACACTACTCCTACTCCTAAGTTAATGGTGCATGGGCCTGATCACATGAAGTGATATTTCCAATGCAGCCACCAGTGCATTGGTTGACCCATGTTGGTGAAGGCTTGGTCCACGAGAAACCCAGTTGTGCGGACTAGCAAGCAAGAAAGATATAACAATGAAGACAAACACACTTCATGTTTCAAAGTGCCCACATGACATCAGTGAGTGCAAGTACATGATGAGCAGTCCATGGACATATCATGGTGTTGTGCGACACTGTGTGCAGCTGTGAAGCATACACACATTCTTGACTATGACATGCAAGCAAACGAAAGAAACAAAGAAAACTTGCATCATGCATGCGTGCTTGCAATGTAAGATTCCTCCAATGCATGAGCGATGGGATCGTGAAGTTGGAGTGGAGGAAGCATGATTTGTGTATGAGATTGATCTTCAATGCAAATAGATGAGTGATGAGGAGCCTCGGGTGATTGAACAATTCCTTGATCAGAAGTGAAACCAGACTCTAGACAGCTAGGGCCTGACATAACCATTAGCTCAAGCTAAAGTTCCTTGACAGTCTAGGGTGTTTCGACTTCATCATCAGATAAATCATCATAAACGGTGGCTTCGAAAAATCAACTAGGAGGGAATCATGATCATGATCGAATATGGGAGTAAATGGATCACAAAAGCCATGATCAGAAAAATCAATGATTTCATCAGCATCCTCATGATTTGATGAAACAAACAGAGGGGTATATGAAAAGAAGTCAAATTCATCCTCTGTGTTTCTGGAAAAGGCAGATGAAAGATCAAGTGGATTTTCAATGAATAACCTATCCTCTCCATTGTCAGATGATGGACCGACATCCGGTGTATCCTACGAGTGATCAAAAATGGGTGCATCCATAGATGAAGGTACACATGCAAAATCATGGATGGAAAGTTCCCCAAAGATGTCAGGAAAGAACGTAGGAGGCTTGGATGGAAGGGAGTCATCCTTTGCTGAGTGTTGATACTCAAGCTCCCAGTCATACTCTTCATGAATGAAAGTGCATGTTGGTTGTGCAACACCAACACCGTCAGTGGTTTGATCCTCGTTCACAACAAATGTAGAGTTTGGAATGGAAGAACACAAGGTAGTATCAACCAGAGGATTAGCTGAGTATGAAGACAGAGTTTGTGGTACAAAATGTAGATGACAACGCGATGGACTCACAACCAAATCTGCGTGAAACTTAAGTGAAGTGATGTTGGGAGGATGTGACAACTAAACTAATGTGTGAGCATGATCTCCCACATCACTCTACAGTGGTGGAGTTGTTTGATGAGGGGACAGAGGACAGCCACTTGTGACAATGACCATCTCCGTTTGAGATTGGGTAGCTCCATCACTGAAGAATGCAGAGCGAGGCTTGAGTTCAAACTTCTTCTTGGGATGACTAGATTTCTTAATACAATACTCGAATCGGCCCCAAAGATATAAAAATTTCATTTGGCTCTTCGAAGCTTGAAACTGCAAATCATGGAAGCACTGCCAAAAATCCATAGTTGATTCATGCAGAGCCTTCCGTTGTTTTAACAGTTTTTGGTCAAGGCGGTCTGGATCAAAATGATATAAAGTGTCTTCAATGAGATCATAGAAGTGCTCAAGTGAGTGCACGCTATTAGCTAGTAGGTTTCACAACCATCGATGTGTAGATTCGCGAAGTGTGTATGCAAGCAGCAAGCTGGAATGTTTGTTATAACATCCATCCTCCTCATGAAGCATAGAAATAAAGTCATGTAATAACTCAGGCCAGGCCACTTCGCCTTCACCGTCATACATGTAAGTGGACAAGAGATCAAAGAAATCCCTCGTGATGGTGAGATCTTCGTGATTCGAAAAACATTGTGAAGGGAGAAGAGTGCAAGAATCCATGATAGATGTGCAAAGGTTCAAAACAGGATGAGAGGACACATATTGTCATTTGGCACTCCTTCTAATGCCAAAAATTTTGACAGTGTTGGACCCGCCAACATGTCAAGGGATCTCCCTAGTAAGAAGTCCCAATTAGACCTCAGACCGTTTGGTGTAGGAGTCCCAGCAGTGGGTCATACGGTAATGCCTTGACCACGATTTCGCATAGAGGCAATTAAGATAAGGTCCCTCCCACAATGTATGGGGAAAACACCTGCCTATGTCCTCTCTGATAAGTGTGCGCCAAAGTGCCCAAATTTTCCCCTTTAGGCTTGATGACCTCAACCTGCTCAATTTTCTCTAGCTCACCAATATCATCTTTGCTAGGTGACTCTATATGCTCATGAAATGGTGATGGTGGAGGTGATGGTGAAAGTGATTGATCTGATGATGATGAATGATATATGGGCTAATATGGAGGAATGGAGGTGGAAGGATGAGATGATGAAGGGACATTTTGAACATTCTGGATAGATGGATCAGTGAATATGGGATTGGCTATGAAGGTACTCCATGAAATGTTTAGCTCTTTGAGATGATACAATACTATGATTTTAATGAGGGAAAGATAAAAAGGACTCTTCATTTGATTTTCATACTCCCTTTTTTGGACAATATAGGCCATCTTATCAATGCCTCGGAAAAGGTAGTAGGGTATGTTGAGTAGTTTTACCCTAGTGAAATGCATTAAAAGCAAGATGTGATAGGAACAAAGCCTAGAAAATCTGCCTTCACATGAAAATTATTTCATGATAATCTTCATCATTGGGGCATATCTATCCAAGAGGTGAGAAAAAGGAAAATAGCCTTTCCTCTCATTTCGGTACCTTGGTTTTATGAAAGGCTCATAGTAATGTTTCTCCAACTCACCTTGTTTAAACCATTTCTCCCCAACATCTGGGATCTCGGTGGTATTTGATATAAAGACAGTAGATAAAGTAAAAGTGACACCAGCTAGAGTAACTCGGTTGTCATGGAGTTGGGATATGAAGAGTCTAGTAAACATAACATGGTGTTGAACTGCTTGAATTTTCTCACAGAAATCATAACAGCCAAGATATTTGAAAGATGTCACACCCATAGGAGATGCTAAGAGTTCCCTGAGGTTTGTTGGCTCAAAGCTGAGTATTTTTCCCCCTTTGTGTGGTTTCTTCACCTCTGTTTCTTCTCCCTCACTTTATGGTTTTTTTTCCTCTTCTGCTATCGCGTTTTAATATCAAACCCTAGGGGGTCAGAGGTTGTAGGAATGTGGCTTTTTATGAGTAAGGAATGGGGAAGGGAAATTGAAGGAAATGGGTTTAGGGATTTATGTAATGGAGGAGGATAGGGAGTATTAATACAATAGATTTTTGGGATGGGGAAATTGTTTACAATGTAGGGGGTTTGGGAGTGTATGTAGTTATAACACCTAGGGCTTAGGGTTTTGGGATAAAGGTTAAAGAGTATTGGGATAAAAGGTTTAGGGAAAGACAACAAAAGTGTAAGGGAGTGTATGAAATTGTAGGGGAGTTTATTTTGGGAATTGAGAGTTCAAGGGTGGTTTTGAGGGAGATCTAGGGTTTAGATGTAAGTAAAACACCAAATATTCAATAAACTTTTAAAACACCATAGGAGTGGCTTTAGGAGGAAGAAACATGCCATCTTTAGCTATTACTTACTTGTTGGAGGTTGAATACAAGTTTGGTGGAGTTTTGGAGGTGATTCTAGCTTTCCTGGACAAATGTGTAGTGCCACAAGGAAGTGTGCCCTTCTCTAGTGCACAACGCTGGTAGCAAGTGCATAGCGCCTAAAGGGAATGTGAAGTGTCTGGAAAGTGCGCAGCGCCAGAAGGGTGTGCATAGCGCTTGAAGGAAACGTGCAATGCCTGCTCTATTTTTTCAATTTTGCCCAGAATCGTGAAAAATGCTCTCTTGGGGTTTGCTCAATCAATGGTAAGAGGCAAATGAAGCTGTGTTTTAAGCTAAGAATGCCTTTATACTTGGGTGAATTTGATATTTTAAATTTACAACCGAATTTCTAATGTTTCAATTCACCTTTTTGAAAACTTTGCTAATTACCCTTTACACTCTGATTTTCTTATTTTAAGGTTGATTATGCTGGAGTTTGGCACTCTTTACATTTGAATTTTCTTGGATGAAGTTGGCACATAGAGTTTGAGTTAAAAAATTAGGAATAGTAACTTATTACATATAATGAACATAAAATTACATAAATTAAAAGAATATATATATTACATCTTTGTTTTCGGAATAAAATTACAATCTGAAATAGAGCTGATACTTGGAATGAAAATTAGAACTTAGGCAAGCACAGGTACATGTACGCAAATCCTCTTTCAATGAAAAAGGGATATTATTTTTCTCACTCTCATGATTTTTTTGCTGGTTTTATGCATTGAAATGGAGTATTATTGGACCTTGGAGAATGAAACCTAGTGACCTAGTGGGAACTTGAATGACCAGACTCCATGTGGACTTGACTGACACAAGACATGATGAAATGAGATTTTATGATTGATGTATGCTTGGTAAGACATGAAGGTGGGTCAAAAAGTATTGATATTTTAATGGAGAGTGAGGTTTTTGACTTGGGCTACCATCAATGAGTAAATTTTTGCATGAGGACCTAGGTGGAATGACAAAAATTTCAAGATGGGACCCTAATATGATATGAAAAGAGAATTTTTTATCACTGATGGAAGTATGAAAATACTGACTCTAACACCAGGGAAAGGTTGTCTGAGTACTTGACTTGTCTCTTGAGGGTTATGTTGATGACGTTGGATGACTGTGTGTGATGTTCCATTGATTCCACTTCCTTAAGGTTACCTAGGAGTTCGAATCTAATCATAGTAGCCTATCGTCTCATGTTTACCCAGGTTGGCATGGTTAATTAGATGGATGTGGGAGTAGGGTGTTACATTATGAGATCACATAATATATATATTTTACTCATTCAAGAAAAAATGGTTGAAGGGTATCATGCTTACTCTGTGTTCAAGCCTTAGGTTATGGATTGGTTTTTTGAAACATCAAATGTAGAGCATCTCTCAAGTAGTCTACTCACATGTTAGGGCCTATAGTTAAGGGGTAGTTTTTCCTCAATCCATAATTATACCCTTTGAATTTGATCAAAGGCTAAATATCTTGCCATGGAAATTAAATTCCTTGATGTATATGGTCCACATATAGATATAATTATTTTTTTGAAAAGTCTAACCTCCTTGGGATCCTTATCAAATCCAAATATCAAGGTATTTGAACCTCACCCTTTCCATTAGAGAGGTTTGGGGCACAAATCCTAGAATCGACCCGCCTAATGGTTTTTTCTCTCATTTATTTGAATGCTGTCAGCTTATGGACCTAGAGCCACTTAAAATATCTCATACTTAGTGTAGTTTCTAGGAAAATGATGAAGTTGTGTTAAAATGACTAGATAGATATATGATTTCAAAAGATCTCTTTTCTTCTCAGCTCCTTACTCAAACACATGACTCCTTGGGAGGCCTCTTTGAACACCTTCCCATTGTTCTTAGAATGGTCCACGATAAGAGTGAGCCTTTGTTTCCTTTATGTTTCAACCACTCCTGGTTTTAGAAAGAAAAAATAAAAATATGGTTGCAGATATTGGGGTTCATATTTTTGGTCTTAACCCTATTTCTTATATGGGAAAATTCAAGGAGAGCCTTTAGTTGTAAAGACTCCTCTTCCAAAAAACAAGAAGATTAGTTAAGAGTGATTGAATTCCATACAAAATATTTTATGAAGAAAATTATAGTGGCATATTCTCTACAGAGGACATAACTTCTTTACACACCATGTACTAAGAAAGATAGACACTCCTAGAAAAGGAGGATTCCAAATGGTATATGAAAAGTAGAGAAACTTGGATTAAGGAGGGTGAAAATAACACCAATTCTTTCACCACTTTGCTTCATATAGGAGAATCAAAAAAGAAATTTTGGAAATTCGAAAGGATGATTGTTCCCTAGTCTATTCTTTTGTAGATATTACTAGGAAAGGAGTCAAATATTTTGAAACCTTATTTCAAGATCCGGTTGGTTGTCCCATTCAAGAAATATTAGAGGTAGTCTAAAAATTTCCCATCTCATTTAGTGAACAAATGAACCAGACTCTAGAGGGGGAGGTCTATGGAAATGAACTAAAAGAGGCCATCTTCACTATGTAGAAAGGGAAGATCCCAAGTCCTGATGGTATGCCAATAGAGTTCTAGATGGAATTTTTTGATTTCCTGAAGGATGATATCCACAAGGTTGTTTTGGAATCCTAGTGTGTTGGGAAGGTATTAGGGGATATGAACACTTATATGGGGCGTCCTTTGAAAAAATTGGCCTTGATGTCTTACTCCAATGTGGTTTAAATTTTTTTCTAATATTATTTCCCTATGGACTAAACATTTTTAGTGACAACATTTCTGAGGAACAACCTAGTCTTTTAAATGGAAGGTCGATCCAAAACTTTGCATATTTAGCACAAGAAGCCATTCATTACATGAAGGCTCAAAACTTGTCTCTAGTGAGCCTCAAATTAGATTTATCTAAATAATATGATAGGGTAAGTTGGACTTTCCTTTGATTGAGGCTTATTAAGATGGGAATGGGGCTTCCTTCTGTAAATTAGATTATATGTTGTGTTCAATCAACTTCCTTCACTATCCTTATTAATGGGTCCCTGTCCTCTTTCTTCCATGCCTCTCGTAGATTAAGACAAGGGTTCCTTCTTTCACTGTTACTTTTCCTCCTTGTTTCAAAAGATTTTAGCTTTATTATTCATGAGGCAAAGTATGAGAGAGTGTTTAAAGGAATTGAGGTGGTTGAGAACCTTTTTCTCTCACATCTTATTTCCATTGATGATATCCTTATCTTTTTTTTATGGAAATTTGGGCCATATTTCTCATTTGAAATCAATCATTGATATTTTTTGTTATGCTACTAGGATGCAAATAAAAATTTCAAAATCCATTTTTATTCCCCACTCATTTTTCAAACAAGTTATTGTACAAGCATGTAACATATTCTATTTCCTTCGTATTATATTGTACAATGGTTCCAGATACCTATCCTTTTTCCTAAAAACCAAATTTGTACAAATATGTTGACTAATTCTGGCTCTTCAAGAAGTTCAAGAAAGGATTTCCTTATGGGTTAATAGTTTTTATCTGGAGGAGGCAGATTAATCCTTGTGAAGGTTTTTTTGGAAAGCATTCCTCTTTACTAGTGCTCAATCACACACGTTCCCAAAGGAATTATCTCTAATATTAGAAAATATAGCATTCAATTTCGTTAGGTGTGGGCCCATCAATCAAGTGGTTACCCTTGATGAAATGGGATAAGACACCCCCCCTAAAAAGCTAGGAAGTTGTGGGGTGAAGAACATCTTCCATTTCGATAAAATTTTGGTTATTCAAAAGCTCAAGAGGCTTATTCATGATTCCTCCCTTTGGGGTAGGACACTCCAAGACAAATATCTTCCCTCACTCTCTTCTTTGGATTAGGTTAGATAATGTCAGAAATCCTTTGAGGGTTCAAATTTGTGGAAATATCTGGTGTTAGCCTTTCATCTTTTTGGTAAATGGGTGACATGGTAAATCAACAATGGTAAATATGTCAAAATTGGATTGAGCCGATGGATGGGTTTAGGGAATTATTTTTGTATTTTCCCCCCTTATTGAACATCTACACTAGGCAAGATACTATTATTTTGTTGATATTAAGATCCACTCTCCTTAGCCCTAGAGCCAAGCTGGTTGGAAGTCCTAAAAACATTGGGCTATTAAGCCAAGTGGAAGAGGGATGGAAAGGCTACATTGATCTTCATACTTTAAATTTTATCGGAATCAAAGATGATATTGAGGATGATTTCATTTGGTCAAATAACCCCAGGAACAAATCCTTCACTGCAAAACTTGGATATAACGCTTTATTATATTCATCACTCACAAGCCAAAAATTATGGTGATGGGAAACATTTTAGAAACTTCATTCCCCTCTTAAATGTAAAATTACTTTCTGGTTAGCACTAAATGATAAAATTTTCACTTGGGACAACACAATAAAAGAGGTTGGGAAGGGCCTAATAGATTCTCTACGCAGATTCACAAACAAATCCATTTCTCATATTTTCATTTTTTTATCCCTATATACTTGAGGTTGTTGACAAGGCTTTTGTTGAACTGGGTTTACAGTCTTCTTGGGCACAAGAATATTTATCAAAGTGCCTCAAAATATGGTGTGAGGACACTGTTGCTCCACAATTCAAAGCTTTCCCATGCAATCTCATTAACTATATATGGTGGTCAAGGAGTAGTAGCATTATCTCCTCTGTGGATATTCCATCAGATACAATTGTGGGTATGATAACAAAATTATTCAAGGAATATCAAATTGATCCAAAATCACGAAATACTAGAGTTCCTATGATGTTGCCACTAGATCAAACTATTCCTTGCAGTTTTTTTTAAGGAGCCTCATAGGGTCATCTAGCCAGATTGTTGAAATATGGCAACAAGAATATTCCAATTTAATTTGTCCTTGAATTAAATTGTGAATTAAAATCGAATTTAGTCTTAACAACTACTTGGAAATAATTAATTAATTTATTTTAAATTAATTAGTTGGAGAAATTCAAGTTAGAATTCTTTTTGAAGTCCCGCAAGAGTTATCCCTTAAATTAAGGAAATAAGATTGAGTTATATTTGAGTTGTAATTAGTTAACTCAGTTTACTGAGTTAAGTCCAGTTCAATTAGTTCCAAACTATTTGAGGAACTAATAGTGAGTTAATAGTCAGTTGATGCATTAATGCACTCAACTAGTGCTACTCCGTTAACTAAAGATTCCCTCATCAGAAACTAATGCATGTCTATTCTGAGAAAGACCCGGTTGAGATAAATGTTCAAGGGCAGTGTACTATGAGTTGCGTGTGTTTTCTCATGGAGAAAACTCATGCATGTAGTCAAGGATTCATCCTTGAGGATTGCGCAGTTTTGAAGGCTTGGTTTCTCACTTGGTAATAGGAAAATCATCAACAAGGAACAACACAAGGAAATAGGAGCTTGGAGGGCAGAGAGGAAGGTTGGAGAGAAGCCAAGATTTCCTATGAGCATCTATGAGGATTGTAATGAGAGCTGGCTTGCTATGAGAGCTAAGGCTTTGTATAATTCCTATATATTTCCACCTTGTATGATAATATAATAGTGTGGGGTTTTTTAGTTGAGGCTTTCCCCAAAGTATTTTCATGTGTATTGTGTCATTGATTCTTCTTCTTCTGGTTATATTGTTCAGCTCGATCTTTAAGCTTCCACAAATTGATAGTAGAAGTAGGTTATAGTATTCTGTTTTGATTTATATTGCATTATCGGGTTAACCTATCACAGATTTTCTACATGGTATTAGAGCTGTGAACAGTATACTTAGAAGAGAATTAAAAGTTTGAAGTTCGGGTTTGCAGGTGTAAATTGAATTCATATCATACTTCAAGTTTGGCCAATGGCATTTTATGGCTTGAGACTCAAGTATGCCTTAGAAGGTAGCTCGAATTACATAGCATGGAAAGATATAATGGAGGATGTATTAGAAGACAATGGCTTGAAGGAATTCATTGATCAAGAAATCCCAAAGCCAGCTTCAACTAATGCACAAGAGTTGCCTGAGTGGAACAAGAGTGTGGTGAAGGCGAGACAAATCATCCTTGAGGGAGTTTGAGACCATATTGTCTCGAGTCTCCATGGGAAGGATACTCCATTTTCAATGTGGAAGACATTGAAGGACCTCTACCAGAACAGTAGTGACCAGAGGAAATTAGCGCTCAAGGATAAGCTTCCAAGAATCAAGATGGAGAAGGGTGATACTATTTCCATATCTGAACAAGCTCACCACCTGCAGAGATGAGCTTGGCAGTGTGGGAATAACTACTGTCGATGATGACATGGTGAGCCTCACTCTCCTTCACCTTCCAAAGAGTTGGAATAACTACCAAGACTCTGTGAATGGAAGGGAGAAACTGCCAGATTGGGAATGACTTTAGTCGGATATTATGCAAGAGGAGATCAGGAGGAGCACACAAGATGGCTCTTCATCCAAGAATGACGATGAAGAAAATCCGGCCTTAGCAAGTAAGGGAAGGAAAGGGAGGGGAAGGCTTCCCATTTCAAATCGAATTCTTCTCATGGAGGGAAGAAGGGTGACATGTCTAAAGTAAGATGCTTTAATTGTCACAAGATGGGACATTATGCAACTAATTTCCCATCGAAGAAGTCCAAGAAGGGATCCTCAGAAGGATTGGAAGGTGAGGCATTAGCCTCTTAGTTTGAAATGGGCTTTACCCTCATCGCATGCATGGTGTCATCGATGATGGGTTGAGTTTGATATCTTGATAATGGAGCCTCATTCCACATGACTGATGATAAAAATTTATTCAATGCCTTGGAGGAGAAAGATCTCAAGATGAACATAGGTATGGGTGACGACGGAAGGTATAATGTTTCAGGAGTGGGCACGGTTGCTTTTTAGAGGGAACATGGAGCTCCTCTCACCTTGACATATGCGATGTATGTGCCTGGACTGAATAAGAACTTGGTATCGGTCACAATGTTGGAGGACAAAGGCTATGATGTTGTCTTCAGTAAAGGAAAGGTGTTCCTAAGACACATAGCCACGGGTCAGACCAAGAAGATAGGGATTCAGGTGAAGAATATCTATAAACTAAAGGTAGATGATTGTGCAACATTGAGTACGAAAGCAGAATTGGTGCAAAACCAAGACATTGGCGAGTTGTGGCACAGGCGATTAGGCCATTTGCATCATGGGGCTTTGAAGATAATGCAATAGATATCTACAGGACTTCCCAAAGGTAAACTTAAGCAAGTTGACACATGCAAAGGTTGTACCTTGGGAAAGTACACCAAGTATTCCTTTCATGATCGAGACATTCGAGCAGAGGCTATCTTAGAGCAAGTTCATACTGATTTGTGTGGACCATTCTCAACGGCATCCACAATGAAGCAAAGTTATTATGTGATTTTCATTGATGATTATTCTCGTAAATGTTGGATTTATTTCATGCAAAAGAAGGACCATACTTTCACAAAGTTGTGTGAGCTCAAAGCTTTGGTCAAGAAAGAGTTAGGGAAGAAGATCAAGGCCTTGAGAAGTGAAAATGGTGGAGAATATGTCTCTTAAGAGTTTAAGGACTTCTATGCAACATAAGGAATTAAACGAGAGTTGACGGAACCTCATAACCCATAGCAGAATGGGGTGGCCGAGAGGAAGAACAAAACTATTGTAGGGGTAGCACGAGAAATGCTGCATGACCAAGGCCTACCACTTCACTTGTGGGCTGAGGCATGCAACACAGTGGTCTATTTGCAAAATAGAAGCCCACATCACATACTTGGGATGAAGACACCAGAGAAAGCTTTCTCTGGTAAGAGACAAGCTGTGGGTCACTTTAGTATCTTTGGCTCATCGGTCTATTGCCATGTGACAAAGGATGCAAGAAAGAAGCTTGAGCTGAAAACAAAGTTTGGGATATTTGTGGGGTACATTGATACACCTCACAACTATCGGGTGTACTTTCCTACCAGTCGGAGGAAAGTGATTCGCAAAGATCCCAAGTTTGATGAGCAGAAGGCCACGCGAGTTTCCCTTGAGAGGGAGCTCCAACTACAAGTTGTGGAGGAATTGTTGGTTCCTAAGGAGGAGGAGCCTCAGAATGATGCGAAGTAGCCGCATGCAGAGGTTACAGGAGTGGAGACATCCACTCAAGCAGAGTCTTCCAGAGATGGACGGAAGCGCACAATAGAAGCTGAAATATTGTTGGAGGATGCAAGAGAGAATGTGGGAGCACCATCTTCTCAGCGCAGATAGAGGAGGTCACCTGAGAGGTACACTAGATACATGGCTCTTGCTGGGGAATGTGTTGAGACCGAGCCATCTTCCTTTGAGGAAGCAGTGCAGCAGCCGATTTGGGTTGATGCTATGGTGGAGGAGTATGACTTCATAGTTTGTAACAGTGTTTGGGACGTGGTTCTGAGACCAGAGAACAATTCAGTTGTGAGTTCCTATTGGATTTACAAGGTAAAGCAAGTTGTTGATGGTAGTGTGGAAAATCATAAGGCAAGAATTGTTGCCAGTGGCTTTTCACAAGTTGTGAGGATCATGTTGTTGCAGTATATTTCGACAGAGGAGCAAGATGTTAACATTTTGACAAAGGCATTGTCAAAGTGTAAATTCAAGTTCCATAGAGACAAGATCGGGGTGGCAGATAATCCCTTTCTTGTTGAGAGGGAGTATTTAAATATGGCAACAAGAATATTCCAATTTAATTTGTCCTTGAACTAAATTGTGAATTAAAATCGAATTTAGTCTTAACAACTACTTGGAAATAATTAATTAATTTATTTTAAACTAATTAGTTGGAGAAATTCAAGTTAGAATTCTTTAAGTCATGCAAGAGTTATCCCTTAAATTAAGGAGATAATATTGAGTTATATTTGAGTTGTAATTAGTTAACCCAGTTTACTGAGTTAAGTCCAGTTAAATTAGTTCCAAACTATTTGAGGAAATAATAGTGAGTTAACAGTCAGTTGATGCATTAATGCACTCAACTAGTGCTACTCCAGCTAACTGAAGATTCCCTCATCAGAAACTCATGCATGTTTATTCTGAGAAAGACCCAGTTGAGATAAATGTTCAAGGAAAGTGTACTATCAATTACATGTGTTTTCTCATGGAGAAAACTTATGCATGCAGTAAAGGATTCATCCTTGAGGATTGCGCGTTTTTGAAGGCTTGGTTTTCCACTTGGTAATAGGAAAATCATCCACAAGGAACAACGCTAGGAAATAGAAGTTTGGAGGGCAGAGAGGAAGGCTGGAGAGAAGCCAAGATTTCCTGTGAACATATGTGAGGATTGTACTGAGAGCTGGATAGCTGTGAGAGCTAAGGCTTTGTATAATTCCTATGCATTTCCACCTTGTATTATAATACAATAGTGTGGGGTTTTTTAGCTGAGGCTTTCCCCAAAGTATTTTCATGTGTATTGTGTCATTGATTCTTCTTCTTCTGGTTATATTGTTCAACTCGATCTTTAAGCTTTCAAAAATTGATAGTAAAAGTAGGTTATAGTATTCTGCTTTGATTTATAATGCATTATCGGGTTAACCTATCACAGATTTTCTACACAGATGTGGAGTGTGTGTAATATTATTTTTTAATTCATCACTACTTGCAGGTTAGATATGATTCAAGTTATAGATCAAACAATCAGGCATAATTTATTTCTATTGCTTCACTAAAACAAATTTCAAAGCTGTAGATGTTGAGGAATTCTAAGATGGTAATAGACTGGGAAAAACAAAATTTTCATCGAAAACATTTTCCTTTAGCTTATCCTACAAGAGCCATTTTCTTCTTTTGAATGGATTTTTTTCACTCACATTCTTAGAGAATTAAATACCAAAGCACACACTCTTTCTAAAGAAGCATTAGAAATTTCACGAGGATCCATGGACATTTTAGAATTCATTGATGGGAAAGAGGTTGATCACATGGAATTTCACAATTGATTTTTTGTTTAACTAAGGAACTTTTGTCTACTTTGAATTATGATCATTGATGTCTTTGAGATGTCTTGAATAGTATTGAATTTTTTTTTTTGTATCTTCTTGATTAGAAAGAGGAAAAATAGTTAAGGTAATAGTTAGCACATGTGGGATGAAATATTTGACTCAATAATGGTTGACCAAGTTTGAAATATGTATATTCAAAATTTTTTCCTAGGAAAAAAGTGTAATTTTCATTAATAAACTAAGAAAATTCCATGTTGAATCTTCAGCATGTATGAGATGCATTCACTTGTAGTGAAAACAGAGAATGTTCAGATACACTATTTACAGATATCAACTTGATATTACAAAAAATTACCAAAACTGTAATAAACCATATAGTCCATTATGAGTCTAGAAAATAATTGTAACTACAAAAAGAAAAAAAAAGGATGATCATGAAGATCATTCCGAGAGGTTTCCATCCAAATCAATGTATGGATGATGGAAGAACTAGAAGAATTCCCCATCCTTGAATTCCTGAATCAACCAATGTCCCCTGTTCAGTTGCACAACCTCTTTGGATAGAATATCAACGACTTCATTCCTTTCCCTGTATATGTGAGAGCATATAATAAAATCAAAATGTGATTTTAAAGAGAGGGAATCCTCCAATAAATCCTTGAGTGTGTGCAAGTGATAGTGATATTTAGCATTGATCCAATTTATGACAAGTTGTGAGTCCCCAAAAATATGAATTCTGTGGCAGTTTTGTTCCAAAGCAAAGAGGAGAAGGTGTCTTAAGTTGTTTAAATCCGCACAATTGTTTGTGCCCCTCCCCATACCCATTTTGATTTTGAAGCAAAGGGAATAATTTAAGTGGAGAACAACACCCCCCTCCCACATCTCACCGCTTGCGCTGAGTCATCAAAGTAAGCCCGAGGGATGCTTTTGTCAAAAAATTCAGGAGAGATGACCCTATTGTTGTGGCTGACAGAATCCTCAGGAATCAAGTTGTAAATGGAAAGAATGCGGTTACATGTGACAAACCAGTGGATCGTGTTACACTAAAATTTGTCACCATGACTATTTGCAGTCAGTATGGCTCCATCAATAACCATATTGTCCTCCTTGGCAAGTCTTATACCTCTGCTCCTCATGTCAAACTCCAAAAAAGAGAGAAAGCCTTTAAAAAATCAATATAACTCTGGTTCCGCACTTTCTCTTACTCTTACCTGCGGGCCCGCACCTTAAGTACATAATACCTGCGTACTTTTATGCTATGTCTATAAAGGGGTGGGTGCGTACCCCTGTAAAAGTCAAAAGGTGCAAGTTTTACTTCAAAAAACTTACTTGCAGTCGATTCTAGAGCATTCTAGAAGATGGTTTGACGTGGATTGAGCGCCTCCAGATGGTTCATGCATCCCAATGAAAGAGGAACTTATCCCATCAAGAGGGGAGCTATCCCTTTGAAAGAGGGGCTTATCCCATTGATGGTGGACCTATTTAACTTCCTCCAAAGCATTATAAATACAATCATTGGGCCAGAGGCAAAGGAGGTTGAAAGCTGAACATTCCTAAGGGTAGATGCTGCTGAAATTAGGACTCCCTTATAAAGCTTGAGAGGAGAGATCCCATTCCTTTCTTAGCTTCATTTGGAAGTGGGTGAGCTGATCAAAGTAGAGGAGAACTCTTGCTGGACCCTGGGAGGGACCTGCACAACACCAAGGCACTGGTTGTAAGGTTTCCTTTGTTTCCAATTAATACAATTAAGTTCATTTTTCTCAACAAGTTGTTATATATAATTTGTTTCATAAACTCCTTGGTCTTTATGATGAATATGTTTTATTATATGAGTTATTCAGGTGTTATGTAATCATTTGCTTGTTAGTGAATGCAGGCTTCAAGGAGAAGGAGCTCATCTGGATCGAAGAGGCTTGGCTGCTACAAACAGCATTGGACTAAAGGTAAGCCTTAAACACCTGGTTGCTTTTATTTTAAATGCATATTTAGGGAAAGATAGTGCTTGATTGTTTTGTTTGTCACTAGAAAAGCCTTGTTTTCTAGGGAGGTCAGTTTTGTCCGCAAAATTGACTCTTTCCGCATGACAAAATGGCGACCATACTGGGGAGCTTGATTGTTTTCTTTGTCTATACTTTGACCTGAGAAACTGTATTTTTCTGTTTCTGTTTTTGACTTGATGATTGTGGGATTGGGTGAATTTAATTAATTTTGAGTTAGTTTTCATTTTTCATAATTTTGGGAGAGGTACGCACCCTCTGAGTTAAGCACAGTGCGTACTAGTACGCACTTTTGCTTTGTGCACAGAGCGTAGACGCACCTGTGTAAATAGGTTGCCTGCGTACCCTGTCAAAAATTTGAAAAATTTTAAATTTTTCTCTTTTTTATCAGTTTAGAATTTGTTTATAGGTTTTAGCCATTGCCCAGACCTGTTTGTTCCCTATCAAAAACTTTCTTTGGTTAATTTCATTGGCATTCCTGCTCTAAGCTTTTATCAATTGGGTGTTTTGAGTCTCTTTTTGAGAAATTCTTGATTTGTTTTCCTTTGGTCATTACTTGGAGGTTTCTCTTAGTCCTTTCACAATTTTGCATCTTTTTTCTTTTGTTTTTGCAAAAAAATTTCCCCCTCATTCACCGGGGGGGGCTAAATTGTGTATGAGTGTTAATCGCCTTTGAGTGTTTTTATTTTTTGATCTTTGGAACTCTCACCCAATTTTCTCAACTTGCACTTGATTGGTTCTTAGATTACATTAGAATCGTCTTGTGTTTGAGAATTCTCTTGCATAGATCACATTTGCATAATTAGAATTCTCATTTTCAGAATATGAATGAAAAATGTGCATGGATTACATTTGCATACTTTTCAAGTGAATTGTGCATAGATTACAATTGCATAGTTTACATTCTGAAAAATCAATCATAGATTTAGATAAGTTTTCTTTGATTTGAATTTACACAAAAAAAAAACTATTTTGGAATTGATTTGCATTAGTTGTTCTTGATGAAATTAGTGCATTAGAGAATTTGTTATATTTTCTCTTAGTGATCAATTTTTTGCATTGTTGGAAGTGAATGGAAACTCTCTCCTTACTTTAGTTAGGATTCATCAAATTGAAAGGATTACATTATCATATTCGATTGCATTTAGTTTTGAGTCGGGTCATAACACCATTGGTTTCGTATCCATTTACCCATTTGAGTAATAACAACCTTAATAACACAGCGCTTAATTAAAATTTATCTAGTAATTTTTACATTTTTAGGGCTCTTTCCACCAATCTAGCTTAGGCTAGTGTCTTGGAATAGGTTTTAGTTAACTCTCCAAGACAGTAAAACAAACAAGTAGCTGTATCTTGCGGTAGGAAGAAATCCAATTGTTGCATTTATGCTCTGGGAAAGCTCCTCTTAAAGGAGAAGCACGAGATCGTGTCCGAACCAGTGTGGGAATCAATCCTTCCTCATTGGGAACGACGCCAGATATTCACGTATTAAAAACGGTAAACCTCGGATTAACCATTGTCGAGGAGCCTGGGGTCACTTGTTGGTAAAGCTTGGATTATGTCAAGGAGCCTTCAAGGGGATTGAGCTTGCTACTCTACCCTTGCGTGCGTATCGGATCGTAGACTGTTCCCCCAGGTATATTTGTTTCAGTTGGTAACCTTAGTGACCATATTCTTTAGGATTCTTCCTAAGGTGACAGTGGTGGGAAGATCCCACTGTACCTGGAGCAGACGTTGGCTAGACTCACTTGGATTTTCTAGGGGGTTCTCTTCACTCGAGACAGTTTAGTGGAGAAACTTGTGCCAGTCTATTCATTAAGCAGGTTGTCGGGGTAACTGTTCCAACCGCTTTTTCTGTATTGAATTTTGCGACGTTGGATTTCATCACCAACTAGTGTTTTCGGTACGGAAAGTTACTGTTTATGTGTGGTTTGACTCCTAGATTTGATAGTGCGTGTTAATTTGTTTGTTTTTACTTTTGGAGACCATAGGTGTGAATTGTGAATTTTAATTGTTAGGTGTGAATTGTTAATTGTTAATTGTTAATAAAATTCACTGAAGTTGAATATAATGGAAAATGTTCCGGAATTTACCGACCAAGGAACCCCTCTTAACGAGGATCCTAGTACTTTTCCTTTCTTTGGAAATGTTGGTCCTCCTTATATGGCTACTTTGTCATTACCTGGATTTACAATAGGATTACTGATATGGTTATTTTCAACTTCGTTGACCCCAAATACTCCAATTGTTCCACCTCAACCGAATCCTTCACCTCAACAGAGTTCACCATCTCAACATCACCAACCTTCTGTTGACCCTTTACCTTCTTCGCCTAATTTTTCTTCCTCCATTTCTTCCTCTTCGCTTGGTAAAAGCCTTGATGCTAGTAACCAGGTGGCTAAGAAGAAGAAGAAAGAGAAGAAGAAGAAGCAAGATAAGAAAGAGGTCAACCAACCAACCACGATGGTAAGTGTTAGTTGTGTTGAGGAAAACTCCGACATGCATCGTAAACCCAAATACCCTTGCGGGCTTTGTAAGGGTGACTACTTCCTTATCAATTGTCCTGGTATTCCAAAGGTCTTGGAAGTATGGTCAGAAAAATCACATCAATTTTCCATTGATCCATCAACCAGTGATAGTCAGGTTCTTGGGAAAAAGGGTAAAGTTAGGTTTCCTTGTAAGTTATGCAAAGGGAGTCATCAAACTCACATTTGCCCTCACATGGATGAAGCCTCAAAATTGTTGGAAAACCTTAATGTTCCACAGCAAGAATTTCCAACTGGTTACCGTAAACTTCTCCCAACCTACCATCAACTGACGGAGTGATTGATCTAATTTCAATTACAGTCGATCACACTCTTCCATTGGAGAGTGAAACTCATGTCACTCAGGTTGATGATCAATTAGTTGATCAAGTGGTCGATTCAATTTCACATTCGGTCGATCCCACTTTCCCTTTAGAGAGTGAACTTCATACCGCTCAGGTTCTTTTTGTTACATCAGATTCTTCTACGCCGAGGGGCATTTCACCTGTTTCTATGGAACCCCCTCCAAGTACTGAGGTCTTTTCCTTTGATTGGAGTAGACTGACAGAACCTCGCCTTCCTTCCTCCATCCCTTTCCAAATCATTGTCAAGGCTGGTGGTAGGGACATACATCGTACTCAGGTAGATGAAGGTGCTTCTGTTAGTATTTTATCCTCAACTGTTTGGAAAGCTTTGGGTTCCCCTCAGCTTGCGCCTATTACACAGAATCTGAAAGCTTTTAACAGAACCATTAGTGAACCTTTAGGGATCCTTCCTAAGTTTTCTATTACCTTGGAAGGTAAAACTGTCTGTATTGATCTTATGGTAGTTCGAGGTGCCTTGGATTTCAATTTACTCCTTGGGCGAGACTATGTTTATGCAATGAAAGTTGTCGTATCGACACTCTTTCGCGTGATGTCTTTCCCTCACAATGGCAGTATTGTGACTGTAGACCAGCTTTCGTTCCCTAGTCTTGTTTCAACTACCAATAATATGACACCGCTAAATGTTCCTGATTCTAAAATGGTATCTCCCCTGCCACGGGTTAATTATGTGGCAACTGGTCCCATGTTTTCAGTTACCGATGTAAGTGAACCTCTCACTGTTTGCTCATCTTCCTTTGATTTAGATCCGGTAATTGACATGGAAAACTCTATGGGATTACTTGAACACGATGTTCTTATCCCTTTTGAGTCCCTTGACATGTGTTCCTTCCAGAGAAGTATTCTTCCTTCTAATGAAGACCTCTTGGAAGCCATGATCAAGGTGTGTCCATTGACATGTCTTTCTTCCAATTGGAAGCCATGATCAATGAGTGCGAGGATAGTTTTTTCCTGTATCAACCTCGTTAAAAAATGAAACAGGCTACTATGAGGACAATTCTTTTCCTGTGTCAACCTCGTTAAAAAATGAATCAGTTGGTCAAAGGATAGTTCCTATTACTGAGTCAACCTCGTTAAAAAATGAATCAGGTATGAGGACAGTTCTTTTCCTGTGTCAACCTCGTTAAAAAATGAATCAGTTGGTCAGAGGATAGTTCCTTTTACTGAGTCAAACTCGTTAAAAAATGAATCAGGTATGAGGACAGTTCTTTTCCTGTGTCAACCTCGTTAAAAAATGAATCAGTTGGTCAGAGGATAGTTCCTATTACTGAGTCAAACTCGTTAAAAAATGAATCAGGTATGAGGACAGTTCTTTTCCTGTGTCAACCTCTTTAAGAAATGAATCAGTTGGTCAGAGGATAGTTCCTATTACTGAGTCAACCTCTTAAAAAAATGAATCAGGTATGAGGACAGTTATTTTCCTGTGTCAACCTCGTTAAAAAATGAATCAGTTGGTCAGAGGATAGTTCTTATTACTGAGTCAACCTCGTTAAGAAATGAATCAGGTATGAGGACAGTTCTTTTCCTGTGTCAACCTCGTTAAAAAATGAATCAGTTGGTCAGAGGATAGTTCCTATTACTGAGTCAACCTCGTTAAAAAATGAATCAGGTATGTGGACAGTTCTTTTCCTGTGTCAACCTCGTTAAAAAATGAATCAGTTGTTCGAGGAAGGTTCCTTTTACTGTGTCAACCTCATTAAAAGAATGAATCAGTGAGTTTGAGGATAGTTCTTTTCCTGTGTCAACCTCATTAAAAAATGAAACAACCCCCTTTTTGAGTTGAGTCTTGAAAGTCAACCTTCATTCCATCCACCTAGTTGAATGCAATGAAGCTTGGGGGGCATGTACCTCGCTTTGCATCATTATTCTGGGGGCATGCAAACTTCTTGATCATAGTTTCTTGTCTTGTGTCAAGCTCGTTAAAAAATGAATCAAGGATTTTATGAGCATAGTTCCTTGTCTTGTGTCAAGCTCGTTAAAAAATGAATCAAGGTTTTTTAGAGCATAGTTCCTTGTCTTGTGTCAAGCTCATTAAAAAATGAATCAAGGTTTTTTAGAGTATAGTTCCTTGTTAGGTAGATTGTAGAGAGTAGTTATGAGCATAGTTCCTTATCTTGTGTCAAGCTCATTTAAAGAATGAAACAAGGGTTTTGAGGATAGTTCTTTTCCTGTGTCAACCTCACTAAAAAATGAAACAAATCCCACGAGTCTTTCCAAGATTTCGAAAGTAAACCTTCATTTCATCCACCTGGTTGAATGAAATGAAGCTTGGGGGGCATGTACCTTGATTGGCATCATTGTGCTGGGGGCATGCGAACTTATAACAAGCATAGTTTTTGTTTCAAGATTGCGTAAACATGAAACTGAATATGAGCATAGTTCTTTTCCTATGTCAAGCTCGTTAAAAAATGAAACAAATCCTCCTCTAATTGAGTCGAGAGTTTGACTAGATCTCATAAATGTTAAGTTGTATATTTAGGTTAGTTTTTTTAGTTTTTTTCATAATTTTCTTACAGTTTTAGGTTGAGTCTTTCAAATGATCTCGTAACTGAACCTTCATTTCATCCAACTGGTTGAATGAAATGAAGCTGGGGGGCATGCGCTCTAGCAGTTATGCTTAGGGGGCATCAAGAACAATTTTCTCTCTGTTTCAAGCTTGTGTAAAAATGAAACTACTTTCAAGCACAATTTTCTCTTTGTTTCAAGCTTGTGTAAAAATGAAACTACTTTGAAGCATAGTTTTTCTCTGTTTCAAGCTTTTGTAAAAATGAAACCTATCTCGAGTCAATTTCAGTTATTTTCAAGACTCGTTAAACTCATGAAAATACCGAGATTATTTTGCTATCTTTCATTCTCGTAAAACAAATGAAAATGCCGAGTTCTTTCTGTTAGTGTCAGTCTTTCCAACCTTCCTCCAGTGATCAAATATGCTCTTTCAAAATGATTTTAAAGTGTCAAGGTCAAATTTTGTCATTTCAAAGAGTTTTCAAGCAAAATTTGGTCACTAGGCATTAGGTCTAGGGTTTGCCCAAATGTCAGTCCATGTCATCATTCAGCTGAGCCTATCATCATTCAGAGGGTTGTCATTATCATGTCAGTGTCTAATGAGTCATTTCACACCTTTTTCATGCTTCAGTTGCACCTAGGCAAGGTCATTTCCCTCTCCTAGGGTTTTGAAGGCAATTTCACTTGGATGGTCAAATCACCGGCAAAACTTGTTTCCTGATGTTCATACACCTTTCCCTATCCTTAAATTACCTTATCAAACACTTCCCATCCCTTAGATCCGCCAAATTCCTCATTTTTGCACAAACCCTAGTTTCTAGCTACAACTTGGCAATTTTCTAGGTTTGGCCTGTGTTTTGTCCTTTTCGACCCCTTCCCCTCACTCAATCTCTGAGATTCCACTTTCCCCTGCTTCCTAACATCCCTCCCCACTCCCAAAAATTTCCCCAAGAATTTAGAAGCCCTCTATCCCCTTCATTTCGCTCCATTTCGACAAAATCCCTTGTTTCACACATCGGGACAAGTTTCACTCAAAAGCTGTTTCTGAGCAATCAAAGATGAATTTTGCAAAACTGAGAGAGGTTTTTGTCCACAACATGCCAAGGAAGAAAAACCTCTTTCACTTTTTACACAGGTATCATGGTTTGAGAGAAATGTCAAAAATACCGGCGAGAACGAAGGTGCTCCAAGGACGGTTGGCCAAAGCACAAAAACGAAGGAAAACGCCCGATCCACTCCAAATTTTGGCCAAAGCCTCTTTGACTAAGCATGGTACTTGATTGGGGACTCCCAGCCCAAATTTCAAGAAATTTGGAGAAAATTTTGTCATTTGTGAATTTTTTGTGCCAATTACAGGTTTTTCCCAAGAACTGGTCTCACCCCGGGTGAGACCAGTTTGAAGGGCTGCTCGGAATTTTGAAAACTTGGCATTTTTGGAAAGGGCATTCAAAAAGAAAAATTACCAATACTTGGGAGAAGCCTGATTTTGAGTTTTGAGCCTCCAAAAGCTCAAAATACACCTAAAAAATGACTTTCTGCCCACTTTTTGAGTTGCAGAAAGTGACCTTGGGAGAAATGGTTTTTGAGGGGTCAAATCAACACCAAATTCAGAAATTCTACTTGGGATGGAAAGTAGACAGGCCAAGCTTTCCAATGAGCCATCGTGCACCGGATTTGGACCAGTGGAACCCACTCAAAAACAGCTGTGAAGGGGCGCGACCAGAACTTCCAGGGGCGCGACCAGAACTTCCAGATTTGCCAGAATTGCCATTTTCGGTCAAAAAACACTGTTTTGACTATGGTTGACCATTTTTACTTGTAGATGATGGATGAATGTAATATTTTCATGGCACTTTGATAGGTTTTATCTTTCTTTACTCTTCTAGAAGCTTCTTTGATGTAAATAGTGAATAATTAATGCATGGATGAGTTAGCTAAGTAATAGAGGCAAGTTGTTGGGCTGCCTATTTTCTAGTTCTTAGTTTAGAATTAGTTCAAACTACTCCTAGGAAGCTGAGCTCGACCCCTAGAGGTGGGGAAAGGAGTTAGATGGTCTAGGAGGTCTATATTATACTCTCTCCTTCTCATTTTCATGGTTGGACTCTTGTGTAAGGAAGCTTTATTGTATATTGTGCATCTATTTCTGCAATTGAAGGCAAGGAAAGCCAGGGTTTTACAGACATCTTTGAGGATTCTTGTGGATCTGATTGTTGATGGTGTGTTCTCTACATGTTCTTGTAAGTTTGTTTATGTGTTTCACATCTCTCTTATGCTTCTAAATTGGACAGATGAAGTGGTAAAGTTTGAACTCATGTTTTGACATGCTCAGCTTTTTAGTTTGTTCAATTTTAATGTTTTCTACTGTCTAGAGAGGATTTGAATTGTGTGTTTGCCCTCTTTAGCTTCTCCTCTATCATCTATGATCATCCATCTCAGATTAAGACATCAGCACTCATTCCTACCTTGCCCCTTAGATCCCCCTGTGAAAACTGTGCTCAATCCCCGCACCTTGAATTGCACTTCCACCAATTGCCACCAAAAACCCCAAAAATCATTAAATCAACCCCCTTATCAATTTACTAGCCTAAAATCTTTATTATTAATTGGTCAGCCTAATCATATTGAAAGATCTATCGAATCTGACCCGAGAGAGCCTTCTCATACCTCTAGGGCTAGCTACGAGGTGAAATAGTTTGATGTAGCCTTGAGAGTTTGTCTATCTCAGCCTAGGTGAATTCCAAGCGCTAACACTTTCCATCTTTTCCTGCTCGTAAATTAAATTGAAAGTCGGCCATATGAGTACATTTTTATCATTTTTTCGAACTCATTAAAACTTACGAAAAAGTGAAAACCATGAGTACATTTTTATCATTTTTTCGAACTCGTTAAAACTTACGAAAGTGAAACCTTAGAGTCATCTTTAAGCCCTTTTCTGACTCCTAAAATATGAAAAGATTGCCGAGCGTTTCTTTTACACTCGTTAAAACGGAATTAAAAGACGGTCTACTTACAGCTCTTTTCCGACCATAAAAAACATGAAAAGATTGCCAAATTTTTGTCGTTTCAAATTCGATATTGGTTATAAAATGACATGTCATTGATCGCTTTTTTACTTTTTTGGGTCAGTGACCGAAAAGTACTCCTTGGTCGTAAAAGATCAAGCAGTTCTCTCAAGTATTATTTTATACTTTTTCGGGCTTGGGAGACACAAATTTACGAAAAAGGTCAACCCTGGAGTCTTCTTAAGTTTTTCAGACTCTCTAAAATTGAAAAACACCGAGTTTCTCCTATACTGGACTCGTTAAAATTTCACAGTAAAGGACCTGTTCAATTACAAACAGGAACGAACCACTCCTTCTTAGGGTTCGAATCTAAACTAAGTTGGACTCATCCGAAGGATGAGCTTATAATCAAGCAAATTTTATCCTCCTCAAGCTTGTAAAAAATAAAGAGGTACTTGCCAGAAATGGTGGGGGAAAAGAGAGGAAAATGAGCCTATTTGTTATACTTTATAACCACTCTTGAACACGACACTTTTATTCACCTGGGTTGGGAAATCCTTTGCCTAACAGTTGATCAAACCACATTGAAAGTCTTCAGCCGGTTTCTGGGTATTAACTTTGGGTCAATTGTCACCAAGCCATCTGTTGTGTCGTTATGTGTTCAAGAGGTCACTGCCAATAAGCCATTCATCTGCAAAATATCTGTCATCCATCTTGACCATCCATGAGTCAGTCCTTGCAACTAAATTTCTTCAACTTGATCTATGATTTCGTGTTGTGGGCTTGCCTACGACGGATAGCTTTCTATCAACATCAGCACATTATCTAGAAAGATGATCTAGGAATCATCAGTACCTTGAAATTTGCATGCCTCAATGGCAGGTTTCTCGCCTTTGACGACAGTTTACATCATTGACTTTCGATCGAAGGATTCCGCGACATGTTCGACATCAACACATTCATTCACATCTCATGGATTGTACTGGGTACTTTGAGAGCCATTGACATCACTGGTGGTCTCTCTCACACTTGTTAACAGTTTACATCATTAACTGTTAATCAAGTGGTTTCTACCATGTTCGACATCAACTCATTTATTCGCATGGATAGAATCGTACTATTTCGGGAAGCAGAAATGAAGACCCTGGATCTAGTTTCCGCCATCCAAACTGTGAGGAGTTTTGTATTCATTATACAGTAGACTAATTATAAACAGATGGTTGCGTCCATACTGTGTCTACATGTGTCTATGATTATGATGTATTGCAAAATCATTCCTATATCAGAGCAGTAGTTAGTTTGTTAGTTAAGTTTTTGATCTGAGTATGGGAATGCCTACCTCAGCGATGATATGATCTCATATATATTTTTTGTGTTGAATATTTGCAGGTTCCAACTGGGCTCTCCACAAGATAATCCTCGAAATGATAAAGTGCTTCACCCTTCCTAGATGATATAAAACCCTGATCTACTACAGACCTCGCACTTTAGGGGGCAATCTGTTACACTAAAATTTGTCACCATGACTATTTGCAGTCAGTATGGCTCCATCAATAACCATACTGTCCTCCTTGGCAAGTCTTATACCTCTGCTCCTCATGTCAAACTCCAAAAAAGAGAGAAAGCCTTTAAAAAATCAATATAACTCTGGTTCCGCACTTTCTCTTACTCTTACCTGCGGGCTCGCACCTTAAGTACATAATACCTGCGTACTTGTACGCTCTGTCTGTAAAGGGGTGGGTGCGTACCCCTGTAAAAGTCAAAAGGCGCAAGTTTTACTTCAAAAAACTTACTTGCGGTCGATTCTAGAGCATTCTAGAAGATGGTTTGACGTGGATTGAGCGCCTCCAGATGGTTCATGCATCCCAATGAAAGAGGAACTTATCCCATCAAGAGGGGAGCTATCCCTTTGAAAGAGGGGCTTATCCCATTGATGGTGGACCTGTTTAACTTCCTCCAAAGAATTATAAATACAGGCATTGGGCCAGAGGTAAAGGAGGTTGAAAGCTGAACATTCCTAAGGGTAGATGCTACTGAAATTAGGAGTCCCTTATAAAGCTTGAGAAGAGAGATCCCATTCCTTTTTTAGCTTCATTTGGAAGTGGGTGAGATGATCAAAGTAGAGGAGAACTCTTGCTGGACCCTAGGAGGGACCTGCACAACACCAAGGCACTAGTTGTAAGGTTTCCTTTGTTTCCAATTAATACAATTAAGTTCATTTTTCTCAACAAGTTGTTATATATAATTTGTTTCATAAACTCCTTGGTCTTTATGATGAATATTTTTATTATATGATTTATTCAGGTGCTATGTAATCGTTTGCTTGTTAGTGAATGCAGGCTTCAAGGAGAAGGAGCTCATCTGGATCGAAGAGGCTTGGCTGCTACAAACAGCGTTGGACTAAAGGTAAGCCTTAAACACCTGGTTGCTTTTATTTTAAATGCATATTTAGGGAAAGATAGTGCTTGATTGTTTTGTTTGTCACTAGAAAAGCCTTGTTTTCTAGGGAGGTCAGTTTTGTCCGCAAAATTGACTCTTTCCGCATGACAGATCGAGATCTCATGAAAGATAAGGTGGTTCCTGTTCAGCCAAATTCCCTAGCAAATGATCAGAGGAAGATTCAAGGATTTTTGGGAGGCTGTCGCAGTCCACCAATGAAGCTAGGCTTCTTCAATATTTTTTTCATCCCATTTTTTATCTATGTTGAGAGCTGATGTAATGAAATACCAAACTTTAGAAAAAACTGAGCAGTGGAGAAATAAGTGGTCTGTATCCTCTACATCGATTTTACAGAGACAACATCGAGAGGGACCCTGGAAAGAACATTTTTTTTAGATTTTCTTTTGAAGGTACCTTATTTGAGAGGATGCACCACATGAAGAGCCGAGTCTTGTGTGGAGCTTTAAGTTTCCATAAGTGATGCCACCACCAGCATCCCACTCCCATAACCCAAGCCTCCATGAGGGTAGCAAAACCATCTTTTGGGGTGTACCGAACTTGAGGAGCAGAGGCCCAGATGAGCTCATCCTCCTGGTCTGAAATTCTGATGTTGGATTCCTCTAGAGCCCCAACGAACCTATGCCAGACATTATGCCATATTTTTGATAAACCTAGGGTCCCAAAATCCATCCAATACTTCCTAGGCCAGTCAGGGCGACCAATCGCCTAAATGTGTGCAATCTGGGTGAAGCTAGCCACAGACAGGGCTAAATGCAGTCCCATGGGAGGATATGCACATTCCGTCATCTAGCCTAGACATCCATGCCAATTCTAACCTACTTGCCATTGCCTATTTGCTAGGCTAATCCATCCTTGATAATGCTTAGGGATTGGGTGATGGCTTTCCAAATGATTGAGGCACCCAGTAAATTTTGACAGGGTCTTCGGATCTAATCAATAATAGATAAAGGGTGGATGTACTTATTATAAACCACCTCCTTCTAGAGACTCTCAGAATTGATGATTTTCCAACCCATCTTAGTTGCCAGGGCTTTAGAAAAAACCTGGGGTTCCTTTAGACCCCATCCGCCCCACTTTTTTGGTTTTGCAATCCTATCCCAACGAACCCAAGCAAAGGTACGCCACATGTTTTGACCCCGCCAAAGGAAGCGGAAACAAATCTGTTGAATCATGCTGAGAATGCCCTTTGGGATCCAGGCAAGTGTCATCCAATATACCGGGATGGCCTCCAACACCGTTTTTATCAAAGTGAGCCTACCTGCTCTAGAGAGCCATCTTTGTTGCCAAATGTTTATGCGACTTCCAATTTTTGCTATAATCCATGACTAGTCGGCTATACAGTAACCATTCAGTTTCAGCTTGAATCTAAGATATTTGAGGCCAGAATCCAGCTCTTGCCTGACGAAATCAAATTGATGTGTAGCATACCTTAGCTCATTTTGTAGGCATGAATTGAAAATGATGGTAGATTTGTCATAATTTGGCTCCATACCTGTCGCTTTACAAAATAGTGATAGAATGATCTTGAAACAAGAGGAATCACGGTATGAACCATTTAAAAAAATAAGTACATCATCTACAAAAAATAGATGTGAGAGGGCGATCATGTTTGAAATCGAGACCCCCCCCCAATGCTCTAGCTGAGCGAGCATTTTTTAACAATCTACTTAAACCTTCCATGATCAATAGAAAAAACAAAGGGGATAGAGGGCATCCCTACCTTAGCCCACATTCTGCATGGAAGAAACCAGATGCAACCCCATTTATGAGAATACTAAAGGAGGCAGAGGTGAAACAACACATGATCCAATTTATGAAAAGATGGGGGAAACCAATATGGGTGAGAATGAGTTGAAGGTAGGTCCAACTCGCACGGTCAAATGCTTTGGAGAGGTCGATCTTAAGGATAATAGCCTTTTGGAGAGAGTTTTTATCGAGTGTAGGCCTTCCTGAGTGGTTCCAATGGCTTCATGAATTTGACAGTGATTGAGGAAGGAAAATGGCTCCTTGGAAATCATCTCGGATAAGATAGGATTTACACATAAAGCTATAATTTTTTAAATGAGTTTGTAAATACAATTGCAGAGGGAGATGGGATGAAAATCGTCAAAGGAAAGGGGCTTGTCAACCTTAGGGATGAGGGCCAGGAAAGTTGAGTTGAAACCTTCATACATCCTGCCAGAAGTTCTGCACTCTTCAATGGCCAAAAGAAGATCCAGCCCATTGAGCTCAAACAAAAAGATGTAGAATTCCATGGGCTAGCCATCTGGCCCTGAGCTCTTGTCTCTACGTGAAACATTTCATAGAAGCTTCCAATTCCCCCATTGAATCCATCATGTTTAGTGCCTCCATTGCTTCCTCCTCAAAAAATCGAGGGAGAACCTCAGCGATGCGGAGGATATTAGTGATGGAGGTCCCCCTCGGAGCCTTGTAAGTGTTTGAGAAGTGTCGCATTCCCATGTCAGCAAGTTGATTGAAAGAGCTGGCCTCCCTGCCTGAATGGTCTCTCAGCTCCCAGATGGTATTAATATATTTCCTTCCCTTGGCATAATGGTGAAAGAATTTTGTGTTCTCATCACCCACCTTTAGCCAAGTTGCTTTGCTTTTCAAGCACCATGTCTCTGCTTTCTATCGTAAAAGCCTGATCTTCTCTCTCTCGACATGCATAACTGGACAACTTAGTTTCTTCCAACTGTTTAAGAACCCCTTCAATCCTTTTTAACTCCTCCTCATATTTTTTATGTTTGATCCTAGCCCAGCTGATGGTTTTCAACTTTAAATAGGCTAGGTTATTAGCAATAACAACGATCGGTGAGGGATGAATGTTCGGGCTGAAGTGATTCCAATTTTCTTTGACAATTTCATGGAATTTGACTTCAGCGAGCCATGTTGCATTGAACTTGAAAGGAGAATGGGGTTTATGGTTGGTTTCCTCAATCTCCAAGAAGATCAAGGAATGGTCAGAGTAACCCCCCGATCCCACCCATTATTGAATGAGGTCCATCCAGGCTAGCAGGGGATCTCTAATAAGGAAATGGTCTAGCCTTCTAGCCAAGGAATCCACCGGTCCTGGGATTCCTCCAAGTCGGGTTGATTCTTGCCGTGTCAATGTTTAGAAGGTTATGATCGACCAAAATCCCTTCAAAGAAACCAATTAAGTTGTTCGTCTGGACCCTGTTTCCCCATGATTCCGCTAGCCTAAGTGAGAAGTTAAGATCTCCTCCAATAATCAAATTCTCATATTGCATGAAATCGACTTGCAGAAGATTTTCCCAAAAAATCTCTCTGTTATGGCAATGCCCATAGATGTTTATGATCCTTAAGGGGATGTTGTTATCTGTCGAGGTGATATTTTCCCCCAGGAAACCCTCTCCACCCCAAGCATTTTCCAATCTTATCAATCTACTATTATGCCCTAATGCACATCTACTCGATCTCCCTCTCACATCTAGAAAGAAGAAATCCCAATCCAGAAGAAAATTCTTGAGAACCTTATTGATATGGTTCCCATCTCCCAGAGTTTCTTGTAGAAAAATAACATCCAATCTCTCCGACTTGCACAATCTTTGAAGTGCCAATTTTTTATCCGAGCTGGCCAGACCCCTACAGTTGAAAGAGAGACACTTCATGGGGTAACCTTTGTAGGGTTCCCCTTTGCTCTAAGGACCTGATAAATGGGAGTATGGATGCTCGAAGCCACTTCAACGCTAGCCCTCCTCATGGTTTTTGATAAGTGATATTATATGCCCCTAGGGGGGCTTCGTATGGAAGGATAGGTGAGGGTCCACATCCAGGCCAAAGGTAAGGGGCAGAGAATGCAGGTTGTACTGGTGAGCAGCACAAGAGGTAGGACCATCCCTGGAATCAAGAGAATGGACATCATGATCAATGGCTTGGGGGATACAGAGGGTTGGAGTAGGAGAATATGCCATAGGACATATTATGGGATACAGATTGTCGACCCCCAAACCCAGACCCAAAAACCACACAGAAGAAGATGCAATAGAAAACTGACAATCATTTGAAAACAGAGGAGAGGGAGGAATTGTACCCAAGAACAAAGAAGAGTCTCTAGAGCGTGATCTAGTGACCAACGTTGTAGAGGTCCCAGAGTCCATCCTAGGGAGTGCCCCCCGAGCAACACCCTGGTCATGCACTGTAGTAGCAGGAAGGGTTGCCTATGAGGAATCCTCTATCTCCACCATTTGGGTGCCTACCGATACGAAGGATCTCAAGGGACTCGTATGCCTACCAATTATCAGGGGGAAATCTTTGTACAGATGGCCAACCTCATGACAACACCTCCACTGGAACGGATATCCTCGTAGTCCAAATTCTGCCATCGAATGATCTTGCCCATTTGAAATAGGTAGCTCTCAACTAATCCTTCTCGGGTATCCAAATGCACAAGAATTTTGTCCATTTCCAGGTAGCCAGAGTCCTGGTATGATCTATCATGATCAAGGTATACTCCCAAATCGTCCCCAATACACCTGAAAATGTCCTCCGCCCAGAACTGAAGCGGGAGTCCAGGGAGACGTACCCATATCGGCTTGGCCCCCAAGTTTTCCTTTTCTAGATTAAAAAGAGGCGTCCAACGTTTAAGCAGTGCATGAGTCATCTCTATATGCTAATATTGCGTCAACACCCAATCCATCGGCTTCGGAAAGGGAAAAATAAGTGCAAACCAACCCCAAGATATGGTTATTACTACTGGAAGTTGCTCCATTACATTCCACAGAACCTCTACTATCCATTTTTTTAAATGCCCTCGGGAGTAGTTCCTGCCACGAACCCTGCCCACCAGCATCGTGCTTTCTGCCAGTGTTGCTTGCTCCATGCCTATGGCTGCCCCAAAAACCAGCAGCCTACCACGTTCCCTTGTCTTCAATGTCTTTGAATTCTTTCCCACCATAGGGCCAGAGTGCAGGGTTGCACTTTGCTAAAGACCTTTTGCCTTTGAGTTCTCATTCGAGTCAAAAGCCCTTATGTCTTCCGGCTCTGAATCCCTTCTTGAGATGCCAACAAAAAACCCTGAGGGGTCAGTATTGCAGGTGGAAAATGAATTTGGGAAACCTTTTGTGTAAGTCTCATAATCTCTGAAGAGATTATTCAAGGAGTCCTTTAGGCCTGGAACCGTTCCACTTTTCCCCACAACTGAAATTCTCGTACTACCCAGAATCGTATCTGTGCTCTACTAACGGATTTCCTAGGTCTATAGGTCTGAAGGCGACGATATAGAAAGGAAAGGCGAGTCAAAGTCTTCGCCCATGTTTAACTGCCCCTCCATCACCGTTGTTGCTAGTTACTTTTCAAGGTCACCTCCATGTCATCCATTATTGATGAGAGAACGACAACCTGCACTTTCGGTAAAGGTGGTGTTTCCGGTTTGTGCCCAGAACTCGACATGGGATTATCTTCCACCCAGATGTTTGAAGGGGTTAAGTCCTCCTCACTACATAAAAACAAACTATAATAAAAAAACCACTATGATGTTGGGTGTAGTTCCAAAAAAACTGGGTCAAAACCGCCAACGTAGCTGAACCTTGTTGAATCTTGTGAAACCCTGAGTCCACTGCTAGTAAACAATCCGAAACTACCACGGATAAACACAGAGACCCCAAGAATGATGAGGGTTGTTCAACCGCACCCAATCGAAACCGAGAGAAGTTAAGAAAACCGAAAGTAGTGTTGTCAGGTTAACCCAAAACTCAACTTAGCACCCTTATAAAAAACCCCATCAGAGCACGAGAAAGCAAGAGGTAATATCCTCATGAAAACCCCGTCCCTGACATGGCCCTGCAATGAAATCCTTTAAGAAACCCTACCCCCTATTTCAAAACCCTTGACCATTTTCGAAATCGTCGGAGCTCCCTCATGTATATTCAAACTTGTTTGAATATGGATTTTTTTTCCAATGGAGAAAAAATAATTCAGATAGAACACCATTATTAGTTATCAACCTTGTGTTGTGTTTCAAATAGAATGCCATTATTAATTATGTATAATGAAGGGAAGGTGATTCTAAATACAATGAAAATGCAAACTCAAGTAGTTGTGCATTGCATTGTTTTCATGTTGTTTTTTTTAGAGATTGTAAATGTTATCAGCAACCTAGCCACTTAATTGTCTTAAGTGGATGAAGAACACCTAGAGGCCATGATGGAAAGAGATCGAAGGGTAACCCGATGATACAAAGTTTAAAGCCACACATCCCCTCTCAGGTAAGAATCTATTTTGTTGGACTATCTCCTCCACGAGGTGTTCATTTTTCAAATCCATTAGGTAAGAGGTAGTTGAATCTCTAATCCCATGTGCCAACCAAACTAGTCAATACAACAATGAAATCCTCTATCCAATATGTTGCATGCAATGATTAATGGATAGTAAGCTTGTACCTGAACTCATATTTGGTTGTGTTGCATAACCCAGTCCACAACTTAATAATCCACAGCTTACGCAACCACAACGTTTTTTGATAGGGGATGGATACACATTTTGTGAATGAATAATGAAAATAGCTCTTGAGTGGATTTCATAAAAGGGACGTGGTGAACTTTGTTGTCACCTTTGTGGTGACTTGGTGTTCTTGTTGATTTTGGATGCACTAGACCTAACCCCATAAGTGCTATGGAATGGTTCTTCAAAAGCATGTGTGCTTTTTACGATATGTTTCTAAACCCATTTCTATGGATAAGGGTCTCTCAGCTAACAACAACAATGGAAACAAAACCAGGGCCCAAATTGGTTAAGTAAAAGCTACTAATTTATTTCTTACTTCTCTAGATTTCTTGAGTAAATATTTTTCCGTGAACTTGTAATAACATATTTTTAAATTTTGTTGATATGATATTTGTTACTTTCAATTTTTCCCTTAGACTCTTATTTTATTGAATACTTTAATATATCAATAAGATTTTAATATGATTAACTACAATTTTATAGGCACATTGTAAATTTCTCTTTTGCTTTAAAAAAAGTTAAAACTAAATGTTCAAAATTGGATCTCCTATTGTATGTAATCATTGTTGCAAATGGTGGCCTACATGTAACACGTTGTATTTTGGTCCATTTTAATTCAACATTATGAAAGGCAGAATCTGATAAATGCTACCATATATGTGACATGTGGATTGCGCTCAATTTGTTTACAAATTTCGATGCAACTCTATATTTCAAAATATAATATTAAAATTATTTTTTATTAAGATATTAGTGTTAAACTAATTTTAAGTTTTTTTTTAATAAAACCAGTGAAATGACTAAGCGATGCGTGCAAAAGAAGTGAATGAACGTGATTTCAAACAATTAGATGTACAACTTGTTACTTCTCAAGAGATGTAAAATTAAGAGAACAAGAGAACATGTTGCACCAAATGATGATAAAGGAAAATGTAAGCTTTTTTCTAAGTCATATATAAAAGAGATTAGTAAAATAAATAAAAAATAGTTATAAAAGCATTGATAGCTTTGTTAAGAAAAAAGTTTACGTTGGATTGACTATAGGGAAAGTATGGAAAATAATATATATTTAATATAATGTTTGGGATTATGTTGTTTGCATATTTGTGTATTTAATTGTATGGAGTAAAGTCAATAGTTTGCTCTATTTCCATTGGATGCAGTATTGGTCCTAGATAAGGTATAAAAAATAATGTTCATTTTATTGTATATAGTGGTGTGTACTACCAGTTTATATGAAATTTTTATTTTTATATTAAATGTAATGTTATTGGGTATCAACTTATATTTGATATACAGATAAGAATAGGAAAATTTTAAATTAAATATAATAATGGAGAGTATTTAGTCTTTTTATAAAAGAGAAAATAATCAATAATTTATTTCATTATTATTTATTTATTTTTATCATAAAAAATTTATAAAAGAGAAAACCATTAATAATTTATTTTATTAATTTTTATATTGATAATAAATTATTTTTTCTGATTGTATAATGTTCTTATTTTTTATTTTATTTTTAGAGAGAATTGTTTTTGTTTTCGGTAATGTTTTATTATGTTTATTTAATATTTATATACGGATTTATCATATAAGTATAGTTGTTTATTGATTTCATTAAAATTTATATGTCTAAACTCATGGTTAAGCAAAATGAAAAGATTAATAGATATTCCATAAGCATTAACAATCTAGTTATATTGTATTTAATCATAGCTATAATATTATTGATGCAACAATAACTAATAAAGTGGATTCATTTGTAATGGGTCTTTTACATTGGGAATAACAATTATGCAACAACCAAAGGAAGGAAAGTATTTTAATTAAAATGAAATGGGTGCCAAGATGATGATGGACTATTGGATAACAACAAAATTATAGAGTAATTAGCTCATTTAATTCAATATGTACCTAAATGCATTTCATTTTTTTCTAAATATTTTTGGAAAATATTGATTTAGATTTGTTTAATACAACCTTTGCAAATTTGACATGGATGCATTGAGAAGCGAGTTAATTTCCATTCTAGTTGGAGGCCACTATTGATTCCCTAAAAGTTGTCATAATCACATAACTAACAAAAAAGAAATTATGAAGAGATATAAGAGGACGAATATAGCTAGAGTGGGCCACAAATGGAGGCACCAACAAATTGTTTGGATCATAATTGACAACTATCTAATTGAAAAGTGGCATTTGTTATTAATCTTAAGATCAAACTTGAGATGCATGTTGGCATTGTTTTCATTGATGGAAAAAAATCAACAAGTATGATGAGAAAGGATGTCAGTTGATGCAGAGCACCAAGGTATGTTGCAAAGGAGCTCTTATGTTGATTGGTGTTGTTGGTCAAAGGTGAAGGAGCTGAGTAACTATGTGTTGCTTCTTCTTAGATGTTGCTTACATATGTTGTGATGTTTCTTGATTAGATGTTGATTGCTTATGTTGTGATGTGAGGTTGATTGTGTGCATATGATGGTTGAGTTGATTTTCTTGGAGAGTTGTTGTTGTTGATTTGTTATGGAGAAGTTATTGTGATGAAAGGAAATGGAATGGAGAAGTTATGATGCAAAGCTGTTGACATTAGTATGTTATGTTGATTGAAAATGAAGAAGATCGATACAATGATGAAGATGAAGATGAATGTAAGACTCCAATGAAAGACAAGGCCTAACTCTGAAAGGTTGATCCAATGATGAAGAATCAAGACTGATGCAATGATTAAGGTCAGAGATCAAATAGTGAAATAAAAGGTGGTTTTTATCAAGGTTGTATTAGACAATGCATTACACCCAGAGTAACATGAGTTGTATAACATAGGACCCATGTTATAATGCAAGATGCTAGAACAAAGGGTGTGTTATAGTGTTGAATGAAAGTTTGATGGTCTAATCATTAAATTTTTCTTATGCTAATGTATGATGTTTTAACATTTCAAAACTTATCCTTTTTAAAATCTGAAAAGAGTTTGGAAACAAAGAGGCAATACTGTTCATTTTATATTCTTGAATGGAATACTAACAACCGACAAGTTTGTTTATAAAATATGTGCTTTTAGAAGGTTGAGTTATTTTTTGAGAATGTGTGAGAGTTGATTGAGTTGTTGTGGGTCCTTGTTCATGAGTTACATGGAAAAAATAGACAGAGGTAGAAAAGAAAATGTGAAGCATATTTGAGGACGACAAGAGGCAAAGAAAAATATGAAGGTATATAAAATTATTGTCCAGGTAAACTAACACATTATACTTTTATGTATCTGGAAATTGTAATATCCTTCCAAGTTGTAGCTTGAAAAATAACAAGTAAGAGCTTGTTGAGGTAGGAGCCTCCTATGGGTTGTAACTTGCAAAAAATCTATGTAAGTGGGAGATGGAGGTTCCTATCAAGTTGTAGCTTGCAAAATAGCAGAGAGGTTGGAGCCTCCAAAGAACTAATGTAATAGAGGAATTTGGAGCTTGCATTTGCATCACAACAATAACAAATTCATGGTTTTCTCCCTTTATGGGTTTCCACTTATATCTGGTGTCCACATGTGTTGAATTTGTGTGCTAATTTTTTTACTATGGTTTACATGTTACATGTTGTTTACATTTTAAATATATTGTTCATAAGGTGTTATTTCGTTCATTTAATATTTCAATTAACAATTGAAAATAAAAGTAAATTTTTTCCATGAATGCACCAAAGTGATTCACCCCCCTGCCTCTTAGTTTAGTCAAGTTTCCAATAATTGGTATTACAGCAAGTTCCTTCTATGTAAGCCTAACAAATGGAAGGTAGACCTGGTTGAGTCATGGACTATCAAAATGTGCCTATGCTTAATACTACAAACATTCAAGAATGGAAAGAGAAGGTAAAATCTGAATTGATGGGTTATCGACCTAATGTCTAGAAGCTAGTGTGTGATGGATAGAGCAAAGACTCTAACTCTAAGCAAGAACAACAATGGAATGCTTAGGAAAAATGTGCACTGTATAATAAACTTCACAATATGGATCTTGAGATAGTGATAGATCTTAAATCTACAAAATAAATTTGGGAAAGGTTGCAGCTCATGCATGAAGGAGATAATAGAAGCAATGATGTAGAAAAGGAGAAGAAAAAGGCCCTTTAGAGAGAAAATGTTCAATCAAATGAGACATGTTTTACCAATGTAAATATACCTAATTCTTATGAGAAAAATACCGATGAAATTCAAACCAAGCTTGACTTAGTCTTGGTTGAAATAGAAAGACTGAGGAATGAAAACAAAGATTAGAAGAAACTGTCGCAAATATGTGATGAAAGAGAGCATGAGCACAAGGAGGAAATTATTATCTTGAGGACACAACTAAAAGAAGCTAGAATAACCAAAGAAATGAAGAGCAATTGCTTGAAGGAGAGATACCTATAGTGTGAAACATTAGAGGCTAAGATTGTTTCAACAAGAAATGAATTAGATGAAAAGAAGAGACTATGTACAAAACTAGAAGAGGAGGTTGTCTCCATGAAGAACTTAGAAAAGTACAATAATTCAAATGCAACCACAAAAGAGGATATAATGACATAAAAAAATTAGTAGGAGAAGCTAGTAGCAACATAATAAAAAATAATGGTAAGAAGGAGAACCAATATGAAAAGAATGAGTCGAATAAAATTCCCTTTGCAAGAAAGTCATTCTCTCTTGAAAATAAGTTGATTAAATTTGGAAGTTCCTAAAGGATATTATTTGTTCGTTTGAAATATATCAAGTGTTTTTCTTGCCATGAACATGGACATGTATCAACAGAATGTAAGAGCAATCAAATCAAGACTAATTGACAGAAGGTGCAATAGGTAATGAAGTTACCTCAAGCAAGCAAATAGAGAAGACAATCATCCATCAGATAGAAAAATACCTTCTATGATTATTGTTTCTTGTGCAATGAGTTTGGACATAAGGTTGTTGATTGGAAAAGAAGAGTAGAAATGGAAAAAAATTCTTTGCTCCATTTCTTTGTCATACAAGATGCTATTTATGTAGCAACGTTGGCCACAAATCCAAAGATTGCAAGCCTCTTGGTATCCTAAATAAATCTAGACAACAGATGGAGGTCACTCCAAGCATACCAAACAATGAATTAAAATGAATCTAGACAATAAAAGGAAACCCACTAAATCATGGAAGAGGAAGAAAAGTGAACAACATGTGACTTCAATGAAAAAATGAAATCAACATGGTCTCAGGGGAAGTTGATCAAGGAATCAATTATTCAGTGTGTGTTATATCATTTCCATGACTACCCCACATGCGGGGGGGCAAAAGCCCCCCTTTATGTTGCACTAGGCGCAATGGGGGGTGTTACAGGGAAAAGTGTCTATACAGAACTGCTTATCCCACTAAGGTGTGGTAGCTACCTTAGAAACAAACAAAGTAAAGCTACTTTCATTTTTCCTTTATGAAAGATAGATGAGAGAATAATAGAGGAGACCAACCTCTGCCTTGTGCTTGGCTCCTAGTTCGATTCCTCTCTCTTCTGATAGTCCTTTGCCACTTGCTTCCTTGTACACCCAGCTTCACAGAGTACCTGTAGAATCAAAGTAGCATAACATTATACAAGAACATGGATCTATTATCATAAACAATCTAGGATCAGATGTAAATTGACCATACAAATGCATAAAACATAAACGACACAAGAGTATGGAGGAAAACTTGAATAGCTTTTATTGATAATCAAGAAAGAGCCAAGGGAGTTACAACCAGTTGTTCTGACCCAGCATCATCCTCTCAGCAAGTAATCCCTTCTTCACCTCATACAAAGCTTAGATCACCCAACACTATGATGTTGTCTCAAGAAACCAACAACAATTCCTTACAAGATGCAAAATTCCAGCCTCTAGATCTCTGGGATGAGGGATCTATATATAGATATCTGTAAGGGAGATGAGTCAGCTTGTGATTTGATTAGTGTCTTCCCTCTGATAGTTCTTGCTTCCACTTGGAGATTGATGATCTCTTACTCAGCCTTGGTCGAATTCAGAGAGGCAAGTGTCACAGGAGAAGTTTTTGGAAGATTCCATGCCTTTCCACCTTGCGGATTGACACTGCCATTTGTCATTTCTCGCCCATCGCACCCCATAGAATGGCTTTTTGAAATGCAACGCACCCACAGGTGTACCTAGGTGAGATGCAACGCACTTTGCCTATGGATCAGGTGAAATGATCATGTTTTGACCAGTTCTGAGCAGTTTTTCATGGAGAACTTCTGGGAGAAGCTGTAATCAGTTGACCTTGTTCCTTTAGGGGTTGGAACAACACTTTTAGGGACTTAGGAGCCCTTGGTTTATGGACATTTTATGCTTTGGGTTGCAGTGCCCAAAAATGTCTATAACAGTTGCCCCCTAAAGCATGAGGTCGTTAATCTTTTTGATGTCGGGTGAAATGCTTTATCATGAGGATCCGAAGTTCTTTCAAGCTGGGAGGAGACCTGTAATAAGATAAAATACAATACATTATCTTCATAATTTTTTCATGATCTAGCTGAGGCGGGCATTCCCATGCTCAGCTTTATAAATTCATTTTCATGTACATAGGACAGACAATCGTCTGAGTGTAGACTGATGATTCTGGTAGAGCCATCATCCCTTTGATTGGATGATTATCTGTGCAGCAACGATGTACATTTGATGTCTTTATTTCCTTGAATATATATCGCAGCCTGGATGGATGAAACTAGATCCGGGGTCTTCAATCTCGTTCGATCTTCACTCGAAGTACAAGTCGATCCATGTGAGAGATGTTCTGGAGTCGAACATGGAAAGACATCGCTTGATTACCAGCCAATGATGTAAGTTGTTAACAGGCGTGAGAGGAATCACCCATAATGATAATGACCCTCAAGGTACTGCAGTACAATTCACGTGGTGTGAATAAAGGACTTGGCGTCGAACACCACGCAAAATCTTTCGGTCGAAGGCCATTGATGTAAACCTGTCACCGGAAGTGAGAAACTTGCCATTGAGGCATGCAAGCTTCAAAGTACTGAAAGGGGTGTTCCTAGATCAACTTCTTGGATAATGAGCTGATGTCGACAAGAAGCAATCCGTCACAGGAGGGCCTTAATGAATCCCACATCAATGACACGGAATGGAGCAAATGATTTTAATGGAGGTGAAAACGATCTAGTGATATAAGGTTCAGGGTGGCAGTCATGAAAGAATGGAGCATAAATGTATTGCAGCGGGTGAGACACAGGTGAATTCTCTGAGTGACTTCTCTTGAACATATCGGCGACACTGACGTGATGGATTGGTAGCATTAACCCCAAATGTGGATGGTGTGATGAGACCATGGTGATGTGGCCGGTGAATGAAACAACCCAACCCGACTTGGATGCGGAGTGAAAGTGTCATGTTCAAGAGCGACTTGCTACCAACAAAGTTTTTTCAAGTTTTCTTCCCAATTTTTCCCCAGTTATTGCTGACCAGTACCTCTTTATTTTTGTCAAGCTTGAGGAGGATAACATATGCTTGTTCTATAATTTGCCCTTCGGGCAAACCCATCTCTATGTTTTAACGAACCTAGCGATAGTGAAACTCGTTCTTGTCTGCTATGGACAAGTTTGTCGCTATTAGGTTTTAACGAGTTTAACGACAAAGATAACTCGGTCCTTTTCATTTTCAGAGAGTCTGAAAAGGGACGTAAAGGAAACTCCAAAATTCCTTTTTCGTCATTGAATCCCTTAAGTCCTAAAAAGTATAAAACAATACAAACGGGATGAATTTTCGATACTTTTAACAAGCCGAACAAAACAAGCGCTCGATCTTTTTGTGTAATAATCCCTCAGGTCCAAAAAGATTAAAATCTAAAGGAGGGATAGCACTTCCGGTCCCTTTAACGAGCTGGAGAGGCCAATGGCTCGGCAATCTTTTCATATTTTACGAGTCAGTTGAAAAGAGCTTAAAGGAGACTCGTCTTTTGAGGAACGAGTGATAAAATTGGGTAGCAGATGATTCCAGGTAAGGTTTGGAATTTTCCAATCACGGCAGTGTTACAAGGATGGCTAGCAAGATCACTCTTTGCAGTTGTTCCTCAAAAGGGGTAAACAATCAAATGGAGGTGAATGATCGGCCAATACAGAGTGGAGGTGATGATGGGAACACGACCAAGGCTTTAAAGGCTGAAGTGCTACATTCACGATGGTTATTTACCGGGAAATAGTTCATTTTTTAATGAGCTTAAACGCGGGGAGAAACATTTGCTCATGACTTATGTTTATTTTTTAACGAGCTTGAACTATGTGCTAAAACTGCTCGATTAATCCAATCGTATAATAAGAATGTCTCATATATAAAAACGACAATTTTTAGAGTTTTTCCCCACATCCTTTCTTTATGCAAGTTAGGAAACGACCAATCCTACGAGTTTAAAGGGTTAGAGGACCTACAAATTTAAAAAATAAATGGTCGCTCTTTGCTTGCACTCCAAAAGGTTTGCATGCCCCGAGGTATAAAATAAAGCTTCAAGGTCACCTTTTATTCTACCGACAAAACATTTGTTTTATTAGGAAAGGTCTACCTCTTTCAGGCTACCAAAGATTGTTCTATTCACAACGCAAACAAAACACTTCTTCGGCGATGTCTACCGAAATAGACAAAGGTGAGCGGTGCAGACGCCTTCACTCACATAACTTTGATGAGGGAATCTTATTCCAGTATAACCCCCTCTTCCAATCACGGTCGGGAGTACAGACCAGTCATATATCTCTCGCGGAAACCTACCCTATACCCAAAGTTTTCCTGCCGAAGCAAACCAGGGTGCATGCCCCCTGGGTTTCAGTCATGTCCCCTGAATCACTCGTGCTCATCAAGTGGACGGACTGGGGATTGATGAGACATTCCTTGTGTGAAAAGACCATTCAGGGATGGTATATGACTATTTTCTATGTGTGATCCGGGAAATGAAAGCTGGTCTACGAGCTTGACCACTCTTCCTTCGTGCGGAAAACACATTACTCTAAAGAGTGATGAGACAATGGCTCCCATGCAATAAATATAGTCTCATCCAAGGAGTAGATTATAATCCAGGGGTCCTTGGACTACCATTACGTTCATATGAATGGTTTTCCCTCTCAATGTTATGGGCACATTAGGAAGGATCCTAACGGTCGACTGGTTCCTTTGTCAAAGCCTGTTAGATTTCTCATCTCAGGAAAAAGCGATGGCGAACCAAGCGCTTTCCAAGCAGTCGAGGAAAGGATACTCACAGAAGCCCCTTCATCTATGATGGTACCGGCCATAACCATTCTATATATTTGAGCAATGATTCGGAATGGTACACTAGCTGGTAAGCGGGGTCTGCCTAGTTGATTCCATTTGAAGGAAACAACTAGGTTGCTTGGAGGTGGGACCGAATAGACGGCCAGGTACAACTCTGACGAAATTCCTTCCTGCGGTAAAGGAATGGGTAAATTGCCCCCATGTTCATCGGAATCTGTGCTTATGAAAAGAATTTGGACGGTGTCATCCTTATTCTCTTCTGTGACTGTATCATCTGAAGACGGGACCTCTGAAGGCAAGACCAGGTCAACTGCCGCCTCGACCTTTTGACTTTCGTCTAGTATGGGTTCAGATGGTTTGTCTTCAATGATAGATGCTTCGGCCGACCACCTGGGTGGGTCAGCCGGATTTTCAACTAGTGATGGACTCGACAAGAGTTTTTTATATCCAGGAGGAAGTCGTAACGGTGAAACCGGACGATCGTCCAAAACTCTTTTAGCCTCGTCTAAGAAGGGACAGCGGTGGACAGCATGATCGCCTTCGCACAGTTTACAAGGAAATCTATATTTTCCTTTTTGTCCCTGGGCTTCACTTTCACTAGTCGACGGTGTGCTTTCAACATGATCATCAGAGGTTGACGACACTGGGTTGTGCAAACGAAGAGACCAGTCCCTTAAAATCTGAGGGATGCAGGGACAATCTCGATGATAATGGTCTCCTTTGCAAATTACACATGGTGATTTAGGCCTGGTCGGTGTAGTGTGTGGATTTTCGCTAGACGACGCTTGGTTGCCCCCTTTCGCTTTTGGCTCCTTCTTCTTCTTCTCTTTCTTCTTCTTTTCCTTCTTCTTCTCAGGTACTTGATTTTTGGCTTTACCAGCCCCATCAAGCGAAGAGGAAGGAGGAGAGGAGGAATTGGAGGAAGTAGAAGGTTGGTGGGTAACTCTGGAATCGTCTAGTTGCTGATTCGATTGCTCAGGAATTGCGGTGTTCTGAATGACAGAGGTTGAGAAGAGCCATACGGGCAAGCCGATTGTCAGTCCTGGAAGCGACAATGTGGCCATATGGGGTGCACCAACATCTCCCCAAGAGGAGAAGGGACTAGGATTTCCTCCTAGGGGAATTCCTTGGTTGGTGGATTCCATTTTCTCAACCTAAGATCAACGTAGGAAAGGGTGATGATTATTCTGTTTAAAATAAATTTTAGACGCTTTGACACAACTTGTTTTTTCAATTTTTAAGAGTCGAGAAAAAACAAAAGATGACTCTAGTCCCCTTCGATTTTTAATGAGCCTGAAGTGACAAGTGCTCAGATGGACCTTTTCTGTTAAGGAGTCTGAAAAGGAACGAAAGGGACTGCTCTGGAAATATAGGTAGAGGGATTACCAAACCAATCGCAAAACTGTAGAATACTTTTTATGGTACGGCAGTCAATCTTCCCGAATGCTGTGTTCAGTGCATTGCGATCGATTGGGCGGTAGACACGGCTTCCTAAGGATAAAGGATTAAACCTATTATGGTCTCCCAAAATATACTCGACGGTACGTGGGAGCACAAGTCCGTACTGGCACTTATCGTCTCAAAGTGGAGGAATCACCCAACCAACAATGAGAACAACAGTTACCAGGCTTTACGACGCCGGAATACGTCTCTAGCCTAGACTTTTAGATGTTGTGCGTTAGGTTCCAAAGCGTTGTTAGATTCATTAAATTTATTTTATAGTTGATCTTGCTTAAGAAATTTTCCTTTCAAGTTCACCGCGTGATGTAGATGTACAATTCCTAAAATGCAATCTAAGATGATAAACAATGTTTTATCTTCTTTATGCAATGAAAATCCTAGCTACTAAGGAAAGAGAGACAGTATTCTTTCACAAAGAGCAAAGAGCACACATTATATGCATTGTCCTAAATCAAACCAATCAAACAGTCTAAATGCAAATGCACATGCATGTATTCGTTTTCGGCCTTCTTAATATGTGAATGATAAAAATAAAGCTAATGCGCAAATCTGAATTACTTTTCAAGCGACAATTACTAGCAAGTTTCTTTTCAAAATAAAAAATGAAGATAATGACAACACTTTGCGATTTGGAAATGAATACTTGCTTTCGACACTAGAAAAACTACAAATCCAGATCAAATACAACAGTAACAGGGTAATCAACTATCAAGAGCAACCAGACTCTCTCCTATGACTGAAAACGACACTTGCGACACTTTCAGATCAAGAAACGACAGTACAATTACGTTACTTTTTGCAAAGGAGAACTGAAAATGACTTAACAAATACACAAAAACATTTACAGTTCTTTGCACAATGGAGGCAGAATATCAGCAAGGAAAGGGGTTTCAAACAGAGGCATACTGATTACGTGCGCCAAAACTCATGAATAGAACTGAAAAGAATGAACAGAAACCAACATTCAGGAACAATGTCTAGTCTGATCAGCGCACCTGTAACACAGTGAATTTGAAATGCAGCGCACCTACTACACTCGGGAAGTGCGCTAAAGTTCAGATTCACAAAACAGAGACTGCGCTGGGCCAGGTAAGAGACTTTGTTTGGGTTCCAGGTCACAGTTTATAGTTCAGTTCAGGAATTTTGGCCGAGCAAGTGGTAATCAGTAAATCAACAACAGGGGTAGATCTAAGGAGGTTACTAGAGCCACCACAAGGGCAATTAGAGAGTTTGTAAATCAGTTGTTTAATTCATAAACAAAACCCAGAGATTGACTGAAGCGGCATTTATCTACTTTGCATTTGCATAGAAAATGCAGTTTGAAAGCTACCTGGCTCAACTTCAGGCACCATCTGTAAGTTTATAAAGTAAACAACAAGGCAGATAAACAAAAAACCTAGTCGCTCCCCAGCGGAGTCGCCATTTTGTTACAGGGAAAAGTGTCTATACAGAACTGCTTATCCCACTAAGGTGTGGTAGCTACCTTAGAAACAAACAAAGTAAAGCTACTTTTTTTTTTCCTTTATGAAAGATAGATGAGAGAATAATAGAGGATACCAACCTCTGTCTTGTGCTTGGCTCCTAGTTTGATTCCTCTCTCTTCTGATAGTCCTTTGCCACTTGCTTCCTTGTACACCCAGCTTCACAGAGTACCTGTAGAATCAAAGTAGCATAACATTATACAAGAACATGGATCTATTATCATAAACAATCTAGGATCAGATGTAAATTGACCATACAAATGCATAAAACATAAACGACACAATAGCATGGAGGAAAACTTGAATAGCTTTTATTGATAATCAAGAAAGAGCCAAGGGAGTTACAACCAGTTGTTCTGACCCAGCATCATCCTCTCAGCAAGTAAGCCCTTCTTCACCTCATACAAAGCTTAGATCAGCCAACACTATGATGTTGTCTCAAGAAACCAACAACAATTCCTTACAAGATGCAAAATTCCAGCCTCTGGATCTCTGGGATGAGGGATCCATATATAGATATCTGTAAGGGAGATGAGTCAGCTTGTGATTTGATTAGTGTCTTCCCTCTGATAGTTGTTTCCACTTGGAGATTGATGATCTCTTACTCATCCTTGGTCGAATTCAGAGAGGCAAGTGTCACAGGAGAAGTTTCTGGAAGATTCCATGCCTTTCCACCTCGTGGATTGACACTGCCATTTGTCATTTCTCGCCCATCGCACCCCATAGAAGGGATTTTTGAAATGCAACGCACCCATAGAGTGTACTTAGGTGAGATGTAACGCACTTTGCCTATGGAGAAGGTGAAATGATCCTGTTTTGACCAGTTCTGAGCAGTTTTTCATGGAGAACTTCTGGGAGAAGTTGTAATCAGTTGACCTTGTTCCTTTAGGGGTTGGAACAACACTTTTAGGGACTTAGGAGCCCTTGGTTTATGGACATTTTATGCTTGGGGTTGCAGTGCCCAAAAATTTCTATAACAGGGGGGTGTTGGTAACAGGTCCCCTGGGGTCAATTTTGGGGTTAAAAGCCTAAGATTTTGGGCTAAAGGCCCAAGTTTTGTGTAAAGAATGTAAAGTCTCTGCATTTTGTTGTCATGGAGCATGAAGATGTAAATAGTCAAAATGATTTCTACCCTTAGTTTAGATAGTTTGTGTTAGCTTGATGAGATCCGCCCTTGGTCTGCGAACCAGGGGATTCTATAAAAAGGGAGTTTTAGAAGAGTCTAAGGCAGTTAACAAGTTTTTGGTAGAGTTCTGAGCAAGTTTATGGGTCTGTGAGAGCTAAGAGCGAAGAGTCTTAGCGTAGGAAGAGGCTCTGCAGCGGAGTGCGCGGAGGCCTAGGGTAGAAGTTCACAGCTGAGTGCACAGACCCCTGTAGCCGTGTGCACAGGGTAGTCAGAGTCTGTACTGGAAATCTGTATTATCAATAAAGAGATGTATTATGGAATTATTTGTGTATGCGTTATTTTACTTTTGTCATGAATGTTGCGATTATGTTATGTTTAATTCTATGGTTATGAATTAATGCTATATTGATGCGTGAATCTATGTATTTTACTTTGTCATATAAACGCAAGTAAGAATATTTGTTTACACGAAGATAACTATAATGCATGTTAAAGTTAACCAATACTGCAAGAACATCGGCTACCTATGAGGGAAAGTTCCGGCCAAGTCAAGTCACTCGAGCCGAGCTGTATCAACCATTAGATGGAGGGGCAAGGATTTCGAGGCCTCACAAGAAGTTTTCTGGCTAATGAGAGGGTTTTCTCGAAAGCTTGTCCTGGAGCATTGTAGCTCATCCGATGAGCGGAAGCGTACCATCAAGGGGCTTTAGTATTGGGCCCTCAAGGTTCAGGTTCCCAGCTATCAAATCCAGTTTCTTGATCGAAATTGGAAATCAAATGAAATCCAAGAACTTCGATTAAATCCACTGAAATCCAATAATGTCGATGAGATCCACTCATACCCTCGCATCCCACGTCCCTACTTCTATTACTCAATTCATCGTTCCCAATGTCCTCGTTCCTCAGGTACCGGTTTGAAGGTGTCCCCCTACCGTGGCGATACTATGAATCGTTCCGAGCTATACTCAACGGTTATATTCTGTGTACTGTTTGTGCTCGGGGGCTGCTTCAGATGAAGAGGGAATGGGTTTTCGATGATGAACTTATAAGGGAGATCGGCTACTCAAAAGGTGAGGTTTGTATGGCTCACCCTCCCTTCCTTCATAGGGGTGATGTTCGTTTTACTAAGCTCTGGCCGTTGGGATGGAGTGAAGCTGAGTAAATATAGAAGTAAGAGTAATTACAGAGGCACGTAAGTGCATGATATATCTATTTAGGGTCCACGAAGGACAATCGAAGACTTTCACGAAGGCTTTAAGGTTGAATAAGAGAAGTACTTTGATAAGCCCTAAAGGTCTTATCAATCTGCGTGAAGAAAGGGTTAGGGCATATAACCGACATCACAACCATCTCAAGGTGTGGAAACTTGGTTCCTGCATCCCCCCATACTGCTTCGGGTGAGACTTCAGTCTGTGCTTCGTGGATTGATGTCAAAAGGGCCAGTAGTGTAGGGGGTCTAGCTAAACTTGGTCATGCTTCCTAGTGAATCCCTTCACACTCTGCAGGATGGTGTGATCGCGAAACTTCAGGCTTGAGAACAGTGCACACTGAACATTATCAGTGAACAGAGGGTGAACAACACTCAGATGGTTGCACAAAAGAACTCTGCCATTGATCTTCTTAAGGCCATCATGGATAAGAATGAGCACACGACCAAGGTAGTGGTTGAGGCATGCTGGACTGTTCCAGAGTTGGATATTTTTGAAGATGCGCCAGTGGATGTGAGAATTCAGAAGCTCACTTCCAGAGTGTACGAAGAGCGAACAGAACTGGATAAGGTTCAGTTTGATCAGAACCTTAATATTGGAGAACTCAAGTTGCGGGCCCAGCCTTCGACTTCACCAGAGGTGAAGGAACATGGTGAGGCTACTGTCAAAGATGTCGTAATAGCTATAGATGCCACTGTGAAGGAGTGCATTTTGCTCTTCGAGTAATCGATTGAAGTAGTCACCAACCTACAGGAGGATACCACTATGTAGAGGCTAGAGACAGAGGCGTGGGAGCTGCAATAGAGATATGATGAGGTTAAAGCAACGACGTGCACCGTCGCCATTACACAAAGGTTAGCAAAGTTGTAGGAAGCAAAGGCACTGAAAGAACAAGTGGATGTAGCTCAGCGCAAGGAGACAGTACTCAAGGCCAGATTGGGGCCTTGGCAGGAGGAGGCCTATGTACTCACTGCCTCCATTGAAGGGAAATTTGCCAGTATGCAAGTGACACAACAGAAAATATAGGTAAACACAGCAGAGCCATCAACGAAGTAGCTGGTCGAGCAGGTGAAGTAGGCAGCAACACAGTTCACTGCCAAAGTCGTAGTGGTACAGGGGGAGTTAGGAGGTCTTCGCGACAAGATCTCTGCAGTAGCAGAGTGACTTGAGGGCGAGTCACCAGATTTGTGTTGGGGGCATGTTGGGAATGGCTCCCCTGGAGTCAATTTTAGGTTTAAAAGCCCAAGTTTTGGGGCTAAAGGCCCAAGTTTTGTGTAAAGAATGTAAAGTCTCTGCATTTTGTGGTTGTGTAGCATGAAGATGTAAACAGTCAAAAAGGTTTTTCACCCTTAGTTTAGATAGTTTGTGTCGGCTTGATGAGATTTGCCCTTGGTCTGCGGACCATGGAATTGTATAAAAAGGGAGTCTTAGAAGAGTCTAAGGTAGTTAACAAGTTTTTGCTAGAGTTCTGAGCAAGTTTATGGGTCTGTGAGAGCGCGGAGAGTCTTAGCATAGGAAGAGGCTTTGTAGCTGAGTGTGTAGAGGCCTAGGTTAGAAGTTTGCAGCTAAGTGCGCGGACCCCTGTAGCTGTGTGCACAAGGTAGTTAGAGTATGTACTGGAAATTTGTATTATCAATAAAGAGAAGTATTGAGGAATTATTTGTGTATGTGTTATTTTAATTTTGTCATGAATGTTGCGATTATGTTATGTTGAATTCTATGGTTATGAATTAATGCTATATTGATGTGTGAATCTATGTATTTTACTTTGCCATATAAACACAAGTAAGAATATCCATTTACACGAAGATAACCGTAATGCATGTTAAAGTTAACTAATACTTAAGAGAATATGAGTAAATATAGAAGTAAGAGTAACTACAGAGGCACGTAAGTGCTTGATCTATCTATTTAGGGTCCATGAAGAATGATCAGAGACTTTTGCGAAGGCTTCAAGGACGAATAAGAGAAGTACTTTGATAAGCCCTTCTGATCTTTTGCGAAGGCTTCAAGGACGAATAAGAGAAGTACTTTGATAAGCCCTAAAGGGCTTATCAGTCTACGTGAATGAAGAGTTAGGGCATATAATTGACATCACAACCATCTCAGGGTGTGGAAACTTGGTTCCTGCATCCCCCCATACTGCTTCGGGTGAGAATTTAGTTTGCGCTCCGCAGATTGATGCCAACAGGGCCAGTAGTGTAGGGATTTGCTTGGCCACTTAACGTTGAACTTGGGTTAGGTCCCATTAAGCCAACAGGGAGGAAACATCACCCCCTGTTGAGGGGTTTGCAAGGGGGTGGTAGCCCCCTTTCATGGGGTTTGAGGCAGTGCCTAGGGATTTCTTTTTGGACCCTATATTAGGTGGATGGACATACCTATGGTTTTGTGCATGAATTTCACGCATAGTTTTGGGCATGATGGATTTTTGTCCATGGTATTTTGTAGATCCGGTCAAGGGCACTATGGCTATGTTCTAATCCAGGGTTAATGGATTGGGTTTTATGGATGCTTCGACATGTATATATATGTATTGTAACATTGAAAGGAATATAATGAAAAATCAATCTAGTAGTCTTGATTCTGGGATCCAGAGAAAAATCTTTGTGTATATATGTTTTGTGTTTTATGCTCTCATCATTGTTTAGTTTCTACTTTTAAGAATTCATTTGCAGGTAATTTTTGTACGGGGATTAAAACCTATATTTGGTATCAGAGTTGTTTTGGCTTCAAGGGGGCGCCTTTGTTACTGAGGGGTTTTGCTCGAGCATGTGGTAGACTCTGTTCAGTGGGAGATCTACGAGATCAATTCTTGTTCTGAAAGAAGATGGTGAGCAGTGGAAAGATAGAGATCGAGAAATTTAATGGTCATAGTTTTTATTTGTGGAAAATCAAGATGGAGGATCTGCTAGTGGATAAATATCAGTGGATTGTGGTAGATTTGGGTACTAAACCAACAACAATATCCGTTGAACATTGGGTGAAGTTGGATCAGAAGGAAAATATCACAAAATGATTGTGTGTCTCAGCTTCAATATTGATGAATGTATCAGGAGAAGCTCCAGCGAAGGATTTGTGGGACAAGTTAGGGACTTCCAATCTAAGTCTGGTGAATAAACTATTCCTTCAGAAAAAACTGCATAAACTGAGGATGAAAGATGGAGGCTTGGTGATAGAGCATCTGAATGCATTTAATACTGTGGTAAGCCGGTTATTATCTGTTGATATTAAAATTTCAGATGAAGATAAGTGCATCAGTTTGTTGTGTTCTGTACCAGATTTGTGGGATAATTTGGTTGTTGCAATAGGTAGCAATGCAACTACCTTGCAGTTTGATGAAATATTCTCATCCTTGCCATAATGGTGATGCCTTGTCTGTACAAGGACGGTCCCATAACAGAAAGATAAATAAATCCTCAAGTGGGAGATCTAAATCTAGAGGGAGATCTAAATATCTAGGAAAACCTATAAATATGTGTTGGAAATGCGGAAAGGAAGGGCACTTCAAAAGGGATTGTAAATCTAAAGCTCATAAGAAAGGAAAGGGATCTGATGATGCTCCTTCTGCAGAGGCAAAAACCACCTCAAATTAAGGTTGGGATGCTGACTTGGCTTCTTCTTCAAGGACACATGTAGATCATAAGGCATGGTTGATTGACTCAGGTGCATCCTTTCACTTCACTCCCCATAGAGAGTGGTTTTGTGAGTATGATAAATATTATGGTGGTGATGATTTCTTAGGGGATGACAGGAAGGATAGAATCATTGGTCGTGGAAAATTCAAGTTGAATTTGCAAGGTGGAAGGATTAGAACACTTCCGGGTGTTCTGCATAATCCTGCATTGGCAAAAAATCTGATTTCTGTAAGCAAGTTGGATGATGCAGGTGTAAAATAGTGTTCGAGAAAGATACCTACAAGATGGTTTGGGAGCACTGGTATTGATGCGAGGAATTTAGATTGGAACTCTGTACAAGCTTCAAGGTAGAACTGTTATTGATGGGTGAAACAATTATGTGGTTCCTAAAAGTGGAGTAGAAAATTTAGTGGTCTCTGGGGAAAAGACCATGCTATGGCATCAAAGGCTTAGACATATTGGAGAGAAGGGCCTTCGAACACTCCATGGTAATGGTATGGTAGAAGGTATGTCTAATTCCTATTTGGATTTTGATTTCTGTGAAAATTGTGTATATGGGAAGAAAAATCGGGCGAGTTTCCCCTCTAGTGCTAAGAGGGTGAAACATATATTAGAGCTTGTGCACAATGATGTGATTGGACCTATGTCAGTTCCATCACTCAGTAAGTCTATGTACTATGTATCATTTATATATGACTTCTCAAGGAATACATGGATATAATTCATTAGGAAGAAATATAAAGTCTTTGACAGGTTTAAAGAATTTAAGGCTCTGGTGGAAAACTAGACAGAGAAGAAGATAAAGGTGCTGAGGACAGATAACTATGGAGAGTTTTCCAAGAAGGAACTTGAAGATTTTTGTAAGAAGTGTGGTATAGCATGACATAAGACTACTCCATACACACCTTAGCAAAATGGACTTGTGGAAAGAATGAACATGACATTGATGGAAAAGGAGAAAAACATGCTTAGTGTTGTCGGGTTAGGACAAGAATTTTGGGCAGAGGCAATGGAGACTGCATGTTACCTAGTCAACAGATCACCTTGATTAGTGTTGGAGGATAATACTCCACAAGAGGTATGGACTGGTAAGAAACCTTCTCTTTCACATCTGAGGGTATTTGGATGTGATGCATATGTACATGTCCCAAAGCAAAAAATAACAAATATGGATAGTAAATTTGAAAGGTGCATCTTTATTGGGTATAAGGATGGTTTGAAAGGTTATAATCTTTGGAACCTAGAAACAAGTAAGGTTGTGTATAGTAGAGATGCGGTGTTTAAAGAGGTGAAAGATGTTGTTAATCATGAAGTCCTTCCTAAGGAACTTGAGAAGATAGAGTTTGAGCTAAAGGAGGAAGAATCATACTCTATAACAGAAGAGGAATCAAAAGTTAAAGAGCCACAAACTCCAATTGTGATAAGATCAATTCGAGAAAGAAGACAGCCAAAAAGGTATAGTCCATATGACTTATGTTCAAAAATTTCTTTATCTATCACTGATGATGATCCTAGAACTGTGAGGGAAGCAGTAGATTCATAGGATGAAAAACTCTGGAAAGAGGTCATAGTTGATGAAATGGCATATTTGCACAAAAATGAGGCTCTGGATCTAGTGGAGTTGCCATCTGGAAGGAAACCCAATGGAAACAAATGGGTGTTTAAGGAGAAGATGAATGCAAAAGGCAAGGTGAAGAAATACAAAGCTTGGTTGGTAGCAAAAGTTTATTCCCAGGTGTCGGGAATTGATTTTAGTGATATTTTTTCTCTTGTTGCCAAGGTAGCTTCTATTAGATTACTTTTATATGTTGTTGTTGCTTTCGATTTTAAGGTAGAACAGATGGATGTGAAGACAACATTGCTTCATGGGGATCTGGAAGAAGAGATATACATGAAGCAATTTGAACACTTTGTAATGAAGGGTAAGAAATAATTGGTATGCAAATTAAAAAAGTCTCTATATGGGTTAAAACTATCACCAAGGATGTGGTATCAGAAATTTGATACATTTATACGAGGACTTGGCTTCACTAGAAGCAAATCATATCACTGTGTGTATTTAAAATTAATTGGTGACCGTGTTATTTATCTAGTCTCGTATGTGGATGATATGTTACTAGTTGGAAATAACAAAGAAATTATCCAAGATTTGAAGACCAAATTGTCCTCCAAATTCAACATGAAATATCTTGGTCCTACAAACTATATTTTGGGTATGGAAATTAAACGAGATTGTGCAAAGAGGAAGCTCTAGTTAAACTAGATGAAGTATGTCGAGACAATACTGCAGAGGTTTAATATGCAAGATAGTAAATCAATGAAGGTTCCTATTCATGTAGGTGTAAATTTATCTGTTGAACAGTGTCTCAAGACAATAAGAAGATGAAGAGGACATGTCCTGTGTTCCATATGCAAGTGCAGTCGGTAGCCTAATGTATGCAATGGTCTGTACTAGACTAGAAATTTCACATGCAGTGAGAGTATTGAGCAGGTTTATGTCAAAACTAGGAAAGGAGCATTGGAGAGTAGTGAAGCGGGTTTTTAAGTATTTGTGTGGCACTAGTGATTATGATGTGTGCTACCAAGGAAGACTAGGATTGGGTAGAGTTTTGGACTTCCGTAGCTTTATTGATGCAAACTGGGTTGGAGCTCTCGATTAGAGAAGATCTACAAGTGGGTATGATCTGAAATGGAGCAGATTAGTAATGTTGTTCTAATTCCCCATTTAGAATAAAACCCAAGATGCTTATCATTTGCCTATCAAGTGCTTAAGGATTCACCATGTTTGCCTAATTAACTAATTTCCTTGAGAGTTTCTTATGTAAAGGTTATAAACAATTTAACTTAAAACATATTCTGAACATAAGCAAAATAACAACAAATAACATCAAAATACAACACACAACACAGAGATTTGATGCGGAGTTCACCTCTCTTGGGATACGCCTCCTTGTTCCATATTCCAATGCGTGGGCCTCTCTATTATGCTCAAATTTACAACAAAAGTATGTTTACAATGATCAAATTCCTCTTAAAATTGTCTTAATGAGCTCAGAATACTCAGAAATGGCTATCTAGCCTCTTTTTGCATCCAATTTGGATAAGAACTAAAGAAGTTGTGACTTATCTTAGTTCTCCCACTATTTGTTCCAAAAAATGCTCCAAAACTAACATAACCCCACAAATTGGCTCCAAAATCTATTAGTTGAGCGAGAATTTGATCGCGCCACGAGCCATAACCTGTCCATCGTATCACAAATCACAATCAACGAGGTTTGGTGGACTGAAGGTCTTGTTAACACGACAAAATGTTGCGATAGTGATATCGCAGACCCGACGAGAGTATAAACTATGGCTCATTACATCTCGCGTCTGAGAACTTATCGCTCATTGAAATCGATAATCGGTGCGGGAACATAATCAATGGTATCAACAAACATGACAGCATATAAACTACAACACATAAATGTATCGCATCCAGGCATTCTATCGCAATCGAAACTTTATCGCTCATCGCAATTAGCATTAATCAGTGGAAACATAAATATCAGTGGGGTTTTGGTGTGATATGCAATTGTGATTATTGTAAATCACAACCCAACCTGCTAGGGGCCAATTTCCGTAATACATTCCCCTTGCTGATTGTGATTGCGATTTCAGATTTCCTTATCGCATTGCAACCAAGCTTCGCCGGGGGCCGATTCTTATCCACGTTTCTTCATTCAACTACGTTTTATGAAATGCGGGGGCCAATGACAGCCTGCCACTTGGTGCTTCATCATTTTCTGAAGACCTTTCCACATCATCCCAATCCTACCATGTATACAAGTCAAAATTGGACTCTAACTAGCTCTAACTTCTACATATGAGCTCAGATTTGAGTGTCATTCACACCGTTGGATTCATAATGATGAGCTCTTCGTTCTGAAGCTAAGTTTAACAAGATTCTGACACTCTTGTTTTTTAGCATAAACTTGAGCACTTGATCACTCCTCCCCACTCGAAGCCTTTTGGACCCCAATAGATTATATTCAGTTATTGAATAGATGGGGGTACTTTTCCCTCACCTTCCCCTCTTTAATCCATTTGGCCTTTGATGGATTTGTACCTTTGAGACCCATTCGAAGATAATCAATATTTCCCCACTCTGATTACCTCGTTCTTCTGTCAAGTATGGTGTCTTGCTGAAGGTCATCAAGAAATTCTAGAGAAAAATCTTCAATTGATGGAATATGTACACTTTCTCCTTGATCTTCAATCAAAGGAGGCTCATACAATCTCAAATTTTCAACATTAAAAACGAAATAAATTTGCATATATGAAGGCAAATCAAGCTTGAAAGCATTATTACCAATCTTTTCTAGAATTTTAAATGGACCATAACGGATTGGTTTCAGCCTTTTACCTTCACTTGGAAGCCTTTCCTTGCTAATATATGTCCAAACTTCATCACCTACTTGAAACTGATGATCCACACGATTCTTATCATGCCTTGCCTTATACTTGCCTTGACTCTTTTCTAGTTGCTCTTGAATTGTTTGGTGAATCAACTAAATTTTCTCAATGAATTTCTTTCCTCGGTCTATGTCACTATGTCCATCTACAACTACATCTTTCTCAAAGATGAAATCCAAAGGCAATTTAGTCAAATAGCCAAGACTGTTGAAATGTGGCAACAAGAATATTCCAATTTTAATTTGTCCTTGAATTAAAATTTGAATTTAGTCTCACTAGCTATTTGAAAAATAATTAATTAATTCAACTTGAGTTAATTAGTTGGAGAAATTCAAACAAGAAGTCTTGGTGAAGTCATGCAATAGTTATCCCTTTGATTGAGGAAGTTAACCCTTAATTAAGGACATAAGGATGAGTTGTATTTGAGTTGTAATTAGTTATCTTAATTAACTAGTTAAGTCCAGTCAAATTAGTTCCAAACAGTTGGAGGAACTAATTTTGAGTTCAGTCAGTTAATGCATGCATGCATGAAACTAGTGTACTTCAGATAACTAAATATTCTCTCATAAATAACTCATGCATATCAGTTCAAACAAAGACCCAGTTGAGATTAAAGGCAGGGACAATGTACTATTAGTCGCAAGAATTTTCCTATAGCAAAATCACTTGCATGCAAAAGGAATTCATTCCTTGATATTTGCGCAGTTTTACAGTGTGTTGGAGTAGTGTGTGAGATCAGTGTCACACAAGGCTACGGCTGGAGTACCCAGGGAAAACTACGCAAGGAAATAGGAGGCTTGGAGGACAGAGGGGAAGGCATATGAGTTGTCTATTCTGTCTATGAGCAGTAGTGAGGGATTGTACTGAGAGATGGATAGTTGTGAGAGCTAAAGCTTTGTGTAGTCCTGAGATATTTCCACTTGTATGATAATACAGATAGCGGGGTTTTTAGCTGAGGCTTTCCCCAGAGTATTCTTCTATGTTTCATGTGTATTGATTCTTCCTCTCTATTATATGTGTTCTGTTCGATCTTGCTCAAATCAATTAAGCTTCAACAAGTTTGATTGTAGAAGTAGATTAAGTATTTTTCTTTAGTCTATTGCATAATCAGATTAATCTACAGTGAGAATTTCTACATGGTATGAGAACAAAGGTGATCAGAGCTGTGAACAACATATTGAGAAGGGAAAATTCGAAGTTTGAAGTTCTTGATTGCAGGTACAAAATCGAATTCTTATCACACCTCAAAGTTCACTAATGGCATTCAATGGCTTGAGACTCGAGTATGCACTGGATGGCAGCTCAAATTACATAGTATGGAAGGATCGCATGGAAGCGGTATTAGAAGACAGTGGTTTGAAGGATTTCATTGATCAAGAAATCCCCAAGCCAACTGCAGCTAATGCACAAGAATCGACAGAATGGAATAAGTGTGTGGCGAAGGCGAGGAGGATTATTCTAGAGGGAGTTCGAGACCATAGTGTCTCGAGTATCCATGGGAAGGAGACTCCATTTTCAATGTGGAAGACATTGAAGGACCTATATCAGAATAATAGCGACCAGAGGAAGCTAGTGCTCAAGGACAAGCTTTGAAAAATCAAGTGTGAAAAGGGCGACGCTATTTCTACATATCTGAACAAGATCACCACCTGCAAAGATGAGCTTGGTATTGTAGGAGTAATGACAGCTGATGATGATATGCTGAGCCTTTCTCTCCTGGGTCTTCCAAAGAGCTGGAATAGCTACTAGGACTCAGTGAATGGAAGAGAGAAACTGCCAGATTGGGAACGATTGTGGTTGGATCTGATGCAAGAGGAGATCAGAAGGAGCACTAGAGATGGTTCTTCATTTAAGCATGATGATGAAGAAAATCTAGCCTTAGCAAGTAAGGCAAGGAAAGGGAAAGGGAAGGATTTCCATTCCATATCAAATTCTTCCCATGGTGGGAAGAAGATTGACAAATCTAAAGTGAGATGCTTTAATTTTCATGAGGTGGGACATTATGCTACTAATTTTCCATTAAATAAATCTAAGGAGGTATCCTCGAAAGGATCAGAAGGTGAGGCATTGGCCTCTCAGTTCGAATTGGATTTTATCCTCATCGCATGCATGGTTTCATTGATGGTGGGTTGTGTTTGATACCTAGACAATGGAGCCTCATTCCACATGACCGACGATAAGAGTTTATTCAGTACGTTGGAGGAGAAATACCTCAAGATGCACTTAGACATGGGTGATGATGGAAAGTACCGTGTTTTACGTGAAGGCGCAATTGTTTTTCAGAGGGAGCATGGAGCTCCTCTCACCATGACTGATGTAAAGTATGTGCCTAGACTGAAGAAGAACTTGGTTTCGGTCACGATGTTGGAAGACAAAGGATATGATGTTGTCTTCAGTAAAGGAAAGGTGTTTCTGAGACACATAGCCACGGGGCAGACCAAGAGGATTGGAATTCGAGTGAAGAATCTATACAAGCTGGAGGTAGATGATTGTGTTGCATTGAGTTCGAAAGAAGAATTGGTGCAAAGCCAAGACATTAGTGAGTTATGGCATAGGCATTTGGGCCACATGCATCATGGGGCCTTGAAGATAATGTAACAAATTTCTACCGGACTTCCCAAAGGTAAGCTTGAGCAAGTGGACACATGCAAAGGTTGTACCATGGGAAAGTATGCCAAGTCTTCCTTTCATGATCATGACAGTCGAGCTAAAGAAATCTTGGAGAAAGTTCATACAGATGTGTATGGACCATTCTCAATAGCCTCCACTGCGAAATAAAGGTATTATGTGATTTCCATTGATGATTTTTCTCGTAAATACTAGATCTATTTCATGCAGAAGAAGGATCAAACCTTCTCAAAGTTTTGTGAGTTCAAATCTTTGGTTGAGAAATAATTAGGGAAGATGATCAGGGCCTTGAGAAGTGACAATGGTGGAGAGTATGTCTCTCAAGAGTTTAAGTACTTCTATGCAGCTGAAGGAATTAAACGGGAGTTGAAAACACCTCATAACCCACAGCAAAATGGGGTGGCCAAGAGGAAGAACAGAAATATTGTGGGGGTAGCTCGGGCGATGCTGCATGACCAAGGCCTACCACTTCATTTGTGGGCTAAGGCATGCAACACAATAGTCTATTTGCATAATAGAAGCCTGCATCGCATACTTGGGATGAAGACACCAGAGGAATATTTCTCCGGGAAGAGACCAGATATGGGTCACTTCAGGATCTTTGGCTCATCGGTATATTTCCATTTGACCAAGGATGCTCGGAAGAAACTTGAGCCGACAGCTGAGTTGGGAATACTTGTGGGGTACACTGATACACCTCACAACTATCGGTGTACTTTCCTACCAGTCGGAGGACAGCGGTTCGCAGAGATCTCAAGTTTGATGAGAAGAAGGCCATGCAAGTTTCCCTTGAGAGGGAGCTCCAACTATAGGTTGCGGAGGAACTTTTGGTTCCTAAGTAGGAGGAGCCTCAGACTAATGCGGAGCAGCTGCATGCAGAGGTTCTAGGAGTGGAGACATCCACTCAAGTAGAGTCTTCCAGAGATGGGTGGAAGCGCACGAGAGAAGCTAATAGATTGTTTTCGGATGCGAGAGAGAATGTGGGAGAACCATATTCTCAGCGCAGATAGAGGAGGTCACCTGATAGGTACACTGGATACATGGACCTTGTTAGGGAATGTGATGAGACCAAGCCATCTTCCTTTGAGGAAGCAGTGTAGCAGCCAATTTGGGTTGATGCTATGGTGGAGGAGTATGACTCCATAGTTCAGAACAATGTTTGGGATGTTGTTCCAAGACCACAGAACAAGTCAGTTGTGAGTTCCCGTTCGCTTTACAAGGTAAAGCAAGCTGCTAATGGTATTTTGGAGAAACATAAGGCAAGATTTGTTGCCCGTGGTTTCTCATAGGTCGAGGGGATCGACTATGATGAGACTTTTGCTCCTGTAGCAAGGTACTCAGCTATTAGATCGATGTTGGCACTATCAGCATAGATGGGTTAGAAGATCCATCAGATGGATGTGAAGACTGCATTCCTCAATGGCAATATTGAGGAAGAGGTGTACATAGAGTAGCTGAAAGGTTTTGAGACTTTCAATCATGATTCGCATGTGTTCCGACTCAAGAGAGCTTTGTACGGGCTGAAGCAAGCACCTCATGCTTGGTACACCAGGATCGACAACTACTTCACCGGGTTGGGCTTCACAAAGAGTGAAGTGGATGTGAACCTATACCACATCATGGTAGAAGGTAAGAAGTTGACCATTTTTCTTTATGTTGATGATCTCATGTTGACAGGTGATGATCAGTTGATCATGTCTTGCAAGGAGGACCTTGTAAGAGAATTTGAGATGAAAGACATGGGTCTCATGCACTACTTCCTTGGCATGGAAGTGTGGCAGAAGGATGGGGAGTTGTTTGTGTCTCAAGGCAAGTATGCCAATGAGGTACTTAGGAGATTCCACATGGAGAAGTGCAAGCCCATGCAGACTCCTCTAGCAGGTAACTGGAGGAAGGAGGATGCTACTTCAGGAGAAGTAGTAGAAGCTATTGTGTATCGGCATCTTGTGGGTTCACTGATGTACTTAGTGAACACATGACCAGATTTGTGCTATGCGGTGAATCAGCTGAGTCAAGCTATGGTTCAACCTACCAAGTTGTTTCAGAAGGTAGCTAAGCATTTTTGAGATACCTCAAAAGCACATCTCAGTATGGATTATGGTACAAATGGACAGAGGGAGTGAAGCTATAGGGCTTCATAGATGCGAATTGGGCAGGGAGTCCATCAAATCGAAAGAGCACATTAGGAGGAATTTTCAACCTTGGTCCAGCTGCGATTTCTTGGTACAGCAGGAAACAGAGGCTGGTTTCACTTAGCTCAGCAGAGGCTGAATACATGGCTGGAAGTCAGGAAACATGTGAGGACATTTGGATGCAGAAAATTATAGTTGGTTTGTTTAATCATAGGATGGATCCAAATGTGATCTATTGTGATAATCAGAGCTGTATCAAACTCTCTGAGAATCCAGTATTTCATGATAGGTCTGTTACACAGTAATTTGTCACTGTCTCCCTGCCAGTCTCCCTATTGTGTCATGAATTCAAATTAATCATGCTCATGCTCTCTAATGCTGCCAGATGACCCACTTTGCCAAATTTTTTTCCATCATCGCGACTGTTATTAAAATAACCGCGCTGACTGGCGCCTCATAATACAACGAATGCGCTGCCAACGCGGAAGCACACGTGTTTTTCGCGCTGGTCGGATTTCATGCACCAGCGCATCTTCTGTTCATATTAGGTCACACTGACATAACCTTCCCTGTCATTCAGATGCGATGTCAGCGCTCCAGTGCAGTTATACACCCGCGCTGATCCTGTTTGGGCGAGTTTGTTCTAACAGCCAGCCTTCCAGATGACTCCAGTCCTGGTTGTTGGCCTTGTCGATGTCGCCCTCCCTTCTCTGGCATGCTTGTTCGTCATTTGAGCCACCTTCCTTGGAGATAAGCTCATCCTCCCACCATTCATGGAGACTCCTTCTCCTATTTAAGCCTCTACCATTGCCATGAGCAGCTAGTTTTTGACAGTGTGGAATTGATAGTGCTTAGAGTGTTGCTGCTAGTAGGTAGTTGGTGTGACAAGTGTGGGATTGCTAGAGAGCTTAAGGAAGGTTGTAAAGTGTTGCTTCCTTGTGTGAGAGAGAGTTTTTGTCTTGGGAGACCTACCTCCAAGGGTGAATGCTTAAGAGACTTGCTGGCTGGACCCTCTTGAGAAGGACTCAACGTCAGAACTTTGGTTGTACTCTTCTCTGTTATTGATTAATAATAGATGACTACTATTATGGTTCCACTCTCATTTGTCTTTGTAATGGTTAATGTGAGTTATGTCCTTTCTGAATGATGTATAATTGCATTTATTAGATTTCATGCTTGTGTTTGTGTTTCTCTTTGTGTGTGCAGGTGTCTATCCACGAGGATTGTGGAGGATCGTGACCGGCCAAAGCGAAAGAGCGAGAGCAACGGCTCTTCATCAAACAATAGCGTTGGAATCCAAGTAGGTGTTCATTGCCTACCTTTTATTTGCAATTAGGAACTTGCATAGTAGCATTGACTGATTGTTGCTAGACCCATTCTGGGCTAGTAGGGATCGCCTCTATCCGTAGAGGGGATTTACCTCTCCAACAAGGTCCAAGCACATCAGCATTCGGTATCATCATCTCAGAGACTGTGTGGTGAGGAGGATCATGTTGTTGTAGTATATTTTGACCGAGGAGCAAGATGCTGACATTTTGACTAAGGTATTGTCAAAGTGTAAATTCGAGTTCCATAGGGACAAGGTCGGGGTGGCATATAATCCTTTTCTTGTTGACAGGGAGTGTTAAAATGTGGCAACAAGAATATTCCAATTTTAATTTGTCCTTGAATTAAATTTGAGAATTAAAATTCGAATTTAGTCTCACCAGCTTTTTGAAAAATAATTAATTAATTCATCTTGAGTTAATTAGTTGGAGAAATTCAAACAAGAAGTCTTTGTGAAGTCATGCAATAGTTATCCCTTTGATTGAGGAAGTTATCCCTTAATTAAGGACATAAGGATGAGTTGTATTTGAGTTGTAATTAGTTAGCTCAGTTAACTTAGTTAATTCCAGTCAAATTAGTTCCAAATAGTTGGAGGAACTAATTATGAGTTTAATCAGTTAATGCATGCATGCATGAAACTAGTGTACTCCAGATAACTAAATATTCTTTCATAAATAACTCATGCATGTTAGTTTAGACAAAGATCCAGTTGAGATTAAAGGTAGGGACAATATACTATCAGTTGCAAAAATTTTCCTATAATAAAATCTCTTGCATGTAGAAGGAATTCATTCCTTGATATTTGCACAGTTTTACAGTGTGTTGGAGCAGTGTGTGAGATCAGTGTCACACAAGGTTACAGCTGGAGCACCCAGGGAAAACTATGCAAGGAAATAGGAGGCTTGGAGGACAGAGGAGAAGGCATATGAGTTGTCTATTCTGTCTATGAGCAGTTGTGAGGGATTGTACTGAGAGCTGGATAGCTGTGAGAGCTAAAGCTTTGTGTAATCTTGAGATATTTCCACTTGTATGATAATACAGATAGTGGGGATTTTAGTTGAGGCTTTCCCCAGAGTATTCTTCTGTGTTTCATGTGTATTGATTCTTCTTCTTTGTTATATGTGTTCTGTTTGATCTTGCTCAAATCGATTAAGCTTCCACAAGTTTGATTGTAGAAGTAGATTAAGTATTTTGCTTTAGTCTATTGCATAATCAAGTTAATCTACAGTGAGAATTTGGGCTTCGCGCTTACGGAAATAGCGTATATAAAGAAACGACGTCGAAATAAGGATGTGTAAGCAGGCTCGACTGTTAAGGAGAGGACCTTTAGGGTGCGTAAGCACGCTCGACTAATAAGGACCCTTTCTACAAAGACATGCCTCAAAAGGCGAAGTTAGAGTATAAGAGTGTTTTGCTCAGTTGTAAGCATGTTGAAAATAATGCAACTGTTCATCCCATAACTTAGGATGTTTGTTGTAATATCTTCTTAGCAAATGAATAATTGTCCTGTTAACCACTTCAGTTTGACCATCTATTTGTGGATGGAAGGCTGTACTTTTATTCAACTTGGTGTCCATCAAGTTCAATAAACTTGACCAAAAATTCCCAACAAATCGGGAATCACGATCACTTACAATAGAAGTAGGTAATCCAAAATGAACCCATACATTTTGAAAGAAAATTTGAGCTGTTTGTTCAACTATAATTTGTTTTTTACAAGGCATTAGTATGCACATCTTGTTGAACCTATTCAAAACTACATACAAATAATCATGACCTTTTCTTGATAAAGGAAGACCTCCTACAAAATCCATAGAAACACTCTCCCATGGACATGCAGGCACTGGAAGTGGTGTGTACAATCCTATTTTCCTATTACTAGGCTTACTGACTGCACACAATGAACAACCTCTGATAAAATGTGACACATTTTCAAGCATATGAGGCCAATAAAATTACCTCTAAATATTTGCCACTATTTCACTTACACCAAAATGTCCAACAATAAGGGAAGTGTGCGCTTCTCTTGTGACATTTACTCTCTCTCCCTCTGGAACACAAAGTTTTCCCAAATGATACAACAAATTATCATGTACATGGTAGTCTAATTACTCAACTCAGTGGGCTTGTATCGAGTTTGAATATACCTCTTGAAATTCGGCATCATGCACGTATTGTTCAACATAACTTTCAGGCAAAACATAATGATTCTTGAGTAAAATGGTTACATTAAAAACTGATCTAGAAATCATATCAGCAACTCTGTTGTAAATACCTTTCTTGTACTTGATTACCAAGTGGAATTGCTGTAAGAATCCCATCCAACAAAAGTTCCTTGATTGCTGCAATTTTGTTTGAGATTGCAGATATTGCGAAGGATGATGATCTGCATGAATAATGGTTTCTTTTCCCATCAAGTAAGACATTTCTTCACACTTTGCACCAATGCATAAAGCTCTTTATCATATGTTGGATAGTTAATAACAACACCATTAGAAATCTCATAATGAAATTAAATGGTCTTACCATGCTGTAAAAGAACAACACCCATGGTGTAGTCACTTGCATTGTTTTTATTTCAAATGGTTGTTTCAAATCCAGTAATGCTAAAAGTGGGGTTGAATTGATCTTTTGTTTTAAAGCATCGAATGCTTTTTGTTGTTTGCCTCTCCACTAGAAGAAAACCTTCATGCTGGTCAAAGCATGTAGTGGAGCTTCTATGGAAGAGAAACTGGCAATGAAATTCATCCAATACTATGCTGCTCCTAGAAAACTCTTTACTTCCTTGACTGATTTGGGTATTGGCCAATTCACAATGATCGAAACTTTAGAGGGGTCAATCTTCAGCTCACCTCCTCCAACTATGTGGCCCAAATACCCTAAGGAAGTTTTCTTGAATTCACTTTTAGGCATCTTCAGAAATAACTATTCTTTTTTCAAGACACCCAACACTTTCCTCACATGTTTGACATGCTCTTCTCGTGATTTGATGAATATCAAAATATCATCTAAATAGGCAGTTGCAAACTCATCAAGAAAGGATCTTAAAACATCATTCATAACTCAAACAATCTCTATTTTGTTTTAAAAGAAGTCTTCCAAATATCCTCCTCAACTATTCTAATTTGATGATATCCACTTCTCAAGCCTAATTTAGTGAAATATTTTGCATTCTTCAACTGATCTAGTAAATCATTTATTCTGGCGAGTGGGTATCGATTCTTTATGGTAATTTTATTCAAAGCTCGATAATATACACACATGCACCAAGTTCCATCTTTCTTGGGTACCAAAACAGTTGGTGAACCACATGGCGAAGTAGAGGGATGAATTACACCTTTATCTAACAATTCTTAGACTTTTTTCTTAATTTCTAAACTTTCCAGAATTGACATTCGATACATACTGATGTTTGGGAGTGGAAAATATTGTTGTAGCTAATTTTCATGATGAATTCCCCTTTTTGGTGGCAATCCCTTTGGTTCTTGAAACATGTCTCCATATTGATTGAACACATCAACCAATTAAGCTTTCAACTTCACATCACAGCTTGTAAAGGATTCATGCTCTGTGTCATTCTTCTGCTTGATCATAAGGAGCACAAGGCTCTTGCTGGAATTGACCAATCGTTTCATTTGCCCTGCACTTGCCAAAGACAGATTAAGCTTCCTACGATGGGCTCTCACAATATACTCTGCTCCTTTAAACAAATGATATTTCTTCTCAAATCTATGGAAAACGACTTTCCTGTCATACAGATACAGGCTTCCCAACACAATTCCAGAAATATCCATCTACACCACATCTAATTCGACTTCATCAACGAAATTGGCAGTAATTGAAAACTTGAAAACACATTTCTGTGTGACCTGAAGATTGGCATCCTTGGTTATCCAACCCAATGGATACGGTTTACGATGAGGCACAATTTCCAGAGTCAATTTCTTGACCAAATCTGTAGAAATTAAATTTACCTGGGATCCACTATCAAATAGCGTATCAATTTTGGTGTGTTTTGAAATAACTTTGATATGGAACAGCTCAATTATGTTTTCCTCATTCAAAACATTGTTGGAGTTATTTGCTGCGCTGGTGCTTGCCACGACTTTTCCCTTAGTGACTGTGGCTACAATTTTTGCTTCATCGCTTGAGTCAGAACCTAAGTCCTGATGTACAACATCGTTCGTCTTATGTTTCCCTTTATTGTTCAATTTCTTCAGTCTTAATTCATGATGAAGCTTCTAGCAATGCGCTTCATCATGGACCTCTTTAGAACAATTCTTGCACACGAGTTTCTTCCTTTGTTTCTTAACATAAGCATTTTTCTTATGCTTTCCTTTAAATTTCTTTCCTTTTTCACCACTCTAGAATGGCTTCTTCTTACCTTCTTCTTGTACATTTTTACCTCTTACATCAAGGTGTGTAGCTTGAACACAGACCTCATCAAGATTCATGGGATTAAACATAAGAATGGTGTGGCGAAGATAGCTATGCAAGCCTCCTATATATTTCAGCAAAGTATCTTTTAACTTCAAGTCTACTCCTAGCATAAGAGCTCTTCTCCTAAAATCTTGAGTATACTCTTGCACATTTTGACCTTTTAACTATATGAAATTTTGCCAATTCATGATAGCTTTTTTCATATGAGCTAAAGGGTAGAATTGTCTTCTTATAGCAGCAATGAAATCAGACCAACTAATATAGATCTTTCCATGTTTTTTGATCTCGTCTTGAGTCCTTGCTTCCCACCAAATGAGTGGTGCACCCTCCATTCTCAATGAAGCCAACTGAATTTTGATATCATCCTCTTGAAGGTTTTGAATTCTACAATATACCTCCAACTGACGAATCCCATTATCAAGCTTCTCTGCATTCTTTTCACCATTATACATGGGCAACTCGAATTTAACCACAAGTTTTAGAAAAGGTGAATTATCAGTTCCATCTGAACAATGATAATGAGTATGAGTAAGGGTTGTATTAGTGGAAGAGTGTGAATGTGCTTGTGAATAAGAAGATGAAGAAGAAAGTGGAGAGGGTGGAAGTTTGTCTCCATTCCCATTACCTCCTTTTCCATTACCTTCTCCTGAAGAACCTTCTCCTTTGGAAGGTTTGGAACTTTCTCCTTGCAATCTGCTATTCCTCTCTTCATAAAAGAACTTCACCATCTCTGTCATATCAAAGAAATCCTTTATGAAGGTATCCTCATCTTTTGTCATATTTTTGGGTTCTCCTTCATGAGACATGGTCTCTAAAGACTCAATTGCAACTTGAGGTTGAACTGGTGTAGAAGACTTTGGCAACCTTGCTCTTCTCCCACTTGACCCAACTTCAGGGCTTCCAACTAGCTTTGCTTCACCTATTTTGAGCTTTAACCTTATAAGCATGACATAAACTTGCAAACAATTAAATCCTTCTTTCAAAAAGAAAATCTAGTAATCGAAAATCGATGCTCTGATACCAACTTGATATGAAATGGAACAGATTAGTAATGATGTGCTAATTCCCCATTCAAAATAAAACGAAAGATGCTTATCATTTTCTTATCAAGTGCTTAAGGATTCACCATGTTTTCTTAATTAACTGATTCCCATGAGATTTTCTTATGTAAATGTTATAAATAATTTAACATAAGACATATGCTGAACAACAACAAAATAACAACAAAGAACATCAAAATACAACACACAACACAGAGATTTGATCAGGATTTCACCCCTCCTTGGCTACGTCTCCTTAGTCCAACTTCCAATGCTTGGGCCTCTCTATTATGCTTAAAATTACAACAAAAGTGTGTTTACAATTTTCAAATGCCTCTAAAAATTGTCTCAATGAGTTCAGAATACTCAAAAAGGGCTATCTAGCCTCTTTTTGCATACAATTTGGATAAGAACTAAAGAAGTAATGACTTCTCCTAGTTGAATCTCCCACTATTTTTTCCACAAAATTTCTCCAAAACTGACATAATCCCAGAAATTCGCTCCAAAATCTGCTAACTGAGTGAGAATTTGGCTGCGCTGCAGGCCATAACCCGTTGGTCATATCGCAAATTGCAATCAGCGAGGTTTTGCGGGCTGAAGGTCTTGTTAACATGACGGAATGTTATGATAGCAATATTGTGGACCTGACGAGAGTATAAAATGTGGCTCATAAACATCTCACATCCGAGAACTTATCACTCATCACAATCTGAAATTGGTACGGGAACATAATCGGCGGTATCGGCAGACCTGGCGCATATAGACTGCAACACATAAACGCATCGCGTCCAATCAGTCTATTGCAATCGATGTTAATCTGTGGTAACATAAATATCATTGGGCTTTTGGTGCGATATGCGATTGCAATTATTACAAATTGCAACCCAACCTGTCAGGGGCCAATTATCGTAATACCTTCCCCTCACCGATTGCAATTGTGAGTTTCGATTGCCTTATCGCATTGCAACTGGGCTTCACCAGGGGATGATTCTTATCCACCTTTCTGCCTATGACTAGGTTTTGTGAAATGTGGTGGCCAATGGAATTCTGCCATTTGGTGCTTCCTCATTTGCTGAAGACTTTGCCACATCATCCCAATCCTGCCGTGTAGACAAGTCAAACTTGAACTTTTACTTGCTCTAACTTCTGCATACGAGCTCGGATTTGAGTGTTGTTCATACCATTGGATTTAGAATGATGAGCTCTTCGATCTGAAGTTGAGTTTAACAAGATTCTAACACTTTGATATTTGAGCATAAACTTGAGCACCTGATCAAGGCATGTGTTTAACCTATTTGGAGGTGCAATCAATTGGATGAATAAGAGACAGTTTGTAGTGACACTTTCAAATACAGAGGCGGAATACATGGGAGCCACTCATGCAAGCAAGGAAGAAGTTTGGTTGCAGAGATTGTGTTCAAGTATGGGGTTAGTACAACGAGCTATAAGGATATATTTTGACAGCCAAAGTGCAATTGTATTGGTAAATAACCCTGCTTATCATTCAAAGACAAGCACATTTATGTTTAGTATCAATTTGTGAGGGATATGGTTGAGGATAAAAAAGTTTTACTGGTAAAGGTGGACACTTTGAAGAATACTGCAGATGCATTGACAAAGTCTGTGAGCACTGAGAAGTTCTCTTGGTCTAGAGAAACAATGGGCATTGCAGGGTTGGACCAATGACTAAGCTCCCTTGTGGAAAGAAAACAACAAGTGGGAGAATGTTGGGTGTGTGTTATATTCTTTCCACAACTACCCCACGCACGGGGGCGGTAGCCCCCCCTATTCGTTGTGTCGAGCGCAATGCCCCAAGATTTTTTTTTGGACCCTATATTAGGTGGGCGGACCTACCTATAGTTTTGTGCATGGATTTCACACATGGTTTTGGGCATGATGGTTTTTTGTCCATGGTATTTTGTAGATCCAATCAAGGGAAATATGCTTATTTTCTAATTCGGGGTTTATGGATGCTTCGGCATGTACATATATGTATTGTAAAATTGAAAGGAATATAATGAAAAATCAATCTGGTAGTCCCAATTTTGGGATCCAGGAGAAAATATCTGTGTATATTTATTTTATGTTTTATGCTCTTGCCATTGTTTATTTTCTACTTTTAAGAATTCATTTGCAGGTAATTTCTGTACAGGGTTAAAACCTACATTTGGAATAAGAGTTGTTTTGGCTTCAAGTCGCCTTTGCTGATGAAAGGTTTTTCTTGGGCCTATGGTAGACCCCATTCAGTGGGAGATCTATGGGATTGATTCTTGTGGTGAAATAAGATGGCGAGCAGTGGAAAGATAGAGATCGATAACTTTAATGGTTAGAGTTTTGAGATGTGGAAACTCAAGATGGAGGATCTACTAGTGGATAAAGATCAGTGGATCGTGGTAGATCCAGGTACTAAAACAACAACAATGTCAGCTGAAGACTGGGCGAAGTTAGATCGAAAGCCAAAGAACACAATATGATTGTGTGTCTCAAATTTAGTATTGTTGAAAATATTAGGGGAAGCTTCGACGAAGGCTTTGTGGGACAAGTTAGGGACTTTGTACCAATCTAAGTCTATGGTGAATAAGTTGTTCCTACAAAAAAATTTGTATAACCTGAGGATAAAAGATGGAGACTCAATGACAGAGCATCTAAATGCCTTTAATACTGTGGTAAGCTAGTTATTATCTGTTGATATTAAAATTTTAGATGAAGATAAGTGCATCAGTTTGTTGTGTTCTCTACCATATTCGTGGGATAGTCTGGTTGTTGCAATAGATAGTAATGCAACTGTCTTGCAGTTTGATGAAATAGTCCCATCCTTTCTATCAAAGGAGATGAGACGAAAAAATATGGAGGGCCAGAATGGTGATTCCTTTTCTATATCAGGACATTCCTAGAAGAAAAACAAAAAATAAGTCCTCAAGTGGGAGATCTAAATCTAGAGGGAGATATAAATATCTAGGAAAACCTGTAAAGGTGTGCTAGAAATGCGGAAAGGAACGACACTTCAAAAGGGACTGTAAATCTAAAGATCCTGAGAAAGGAAAGGGATCTGATGATGCTCCTTCTGCAGAGGCAAAAACCACCTCAGATGAAGGTGGGGATGTGTACTTGGTTTCTTCTTCAAGTACACATGTAGATCAAGAGGCATGGTTGATTGACTCAGGTGCATCCTTTCACTTCACTCCCCATAGGGAGTGGCTCTGTGAGAATGAGAAATATAATGGTGGTGATGCTTTCTTAGGGGATTACAAGAAGGCTAGAATCATTGGTAACGAAAAGTCAAGTTGAAGTTGCAAAGTGGAAGGATTAGAACACCTTCAGGTGTTCTGCATATTCTTGCATTGGCCATACATCTTATTTTTGTAAGCAAGTTGGATGATACAAGTGTAAAAATAGTGTTTGAGAAAGATACCTACAAGATGGTTCAGCGAGCACTGGTATTGATGTGAGGAGTTTGGATTGGGACTCTATACAAACTTCAAGGTAGCACTATTATTGATGGGTGCAACAGTTCTGTGGCTCGTGAAAGTGGAGCAGAAAATCTAGTGGTCTCTGGAGAAAAAACCATGATATTCCATCAAAGGCTTGGACATATTGCAGAGAGGGGCCTTCAAATACGCTATGGTAATGGTATGGTAGAAGGTATGTCTAATTTCTCTCTGGATTTTGATTTCTATGAAAATTGTGTATGTGGGAAGAAAAATCGAGTGGGTTTCCCGTCTGGTGCTAAGAGGGCAAAAGGGATATTAGAGCTTGTGTATAGTGATGTGTTTGGACCTGTGTCAGTTCCATCATTGGGTAAGTCTGTGTTCTATTTATCATTTATAGATGACTTCTCAAGGAATACATGGATATATTTCCTCAGGAAGAAATCTGAAGTCTTTGACAGGTTTGAAGAATTTAAGCCTTTGGTGGAAAAACAGATAGAGAAGAAGATAGAGGTGTTAAGGACAGATAACGATGGAGAGTTTTGCAAGAAGGAATTTGAAGAGTTCTGTAAGAAGTGTGGCATAACATGACAAAAGACTACTCGATACACACCTCATAAAAATGGAGTTGCAGAAAGAATGAACAAGACATTTATGGAAAAGGAAAGAAGCATGCTCAATGGTGTCAAGTTAGGACAAGAATTCTCGAGAGAGGCGGTGGAGACTACATGTTACCTGGTCGACAAATCACCTTGATTAGTGTTGGAGGAAAAGACTCCACAAGTGGTATGGACTAGTAAGAAACCTTCTCTTTCACATCTAAGGGTATTTGGATGTGATGCATATGTACATGTTCCAAAGGAGAAAAGAACAAAGTTGGGTAGTAAATATGAAAGGAGCACCTTTATTGGGTATAAGGGTGGTTTAAAAGGTTATAAGATTTGGAACCCATAAACAAAGAAGGTTGTGTATAGCTAAGATGTGGTGTTTAGAGAGGTGAAAGATGCTATTAAGTATGAATTCCTACCAAAGGAACTTGAGAAGATAGAGTTTGAACTAAAGGAGGAAGAACCAGACTCTACAACAAAAGAGGAATCAGAAGATGAAGAGCCACAAACTCTAGCTGTGAGAAGATCAGTTCGAGAAAGAAGGCAGCCAAAAAGGTATATTCCATATGCGTTCCATTCAAATTTTTATTTATCTAGTACTGATGATGATCCTAAAACTGTGAGGGACACAGTAGATTCAGAGGATGGAAAATATGGAAAGAGGCCATGGTTGATGAAATGACATCTGTGAACAAAAATGAGGCTTGGGATCTGGTGAGTTTGCCCGCTGGAAGGAAACCAATTGGTAGAAAATGGGTGTTTAAGAAGAAGATGAATGCAAAAGGCAAGGTGGAGAAATACAAAGCTCTGTTGGTAGCAAAAGGTTATTCCCAAGTGCCGGGAATTAATTTTGGTGATATTTTTTCTCCTATTTCCAAGGTAGATTCTATTAAATTACTTTTATATGTTGTTGTGGCTTTTGATTTTGAGGTAGAATAGATGGATGTGAAGACAACATTTCTTCATGGAGATCTGGAAGAAGAGAAATATGTGAAGCAACCTGAAGGCTTTGCAGTGAAGGGTAAGAAATAATTGGTATGCAAGTTAAAAAAAGTCTTTGTATGGGTTAAAATAGTCACCAAGGATGTGGTATCATAAATTTGATACATTTATATAGGGACTTGGCTTCACCAAAATAAAAGTAGATCGCGGTGTGTATTTTAAATTAATTGGTGACTGTGTTATTTATCTAGTCTTGTATGTGGATGATATGTTTTTGGTTGGAAATGACAAAGAAATTATCTAGGATTTGAAGACCCAATTGTCCTCCAAATTCGACATGGAAGATCTTGGTTCTGCAAAATATATTTTGGGCATGGAAATTAAATGAGATCGGACAAAGAGGAAGCTCTAGTTAAACTAGAGGAAGTATGTCGAGACAATACTGTAGAGGTTTAATATGCAAGATAGTAAACTGGTGAAGGTTCCTATTCATGTAGGTGTAAAGTTATCTGCTGAACAGTGTCCCAAGACACAAGAAGAGGAAGAGGACATGTCTCGTGTTTCACATGCAGTGGGAGTACTGAGCAGGTTTATGTCAAAACCAGGAAAGGAGCATTGGACAACAGTGAAGCGAGTTTTCAAGTATTTGCATGGCACTAGTGATTATGGTTTTTGCTACCAAGGAAGACCAGGATTGGATAGAGTTTCGGACATTCGTGGCTTTGTTGATGCATATTTGGTTGGAGATCTAGATCAGAGAAGATGTACAAGTGGTTATGTGTTTAACCCATTTGGATGTGCAATTAGTTAGATGAGTAAGAGACAGTATGTTGTGGCACTTTCAACTACAAAGGCATAATACATGGAACCACTCATGAAAGCATGGAAGCAGTTTGGTTGCATAGATTGTGTTCAAGTATGGGGTTAGTGCAACGAGCTATAAGGATAGACTGTGACAGCCAAAGTGCAATTTTCTTGGCAAAGAACCTTGTTTATCGTTTAAAGACAAAGCAAATTGATGTTCAATATCACTTTGTGAGGGATATGGTTGAGGATAAAAAGGTGTTGTTGGTAAAGGTGGACACTTTGAAGAATACTGTAGATGCATTGACAAAGTCTGTGAGCACTGAGAATTTCTCTTGGTGTAGAGAAGCAATTAGCGTTACAAGGTTGGACCAATGTCTAAGTTCTCCTGTGGAAAGAAAACAACAAGTGGGCGAATTTTGGTTGTGTGTTATATTCTTTCCACTTCTACCCCAGGCATGGGAGGAGGTGGTAACCACCCATGTACGTTGTGTCGGGCACAACACCACGAGAATTTTTTTGGACCCTATATTAGGTGGGCGGACCTACCTATGGTTTTGTGCATAGATTCCACACATGGTTTTGGGCATGATGGTTTTTTGTCCATGGTATTTTGTAGATCCAGTCAAGGGAACTATGATTATGCTATAATCCAGGGTTAATAGATTGGGGTTTATGGATGCTTCGACATGTATATATATGTATTGTAACATTGAAATGAATTTAATGAAAAATAAATCTGGTAGTCCCGGTTTTGGGATCCATGGGATCACGTCATAAGAGGATTTGTGATTGAATTCGCGGTCGACACCTTAGTCAGTTATAGCAAGGCGGAGTGACGCTTTTTCAAAGGACCGTGAGGTAAGTACGTAAAATCTTTGAATACTTGGATTAAAATGTTTTTGTGTGAAAAACGAGATATGCATCTACCTTGATGTTCGAGACTACGCGAAGTAGAAAAACTTACAGGAACAAAGGAAATAAGGGTATGGATTATAGCCCCTTGATTTCACCTCTGCGAAGGGACGAAGAAGAGATAGTGAAGGTTTCTCTGTGAAGCACTATTCAATTAATAAGACAAGGATTCCCACGAATACCACCTCTGCCTCCACCGCTGTTCAGTATGGAAAATACAGTGAATTTTTCTTTGTTCAAAGGCTTGGGAAATGAGGACCCAGACCAATTTTGGTTCATGGTGAGGGTTGTATGGGAAGCTCAAGGTGTTACAGATGATCATATAAAGAAAGGGACACTGGTTAGCACCTCGCAAGATCACATGCTAACCTGGTATATTAAGTACTCTAAGGATAACCCGAATGCTAGAGTAGCAGACATCCAAGCATCACTAAATAGGGAATTTAGCAAGCCTAAATCTAAGGTGTAGTCGATTGTGGAATTCAAAGAGATCATGATGCAACCAGGTGAGACGCCTTGGGAACTAGATTGGAGGTTGAAATGTACAATCCATGAAGCCAACATGAATTTGACATATGGACAACATCGCGAATGGTTTGCGGCTTCGCTACTACCACACTATCGCAACAAAAGATAACAACTCAAGTAGAGGCCTTGGAGATTTCCATGAGACTACATGAGACTCTGATGCAAGATCCTAATCTAGGAGTCTAGCAAATCCATGCGTAGCTGAAGAATCTGTGCCTTGAGATGCAAATTTTGAAGCAGGATAGTACAGTTCAGCTAGAGGTACGTGAGGAGGTATGGTGCTTGAAATGCAAGAGTCAGGGTCATGACAAAGACCATTGCCCGGTCTTTGCAATATACCTTGCAAGAGGAGGACCAATGCCTTTAAGGCCAGAGGCTCAAGCAGGACCTAGTGTGAGGCCTACATTATGGTGCGCTATCTGTCAGGTAGCCGGAAAACATGCCATGGATAACTGTCACTTGCTACAGAAGTATGTGCAAGCACCACAATAGTTTTTCTGTAACTTTCGTAGTTTGGTAGGGCATGATGAGCATACTTGTAGGAGCTATGAATTGATGATGGACAGAACTCCTGCCTACCGGGTTCAGGCCAAAATGTGGCCCCTTAACCAGAATGTAGGAATGGTGCAGATAGGATTTCAAGGGCGTGGATGAGGCCGAGGCGGAGGAGGACCTGGTAGAGGTCGAGCACAGTTGATTTGCTACAATTGCGGAGGACCAGGAAACTATGCCCGCGATTGCACTAATCCAATGCATCCGTCGTGAAAGTATTCCACACTATTTGATCATGAAATAAAAGGTTGTCCTATGCTAATAGCTAGGATACGTGACAAAGGGGTTCTACCGACTCCCCCAATTCAGAACTTGCAGATGATGAGGTCTGAGCCGCGCGAGGAAGATCCAAACGTAAATATAGTGATTTGGAGTGGAATCACAACAGGAGATGATAAGGGAAAATAGCCGAAAGAAAGTACATGGGTTCGCAAGGCCCTGATGAAAGAGGATGAGTTTTATTTGGAGTGTGCTCAGGAATCCTCCATGGAAGCTAAGAAGAGCTTTGCTGAGGCCTCTACCTAGGGAAGCAAGGATAAGCCTGAGCCGAAGATGGACCCCTCTATGCTCACAACTTTCCTGGAAACCCGTATGAATTTACTACGCGATAGTAAGGCTGTAAAAGGGCTACAATAACTCATCAATAGATGCGCTGGAACCACGCTAGGTGAGCCACACATGGTATGAAAGATTGGCAAGCATAAGACAAGGATGAGACGGGAGATGAGACTGTCCACATAATAGGGGAATATGAAATGGATAAGGTCATTTTGGACCTAGGGTCAGATGAGAATGTCATACCAAAGCAGACTTGGGAGCGAATTGGGAGACATGTTCTATAATGGTCTCCGATTCAGCTAAGGATGTCAAATCAACAGAAAATCATACCCATGGGGCAACTGTAGGGGGTGACTGTGGATATTGAGGGAGCAAGCGTGCTGGCAGATTTTGAAGTAATAAAGATAGTGGATGATAGCAATCCCTACCCTGCACTCCTAGGAATTGACTGGGTTACTGATATGAATGGGGTAATCAATATGAAGAAGTGAAAGATGATTGTTGAGAAGAAATCACTGCGCGTAATAATACCCCTGGATCCTGCTGAAGGATCGCGCTATATAGAACTAGTCCACGATTATGAGAGTGATGATGATCTGGACTACATCTATAAGATAACAGTGCGAGACTAAGACTAGGTGAATCCCACCATGGATGGACAGATTACATGGGATCGGGAGAGTTCTTGCACTTCGGATTCCAACGAAGAAATAGATCACTGGCAAAATTCGTTACATGAAGTAACTACGCTGAATTGCAACATGATGACCCATTCGCTGCACTGTGTGTCGTCAGAGGTAATAACTCTGCCTACTTATGATGGACTGAATGAGGTAGATATCTTTTTGGATGCATTTGAAAGGGAGGTACTAGAAAAGTAGCGCTTCCAGGCCTTGGATTGGGCACTGCGTGCTACGCCCACAAGATGGTGGGGTACGCACAAGGGAAGCTTTGATGATTGGCGTAAATGTAGGAGAATGTTGAGAACATGATTTGGGAAGCCTAGGATGCGACTGACAGACAAGTACGATGGGCAGAGTGATCCGCACTACTTGCTAGGAGGTCATTTTAAAATGCGCGTGAAAATACCTGGTCAATAAGCCTGTGTTGGGGGTGTGAAACTACAAATGGCTCTTATTGTCCCAAGAGTACAATTTTGATGTTGTTGTGAAACCTGGATGATTGAACATGGGACTAGACCATCTATCGCTCATCAAAATAGGGGAGGAACCAACTAACTTAGAATAAGGATTGCCTAACGCACAACCATTTGCAGTGCATGTCGCAGATGGTCATTTTGAGGATATAATACACTTCCAAACAATAGGAGCTACACCGGAAAGATACTCTGTCCAACAAAAGAAGGAATTAGTGATGCGCGCGACATATTTCTCTTTCATTTTTGGGCATCTATACAAGATGGGGACTGATGAGATATTGCGACGGTATGTACCTGAGTTTGAACGAAGCAGCATCCTCGCGGACACTCATGGGGGCATTGCAAGAGGACATTATGCAGGGAGAGAAACCACGTAGAAGATTCTACGTGTAAGGTTGTGGTGTCCAACCCTTCATCAGGATTCAAAAGCATATTGCAAGGCGTGTGATGTATGTCAAAGAACAGGCAGGCCATCACAGAGGGATGAAATGCCTTTGAATCCACAAATGACATTGCAACCTTTCGAGAAGTGGGCAATAGATTTTGTAGGACCCATTTAGCCACAAGGGAAGACAGGGGCGAGGTAAATTATCACTGCGATGGAGTATTTGACTCATTGGGTAGAGGCACAGTCGGTGAAGGAATGCACAGGCACGAAGGTTGCAAAGTTCCTTTTTGAGAATGAACTGAATTTTGATGTGCAAGGATCTTTATGAGTGATCATGCTATGCACTTCCTGAATGAGACAATCAACGCACTACTGGAAGAATTCCAGGTATATCACCAGAAGTTCACACCTTATCACCCCCAAGATAACGAGACAGTGGAGGCGTTCAACAAAGTGCTTGAAAACATGCTGACCAAGGTTTGCAATGCTCAACAGAGTGATTGGGACCTACGCATACCTGTAGTATTGTGGGCTTATCGAATAACATGCAAAAAGCTGGAGGGACAAACCCCTTTTAGGCTTGTCTGTGGTGTGGAAGTTGTAATGCCTATGGAATACATCGTGCCTAGTCTACACATAGCAGTGCTCACAAGTATGATGGATTGCAGAGCCCTTGAAGAGAGGCTCGCGCAGCTGGATGAGCTCGAAGAAGAAAGATCTTTGGTTGGATTTCACCAACAGGTCCAAAAGCAACATGAACAGGCATGGCATGATCGACACATCAAGCTGCGTACGTTTAAGGTAAATGATCTGGTTTTGTTGTATGATAGTAAGTTTGATAAATTCCTTGGAAAATTCATAATGCATTGGTTGGGGCCTTATGTTATTAAGGAGATTACTGACGGTGGCGCGGTCCAGTTGGTTAAGTTGAATGGAGATCCCTTCCCAGGAAAGGTGAATGATAGTCGATTGAAGCCATACACAGGTGGCCGACCATCTAACTATGTGATAGAAGCACAGTATTAGCACTCCAAGCAGCTGAAAGGAGGCGTGGGACTATAAACTACATTTCCCGGGTTGGGAAGCTGTGAGATTTCAGGACTGCGCGAAGCAAGGAAGTGTCATAGGGTTCATGATAGCGCGAAGGCAGCTACACTACTCATGGAAATAACGCGCAGGTCTGCCAAAAATTGATCATTAATGTCACTGTTCACGATTCAATGGTTGGATTCTGGCCAAATGGAGCGGGCGGCAAGCATTTAAGGCGAAATTTATGGGTTAGATTCTTGAAAATATGTCATCAATCTAGCATTAATGGGCCAAAAGTGGGGGAATGGTCAGATTTGAATTCAAAAATCCCTATAAATCACAGGTGGTTGTCCAATGAAAAACACTTGGCATTTTGAAAATCCAGTTGTTGCGCTATCAAGTGTGTATGGACTTTGTGAATTTTGAGGCTTTGAGAGCAAGTTCAGTGTTCGAGCGATTATCGAAGGAGATGTAGGACCTCCTGAATAGACTGATGTTGACACCTGCGGAAGCCATGGACACAAAAGCGGTGATAGCCGAGGAAGCCATGTAGTAAATCGAGGTAGTAGAAGCTGCCCCAGAGAGTGCCAAAGTGATAGTCAAAGTCCCTAAATCACCCAGGACACTGAGACCAAAGAAGGATAAGCAAACTATGCTACCGGTGCGCATATCACCAAGAAACCCACAGAGGACCAAGATCACTTTGTAGGAAAAGGGGAAGGCCATAATCTAGAGGCAAACAAGGAAGAATCTGAAGAAATCTTGGCAGATGAGGAGGATTTGGAAATGGAAGTTGAAACCCAGGGTGCAAACCCTATTACCAGGTTACCAGAATATGTTCCTCCATGCAAGGTCAAAGCCAAGGTGCCAAAGGACATAGACGAGAGCAAGAGATCCCTACAAACTCTGTTGCTCCTGGATGACATTGAGGGGCCGCACTTAGGGCGGGTTCTTGTACTAAAGTTTGAAGATTAGGACCTCACAGATCACGAGAAATTCCCGCATTTAGCAACTGAGTAGCTAATGCACCGATAGATTGGAATGACTGCTGGAACGATCGAATTAGAGCTACAAAGATGGCTTAAGGGTGTCAAGAAAGTTGAGCTGCTTAACCTTCTCTAGGTACCGCATTACCATTATGCCCCAGTAAATCAGGTCGCTGCTCTGCTTGGTGCATGATGGGTGTTTGTGGCTGGAGGAGCCCATTCCCATCACAGACCACTTGATCCATCGAATCACATGGCTGCCTTACTTAGGAGAGGATCCAACCAATATATCAGAAGGAAAAGGTGGTGAGTTTACCCTCACGGAATCTATGAAGAAGAAAGTCAAGTTGGAGAAGAAGAAGTGGGGATATTCCATCTCTAGCATTCAAGGTAGCAACAGAAATATTAGCAGGGAAGGTGATCTGGAATTGCCGCGCAAATGAGGTGCCCATGCTTGTGATTGCATTAGCAGCCCAATGCACTGAGGGAGTCCAGTTCAACTAGGCGAATTATCTATGCGGCGAGTTCCTTGTGAACTGTTGTAAGGCACTGGAGCAGGCAAGACGTTCCACTACACGTGGCTCTTGTTTTCAATTGTGTTGGTGGCATGGGAGATGCCAGAAGACAATCAATTCCATTCAATCACAATGAACCTTCCAGAGGCAGTAAAGTATGCTTTGGTTTGGGCGACCAAGGATGTGCAACGGGTAAAAGAAAGCAAGATCTTTTGGATCTTGGTGGAGATGAGTATCTGGATGGGGATTAATCACAAGTCACAATTGTCACCCATAGTATATGCTAGTTTGCAGAGCTTTTGAGAGTTCAAAGCAGATTTCCACCATTTCTTTATTAGGGTGCAGAAGGACCCTACGGAGACATGGCATAACTTACCATATCTGGCGACTAATGACGTTATCTTTGTAATAATCAAGTCTTGGCCGCTGGAGTGGCACACTGTAACAGGCTCCGTGGTGGAAATGGACAAGCCCACCATGCAACGTAAGAAGGAAGAAACAAAACTCCAAATGGTGCAGCTGGATGAGAAGCACAGGAAAGAGGAAGTGAAGGCTAAGACCCAAGTAGCGCGCGATGTCGTGAAATTGGCCAAACAGTAGAAGACAGGTGGAGAAGAACGCAAAGGACAGAAGTCACCTTCACCCAGGACTGAAGCAGAAACAGAGGAGCCAACAGAATAAGGTGGCGCAGACCCATAGACAATGTCCACCCAACTCAAGCATCAACGACTGCAAGAGAAGGCAGTGCCACAAAAGAAAACCAAGGCATTAAAGACATCCTTTGACCCAATCACCCTCATTGAGGGGGATTTGCACGATATTGGAGAAACGATGAGGGATGTCACCATGGCGGCCCTCCAACAGTTTGAAGAGCAGCAACAATTGGTATTAGGGGATCTCTGGATAGAGCTGCAAGAGTTGCAAGCTCACACTCCATAGACTAGCACAATGTCCACCAGCCTCGCAATCGACACTTCAGCTGCCACGGAGATGTTACACACAAGGGTGACCAAAGCGATAGTGCTACTAGATGGGGCACTTACTACAAAAAATGAGGCCAACAGGCCCACGGTTAGTAGCCTGAAAGGGGTGGGATTGAATATGGTTGTGCTCCCTCGAGAGATGCTCTAGATTTTGCAGGATGGAGCTGCCGTGGAACTTAGGGCCCAGGAAAGTCGCACTCTGCAGGTGATGAGCAAGCAATGCATCAATATCAAGCAGTTGGGCCTACAATGCAATGAGGCAATGGAATAGAATAAGAAAATCATGCAGGTAGTGGAGGAGGCTGGCCAAATGGTCCTAGAGTTGGAAATTCACGCAGAAGAACCGGTTGAGGCGCGCGTCTGCAAGTTGGCCACAGGGGTGCATGACGCTCGGACAAAAATGGCCAGGATTCAACTGGAGTTAAACCTCCAGATCACAGAATTGCAGTTGAGGGCTCAGCCTTCAACTCCACTGGAAGTTAGGGAACAACGAGCCACCATTGTTAGAACAACAATAACGACAGTCTATAATGTAGTAGCAAACTACACGCGACTTTTTTAACAGTCATTCAAGGTCCTGACCACCTTGTAGGAGGACCCGAATGTAGAGTGCCTGAAGACATAGGCAAGCGAGCTACAACAAAGATATGACGAGGTCAAAGGGACCACGCAAACAGTTTCCCTTACACAGAGGCCCGCATAGATGCAGGAGGCAAAGGCGCTTAAGGAACACGTGGATGCCGCTCGGCACAAAGAAGCGGTCCTAAAAGCACACCTACAACATCGATAGACGAGGCATATACAATCATAACTTTCGTTGAAGGAAATCTTAAGACACTATAGGCAACATAGTAGAAGATTCAGGGCAGCAGTTCAGCGACAGTCACCAAGCAGAGAGTTGAAGAAGTCCAGCAGGTGATCGCTCAGTGCACTGCCAAGGTTACGGTCATCCAAATGGAGCTGGGAGGTCTTCGCGCTAAGATCTCGGTGCCTGTAGAGTGACTCAAGCGCAAGTCACGATGTTTGTGTTGGGAGCATGTTGGGCACGGGATCCCCCAAGAGTCATTTTAGGGCTAAAAGGCCATATTTTGGTCAAATTTTGTAATCCAAGTGTAAAGACTCCGCATTTTGTGGTTGTGGATCGCGTAGATGTTAAAGGGTCATAAGGTTGTCCACCCTTATTTTGGAAATGTAATGTCAGCTGTAAAATATCTAACCATGGTCTGCGGACCATGGGATTGTATAAAAAGAGCTAAGCTCTAAGTAGATAGAGAGGCAATGAAAATGAAGAGAGTCATAGCTTCAGAGAAAGAAGTCTAAGTCTTGGGTTGTAGTGTAGGTAGACACTCTGTAGCTGAGTGCGTAGAGGCCTAGGGTAGAAGTCCAGAACTGAGTGCGCAGGGTGGGTCGAGTCTGTAATCGTCCGAAATTATCAATAAAGAGAAGTATTCTACAATTTCTGCGTCTTTATTTCCTATTTATGCATCTTGTTACGTTGAGTATGAATTTCAATTATAATACTTATATGATGTGTGAATGTATGTAAATGCGTTGGTTAAGTGAACGCAAGTAAGAAAAATAATTTAGGCAAAGCTAACTAAGATCGATTAATAAGATAAGTAAGACACTTAGCCTAGTTTGGGAGATATCGCAGTTCATTTCCCTAGATGGGTGAAAGTCCCTAAGCCACAAGTTAGGGCTGCATGGAAACAAATTGTACCGTTTCGCGAAGGTACTGAAGGGTGGAACAGAGGGGTAAGCAACCTGTGCGAAGGTAGGTATAGCCGGAATAAATCTACATCACAACCATCTCAAGGATGCAGAAACTTGGTTCCAACATCCCCCCATATTTCTTCGGGTGAGACTTCATTCTGCACTCTGCGAGCTGCTGTTGAAAGGGCCAGTAGTGTAGGAATTTGTTTTGCTAACTAATGTTGAACCTGGGTCAAGCCCCTTAAGCCAACAAGAGGACCATGTCTTCTCCCAAGTAAATTTGAGAGGACATTTTGGGGATATGGATATTTAATTTGGAATAAATGGAAGGAGACCATATCCTATCAAAATTTAAATTTGAGGAGGTAAGTTGGGAATTGAATAACAATAAAATTTATATCAGTAATAAATTTACAATTTCGCCAATGTAGGTATGTACCAATATTTCTTGATAATTATAAGTCAATATTTTCAGGTAATTTAAACACTAGTAAATTTTGCATGATAAGATTAAGTAGGGCATTACATCGATATTGAATCTATTGTAACTTTGTAATTTCAAATCTCCAAGGTCTGAAATTGCATCCTGCATTAGACCTCTAAGTCCTCTTTCCAACCCTGTAAGTATGATCAAGATTGGGTTCTTCAAGGAAGCTTTATGCCAAATCTCCAATGATGACCTCATTATAGACTGGTTCAGTGGAGTGAACTTGTACAAAGTTCCACATGTCATTGTTTCGACCTCAGGACCTAAATGTTATACACAGAAATCTACAAGTCGTCCTCTTTCTGTAACCTTTTACGAAATTTCAATCTAATGCTCAGAGCGAAAGTTATGCCGATTTTATCGAGGTCGCATGTTTGAGATATAATCTGGGAGCCTACAAAAACCCTAATTTCCTTGGATCCTATCTCCGAAAATATAGATTGAAAAGATCTAAAATTTTGACTCGAGCTTCATTGAGATTTCGACTCAAATGGGTTTTATTTTCAACTTCTAAAACATCATAGAAAAAAAATTATAGTGAAACTTCCACGATGACCTGTTTGGAGCAACAAAACCCTAGAATCCAAGCATCTGATGCCAAATTTTATGTAACCAGCTTAAAAAATAGAAGAAAAGATAGATCAACGACTTCAAAATCAGCCTCTTTGAGGGGTGAAACCTCCTTTACATTACACAAATGAACAATTCCTGGATGATATAAATGACAAAACCTCCTTTCTATATATAGAAGTCTAAGGGGTCACAATATAATGAAAGTCGACATAAGAATAATAATATAAGGGCACAATAATAACAATAGTGGGCTTCTATGGGGAACAATAATAACAATATGGGGACAATATGGGCACAAAAATAACAATAAGGGATACAATGAAAATAGTAATGGGGGAATCACTAGTATTATAGGGATGCATGACCCAACAACCAAGTTTCAGTTATGGAAGTGGGGCCTACTATCTTTAAACATTACTTCAACCTACATGAACACATGATCACCCATATGTCAGACAACATCCACTGATCATCTTTTCCTGGACTGGAACTACATTTTTGATTCACTTCACAACCCAATCGCACTCATACATGCATGTGTATATGGTCAGAAGGCTCCAACCACACTCATAACCCATCCTCCATGCTACTACAATAGAGATTACTCAGTTCTGAGGGTGCAGCGAAAAGCCCCATTTCATATTTTTAGGCTAGTCTTTAGGCCACTACCTAGATCTTCCCAAAAATTTCCAAACTCTATCACCTAGATACTGGAACCTCTAGAATCAATTTCCCAAGCTCTAATCATACTCAAACATACAAAACATGCACTAGTCTTTTATGAAAACACTTTGTACCTAAATTACCTGTAGCTCATAAATGCATATATATTCACTGATTCAATAAGTTCATGAAAGCATCATCAAGAATACTTACTACCCTCTATTACTAGTTGCAACAACATATAGTAGCTCATGCATTCATATAAGGTAACCAAGAGCCCATCAAATCATGAGAAATATACCATGCTTATAACCAACATTTAACTAGAATTGAACAATGACAAACCAGTCATAAAGTCATACATAAAATCAGAACTTGTGCACGTTAATCTCAATAAGAATCAACACATAATAAAATATGCAAATGCCAACCAAGTCAGGGACTTCCATGTACCACCCCACCATAGATTTGGCTAAACCAAATCTTTCTTTCATCAAATCACCCTCGTGTCATATTCCAAGCATGAATGTGGGATCTTATGGAATAAACCAAATATAACCAAACAAGGACTCTAAAGGTTAAACCACCTCCACCCTGAAGCCACAGTGACCTAAACTAGTCCAGATATCACCAAACCAACACAAGTTTGGATGCCTCAAAATTTCTTCACTATACCCAGAGGAATTTTTCTATCTCCACCCACCTGTCAAGGGCTTCCCAAAGAAAACCATCTCCACCCCAACCCTTGGGATTTTCCTGAGACCACCTCATCTGGATCCAAAATCTTCTGGAAATCCAAATCTCAACTAAGAATGAATCTGATCACACCAATGCTACCCAGGAAATGGAAAAGGAAAGGTTGTAACCACTATCAATCCATGAAAATCACATGCCAATGACAACAAAATAATCATTTAAACCAAATGCATGCACCATGCAATCAAATCCCGACAAGGAAAGTTGAAATCACACAGACAACCTGTTACCTACAAAATCAAGAGTGTATGATCCAAAGAGTAGATAAGAGAACCTAAGAGAGTCATATAATGTTATCCCTCTCCTTTTATTTTCTTTTCCTTTTCTTTTCCTTCAATTTATTTCATTTCCCCTTGCATGCATATTCTTTTCTCTTCATCTTCCTTTTCTCCTATTTTCCTTTATTTCTTGAATTAATTTCCATTTATTTCCCTTTTCCTTTTTCCAATGTTAATGCCAATTTCCATATCCCCTAATTAACCACAAGTGATGCCCACTTTAATGTGTTCCCCCTCATTCAACTTGGAATACGTGTCCCATGACCTTGGTCTTATTTTCCTTTATAATGTCTTTCCCTTTACATGGAAAATCAACTCAGGGTTGTTACACTATACATCTAAAATTTGTGCAATCACTAGATATTCCCTTGTTGACTTTCATTTTGAATTACACCCTCTTTCCATTAATGTCAAAGGGGGAGGTAAGGTAAGGTAAGAGGAGATATTCTTTTTAGAAATGAAAGGGGGAGGATCACAATGTTGCCATCAATGCCAAAGGGGGATATTGTTGGCATTGTTGTCACTGATGGAAAAAGAGTACCAAGTATGATGGAAAAGGATGTCAGTTGATGTTACGCAACAAGGAGTTTTGCTAGGGAGCTCTTACGTTGATTGGTGTTGATTAGACGTTGTTGATCATAGGTGAAGACGTTGAGTAAGTATGTGTTGCTTCTTGTTAGAGGCTTCTTACATATGTTGTGCTTGCATATGTTATGATGTTTCTTGATTAGAGGTTGATTTCTAATCTTGTTATGTGAGGTTGATTGTGTGCATATGATGATTGAGTTGATTTTCTTGAAGATACGACGTTGTTGATTTGTTATGGAGATGTTGATGAGATGCAAGGAAATGGAATGGAGAAGATGTGATGCAAAGGATTTGATAATAGTATGCTATGTTGATTGAAATTAAAGAATGTTGATATAGTGATGAAGATGAAGATGAAGGCAAGATCTAATGAAATACAAGGTAAGACTTTAAAAGGTTGATCTAGTGATGAATACTCAAGACTGATGCATTGATTAAGGTCAGGGATCAAATCATGAATGACAAGACAAATTTTATCAAGGTAGTATTAGAGAGTGTGTTACAACCAGAGTAACGTGATCTATAAAACAAGGGACCAACGTTATAAAACACATGCTACAGGAACAAAGGGCACATTAAAACGCTAAATGATTTTTTTTTGGTGTAATCATTAAAGTTTTCTTATGCTAATGCATGGTGTTTGAAAATTTTGAAATTTATATTTTGTTTTAATATTCAAAACATGAAAAGAGTTTGGAAATGAAGAGGAAAGATTGCTCATTTTAGATTCTTGCATGGAATAATAAAAACCAACAAGTTTGTTTATAAAAGATGTGCTTTTATAAGGCCTAGTTAGTTTTTCAAAATGTGTGAGATTTGATTGTGTTTTTGTGAGTCCTTTTTCGTGAGTTACCCGGAAGAAATAGACAGAGGTAGAAAAACAAATTTGAAGCATATTTGAGAAGGAGAAGAGGTAGAGATATAGATGAACGTATCAAAATTTATTTTCCAAGTAAACCAACACATTATACTTTTATGTATCAGGGGATTGTAGTCTCCTTTAAATTTGTAGCTTGGAAAAGAACGAGATGGACCCTATTGAGGTAGGATCCTCTCGTGGGTTGTAACCTACAAAAAATATATGTAAGTGGGAGTTGGAGCTTCCCAACAAGTTGTAGCATGTAGAATATTAGATAGGTTGGAGCCTCCAAAGAGATGATGTAATAGAGGAAGTAGGATCTTTCCTTTGCATCACATCAATAACAAATTCTTGGTTTTATACCTTTATGGGTCTCCACTTATATTTGGTGTCCACGTGTTGAATTTATGTGCTAGTTTTTATATTATGGTTTACATGTTACATGATGTTTACATTTTATTTTATTTTGTTTATAAGGCATTATGCTACTTATTTAATAGTTCAATTAACCATTGAAAAGAAAAATAAAATTTGTCCATGAATGCACTAAACTAATTCACCCCCTCTTAGTTTACTCAAGTTTCCAACACTAAAATGCGTCTATAGATGGAATAGAATTTTATCATTTTGTTATTTGATTCTCATAAGAATATTTCCATTGTTTAGGTGTTACAGAATATTTTGTCACACCTCCTATTCACTTCCTGTTCCATATCCCGAAGTGCCAAAACATTGACAACTGTGCATCATATCCATCATGATATATAAACCGAAATCTCCCTAAAGAACAAAAGGAAAATTGCCTTGAATCCATTCTGAAGAAGGTTAACTAAAAAACTAAATTTTAACATCAACGCATTTTGCTCCACTGCCACCCCGTGTTGATGGAAGGTTGCATAGTTATACACTAACGCTGCAAGCATAATTTTTGGTATGAAAACTGTTGTTGGGAAAAGTATCCAATACGGAATGACCCTATCCCACCCTAAGGGTGATAGTACCTCAGCAACAACTGAATGCAAAGCTATTCAAGATTACTTCTTTATGAGATGTAAGAGAGAGGAGAAAGAGATCCACTAACCGTTATCTTCCGCTAATGATTGATCCAATCTTCCCTCTTTGCTGCTTGCTCCCAGCTCCTTGCTCTTTCACTGGCCCAGCTACACAAAGATCCTACAAAAGCACAAGAAAAGGAAACTACAAGAAGCATACATCTATAATTGATTCAAGGATTAGAATAAATCAAATATACAAGCATCAATACGCCACAGAGACACATGCATATAGAAGAACCTCAAATACTTTATTAATGGAAGAAGTAAAGTTCTGAGAGTGTTATAACCATAAGAGGCCCAATCCAGCAACACCTCCCAGCAAAAAGAAATCTCCTCTTCACCTCCTTCAAAGCAATCACCCAATAGTTCTATACTCAAACCAATAGCACTTCCTTACATTCACAAGATTCCAGCCTCCATAGACCTCATGAGAGAGCTCTATATATAGGAGTTTTGGAGAAAGGATGAGTCAGCTTGAGCTTGGCATGAAGCTGACTAGTGTCCTCTCCCACTTCAGTTATACTTCAGTTCTTGAGTCCACTTGGAGTTTCTTGCTTCCACTTGGAGATCTAGATCCTCTTACTCATCACAAGGCGAATTCCCTGATCCAAGTGTCATTTTGGAAGCTTCCTGGGAATTTGACACCTTGCAGAATGACTGTGCCACTTGGCCAATCTCGCCCAGCGCAGGTAGCCTTCATTGCTTTTGACATTCAGCGCAGGTACAGAGTGGAGCAGTTGACATTCAGCGCAGATGCTCAGTGGAGCAGCTGACATGATCCAGAATTAGCTTGTTTTTGAGTGTTTTCAGGTGGAGAACTAATTTTTAGTGCTGTGGTTTGCTGACCTTGTTCCTCTAGGGGTAGGAACAACATGTTTAGGGACTTTGGATCCCTCAGATTATCGACATTTCATGCTTCATGCTGTAAGGCACAAAAATGTCTATAACAAAAACCCACGTTGAACCTCTTCTGGCAAGTTTTCCCAAATTAGACAAGAAGCTTTGTGCACTAGAACCTTCGAGAACAACGACCTGGATATTGGTTTTTGTTGATATGGTCGAGCTCTCCCATTTGGAACTCCTGATCTTATCATCATTGGATTTTACCTTGAGATGTGCACCTTCCTCCCTCTTTTCTAGATCCCTAACTCCCTCTCCCTTCCTGTAAATTCACTCCCTTTCATCCCCAAATGGTTGGTAATTGATTGTTGCATCCCTATGCTGAGATTATGCTTAAATGCTACCCATTCTAGCTTGGAGAAGGAGTGATTGAAGAGTCTTTTCTTGGACTTGGACATCCACCAAAAGGAGGTCTCCAACATCAAGGCATAGGTTGTATGCTTCCCTTTTTATCTTATTAATATATACATATGATGTTCACTTTCCATAATTGTGTAAATGTTTATGCTTTTAGCTTAATACTCCTTGATCTATTAAGTAGTTTATGTTTGATGTATGCCATATATGCTCTTGTATCTTTCATAGCTCTTTGATCTTCCTTGCAGGTACTTGGACGTGAAGAAAAAGTAAGGAGTGAGGCCTGGAGTGAAATATTCAAAGTCATTTCCAAAGGATTGAGCGATTAGCATCAGAGTGAGGTAGGTTTCTCCTTCTCTCCACATTTGTTAAGGAAAGCGTATGTTAGTTTGTTTAGTTTATTGCTAGACCCACTCATTGGGCTAGAGGGATCGCCTTCGTCCGCAGAGGGGATTTACCTTCACAGCATTAGGTTGATTTGATTGAGTTTCAATGAAAAATTGTTAGTGCCAAGTGAGTGCTTTTAGTTTTATGTAAAGTGTTTATTTTAAAGGTTTTAGAAGTGTGCAAATAATTCACAATATTAATAGTTTGAACAAGAATTTTACAAACAAAAAGAAAATAATTACTGAACTTTGCACAGGAATATGAATCACGTTTGGTTAGTTTTTTTTACTTGCAACTACTTCATGCAGACCCATATGTTTTTGGCTAGTATTTTTAGAAACTGTGACCCATTTCAAGGCCCATGAAAAGCAAGAATTATTAACATCAAAACAAACTATATAAGTAAACTACTTTGCAAATAATTAAATTAACATAGCATTTTGAGATTAGTTTTGCGCACAATACTGTGGGAAAATTAGGTTGATGATAAAGTTTTTTTATCTTGCATTTATTAACACCACTTACATTGTATTTCTTTCCATGCTTATTTTTTTTTTTTTTTACCATGGAGATTTTTTTAAATAGTTTTTTTTTGTAAGTCAAGATTATATTCATTCATCGAAATGAAAGTACATAGGTATCAAAATTCAAGTGGTCTCAACCCGACCAATTTTATTAACCAATGCTATCACCATATTACAAAGAAATAGTAGGAGAAGCAGATTAGTAGTCCAAAGCCTAACATGCCAAAAGAACCAAAAATTAAATAGAACCAGAAGGAAACTAGTGACCATACTCAGTCATTAGAAGTAACTGACGTTATATTATCCATCCCAGTCCCTGGAGGGTGGGGGGGGAGGACAACATAAAAACTAAAATGTTGTTCAAAGTGAGCCAACCATGATTCCAACTTCTCGACCTTTTCCATTAGCAAATGTTTCCCCAGCTAAACCACCAAAATCCTTTCTCTCACATGGCATTGAAAGTAATGCAACTAGTTAAGCGTGGTGATTGTTAGCTACCTATACCAATAGGTTTCATATTTCATGATTGGCAAAGAAAGTTCCAAATATGCTCTGCTTTGGTGATACAAAGATCCCATATTTCCAAAAGGAGACAATGTGTGTATATAGCTTCATGTTGATTAAGTTTTGATGGGTGGTCCAAAAGCCTAATCTGGATCATGCCATGTTTCAATTTTTCTGTTGTAGAATAGAGAAAGAAGTCTGTCCAAACTGTTTAATCTTGGCAGACCAGTAGCTTAGGTAGAGAATTGAGGTTCCCAACTGCTTAATCTGGGACCTTGGAAGCAATAAGGGTAGCCTTGGATAGAAAAAGCCAAAGAAAAGAAAAGGCACATAAGGGTCTGCAAGTCTAAGTGCACCCTCCAAGAAGAAACAAAAAATGCTAGGCAAGTAGATGGGTAGGCAAATGGGGTTGCAGAAATGGCATTTCTCTCAAATGAATCTTGCTGGTCTAATACACAGCAAAACAAAGAAGCATGACTAACTTCCTTTTCCCCCTTTTCACCTTCATTACTAACATCCCTTCATCAGTTGTGTTCATGAAAGAATTTGAGGTTTTATGCTGGTTCTTATTCCTTTGAAAGCCACATTTCTTGTCTAAAAATTCTTTTCATTTTGATCTACTCCCTAAGCTAAGTTGTCCTCATATAAACTTAGTGATTTCATCCCTCATTCACTTCTTCTATTCATATTAACCCCCAACTTCTTATTATTTAAATCCCCTATATTACCCTTTCCCTATTATTATAAACACTATGGTGTATAAACCCCAAGCATTCTATAAATATCCCTTCCCCTTGGCATTATAGCCATATGTTCACTATCAGGGATTAAATTGACATCTGGTCAGCTTAAGAACCCTAAGCCTCACCCCTCTTTCCCCCTTCAGAAGTTTTCTATACCATGAAACCTTTCATTTGCAAAAGAACCTTGTGAAAAACCCCCATTTGCACCCCTAACCCGCTTCATTAGAAAAAACATATGAAAAAACCCACTTTTTCATTTTACCCAAAGTTCGGGCGCTATGCGCATTTTTATGAAAAATACATTGAAAACCATATGAATTTGCCGAAGTCCTAAGTCCCCGCCGGGGCACACCTTTCAACGAAAATATTAAAATATTCTCCACCCGTTATCTGTATCGGCCTGGCAGCTTAACGATCCGTCGACCGTGGGATCGGGCCCTTTTCATCCGACGACCCACATGAATATCGGAGCGGCTCCGACGTCCGAAGAATAGCTTCCGATATTTGTCAGAGGGTGACGTCAGGCCTCTGCCACGCGTCACCCCCACATCGTATCGGAGCCCCATCTGACAATTCCGCCTCCGTATAATAAGCGGTGCGATATGATACCGCTTACTGTTTCCGGTTTCCGCCAACCCGCCCTACCAACGTCACTACCACGTCACTGCTAAGTCATCGCCGTGTCAGCGCCCCCGTTAGCCATTTGATCCACCTGTCCGCCACCTCACCGTACCCATGGACCGCTTGCAGGCCGCCACGTCACCCGATGACGTCACCCGACCTTGACCCCACCCACCTGATGACGTCATCCAAAAAAAGCGCCAACGTTCCAAAAAATCCATATTTTGGCCAAAAAGCCGTGTTTTTTGCACTTTTCGCAAAAACAACTGTTGTTTCCTCTGCATGTAATTTACGTCCAGACTATCGCCAACCTGCTGAATTCGACCTGGATACCATTGGCGCGCCAAATCCGCCTGCATTGTCACCATTGCCAAGCAAATTTACCAGGTATTTATCAAATTCGCCTCCCCTGTGCTCGGTTGTATCCAGAATTGTCTAAAACAAAGCTTAAAAGAGTGAAAAACACATAATTTACCGGCAAATCCCCTGTACCTAGTCTCCATTTGCAACTGTAAGGTCGAAATTCACCTGCTAAGCCTTGCTTACCCGAGTTTTCATAGAACCTGCATTCTGTTCGCGCAATTGTGAACGGGAAATCCAAACTGCACCAATTTGCTGTGAAAAAGAGTTTAAGGCCAAGCATTTGTCTCATCAAAGCTTTGAGCAGTATTTCAATTGCTGCAATTGACCATTCTATCCTCTGTTCCTCAGTAATTCACCTTCCTTTTTCAAAGAATACTCTTTTGTATTGCTCTGCACAGTGACACTAGATTATACAGCAGAATCCTAAACTAACTATGGATACTCCAGTAGCACCTGTAGCCTTGAATGTTGCCCCTTTAAATGCCCCTTAGAGACAATTGGATTGGCAGCCATTAGCAGACCTGGATTATCAGATATCAGAAGAAATGCTAATACACAGCAAGTTCCACATTCACTTGCTGAATGAGTTGAAAATTAAACATGAGGCTGGAACAGATGTATTGGGCATTTGGTATTCTTTCCTCCCTCTATTCAAACTCCCTCAGGTCAACCAGTTTCCTGACCTAATCCACCGATGTGCTGAATCCTACGACGCCACTCAGAGGGCTGTGATTGACCCTTCAGGCTCAGTTGTTTTCTATGTCACCCCTGAAGCCATCAGACAGATGCTCCATTTCAAAACTGAGAAGAAATTAGTCCCTTTATCACTGGCTGATCTGATAAAGCAAGGAGCCAAATTGACAGATGCCCAGATCACCAAACTAAATCAGTTGTACATAGGGTCTGACACCGTGAAGTACCCTCCCATTTCTCATGTTTACCTCAACCAATTGGGCAGGGACCTGGTAGATATGATCAGCCCCATTCTGGGCTATAATTCTATTGAGTTTGTTGATGAGACTGTGCTGGTGATGATGCTCATGTTTTCCCTTGGCAAGTCTCTAATCTGCTATGACTATGCCACCTACATATCTGACAAAATACATGAGCAATTAATGAACTTGGCAAGAGAAAGGGTGTTCAGATACACCTCTTACATCTACCACTTGATTTTGTATTATCAACATGAGAAGTTCCACCTTGCTATGAAGAGAGTGGATGCACAAGGAAATCCAAGGTCAGTGGTGTATTGGTCCTCTGCCTTCCACTGCAGATCTGACTCTCCATATACTTACTGTGAGTTCATAGATCTCTTCATCCACCCAGCCATGTCTCTGATGATGAGCTCACCTCCTCCAAGACTAACTGATGAGATGCAGAGGATTCTTCAGCTGTCCAAGGCATACAACATCGGGGATTGGTACTATTACCAACACCACACAGTCATCAGAATATATGGGTGTGAGCTGCCCCCATACAGATTGCCCAGATATGTGCCTATGAGATTATTTGCCCTTGAATATTTCAGGCAGTTTGGGAATGCTGATGTGCTACATTTTTCAGGCAAAGGCAAGAAAGCACAGCTCAAGGTGAGAAACCAATTAGGCCACTTCATCTACAACAAAGGGAGGAAGGTTGGCAAGAAGCCGACAGCATGTTAGGATCCCTTGGCCTACAGACCAGTTTCCTTTGGAAACCTTATGACCCCAATCACTTCATAACTTTAAGAAGGGTCAAATATAGGTTGTCCGGGTATGACCATGTAAGGTTACCTCACATAGAAAAGTATGCAAATCAAACTAAGTGGAGGAGAGGAACCTTAGAGGAGGCTGCTACACAAGAAGAATTAAATCAAAGAGCAGTTAGAAATATCCAAAAGATGGCTGACTTGGAGCTTTGTGCACAGGTGTTTGCTCTTCCAGGCACTCAAGTGGGAGCAGCTGCATCTTCTTCCACAGCAAATCAGCAAACAGCCAAAGCTACTGAGCAAACCTCTACCAAAGGCAAGGAAAAGGAAATGGAACCAGAACAACCACCTCATGAAGAGGTGCACCATGAAGAGGTGCACCATGAAGAGATGCAGCATGAGCAGGCACAGCAGCAGGAAATGCAGCAACAACAACAGGTACAACAGCAACAAGAGGAGCAGCAAGAAAAGGAGAAATCGGGGCAGCAAGAAAATATATCACAGGCCCCAATTTCCACTGAGCAGCAGCCCCAACAAATTGTGCCTCCTAGGCAAGAGACAACAGTGGAGGCCTCAGTCCTCCAAACCCCACAAAAAGAAGACATAAGCAGGAAGAGGGACAGAGAGACTCCCCTCACAACATCAACAACTCATGGGGAGAAAAGACATAGAATGAATCCCTTCTCAGAGGAAGAAATGCCTATAGGGCAATCTTTGGGCATGGGCCCACCTAGTATGGAGGCATCTGCAAGTTCCTTCCAGCAGGAACAAGAGAGGACAGTGGGAGGAGAAGTCAGCTCCTCGAGCCAGCAAAGAGGAGCTGAGGTGGGCATCAAGCAGCAATTCATTGACATAAAGAAGAGGAATGAGCCCATAAGAGTACAACTATACAACCATCTGTTGAAAATGGCCCCCACTAACCAGCAAAGACTAATGTCTGCATTTGATGTCCAGGAGGGCAAGATGATCATGAGCCATTTTATGCCAGCAGTGTTGCAGCCGCAGTCAGTGGCAGATTACATAAGGACCAACCTTGAGGTCCTTGCCAAGGACATCCACCCAATGGACAAAATCGAATTGCATAAGCAAACGGGTGAGATGGTGTATGCCTCCTTGGCAGACAAGACATTGGATAACTACAGGCTAGAAAATAGCCTAAATAATACAGCTGCCCAACTTGAGTTGGAGAGAGCATCCTCTCAAGCAAAGGACAACAGAATTAAAGCCTTGGAGGAAATAATCATAGAACTTGGGCATGATCCCAAGGACATCAAGGCTGTGCAGGCATTTGTTAAATTGAGAGATGCGGATATGGCAGCATTAAGAAAAATGGTGAAAGTCCCAGCAACCATTCACCCACAAACGGAAGAAGTTGCCCAGCTGAGACATGACCAAGATGCATCAGCTATGCTGGTGTCCCTATACAAACAGCTGATCCAAACACAAGAAAAACTGGGAGAATCAGAGGCTGCAGAGGCTGCACTGCAGGCAGCATTACAAGAAAAAGGAGGACAAACATCTCAGCCTCCTCCAGAAATAATTAACCTAGAGGAACCTCCTCAGACTACAGCTCCTCCTCCTGAACAGACAACACCATCTACATCAGCAACTGCACCAACAACAGAGCAGGCTCCGAGCCTGGATATGCAGAAGCTCAAGAATGAAATACAAGCCCTGGAAGCCCAAATGGCAGAGCTAAATGAGGCCAGGGAGAGTCTAGCCAAGCTCAATGAAAGATATGATAAATCCAAGCAGACTGTAGCAGAAAAGGGCAGGGAAATAAAGGCCCTTAAGGATAAGATAAAGGAGCTGGAGAAGGAGCTCACACTTGACAAAGTGACAGCTGAGCTCAAGACAGTCTTATGGGCCAACATTGGCCAATCCATAACTGATCAATGGCAATACATTGAGACAATTCATGAGCAAATAGAGCTCATAGGGAAAGCACAAAGGGAAATCCAGAGATCAAGGGCATCTCTAGGCAATATGCCTAAAGTTGCCAACAGGATGATCAATGTGCTTAATAATAGAACAAGTGCTCAGCTGGCGACAATGGGAATCACAAGCAGAACTGAAACCATCCAGCTGATAAAGAGGGTCCTTACACTGAGAAGCCTGGTACAAACGCTGGAAAGGAGAAGCCAGGACATGCAGACAGAGGTGAATAAGTTCATGGACAAGTTCACAGCACTACAGGGCAAAGGTCTTCCTAGCTTACTGAACAGCGCAGGGAGACTACTCTCACATGAGCATTATGCCAAGAGGGTCAATACATTCGCTACTAATCAGATCACTGAAAGGCCCAGTACCTCAGAAGAAACAGGACCAGCTACAGGACAAAGTCTCTTCAACAAGGTAGAGAACTTATTCTTTATAATGAATGAAATTAAACATCTGTTTGAAGTGCCTCCAAACTTCTATAAATACACAGAGGCAGATGAGACTTTAGAGGCAATTCTGAGACATCAATTGCCTACACAGGAATGGTGGACTAAAGCAATACAGATGATCTTATAGTCAAGAAGCCATTCACTAAGTTTTTTTTTTCTCATCAAAAAATACAAGTTATCATGCACAGGGAAAATTTTGATAAAGTCAGCATGCATGGAGAAGAATGGGCTGAACCAACTCAGCAAAACTATTTCAGCCACCAAAGCAGCAGTGACAGCTACAGGTGACAGGGCCAAAAACTACAGCACGACAGCCATAAAGGCACATTTTTCCAGAATTAAAGCAAAATGTTCAGACCGACTCAGTGGCCTCCAAAGGTCAAAATATCTTCTGACATACATAAAGAGCACTTATTCTGTATTCAATGATGTAATAACTTTCTTATCTACTATCTTGAAAAGTTGGTGAACGTATTCATTTCTAAAATGACTCAATGCTCGAGATATTTTGTATGACCGATTCTATATATTCCCCCCTTGCATAGTCTTGCAGGGGTTGTTGTTGATCTCTCTTCAAGAGTTTCTTATGCTGTAAATTTCCAGACTATTAATACAAAAGCTGATGGAATTTCCAAAGCTCTGCGTTATCTGAGTCGTTGTGGTGTTTTGCTGAATGTTACAGGATTCCTGCGTGTTTCATGGCACAATAAGTCCTCTTTAAACTCTTCGTTATGTGTTTTGTCATCTTCTCATAGCTCATTCATATTCTGTGTTTTACAGTTAATGGCAAGGAAAAAGAATAGTTCTAGGATTTAATCACAGATTACCCTGGACTCAATCTATGCTATTATAAATGTTTTCTTCAGTTACAGTTATAAAGGTGTAATTCTTAATTGCTGCACCTCTACACTATATCTTTCACAGTGATTATTGTTTCAGGAAATTCAAGTCTGCTTCCTGTGCAGTATATCTCTTTCTCACACTCCCAGCTTAGTGGAAAATTCTCAATTGCTTTCCACTGGTTAATACACACTTCACCATCACAATTTCAAATTTGTTTCATGAAGTATTTAAATGGCCCTGTAATTTCAGTAACTCAACTCAATATTTCAGACAACCTGTAGCCACAGACTCCATTGCCCAATGGACTAATACTGCCTGAAAACTTACACCTTAGATGCAGAAGACATCCCTCAACCAAAACATAAAACAAAACCCTGAACATTATAGCTAGCCTAAAATACTATCAAAACAGAGACAAATCATAAAGAGAGAGCCCTCTCTGATTACAGTTTGGCTAGAAACTGTAATCCAAAGATTGGTTAGTGGTTACCCCGGCCGTATTCCCTTGGGAGTCAAAGGGAACAACCTGGGTGTTAACATAATTGGCGACTCCACTGGGGAGAACATATTATTTTTCAGCTGTTGTCTGTCCATAGACAGTGGTTCTAAAAGCTTGAGTAGCCCCTTAAAACAGTCCTAAAATATCCTAAAAACACCAAAAAGAAATTCAGAAGCTGGCTCCCAAGAAGAATCCACGATATACAAGGTCAAATCCTGACCCAAATCCACCAGCTGTTTTTGAAAATCCTAATACAATCCCTAAGATCATTAGGAAGCAGCAGGGCCAGGAAACTCTTGCTGATTCAAGTCCTGAGACAGCCCATCCAAACCCTGTTCCAACTCCAATCAAGTTTCTATTTCGGTCTACCCTTGATTCCCCCAGTTCACCATCCACATCTCAAAGCCCTCCTTTCACACCTCCATCCACTGCACATATTCCCTTGACCAACACTCTAGTTTCCACCTTTCCCACTACCCCTGTTGTACCAGTCATTCATGCTATCCCAGTTATCCCTGTCAACCCTATAAATCCTGCAAATATGGCTAATAGATATGCACCCCTGCAGTTACCTACCAATGCTCCAGCTCTACCTCAGGACTATCAATCCAAGATCTCATATTTTGACTCCACTGGTCCTTTCACAGCAATTCAGCATGCCAGAAGGATGCAAGACCACTTTGAGAACTATGAAATAGATGATGAAAGTGTGAGAATGAGAATCTTTGTTCAGAGCCTCACAGGGGATGTAAGAACTTGGTTTAGATCACTGGCTGCAAATACCATCACAACTCCTGATGACCTTTATCAAGCCTTTACTAATAGATGGGAGAAGAAGAAATATCCCTTGCACATACTTGGTGAATATGACACAATCAAACGAGGTCCTCAAGAGACCGTTTTGGAGTATTGTGCAAGATTCAATAATGTATATAACGCAATACCACAAAATTTAAGACCTCCCCCTGATTTAGCCTTGTACAAATTTCCTGATGGTTTTGACCCTGATATGGCATATCAATTAAAAGAAAGGGCGCCTGAAACCCTTGAAGAAGCCCAAAAGGTTGCTGTCACAGTAGAGGCTAACCTGATTGCCAAAAGAAACAGGGCAAGATTGGAAAAGAGAACCACCTTCAAAGAAGAACCCTCTGCCTTTGATCAAAAACTGGATGCAATACTTACTGGTATGAAGAGATTGGGTGATAGAGTAGAATCAGTTGAGAGAAAGTCATCATGGGAAGCACCACAAAATAACCCTATCAGGAATCCAAATTTTAGGAGAAATCAAAACCCAAACACTGGCAAAACCGGTTCTGATCCAGACATAAGGCCTCCTTTCCAGGAAAACTATACTGAAGCATCCACTTCGAATGAGCAAACAGATGACACCCACATTAACCTAATGGGCCTGAATGATGAGCAGCAAGTTTTCTTGAGTCAATAGGATCATAAAGATGATGACATTCAGCAATTCCAAACCAGGTCAGGTGAGTCATTTGACTTTAAACAAGGATATGACACAACTGTTTATGAAGTTCATAAACAATATAAGCTAAGAAGCAGAACTATAAATGTGACACAGCCTGACAAGACAAAGGACACTACACAGCCTAAGAAAGCTATTATCACAGAACCAAGTGACAAAACTTGTCCAAGTACAGATGAGGTAACAGTTGAAGAAATAACTGAAACATCTCCCTCAAAACAGCAACCAGCAGATTCATCACCCTTGCAGCCCAATCCAAGTAACACTCCTCAAGAAATGAGTAAGAAGGACAAGCCACAAGACTGAGATAAGAATCAAGAAGAAGACTTAGTGATCAAGGAAAAGACTGTCATCCACAACCCCAAAATCCAATCTGAAAAACCCTTTGACTTACAAGCTGAAATTGGCAAACTAAAAGTAGCTATTCCTCTTTCAGAACTAGCCAAGCATGACATTTATAGACAACAAATCAAGAAGTCCCTTCAAATTACTCGTAATAAAGATAATGTCAATGTGTTGGATGATACCCCAGAATTACTGTTCGGTCCAGAAGTTGATGGAAAGACAACAGTTACAGGGATCTTACCTTTCTATGTCAGTCTGCATGTTCATGATAAGATACTACACAATGCAATGTTTGACTCAGGTGCCTCTCACAACTTGATGCCTAAATCAGTCATGGAGAGATTGAACCTGGATATTACAAGACCATACAAGGACCTATTCTCATTTGACTCCAGCCAAGTTAAGTGTTTAGGTCTCATAAAAGACCTCTGTGTCTCACTCGTCCAATATCCCAATAAAACAATCCTCATGGATGTTGTGGTTGCTGATATCCCACCCAAATATGGGATGCTGTTATCAAGGTCATGGAGGGCTAAACTCCAAGGTTCCCTACAACTAGACATGTCATATGCAACCCTCTCAGTCTTTGGTCAACCCAAGAGGTTATATAGAGAGTCACTTATGAAATAGATGGTCAGCAGTGAAGAAAAACCTCAAAACTTCCCCATATATGCTGTCCATTCCAATATAGATTCATATATTCTCTTCAATGATAATTCAGGTCTTACAAATGATGAAGAAACCAAGACACATAAACAAGATCAGGACATTAATGAACAAGCTACTGCTCTAGAAATCAAGCTAATTCAATCAAGTGATCAGACTGTCCTAGAAGACAAACCAGGTGAAAAACCAGAACTTCAACTTACGATTCCAGCTCATGAAGAGGTCATTAAGTCTCCCCTAGAACAAGAGAACCTATGGTTTCTAGAATTTGATGGGTCAGTTAACAAATTAGGGGCAGGAGCTGGGGTTTGGATACATAACAAGCAGAACAATCATGCAGAAGGTCGAGCCTATAGACTAAATTTCAGATGCACTAATAACATGGCAGAATATGAAGCTCTCTTGCTAGGCCTTAAGCTAGTAAAATCCTTACAAGCCATAAAAGTTTCAATTATGGGAGATTCAGACTTAATTATCCAACAAGTAAAGGGAAATTTTGTTACTAATGATAAAAGATTGAGATCTTATAGATCTGCTGCTGCTGAACTACTACAGTCCTTCACTGAATTTCAAATTACCAAGATTCCCAGGACCCATAACCTGCATGCTCATAGCTTGGCCACATTTGCAAGCACCTGCAAGTTACCTTTTGAGCCCCACCATTGCTTTACAGCTGAGGTAAAACACAGACCTTCTGTCCCAAACAATGTCAAAGACTGGCAAGTATTTGAAGATGATGCACAAATAAATAATTTCCTGACCCTGCAAGAGGAATTTGCAGGACTAAATATTGACACTGAGGGAGCAAGTCAATCACAAATACTTGAGGGAGCAAGTCAATCACAAATACTTGAAAGAGCAAGTCAATCACAAATACAGAATGAACAGAATAGCAAGCCAATATCACCTAAGACAGCTCACCAAATCCTACATCCAACAATTTTTAACAAAAACAACATACAAGAAATTCAACAAATCAGTTGTGAAGAAGTGGCTGATGCTGAGGCTGAAGTGATACAATTGAAAGACAATTTTCTTCCAACAGGCCTAACTCCACTAGAGGATATTTTTGATTCAAATGATGTCCCTAGAAAACCAAAAATGCAGCCCCTTAACTCTGCCATTGAAGAATGCAACATTGGAACCATTGAGAAACCCAAGATAATAAAATTATCTGCATCCCTACCTCCTGATCAGAAGCCTAAATACATTGACCTTTTCAAAGAGTTTCAAGATGTTTTTGCATGGAGTTATGAGGACTTAAAATCCTATGACACCTCTGTGATTCAACACACTATCCCTCTCAAGCCAAATCAAAAACCCTTTAAGCAAAAATTGAGGAGAATCAATCCTATGCTTCTCCCAGCAATGGAGCAAGAGGTACAAAAAATGTTTAAAGCTGGTATCATAGCACCAATCAGGTTTTCTGATTGGATCTCAAATTTAGTGCCCACAAGAAAGAAAACTGGTGAAATAAGACTCTGTGTTGATCTTAGAAATCTAAACCAAGTGTCTCTCAAAGACAACTATCCCTTACCTAAGATGGATCACATTCTCCAAAGAGTGGTAGGGGCCTCAAGGATTTCATTACTTGATGGATTCTCAGGCTTTAATCAGATCCTAGTACACCCTGATGATCAAGACAAAACTGCATTCACAACCCCATGGGGAACTTTCAAATATGTAAAAATGCCTTTCGGGTTGAAAAATGCAGGGGCAACATTTCAGAGAGCAATGGATATTGCTTTTGCCAAAGAGATTCATGAATTCCTTGTCATTTATTTGGATGACCTTACACCTTTCTCAAAATCAGACCAAGAACACTTGAAGCACTTGAGGCAGATTTTCTTAACATGTAGGAAATATGGAATTTCCTTGAATCCCAAGAAATCTCTATTTGGTTTGGAAGAAGGTAAGCTGTTAGGGCATATTATTTCAAAGGATGGCATAAGAATTGACCCGGACAGGATACAAGCTATCTTACAAATGCCCCACCCAAGAAACATCAAAGAATTGCAAGCCTTCTTGGGTAAGATCAACTTCTTGAGAAGGTTTATCCCAAACTTAGCAGAATTGATCAGATTACTAAATAACATGCTAAAGAAGGATTCAAAAGTGAAATGGACAGTTGAGGCAAATCAAGCCTTTGAAGGTATAAAATTGGCCCTTACCCAAACCCCAGTCTTAACAAATCCTCAATTTGACAGAGAATTTATCATTTTCTCTTTTGCCTCCCAGCATACCATTGCTGCTGTTTTATTACAGAAAGATGACCAAGGAAATGAGAAACCCATTGCTTTCTTTAGCAGAGCTCTTAGAGATGCACCTCTGAAATATCAAATCATGGAGAAACAAGCTTATGCTTTGGTCAAGGCCATTAAAGACTTTAGGATTTACATCCTTTATTCCCATGTTATAGCTTATGTGCCAAGTCCCATTGTTAAAGACATTCTCACTCAAGAAAACTTAGAAGGTAGAAGAGGAAAATGGATTGCCAACATCCTCGAATTCGATATTGAAATAAAACCCACAAAATTAATAAAAGGGCAAGGTTTGGCCAGACTAATGACAGAAGCAAACTTCCAAGCCCTAGACATAAACCAGCTGGACAATGAACCGGAGCTGGCGACTCCAAAGATCAATGTAGCCTTTGAACAATCCCCTTGGTACTCTGATATATGTTATGTGTTACAAAACCTGTGTGCTCCACCAGGATTGTCCAGAACTAAGTGTAGGTTCCTAAAAATGAAAGCTTCAAGATTTTGTGTCATGGAAGGCAATTTGCTTTGGAAAAACCATGAGGGTATACTGTTAAACTGCTTGATTGAGAATGAGACTAACAATGTTACCAAAGAATTTCATGCAGGTGACTGTGGTGGACACTTGTATTGGAAGTCCACTGTGGATAAGATTTTGAGGGCTGGTTATTATTGGCCCACTGTTTTCTCTGATGTCAAGAAATTCACCACCTCTTGTCATAAAGGTCAAGTGTTTGAGGGAAAGAGAAAGTTACTGCCACTTCCTTTGAGGCCTATTGCAACAGAGAGACCTTTTCAACAATGGGGCTTGGATTTCATTGGGGAAATTCACCCTTCATCTTCAGGCCAACATAGATGGATTTTAACAGCTACAAACTACTTTACTAAATGGATCGAAGCTATTCCATGTAGACAAGCCAATGATTCCACAATCATTCAGTTCCTTGAGACTAATATTCTTTCTAGATTTGATTGTCCTGATAAAATAATAACAGACAATGTTGCTGCCTTCAGATCTAAGAAGATGGTGAATTTCTGCCACAAATTTCACATTACCTTGGGCCATTCTACTGCATATTATCCCCAAGGAAATGGCCTTGCTGAATCATCAAACAAAAGCCTTGTGAACATCATAAAGAAGGTATTGGAAGAAAATAAGAAGAATTGGCATAAGAAGCTTGTGAATGCCTTATGGGCAGATAGACTAACAACCAAAAGATCAATTGGGATCAGCCCATATGAGTTAGTTTATGGATTAGAAGCCAAATTTCCTTCATCACTGGGAATCCCTGTCATGAAATTACTTCAAGAGAGTCAAGCTGAGCCAAATGATATGCAAAGAAGGATAAATCAAATAATATGTTTGCAGCAAACTAGAGACCAAGTTTACAGCAGAGTTCAAGTTTTACAAGAAAAGTTAAAGAAAGCCTTTGACAGAAGGACCAAGGCAGAAGATTTTAATGTTGGAGACAAAGTCCTCAAGTGGGACTCAAGAAGAGAAGATAAGGGAAAACATGGAAAATTTGATTCCCTTTGGAGAGGACCATTTGTTGTCCAAGAAGTACAAGGAAACAATACTTACTTCCTTAAAAGTCTTGATGAAGCTAATTTGGATGAAGGTCCTGTGAATGGCAGGATGTTGAAGCACTATTTTGACTACTATCCATAAGTGCAGCCTGAGTTTCCCTTGTACATATTCAGGTGTATATATTACTTTCTGTTAAAATGTAAAAACGCAGTTTCTCAAGTTTTATTAGTTATCAGCAAAAGGCAAATAAGTTCAAAGATTTACCAAGATGGGAAGAGTACAATTTGGCATTTCAAAGCAGCACACTTCAAGTTTTGGTAAAAGCAGTCAAGGGCTAAGGCATTCTGACCTGCTGTTCTTGGCCTTTCAAATGGAAAAGCCATCCCCATGTGGAGCCACTGTTAGCTACCTATACCAATAGGTTTCATATTTCATGATTGGCAAAGAAAGTTCCAAATATGCTCTGCTTTGGTGATACAAAGATCCCATATTTCCAAAAGGATACAATGTGTGTATATAGCTTCATGTTGATTAAGTTTTGATGGGTGGTCCAAAAGCCTAATCTGGATCATGCCATGTTTCAATTTTTCTGTTGTAGAATAGAGAAAGAAGTCTGTCCAAACTGTTTAATCTTGGCAGACCAGTAGCTTAGGTAGAGAATTGAGGTTCCCAACTGCTTAATCTGGGACCTTGGAAGCAATAAGGGTAGCCTTGGATAGAAAATCAAAAGGAAAAAGCCAAAGAAAAGAAAAGGCACATAAGGGTCTGCAAGTCTAAGTGCACCCTCCAAGAAGAAACAAAAAATGCTAGGCAAGTAGATGGGTAGGCAGATGGGGTTGCAGAAATGGCATTTCTCTCAAATGAATCTTGCTGGTCTAATACACAGCAAAACAAAGAAGCATGACTAACTTCCTTTTCCCCCTTTTCACCTTCATTACTAACATCCCTTCATCAGTTGTGTTCATGAAAGAATTTGAGGTTTTATGCTGGTTCTTATTCCTTTGAAAGCCACATTTCTTGTCTAAAAATTCTTTTCATTTTGATCTACTCCCTAAGCTAAGTTTTCCTCATATAAACTTAGTGATTTCATCCCTCATTCACTTCTTCTATTCATATTAACCCCTAACTTCTTATTATTTAAATCCCCTATATTACCCTTTCCCTATTATTATAAACACTATGGTGTATAAACCCCAAGCATTCTATAAATATCCCTTCCCCTTGGCATTATAGCCATATGTTCACTATCAGGGATTAAATTGACATCTGGTCAGCTTAAGAACCCTAAGCCTCACCCCTCTTTCCCCCTTCAGAAGTTTTCTATACCATGAAACCTTTCATTTGCAAAAGAACCTTGTGAAAAACCCCCATTTGCACCCCTAACCCGCTTCATTAGAAAAAACATATGAAAAAACCCACTTTTTCATTTTACCCAAAGTTCGGGCGCTATGCGCATTTTTATGAAAAATACATTGAAAACCATATGAATTTGCCGAAGTCCTAAGTCCCCGCCGGGGCACACCTTTCAAAGAAAATATTAAAATATTCTCCACCCGTTATCCGTATCGGCCTGGCAGCTTAACGATCCGTCGACCGTCGGATCGGGCCCTTTTCATCCGACGGCCCACATGAATATCGGAGTGGCTCCGACGTCCGAAGAATAGCTTCCGATATTTGTCAGAGGGTGACGTCAGGCCTCTGCCACGCGTCACCCCCACATCGTATCGGAGCCCCCTCTGACAATTCCGCCTCCGTATAATAAGCGGTGCGATATGATACCGCTTACTGTTTCCGGTTTCCGCCAACCCGCCCTGCCAACGTCGCTACCACGTCACTGCTACGTCATCGCCGTGTCAGCGCCCCCGTTAGCCATTTTCTCCACCTGTCCGCCACCTCACCGTACCCATGGACCGCTTGCAGGCCGCCACGTCACCCGATGATGTCATGCTGACGTCATCCGACCTTGACCCCACCTGATGATGTCATGCTGACGTCATCCAAAAAAAGCGCCAATGTTCCAAAAAATCCATATTTTGGCCAAAAAGCTGTGTTTTTTGCACTTTTCGCAAAAACAACTGTTGTTTCCTCTGCATGTAATTTACGTCCAGACTGTCGCCAACCTGCTGAATTCGACCTAGATACCATTGGCGCGCCAAATCCGCCTGCATTGTCACCATTGCCAAGCAAATTTACCAGGTATTTATCAAATTCGCCTCCCCTGTGCTCGGTTGTATCCAGAATTGTCTAAAACAAAGCTTAAAAGAGTGAAAAACACATAATTTACCGGCAAATCCCCTGTACCTAGTCTCCATTTGCAACTGTAAGGTCGAAATTCACCTGCTAAGCCTTTCTTACCCGAGTTTTCATAGAACCTGCATTCTGTTCGCGCAATTGTGAATGGGAAATCCAAACTGCACCAATTTGCTGTGAAAAAGAGTTTAAGGCCAAGCATTTGTCTCATCAAAGCTTTGAGCAGTATTTCAATTGCTGCAATTGACCATTCTATCCTCTGTTCCTCAGTAATTCACCTTCCTTTTTCAAAGAATACTCTTTTGTATTGCTCTGCACAGTGACACCAGATTATACAGCAGAATCCTAAACTAACTATGGATACTCCAGTAGCACCTGTAGCCTTGAATGTTGCCCCTTTAAATGCCCCTCAGAGACAATTGGATTGGCAGCCATTAGCAGACCTGGATTATCAGATATCAGAAGAAATGCCAATACACAGCAAGTTCCACATTCACTTGCTGAATGAGTTGAAAATTAAACATGAGGCTGGAATAGATGTATTGGGCATTTGGGATTCTTTCCTCCCTCTATTCAAACTCCCTCAGGTCAACCAGTTTCCTGACCTAATCCACCTATGTGCTGAATCCTACGACGCCACTCAGAGGGCTGTGATTGACCCTTCAGGCTCAGTTGTTTTCTATGTCACCCCTGAAGCCATCAGACAGATGCTCCATTTCAAAACTGAGAAGAAATTAGTCCCTTTATCACTGGTTGATCTGATAAAGCAAGGAGCCAAATTGACAGATGCCCAGATCACCAAACTAAATCAGTTGTACATAGGGTCTGACACCGTGAAGTACCCTCCCATTTCTCATGTTTACCTCAACCAATTGGGCAGGGACCTGGTAGATATGATCAGCCCCATTCTGGGCTATAATTCTATTGAGTTTGTTGATGAGACTGTGCTGGTGATGATGCTCATGTTTGCCCCTGGCAAGTCTCCAATCTGCTATGACTATGCCACCTACATATCTGACAAAATACATGAGGAATTAATGAACTTGGTAAGAGAAAGGGTGTTCAGATACACCTCTTACATCTACCACTTGATTTTGTATTATCAACATGAGAAGTTCCACTTTACTATGAAGAGAGTGGATGCACAAGGAAATCCAAGGTCAGTGGTGTATTGGTCCTCTGCCTTCCACTGCAGATCTGACTCTCCATATACTTACTGTGAGTTCATAGATCTCTTCATCCACCCAGCCATGTCTCTGATGATGAGCTCACCTCCTCCAAGACTAACTGATGAGATGCAGAGGATTCTTCAGCTGTCCAAGGCATACAACATCGGGGATTGGTACTATTACCAACACCACACAGTCATCAGAATATATGGGTGTGAGCTGCCCCCATACAGATTGCCCAGATATGTGCCTATGAGATTATTTGCCCTTGAATATTTCAGGCAGTTTGGGAATGCTGATGTGCTACATTTTTCAGGCATAGGCAAGAAAGCACAGCTCAAGGTGAGAAACCAATTAGGCCACTTCATCTACAACAAAAGGGAGGAAGGTTGGCAAGAAGCCGACAACATGTTAGGATCCCTTGGCCTACAGACCAGTTTCCTTTGGAAACCTTATGACCCCAATCACTTCATAACTTTAAGAAGGGTCAAATATAGGCTGTCCGGGTATGACCATGTAAGGTTGCCTCACATAGAAAAGTATGCAAATCAAACTAAGTGGAGGAGAGGAACCTTAGAGGAGGCTGCTACACAAGAAGAATTAAATCAAAGAGCAGTTAGAAATATCCAAAAGATGGCTGACTTGGAGCTTTGTGCACAGGTGTTTGCTCTTCCAGGCACTCAAGTTGGAGCACCTGCATCTTCTTCCACAGCAAATCATCAAACAGCCAAAGCTACTGAGCAAACCTCTACCAAAGGCAAGGAAAAGGAAATGGAACCAGAACAGCCACCTCATGAAGAGGTGCACCATGAAGAGATGCAGCATGAGCAGGCACAGCAGCAGGAAATGCAGCAACAACAACAGGTACAACAGCAACAAGAGGAGCAGCAAGAAAAGGAGAAATCGGGGCAGCAAGAAAATATATCACAGGCCCCAATTTCCACTGAGCAGCAGCCCCAACAAATTGTGCCTCCTAGGCAAGAGACAACAGTGGAGGCCTCAGTCCTCCAAACCCCACAAAAAGAAGACATAAGCAGGAAGAGGGACAGAGAGACTCCCCTCACAACATCAACAACTCATGGGGAGAAAAGACATAGAATGAATCCCTTCTCAGAGGAAGAAATGCCTATAGGGCAATCTTTGGGCATGGGCCCACCTAGTATGGAGGCATCTGCAAGTTCCTTCCAGCAGGAACAAGAGAGGACAGTGGGAGGAGAAGTCAGCTCCTCGAGCCAGCAAAGAGGAGCTGAGGTGGGCATCAAGCAGCAATTCATTGACAGAAAGAAGAGGAATGAGCCCATAAGAGTACAGCTATACAACCATCTGTTGAAAATGGCCCCCACTAACTAGCAAAGACTAATGTCTGCATTTGATGTCCAGGAGGGCAAGATGATCATGAGCCATTTTATGCCAGCAGTGTTGCAACCGCAGTCAGTGGCAGATTACATAAGGACCAACCTTGAGGTCCTTGCCAAGGACATCCACCCAATGGACAAAATCGAATTGCATAAGCAAACGGGTGAGATGGTGTATGCCTCCTTGGCAGACAAGACATTGGATAACTACAGGCTAGAAAATAGCCTAAATAATACAGCTGCCCAACTTGAGTTGGAGAGAGCATCCTCTCAAGCAAAGGACAACAGAATTAAAGCCTTGGAGGAAATAATCATAGAACTTGGGCATGATCCCAAGGACATCAAGGCTGTGCAGGCATTGTTGAAATTAAGAGATGCGGATATGGCAGCATTAATAAAAATGGTGAAAGTCCCAGCAACCATTCACCCACAAACGGAAGAAGTTGCCCAGCTGAGACATGACCAAGATGCATCAGCTATGCTGGTGTCCCTATACAAACAGCTGATCCAAACACAAGAAAAACTGGGAGAATCAGAGGCTGCACAAGCTGCACTGCAGGCAACATTACAAGAAAAAGAAGGAGGACAAACATCTCAGCCTCCTCCAGAAATAATTAACCTAGAGGAACCTCCTCAGACTACAGCTCCTCCTCCTGAACAAACAACACCATCTACATCAGCAACTGCACCAACAACAGAGCAGGCTCCAAGCCTGGATATGCAGAAGCTCAAGAATGAAATACAAGCCCTGGAAGCCCAAATGGCAGAGCTAAATGAGGCCAGGGAGAGTCTAGCCAAGCTCAATGAAAGATATGATAAATCCAAGCAGACTGTAGCAGAAAAGGGCAGGGAAATAAAGGCCCTTAAGGATAAGATAAAGGAGCTGGAGAAGGAGCTCACACTTGACAAAGTGACAGCTGAGCTCAAGACAGTCTTATGGGCCAACATTGGCCAATCCATAACTGATCAATGGCAATACATTGAGACAATTCATGAGCAAATAGAGCTCATAGGGAAAGCACAGAGGGAAATCCAGAGATCAAGGGCATCTCTAGGCAATATGCCTGAAGTTGCCAACAGGATGATCAATGTGCTTAATAATAGAACAAGTGCTCAGCTGGCGACAATGGGAATCACAAGCAGAACTGAAACCATCCAGCTGATAAAGAGGGTCCTTACACTGAGAAGCCTGGTACAAACGCTGGAAAGGAGAAGCCAGGACATGCAGACAGAGGTGAATAAGTTCATGGACAAGTTCACAGCACTACAGGGCAAAGGTCTTCCTAGCTTACTGAACAGCGCAGGGAGACTACTCTCACATGAGCATTATGCCAAGAGGGTCAATACATTCGCTACTAATCAGATCACTGAAAGGCCCAGTACCTCAGAAGAAACAGGACCAGCTACAGGACAAAGTCTCTTCAACAGGGTAGAGAACTTATTCTTTATAATGAATGAAATTAAACATCTGTTTGAAGTGCCTCCAAACTTCTATAAATACACAGAGGCAGATGAGACTTTAGAGGCAATTCTGAGACATCAATTGCCTACACAGGAATGGTGGACTAAAGCAATACAGATGATCTTATAGTCAAGAAGCCATTCACTAAGTTTTTTTTTTCTCATCAAAAAATACAAGTTATCATGCACAGGAAAAATTTTGATAAAGTCAGCATGCATGGAGAAGAATGGGCTGAGCCAACTCAGCAAAACTATTTCGGCCACCAAAGCAGCAGTGACAGCTACAGGTGACAGGGCCAAAAACTACAGCACGACAGCCATAAAGGCACATTTTTCCAGAATTAAAGCAGAACGTTCAGACCAACTCAGTGGCCTCCAAAGGTCAAAATATCTTCTGACATACATAAAGAGCACTTATTTTGTATTCAATGATGTAATAACTTTCTTATCTACTATCTTGAAAAGTTGGTGAACGTATTCATTTCTAAAATGACTCAACGCTCCAGATATTTTGTATGACCAATTCTATATATTCCCCCCTTGCATAGTCTTGCAGGGGTTGTTGTTGATCTCTCTTCAAGAGTTTCTTATGCTGTAAATTTCCAGACTATTAATACAAAAGCTGATGGAATTTCCAAAGCTCTGTGTTATCTGAGTCGTTGTGGTGTTTTGTTGAATGTTACAGGATTCCTGCGTGTTTCATGGCACAATAAGTCCTCTTTTAACTCTTCGTTATGTGTTTTGTCATCTTCTCATAGCTCATTCATATTCTGTGTTTTACAGTTAATGGCAAGGAGAAAGAATAGTTCTAGGATTTAATCACAGATTACCCTGGACTCAATCTATGCTATTATAAATGTTTTCTTCAGTTACAGTTATAAATGTGTAATTCTTAATTGCTGCACCTCTACACTATATCTTTCACAGTGATTATTGTTTCAGGAAATTCAAGTCTGCTTCCTGTGCAGTATATCTCTTTCTCACACTCCCAGCTTAGTGGAAAATTCTCAATTGCTTTCCACTGGTTAATACACACTTCACCATCACAATTTCAAATTTGTTTCATGAAGTATTTAAATGGCCCTGTAATTTCAGTAACTCAACTCAATATTTCAGACAACCTGTAGCCACAGACTCCATTGCCCAATGGACTAATACTGCCTGAAAACTTACACCTTAGATGCAGAAGACATCCCTCAACCAAAACATAAAACAAAACCCTAAACATTATAGCTAGCCTAAAATACTATCAAAACAGAGACAAATAATAAAGAGAGAGCCCTCTCTGATTACAGTTTGGCTAGAAACTGTAATCCAAAGATTAGTTAGTGGTTACCCCGGCCGTATTCCCTTGGGAGTCAAAGGGAACAACCTAGGTGTTAACAGTGATGACAACCTCATGCTCTTCCTTTCTAGTTCTTTCATAAGATTTGAGATGATCCAAAATAGATTAGAACATGTCACGAAGGGAAATAGGACTAATTGACTGACCAACAGTTGAAAACCCCAAAAGACCCGCAGGCCCCAACCTGCTGCTCATGCCTCACACACTCGCTCCACGTCCACCAACCCTTCCTTGCCACCGCGAGCTACATGACCACCCTGCCTGGAGTCCACACCCCCCTTGCCACCTCGAACTCTAGATGATGCCTTGACCACACCACCTACGACACACCCTCCTCGCTTGAAACTTGCAGTGGTCCGAGCCCCCACGCCACCTCCAACGATTTTCTTGGGCCACCCTAACTGGATGAGACACTCTTCTTCGAGGGTTGGGAGCAGGAGCACTATGGAACTGGACACATGATGAAACCACATGAGGGCACCCTAGGGCAAGACCCACTACACACCTCACACCCTTCCACCAAAACGAAAGCCAAAGGCCTAATGCCAACCCTGAGTTAGCCTGCAAGGACCACCCCAATGAAGTTGACTACTAACACACACAAGACTGAAAGGAGGAGACCTAGACCACAATTGAGTTCTACACCAGCCAGACCAACACCTCTACCTCTCCTCTAGCAGGGGAAACACTAGAAAATAGAGGCACAAGACAACCGACTGCACTCCAGGATCCATAACCCAGAGATCCTAACTAGATCCAAATTAAATCCAGAACCAGCACCGCCAAATCTCCTGGATGCCTCTAAGAACTAATGATAATAAACTAATGGAGGAAATAACTAGCCAATCATATTACCTCACTTGAAACAGACCAAGCCAAAACCTCACTACCACCTTCACCAACCGAATTTCACCCTGAGACCCAGGAGAAGACACCCCAACAAGCAATTGATGTAGAGGGCAAGGATAAGACCAGAGAGATGAGAATAACTAGAAGACTCAACGTGAGCGAAGGACCTAGGAGCCACCCCCACCAAAGAAGACACTTAGATGACAATCTACTGAGCACCACTTGAATAAAACCCAAGCCCAACCACCCTACCCTGCAAAAATCCTGCAACCTGTAGATGGGATCGACCAAATGGGCATTGACAAACGAACTTGCAGCTTTTGAAAAATGACCACAGTGGAGGGAGTGACAACATCGAAAACGCCACCACTCCAAGAATACCCAAGGGATGAAGAACCCATCCAAACTGCAATAGCTCAGATTAATGTCGAGCAACCTCCACTCAACAGGCTGAATATAAACTATACTAGTGCTAACATGCACCATTAAACACCTTACCTTACCAACACAACTTTCGGCAGAGCGCAAATGAAGTTTCACATGTTGCACAAAGATTTTCACCTTATGACTTGCATAATGGGAGGTTGGATACATTGTCCTACTCCCCATCTTCCTTATACGACCTTTCATTACCCATGTGTTGAGCGTATCTCGAAGTTCGACACCCCCATCGGGAAAAATATATAAATTATTTATTTATGTATTATCATATTATTTGTAATTATATTTTGACAATTAAAGAAATTTGTTTCTATATATATATATATATATATATATATATATATTCAATTTAAAATAAAATAAAATTAAACCATAGAAATATTTAAACATATCTACTTTCTATGAAATTAATGTGTAAACTATAACAAATTTATGTAGAGATGAAATGTGTAAACTTAGAAACACTTGTAGATTCTTTTACATTTTATAAATTTTATACAAATTATACTCGAGGATGCAATTAGTGAATGTTTCTATGACGAGGTTTGAACACAACTATTGTAGGGACGGTTATGGGGGTTATGGCTCAAGACACGACATTCATCAACAACCCAAACTCATTTTTAGGTTATGAAGGTTCATTAAGTGTCTCATAATCTGTCTTATAGTCAACTCTTGTTCATGATCAACGAATGATATGACTTTGTTTGGTTCCTTTTAGGAAAACACGTATCACCATTAGGTATAGAGCCTATACCCACAACTATTTCCCGATTCTATTGTTGCTCCTAAGCTTTTATGTTGTAAGAAAATGAAGTACTCCTATATTTTCTCATTTGCAAATGGACAAGCTTTGTGGTTGCAATCTTTCTCTGCTAGATCTTGAACACTTTAACATCCCATATTTGGAATAAGGAAGGATCATGGTTATAAATCACAAACATAAGCAAGAGGAACAACAAAACCACATAATACTAGCATCTGACAAGCATGTTGAAAGGATTTCAACTTCTTTATGCTCCAGGATGACATACATAGAAATATGACCAAGGAGGGAAGGATGCTAAAATTGCAAACATCATAGGCATACATAATTAAGGAACCATATCCCACTAAAGAAGGAAAGAGAAATGAGTTAAACCAAGGGATAATATGAATAGAAGCAACTCTCAACCCCAATAATTGCAGTCATAGAGAACAAAAGAAGAAAGCATTGAGGGGGAGAAGGAAAAGTAGGGGTCGTTTAACTAGACCCACAATAGAGGCAGGTGCATGGATGGAAAGAACCCATAATGAGGATGGGGTGGTGAACCAAAATGGCACTGAGTTAGGAACTTGCTTTTCCAATAAGTTCTTTATAATTGTTTGTTGTCTCTATCTATCTCTCTGTTAGATTTGTTGCTAGCTTCCTTTTTGTCATTTGAATCTATCCACATAAATGAAGCTTTTGACACATATAAATTTTAAACAACTTTGATTCATAAAGAACAATATCAATTGAAACATTTTCAAAATTCCTCTTCACTTTTGAAACTAGCTTTTTTATGCTCTTTTTTCGTTCTAGTTTATGTGCATTTATTTTTGTAGCACTACGTGGCATAGAGAATGACCATAAAATAATATGGTATAATGTTGGTTGATTGGTTATGTTCTAGAATTTTAGGAGAAATATTTTTAGTTTCAAGACAACAATTGTTACGCATATAAACTTAATTGTGTTTATGTATACAAGTGACTTGTATATTACATTCACTCAGATAGATATTGTTTTTTCTGATAATTTTCTTGATTATGTGTGACATATTTATTTTGGTTTTAACTCTTGTACATTTATCTATTTGTAAGTATAAATGTGAAGAAATCAAAACACAAGCTTAGGAAAATAACAAAAATATAAAAACATAAGTTGAAACAAAGAGAATAGAGGTATCATCTTGTGAAAAAATTATCCATTATGAATGGTAGAAGATGTCATCCAACATGTAAGAATGTTCTCAGTGTTGGATCTAGACAAGCTCAGTCCATGGCTTCCTTGACAACAACCTATGCCACTATATCTATTCACTAACTCTTCATGTTAGTTAGCTCACCAATTAAGGAATAAATAGTTTAAGTTCCATATTACAAGCACCTAGACCACATATATAGTGGCAAAGATAGAGACAAAGGTAGTTGAAGGACCCGTTGAAGAATAAAATAAAATAATTTCACCTTTATATGTAGAAGAATTAGACTTGCATCTTAGAGCACTGGCGAGGAGAGAACCTATGAATGTGTGAGAGGAGACTGTTTTGTTGCATAATTTTCTTGGTAATAAGGTAATTGGGAGGTTGCAAGGTAGTGAGCATGTGGAAAATTTGTTGTGCTCTAGTTTTGGATTTGTAGGCAGGAATGAAAATAGCCATGACCTACCATCGACTACAATGATATCAATTGTAGTGAAAGGCCATCCATTGCATTGACATATGCAATGATATCAATTGCAATAACAAATAGATCATCCACTACAAATCAATGATTTATTGAGTCACCTACCACCAATTCATCTAATTAAAAAAACTATTTTTATTTCTTGTAAAAATCTCACAATTCCAAGGAAAAATAACCTTCCACTGGGGGCTATTTAATCCTATCAATTATATCAAGCTTACAATTTTTTTTTGGAAATTCATAAAATGTTTTGTAATTTTAAATGAAGCACGAATAAAAATAATTTGAAAAACTCTTAAGTTATCATGAAAAAAATTGTGAATTAATATAAAGAAAATTCCATTTGCTTGCTAGACGAAAACTATAATCTCTAATGAGGCAATGAGTAACCAAAAAAAATAAAAATTAATAAACAAACAAAACTCCTCTTAACATCTAACCATTACTTTCGTCATTAAATCCTTATTATTTCTTTTATCTCACATATGACCTTAAAAAATTGATAATGCTATCCTTTCCTTTCTTTTAATATAAAATTTATATTTCTTTTGCTTGCATTTTGTTATTAAATGTTGTAAAATATTAATGGTATACAACTCACTATTATACTAATTTTTTTTAAATTTCACACTAAGTATCTATTAATAGCAAAAATTTACATTTTTACAAAATTACCATCACATATTTATCTCCTTAGCCGACATGGTACTTCTATGGATTTACATGCCAAAGACTATTTAAAAACTAGGATATATTAGGAGCATAAGCTGGCAAAGACTTATGGCTAGTCATATACAAAAAACACAAAACACTTAGACCAGTACATGATGAACAACTATGGAATAACACAACGAACAACTAGAGAACAATTGTAGGCTAATAGACTTAGACACAATAGACATGACTGATAGATATAAGAACAAAAAACCAAAATCGAGGTTTCCTTTAGATAATCTAACTTATTAAAAGCTCTAGCTAGACTCCTTAATCCAAAATGATGATCGGTGATGAATTAGTTGAATTAGCTTGAGGGGAGGCTTGTGCTGGTGCATTGATGACACTAGGTCCTTCCAGATTCTCCTTGGATTCAATATTTGAGTTGGAGACTATAAAGCGCTTAATGCTAGATAACCGAATCACTATGTCATCCAAATTATATCTAATGTCTCTGAGAATGCATTTGATGTCTTCCTGGCCTGAAAAAAGTTTATAGTTTTCTACCTAGTGGTCTCTAATGAGCATACTCATGAGAGTCTCCATTTGGCAATGATGAATGATAGAATGTAGGAAGTGTATCCTTCTCCTATGAAAGTTTCCCGGGTCTAGTGTCCGTTTGAGACTACTGCCTTCGATGTCAGAATATGAGAAATACACTTGATCTCCAAATTCTTTGGCTTCTAGTTGAAGCATTTCTTCATGTACCTCCAAAGGTGTCGCATTGAAAAAATTTGTGACCAACTCCCAACTGAATGATCTCGTATTTCACAAGGAGGAGGGGCCCAAAGAACCCCTCGAAGACATGATGCGCGAAGCCTTGGAGCCATAGTGAGAATGTGCCTGCAAAACAAATTGAAAGGACTCCCTACACCGAGGCTATTGATTATAACAGACACATAAAATCATAGTTGGGATATAACATACAAAGTATGCAACAAGAATTTGTAATAGGCAGTTATGACCTTGACGAAAACCTTATCAAAACCAGATGGAAAAGGATGTAGGGTACCAAACTCCACACACCAAACTAGACATGGAAAGGAGATGCCCATTGGATCCAAATTTTCAAGAGTCGCTGAGAGAAGGACTACGACAAGCTCAAAGGAGGGTCCAAATCCAGAGTTGTGTAAAAAAAGGACAAAAAACATTGATCTATGGATGAAATAACCATTAAATGTTGGGATCGGAGAAGGTCCGAGGAGTTGCAAACTCGTAATAAGTTTGACCCAACTAAAGCTTCCTTTAAAAAACATCTCACAATAAGATATAGTGACTCTGTTTGACCTGTATGCAACACTATAAACAATGGTCTTAACAAAAACAGCCCTCGACAAATAATATGAGAACTTTTATACCACAACACAACATTAACATCACCATACAAACACCTGGAGGACTAGCAGGGTTTGCAATAGATCCTTTTATCAAACAAACTTTCAACAATGCGATACAACAAAGACCCTAATTCAAAGGTGAAACAAAATAACCAGTAAGCTATACCTCCCCTGCGCTGCTCAGATAGTTGAAGAGGTATTGCCTTGAGACCACAACGCTTAAGAATGTGAATGCGAAGGAACTGTAGAGAGGGTCATGAGAATGCGCTCCATAATAGACTTTTCTGCTACCCTAAGGTCCCTGCCATGTAGATATAAATCTCCCGAGACATGAGGGAGATAACATACTAGTCCCGTGCTTGCCAAATGTAGAATTTGTAATCGCAACCAGTTTCTTGGATCTTGTAAACCATATTTTGCTCATTAATCAACATACCTTCGATGTCAAATTGAGAGGCGAGGATGTCCAATCCACTAGGAGTCGGGCATGCCATCTCCAAGCCGACAAACAGTAAGGAATGTACCAACATAATACCACACACACAAGTTGATGCACCATGTTGTGGACATTTCTGGCGCATCGAATAACTAAGGCTTAACTTCAAATGACCAACGCTCCTGCCACACATGTGATTTATTTTTCCAAGTGTTGTGCTCTTCTCCCTTCTCGAGGACCACCACCTTGGTGGCCAACCAAATTTTATGCATGTTCACTATTAACCTACCTGTCAAAAAAATCTAACAGCGACAAATGTTCGCAGGAGATGTCATCAAAACTATAGTTTTTCTAGGAGACACCCCATCGAGGAACCTCACTATTATACTCTCCTTTTATATATATATATATATATATATTCTTTGATGTTATTGATGATAATTACATACTAGGTGGAAATTAATTAGTTTGATTTTTTTAATCATTTTAGTATATAAATATTTATTTAGTTAATAAAATATTTTTCAAAATATTTTGTAGATAATTCTTTTTAATTAATTTTATATTTATTCTTATTATTAAAATATTTGTTTAATAAATGTTTATTTTAAATTAATGTTTATGTATTATTTTTTATTGTCAGTTTTGAATATTGATAGGTGTTAAAATAATTTAAATGGGGGATTTTGGGAGTAGAAGTATTAAGATGTTTGTCTTCCAGGTTTATATAAATGTATTAATTGATGACGCATTTTAAACCAACCAATGTGGATCATCATCACGAGGAATAGATGAAGAAAATATAATCCAACAAGAGAATGAAACAAAGAAAGAATCCAAAAACTAAAGAATGAGGTCAAAAGTAAAAAAAATTAACCATTACAAAATTAGTAAAATAACCAATGAAAAAAAGTTAAAAAGAAATATTTGTTAATTTTATTAATACTAACTAGTGAGATTAATATTATATTTTGTGATAATTGAAGTGTTCACTTTAAAAAATCAACTTATACTTAATTTAATTTTATAAAATTCTACTTATTTATAAATAATGATAATATTTTTTAAACTAAATTATTACTTTATTTATAAATTTTTAAAATTATTCTATTAAACTGTTTGACCATCTTGTCATTCTTAGGATCATTGTCAAATAATGTCACAATATTAAAATTGATCTCTTATGCTATTTTGTTGACTCTAGAAAAGCTTTCGACGTAGTTCCTCGAGATAAGCTATGGCAAAGACTCAGAGAAATAATGGTTCCTCTTGAGTTGAGGGTTGTAGTGATTAGGCTATATGAAGATGTTGGCGTCAAGCTTAAGACCACCAAGGGTTGGTCTAAAGAAATTAAATGCAATATCGATGTTAAGTAACCCTTTCTAGCATTTACATCGATAATCTAGAAGAGTGTTTGGAAGCTACGGGATGTGATGGCCCCAAGCTTGCTAGCATGGTAATTACTCTTCTCCTTTATGCCGAGGATATCATTTTTCTAGCCATAAGCCGTGTAGATCTTGACAAGCAACTTAAGATCCTCTAGGATTACTGCTCCAAGATGTGTATCATTGTTAATACCACCAAGATTAAATTCATAATAATTAAATCCAAAAAGATCAACCATGATAGTTTCATCTATGATAACAATCACTTGGAGAAGGTTTCTTCATACAAATATTTAGGTATTGATATTCACCATCAGCTCAACTGGAATTATAGCATTGAGAAAATGATTATTGGAGGTTGGAACCCTTACTATGAGCTTGAAAACAACAGTAAATCAACTAATCTTTGGGTTTAGAGTAAAAAAAAATTCATGTATGAGACTCTTGACACCCCTGTTATTTAATATGGATGTGAGGTTTGGGGTTGCAGTATATCTAGAGAATCGTTGAGAAAGATCGGGCTGATCAAAAATCAATTTATAACCTACAACTTCAAGATTAAAGAAAATACTCCATATCCTATCCTTTTGATTGAAGTTAGCATTTCCCCCATTGAAAGCATGGTTATGTTTAGGTATCTCACGTATAAGAAGCAACTTTACAACATGGATGCCAAGAGACTCCCCAAAATTACTTCTAGCTCTAGCTATAATCTCCACCTCTGGGTCAAGCAAGGATGACACAAGGATGCTTAGTCTTGGCTCGACCATGGGGGGATAAAGGAGGAGATCATCTTGGAGAATAATGATAATATTAAAAATACTATTCTTCCAAATTTAAAAATAAATTGTAAGATGATAAAGAGCTAAAGGGAAAAATGAAGCTAAAGTATTATAAGGAGGTGATCAACCCTTCTTGCTAGCCAAACTTATCTTTCTATCTTTATCCATACTTAAAAAACAAAAAAAAAGACAAATTAGTCTTTTCTCAAAACATGACCTTCAAAATACTCATCTTAAATAATAAATAATAAATTCAAGTTCAAGATATTGTTACTCTTCATAAATGGTAAGTTTTTATTATACATTAATTGACCTGACGATGACTCTAAGCTGGGGTTATAATGAAAAGCAGGCGAATTTGAATTTGAATCTCTTGAAGGGAAAAACAAATATTACACCAAAAGTGGACTACAGAAATTAGCAATTTTATTTTGAAGGACACGTTTGTGATGAGCCACAGATGGTCTTTTTGTCGAATCATTTTCTAAAACAGAACAGATAGGATAAATTTGGGTTGGAGTGGAAGCTGTATCCTCCCTCCCATGGCCGATGGTATACACCATTGGAAATTGTTACGATCAAGAACCAAACGGGCAGCGGGTATGTGTTGCTACAGAACCCTGGTGTAGAAGAAATGGATTTTTCATTTCTGTTTAATTACACAAACCATGGATAAACAATAAACAATGAAGCATTTTAAGAATGTATTGCAAACATTTTTGAGGAAGGACCATACTTTAAGGGATCGGAAATTTGTATCCTGCCATTTCTGTAATAACAGAATAATAAGAGCTTGTTTTGTTACCACAATCACCTCTACCTCTGCTATCGTCAATACCGCAAACCGGGGAGTTTTAGAACAAGAAGAAGCTGACCGCGAAGGCAAAGAGGGCAATCGTTATTGTTTGAATGTGGGCGCGTTATGCAAGACGGGTAGATTCAATGAAGCTCTGGAAATTTTCCGTGTCATTACCCAAAAGGACATTCCTATAGACTCTGCTACCTATACCTGTCTTTTGCAAGGATGCATAAGTTTGATGGCATGGGAAGAAGGCATGCTGATCCATGCTAATATGGCGAGAGTTGGATTTGAACCAGATCTCTTTCAAAGGAACTGCCTTATTAACATGTACGTTAAGAGCGGAAATTTGGAGGATGCACGGAAAGTATTCAACGAAATGCCTGAACGAAACGTAGTTTCATGGAGCGCAACCATCAATGGTTATGTTCAGCATGGTTGTGGGAAGGAAGCCCTTGATCTGTTTCGTCAAATGAAAACAACAAGTGTGAAGCCAACACACTTCACATTTGGTAGTGTGATTAGAGCTTGCGCGATGTTAGGACCAGAAGCTCTGGAATGCGGAAAGCAAGTCCATGGCAACATTGTGAAAGTGGGACTCCAATCACATGATGTTCTAAACAACGTTCTCATTGATATGTATGCAAAATGTGGTGATATGGTTTATGCAAACCAAATTTTTCTCAAAATGCCTGAACGTAAATCTATTTCATGGAATGCAATGATCTCGGTTTGCGTCCAACATGGTTATGACGAAGATGCTCTGAAACTTTTTTGCCAAATGCAGCGCTCGGGTGTGAAGCCGAGCCAGTTTACATTTGCTTCTGTCATTACTGCATGTGCGAACCTATTAGCCAAGGAACAGGGTAAGCAAGTCCATATCCATGTCATCAAAACCAGATATAATTCAGATGTGTTCGTGGGGAGTGCGCTCGTGAACATGTATTCTAAATGCGGAAGCCCTGACAGTGCACGCCAAGTGTTTGACAGAATGCCTGATAGGAACGTGGTCTCATGGACTGCCATGATGGTAGGATATGTCCGGCACAACTGTGAAGAGGATGCTATTCAGCTATATAATCAAATGCATCTAGCACGTATAAATTTGAATCAAAATTCATTTGCCATTGCCCTCAGTGCTTGTGCCAATATCGAATCACTTGACCTGGGCACACAAATCCACGCACACACTGTTAAAACTGGATATGAGCTGGATGTTTCTGTAGGTAATGGCCTTGTCAACATGTATGCCAAATGTGGAAGCATAGACCGTGCCTGCATAGTGTTCAACCTAATGCCCAAATTAGATTTGGTTTCATGGAATGCTATAATTTCAGGGTATGCTCAGAATGGACATTACAAGGAGGCCTTGAAATATTTTGGTCTAATGCAGCAGGCAGCCCTGCAGTCAGATGCTGTTACATTTGCCAGTGTCCTCAGTTCAGCTGCGAGTTTAGAATCTCTGGAACTTGGTAAGCAAATCCATGCTGACATATTCAAAACTGGATTGGAGTTAGACGTGTCTGTAGGGAATTCTCTGATAACATTATATGCTAAATCTGGAAACATTGCACTTTCACGCCAAGTATTTAATAGAATGCCAGAACAAGACATGATATCATGGAATGCTATGATTGGAGGATATGCTCAGAATGAGCTTACTTCAGAGGCTATTGAACTATTTCAGCGTATGCAAAAGATACATATGCGAATGAACAATGTCACCTTTGTTAGCATTTTAGGTGCACTTACAGGCCCTGAAACACTTGCATATGGCGAACAGGTCCATGCCCACATAATCATATCTGGATTCGAGCTAGATGTTTGCCTAGAAAATGCCCTTGTTGCAGTGTATGCCAAATCTGGAAGAATGTTTGAAGCAAGTAAACTGTTCAACAAAATGAAAAAACAGGATGCAGTCTCGTGGAATTCTATGATTGCAGGATATGCTTGTAATGGATATGGCGAGGATGCCTTGAAACTTGTTTGCAAAATGCAAAAGGAAGGGATGAAGTTGGATCATTTCACCTTTGCCACTGTTCTAAGGGCATGTGCAAGCATAGCGAGTTTAGAACATGGAAAGCAAGCCCATGCCAGTATAATACGAGCTAGATTTGAGTCAGACATTGTTGTTGCAAGTGCCCTTGTAGACATGTATGCTAAATGTGGGAGTATAGAGGACGCACATTACGTGTTTGACAAGATGACTAACAGAAATGATATCTCATGGAATGCTATGATTTCAGGATATGCTCGACATGGGCATGGTGAAGAAGCTTTGCAACTTTTTGATCAAATGCAACTGGAAGGCTTAAAGCCAGGTCACATCACCTTTGTTGGTGTCCTATCTGCCTGCAGCCATGCAGGTCTAGTGGATAAGGGTCGAAACTATTTTGATTCCATGAGCCTAATTCACGGTGTTACTCCGAAAGTGGAGCATTATGCCTGTGTTGTTGATCTTCTTGGCCGCGCAGGTTGCTTAGCAGAGGCGGAGGATTTCATTCACAAAATGCCAATAAAGCCTACCCCTTTCATATGGCGAACCTTGCTTGGTGCCTGCCGAGTTTACGGTAATATGGAGATAGGAAAACGGGCAGCAGATTGCCTTCTTGAGTCAGAACCACAAGATGCTGCAAGTTATGTGCTTCTGTCAAATATCTATGCTTCATCTGGTAAATGGGATGATGCAGTGAAGGTGAGAACAATGATGAAAGAGAAGGGGGTGAAAAAGGACCCCGGGTACAGCTGGATTAAGCTGAAGAATGAAGTGCATGCATTTCTAGTAGGGGACAGATCACATCCAGAGACAGAGGAGATTTATGCAAAACTCGCAAGTCTGACAGAACAGATGAAGGTGATGGGATACATTCCTGATATAAACTTTGTGCTACATGATGTGGAGCAGGAGCAGAAGGAGCACTTTCTTTCTTACCATAGTGAGAAGTTGGCCATTGCTTTTGGGATTATTCAGACACCTGCAGGGACACCTATCCGAGTCATTAAAAATCTTCGTGTTTGTGGTGACTGCCATTCTGCCATTAAGTTAATCTCCCAGATTGTTGGCCGGAAAATTGTTGTTAGGGATTCCAATCGGTATCACCATTTCATGGACGGGTTATGTTCCTGTGGAGATTATTGGTGATGAAAATTGAATAAGGAAGCAGACATAATCTATTTAATTATCGGTATTGTATTCATAACCAGGGGTTGGGAAATTTTGGAAGAAGACGATATACACCTTCAGAAAACTGATATATGATCATATTGTCAATGATATTAATGGAAGAGTTTTCCTACACTATTCTTCTATTTAAAAATACCAGGAAGGGATTCAAATGAGACAATTGATGGCTGCCTGTGAGAACATCATCCTCCTCGTGATAAAGAAGGTTGAAATGTCTATCGTATTGTGCTTTCTTAAGGATTAGTCCGCGTTCTATGCCTGATTTGTATAGCGTCAACCTCTGATTATCAGTATTTTTTTTTTCATATATAAGAATATCTTACATGGAAATAAAGTGAGTGAGAAAACTTGTTCTGGTACAGGAGCATGTTGATAACTAATCATGTACATCCCAAACATCACAATGCTTCATCAATTAATTTGTGTGCAAAGGTCGGCATGCAGAAGCATCAGATGGAAGCAGCATAATTGTTCAAGTAATGGCAAAGCATTAAGCAATTTAACAGCGTTCTTGGTGCAGATAATAATAATATGTGAATATGCGTGTCATGTCATGCTAGTAGCATGCACTGAACCATTTTTATCTGACCTTGATTATCTCTCGTGCATTCGAGAAGAGGAAATTCACAGCGTAAGCCATACATAGGGTATATATTTTTAATCGTTCAATATAGAAGACATAACAGCAAATAAGTAATGTCTATGGAAAGACAATTGCGGGTCAATTACTATGTATCCATTGAAGCAGGGGCAGCCATGGGTGGCTGGCAATCTTGCATCACCTACAAATATTTCCATTTCAGCATGATTTATTTTGTTTTGGACAGGAGATTACTTGATCAAAGTCCTCACTGTTCATCGAAGATCTGGACCGCATTCAATCTCAGTTATTTACTTGATCAAAGTCTTCACTGTTCATCGAATATCTGGACTTAGTTCAATCTCAGTTATATGCCATAAATAACAATCCCTCTTCATTCTGAGGGACATTGTTGGCACAACAATGACCAATTATGGTTGCCGTTTATGGTTTATCCTTACCACATGGAACCAGGAGAAAATAAAATGCCTTCCGTGATCTAATGTTGATGCGGTTAACTATAATATTATCCTTCAACTATGGAATGCGGACCACCATTGGAAGATCGACGTTGAGATGAGTTTTTTTTTTCAGTAAGAAAAAAAAGCTGTATTATGTTCATAGATATTTTGGAATATACAACATTTGGCAGATAGCTGGAGTCATCCAAATAGCTCATGAAGAAGGATCATGAGAATGAAAACTATAAGAGCCCGAGCATTGACATGCAAAACAGTGGAATGATATAGATCCATATCAGAACAGGATATGACTGATTCCGTCTCTGGACATATCAAAATATATAAAGATCTGCTGAATAATAGCATCTGTAATAGAAGAGGATGATAGAAAATAGAAGAAACATAGAAGACAGCAGGTTCATGCTACGTACCATATATGAGAAGAGAAGGAATCAAAAATATAGAAGAAACAGGTTCATACAACGTACCAGATATGAGAAGAGAAAACTATTATGCTATGTACCAGGGAGACGGAATTCCTGGATGTTGTGCCGAATTTCTCCAACAGTGATGGAAACCTGCCATAATTCGTTTGGAGAGGAAAGACCTTCTTTGGACAGCGCATCTGCCTCCTTGTTGAATGACCTTCCAATGTGATGAATTGAGTAATCCTTGTGAGAATTCCATATAGATGTGATTCTTTCCAGCCACCCCAAAAGATTGATATTCTGAATGATATGAGCAGATCTCACATGATCTATGATCACCTTGGAATCACCAAAAATGTGTAGTCCTTGAATGTTTAGGAAGTCACAAAAGCTCAGGAGACCAGCCAAGGCCATTGCCTCCGCTTTGTTATTCGATCCCTTCCCGCCATTCCATGAGATTTTAATATGCTGGTCCACATGAGGAATTATGTAAACCCCACAAGCGCAGATTCCGTTCAAGGCTGCCCCGTCAAAATAAGCACGAGGAAGAACAGAAAGGTCCATCGAGCTCCCAGCTTGTTTCTTGACATTTTGTTGATTTTGAGGGGGCCTGCTGATGGGAAGGTGAGATAAGATAGAATCAATAACAAGTGTAAAACTTACCTTTCTTTCTTGAAACAGTGCCTTATTTCTCCATTTCCATATGGACCAGATAGAGATCAGCGGGATAGGCCTCCAATCAGTTCTCATTTTGCTCCACCAATGAAAAGCCTCTCTTATTGATGAGAAAGAAATCCTATTCAGCCCAAATTGATCAGCAAGTGATTTCCATATCTTCATAGCAAGAGGACAGACCAGAAAAATATGATAGTTGGATTCTTCATTCGCTTTGCAAATAGGACAGATTGCTGGCCCACACCAATTTCTTTTTTGTAAATTATCCCACGTCAGATTCTTGTTGTTAAAAACCAGCCAGTGAAATAAAATAATCTATCGCAGTGAGAGAAGGAAAGACGCTGTGAAACTCACAAGAGGCTGGTTCAAAAGAGTGATTGATATCCAAATTCCATTTCCAGAGGCCGTGACCAGGTCCAGAGTCCACAAGAAATGTCTGCGAATTTGTGAGCTGTGAGAGAACGTTGCAAGCATGTGTGATTTGGCAGGGGAACTGTGATTCTGAACCAACAGTTCAAATGTTGGTTCAAAGCAACAAGACATTAGGTTGTTGATCTGAGTGTAGTGAGTTCAGAGAATACTGAGCCTATGTACCAATATTTGTTTTGAGTGTCGAGGGTTCTATTTGGTCACTGAACTATACCTGTAATGAGGTTAAATCTCTTGTAATGTTCCTCGATTTAGTCAAAGATTATGATTTTTAGTTGTGGCATTAAGTGTTGTTAGAGCTAGGGTGAGCCTATAATGAGGACAACTCCAGCGAAGGAGATCATTGGCTAGAGTTGTCAAGGTAGAGAGACAACTGTAGGATTGGGACTGGTTAGAGTTGCGACAAAGAGAGAAGTGTTGCACAGAGAAAAGGATTTCCTGTATGAAGAGGTTGAGGAAGACCATGTAGGGTAGCTGGTAATGAGGGTATCACAGAGATGTTGAAATCAGAATAGGAAGGTTAGATGTCATGGAAGCTTTTCAAAGAAGGGGTAAAACAATGGTAGTATAATATGACAGTGATGAGAGCAGAGGTGAGCTTGAAGGAGAAGGATTGATATTGGAAAGAGCTGAAAACCCCACAGGTCAGATAACGAGCTATTTCTAATTTGAAAGAATGACCTACAGGCTACAATGGATACTCTTAACATATTCAGGGAACCTAAATTTGAATGAATGGATTGATTGGATAAGTGCGATGGAGAAATCGATCTAGATTGGAGCATTATATTATTTGTCATCTATCTTTATGCTTTTAAAGTTAAAAAAATCAGAGGAATCAACTTGCAGTGAAACTTTCTAGAGCCATTTTAAGGCATAAAACGACATTTTTTGGGGTTCAAAACTTTCATTACTCATGCCAAGACCCTTTGATATTGACCTACACTAAAGAGACTTTTCCAACAATGCAAGAATCATGTCAATCGGAGCTCATATGCAAAGGTCATGCCTCCCACAATTTGACCTATCTTGTTGACCACCATAGTATGAAATGATGCCACATCGGCCCCCGCTATTCATGCATGTGGGACTAGCCACATGTGGACTTTTAGGAAGATTATAGAAGATCCACAATTGTAACTCTACTTGAGGGTTGGAAATGTCAAAACCTTAGGTGGCTATTGAGCAATGTCAAATATTGAGTCACTAAGAGAAGGCGTTCCATTTTATGTCATTGTATTTGTTCCATACTTGATCAAAATATCTGGGAGTGGGAAGTTGGAGAGTAGAACAAAGGGAGAAAGATTTCCACTCTATTTTTCACATCTCCATTGTTTCATACATTTAAGCGTAAAGAAAACAATTAAAGAATCTGAGATCTAAAGGAAACTAACTTTCACAATAAAGATTTTAGTATTTTATCAAAATCTATTGCGATGAACTGCTCCAATGGAATATCCACAACAATTTAGATTTTTTTAGATTTTGAAGGAATACAAATCCTTTGAAGAGTGAGATTTGCATTTGCAACGCTGGAAAGATGTAATGACCCATTTTGGATTTTAAGCAAAAAGATATTAGTAAACATATGATAAATGCATATGATAGCTACATATGCATACATCGCATGTCTTACGCTAATATCCTTATTAAATAATTACAAAAGATTTTTAAACGAAGAATAAAGGGATTAAGTACCTAAGATCATTAAGAAGGGAAATATTACCTAAATTTCAATACTCTCAAAATATATATATTAAAAGATTTTCGTAATTATAAAGATATTTAACAAAATTACACTTCCAATCTTGTTAATATAAATATGTATAAATATTCATTTTTAATTTAAATATTATAATTAAAATGTCAAAAGTTAAAAATTAAATATTAAATGTAACAAACATTTGATAAAATACCAAAGTATAACTATTCATTGTATTTAAAGGATATAATAAAAAATGTAAAAAAATTTAAGTTATGTATACCTTTTAAATAAATATTCACTTATATGAGTGAGTACTTGGAGGTTACACGCAAACACATGATTAAGTGAATAAAATCTGGGGAGGGCAATGGATGAGACGACAATTGCTTAAGGAAAACTATTTATCCATGTATATAGGGAGATAAAAAAAGAACATTGAAGGAAATTGGAAACTGAAGACTAAGTTGCTGAGCTGAGAGATTGGAATTGAGAACCGGAGATTTGAGCAATTGTTCTTGAAACTTTTGGGCACAGGGATTACGAAATATTTTAGAGTTGGGTACCAAGGATTGTGCCCAGTTTGGCTGAAAGGTTTCTGTGATTTGGTGACGAGCAAAATTGGAAACAAGGATAGCCTAGGATCGACATCAAATTCAAAGAAAAACAAATAGGGATTTTTCTAAATTTCACTGTTTACAAAACTAGAAGTAATTTCATAAATTTCTATACTTAGAGACCTTACAAAAGACACTTCATTGTGGCATGAAAGGTTGTTAAATTTAGAGGTGCAAGGAAAAAACAAGATCAAGAAATGGATTAGGACGATGGCAAAGTTGAAAAGCAAGTAGTGAATTATGATTTGAATTGATTTTACTATGTAGGTTGCAAAATTTAAAATGAATGGAGATGTCTATCAAAGAGTATACAGAGTTCCCAAGTTGTTTGCTAGATATGTGAATGGGCTAAGCTCTTACATTTGGGGAAAGATTTGTATGATGAAGTTTTGGTTAGGGGTTGAGACACATTAGGCTTATGTATTGAGGGTTGAAGAAAAGTAATCATGGAGACAACACAACTTAAAGAGGAAGGAAAAATCAAACCATTGAGAAGAGGCAACCAAATGTGATGAAGAATTAAGAAACCATTTACAATAGTGTTGGAAGAGGAAGATGATCCAATGAGGTAGAGGTAGTGTATTTAGTGACATGTGTATAAGTGTGAAGCACAAGGGAATCTCACTTGTCAAACTCTTAGAAAGCTTTAATAGTGTAAGAAATAGGATGTAAAAGCATACATTGTAAAGGTAGAAATGATGTGATTGAAGAATTAGCATTGAGTTCATAATCATGAGCCTGTGGGTCCTCATGCTAGTTATTTAATTAATAACATATTAATTTATGAAAAGTATGTGTGAATTAATGTGGAAGCAAATGACCAACTAATGTACTCATGCTTGTTCAAGATATCATGGTTGGGAGGGATAATGGTAAGGCATCACAACCACCTCTACCACCTTTGCCACCACCATCACTGGGTGGTGATTGAGGCATCATCATTATTTGTGAAGTCAAACAGATGATGCAGTCCTTCTAGATGATGATGGCGGATTTGACTAGTTTATAGCCTAAATGAGGGTAGAAGCAACAATTTATCTAGCCTTGAGATTTCAACGTAGGAGGAGGGAATGCAAAGCCTCCTATTAATGTTCTTCCTTGTGAATTACAAAATTAAATAATTGAATCTGGAGGTGCCAGTAAGGGTGAAGTGGCCAAAAACACGATTGGAAGGTGTTGGTCCTCAATTTTGTGTGAGAAAGCCACTTAAATTATTATCATTTTGGCCATATTTGCCTCAATTTCCTTCAGTTTTGCCTCATTTTGCGTATATTTTCCCAATAGAACTAAATAAATCTATAAAAAGGTATTTATATTATATTATTTTATTTAATTTTTGTTATTTAGCAAATTTTAAGTGTTGAAAATTTGGTTTTATTGGTTTTTGTTTTCTTTTTAAGGAACGGGAAAGGGTTTCAATATTAATAAAAAGGTGGGTTATGGGCCGGAATCCTTACATAATTTTTTGACTTTTGACAAAAGACGAGATTATCAAACCTTACAAAGAGATTGCTAGCTTTGATGCTGCAATTCCTTCTTGTACTAAAAACATGACTACTAAAAACTTGACAAAAAGATCCAAGTACTAAGACATATTTACATGGCAACATTGATATTCAATTTTTTGACAAAATTTAGCCACCAACCAAGACCAACAACTTCGACCACAACCAACATCAACCAAGACCGTTAGTGTCGACCACGTTCATCAATGTCAGACCCTTGTGAGCAACAATGCCATTTCCTTTCCACAACAACATTACGACCAACCCCCTTGAAGTCGCGCTGAGCAATGTCAACCTCTAATGCAGAAACACTGTCACTTAGGGAATTAACCTCTTCATGCAAACCATTCATCGTTTGCTCCAAATGAAAGTGAAGTTTGAGAAGCTTGGCTTTAATAAAAAGTTGAAAAGGATGCCTCTGCCTCTCCACCATGTTCTCCAACTGTTGGATAGAAGAAAGGAGTGCTTTAGCTACTTCTAGAATCTTGTCTAACAACATGTTGGCGTTAACATTCTCTAGAATTGATGGGAGATCCGCCATCACTAAGAGGAACCCATGCACCCTACCAGATAGCATACTAATAAAGTTTCTCCACACTCCAAAACCAATAGAGGTTAGTTGAACTTTGAAAATTTGAGAATTCGAATAGTTTGTTAAATAGACAAGACTGAGACCTTGCCACGAGCCCAACTGAAACAATATTTCTAAGGCCATGTCTAAATCCTTGACATTATTGATAAGTGAAGATTGATGAATGTTGCTAAAGGGAATGATTAAAACATCCCTCTGCTCAATGAAGGAAATTTCGAGGCTGAGGAAATCCATCACAAATTCCACTAGAACTGAATTAAATGCCTTGAACGTCTTATACCAAAGATGGGAAATATAACATGCCCACTTGTTAATGTAGATGAAACACCAGGAGGAAGCCCAAAGGATCCATGGTTGGAAGAGGAAAAATTGTCGGATCCTGAGGCCCTTTGATTTCATAATTCAAGCCGAGTAACAAGCTGGATAGGATTTAGATGACCTAAATGACATTCGATGAATTTTTCCATTAATGACAATATTGATGTGAAGATAAATGCGCCTTGGAGTTTCAAACATATTTAAGGGATGGGGGAAATTCAAAATGGTTATCCATTTGCAAAATGCCTTGGTCCAAGGTGGATCCTTTTTTGGCCTTGACATTTGGCACTGGATTCAGGTGCCTATACACGTGGAAGAGGTTCAACTACACGAACTGAGAAGAAGATAAAATAATTCTATGGAGCAAGGTGGAACAATCAGAACAAGACGAGTTCTTAGCCTTATTCATTTGATGGATCATAGTCATTGAGTCCCAAAAGACTAATAGTTTAGATATCTTCTTTGCAACAACTAATTCCAAGCCTTTCCACAAAGCAAGATATTCCGCTTGTTTATTTGTCGCGAGACCAAGTCCCCAAGCATCAACACATTTTTTTCCGTCAGAGCTGAATAAAGCCCCGCTTTCTCCTGCCTCCCCCTGTTTTTACTAGTTTTTATAGGAAATAACTTGATGTGGTAATTTATCCCTTGTTAAGATATTTGCAAGTGGTTTGGAGAAAATCAAGAACATGGGATTTGTTCCCGACCTTCACAAAATGGACGAATTCCTCCTGGATCAGTGAGATTCCACAAAAAGATGCCTAGTCAACATTATCATAGAAGGGAAACTCACACTTTAACAACAAGGAAATATGCATATGTTTCTATAATCTGTGATCTGACACGAATTCAACTACCATAGAGGTTGAATTAGCTGACTATGGATTTTATCAAGCATATGGTTAGCTCATGGACGATTATTAGCTTGTTAGTTTCATTTTTTAATATATAAATAATCGTAGAGAGTGGAGACAAGGGGAACACTTTTAATTAAATGTTGTACTTGTTCTCTTCATTATATATGCAATAGCTTTAAGGTTCTATAGTCAATAATCTTCTTTGTGTTAGCAAGTCAAAGCTTGGAGGGCTTCCAATCTCTTGGCATGTGCACCTATCTTTCATGTGTACATATTTTAATCCCTCGTGCATTATTTTTTTGGTAAATACCTCTCTATTTTCTCTTTAATTTTCTATTACATATGTGTAAATTAGCCTTCGCTGATATACCACAATCATTTCTTTTGATTAAGTGGATATTTTGCTTTTAAAACAAGTCTAATCTTGCTTTTGGGTAATTATTGGAGTGGTATACAAAGTATTGTTGCAAGCCTCTTTCACCCATGGGAGTAGAATAGAAACACTACAACCTAATTTTCTACCCATTGAGATCCCAATGAATACTTAGTTAGCTAGCTAGACTTGACTGCTTTCCTTTGATTTGATTTAGAGTAGCTTTCCATTTAATGCATGAGTGATTAGGATTCATTCCCAATCAACAATCTCCACAAGTGGAGACCATTGTTATATGATCCATTTGAGACGTGATATCTCACAACTTAGTTTCTATCTATGCAAGCTTTGGTAGCCTAGATTAGAAGATATTAATTCATATTTTGTATTGAACGTTACTTTGCCAGTCTAGAACTATGTTTTTTTTTTTGCTGAAGCAAGAGTTGTACCTTCTATTCATTAGAAACATAGAAATAAATTACAAATAATACAACTACCCTGAGAGACTTGAGGGACATAGAGTCAACTATCCACTCAGGGCTAGGGTACCAAGCCAAAAGCTTGACATCCAGGCCACAGGCCCACCAACTAACTGTGAGACCTTCCAAATACAAATAAATGCCTAAACCGCCTGATCGGAGCCAAAAGAGGCATATTCTTTGATTCCAAAAATGGACCCGATGAAGAATTAGAAACCATACTAAACAGATTTCAGGTCCGAATGGTGGAATAAACTTCACCCATTTGATCCGCCCGAAATCCACCGATTCCAACCTTAAGGCTCAACCTGCATAGAAGATAACAGAGAAGCCGGACCCGAAAGAAAAATAACCCAAAATTGCCATCCGCCCTCGTAAGCCCGCAAAAACTCCCGCCACTTAGTCCTTGGAAGCGATCCTTAGATCTGAGCCGACCATTCTGGTGCCTAAACCAATGACCAAGGAAGATAATGCACAACAAAGACAACTGAAGTTTAATGGGCCACCCCTCCAAGTTGCATGTACAATCTTGACCATTGATCCACATAGAGAGATCCAATGACAAAGAACAATTTCGCACTGAACAAGCTGACCAGACGTTAGTGTGCGATGGAGGGCGGTTTTCCAAACCGTCTCTTTGCCACGTGTATGATGTTGGATGGGATCGCTGTAAAAACGCTAAAACCGTTTCCCCCTTAAGAGTAGTGCGATCATCCAAAAACCACCAAGGAAGCGGTTTTACTCTTCGAGGCTCAAAACTGTGAAGATTCTGACTGCCGTAAAACGAGGATTCCTTCCCCGCCTACTCGAATTTCTTGCCTGAACCTGGCCCAAGAAAAGAAGATAGGCTCATCATGAATCAAGGAATTGTGGTATTTGCTGCGCTTACCCCGATAAACAGTGATGACCATCTCACTGACTCCGGGGATATTAGTGGCCAGTCGTGTTCGTCCCCCTACCAAAGACCAGTTTGCCAAAAACTGATGACACATACGAAAGCCAAGGGTTTAAGAGCTTGCCTCCATGGCTTTGTGTTTGAACTCTTTCCTATCCTCTTCCTCTTGCTCGTAGCAAAGAGTTCTCAGTCTGCTTTGTCGCAACTCCTGCCACTCCATCGAAACCTTGACCTTTGTACAACTGACCCCCTAATTGGAAAGAAGATCTGCCAGCTTGTTGGCCTTTCTATGAACATGATGGAAATTGACAGTGCACAGGTTTTGGAGATGATCATGAATTCTCTGGAAAACCCTGATTAATTTCCAGTGTTTGGAGACTTTCTCCGGCGCTGTTCCACTATTTATTCTTTTCACTGAGTTGATTATTACTTCAGAGTCCGCTTCTATTATCACATTGAAATAGTTGTCCTGCCTTAGAAAATCCAGGCATTGCTCCAAAGCCATTAGTTCAGCCATGTTGTTGGTTGTTGTACCTAGGTGACAATGGAAGATGACGATAATACTTCCCTCAATGTCCCTAAGAACTCCTCCATACCCAACCATTCCCGGGTTTCCTTTTGACGCTCCATCAATGTTGTATTTTAGATATCCTTCTGGGGGAGGATGCCAGAAATCCTTCTCCATTTCCCTTGCTATAACCTTCTATCAAGACCTTGAGGAGTGAGCCCCTACAGCCCCAGCTGCCTGAGAAGTTTCAAATCTATCTCTGAGGGAGGATTTTTAGGTTAGTTATGGACAGTGGTACCCATTGTCTCCCTAAGTTGTTTCAGGATTGTCTCAAACAAGTGATATGGGGGATTTTTTTCCTTCTTAAATATTCTTTTATTCCTTTCCTTCCAAACATTCCATATAATGAAGCTTGGTGTAAGGGTCCAAGATAAGTTGAGAATTTCATAGTCCAAAAAATTTCCTCTCCAACTGTTGAGGGTATTAATGATGCTCCCTTTGTCCCTGTCAGATTGTTGAAAGATATTGGCAAATATATCCCATAACCAGGAGGTGAAAATGCAGCTGTTGAGTAAATTCTCCATTGTTTCCTCTTGTGCCCCACAGAGTAGGCATCTGGAAGGCCCTAGAACACCCATCTTTCTGATGTTGTCGCAAGTCAAGATTTTCCTGTGGTAAACGAACCACATGAAGAGTTTGGTTTTCATCCACCCTTGGCACCTCCAAAGATTCTACCAGATTTTTTCCGAAACCTGGGAATCCAGCTCAAGGAGAATGCCTTTTGCTTCCTTAAGATTAAAGGTGCCCTCTTTGTTATTTCCCCATCTTAGTTGATCATGCCCCCCTGAAACTAAGATCATCCTTTGTTTCATTATTTTCATTAGCTCCTCTGCTTTTGTTTTCAAGGGGTTGTTATTGCTGCAATCAATATTTTTCCAGACTCTCCATTTTTCCATCTGCTGAGTGTTATCCTAGAAGTCCTTTACTTTAATTAACCCTTGGGAATCTGTGTCATGTTTTAGGTCAAGGAAGTCTTATTTTAGCAGTATTGGTTCCTGTTGCCACTTATCTTCCTAAAAGAGAGCTAGATCCCCTTCTTTGATTTCCTAGAAACTATTTTCTTGAACTAATCTTTTATTTTCCCAGGCTTTATTCCAGATGTATGAGCCCTTAATATTACCTGACATTCTTATGAGATCACTAGTTTGCCAGGATCGTGCATATTTTTCTTTCCAGATGTTTGCCCATTAAGTCTCTAGATTCTGAACCCAACGCCACCATAGTTTAGTCCCTAAAACTTTGATGAGTATTTCTTGATCGTCCAAGCCTAGCCCTCCATGGTTCTTGGGTCTACAAATTTTTTCCCAAGACACTAAGGCCCATTTCTTCCTTTTCTCCTCCTTATGCCAAAGGAAGTTTCTTTGGATATTTCTAAATTGTTGAAGGACTCCTTTTGGAGCTAGGAGGGTAGATGACATAAAAATAGGTATGGCTTGCAGAACAGCTTTTGCAAGAACTAACTTGCTTGCAAGATTTAAAGATCTGAAGGTCCATTTACTGACTTTATCATACAACTTATTAACCAAGGGTTCCCAAATGCTTTTGAGCATTGGTTTAGCAATTAGAGGAACTCCCAAATATTTTGAGGGAAGGGAGTCCCTTTGAAAGCTAAGAATTCTGGAGATATTTTTCTGAATAGCAATATTGGTATTGAAGAAAAAGATTTTAGACTTGGAGAGATTAACTTCCATACCTGAGGCCAAGGCAAAGAGATTCAAAAAAATTTTGTAGGCTGAAGCTTCTTTGACTGTGGGAAGTCCTTGTAACATGGTGTCATCTACAAATTGTTGGTGAGTCAGGGTTTGATCATTCTCAGTTAGTTGCAGTCCCTTAATCTTCCCTGTTACTTTAGCATGCTTTATTGACTGACCTAGTCCTTCCATCATAAGGATGAAGAGAAAGGGGGAGAGAGGATCTCCCTGTCTGAGGCCTCTTGAAGGACTGAAAATCTCAGAGGGAGAGCCATTAATTAATATAGAAAAACTGGAGGAAGTCACCAAAGCCATTACCCATCTGACCCAATTGTCATCAAATCCAAAAGCAATAAGAATTTTTTTTTTTTTTTTTTTATGTAATTCCAGTTCACGTTGTCATAAGTGTTACACAGTAATTTGTCACCGTCCCTGTTACCCCTTCTCCCACACATTGGAGGACTTATTCCGGGACCTGTGAGAAGTGACATAACCTGAAAACACTTGCATTGTGTCCCCTTGAGTATGTATTTAATATGCCCTGAAGACACCTTCTGCAAAATACCCATAAAAATAACCCTTTTTCCATTGGCGCGGCTCCATTGTGTATCACTCGCGCCAATGGGGGAAATCCTCCAAAGAGGGCGCGCCAGCTAGCGCTCTGTCTCAGAGTTGCACTCGCGCCAGACCAGTTGGGTAAAGTTTTTAACAAACAAACTTACGAAGATTCTTCCTAACCCACTGATGAACTGAATCTATATTGGGTTGGGTCAGTTTGGCTTCGAATCTCCATAGAAGGGAAGTAGTTCTCCACCTCTCATGGAAGCTTCTTAGTGATAAAGCCAATCCCATGAATCTTGTGGATGACCCTAACTCCTTCTCCTCTATCTATAAAAGCTTGTCCTTTTGCCTTTGACAAGTTAGTCTCCAAGTTCCAAATTCTAAGTCCCAAAGTCTGAGAATTGCTAAGCTCATGCTACAAGAAGCCTTCTTCATTCCCATGAAGCTAAATCTAAAGTGAGGAGATTCTTATCCAAGTGACCAAGGAGAGAGAGGCTTGTTCCCCATTCCCAACAAGCTTTGCAAGGCATGTGTTGCTGATCACCCAGCCAAAGGAGGATTTGACGTCAGAACTATGGTTGTATTCTTCTTTGTTGTTTATCAATAATAGACGACTATCATTATGGTTCCACTCTTATTGTCTTTGTAATTAGTTATATCCTTTCTGACTGATATATAGTTGCATCTATTGGATTTTATGCTTGTATTTGTGTCATTCTTTGCATGTGCAGGTGTCCGTTCACGAGGATCATGGGGATCGTGACCAACCGAAGTAAAGAAACAGGAGTGGCGACTCTTCTAAAAATACTAGTGTTGGAATCCAGGTAGGCCCTCATCATCGGTCTTTGATTTGCAATTAGGAACTTGCGTGTTAGCGTTGTTTGATTGTTGCTAGACCCCATTTGGGCTAGTAGGGATCGCCTCTGTCCGCAGAGGGGATTTAACTCCACAACAATAAGCTTTGGCTATATCTAATTGCATGATCATGCCACCCTGCCTCCTGCTAGTTAATGAGTGAACCACCTCTTGAGCTTGAATAATGTTGTCTAGAATTTGTCTGCCTTCTACATAACCTGATTGCTCCCTTGAAACCAGGACCGGAAGTAAAGGTTTGAGTCTATTAGCCACTACCTTAGATATTATCTTATAGACCACATTGCATAGGGCTATGGGCCTATATTTATCCGGTGTTTGAGCGATGTCCTGTTTGGGGATCAGGGAGATGAAGGAGGTATTGAGTGCTTTTAGAATGGTTCTGTTCAACCTGGAGTCCTCCATTACCTGCAAAATGTCCTGTTTAACAATATTCCAGCAGGCTTTAAAAATATCCACGTTGAAACCATCCATGCCTTGTGCTTTGCCGTTCTGCATATCTTTAAGGACTTCTCCATCCTCCTCTTTCGTTATTGGTCTATTAAGGTTGAAATTATCCTCTTTGGACACCAGTTTCAGTATATTTCTAGTTACCTCCATGATGAAGTGCTCTCTATCTGAATTGTTCTCCTGCGTTATACCTTGGAAGTGCTGGAATAACACATCTTCTATCGCTTCATGAGAGATATGAATCTCCCCCTCCTCATTCGTTATCAGAGAGATTCTGTTGTGAGCTCTATTGGCAAAGGTGAATCTTTGAAAAAAATTAGTATTATGCTCTCCTTCCTTAAGCCATTGAACTCTAGACTTTTGTCTCCAAAATATTTCCTCTTGTCTACATAGATTCTCCCATTCTTGATGATGTTTATCCACTTGATCACTTATGGCTTTATCAAAGCCTTCCATGATCAAAGCTTGATTGAGAATCTGCATTTTGTTTTCAACAGATTTTTTCTCCATAAAAATGTTGCCAAAATCATTCTTGTTCCATTCTTTAAGTTCAAGCTTGATGTGCTTAAGTCTTTTGTGAAGTAGGAACATTCTTATCCCCTGAATATGAAAATCCTCTGATGACCATTTCTTAATGTTGTTGATGAAGTCTGGGTGGGACAGCCAGATATTCTCAAATCTGAAAGGTTTGTTCCTGGGAGTTCCAATTCCCTTAATCTCCAATTGAATTGGCCAGTGATCTGAACCTCCAAAGGGAAGAACTCTCACTATTACTTCCTTATCTGCTATCATAAGATCTTTAGAGATTAGAAATCTGTCTAGCTTTGAGGAAACATGGGACTCTCCTCCTCTTTTATTATTCCAGGTAAAGAGACCAATGTTCCTATTAGTGTCCACCAGATTCATATTGTCTAAAATGGTTTGAAATGCTAAAGAGTCTTTACCTAGAGCTCTGGTTCCCCCTTTTTTCTCTGAAAGAGATTTGATCATGTTGAAGTCACCTCCCATTATCTAGGGTATTTCTGAGTGTCTGTCCCTAAGATCCACAAGGGAATCTAGAAACCTGAGTTTGTCATCTATTATCTGAGGGCCATAAACATTTGTGACCAGAAAAGTATTCTTGTCTCCTACCGGTTGAATAACTACTGATAAATAATTCCTAGAGGCCTTAGCATCTAAAATGTCAATTTTATGGGGGTTCCAAAGGGTGAGAATGCCCCTCGCTGTGTTCTCAGCTTTGACTTCCAGAAAGTCAAATCTACTGAGCCATTTGCTATGGATTTGTCTTAATTTTTGAATGGAACATTTCGTTTCTTGGATGAAGATAATATCCGGTGTTTCTTGTTTCATTCTATTACTAAGCATTCTTTGCTTCCTCTTACTCCCTATACCTCTAATATTCCGTGATGTAAACTTCATTATCAAAGATTTGTAAAGGAGTAGCTGGCTAGATCTTTCATCTTACCTGAATCTATCATTAGCTTTCCACACTCCATCAGGAGTTCATTCTGCTTTTTTCTGCCTCTTTTCTTGCCTGGGTTTCTAGTAGCTAATCCGAGAGTTGTTTTCATCGTTTTCACTCCTCTGTTATCCTGCTTATCTTTTCTTTTTCCTTTTTCCAACTCCTTGGCCTGCGTTTTCCATAGAAACAACTGTTGTATTTTATTGAATTATTCTTGTGGTAACGAATCTACTCCTCTTGTGGTTCCCTATATCAAGAACCCTTCCAGGTCTAGGTTTTCTTTATCAAAAATTTCTTGTACTTCATGATCCTCTAGGTCCATCTCACTCTGGGTCATTTCCTGATCCATCTCTAGTTCTGCCTCACTCATTATGGCTTCCTTCTGATAATCGATGTCTTGTAAGTGTTCCAAGTTATCTTCAGATTCCTTGTCACAGGACTTCCTTCCATTACTTGATCTTCTTTTGAGATCTCTTCATCTTCCTCCAACACTTGGAGTTTGTTCTGACTGATTTGTTGACCTTCATCTTGATGTCATTTTGGTCCTCTTTTGCCACCCTTTCCACGATTCACCACTTTCTAAAAGTTGTTTGTTTCTTTCATTGTGTTATTTTTGCTCTTGATTACTACTTTACTGAGCAGACAATCTATAAATAGGTGTCCATGTTCATGACATTTGCGACATCTGAACGGAATGTGCTCATAATCTATTATTTGCACCCATTCTTCATCAAAAACTTCCAAGATTACCTCATCTGGTAGCGCTCCTGATAAATCCATTTCCACACATATTTTGGCAAAGGAAGTATATTTTCCTTTTCTTGTGGCTTCAGAAACTTTAACAAAACGACCTAATTTATTGCCGACAGCGGCTAACAATTCATTTTGCTAGTAATCAAGAGGTAGAGAATAGAGCCTTACCCAGACCGGTATGAAGTGAAAGTTTCCCATTTTGGAACAAAGTTCATCGTCCATGGCCACATGTAGAGTCCATCTGCAACATAGAAGTAAGGACCTCCTTCAAAAACTTTGTCCTTGTCTTCAATATTCGTGAATACCACAGTAAAAAAGCCCTTTGACCCAAGGTGTAGGTCTATGCTCCCTTTAGGTTTCCAGTGGTATCTGATCCACGACCGTAAAGATTTTTCAATGGGCCATAAACCCATGAATTTATAGATGATGGCATACGTCTTCATGTGATCCCTATGGGCCTGCAGAGCCGGATCATTTAAAATAACTCTGGATGTAGTCTTTTCTTTAGGTTTGTAGGGTCCCTTTTGTTTTTTGTCTTTAGTTCCTTGTTTTTTTTCTTCTACCTCCTTGTCTTTTGGGCCATTATTTTCCTTGTTTTTGGCTTCTCCTGTCTCCTCTTCCATGTTTCTTGTCCCTTCCTCCACAATACCTCTAGCCTTTTCCAGAGGTTTCTTGCCTCTACTGGCAATGGCCTCCTTCTAGGATGGAGTGGAGCTCCCTCCTATGCAGCCCTCCATGTGGATCACTGGCTGCAACTACCTGAAGCCCTCGCTGTTCGTCATTGCTATTCTTTGTCCCCCCTAAAATCCGTGTAACCCCTTATTCCCACAGTCAAGTGCATCAAATCATCCTAGAACTATGTTTTTCATTGCCATAGTTCAAGTAATTATAATCTTGATATCAAGTGAGAATTTTTAGTTTTTCCATCGTTGTGACTTTATGTATTTATATTTTATTTAATCGTAGATGTTAAGCTTGAATTCCATATTTAGTCAAAGTTTGAATTTCATTATCATTCAAAGTTTATTTAGTGACTTAATTAGCTTTCATATGCTTTTGGCTTTAGCTAAATTTCATTCTTTACTTAAGCCTTCGATTATTGTTCATATTTAATCCTTTAAAATCTCATAGCTCATTTGTAATTTGATAGAAAATTCATTCTTATCTAAGTTTATTATTCATTAAAGTGACACATTAAGAAACTACACTAATTCTTTCACATGCAGTTAGTGTACTTCATTAATGTATGAATCCTAGATTGTTATAATAAATTTCTTAATTTATGCAAATAAATTAGGCCTAACATTTTTGCATTGTTGTCAAGGAAGTACAAGTAGAATCAATTTTTTCTTTTATAAAGTTTACTTTGTTTTTGGATTGTTTTGATATAAACATTTAGGACAATAAGGAGCGAAAATGGTAAGACGAGAGGTAATAACTTGCACATTCACTTTAGTGAGTTTTCATGAATCATTGCCATGTTTACATGAATAGATTAATTAGGCTTAGGAATAATAAATATTGATTTAGTAAAGTTGAAAAATATATTGTAGGTGAAGAAACAAACTTCCTTACTACTAATTTAACTCAAGGAACTTAGGTAGTGCAGGAACATTTAATAATTGCAAAATAATCAAAAGAAGGACAATTACAACTAGGTACACCCATTGAATAAATGTTGTTGGCTGTAAAAACATCAATGGAATGACAAATTTATATAGGTTAATGTAGCGAAACATCATAAGTAAACCCTTAGGATTGAACCAAGGAATTTGGGGTCCTTTAGAAAAAGATATGGCAGAACATGAAGATCTATAAGTCAAAATAGATGCTGCAATTATGCGAGAAACAAAGAGAGTAGCAAGAGAAAGAGTAGCAGTGGTTGAAAGATAAAGAAGAGAAAGAAAAAGAGCGACACTAGGAGAAAGATAAAAAAACAAAAGCAAATCACAATGAAAGAGGATCCAACATAGGAGCAGAAAGAAAAGTTGAGAGAGAAGAAGGATGTAGAGCACAAGAGTCAAAAAATGAAGTCACCTTTAGATTTCCATTTTGAGCACACTAACAATTTTTGGTATCGAGCTAAAAATGAAAAATATTCCACTATTTGTACGTCAATTCTTTTTTTTTTTTTAATGGTATGTCAATTGAAGATCCTAGTGCTTTCCTTTTCCAGTTTGACATTTTGTGTCGCACTTATAGATACACAAACAATGCACAAAAACTTTATTTGTTTCCATCTACCTTAAAAGTAACTACTTTAAAATGGTTTATGGGTATGAGAGAACGTGCTATTATGTGCTGAAAAGATATGAGAATACTTTAAAATGGTTTATCGGTATGAGAGAACGTGCTATTATGTGCTGAAAAGATATGAGATTTTTTTTTTATTAATAAGCATTGACCATATTGTAGACCCAAAGACTCTAAGGATGATATCTTTAGAATGTCTCAACAAGTGAAAGAAATTTTAGAAGACTATTTGGAAATATATTTCCTTATACTCTTTAGAAATATAAAAAAAATGTACTAAACCCATACACCATTTGCACAATTTTTTAAAACTGAATTAGAGATGAGTATAATAATGTATTTAATATTATTGGATTAGGTGAGATTTCTTACTTACCTTTAACACAAATATTTTAATTATCTAAGAAGTATTCCATAGGAAGAGCAAAAGTTGGAAAAGGTTAAAGAGATAATATTTCAAAATCACTAAGTCAGCTACAAGAAGTGTTACCAGGAAAGAATTATGCAATTTATTAGAGGATATTAAAACTTACCTCTTAAGTAAATTTGACTCAAAAACATATTCATTAAAAGCTAAGAAGAGATAGGAAGAGAAAAATGATTTATTGTCCATTTTTGGTCTTAAGTGTAGGAAAAAGAATACGTTAAGAGAATGTCTATTAGATAGTATTCAACTTTGTGGCATATGTGCAAAAAAACATGCAACTAGAAATTATCCAATGCTACTAGACTTAAAAGTGTCCTACAAAGGAGAAACTAACGTAGTGAAATCATTACACTATGTTGTACTTAGAAGGCCTTGGCAACCAAGACAATCAAGTATGTTTCAAGATTCTACTCAATAATTTCCTCAATATTATAATGCAAATCCTATGCAAAATGTTGAATTTTGTAGCTTGGGAGGTATTCCACAAAACCCTAGGAGTTGGGTTTGTGCGAATTTTCACCACAAAATAATTTGTGGGAAAAGAAACCAAGCGAAGGGGTTTTAAACCCATGATGGGGTTTAAAATCTAAAGAAGAAATTAAAAATAAAATTGAAAGGAAAAATTAATTCCTAAGTCTAGAAGGATCAAAACCCCTAATATCTAGAGGGTTCCTAAGAGGCTAAGGAATATATATTTAAATAGGCCTAGATTTAGCCTAATGGAATCGAGTGAGAGGAGACTTATTTGATCATGAGGGCTAGCAAAGATGTAGTCCAAAAGGAGGCCTAATTGGAAGGAAAATTAGGGCTACAAGGTTGGATGTGGATGAGTTTGTACATCAAGGGAATTCGATCATGAGGAGGAGGCCAAGTCTAAAAAGCTGCAGACCTAAAGGAGTCAGTTGGAAGGTGAAGGAGGCCCAGGTTGGGGTTTTTCTTCCGAGATCTGATCTAAACAATTTCGAAGATTCGCGGGCTGAAATTGAAAGTGTATATATGTGCATATGTGGTACAAAACCTTCACAGATCTGGTCGGAGAGATGGTGACCCATAGAACAAGGATGTGTGTTAAAAATATGTAATTTAGGTCAAATTCCACTTTGGACATCTCATCTGATGGATATAATGATTGCATTGAATTCCTCTTTTTGAGAGGACCAAAATTGACCTAAAGATCACTTAAATCAGATATTGGAAAATGTACTTATGAAGAAAAGCCCACATGTGCACATTTGTCAAGGTCAGCCCTAAAGCAAAGTGGACCACCTTGAAAGGCTATAAATATAAGTGCTCTCTACCTCATTTGGACACAACAGTGAGACACTCTTCTATATTTTTTTTGCTTGCACAGGTCTGAGGCTCGTCTATGGAGGATCAGGTTCATTGTAGGGTTCGAGGCTCACGTTTTTTATTTAGGATTTTGGGCCCCAATCATAGCCACAAAACATGAAAGATTCAACTGTAGTCGCACGCATAGAAACTCATCCATGCAACTGGAGTCTTCCAGTCATACAAACAACTCTCCATCGATGCGACTAGGGGTTTAGGGTTTCCACAGTAAAGATCTAATCCTAGTCGCTCACATACTAGGCTTAAGAGAGTGACTAGGAAGCTATAGTCGTTCGCATGACACCTCTCTCTTTTGTTGAATTATTTGATGACAATCTAAGAAGAATAATTTTCAAGGGTTTTTTGTAACCACCCTGGTGAAAATTTCATGTAATAAAAGTTAATAAAGGCAAAATAAGACCACAATTAATGGACACTTATTCCAAGCTGAATGTTGGGCAAAGATATCCTAGTAGGCATCACTGGATGTGTGTTTTGGCTAAGGAAAATTGGCAAAGGCTAAGGAAAAGGAATTAAAAGGAAAAAATGCATTTTTGACACATTTATTTATGAAAATAAAAGAAATTAGGAAAAAATTAAAGTGAAAGGTCACAGGTTGCATGTGAGGAGGAGATTGAGGGAAAATAATGGAAAATGAAGAAATAGAGACCTCATTAATAAAAAGGCTTATGAGGATCAATTAGTAACCTTTTTGTTAGTTCAAGTTTGGAGCTCTTTCATTATTCTCTCTCTCTCTCTCTCTCACTCTTGGTCACTTTGAGTTTTCTTGGAGCAAGGAAGGAAAATAAATAAAAGGGAAAGCAAGGAAAGCAAGGATCAAGGAAATGAGAGCAAGATCAAGCAACTTTGACATGAATACTTGCAGGTAACCTTTTGCATGTGTGATTTCCTAGTTGGTTTGGACATGCATGGCTTTACATGTTGGTGTATGGTACTCTTGCTGTTGTTGGCATGGTTTTGCCGAGTTATGACAATGGTTTTCATCCTAGCCTTGCCTTTTTCTGGATGCCATGGTATGTTGGGATGTTTATCTCAGTTTTGAGATTGGATTTCCAGATGGATTTTAGAATCTGGGGTAGAGGTGGTCTCAAATTTCATTCCCAAAGGCCTAAGAATCCATTGACCAGTTTTGGCGGGATACATGGTAAATCTTGAGAGAGGAATCTCGGTTTAGGGCCTAGTGATCTAGGTTTGGATTGTGGTAAAACTTGAGAGACTGGTCTCAATTTAGGACCTAGTGATCCGAGATTGGATTGTCGTAAAGCCTAAGAGACAAGGAGACTAAAAATTCCTCAAGGATAGTGATAGATTCTGGATGGCATTCCAAGTTCGATTTGGTTATGATCGGAGCACTAGTTTTGGTGTGATCACATTTTGATGAGGGTGGAGGTGGTTTAACCTCTGGATTCCCTTGGTTGTTCTTGGATTGGTTTTTCTATGAGATCCCACATTCATGCTTGGAATATGGAACGAGGGTAACTGCTTGAAAGAGATATTTGGTTCAACCGTGTCTATGGTCGGGTGGTACATGGAAGTCCCAAACTTGGTTGGATTTTCCTATGATTAATAAAAGCTAAGTTATCTTACTTTTGCACTAGTTTATATGTGGATTTATTGGCTTCCATATCTCTTATATTTATATGGTTTTATGCTGGTTATATGAATGGTTCATGTCATGGGTATTTCATGTCTTTACTTGTAATTGTTAAAATGATGGATGTAATACCTAATTGATGGTATAAAAACTCAATGAAAAACGTGGTGATCCTTTTGGTTATGTTTCATAAGTTATTTCAGTCATTTATGTTGTCTTGTATCCTAGACCTGTAGATTGCATTGATGCCAAGTGTTTGACAGAATGGAAGTCCCGGTTGGGGATGCTCAGGCCTAGTCCTGAGGTTGATTTTGATTTTTTTATATTGTCATCATGTCTTTGATGTATTATGAAGGTTATAACATGTTCTAAGCAGAAGTCTGGATTCTGGGCTAGAAAAGTGGCTCAAATCCCAGGGACGCTAGCATAAGTCTCCTGAAAAGAGTCCAGGGATGCTGGCACATAGGCATGTGAGAGCAAATTTGGCTTCTGCACATTGTTTTGCCTATAGCATGAGAGCGACCAGGGGTTAAAAGTCTTAAATCATTAGTGGGACTCAGGGACAGGATGTTCGAGTGGCTGGCATGTCTTTTGAGGGTGTTGTTTTTGATGTGGAGGGGTTCGTTTAGGGTGTTCTGTCAATTCCATTTCCTTAAGGTCACCAAAGAAGTTGAATCCATTATAGTATCCTCTCTCGTCACATGTTTACCTCGACGACTGGTTGGTTTCTTAGGTAGACCTGTGAGGAGGGGGTGTTACAGATTGGTATTAGAGCGGGTTGTGCTCTCTTTGGGTCATATCTGATACCACAAATTGGCATAAGAGCATGATTGCACTCTCCTTGGGTGAATGTGCTTGGTCATGCATGCATGTCAGTTGCATGTGTGTCCCTTACACTTACATTCCATGTTCTTGTTGCATTGCATCATGTAAATCATGATTGTAGTAAGGTTGTTATGAGGAACTTGATGTTGATCTTGTGGAATGCATCGTCAGAAGTATGTGACGGGTTGCATATGGTTATATGTCACTTTCCTGTTGATTATATGTTGCTTGACTACATCCTTGTATATCAGGTTGCATTCTTGGTTGTTTGATTACATGTATCAGTCTTGTAGGTTGTTTATAAGAATTGGTCGCTTATGCTCGAATACATGCGTTCATATGTATGTGTAGTTGATTAGGAATTGTTTATGCATGTTGATAGTTGCATGTGGAAATGTGTACGTTGGAGTAATGGTTGTTGTCATGCATGAGGTCATAACATGCATTGTTGATATGGCCTTGCATTGATGACTGGACCCTAATTAGAATCATGTTTATGTGTCGATACACTTATTCGATATACGTCTATATGATGTTATGATTATGTTATACATGTATCACGATGATTTGATGATCTTGTAGACAAGGTATCCTCCTTGAATTATGATCAGATACATTGGTTTATTGTGATTTGGTTTAGCTGACATAGTATGCCTTGCAGGAAAGAGATCATATGGCTAGCAAGGTGGTAGGCTACATACAATCCCCCTATGAATCAGATAGGCAGCGTGGTGAGGGGAACTCTTCTGACTTGGCAGACACATTGAGAAGCCTGAAAGAAGAAATAAGGAGTTGCAAATAAGGCAATGACAAAATCATGCAGTCACAAGAGAAACAAGCATAGGTGAAAGCGATACTCCTTTAGAGTTTGTCAGATTTGGAGCAACAGGGACCACTTCAAATCAGCCATGGACATGAGGAAAAAAATAATGGGCCATATGGTAGTAGGTCTCTTAGTAGACACAAGTCAGATAGATTTGACACGATCAAAGATGGCAGATTGTTGGACACTCCGGATAGGAGAGGTGATAGACATAGGTACTATTCCAATTTTGGTTCTGACAGGAATCATGATGATCATCATTATCATCCTTACAGGAGGAGTGATAGGGGATACTTTCCAGATGAGTTTAAGAAGGCAAATCCACCTACCTTTGATGGAGAAATGAATAAATTTGTAGAGGCATGGTTTCTTGGTATGAAGAAATTATTCTTATTGCATGATTATTCAAAAAACATGAAAGAAAATATATCCACTTTCAGTCTTAAAGTTAAAGCGGATATTTGGTGGGAAGAAGTGAAAAATGTCAAAGGTATACATGAGGAGGATTTGACTTGGCATGCATTCCAAAGGCTCTTCAAGAAGAAGTACTTGTTGGAGAGGTACTATGATGACAAGGATAATGGGTTTTATGAGTTGCGGATGGGTTCTATGACAGATAATGAGTATATTATAAGGTTCTTGAAGTTGTTGAGATATGTGCCTTACTTCAAGGAGGAGAAGGCTAAGGTTCAAAGATTAATCAGTGGAATGTCAGTGGCATACAAAGACCAGATTGAGTTCGATGAGCCTAGATCATTGGAGGAGACCATTTGGAAGTTGAAGCATTGTTATGAGTAGTCGAAGCGCAAAGTTGAGCCTAAGCATGACTCGAAACGAAATGAGAAAGCTAAAGGAAAATTTCCACCAAAAAGAGGAAGACCTCAAGATGCAAGTGAGAAAGAAAATGCAGTTCCTTACACGAGATTCAATACAAGTGAGAAGGGATGCAGAGAGAAGCAGGCTAGAGGCGGTGGTAGGGAACCATTGCTATGTTGGATATGTGGTAAGGATCATCATACAAGGGATTGACCGTAGTATCAAAGTGGTAGTAGACCCCAGATATACAGTTCTCAGGAGGTGCATACAGTTGGTGATGTTGGTCATAACATTCCTCGGATCTATGCAGTTTTGGATGTTAGAAAATGATATATTACAGAGAAATGGAACACATAAAATATTGCAGAAATATAAACACAGAAAACACATAAAATAAGAGACACAAATATATGTGGTTCACCTAATTTGGGCTATGTCGACAGAGAAACAAACAATCCTTCCTTTTATATTATCTAGCAAAATGAAGAGATACAACCTACGACAGATCTGCTATAATTGCCTCTTCGCTCTCACACAATATCCTCTCTCTTTCTTGCTCAGAATACACATCTACATAACACAATAGAATTCCTCATATATAGTGAGGGGTTGCCTTCTAGGGTAAAAAATATTAATTAAACATAACTTCTACCGTCAGATTTCTGCCTGGACCCTCCTAGCGGCGGGTCTAATGTGGCGATACCTCTGAATAAAGAAGATAATCAAGCTCCAAACCCACCAGTATCCCACTTGGAGATTGATTATAGAAACTCCACAACTTCTTCATTTGCTGGACAATGACTCCACTTTGGACCTGGCTGTTTCTCATCTTCATCATCATACCTGAAGACCAATTGAAACCAAGCAGAATCTTAGTTTTTCCCTGGTTACAACTTTTGTTATCATATCTGCAGGATTCTGGCTAGTGTGTATCTTTTCCATCTTCAACTGTCCATCTTCCAATACTGACCGTATGAAATGGGACTTGACCTGTATATGTTTAGCCTTGGAATGAAATGCAGAGTTCTTTGCAAGATGTATGGCACTCTGGCTGTCACTATATAACCTTCCCAACTCCTGCTTCTTACCCAATTCATCCAGAAACCTTTGTAACCAAATCATTTCTTTACTAACCTTTGTAGCAACAACATACTCTGCTTCCGTTGTTGAGAGTGAAACAACACTTTGCAATTTTGAACCCAACTAACAGCTGTTCCACCTACAGTAAACACATACGTTATGGTGCTCCTCATGTTATCTCTTTCACCCGCCATATCTGCATCAACATATCCCTATAGAGAAATGTTTGAACCACCAAAGCATAATGTTTGGTTTTTGGTACCTCTCAAATACCTGAGAATCCACTTCACTGCCATCCAATGTTCTTTTCCTGGATTGCAGGCCTTGTGCAGATCATTGCATACATTAAGCTTCCAACTGCTAATGCATATGGAACTTTAGACATATAAGCCATTTCTTCTTGAGTCTTGGGACACACCTCCTTACTTAGTTTGAAATGGCTAGCCAAAGGTATACTAACTGGTTTTGCATTCTGCATATTAAATCTTTTCAACACTTTTTGTATGTACTCACTCTGAGACAATGTTAATTTGTGATTCTTCATGTCTCTAGTTATTCTCATACCAAGGATTTTTTTTGCAACACCCAAATACTTCATAGAAAATGAGTTTGCCAATTTTATTTTGAGCACATTTATTTCCTGTATGTAGAACCTGCAATAAGCATGTCATCTACATACAATAACAATATAATGTAGCTGCCATCATTTTTTATTTTGAGATAAACACAATGGTCAGAGTGACATCTAGTATAACCTTGTTCATACATAAACCTGTCAAATTTTAGATACCACTACCTTGGAGCCTGTTTTAAGCCATGCAAGCTCTTCTTCAACCTGCACACTATTTTCTCCTTCCCTTTTACCTCATATCCTTGTGGCTGCTGCATATATATCTCTTCCTCAAATCCCCATGGAGAAAGGATATATTTACATCTAACTACTCAAGATGCAAATCTTCAGCTACTACTAGACTTAAAGTAGTTATGATTGGATTCGTTTTAACAACATGAGAAAATATCTCATCAAAGTATATACCCTTTTTCTACGTAAACCCCTTCACCACAAGTCTAGATTTATACCTTTTTCTACCTCCATCTTCTTCCTTCAACCTATAAACCCATTTATTTTGTAATGTTGTTTTACCTACAGGAAACCTGAATAAGTACCAAGTCTGGTTATGTACTAAGGAGTCCATCTCTTCTTTCATGGATTTCTCCCACTTCTTCCTGGTTTCTACCTGCACTCTTTCTTCATAACATTCTGGTTCACCAAAATAAGTCAACAATACATAATATAATGAATGAGAATATTGTTCAGGGTGTCTACTTATCCTGGTAGATATTCTAACACCACTTTCAAGTGTTTGAGGTGCTTCTTACTATTGTGGTTGCTGAGGTTGTTCTGATTGTTGATCATTATGATTTCCAGGCACCTTCACTTTTTCTGTGATCTCATCAAGCACTGTGTATTCTTTGTTTTCTTTTTCCTGTTTATTTTCCTGTATTTGATCCTTATGCAAAACATTTTCATTGAGTATGACATCTCTACTCCTAATGATTTTGTGTTTTTTTATAATCATAAAACCAATAACCAAAATCATTAACACCATATCCAATAAAGGTACATTTTTTTTTCCTCAAGCTTTGTTCTATTTTATTCATTAATGTGGACAAAGGCTTCACAACTAAAAGTCTTTAAAAATGAGTAGTATAGCTTTTTACATGTCCATGCCTCCTCTGTAATACCACCATCCAAGGAACTTGAAGGCCCTCTGTTTATTAGATAAACAACAGTATCTATAGAATCTGCCCAAAATTGTAAAGGAAATCCTGCATGTAATCACATGCACCTTGCATGCTCCATGATTGTTCTATTCATTCTTTTTGACACACCATTTTCTTGTGGTGTTCCCGGAATTGTCTTCTCTCCGCGAATTCCATTCTTTGAACAATACCTATCAAACTCTTTGCTACAATATTCACATCCATTGTCTGATATGAGACACTTTAACCTTTTTCCTGTCTCATTTTCAACCAAATCTTTCCATTTCTTGAAAGTATCAAATACATTAGATTTATTTCAAATACAATAAATCCATATTTTTCTGGTTGCATCATCAATAAAAGTAACATAATAACGAGAGCCACCAAGAGATGATACCTGAGTAAGTCCCCATACATTTGTATGCACAAGATCTAATTTTTCACTCTTATTTTCTTTCCCAACTCTAAGGAATCCGACTCTATTCTATTTTCCATAAACACAATTCTCACAGAATTCCAAATCAATATGCTTCAAACTTGGCAACAAATTTCTTGAGTGAAGAATCTACATCCCCTTCTCACTCATGTGCCTGAGCCTATGATGCCACAATGTTGTATATGCTCCTATAGAGGTTAAAGCATTAACAAAATTAGAAATACCATTGCATGAATACAATGTACCAACCTTTTCTCCTTTTGTTATTACTAGGCCTCCCAATTACCCTGTTGAAATTAGATTTTTCTTCAGATCTAGAACATGCATTACCTCCTTCAACATCCATTGACTTCCATTCTGTTGTTTTATGAAAAATGTACCCATTCCGATGATTTTACAAGGTTTATCATCACCCAATCAAACCTATCCAAAATCTCCTTGAACATAATCATGAAAATGTTTCCTATTAGGTGTGGCATGGAATGAGGCCCCTGAATCTACCACCTAGGCATCAATAATATTTTCTAATGTAAGAATCAAATAATATTGCAACACATCAGCTGTCACATTCGCTTCATGATTGTTTTTTCACTGTACGTCTCCTTCTTTTCCCTTCCAAGAATTGCAGTCTTTCTTCAGGTGTCCTTTCTTCCCGTATTTCCAGCACATTATCCCTCGTCTAGACTTGGATCTACCTTTCCTTGACTTACTGCAATATCCTTTGCTCTTTCCTCTTTCCATTTTTCTTCCCCTAGTCTCTGCAATCAAAGCATTACCTGATGTCTCACCAGAGCTTTTCCATCACATTTCCTTGCTAAAGATTGCACTGACAACATCATCAAACTTTAAAGTACTAGATCCAGAGCCAGAGTTACTAATGGCCATAACTAAACCATTCCAACTTTCTGGAAATGAGAATAGAAATATCAGAGCCCTAACTTCATTATCGAAAGTAGCCCCTAGAGATATTAACTGACTGGTAACTGTATTTAATTCATTTAAATGATCAACAATAGATCCACCTTCTAACATCTTCATATTAAATAAACACTTCATAAGAAATACCTTATTTGAGGTCAAGGGTTTTTCATATAGTTTGGCCAATGAAAACATTAAACCCTCTGTTGTCGTTTCCTTTGAAATATTAAAGGCTACCGACGCTGCTAGGCACAACCGTATTGTTCCAAGTGCATTTCTGTCGAGACTATCCCATTCTATGTCTTTCATACTCATCGCTTTCTTTGTCTTTCTGCTAATCGATAGGTACAAATCTTTCTGATACAAGTAATCTTCCATCTGCATCTTTCGCAGCTTGTAGTTTTGGCCATTAAATTTTTTGACCCTAGACCTACCATCTTCTGCCATTTCTCCCACTCCCTTGTGATTTTATCATTCAAATAAACCTTCATCTTTGATACCAATTGTTAGAAAAGTATATATTACAGAGCAATGGAACACATAAAATATTGCATAAATATAAACAAAGAAACCACATAAAACAAGAGAGATACAGATATACGTGTTTCACCCAATTTGGGCTACGTCCATAGAGAAACAACTAGTCCTTACTTTTATATTATCTAACAAAATGAAGAGATACAACCTACAACAAATCTGTTGTAATTCCCTCTTTGCTCTCATATAATCTCCTGTCTCTTTATTGCTAAGAATACACATTTACATAAACACAATACAATTCCCTCATATATAACGAGGGGTTGCCTTCTAGGAAAAAAACCCTAAATTAAACATAACTTCTACCATCAGATTTCTGCCTAATGAACGACCCATATTGACTATGAAATTACATCATTTTACAAGGCAATTTTACATCTATTTTTAGATTTGGGGGTGCTGCCCCCCATCCCGAGAGACTGGTTTCGGTTTAGGGCCTAGTGATCTGAGTTTGGATTGCAGTAAAGCTTGAGAGACAAGGATACAAAAAATTCCTCAAGGATAGTGATGGATTCTAGATGGAATTCCAAGTCTGGTTTGGTTGTGATCGGAGCACCGGTTTTGGTGTGATCATGATTTGATGAGAGTGGAGGTGGTTTAACCTCTGGATTCCCTTAGTTGTTCTTGGATTGGTTGTTTTATGAGATCCCACATTCATTATTGGAATGTGGCACAGGGGTGACTGGCTGAAAGAGAGATTTGGTTTAGCCATGTCTATGGTTGGGTGGTATGTGGAAGTCCCGAACCTGGTCAGATTTTCCTATGATTAATAAAGCCTAAGTTCTCTTACTTTTGAATTAGTTTATATGCGGATTTAATGGCTGTCATATATATGATATTTATATGGTTTCATGCTGGTTATAGGTGTTATCACCCAAAGAAACTCTCTTAGTTTGTATCTCAGAGATGCTCGGGAACATTACAAACTCAACAAAATGTTGGAAATGGATGAATGCATATTCAAGCCAGATAACCACTTCTCCTATGCTTAACTCTAGACATGGGTGAACACCCCCAGACTACAAGGCTTTAGACCACCAATTACTCATAGTTTGAGGATTAAGTGAACATGGAGAATACTGACCACACCAGTAGATGCACAAGACCATGTGATGGCCGGCTACAACCAGTAAAAAGGTCTGCAAATTTATTTCCTAATGCACGGACATGATGACAGCTCTCTGGCACTAAGTAAACAAAAGCTTGCATAGCACATTCAATGATACATGCTAGATTCTAACACAGAGGTGGGATGACATCCCCTCTTATGCTAAACATCAAGAGCACATGAAAAATACATAACAGGCACAACCTAGAACAGAGTAGAAATGGAAAGTGAGCAATTAACAACAAAAGAAGCTTGTATTAGCTGAAAATGAAGACTAGACACTGCAAGTATCACAGTAGCTACAGTCTCCAGAAGTTGAACCTTACATCAAAACTACAACCATCAACGCTCATTACATCTGTGGTCTGGGTATATATAGAGTTTGTTTACGAAAAAAGATATGCTATTCTATGCGTGGAGGGGTCATAATTGACCACCAACCACATTAACTGTCTAAAATGGGCCTCTGCTACGATCTGCTGCTTCAATGAATGAATTTGACATTCTCTGGTACTTTTTTGTCCTTTCAGGTAACTGGAGTGTGGTATAAAAGACATTCCATGACTAATAAATGCTTGTAACTGCTCGAGGCTGTCCTTTTTCTTCTCGCCCATTCTTTTCTTAAATGTAGTTATTGAGGATCTACCACAAACGGTACCGAGAACTGATTAAGCTCGTCCTTTGGGTGCACAGAGTAGTTAAGGAGCATGGACTTCATGGCGGGTGGACAAACTGAATGGAGGAACGGGGCTGACTGTTAGAATGTGTAGATGGACGGCGGATACAACACGATAGGGGCTGTCGGGAAGGTAAGGTGGAAGACGATCGCAGGCCGTTGGATGAAACAGATGAAAGGTGGAGATCAATTTGCAGGCACTATCGAGAGATATGAGAGCGAGGGGATCGCGGGCCGTTGGATCTCGGGCGGGGAGATCCAACGGTCATTGGGCGCGGAAGATGCAGGGGATTTAACGGCTGGGAAAGTGGTTTTGAGTAGCGGGCGGTAATTATCACATCGCCTTTGGAGCTGCGGCGGTATTTGTATATGGGCTCGCAATCCACTAGAACTGTGACACGTGGCGGATGGGACCGGTGACAAACCACTTTCCCTACGAGTTAATGTGCGTGTAGCTTACGGGCACGGGAGGTGTGAATGTTGTTGGATCTCGCGACAAATGATCGAACGACGGGGAGATAAACGAGGTTTAGCGCGCGAGAAAAAAGCTATGGTGGTGGGGAAAAGCACATGGTTTAGTGATTGTGGTTGCATGACGATTCAAAATTAGCACTCGGGGGCCGAAAGAACATAGGCTTTCACAACAATTTAGAGGTGAAATGGAGGAAAACACATGCAGCGGGGGGCTATGGGAGTACACAAAAATGAAGGAGCATGAGAAGAACAACTGGTGCACATCCTTTTTTGAGAGCAAACGACCTGATCAGGCCTGTATTTGATCCTCAAAATGCTGAATTGAATAGCAGAGCTAACGCTGGCTCCTTCTGGGGATGAGATCCTCCCTGTGAGGTCTCAAGAACCTGCAGACCATTTCCTTTCTGATGAAAAAAATTAGCCAAAATTCCTAGTGTTCCATTGGGCATGGAGTCTACTTTGCCTACACTAAACTGATAAAACAAAATATTTATAACTTTAAGGCCAAAAGACCTTAAATCACATAAATTTTTCAGAAAACGCCCATTAACTGGGCCATCAAAAACTGCTTCTCCTCCCATACTTTTCAGTATGAAGGTGTTGTTCCCTTGAATCTCAGAAATGATAAAAGGCCCTGTCCAAAATGCATCAAACTTCCCATGGTTGCCTTTCTTTTCTTTCAATGCATCCCATTTCAGAACTAGATCCCCAACCTAAAAACAATCTGATTTTTTCTTTCTGTCAAAAACTTCCTTGATCTTTTTCTGATGTGCTACAGACTTTTCAACCAGCTATTCTTTGATTTGATGCACCTCTTCTAAATCAGTGATCCTTTTTGCCATGCCTTCTCCCTCACTATGTTCTTCTTGCAGGAATTTTGCCACAGGGAGAATTAACTGAATTGGAAACACATCCTCAGTGCCATATACCAGCTTGAATGGAGAATTCCCTGTGGATTTCTTAATGGTCACTCTGTCAACCCACAATGCATACTTGAGCTTAGAATCCCAGTTCTTTTTATTGTCCTCCAACATCTTTTTAATTATCCTAATCAGGATTTTGTTTGAAGATTCTGCTAGACCATTGCCTTGGGGATAATATGAGGTGGAATGAACCAACTTAATTCCCATTGAGTCACACATGTCCACCAATTTTTTTGCTATGACGGCTACTACATTGTCTGTGACTAATTTATGTGGACAACTAAATCTGGTAAAGATATTTTCAATTAAAAACTTCATGACCACATTATGATCAGCCTTCCTGGTAGGGATTGCTTCAATCCACTTAGTAAAATAATCAGTGGCTACTAATATCCATCTGTGCTGGCCACTGAAATGTGGATTGATTTCTCCAATGAAATCCAAGCCCCACTGTTGAAAAGGTCCTTTTGCATGTATTGGTTTCAAGGGCAGGGACTTCAATTGCTGCTTTCCTTCAAATCTTTGGCACCTGTCACAAGATTTAACAAATGAAAATACATCAGAAAATAAAGCGGGCCAATAGAACCCAGTTCTGAGAAACTTATGGACAGTGGTTTTTGATGAGCCCCAAAAATGTACAATTATTTGGGCTCATTCAACCTCCTAATTTGGCTTAGTCCACCATTCTTATTTGTTTATTGCATGTTTTTGATTATTTTTATGTTAATAGAGTGAATTTGGTTAGTCATTATGCCAACAAGTCTAATGGGTGCTTTGTGTAGCCTTTTTGGTCAACTTGGAGACAAAATTGAAGGTCTTAATGAGCACTTGGCAGCCAAATTCGTGGGAGAACAAGCTAGAGGATTTGTAGGAAGGTGTCCCCCTCATTTATGGGCCCTTACCTCGAATTCTCCACCATCAGCTCGGAGTTCAAAGGCCACCAAATCAATGAGCACAAGGGCAGCCAAGCAAGTCAAGTTGGACTGCTGTTAACTACAAGTCTTGGGCAGCCAAGTCCCTAAATTTTAGGAGGACTGTTGGGTCCTCAAATTGTATAAATAAGAGGGCTTAAGACCTCATTTCAGTTAGTCATTTTGGGGAGCTATTTAGTTAGTCATTTTTGTAGCTAGTGGTTAGTCATTTCGTAGCAGCTAGTTAGTCAATTTGGTTTTTGCTCTTTGTAAGCCAGTTTTGGCATGACATTAGACTTTTGATTATGAATAAAAGCAAGCAGTTTTGGATCAACTTCTGAGTTTTTAAAGGAGCCTAAAGCTCTCGGGGTTGGGCCCAACCTGAGAGCTCAGGCCTCCTTCCTCTGTATCAATATTGTTCCTTTAGCATTTCGTTTCCATTTTCCTTTACATGCATTCGAGTATAGCTGCTGATTTAGATTTCCTGTAGTGGTTAAACAGTTGCTGATTTGGATTTCCTGTAGAAGTTAAACAGATTGGTTTTATCAGTTAGAATTGCTGTAGTTGTTTGGAAGTAGATTAGAGTGAATAACAGTTAAAAAAGAACAGGCTGACTGTATGCTCATGATCCACCTCTTTCTAGAGGCAGGGATCGCAGACTGTGCTGCCCATTCAAAAACGTTTGCTTACACGTTAATGCTCTCTTGAACGCAGTCTTGGTGATGGATAGAAGTGTCCATGAGTGTCAATTTCTTGGAATGCTTCATTGCTTCAGTACCATATATCAGTTTCCTTCACGAATACATTGTTGTTCATTGGTTTAATAAGCTGTTGGCATAAGTTAATAACTTTTACTTGCAGGACTTGGATGATTTGTCTCATTTACACCGTGCAACGCTACTCCATCGTTCTCCTACCTTCCCGAACCGTGCCCAGACCAACTATCCATCCTCCAATGAAGCCCTTTGTTCCTCAACTACCCCACTGCTCATATCCCCTGTTTTTTGCCTTCCATTCCTTCTATTTCCTCTAAGAAAAATCTGCCTCTACACTCACCCTCATCTCCTCACCTCACTGTTGCTGAGCCATTACCACCTCATTTCCATCCTACATATCCCCCTATACCACTCCATCACTTCACCACCACCCAAAAATCCCACGGTAGGACATCCTGTAGAAGTTAACAGACTTCCTGTAGAAATTCCTGAGTTTCCTGTAGGATCCCCTGCAGACATCCTGTAGGAGCCCACACACTCGGTTGCTGAGCATCTGAACGTGAGGAACCTCTGTGGACTGATGCTAAGGATCCCTTGGGACCTCTCCTAGCCTCCCTGACCTTTCCCAAGCTTTCCTTCCCTCTGCACCACCTCTGCACAACCAAACCCTAATAAGAACAAAATCACAATCACTCCATCCACTTAAGAAAAAATACAAAAACATGTCTTTTCAGATGCAAGTAGCTTAGATTCATGCATTTCAACTCACTAGAAGTAATGGCATCATTGGTAGAAGTTTCATTCACATTTTTGCATTGTAAGGGTCAAGCTAGTCAAATTAGGGTTTACTAGGGTTTCCATGCTTTGTTGGCTTTCAGTTTCCTTTTTGCAAAGTAGGTTAGCTTTCTTCGAGATAGCTTTCGTCCATCACTCATAAAGCTTCTTCTGAGAGCATATAGAAGTTGGCTTGAGCCCTAGCGGACTTGTGCCAGCTGACCAAGTGACAGCTGCGACAAGAGCTAGTACTTGTGCATACAGCACCGTCACTTCCAAGTTTGTACGAACTACCGGGTTGATAAAATTAGAGATAGGAAGCTCCAGGAGTTGTAGCATTATTGCTACAATACTGGAGCCCACCATCTTTTTGGCGCCGTTGCCGGGGAAGCGTCAGAGTATTGGTGATTGTCGCTTTTCTTCTATTTTCCACTACAAACTTCTTCTAAGTAGTTTATTTCATTTCCATTATGCAAAAGTAGATTAGCATTTCCCGCTTTCATAGATTAGCATTTCAATTCCGCAATTTCATTTCTGCAAGCGTAGATTACCATTTCAATTCCGCAAGCGTAGACTAGCATTTCATTCTTGCAATTTCATTTGAGCAAAATAGATTAGTCCTTTCCTGCTTTCATTTCAATTCCGCATTTTCATTTTCGCAAGCTAGTTAGTTGCAGTTCAATCTATTTCATTTTTGCAGGTAGAAGTAGAAAAAAAAAAAAAAAATCACCCAAAAAGATTTCATTTCATGCCTTGTAGGAGTAGAGATAAGTTAGAAAAATGATTGCACAGCACCCCCACTGCTTCACACAGCCAACATTCTCTCTTCTTCGATGGCTGTGATTAAAGAACCCCTGGGTGGACATCAAGGCATATTTAAAGAACCTCTAGGGGAGAAGAAGAAGAAAGCATTCCTCTAAGCAAATGGCTACAAGCAGAAATGTTGGGAGCAACATCTTGTCCAAAGATGAATTTGAAAATCAGATCAAAGATTTCAAGAGTGATATGAGGCAGTTTCTTGCCATGCAATTGGATACCTTGCGGATCCAAAAGAAGCAAGAAGAAGCCAAGAGGGCTTTGGTCATTTTTTGTCCTAGGTGCACTAGAAGGCATCCTAGGAACGAATGTCCATTGTACTCCATAGAAGTGTGTTTTGTCTGTGAAGAATACCATCCTACAGATCAGTGCCCTTCCTTACCCAGAATCAAAGCTGCATATCAAAGAGCCAAAGGAGCCACTGAATCACTCTACTATATGAACCAAAGGAGGCCATATGGACCTAGATCTTACCAACAAGAATTGCAAGGGACACCCGAGACCTATTATGACCCCTATCAAGCCACTTTCATGCCTTCTTGGGGTCCCCTTGCTCATCCTTCCTGGTCTACACCTCCTCCTTGGTCATATCCTCCTTGTTCCTTCACAGATCCATATTATGCCCAACCAGTTGCTCATTCATTTCACTCTTATGCTCATCCACAGCCTCAGTGGAATGCACCTTATCAGGAGTGGAGGCCCCAGTACAACTCTCATCCCGATCATTTTCCTCCACCACCTGCTCATCCACAACCATCGCCTCCTCCTCCACCAAGGCAACCCCAAATGCCTACCCAACCACAATGCCATCCACCTCCATCTCAATTACACCCCTCCACTCAGTTACCCGTAGCACCATTTCCAAAACCATGCAATGGAGCAGCTCAACCAAATTGCAAAGCTGAGGCACAACATGTGCAAATGACTCCTTTTGAGCTCAATGATGTTCACCAAAGCTCAGGAAGAGTGTTGCAAAACAAATATTATATTGACAACATTGAAGGACCAAAGGTAAAAGAAGATTCAAAAGAAGAGATTAAAGAACCATGGGCTGCACTTGATGAAGAGAAGGGATCAGAATCAGAAATCGAGAGAGTTCCCTCATGGTTACCATCAAATCTTCCATGTATTCAAGAGAAAGATCAACAAAAAGAGGAAGATCAGAAGGTCATGATAGAAGGTGACATGAAGAATGATCCAGATCAACAAAGGAACCAAGGATATCAAAGCTATATTGAGATATGGTTTCAGAAGGTCACTAAGTTGCAGCAACACTTTCTTCCTCAGCTTTGTTTGATCCCTTCAACGCCAGATCATTTGGTCTCTGAGATCTGGATACTTGTCCAAGCATGCATTTCGAGCCTTCACATAATTTTTTCTCTAATCTCGATGTGCACATGGCTCCATTGGAAGTATTCTTATACTTGAAAATGATTTTGTTTTTCAAGTAGGGTAGGGTAGAAAAAAGAAAAGAAAAAGAAAAAAAAAAAGAAAAAAAAATGAAAAAAGAAAATAGAAATCTAAGGTGAAAACCTCCTCAGAGGCGCCTTAGATTGGCTCATTGATTGAAAACCTCCATGAGGCGGTCAATGGGTTAAAAAAAAAAGAAAAAGAAAAGAGAATAAGATCTTTGGGTGAAAACCTCCCTTGGAGGCGCCCAAGGCAGGCAATTAGGGTGAAAACCTCCATGAGGCGCCCTAGTTGTTTTTCAAAAAAAAAAAAAAGAGAAAAAAGGAAAAGAAAAATAAAGCTAATCTCCATTGAATAATTTCATGTTGCAGCAGTGACATTGCAGGTTGCAAGAAGGACGTTTCATGACAGGAGGAGCACTCAAATCAAGGTCAAAGTAATTGTTCTTGTGCCTTCTAAAGGAAGCTCTGTATTTCTACAGGAAACATCCTGTAGAACCTTTGGATGAGCCAAATCCAATTTCAAAAGTGAATCTGATGGTGGGAATCTGTTGATTAGGCCTACAAGCACTTGTGTGTCCATCCCTTGCCTTTCTCCATCATTTTTTTCACCTCCTTGTGCTTCTCGTTGTGCTTCTACAGGAACTTCCTGTAGAAATTGTGGGAAACTAGGCATGCATTTCAAAAAGTGGTTTGGAAAGCATGATGGCTTCCTCAAGGGTTCAGAAGCCCTCATGCAATCTTCCAACTCCTCCTCCATCATCTCCATACCTGCATCACAGCCAAAATTCATTTTGTCATCCCATGCAACCAAAATGCAAAGTGCCTTGAAGCAAAAACACATAGAGCAGAATTTGTTTATGCCATAACTTGAAAACCATGCATCCATTTGACAAACCGTTTTATGGGGAATTGTACAAGGTTGATGAAAACATGCCTGAGCAGTTTCATGCAATTCCAATGCACGGTTTCCAAGAAATCAGCCTCCATCACCATCAGCCATTTTTGAATTTTCTCCATATCCGTGCATCCGTTTTAAAACCTGTTTCATGGGGAGATGCACATGGGTGATAGTAGCCTACCCAAGCAGTTTCAGCCGATTCTAATGCACGGTTTCCGAGAAATCGACCTCTAAAATCTTCAGCCATTTTCCATTTTCTCGAAATCCGTGCATCCATTGATCATGAATTTGCTATGAGAGATGCATAATGATGGTAGGAACATGCTCACCGAGTTTCAGATCAATCCGATCTACCGTTTGGGAGAAATGGCAAAAAGAAGTTCTGGTTTGTGACCATGTAGCAGCAGCAGCTTGAACGGGCAGAGTTGAACGTGGAAACGATTGCATGCAGCTCAGATCCGGCCAGAGGACACCTGCACAAGGGAAAGCAATCAAAAATCATTAGCCAAGCCTCATGCAATCAAAGGATCAGAGCATGCAGCAGCAAGAAGCTTCACAGGCAGCAGTTTGACTTCAGGTACGTGACTAAACCTTGTTCATCTGTTTGCATAGATCTAATCTAAAGCATTGCATGAATGAATGAGATGGTGAGATTCAGTTAGAAAGGTAGCAAGTATGATTGCACTCATCCAGGGATCATCAGCGCATCATGCATGGATCGGTCATTCACGTGGAAGTTGGAAAACACAGTTAATGGTATATGCGTTGAACTCCAGTGAACAGGATGTCAATTAATTAACAGAGAGAAGAAGACATGTATCACTGCAGTTTGAAAAATCTAGCGCACATGTTTTTGCCACCTCATCACAAATCACGGAGAAATTAAAGACGGCTTGGCTGAAACTCATGAACTGCTGTTCATCTGCACTTTCCACGTCCTCAACTAAAGTGTGCACAATCAGTTAATTGGTTCTCTATCATCAACTCATTTGATGATTGTTTTATTTCTCTCCGAAATTGTTGCAATGATCATGATGCGAACATTGAGCCGTGGAAGTTTAATGACAGCTATGCTACTATTATGGGTGTTTATGGGTTTCTTTGCAGGGTATGCATTGTCACGTCTATCTAAGATGTTCAAGAGCACAGAACAGAGGAGGAACACGCTGAAACCACATTCTTGTTTCCAGGCATTGCCCTTTTGCATTTTCTTTATTCTCAATGCACTGCTATGGGGAAAGAATCAGCTGGTGTAGTTCCTTTCGAGACTATGTTTGCCTCAGTCCTTTTATGGTTTGGAATTTCTGTGCCAACAGTTACTTTGGCTACAATGAGCCTACAATTGAAGATCCAGTGAAGACCAATCAAATCCCCAGGCAGATTCTAGAGCAAGCTTGATATGCAGCCCATTTTTTCAATACCAAATGGAGGCATGCTGCCTTTTGGAGCTGTATTCATTGGACTGTTCTTCAGATTAACTTCAATATGGCTGCATCATTTCTACTGTATATTTGGGTTCCTATTCATTGTCTTCGTGATCCTCATTGTTACATATGTAGAGATCACCATTATCTTGTGCTACTTCGAATTGTGCAGTGAAAATTACAACTGGTGGTGGAGATCTTATGTGACTGTAGGCTCCTCAGCATTTTACTTGTTTCTCTATGCCACATTCTATTTCTTCACCAAGCTGGAGATGACAAAACTTGTTTCTAGAATTTCATATTTTGGCTACATGCCCATCATGTCATACTCATTTTTTGTTCTGACCGGTATAATAGATTTCTATGCATGCCTTTGGTTTGTGCGGACAATATACTTATCAGTGAAGATTGACTAAGGCTCTGCATGCATCTACCATTTTTCAGAGGGGCCGTTTAAATTTCAAGGTCTGGACATAATCTGATCATGGTTCAGCCTTCTATAGGAATATACTTTCACACTCATACCAAGGCCGAGAATTCACTAGGAAAAGGAACAGGCAGTGAGGAAAAAGAAGCAGTGGCCGAGGGAAAGAAAGAAACAGGCCAGAAGACCCCGACCACAGTGCAGAAGAAAGAACAAAAGAGGAAGCATGATAAAAAGGATGACAAAGAAGAAGGTGACACACCCATCTTGTCAGCAAGAGAAAAGAGGCTGAAGAGCAGAACGGACAAAGGTGAGGTGGTCCACATCAGCCCAAGTACCTCATCAGCACCTGCAACCAAACCAAAAAGCAAAACCCATGCAGCGGAGCAAGCAAAGGTGGTGACACCCGTGTCTACAGGAAAACAGAAACAGGCTTCTACAGGAAGCCCGAAATTGGCTAAAACAGGGTCTTCTACAGGAAGCCTTAAAAAGGCGAAACCCAAGGAGAAGAAGGCGGACATCCTAGCTAGGGAGGCAGCAGCTGTGCTGGCCGCCCTACGTACCTCTCTCAAGCCGAAGGAGAAGTAAAAGAGGAAGCTTCCACTATTTTTTTAAGGCAAGAAAGGGCATGCAGATAAGAATTGGCAGACCCCAAACCACAGTCAAAGAAGCAAATTGTCATTGAGGACACACAAGCTAAACAAAAGAAAGAGTCTCCTTCAAAGGGGTCCATCATCTATGAATGAGGAAGCTAAAAACCTTCACCTAGAGAGAAGAAAATCAAGGTGATGGACTCAAAGACTGCTTCTACAGGAAGACAGAGAACAGTTAGCAGACTGTTTCTACAGGAAGACAGAGGACTGTTTCTACAGAAAGACAGAGGACTGTTTCTACAGGAAGCCAACGAACTGTTTCTACAGGAAGTTTGAAAATAGGGAAGCCAAAGGAGGAATCGGCCGAGATGTTAGCCAAAGAAGCCACCAGGGCCATCAAAGACGAGGAGAGAGATTGGTTGCTCAGAGGATGAGCAACACTTTCAGTAGGGGGGTGATGATGAGCCCCAAAAATGTACAATTATTTGGGCTCATTCAACCTCCTAATTTGGCTTAGTCCACCATTCTCATTTGTTTATTGCATGTTTTTGATTATTTTTATGTTAATAGAGTGAATTTGGTTAGTCATTATGCCAACAAGTCTAATGGGTGCTTTGTGTAGCCTTTTTGGTCAACTTGGAGACAAAATTTAAGGTCTTAATGAGCACTTGGCAGCCAAATTCGTGGGAGAACAAGCTAGAGGATTTGTAGGAAGGTGTCCCCCTCATTTATGGGCCCTTACCTCGAATTCTCCACCATCAGCTCGGAGTTCAAAGGCCACCAAATCAATGAGCACAAGGGCAGCCAAGCAAGTCAAGTTGGACTGCTGTTAACTACAAGTCTTGGGCAGCCAAGTCCCTAAATTTTAGGAGGACTGTTGGGTCCTCAAATTGTATAAATAAGAGGGCTTAAGACCTCATTTCAGTTAGTCATTTTGGGGAGCTAGTTAGTTAGTCATTTTTGTAGCTAGTGGTTAGTCATTTCGTAGCAGCTAGTTAGTCAATTTGGTTTTTGCTCTTTGTAAGCCAGTTTTGGCATGACATTAGACTTTTGATTATGAATAAAAGCAAGCAGTTTTGGATCAAATTCTGAGTTTTTAAAGGAGCCTAAAGCTCTCGGGGTTGGGCCCAACCTGAGAGCTCAGGCCTCCTTCCTTTGTATCAATATTGTTCCTTTAGCATTTCGTTTCCATTTTCCTTTACATGCATTCGAGTATAGCTGCTGATTTAGATTTCCTGTAGTGGTTAAACAGTTGCTGATTTGGATTTCCTGTAGAAGTTAAACAGATTGGTTTTATCAGTTAGAATTGCTGTAGTTGTTTGGAAGTAGGCTGAGTAGATTAGAGTGAATAACAGTTAAAAAAGAACAGGCTGACTGTATGCTCATGATCCACGTCTTTCTAGAGGCAGGGATCGCAGACTGTGCTGCCCATTCAAAAACGTTTGCTTACATGTTAATGCTCTCTTGAACGCAGTCTTGGTGATGGATAGAAGTGTCCATGAGTGTCAATTTCTTGGAATGCTTCATTGCTTCAGTACCATATATCAGTTTCCTTCACGAATACATTGCTGTTCATTGGTTTAATAAGCTGTTGGCATAAGTTAATAACTTTTACTTGCAGGACTTGGATGATTTGTCTCATTTACACCGTGCAACGCTACTCCATCGTTCTCCTACCTTCCCGAACCGTGCCCAGACCAACTATCCATCCTCCAACGAAGCCCTTTGTTCCTCAACTACCCCACTGCTCATATCCCCTGTTTTTTGCCTTCCATTCCTTCTATTTCCTCTAAGACAAATCTGCCTCTACACTCACCCTCATCTCCTCACCTCACTGTTGCTGAGCCATTACCACCTCATTTCCATCCTACATATCCCCCTATACCACTCCATCACTTCACCACCACCCAAAACTCCCACGGTAGGACATCCTGTAGAAGTTAACAGACTTCCTGTAGAAATTCCTGAGTTTCCTGTAGGATCCCCTGCAGACATCCTGTAGGAGCCCACACACTCGGTTGCTGAGCATCTGAACGTGAGGAACCTCTGTGGACTGATGCTAAGGATCCCTTGGGACCTCTCCTAGCCTCCCTGACCTTTCCCAAGCTTTCCTTCCCTCTGCACCACCTCTACACAACCAAACCCTAATAAGAACAAAATCACAATCACTCCATCCACTTAAGAAAAAATACAAAAACATGTCTTTTCAGATGCAATTAGCTTAGATTCATGCATTTCAACTCACTAGAAGTAATGGCATCATTGGTAGAAGTTTCATTCACATTTTTGCATTGTAAGGGTCAAGCTAGTCAAATTAGGGTTTACTAGGGTTTCCATGCTTTGTTGGCTTTCAGTTTCCTTTTTGCAAAGTAGGTTAGCTTTCTTCGAGATAGCTTTCGTCCATCACTCATAAAGCTTCTTCTGAGAGCATATAGAAGTTGGCTTGAGCCCTAGCGGACTTGTGCCAGCTGACCAAGTGACAGCTGCGACAAGAGCTAGTACTTGTGCATACAGCACCGTCGCTTCCAAGTTTGTACGAACTACCGGGTTGATAAAATTAGAGATAGGAAGCTCCAGGAGTTGTAGCATTATTGCTACAATACTGGAGCCCACCATCTTTTTGGGGCCGTTGCCGGGGAAGCGTCAGAGTATTGGTGATTGTCGCTTTTCTTCTATTTTCCACTACAAACTTCTTCTAAGTAGTTTATTTCATTTCCATTATGCAAAAGTAGATTAGCATTTCCCGCTTTCATAGATTAGCATTTCAATTCCGCAATTTCATTTCTGCAAGCGTAGATTACCATTTCAATTCCGCAAGCGTAGACTAGCATTTCATTCTTGCAATTTCATTTGAGCAAAATAGATTAGTCCTTTCCTGCTTTCATTTCAATTCCGCATTTTCATTTTCGCAAGTTAGTTAGTTGCAGTTCAATCTATTTCATTTTTGCAGGTAGAAGTAGAAAAAAAAAAAAAAAATCACCCAAAAAGATTTCATTTCATGCCTTGTAGGAGTAGAGATAAGTTAGAAAAATGATTGCACAACACCCCCACTGCTTCACACAGCCAACATTCTCTCTTCTTCGATGGCTGTGATTAAAGAACCCCTGGGTGGACATCAAGGCATATTTAAAGAACCTCTAGGGGAGAAGAAGAAGAAAGCATTCCTCTAAGAAAATGGCTACAAGCAGAAATGTTGGGAGCAACATCTTGTCCAAAGATGAATTTGAAAATCAGATCAAAGATTTCAAGAGTGATATGAGGCAGTTTCTTGCCATGCAACTGGATACCTTGCGGATCCAAAAGAAGCAAGAAGAAACCAAGAGGGCTTTGGTCATTTTTTGTCCTAGGTGCACTAGAAGGCATCCTAGGAACGAATGTCCATTGTACTCCATAGAAGTGTGTTTTGTCTGTGAAGAATACCATCCTACAGATCAGTGCCCTTCCTTACCCAGAATCAAAGCTGCATATCAAAGAGCCAAAGGAGCCACTGAATCACTCTACTATATGAACCAAAGGAGGCCATATGGACCTAGATCTTACCAACAAGAATTGCAAGGGACACCCGAGACCTATTATGACCCCTATCAAGCCACTTTCATGCCTTCTTGGGGTCCCCTTGCTCATCCTTCCTGGTCTACACCTCCTCCTTGGTCATATCCTCCTTGTTCCTTCACAGATCCATATTATGCCCAACCAGTTGCTCATTCATTTCACTCTTATGCTCATCCACAGCCTCAGTGGAATGCACCTTATCAGGAGTGGAGGCCCCAGTACAACTCTCATCCCGATCATTTTCCTCCACCACCTGCTCATCCACAACCATCGCCTCCTCCTCCACCAAGGCAACCCCAAATGCCTACCCAACCACAATGCCATCCACCTCCATCTCAATTACACCCCTCCACTCAGTTACCCGTAGCACCATTTCCAAAACCATGCAATGGAGCAGCTCAACCAAATTGCAAAGCTGAGGCACAACATGTGCAAATGACTCCTTTTGAGCTCAATGATGTTCACCAAAGCTCAGGAAGAGTGTTGCAAAACAAATATTATATTGACAACATTGAAGGACCAAAGGTAAAAGAAGATTCAAAAGAAGAGATTAAAGAACCATGGGCTGCACTTGATGAAGAGAAGGGATCAGAATCAGAAATCGAGAGAGTTCCCTCATGGTTACCATCAAATCTTCCATGTATTCAAGAGAAAGATCAACAAAAAGAGGAAGATCAGAAGGTCATGATAGAAGGTGACATGAAGAATGATCCAGATCAACAAAGGAACCAAGGATATCAAAGCTATATTGAGATATGGTTTCAGAAGGTCACTAAGTTGCAGCAGCACTTTCTTCCTCAGCTTTGTTTGATCCCTTCAACGCCAGATCATTTGGTCTCTGAGATCTGGATACTTGTCCAAGCATGCATTTCGAACCTTCACATATTTTTTTCTCTAATCTCGATGTGCACATGGCTCCATTGGAAGTATTCTTATACTTGAAAATGATTTTGTTTTTCAAGTAGGGTAGGGTAGAAAAAAGAAAAGAAAAAGAAAAAAAAAAAAGAAAAAAAAATGAAAAAAGAAAATAGAAATCTAAGGTGAAAACCTCCTCGGAGGCGCCTTAGATTGGCTCATTGATTGAAAACCTCCATGAGGCGGTCAATGTGTTAAGAAAAAAGAAAAAGAAAAGAGAATAAGATCTTTGGGTGAAAACCTCCCTTGGAGGCGCCCAAGGCAGGCAAAGAGGGTGAAAACCTCCATGAGGCGCCCTAGTTGTTTTTCAAAAAAAAAAAAAAAAGAGAAAAAAGGAAAAGAAAAATAAAGCTAATCTCCATTGAATAATTTCATGTTGCAGCAGTGACATTGCAGGTTGCAAGAAGGACGTTTCATGACAGGAGGAGCACTCAAATCAAGGTCAAAGTAATTGTTCTTGTGCCTTCTAAAGGAAGCTTTGTATTTCTACAGGAAACATCTTGTAGAACCTTTGGACGAGCCAAATCCAATTTCAAAAGTGAATCTGATGGTGGGAATTTGTTGATTAGGCCTACAAGCACTTGTGTGTCCATCCCTTGCCTTTCTCCATCATTTTTTTCACCTCCTTGTGCTTCTCGTTGTGCTTCTACAGGAACTTCCTGTAGAAATTGTGGGAAACTAGGCATGCATTTCAAAAAGTGGTTTGGCAAGCATGATGGCTTCCTCAAGGGTTCAGAAGCCCTCATGCAATCTTCCAACTCCTCCTCCATCATCTCCATACCTGCATCACAGCCAAAATTCATTTTGTCATCCCATGCAACCAAAATGCAAAGTGCCTTGAAGCAAAAACACATAGAGCAGAATTTGTTTATGCCATAACTTGAAAACCATGCATCCATTTGACAAACCGTTTTATGGGGAATTGTAAAAGGTTGATGACAACATGCCTGAGCAGTTTCATGCAATTCCGATGCACGGTTTCCAAGAAATCAGCCTCCATCACCATCAGCCATTTTTGAATTTTCTCCATATCCGTGCATCCGTTTTAAAATCTGTTTCATGGGGAGATGCACATGGGTGATAGTAGCCTACCCAAGCAGTTTCAGCCGATTCCGATGCACGGTTTCCGAGAAATTGACCTCTAAAATCTTCAGCCATTTTCCATTTTTCTCGAAATCCGTGCATCCATTGATCATGAATTTGCTATGGGAGATGCATAATGATGGTAGGAACATGCTCACCGAGTTTCAGATCAATCCGATCTACCGTTTGGGAGAAATGGCAAAAAGAAGTTCTGGTTTGTGACCATGTAGCAGCAGCAGCTTGAACGGGCAGAGTTGAACGTGGAAACGATTGCATGCAGCTCAGATCCGGCCAGAGGACACCTGCACAAGGGAAAGCAATCAAAAATCATTAGCCAAGCCTCATGCAATCAAAGGATTAGAGCATGCAGCAGCAAGAAGCTTCACAGGCAGCCGTTTGACTTCAGGTACGTGACTAAACCTTGTTCATCTGTTTGCATAGATCTAATCTAAAGCATTGCATGAATGAATGAGATGGTGAGATTCAGTTAGAAAGGTAGCAAGTATGATTGCACTCATCCAGGGATCATCAGCGCAACATGCATGGATCGATCATTCACGTGGAAGTTGGAAACCACAGTTAATGGTATATGCGTTGAACTCCAGTGAACAGGATGTCAATTAATTAACAGAGAGAAGAAGACATGTATCACTGCAGTTTGAAAAATCTAGCGCACATGTTTTTGCCACCTCATCACAAATCACGGAGAAATTAAAGACGGCTTGGCTGAAACTCATGAACTGCTGTTCATATGCACTTTCCACGTCCTCAACTAAAGTGTGCACAATCAGTTAATTGGTTCTCTATCATCAACTCATTTGATTATTGTTTTATTTCTCTCCGAAATTGTTGCAATGATCATGATGCGAACATTGAGCCGTGGAAGTTTAATGACAGCTATGCTACTATCATGGGTGTTTATGGGTTTCTTTGCAGGGTATGCATTGTCACGTCTATCTAAGATGTTCAAGAGCACAGAACAGAGGAGGAACACGCTGAAACCACATTCTTGTTTCCAGGCATTGCCCTTTTGCATTTTCTTTATTCTCAATGCACCGCTATGGGGAAAGAATCAGCTGGTGTAGTTCCTTTCGAGACTATGTTTGCCTCAGTCCTTTTATGGTTTGGAATTTCTGTGCCAATAGTTACTTTGGCTACAATGAGCCTACAATTGAAGATCCAGTGAAGACCAATCAAATCCCCAGGCAGATTCTAGAGCAAGCTTGATATGCAGCCCATTTTTTCAATACCAAATGGAGGCATGCTGCCTTTTGGAGCTGTATTCATTGGACTGTTCTCCAGATTAACTTCAATATGGCTGCATCATTTCTACTGTATATTTGGGTTCCTATTCATTGTCTTCGTGATCCTCATTGTTACATATGTAGAGATCACCATTATCTTGTGCTACTTCGAATTGTGCAGTGAAAATTACAACTGGTGGTGGAGATCTTATGTGACTGTAGGCTCCTCAGCATTTTACTTGTTTCTCTATGCCACATTCTATTTCTTCACCAAGCTGGAGATGACAAAACTTGTTTCTAGAATTTCATATTTTGGCTACATGCCCATCATGTCATACTCATTTTTTGTTCTGACCGGTATAATAGATTTCTATGCATGCCTTTGGTTTGTGCGGACAATATACTTATCAGTGAAGATTGACTGAGGCTCTGCATGCAGCTACCATTTTTCAGAGGGGCCGTTTAAATTTCAAGGTCTGGACATAATCTGATCATGGTTCAGCCTTCTATAGGAATATACTTTCACACTCATACCAAGGCCGAGAATTCACTAGGAAAAGGAACAGGCAGTGAGGAAAAAGAAGCAGTGGCCGAGGGAAAGAAAGAAACAGGCCAGAAGACCCCGACCACAGTGCAGAAGAAAGAACAAAAGAGGAAGCATGATAAAAAGGATGACAAAGAAGAAGGTGACACACCCATCTTGTCAGCAAGAGAAAAGAGGCTGAAGAGCAGAACGGACAAAGCTGAGGTGGTCCACATCAGCCCAAGTACCTCATCAGCACCTGCAACCAAACCAAAAAGCAAAACCCATGCAGCAGAGCAAGCAAAGGTGGTGACACCCGTGTCTACAGGAAAACAGAAACAGGCTTCTACAGGAAGCCCGAAATTGGCTAAAACAGGGTCTTCTACAGGAAGCCTTAAAAAGGCGAAACCCAAGGAGAAGAAGGCGGACATCCTAGCTAGGGAGGCAGCAGCTGTGCTGGCCGCCCTACGTACCTCTCCCAAGCCGAAGAGAAGTAAAAGAGGAAGCTTCCACTATTTTTTTAAGGCAAGAAAGGGCATGCAGATAAGAATTGGCAGACCCCAAACCACAGTCAAAGAAGCAAATTGTCATTGAGGACACACAAGCTAAACAAAAGAAAGAGTCTCCTTCAAAGGGGTCCATCATCTATGAATGAGGAAGCTAAAAACCTTCACCTAGAGAGAAGCAAATCAAGGTGATGGACTCAAAGACTGCTTCTACAGGAAGACAGAGAACAGTTAGCAGACTGTTTCTACAGGAAGACAGAGGACTGTTTCTACAGGAAGACAGAGGACTGTTTCTACAGGAAGCCAGCGAACTGTTTCTACAGGAAGTTTGAAAATAGGGAAGCCAAAGGAGGAATCGGCCGAGATGTTAGCCAAAGAAGCCACCAGGGCCATCAAAGACGAGGAGAGAGATTGGTTGCTCAGAGGATGAGCAACACTTTCAGTAGGGGGGTGATGATGAGCCCCAAAAATGTACAATTATTTGGGCTCATTCAACCTCCTAATTTGGCTTAGTCCACCATTCTCATTTGTTTATTGCATGTTTTTGATTATTTTTATGTTAATAGAGTGAATTTGGTTAGTCATTATGCCAACAAGTCTAATGGGTGCTTTGTGTAGCCTTTTTGGTCAACTTGGAGACAAAATTGAAGGTCTTAATGAGCACTTGGCAGCCAAATTCGTGGGAGAACAAGCTAGAGGATTTGTAGGAAGGTGTCCCCCTCATTTATGGGCCCTTACCTTGAATTCTCCACCTTCAGCTCAGAGTTCAAAGGCCACCAAATCAATGAGCACAAGGGCAGCCAAGCAAGTCAAGTTGGACTGCTGTTAACTACAAGTCTTGGGCAGACAAGTCCCTAAATTTTAGGAGGACTGTTGGGTCCTCAAATTGTATAAATAAGAGGGCTTAAGACCTCATTTCAGTTAGTCATTTTGGGGAGCTATTTAGTTAGTCATTTTTGTAGCTAGTGGTTAGTCATTTCGTAGCAGCTAGTTAGTCAATTTGGTTTTTGCTCTTTGTAAGCCAGTTTTGGCATGACATTAGACTTTTGATTATGAATAAAAGCAAGCAGTTTTGGATCAAATTCTGAGTTTTTAAAGGAGCCTAAAGCTCTCGGGGTTGGGCCCAACCTGAGAGCTCAGGCCTCCTTCCTCTGTATCAATATTGTTCCTTTAGCATTTCGTTTCCATTTTCCTTTACATGCATTCGAGTATAGCTGCTGATTTAGATTTCCTGTAGTGGTTAAACAGTTGCTGATTTGGATTTCCTGTAGAAGTTAAACAGATTGGTTTTATCAGTTAGAATTGCTGTAGTTGTTTGGAAGTAGGCTGAGTAGATTAGAGTGAATAACAGTTAAAAAAAAACAGGCTGACTGTATGCTCATGATCCACCTCTTTCTAGAGGCAGGGATCGCAGACTGTGCTGCCCATTCAAAAACGTTTGCTTACATGTTAATGCTCTCTTGAACGCAGTCTTGGTGATGGATAGAAGTGTCCATGAGTGTCAATTTCTTGGAATGCTTCATTGCTTCAGTACCATATATCAGTTTCCTTCACGAATACATTGCTGTTCATTGGTTTAATAAGCTGTTGGCATAAGTTAATAACTTTTACTTGCAGGACTTGGATGATTTGTCTCATTTACACCATGCAACGCTACTCCATCGTTCTCCTACCTTCCCGAACCGTGCCCAAACCAACTATCCATCCTCCAACGAAGCCCTTTGTTCCTCAACTACCCCACTGCTCATATCCCCTGTTTTTTGCCTTCCATTCCTTCTATTTCTTCTAAGACAAATCTGCCTCTACACTCACCCTCATCTCCTCACCTCACTGTTGCTAAGCCATTACCACCTCATTTCTATCCTACATATCCCCCTATACCACTCCATCACTTCACCACCACCCAAAACTCCCACGGTAGGACATCCTGTAGAAGTTAACAGACTTCCTGTAGAAATTCCTGAGTTTCCTGTAGGATCCCTTGCAGACATCCAGTAGGAGCCCACACACTCGGTTTCTGAGCATCTGAACGTGAGGAACCTCTGTGGACTGATGCTAAGGATCCCTTCGGACCTCTCCTAGCCTCCCTGACCTTTCCAAAGCTTTCCTTCCCTCTGCACCACCTCTGCACAACCAAACCCTAATAAGAACAAAATCACAAACACTCCATCCACTTAAGAAAAAATACAAAAACATGTCTTTTCAGATGCAAGTAGCTTAGATTCATGCATTTCAACTCACTAGAAGTAATGGCATCATTGGTAGAAGTTTCATTCACATTTTTGCATTGTAAGGGTCAAGCTAGTCAAATTAGGGTTTACTAGGGTTTCCATGCTTTGTTGGCTTTCAGTTTCCTTTTTGCAAAGTAGGTTAGCTTTCTTCGAGATAGCTTTCGTCCATCACTCATAAAGCTTCTTCTGAGAGCATATAGAAGTTGGCTTGAGCCCTAGCGGACTTGTGCCAGCTGACCAAGTGACAGCTGCGACAAGAGCTAGTACTTGTGCATACAACACCGTCGCTTCCAAGTTTGTACGAACTACCGGGTTGATAAAATTAGAGATAGGAAGCTCCAGGAGTTGTAGCATTATTGCTACAATAGTGGAGCCCACCAGTTTTCCAATAATGATGTCCTCCACACATGCTGGAATGAAACTGCTACATAACTTTTATTGACTGTTCTTTGTCCAGACACCTCAAAAGAACTCTAGATGGATCCCTCCAATAGAGCAGATTTTCATTAATGCCATATTTAGCTGCGCTAAGCTTAATAGTTTTGGCTTGACTTTGAGTAAGGCCTGGAGGGATTTCTAGCTTCAGCAAGAATCTAACTATTGCATAATACCAATCACAAAAAGCTAGATTTTCGGCCGGTGTCTGATTCTTTTCTGGTTCAACTACTTCTTCTTCTTCTGCCTGACCATTTTCTGCAATTGAGCCCATGAGGTTTATGTCCAGTGTTCTGCAATTTCCTTCAGCTAACAATCTGGCAAGATCCTGACCTCTGACAAGTTTGGTGAGCTTCATTTCTATATTAAATTCAATTAACTTTGCAATCCATTTACCCTTCTTCCATCAACATCAAGTTGTGTTAAGACATCTTTTATTGCAGCAGAGGGTACATAATCAATTATCTTGGAATGCAGAATATAAAATCTAAGAGATTTCAAAGATTTGATAAGAGCATATGCTTGTTTCTCCATAATATCATACCTCAGCTCAACATCCCTTAATGTTTTGCTAAAAAATGCCACCGGATGCTCTAAACCTTCTTCATCTGCTTGCAGTGAAACTGCTGCAATGGTGTCTTCAGAGGCAAATGAGAATACATGGAACTCCTTGCTGTAATCCAGACTTATTAAAGTGGGAGCTTCCATAATGGCTTTCTTGATGGACTCGAAAGATCTTCTTACTGAATCAGTCCATTTTATCTTTGACCCCTTCTTGAACATGGAGGTAATATGCTTCATCAGCTCTGCAAAATTTGGGATAAACCTCCTCACAAAATTTCTTTTTCCCAGAAAGGACTGAATATCTTTATTTGATCTCGGGACAGACAGGGCCTGTATTTCTTTTACTCTTTCTAGGTCAATTCCGACACCTGCAGCAGAACCAACATGTCCTAACAGCTTGCCTTCTTCTAAAGCAAACTGTGACTTTTTAGGATTGACTAAAATCCCAAACCTTCTGCACTTCAGAAACACTTTTTTCAAATGTTGTAGATGATCTTGATGGCTGCTGGAGTATACTGTTATGTCATCAAGGTAGATAAGGACAAATTTATCCTTCTCTTCAACAAATGCTATATCCATAGCTCTCTGAAAGGTGGATCCAGCATTCATCAATCCAAAAGGTATCTTAGCATACATAAAAGTGCCCCAAGGAGTGGTGAATGCAGTCTTCTCTTGGTCATCTGGATGCACAACAATTTTATTAAACCTTTAAAATCCATCCAGGAAAGACATTACTTTGGCTCCTGAGAGGGTAGTTGTCTTTCTTAGAGGATTTGTTTAAGTTTCTGAAATCAACACACAGTCTGACTTCTCCACTTTTCTTCCTCACCACTACTAGGTTGGCTACCCACTTGGAATATCTAAGAGGCACTATGATCTTGGCAGCCAACAACTTTTAAATTTCTTTTTCAATCAGAGGGAGGAGCATAGGATTTATTGGTCTCAGCTTCTGTTTGAAAGGTATGGTGTCTTTCTCCAGAGGGATTTTATGCTGGATGATATTTTTGTCATATATTTTCAGGTCACTATATTCCAAGACAAACACATCACCAAATTGCTTCATTAAATTGAAGTATTCGGAACTTTGGTTTACAGACAGATGAGTGGACAGATTTATGTATCTAAGCTGACCTGGACTCCCTATATCATGCTTACAGACTGCATATTGATCTTCTTTTTGGGCAGCCTTGTAAGGCACATCATTCTAGTCAAACAATCTTTCTAGAGGAATTAAACCCTTAGAATATGCTTGTTGGGAAGCTGGACAATGCTATCTTTGCCAATTTTATTTCTAAGCTGGGATTGAGGGCTTTCTTCCAAGGCTTCATTTTCTTGGTCAATTTGCATTTCGGAAAACTCATCAATGACTTGCAGAAACCTATTTATTTCATCATCATCTTCAAAAACTTTTCAATGCTGGACATTATCAGGCAAGGATGGCCTATACTTCATTTGGACTTCATAAACTAGTTTGGGAGGCATGGGAGGGATAAATAGACTAGCAGACACAACAAGGGAATCAACAAGCTGATTTTTGACTCTAGGGATATATGAAATACATAAATTATCAAAGGAATCTTTGATTCTCCATGCCTCATCTCTATATGCTTTCAGCCTTGGGTGCTTTGCCTGAAATGTTTTATTTACTTGCTGAATGATCAAATCAGCATCTCCAAACACCTTCAGGTTCTTGATTCCTTTGTCTTTCGCTGTGTTAAGGCCCAATAGCAAAGCCTCATACTCTGCTATATTGTTTGTGACTTGAAAGCCAGTTTGAAAGATAGCTGTGCGCTTTTTTGTTCTAGAGATATCAGCACCACCCCTGCTCTTGTAGTCTCCCTGGAAAATGCTCCATCAAAGAACATCTCCCAAACCTGACTTCCTTGCTCTTCCTCGGCCTGATTTGTTGGTTTCTTGAGCTGCATTGAGGCCTTATGGGATTCTTCTATTTGGAGGATACATGCTCCAAAATTAGTGTCCACAACATATATGGGATGATTAGTAGGATTCTTCTCATCAATGATGATGTATGCCAACTGTGCTTCTCTGTACAATTTCCTACCTTCTCCTCCAAATACCGGGACAATGGCATAAGTTAGATCATTATGTAATGTCCCACCTAATCTCTTAATCCATCCTCTAGACAACAACATGCCAAACTTGGGAGGGACATCTGCCACCACAATATCCATCATCATACTTTTCATGGGCAGCTGAGTTAGGATAATGGCCAGATCTTTAATCAAACCCAGACATTTCACCTTTATTGAATCAAATGAGAATAAATCATGATATGGTCTGGTGATGTCAAGGCCTAACTCCTCCATGACAGCTTTAGGCATCAAATTGTGGCTGGCCCCCGTGTCTAGCAGGAAATTGTGGAGGATTTTGTCATGAATGGTCAAGGAGACATAAAAAGATGGAGAATTATTATCAGTAGGTTCAATCATAGGGCTAAGCACAACAATAGGCTTATCATCTTGCAAATTGACAGAGTTAGTGGAGGTTTGTGTGGTTTCCAGCTCAAGAGCTTCAAGGATAGGCTTTCTAAATACTTCACTCTTTACCAACTCTACCAGAGGCACAAATATTTTTAATTTCTAGACTTTTGACTCAAAGCTAAAAGAGGAAGGTAACTTGTCAGAACCTCTTACCTCTTGAACTGGTGCTTTAAGGATGACTGGATTAGCTGCTGGTCTTCTCTGTCTGATATTCTGTGACTCTGTTTGGATAACAGCTCTTTGGGCAGGATTCTCCTTGACATTTTTGCATTTGACCTCAGATTATATCTTTGCTGTTCACTAGTCTTCAATACAACTTCTCTGTCCCACTCCTGACTGTCTTGTTCCTACAGCAATGATTCTTCATATGCAGCCAATGTCAAAAAGGTAGCATTGCCTTTATCTTCCATGCAATGGATTTCATCCTCATCTTCAAATTGTTCCTCCTCCATGACTACATTCTGGAAAGGAGCTTTAACCTTCTGTTCTTCATTTGGTTCTCTTCCCCTCTAAATGATTTGCAACTATTCATTTGCTCTTCTGAATGGATTTGGATTTCTTGGAGCAAATGTTTTCTGCTGCCTTGTCTTTCCTGAATTCTGCTTAACCTTCAGCTTAGATATTTCAGCAGCCAATGACTCTATCATTCTAGTCATTTTATCTAATTTAGGTTCTGAAGATGAAGTAGAGGAATAAGAAGCCTCACCTCTCTGCCTCCTTCTGTCGGTATGACTTTTTAGCTTTTCTGTAGCCATAATATTAGATTCCACCTCCAGTGCTGCATCTTGCATATCATCTAGAGTGGCACATCTTCTTTCTCTCAATAATAGGTAGAAATCAGAGTCAAAAGCATTGGCATAAGTGAGTTTGGAAGAGGTGGGGGTAGGCTTTACCTCAGATGGTATCTTACCATACATACGATTAAATATTTTATTGAAATCAGGCAAAGATTCCCCATTTTCCCTCTTCAGGTTACCAAACTCAGTATGGTAATATAGCAAGTCTTTTTTATCTCCCCAGTGCTTCAAAAATGCTTCATCTAAGGCTTCAATATCAGAAATAGATCCGAGTGGCAATTCTCTGAACCACTTTCTAGCCTCTCCATCAAGGCTCTGTACAAAAATTATCATCCACACATCATTTTCACTTATATCTAAGTTATCAACATAACTATAAAAAGCCTCAAGGTGTTCTTCAGCTGTTACCCCCTCTGTACCAGTGAATTTGGGCATATATTTATGATATTCTCCAGTAGGCATAGCATTCAAAGGAACAAGCAGAATCAAAGGTCCATATCTAGCAGCAACGATTCTTTCTATCTTCGTAGGTGCTTGCTGGCCTGCCATGACTGGGATATGTGGAAGGACACTGGAAAATTGAGTAGTTTGAAACAATGTAATGGATGACAGAGACAACGGGATGTTCTGGACTGTATGGGAAGCTTTCTTTGGACTGAGATTCAAAGGGGAACTAAATGGATAAGGTGCTCTATTAATCTCTGAAATAATTTCTTTACAAACAATGCTGAGCTCTAAATCTTCAAACTGTATGTCCTCAGCTATAACCTTATCTTTTAGAGATGCATAAGTTTTCTTGGGCCTACCTAATACTGATGCTCCTTTCTATGATGTTTTCTTCAACTTGACAATCTTCTCAGGGTCAGGCGCTAATTCAGCTGGTGATTTCTGAGATTTCTTCGAGTATGTCTCACAAACTGAGCCATAATTGTAATGTGGAGTCGCCAGATAGATGATTACAACCAGAAATGTGCCCAAACTTTGTCTATCATCAAAATCTAGAATTGTGTCGTTCTCCTAGGGAAGCTGAGCTTCAATCTCCTCTCCCCGGCAACGGTGCCAATTAATGTTATCACCCCAAGAAACTCTCCTAGGTTGTATCTCAGAGATGCTCAGGAACATTACAAACTCAAAAAAATGTTGGAAATGGATGAATGGAAGGCATGATGCATATTCAAGCCAGATAACCACTTCTACTATGCTTAACTCGAGACATGGGTGAACACCCCCAGACTACAAGGCTTTAGACCACCAATTACTCACAGGTTGAGGATTAAGTGAACATGGAGAATACTGACCACACCAGCAGATGCACAAGACCATGTGATGGCCGACTGCAACCAGTAAAAAGGTCTACAAATCTATTTCCTAATGCACAAATAGGATGATAGCTCTCTGGCACTAAGTAAACAGAAACCTGCATAACACATTCAATGATACATGCTAGATTCTAACACAGAGGTGGGATGAAAACCCCTCTTATGCTAAACATCAAGAGCACATGAAAAATACATAATAGGAACAACCTAGAACAGAGTAGAAATGGAAAGTGAGCAATTAACAACAAAAGAAGCTTGTATTAGCCGAAAATGAAGACCAGACGCTGCAAGTATCACAGTAGTTACAGTCTCTAGAAGTTGAACCTTACATCAAAACTACAACCATCAACGCTCATTACATCTGTGGTCTGGGTATATACAGAGTTTGTTTACAAAAAATTCTCTGCTATTCTATGCGTGGAGGGGTCATAATTGACCACCAACCACATTAACTATCTAAAATGGGCCTCTGCTATGATCTGCTGCTTCAATGAATGAGTTTGACATTCTCTGGTACTTTGTTGTCCTTTCAGGTAACTGAAGTGTGGTATAAAAGACATTCCATGACAGATAAATGCTTGTAACTGCTCGAGGCTGTCCTTTTTCTTCTTGGCCATTCTTTTCTTAAATGCAATTGTTGAGGATCTACCACAAACGGTACCGGGAACTGATTAAGCTTGTCCTTTGGGTGCACAGAGTAGTTAAGGAGTGTGGACTTCATGGTGGGTGGACAAATTGAATGGAGGAATGGGGATGACCGTTAGATTGCGCAGACGGCGGATACAACACGACAGGGGCTATCAGGAAGGTAAGGTGGAAGACGATCACAGGCTGTTGGATGAAACAGATGAACGACGGAGATCGATTTGCAGGTGCTATCGGAAGATATGAGAGCGGGGAGATCGTGGGCCGTTGGATCTTGGGTGGAGAGATCCAATGGTCATCGGGCGTGGAAGATGCAGGGGATTTAACGGTCGAGAAAGTGGTTTTGAGTAGCGGGCAGTAATTATCACCCCTCCTTTGGAGCTGCGGCGGTATTCGTATATGGGCTTGCGATCTACTAGAACTATGACGCGTGGTGGATGGGACCTGCATCAAAACACTTTCCCTGTGAGTTAATGCGCGTGTAGCTTACGGGCGTGGGAGGTGCGAATGCCGTCGGATCTCGCAGCAAACGATCGGACGACGAGGAGATAAACGAGGTTTAGTGCACGGGAAAAAGGTTGTGGTGGTGGGGAAAAGCACATGGTCAGGTGATTGTGGTTGCATGACGATTCAAAATTAGCGCTCGGGGGCCGAAAGAACATAGGCTTTCGCAACAATTTAGAGGTGAAATGGAGGAAAACACATGCAGAAGGGGGCTATGGGAGTACACAAAAATGAAGGAGCAGGAGAAGAACAACTGATGCACATCCTTTTTTGAGAGCAAACGACCCGATCAGGCCTGTATTTGATCCTTGAAATGCTGAATTGAATAGCAGAGCTAACAATAGGCATGGTTATATGACTAGTTCATGTCATGGTTATTTCATGTATTTACTTGTAATTGTTAAAATTATGGATGCAAGACCTAATTGATGGTATAAAAACTCAATGAAGAAGGTGGTGATCCTTTCGGTTATGTTTCATAAGTTCTTTTAGTAATTCATGCTCTATCTTGTATACTAGACTTGTAGATTGCATTGATGCCAAGTTTTTGACGGAATGTCAGTCCCGATTGGGGATGCTCAAGCCTTGTCTTGAGGTTGATTTTGATTTGTTTATATTGTCATCATGTATTTGATGGATTATAAAGGTTATAACAATTTCTGGGTAGAGGTCAGGGTTCTGGGCTACAAAAGTGGCTCAAATCCTGGGGACATTGACATAGGTATGCTAAAAAGAGTCGAAGGACACTGACACATATGCCTGTGAGAGTGAATTTAGCTTCTGGACATTGCCTTTCCTATAACATGAGAGCGACCATGGGTTAAAAGGCTTAAATCATCAGTGGGACTCAGGGACATGATGTCTGAGTGGATGACATGTCTTCTGAGGGTTTTTTTGATTTCATCGATCATTTATTGTTCCGGTTGATGAGTAGAGTAGATTCAAGTCAGTTATTTTAGCATATTACAATCTGTAGTTTAAATCTACAAGGAATTTATACTTGGTATCAGAGTTGAAATCACTACAGAAGAGGACAATACAAGCTTGTCTTTTGCAGGAGAAATTGAATTTTCAATGTCATAATTTAGATCTAGTGGGATTTCGTTCTACGGATTGAGACTCAAATATACCCTTGAGGGTAGTTCAAACTATATTGCTTGAAAGGACATGATGGAGGCAGTGTTGGAAGTCAACATGCTTAAGGATTTCACAGACAAAGATATTCCTAAGCCAACTGATGCTCAAGATCTGGAAGAGTGGACAAAGTATGTGGCAAAGGAGAGAAGGATTATCCTAGAAGGAGTTCGAGGTCATATTGTATCGAAACTCCACGGTAAGGAAAGTTCATTTTCAATGTGGAAGGTCTTGACATACCTGTTTCAAAACAACAGTGACCACAAGAAGCAGGCACTGAAGGAAAAGCTCAGAAAGATCAAGATGGAGAAGGGCGACTCAATACCAAAGTACTTGATTAAGTTCACCCAATGTCAAGATGAGCTTGGAAGTGTCAGTGTTACAGTGGTTGAAGACGATATGGTGAGCCTAGAACTTCTAGGCCTTCCCAAGAGTTGGCATAGTTACCAAGACTCAGTGAATGGGAGGGAGAATATACTAGAGTGGGAGCAGTTGTGGTATGACTTGGTACAAGAAGAGATTCGGTGGAGCACTAGAGGTGGATTTTGATCCAAGAAAGATGATGAGGAGAGCTATGCCTTAGCTGGAAAGGCGAAGAAAGGGAAGTCATCCCATTCCATATCAGATTCCAGTAAGGGTGGAAAGGTGAAGGATTTTTCGAAGATTAAATATTTTCACTATCACGAGTTGGGACACTATGCCATAAAGTGTCTGGTACGAAGCCCTCAGGAGGAGCGGTAGGTGAATCTTTCTCTTCACAATTCGAGTTTGATTTCACCCTTATCACTTGCATGGTGACATTGGTGATGGCCTAGTGTGTGGTACCTATATGGTGGAACCTCATTCCATATGACTAACAACAAAGAGTTCTTTAGTAACTTGGAGGAGAAGGACCTCCAGATGCACATCGAGATGGGAGATAATTGGAGGTATAGCGTGATCGACATCAGAGGGAGTCTTGTACTCCTATCACATTAAAATATCTCATGTATGTTCCAGGTTTGAAGAAGAATTTGGTTTCAGTTGCCATTTTGGAGGACCATGGCTATGATGTGATATTTATCAAGGGAAAGAATTTCCTTCGTCACATAGCCTCAGGACAGGTGAGCGATGTTAGAGCCTAGATTTACCTCAGGCTGAAAATGTAAGATTCTAGGTCCACATCAAACCATGCTCATCCTCGTAGCTAGCCCTATGAAGACAGGAGAGGGCTCTCTCCGGGTCAATCTCAGCGAAAGATAATCGATGGGTTTGAGATGACTGATTTAACAACTGATCTTAGGCTAGGTATGAAGTACAAGGATTTGTTTTGAGTTTTTGAGGGCTTTACGTTGAAAAAGGGAAAGGCAAATTTGGGTTCGGGGATGAGGCCTAGTTTTTGCAGAGTTCTGATTAGGGAAAGGAAGGAAATCGTTTTGATGCTTTGGATTGAATGAATGGATGGATCAGACCGGTGAGGGGCTAAGGAGGGAAAGAAAGTCTCAAGAGTCCTCCTCAAACAGATGAAAACATGTTAAATTAAACAAAATTTCAAGGCAGAGCATAGCAGTCCAATGAATTCTATCTCAATCACTCATTTGTTTAATTTCAGAAGAAAAGAGAAGGGAAAATGATACACATAAACATCAGTAAACTTACAATTACTTAGAGAAATACACCATCAAAACACAGAGCCACATGGATCCCAACAAGTGCTGCAAAACCCTGGTCTTTCCTTTGCCAAAATTGCAGAAATGAGAAGTACAATGAAGTGCCAAGCAATCCCAAGTATCCAACCCTGAAAATGACTGAGAAATTACATGATATAGACAATCCTAACTCCTTCCCATGCATCTAGGGGTCGAGCTCATCATTCTAGGAGCTGTTTGAACCAATTCTAAATAAGGAACTGAAATCTAGGCAATCAAACAACTTGCCCCTATATGCTAGGAAACTGATTCATTCATTTAATTTTCACTTTTTAGTGAATGAATCCTCTAGAAAAAGTAAAAATGTGCCAATATTACATCATGGTTATCAAATTACATCATGAAAGATCAAGAGTAACATCAAAAAGCAAAACTGGTCAAAACTGGGCGAATTTCTGAGCTGTACAATGAAAAATAGGCAAAAAATCCTCTATACGCCGTGCTTGATTCTCTATGCGTCATGCCACTTTGGAGCTGATTTTGAGACACTTCCTAAAGTCCACATTGAGCTCAAGATAGCTTTTTGGAAAGCCCTACCTGTCTACTTTCCAACCTAAGTGGAATTTCTAAATTTAGATGTCATTCGCCCCTCCAAAACTTCAATCTCCCAAGACTGCTTCCTGTGTGTCAAAATAAGGGTAGTGAGGTCATTTTTTGAGTGTTTTTGACCTCTTGAGGGCTCAAAACCTTCCCAAATTTCTTTTCCATGCACAAGAAACCATAATTTATCATGACAAATCCAAAAATGCAAAGTTTTTTGGATTTGGAGCCCTCTAGCGAAAGCGAGTGCCACGTGGCGCGACGCATTGGGTAGAAAAGCATGTTTTTGCTATAAAAATTCTAGGTCCGCACTTTTTGTCAGTATTTCCTGTGGTCCTGCACCTAATGCTCATGTATCTAGCAGACCTGACCGCACTTTCTTTGTGTTAAAGGTGCGGACCATGAAGTGCGTCACACCACTACCCAGGTGCACCGCGCCTTTTTTCAGATGACTTTTGGAGGCCTTCTCGGTGTCCAAATTGGGCGCGGAATAGCTTATTGGAAAGGTATTTGAGTATAATTTCCAACCCAACTAGAATTTTTTTAATTTGGAGCTCATTTGCCCTATCAAAGGTCAAATCTCCCAAGACTGGTCAAAATGTGCAAAATGAGGCTGCCTCAAGGCAGAGTGATGTTGCAGTCAACGTTTGAAGGTGTTCCTCAACTCCAAATTGAGCTCATGATAGCTCATCGAAAAGTTCGTTGTGTCTAGTTTTCATTTGTCTCATCATGAAAGTCATTTGGCCAACCAAGCTAGGAGAAAACTTGATTTTCCCAAGGTCACTTCAGAGGTACATCAATTATCCCGAGGCGATTGTAATTTTGACATGTCTCTAAAACCATGACACCTATGTAAAAAGTGAAGGAGGTTTCTCTTCCTTTACCTATTTTAGACAAAAACCTCTCTCAGTTTCCAAAATTCATATTTTCTTGCTCAGAAACATCATCGAGTAAAACCTACCCCAATGTGTGGAACAGGGGATTTGTTGAAATGAAGTGAAATGAAGGGGATAAAGGGCTTCTAAATTATTGAGAAAATTTTGAGAAGTAGGGAGGGATGCTAGGAAGTAGGGGAAAGTGGAATTTCAAAGATTGAGTGAGTGGAGGAGGTCTAAAAGGAAAAAACACAGGCCTCGCCTAGAAAATTATCAAGTTGTAGCAAGAAACTAGGGTTTGTGCAAAAATGAGGAATTCAAGGGATCTCATTGATGGGAAGTGTTTAATAATGTACATTAAGGATAGGGGAAGGTGTATGAACATCAGGATACAAGTTTTGCTGATGATTTGACCATCTAAGAGAAATTACCTTCAAAACCCTAGGAGAGGGAAATGAACCTTACCTAGGTGAAACTGAAGCATGAGCAAGGTGTAAAATGACCCAGTGAAACTTAACATGATGATGAAACCCCTCTGAATGATGGTAGACCCAACTGAATGGTGACATGGATCGAAATTTGGACAAATTTGAAAGGAGTAAAAGAAAACCCTAGACCTAATACTTAGTGACCAAATTTTACTTGAAGACACATTGAAATGACAAAATTTGACCTTGACACCTTAAAATCACTTTGTAAGAGCATGTTTGATCACTGGAGGAAGACTGCAAAGACTGACACTAACGTTGGCTCCAATGGGGATGGTAGCTCCTTGGAGATGCCAAGAACGACAGATCTCTGGGAGAGATAGACAGTGCCTTCGTCCATTGGGCTATGGAATCGATAACTTGACAAACTGACACAAGACTTTTGACTCATTTATTGACTAAAACTTGACTAAAACTGACTCAATATTGAACTGACTAAAACAAAAAATGACTCATGACTTACTTAACTGAAACAAGTACTTACAAAGATTTTTGAATGGCAGCAGACCATCGAGATTTGAGGGCTTCAAATCATGATGACAACCACCTGCCTACTGATGAAATACGTACAATCATGTGTAGTGAGCCTTCCAATGTAACCAATCCAGCAGATGGCTACATACTAAAATTCTGCTCTCATTTTCCTCGGGCAGGCAGAACGATGTACATGTAGGCAACTCACAATAACCACTGAAACCAAGGCTTATGATAACGAACCAGGCAACATTTATCTTCTCTAATGCTTGCAAAAGAACGCCAAAGGGATCTTGATAATCCTGAAGCACTATCTTGTCTTGAGGTCCAGCAACAAAAACACAGGTACTCCCTTGATTGCCAAGTGATAGGAAGACACAGAGAGGTATAAGCTTCTACCATCTGAGTGTTAGCTGTAAATTCCTTGACCGTGAGAAATTCTGGCATATTGTCTCTCTCAAGTTCATATTCCTCAACTTCATGGCCTAGGTCATTCTTAAACAGAAAACAATCTTCAAGATCATCAAACATGATAGCCTTATCATCTTCATGAAAGAAAATATTATCTGTTTGCTGATCAATAAAGCTAATTTCAAGACTATCATTATTTTCAAAAGTGGAAGAAATTTCACTAGCACTTTCTTGACCATGTGCACACTGGAGACCTGCATTAGCTTTGGCTGTAACTTGACCTTTCAAGAGTCGATCTATCTCATCTTCAGACATAGGAGATAATACGTTTTGTTTTATTTTGCTCAAGTGATTTTTGTCTTCTTGAAATAACATGAAAAACATGAAAAATCTGAATGACAGTCCTGATCTTCTGAAATTTGGAAACATTGTTGATCGTCTTCATATGACATGGCAATCAAATTATCATTTATCACTAAGTTATTGAAAGAATATTTTTCACTTACTTGAACAAAGGTTTCATCTTGTTTTTCATCAAATGACTGGATTACCTCCTCATGAGGGCTTTGTTCAACAACTTTGTCTTCTTCATTCCAGATGATCTCAACAGCAGAGCTCTCCTTCATGGGATTCAGAACAAGGTTGTCTTGATCATCACGATCTGAATCTAGATCTGAAATAACTGACTTGACTTTATCAGATTCTAAGATTGAAACTTGAATTTCCTGCATGCTATCTTCTTCTATGGACAGATCTAAAATAAAACCTTCTCTTTCATCATCTTCCAGCGTACTAAGATCTTGATCCTGCTGCAAATTTTCCTGATCATCTTGATAAGTATCACTCTCTTTATGCTGCTGAAATGGATTTTCATACAGGGCTTCCATGATCTCTTCATCCATGAAGTCATCGTCTTCATAAACTTTCTCAAGATGTTCAATAAAACTATAAACACGTTTGCAACAGTTCTGAACTAGATTTAATGATGGATAAGATTCAAAGAACATGGTATGAAAATCTTTTAAACGGTAAATATAAGCAGGCGGCAAACTTTCATACCAAGATCGGGCTCCACCTTCCAGAGTGGCCATGAATATCTTCATCAAGCAATCTTCAGGAAAATCAACTTTCAACTTGTGAATATGTATGTGAAATCTAACCAGGTGTAAAGCAGCATCCTTCCTATCATCATCGTTAAACATAGGCAAATTCCTTTGCCAATCTACCTTAGGAATTTTATTTGGAAAACCTGGAATGTGATCTCGGCTCATGGGAGCATACCGTCGAGAAAGCAAATCCATTTTGATAACAATGAATTGACCAAGAAATTCTTTCAGGCTACTGGTTCTTGAAGAGTGGAGTTGCCATAAAAATTTTGAGGCTTGGGATTCTTCGACACTGGAGTCGCAAGGTGAATGATTTCAGCCTTCCTGTGTCTGACTGCTATCCACCATCAACAATCAAATCTGAACTTGATACACGTACTGGGGAAATTTGCACTGAGAAATTACATGATATAGACAAGCCTAACTCCTTCCCATGCATCTAGGGGTCGAGCTCATCATTCTAGGAGCTGTTTGAACCAATTCTAAACAAGGAACTGAAATCTAGGCAATCAAACAACTTGCCCCTATATGCTAGGAAACTGATTCATTCATTTAATTTTCACTTTTTAGTGAATGAATCCTCTAGAAAAAGTAAAAATGTGCCAATATTACATCATGGTTATCAAATTACATCATGAAAGATCAAGAGTAACATCAAAAAGCAAAAATGGTCAAAACTGGGTGAATTTCTGAGCTGTACAATGAAAAATAGGCAAAAAATCCTCTATACGTCGCGCCTGATTCTCTATGCGTCATGCCACTTTGGAGCTGATTTTGAGACACTTCCTAAAGTCCACATTGAGCCCAAGATAGCCTGTTGGAAAGCCCTACCTGTCTACTTTCCAACCTAAGTGGAATTTCTAAATTTAGATGTCATTCGCCCCTCCAAAACTTCAATCTCCCAAGACTACTTCCTGTGTGTCAAAATAAGGGCAGTGAGGTCACTTTTTGAGTGTTTTTGACCTCTTGAGGGCTCAAAACCTGCCCAAATTTCTTTTCCATGCACAAGAAACCATAATTTATCATGACAAATCCAAAAATGCAAAGTTTTTTGGATTTGGAGCCCTCTAGCAAAAGCGAGCGCCAGGTGGCGTGGCGCATTGGGCAGAAAAGCATGTTTTTGCTAAAAAATTTCTAGGTCCGCACTTTTTGTCAGTATTTCCTGTGGTCCTGCACCTAATGCTCATGTATCTAGCAGACCTGACCGCACTTTCTTTGTGTTAAAGGTGCGGACCACGGAGTGCGTCGCACCACTACCCAGGTCCGCCACACCTTTTTTCAGATGACTTTTGGAGGCCTTCTTGGTGTCCAAATTGGGCGCGGAATAGCTCATTGGAAAGGTATTTGAGTATAATTTCCAACCCAACTAGAATTTTTTTAATTTGGAGCTCATTTCCCTATCAAAGGTCAAATCACCCAAGACTGGTCAAAATGTGCAAAATGAGGCTGCCTCAAGGCAGAGTGATGTTGCAGTCAACTTTTGAAGGTGTTCCTCAACTCCAAATTGAGCTCATGATAGCTCATCGAAAAGTTCGTTGTGTATAGTTTTCATTTGGCTCATCATGAAAGTCATTTGGCCAACCAAGATAGGAGAAAACTTGATTTTCCCAAGGTCACTTCAGAGGTACATCAATTCTCCCGAGGCGACTGTAATTTTGACATGTCTCTAAAACCATGACACCTGTGTAAAAAGTGAAGGAGGTTTCTCTTCCTTTACCTATTTTAGACAAAAACCTCTCTCAGTTTTCTAAAATTCATATTTTCTTGCTCAGAAACATCATCGAGTAAAACCTACCCCAATGTGTGGAACAGGGGATTTGTTGAAATGAAGCGAAATGAAGGGGATAAAGGGCTTCTAAATTCTTGAGAAAATTTTGAGAAGTAGGGAGGGATGCTAGGAAGTAGGGGAAGGTAGAATTTCAAACATTGAGTGAGTGGAGGAGGTCTAAAAGGAAAAAACACAGGCATAGCCTAGAAAATTATCAAGTTGTAGCAAGAAACTAGGGTTTGTGCAAAAATGAGGAATTCAGGGGATCTCATTGATGGGAAGTGTTTAATAAGGTACATTAAGGATAGGGGAAGGTGTATGAACATCAGGATACAAGTTTTGCTGATGATTTGACCATCTAAGAGAATTTACCTTCAAAACCCTAGGAGAGGGAAATGAACCTTACCTAGGTGAAACTGAAGCATGAGCAAGGTCTAAAATGACCCAGTGAAACTTAACATGATGATGAAAACCCTCTGAATGATGGTAGACCCAACTGAATGGTGACATGGATCGACATTTGGACAAATTTGAAAGGAGTAAAAGAAAACCCTAGACCTAATACTTAGTGACCAAATTTTACTTGAAGACACATTGAAATGACAGAATTTGACCATGACACCTTAAAATCACTTTGTAAGAGCATGTTTGATCACTGGAAGAAGACTGCAAAGATTGACACTAACATTGGCTCCAATGGGGATGGTAGCTCCTTGGAGATGCCAAGAACGACATATCTCTGGGAGAGATAGACAGTGCCTTCGTCCATTGGGCTATGTAATCGATAACTTGACAAACTGACGCAAGACTTTTGACTCATTTATTGACTAAAACTTGACTCAAACTGACTCAATACTGAATTGACTAAAACAAAAAATGACTCATGACTTACTTAACTGAAACAAGTACTTACAAAGATTTTTGAATGGCAGCAGACCATCGAGATTTGAGGGCTTCAAATCATGATGACAACCACCTTCCTACTGATGAAATACGTACAATCATGTGTAGTGAGCCTTCCAATGTAACTAATGTAGCAGATGGCTACATACTGAAATTCTGCTCTCATTTTCCTCGGGCAGGCAGAACGATGTACATGTAGGCAACTCACAATAACCACTGAAACCAAGGCTTATGATAACGAACCAGGCAACATTTATCTTCTCTAATGCTTGCAAAATAATGCCAAAGGGATCTTGATAATCCTGAAGCACTATCTTGTCTTGAGATCCAGCAATAAAAACACAGGTACTCCCTTGATTGCCGAGTGATAGGAAGGAACAAAGAGGTATAAGCTTCTGCCATCTGAGTGTTAGCTGTAAATTCCTTGACCGTGAGAAATTCTGGCATATTGTCTCTCTCAAGTTCATATTCCTCAACTTCATGGCCTAGGTCATTCTTAAACAGAAAACAATCTTCAAGATCATCAAACATGATAGCCTTATCATCTTCATGAAAGAAAATATTATCTGTTTGCTGATCAATAAAGCTAATTTCAAGACTATCATTATTTTCAAAAGTGGAAGAATTTTCACCAGCACTTTCTTGACCATGTGCACACTGCAGATCTGCATTAGCTTTGGCAGTAACTTGACCTTTCAAGAGTCGATCTATCTCATCTTCAGACATAGGAGATAATACTTTTTGTTTTATTTTGCTCAAGTGATTTTTGTCTTCTTGAAATAACATGAAAAACATGAAAAATCTGAATGACAGTCCTGATCTTCTGAAATTTGGAAACATTGTTGATCGTCTTCATATGACATGGCAATCAAATTATCATTTATCACTAAGTTATTGAAAGAAGATTTTTCACTTACTTGAACAAAGGTTTCATCTTGTTTTTCATCAAAAGACTGGATTACCTCCTCATGAGGGCTTTGTTCAACAACTTTGTCTTCTTCATTCCAGATGATCTCAACAGCAGAGCTCTCCTTCATGGGATTCAGAACAAGGTTGTCTTGATCATCACGATCTGAATCTAGATCTGAAATAACCGACTTGACTTTATCAGATTCTAAGATTGAAACTTGAATTTCCTGCATGTTATCTTCTTCTATGGACAGATCTAAAATAAAACCTTCTCTTTCATCATCTTCCAGCGTACTAAGATCTTGATCCTACTGCAAATTTTCCTGATCATCTTGATAAGTATCACTCTCTTTATGCTGCTGAAATGGATTTTCATACAGGGCTTCCATGATCTCTTCATCCATGAAGTCATCATCTTCATAAAATTTCTCAAGATGTTCAATAAAACTATAAACACGTTTGCAACAGTTCTGAACTAGATTTAATGATGGATAAGATTCAAAGAAAATGGTATGAAAATCTTTTAAACGGTAAATATAAGCAGGTGGCAAACTTTCATACCAAGATCGGGCTCCACCTTCCAGAGTGGCCATGAATATCTTCATCAAGCAATCTTCAGGAAAATCAACTTTCAACTTGCGAATATGTATGTGAAATCTAACCAGGTGTAAAGCAGCATCCTTCCTATCATCATCGTTAAACATAGGCAAATTCCTTTGCCAATCTACCTTATGAATTTTATTTGGAAAACCTGGAATGTGATCTCGGCTCATGGGAGCATACCGTCGAGCAAGCAAATCCTTTTTGATAACAATGAATTGACCAAGAAATTCTTTCAGGCTACTGGTTCTTGAAGAGTGGAGTTGCCATAAAAATTCTGAGGCTTGGGATTATTCGACACTGGAGTCGCAAGGTGAATGATTTCATCCTTCCTGTTTCTAACTGCTATCCACCATCAACAATCAGATCTGAACTTGATACACGTACTGGGGAAATTTGCAAGTCATATGTTCAGTTCATAAGACTAGACCGAAGATTGACTGAAGCAACTTTTATCTACTTTCGCTAATGCAAAGCAAGAGCGTTTCGAAGGCTACCTGGCTAACTTTAGGCTTCGTCTGTAGTCTATAAAAAAAGAACACTAACAAACAAATAAAATTTTCTTCCCCAGCATGGTCACCACTATGTTAGAGCCTAGATTTACCTCAGGCTGAAAAGGTAAGATTCTAGGTCCACATCAAACCACGCTCAGCCTCGTAGCTAGCCATACGAGGACAGAAGAGGGCTCTCTCCGGGTCAATCTCAGTGAAAGATAATCGATGGGGTCTGAGATGACTGATTTAACAACTGATCTTAGGCTAGGTATGAAGTGCAAGGATTTGTTTTGAGTTTTTGAGGGTTTTATGTTGGAAAAAGGGAAAGGTAAATTTGGGTCCGGGGATGAGGCCTAGTTTTTGCAGAGTTCTGATTGGGGCAAGGAAGGAAATCGTTTTGATGCTTTGGATTGGATGAATGGATGGATCATACCGGTGAGGGGCTAAGAAGGGCAAGAAAGTCTCAAGAGTCCTCCTCAAACAGATGAAAACATGTAAAATTAACCAAAATTTCAAGGCAGAGCACAACAGTCCAATGAATTCTACGTCAATCATTCATATGTTTAATTTCAGAAGAAAAGAGAAGGGAAAATGATACACATAAACATCAGTGAACTTACAATTACTTAGATAAATACACCATCAAAACACAGATCCACATGGATCCTAACAAGTGCTGCAAAACCCTAGTCTTTCCTTTGTCAAAATTGCAGAAATGAGAAGTACAATGAAGTGCCAAGCAATCCCAAGTATCCAACCCTGAAAAATGACTGAGAAATTACATGATATAGACAAGTCTAATTCCTTCCCATGTGTCTAGGGGTCGAGCTCATCATTCTAGGAGCTCTTTGAACCAATTCTAAACAAGGAACTGAAATCTAGGCAATTAAACAACTTGCTCCTATATGCTAGGAAACTAATTCATTCATTTAATTTTCACTTTTTAGTGAATGAATACTCTAGAAAAAGTAAAAATGTGCCAATATTACATCATGGTTATCAAATTACATCATGAAATATCAAGAGTAACATCAAAAATCAAATCTGGTCAAAACTGGGTGAATTTCTAAGCTGTACAATGAAAAATAGGCAAAAAATCCTCTATGCACCGTGCCTAATTCTCTATGCGTCATGCCAATTTGGAGCTAATTTTGAGGCACTTCCTGAAGTCCAAATTGAGCCCAAGATAGCCTGTTGGAAAGCCATGTCTGTCTACTTTCCAACCCAAGTGGAATTTCTGAATTTGGATGTCATTCACCCCTCCAAAACTTCAATCTCCCAAGACTACTTCCTGTGTGTCAAAATAAGGGCAGTGAGGTCATTTTTTGAGTGTTTCTGACCTCTTGAGGGCTCGAAACCTGTCCAAATTTCTTGGCCATGCACAAGAAACCGTAATTTATCATGACAAATCCAAAAATGCAAAGTTTTTTGTATTTGGAGCCCTCTAGCAAAAGCGAGCGCCACGTGGTGCGACGCATTGGGCAGAAAAGCCTGTTTTTGCTTAAAAATTTCTAGGTCCGCACCTTTTGTCAGTATTTCCTATAGTCCCGCACCTAATTCTCATGTATCAAGCGGACTTGACCGCACTTTCTCTTTGTTAAAGGTGCAGACCACTGAGTGCGCCGCGCCATTACCCAGGTGCGCCGTGCCTTTTTTCATATGACTTTTGGAGGCCTTCCTAGTGTCCAAATTGGGCGCAGGATAGCTTGTTGGAAAGGTCTTTGAGTCTACTTTCCGTCCCTACTAGAATGTTTCAATTTGGTGTTCGTTTTCCCTATCAAAAGTCAAATCTCCCAAGACGGGTCAAAATGTGCAAAATGAGGCTTCCTCAAGGCAAAGTGATGTTGCAGTCAACTTGTGAAGGTGTTCCTCAACTCCAAATTGAGCTCATGATAGCTCATCGGAAATACCTTTGTGTCTAGTTGTCATTTGACTCATCAAGAAAGTCATTTGGCCAACCAAGCTAGGAGAAAACTTGATTTTCCCAAGGTCACTTCAGAGGTGCATCAATTCTCCCGAGGCGACTGTAATTTTGACATTTCTCTAAAACCATGACACCTGTGTAAAAAGTGAAGGAGGTTTTTCTTCCTTTCCCTATTGTGGATAGAAACCTCTCTCGGGTTTCCAAAATTCATATTTTCTTGCTCATAAACATCATTGAGTAAAACCTACCCCAATGTGTGGAACAAGGGATTTTTCGAAATGAAGCGAAATGAAGGGGATAAAGGGCTTCTAAATTCTTGAGAAAATTTTGGGAAGTAGGGAGGGATGCTAGGAAGCAGGAGAAAGTGGAATTTCAATGATTGAGTGAGGGAAGGAGGTCTAAAAGGGAAAAATGCAGGCCTAGCCTAGAAAATTGTCAAGTTGTAGCAAGAAACTAGGGTTTGTACAAAAATGAGGAATTCAGGAGATCTCAATGATGGGAAGTGTTTAATAAGGTACATTAAGGATAGGGGAAGGTGTATGAACATCAGGATACAAGTTTTGCTGATGATTTGACCATCCAAGATAAATTACCTTCAAAACCCTAGGAGAGGGAAATGAACCTTACCTAGGTGCAACTGAAGCATGAACAAGGTGTAAAATGACCCAGTGAAACTTAACATGATGATGACAACCCTTTGAATGATATAGAATCAACTGAATGGTGACATGGATCAACATTTGGACAACTTTGAAAGGAGTAAAAGAAAACCCTAGACCTAATACCTAGTGACCAAATTTTACTTGAAGACTCACTGAAATGACAAAATTTGACCTTGACACCTTAAAATCACTTTGTAAGAGCATGTTTGATCACTGGAGGAAGGCTGTAAAGACTGAAACTAACAAGCGGATTGGGGAGAACCTCTAAAAATTTCATGTAGAAAGCTACGCTTCTTTGAGCACTAAAGCAACGAAAGTGCAGAGCCGATACATTGGTGAGTTGTGGCATAGAAGATTGGGTCACTTGCATCATGGAGCCTTCAAGATCATGAACAAAATTACTACAGGACTTCCTAAGGGTACACTAGAGAAGAGAGACACATGGAAAGGGTGCACGTTAGGGACGTACTCCAAAGCTTCCTTTCATGATAAAGACAGTCGATCATAAGAAATCCTTGATATAGTTCACTGAGATGTGTGTGGACCGTTCTTGACAACATTCATGGCCAAGCACAAGTATTATGTAATATTTTTTGATGATTTTTCTCGTAAGTGGTGGATTTCCTTCAACAGAAGAAAGATAAGGTTTTTGCTAAATTTTGTGAATTTAAAGAAATTGTCGAGAAATATACTGGCAAGAAAGTTAAAGCTCTCAAAAGTGATTGTTAGGCCTCTATTTTGTCTACCTTTATATCACCTTTTACTCGAAATTCCTCATGCTTTTGTTTAGTTTGAATAGTTATTGTCGCAAGTATTTACTATTTCCCTTGTTTTAATGGAATTTAAACATCATTAATAATAGTTTGTGTGTTTGCAGGTTAAAAATGAGTTGATCATGTTTTTGTACATATTCCAACAAGCCTTGGTCCTGCATTCACCTTCTTGTATCATGCAAAAGATTCTTGTATTGGGTTTCCTGCACCATTTTACAATGGCTTCTTCCACTCTGAAGAATTCTTGCACCACACAGTACACATCAAGTATGATCTGAGCATATCCCTCCCGAGAGATTGGAGTCTGTACAAATAGATGCATATCTAGCAAAAAAATATATTTTTTACTGCAGAAAATGGATACTGGAATATGGTTGTGAAAAGCTACTTACACAGGCTTGGATGGAAGAGACATAAGTTTCGAAATGTGATTGACATGAGGGCCGATCTTGGTGAGTATGCTACAAAACTGTTGGATAAGCATATCGACTACTGGGTAATGAATGTAATTCTTGTCAGTGAACCAAAAACGTTGCTAGCGATTTATGACCGTGGACTCATTGGGGTTCTTCATGATTGGTGTAAGGAATTTGATACATATCCATGGACCTATGATATTCTTCATGATTCTGGTCTATTCTCCATTGATCAGAAAATATGTAACATATCAGATATTTTGTTAGAGAGTGACAAAATTTTGTGTCTTGGTGGATATGCATATATTCGAGGACCAAAATTTTCTAGTGTCTTCATCGTCGAGATGCGTCTGAAACAATTCCAATTCACTGAATCCAAACATATGGCCACTGTAGTGGGAAGACATGATTCAGATGATCAATTCACTAACGCGATATCTGATTACCAACATTTGGGGCCAACAATATACATGAATGTTGTGTTTTTGGGCGACCTTGCTTGTCTCGTCCACTAGAACGCATGGTGATAAATCAGAGTATGCAACACATCATAGTCCTACACTACTCATCGAGTTCTTACACCATACTTACGTTCTTGCACTGGAGTCAAGGAGTGCATAGACTACTCAAATCTGGAGAACATTACTTGGTTGACAGTTTGAATAACAGAGAACCAATTGATTGGTCAATATCACACTTGGTCCACCAACAACCTCATACCAAAAAAAGAGGAACAATTTACCAAAACAGTCCCTTATGTACCTGTTGAAGCCTCGAAAATTGTTGCTTACAACATTTGGGGAAAACCACTTGGTCTGGACCTTGGTTGGTAGCTCATTTTCTATTTGGTGTAGTGACTTCGACTAGGGGTAATGGGCCCAGTTTCCCAATATAAATTATGATAGTGCTGATGGGGTGATATATGATAGTTCGACGGAATGTTTAAGCTAAAATTAATCTAATATAAACTAATAATCACATGCATATATCCTAATTTAAACACTATCTAGCCATGACTATACTTGGGAATAAAATTGAAACATGCGATCTACAATAATGTCCTAAAGCAATTGGTAATTAAGATGATTCAACTGCAATAGGAAGTAAAATCATTTTAACAATAATCGTTTCGGATAAATAGTTAGCCAAAATGATTGTGAAAGATGTATCACATAAGAAATTATTCATATATTCAACATAAAATTTAGGCCATCACTATACAAAAGTGCAATGATGCTAACCAAGCTTTAAACTTTCATACATAAACAATTTAAAGAAAAATTATTGCTTAATATGTAAACAAAACAAAATAACGAGATAAAAGTACCATTTGTAATAAGTTTTGCTCATGTGTTTTAGCAATATCGACCTACTTCCAATCAATCCAACACCATCTAAGAGTACAAAAATGCAATTTCAGTAGAAGATGCTAGATAAGATAAAAATAAATCCTCTTCCATTCATTTCACCAGAACTTTGTTAAAGGGACAAAAGTGCATGTTTTGAAGATTTATTTTGATAAAATTTCTGGACCACTCTCTAAATGCATGAGAGGGGTTTAAATACTAAACTATAAATCCTAATAATATATTATTACAAAAATAGTTGACGAGGTTTAAACGACCTTCCTCAAATTGTGAAAAACAAAACAAAAATAGAAATTAAAACATGGTGACTAACTCCTTTGCATTTGATCATTGAGATTGCAGATGTCTGTCATGAGTTTGAGCTGTGTCGGTTGGCTGATTGAAGATTTCAACTGCCCAGTGAACACGACATCGATCAGTGTTGGCACCATTTTCTGCGTGGAAGAGGTTAGGCATCACAATGTCATCCACTGGCTGTAAGGTTTAACTAAATATTGCCAGTACGGTTCCCAGTTTAACCTGGTCATTTGACCAATTGCTTCCTCTTTTTCTCCCATTTCCTACTTCCCTTGTTGTTCGAGTTGTTTGACATTTGGAAGAAAACCTGGTACAGACTCTACCACCAAGTTTGCATTGTGTAGATTTTCGTTTGATGTTTTCAATAACACAGTTGTCATTGCTACTGTCGTTGCCTTTTCTGCTTGCCTAAGTCGAGAATCCTAGTCTGCAAATAAAATTTCTTTATGCGACTCCTCCAGTATAGGAAAATCGACCTTCCTCCTGTCCTCTGAATTCTTCCAGGTGATGAAGTCGGAAAATCTTTTCAAGACTTCACCATATTTGAGTCTTATGTCAACAACTTGACTCGTTAACTTGTCACTAGTATTGCAATAAGGATTCAACTGTGAGACCTTCTGTTGGCTTGTTAGGGCCTGACCCAGGTTCAGAGTTAATTAGCCAAATAAATCCCTGTACTACTAGCCCTTTCGGTAACTGTTCGCGGAGCACGGACTGAGGTCTCACCTAAAGTAGTATGGCGAGGTGTTGGAACCAGGTTTCCGCACCCTGGAGATGTCTGAGGGTTTGGTTTGGTTCAACTATGAGTCCCTTCACATAGGTTACTTCGTGCACTTTCTTGGCCTTTGTGCCCTAATATATTTGCCTTCGCGTAGCCCTAACCTGAGGATGAAGGACTTTCACGCTGCTGGAGTAGCAATCTGCACTATTCCCCTAAGTCACACCTGCGATATTACTTATTTTCTTATAACAATTAGTTATCTTCCCATAAATAGAGGCCTTATATTTACTTATTCAACACATTCATATGAGTTCACACAGTAAATAAATTGTAAACTTGAAATTCATACCCAATAATACATAAGACAGGAAAAGATACACAGAAATATGGTAAAAATTCTCTTTATTAACGCTTTCAACGGGTACAGACTTGACCTGCCTTGCGCACTCAGCTGCTAGGGTCTGCGCACTCAGGTGCGGACTACTAGGCCTCTCCGCACTCAGCTGCAGAGCCTTATCCTACTCTATGACCCAAAGACAGGACTTACACTTTGACCCACTACTTCATCGATTCCTTAGACTCATCTTCCTTCATTTTATTAATTGTTTTCTACACTCAGAGCCTCGCTCTATTTATACAATCCCATGGTCTACGAACCATGGGTAGATATTTCAAGCCAACATTACATTACAAAAACAACGACGGACAACCTTGTGACTCTATTATGACTTTGCAATCCATGCCCACAAATCGCAGAGTCTTTACAATGGACTTGGTCAAAACTTGGGCTTTAAGCCCCAAAACATGCCTTGGGGGGATTCCACGCCCAACACCTTCTGGCATAGAATTTATTTTTGATGCCTTAGCTGGGAGTTCAGGTTGAGCACTTCAACTATAAACTGATCAATATTTGGGCCATCCTTATACTTATCTGTTAATTCTTGTATCTGTGCTTCCTTTTATGCTAAACTGGCTTGATGTTTTATTTGCATCTGCTCGAATTCTTGCTGGAGCTTGGCTATTTGAAATTCTGCTTGTTGGTTAGATTTTTCTTGCTCTAACTGTTGTTCCAATAACATAATTTTATTTTCCTTTTCTCTGAGCAACATTTGTACTTTTGTTTCTTTGTCAATAGCCGTTGTAGCGCAGGCTCCTACAAACTGAGATAATCTAGTAAGGTTGTCAGATGGATCAATGGGTGAGTCCTTCCAGACAATATCCATCGGTTCATTATCAGGAGTAGTAGCATCTGTAGCATCCAACTTCCTCTTCTTTCTCTGCCTTTTGACAATAGATTTGTGGGTTGGGCTATAGAACACATCTAAAGGAGGAATCTCCTCAATTCTCAAAACAATTTTAGAGGTAGGAGTTGCAGGAATGTGCTCTACCTCTTGAGTACTTATAATTTTCTCTACTATAATTTCTTGAGTTTTTTTGTGTTGCAGAGTCTGTGGCTCAGGTGCTTGTTTCTATGTATGGATCTTTTTATTAAAATGCTCCCATTCTTTCTCTAAATTAATCACCAGGGTTTTTGTTGACTGGGTGGAGGTGGAATGAATTTCAGCTTGTTTTTTAGCTGAGGTTTGCTCAGCTATATTTTTTGTAGATTGGGCTATATCCTTTTCTAACTCCTTGCTTTTTCTTCCCCCATTCCATGACTATTTCTCTGATTTCTCTGACTCCTTGGTAGACTTCTCTTGGGAATCTTCTTGGGACTCTTCTTGGGAATCATATTTAAAATTTTCTCTGGAGCTTCCTTCTAAGCTTATGCTGGAAGTTGGCTCCTTTATTGGTTTAATCAGTAATTGGTCCAATGGGACCTTTAACAATCTCCCTTCTCTATATTGATGAAATGCTTCAAGCTGTTCTGGGTCAAAAAGTAGTGATGATATGTGGTTCACTTCTGTGAATGTTTCTTTTTGTAGGAATATGCCATTACATGCGTCTTCCTCATGATTGAATACCTTCACTTTTACCATGGTGGTGAAGTCTTTGGTAGTGCCATTTGGGTCATATTGCCTTCCTAGGAATTTAGGTAATTTTAGAGATTGCATGATCTCTGCTTCTTTGAATGCATGGCCAAGATCGTGCAGTGAAAATGCTCCACACTGTAATGGAAATGTAGGCCAAATGGCCTTTTTCACTTCTTTTATTCCTTTGCTCAGTCCACCCTCACTAGTTGTTTGATAGGCTATCTCTCTAGCCATCAATTTGTTTGCAACATAGTATGGGAGGACATGAGGTGAGATGATGCTCCCAAAAACCCTGATATATGTGAACGTTTCTTCCCCAAACCATCTAGCCACTAGGATGATATCTACCTCAGCTTCCTTAGAAAACCTAGGGGCATCTCGGTTGTAAACCTATTTGTGGATAGACAACATGACCCCATGACAAATTTTGTAAAAATGCTGGTGAAACTAAGACTCCCACATGTCCTTATGATATATATGAATGGGAAGTGGATATTTCACAGTCCACTTCCATCCCATGATAGCAATTTTTGAACCAAAACAAATTTTATCCATGACATAAGCACTCATAAAAAATGGAGGGTAAACCCTTGTTGAGACACTCCTTTTCCTCCTATAATCGATTATTGCCTTTGCTAAATTATCAGACAAAATTTGGGCCCAATTCATTATGGTTGCGTTTACGACTGCATCTATTAATGGCAACCATTCTGGGGAAAATTTAGTGCTATTGGGCTTGCTAAACACCCTACATAGCATGACTGCTGTAAAACTATGGGGAGGAGAAATAGATGCAGTAGAGTACATACCCGCTTTGTCCTTTTTGATCTTGCCCTCATTATTCGACCAGGTTCGGGTGACATCTGTTGGGTCCTCGTTCTCTTTGGAAAACTTCTCAAGGAACTATTTGTTGTAGATGGCTTGTGGCTTTGGTAGGTGGTACATAAGCATAGGTTGTCTGGTGAAAAGGATCCCATAACCTCTTGGCTTCTATTCTTAAATTCTATGTCTGAGATATTGGCTTGACCAATAATCCACTTGACCATATCTATGTAGGGATTATCTTTGGGTGCGTGGCTATGCGATGCAGAAATGAGCATGCTGTCTCAAAAATGGTGGCATCTAAGGAAGCATGACCGTCAGCTGTGACCTTTGTTTCTAGAGGTCTTGGTTGCTCTTCTTCTAATAAATCATACATGGTTTCCCACGTAGAGGTCCCTCCTTCTCTGCTGCATGTAGTATCTGTGAATAAAGGAGTCATTTCTGATTTCTCAGACACAACTACCTTGCCCTTATTTGCCATTGCTCCCAAAGACTCCTTCTGTGGATTTTCCCTGAAAATGGAGAAAAACAACAGCTATCGGATATACAGAGATAAGAATGAACATAAGCTGAGATAATACAAATAACTTGAAAAGGTGATAAGAAAGGAGTTTTATTTGAACGCAAGTGAGAAGATATCATATCACCTTGGATGACTTTTCACACATAAATTCCATTAACTTTTACTAAATTCCCACTAATGGTTCATTATCTCTTAGCTTTAATGCTCATTAATGTCTGCATCATAAGTCAAGAAGGAAGCTTCTAGGGTGACTAGCCTTTAAATTGCAAAAATAACAATTTTTTGATTTGCGAAGAAATCTCATAGATCACATTATCTTGTTATGTTTGTATGCTTTCCTTATTGTTTCTGTGAGATGCGAGATGCAGGCCGCTTACTATTGTTTCCAGGCTATAGCTCATTTGTCAGGTTTTCTTGTGTAAAGCGCTTTTTATTAAGTAGCAAACCTAAATACTTGTCTATGACATATCTTGGGAGTGGGTCCAGGTCTCAATCGCATTTCACAATCTCGACGGATGGTAAGTTTGTGGTGTTCTTTTAAATGTCCAAAATGCGATGTGGTAAGGGAAAGACTATTATTGCAATTTCGCATCTCGTACAGTTTAAGGTAACTCATTAAGGTGCTCTTTCTAAAAATAGCGATATGCGACGCGGGCCTTGGTTTTAATAAGAAATGCCTTAGGACTTAGTTTCTATAAGAAACGTACTAGTTTCAAAGTATTAAAGCACAGAGTCCTCTTTTGATTGCTTTTCACTAGATTTGGTGGATTAGCAAGGTTTTCAATCATGCTTGATCGTGTGATATGTGGGAAATGGAGACATTTAATAGTTTTTTTAAAAGGTGTTTAATTGATATCTTGATTTATTCCAAAATTTAATAGGGAAAATGCCTAAATGTTAAACTTATCTTTGGAAGGATTTTTTAAAGGGTCCCCATTTATTAATGTAATATTGACTACTACTATTAACAAATGGGGGGTTGTTGAATAGCACAACAATTGGCGATTCACTTGGAAGAACTAGTTATCTCTGAGATTTTTTTGAAATTTCTAAAAACTTCCAAAATAAAGATGGTTTAGAAAATAAAATTTACATGAAATATAAGATAATTCATACTGCTATTGAATATTTAAACAACATCCACTTAACTATCATCCTTTCACATAAGAAAGTTACTTTATCTACATCAGCCATTACTTGGTTTTAAAGATAAAAACAGGGAGGCTCCTCATAGATTAGTTTTTTGGTATACTCAGTTATCATAGGTAGAGCCTCTGCTGCCAGCAGGAATTCATAGCCTCGACAAGGTTACCTTTAACTAACAATGATTCAATATCCCACCAAGGTCAAAATATAATTTTTAAAGATAAGCTCAGATTGTATACTTATTTCCATTTATTTTCTGAAATAATTGCTTTTTCTTCAAAATTTCATTTTTTATCCCTTAAAGGACAATGTCTTGGTTTGGTGACCAAAATTGACAATGCCATTCACTTGATTATAACTTTAACTGAAAAAGTTGGCTCTTAATGAGACCCCTTGTCTTTTGATTAATACAATCTCAAGCCATTACCCTGTTTTGATATGCAGTATTGGTAATGTCAGCTAGTTACAACCTTATGATCATGGTAAGTTGGCTCTTGATGAGACCTCTTATCCTTTAAGTTTTAAGTATATTTTAGAATTACACTCTAAAAAATGTAAACTAAATAGATGGGGAGAATCATTGGCTCCTTAAGAGCTTCTGGATGACAATTGTAGAGTTTTAAAGATGCTTTTCGGTAGAAAGACTTTGTTTTGTTATTGATACTTTTCTTGACTGATGCATAGGTAAGGTTCCTTTCTAAAGTTAAGTTTTATCAAAGATCAAATAATTTTGGCAGAGAACAAGCAATTTGACAGCAACATGACTTAACCCTATGTTTTATGTGTGAAAGTCATTTTCATAATAATCTTTACTTATACAAGCGGAAAGTCAAAAAATAAAAAAAGAGAATAGTATTTGTAAAGCCAAAAGTAAATGTTCTTCAACTTGTATGATTCTTTCTAGAAAATAAAATAAAGACAATAATATACAGTGAATAGAAGAGTTCAGTTTTTATGGAAAATATTTCTTTAAGATCTTCCCATTAATAGGTAGAGATTCTCTCTTGCCTGATAAATCCTGCGATAAAAAGGTTGATGGGCCTATTTGTTCCACAATCTGAAACGAGCCAAGCCACATTTATTGGAACTTGGTATGCTTACCTTTTTCCTTGTGAGCTTTATCCCATTTCAATACTAGGTCTCCGAGATGAAATTATTTTGAACTTATAGAATTTGAATCAAAGGAAGCTTTGACTAACTGTTGATGATGTGCATGTGTGATTCTGGCCTTTTCCCTTTCCTCTTCGAGCTTAAGGATTTGTAACTGTCTAACTTGCATAGAAGAGGAAGGAGTTTCTTCAATGAACTGAACTAGGGCTAAAGAGGGAATAACTACATTTGTAGGTAAGACAACTTCTTTCCCATAGACCAAATTAAAAGGAGAAGTGCCAATGGAGGCCTTTTGAGTTATTCAATCTGCCCATAGAGAAAATATTAAAGACTTATGCCAGTTCTTCTGATTTTGGTCGACAGTTCGTTTAATAATCCTTATGAGATTTTTGTTTGTAGATTCAGCTAACCCATTTCCCTGTGGATAATAGTTAGCAGAGTATTTGAGCTTGAAACCTCTTTTAAGAGAAAATTTTGTCATAGCATTGCCTGAAAAATAAGATGCATTATCAAACATCATGGCAGATGGTAGACCAAATCTGGTAATGATAAATTGATCGATGAATTCAATGATGTTTTCAAAATTGGCTACCTTGAGTGGAATTGCTTCCACCCATTTTTTGAAATAATCAATTGCTGTAAGAATATACTTATGTTGCTTAGAAGAATGAGGAACGATCTCACCCATTATGTCCAATCCCCATTGCTCAAATGGTTGTTCAATATTAACTAGCTGTAATGGTAATGCGGGTTTTCTCTGTCTCCCAGCAGATGTCTTACAAAATTTACATCTCCTTAGATAATTGTGTGCATCCTTGAATAATGCTGGTCAGTAATAACCAACATGTAGGATTTTATGTGCAGTGGTATCTCCTCCAAAATGTCCACCAACTGGTCCATCATGGAGTTCCTGCAACAACTTTTTTGCCTCAGTTTTTTCAAGACATCTAAGTAAAAAAAAATCATAATTTATTCTAAACAACACATCATCGATGATTTGATATTGTCTAGATTTTAGCCTCAAGGCCCTTCTCTTCTTATAATTTAATTGCGTTGGGGCATATCCATTTCTGAAGTAAAATATGATACTAGCATAAATTAACTCAGTTTTGTTAAGGCTTACCTCATAGACTTGTACACCATCACCTAAGTCTTGGAGTGTTGATAAATTAGATGCTCCTGCTAACATCCTGGAAAAACCTTGACCTTTTACAATTTTTGTTGGTCTGATTTCAATGTCATATTCTTGTAGAGCTATCACCCAATTTTCTCTCTTCTCCCCTACATCCCTTTGTATCAACATATTTCTCACTATTGAGAATGACACTATTACTTTGGTGTGGGTTTTGAGGAGAAAAGGTCTGAAGTGTTTTATTGATTTGAAAATAGCAAAAGCTTGTTTTTCAACATTTGAATAATTCAATTCAGCCCCCTACAAATTGGAGCTAAAGAAAGATATTAGGGCTTCAACTTTTTCTTCATTGACTTGTGTCAATATGGTTGCATATGATTTCTTAGAAGCGAAAGTATATAGAATGAAATGATTTGAAAAATTCAGAGTCACTAAAGAGGGAGCATTAATGATTTCTTGTTTAATCAAATCAAAAGCTTCGTGTTTTGTGCATCCCCATTTAAAAAGATAATTTTTCTTTATCATAGATTGCAGAGGTAAAACAATCCATGAGAAGTCAGGGACAAATCTTTTAACAAAATTAATCTGACCTAGGAAATATTGCTTTGATTTTTTGTTATGAGGTAAATTAATTTCAAAGGTTTCTCTTATTCTATCAAGGTCAATGTGAATCCCTACTTTGGATACAATGAATCCAAGGAGTTTTCCTTCACTTAAAGCAAAGAAAGATTTCTTAGGATTAAGAGAAATTCCATACCTTTGACAACACTCAAAGATTTGTTTTAAATCTCTCAGATGATTGCTGCACTTTTTTGAACATATAGGTATATCATCTAAGTAGATTACTACTGATTTTTTTACTAAATCTTTGAAGACTATGTCCATGGATCTTTGGAAAGTAGCACCAGAATTTTTGTCCAAATGGCATCTTCTGATAAGCATAAGTGCCTCATTTTGTCCTGAATTTAGTTTTCATCTGGTCATCTAGATGTACTAGGATTTTATTATAACCTGAGAATCCATCTAGGAAAGACATTGTTTCTGAGCCTGCAACTGATTGCGATATCTGTTCCATAGGAGGCAATGGAAAGTTTTCCTTTTGGCATTCTTTGTTTAGATTGTAGAAGTATATACATATCCGAATATCACCACTCTTCTTTCTGACTGGGACAAGATTGGAGACCCACTTGCAATGTCTGACAGGGAAAATAATCTTGGCTTCCAGTAGTTTGTTTAATTTAGATTTAATTTGATTTTCTAAATTAGGATGGATTTTTCTTAATTTCTATTGAACAGGTTTCTCATCAGACGCCATGGGGATAGTATGTTGAATAATAGAAGTGTCATATGTTTTAAGATCTTCATAGTTCCATGCGAAGACATTCTTATATTTTTTCAACAAATGTATAAAGGCTAATTTCTCATCTGATGTAAGTCTGAGGCCTAGATTAATATTTTTAGGTTTCAGGTTAGTTCCAAGGTTAATCAATTCAAACTTCAGAGTTGAACTCTGAAGTTTTGAATTGATGGGTCATTTGAATCTTTCCTTAAGGTAATATAAATCTTCCAACTTAACCACAAACTTTGGTATAACATTATTGGTTGCTTCTTGCTTAAGTTGGTTTTCGTGTTGGTCTTCATTGACTATCTGGTCATCATAAGAGCCTTCTGATGTAAAAACTATTATGATATATGGATCACTATTAAAGACACTCCAGTTGGTGATATTGTCAAAAATAGAAGGTCTAAAAATCAATCCAATAGAAAATCAATCAGGAGTATAATCTCCTCGTGGAATAAGCTTGGAAACCACATTAGCTAAGAGATCAACGCTTGCATTTTGGAGTCTCGAAATAGGGGAAAGATTAAAAGATGTAAAGTGGGAAGTCAGGTCTTAGACTAATGACTGATAGTGTTTCAAATGTCTTGACAAACAATATATAGTATTTCTTACTTGCTTTATCACAATTTTTGAATCTCCAAACACTTGGAGGTGTTTGATATTAAGGCCAATGGATTTATAGAAATCGTGAACTAATGCTTCATATTCCGTAGTGTTATTTGTGCAAAAAAATTCAAGTTGTCATGCTAACATAGTCTTTTCCCCTTCCGGGCTAACTAATATGCATCCTACTCCTGCTCCATCATTGGATTTAGATCCATCAAAAAATAATTTCCAAAATAAAGAGCTAACTATAGGTTTATCTACAAAATTTACACACTTAGAAGTATCTGTTTGGGAAAAGTTTTTAATTTGAGATACTACAAAGTTTTCCAAGAAAGGTGAGGTATAAGCATTAAAATTTCCTAGAAATGATTCTACTCAATAGTTTCCGATGATATTGTTGCTATACACCACTAGTTCATTTTCTCCTTCTAGCTCTGTGACTATGTACTTTTGATGTTTTTTGCGATCAACTCTTATCTGATTTGGCTTGCCATTATAGGGAAGCCACATGTGAGACCAGTCGATTGCAAAAATATCCATGAAGCTTTTTTGACCAGTCTCTACTAAGGATTAATCCATAAAACTAGGGAATATCAACTACAATAATGTCAATGACTTGACAGACTTTGGGATTTGACGAGAGTTTTATGGTTACTTGATTAAGTTCTCCAACAACTTCAACTTGAGACCGATCTAACTACACAATGCGTACAACAGATTTTTGAGGTTGAACATTCAACTTTGCACAAATTGTTCTAGGTAAAATGTTAGATGAAGCTCCTGAATCAACTAAACAATTGTATAAGTTTCTTTTAAAAATTTCAAAAGTAAGGAGGAATGGAGGAGTATGGGATTTATATCTTCCTCCAATCAGAGCACTATTGGTTGGATCAATTTTGTTTAAAGAGGTGCTAGGGGGTCTTCTCGTTTCTTGGGCAGCTAGTGAGATGACAACAACAGGAAGAGGTGAAGTAGATATTGATTTGAGTTCCTTAAGGAGTAACTTCTACTGATGTTTTAACTTGCTAAGCTCATGAAAGATGATGTTTTCCCTAGTCATTTTCATATCATCAACAACATTATATTCCATTTCATCAGATACTATCAGGGTTTTAGTTGAAGATGAAGAGTTCAACTAAGCAGGAGTAGTTTGAGTGGATTTTGGTGAATATTTCTAAACTGTTGTTTTGTCCTTGGGAGGTGGCATTGAAGCCTTCTGCTTTGGAAGTTTTTGCGGCAAATCAACAGGGTTTTTACTTCTGGTGGCAACAGGCAGTGCTTCTTGCGTTTGTTCGTTGGGAAGTATAAAATCTCGCATTCCTTGTAACTCTGCTACTTCTTCATCATCTGTTTGCTCTTCATTTGTTGAAACTTCATCTTCCTCTCCATATGATTCAACATTTGATATAATGTTTGGAGGTTTAGGATCAGCAGGGGAATTCCTTTTAAGTTGTCTAAAATATTTCTTAAAGGAAGTATTTGATACCTGTTTTTTAATATCAACCATTTCATTAGACATGTTTTGAGTAATTTCTACAAACCTTCAAGATCAAAAGGATCTTTTGGTGGTTTCTTCCTGGATTCATCCCTAAAAGTAACTTTCTTGGATTTTCATTCTTCTAATGCATTTTTATTATCTACATCTAGAATGCGTTTTTCTACAACTATTGTCTCTTTCATATTTTCTGCCAAAGTTGGTTTGGCAGCTCTATCAATGAAAATAGCTGTGTTTGAAGGGAGAGAAGAAATATACCACCAATTTTGGACCTCATTGTTGGGCTTAGATGTTGCCGGTATCTTATTCAATAATTTATTGAAGCAAGAGTTGAAGTCTTTTATTGGTTCTTTAGGTTCAACTTTCAAATTGGAGAGATCATTGATTAGGGTAGTCGTGGATCTATCATCTCCAAATTTAGTTAAGAACTGCTCTTGAAAAGCATCCCAACTATTAATAGAACCTTATGGTAATGAGAAGTACCATGATCCTGCTACTCCTTGCAAAGTATATGGAAATAATCTTACAACTACATCTTCTTCTACTACTTCGTTCAAGTTAATGGACAACATAAAATTGTTTATGTGTTCCTAAGCCAGTAGGCCACTATCAGGATTGAACTTTGGTAACCATTACTCTGGATGGGTTGGAAACGTATGTAAAGGTGTAGCCATCCTAACAGCTCCTAGATTTTTCCATGGCCTTTAAAGAGGTTGAGCCATTGTTGGTATTGGAGAAGAGGAAGATGTGGTAGTGGTTGAAGGTGATTAGGTAGAGGAAGATGGAGTTCTAGTATCTATGTGAATCATGATCTAGAGTAGTGAGGTGGATGATTGGTCATGTGATGATATGGAAGGAATGAATGAAGATGATGATTGTGTTGACAAAAGAACCTTGTTGTGAGATTTAGATGGTGTCTTCTTAGCTTTCTTACGGCTTGGTAGATGGAATTCAAATGGTGCGATTCCAAGCTTTTTTCTCTGTTCTCTAGTTAACCATTGAGATGGGGTAAACTAAGAGGTAACACTATCTTGGGATAACTTAGATTCCTATTAAGATATCGAAATCCCTTGTAATTTATGAATCAAAGATTGGACTTTAGGGGCTTCAGTAGAAGAATAATGATCTGGGTTCTTTGAGATTTCAACAATGGGCTCTATTATTGTTTTTACAACTTCTCGCTTAAGATTAGGAGATTTGGAATGTGGTCGAGAAGTTGGAGGTGATGGTGAGGGAGTTTTACTCTTAGAATGGCTTGTTAATTTGGATTTACTTGCCATTCACAGTCAGGCCCTCCTTTTAGCGCCAAAAATGTTGACACCTCGAAAATCGTTGCTTACAACATTGGGGGAAACCACCCGGTCTGGACCTTGGTCGACATCTCCTTTTCTATTTGATGTAATGGATCTAAATGGGGGTAATGGGACTAGTTTCCCAATATAATATATGATAGTGGTGATGGGGTGATATATGATAGTTCGGTAGAATGTTTAAGCTAAAAGTAATCTAATCTAAACTAATAATCACATTCACATATCCTAATTTAAACACTATCTAGCTATGACCATGCCCAGGAATAAAATTGAAACATGCAATCTACAATAATGTCCTAAAGCAATTGGTAATAAAGATAATTCAACTAAAATAGGAAGTGAAATCATTTTAACAATAATCATTTCAGATAAATAGTTAATCGAAACGATTGTGAAAGATATATCGCATAAGGAATTATTCATATATTCAACATAAAATTTAGGCCATCACCATACAAAAGTGCAATAATGCTAACCAAGCTTTAAACTTTCATACACAAACAATTTAAGGAAAAATTATTGCTTAATATATAAACAAAACAAAATCACGAGATAAAAGTACCATTTGTAATAAGTTCTTCTCATGTGTTTCAGCAATATCAACTACTTCCAATCAATCCAACACCATCTAAGAGTACAAAAGTGCAATTTCAGCAGAAGATGCCAGATAAGATAAAAATAAATCATGTTCCATTCATTTCACCAGAACGTTCTCAAACGAACATAAGTGCATGTTTTGACGATTGTTTTGATAAAATTTCTAGACCCCTCTCTAAATGCATGAGAGGGTTTAAATACTAAACTATAAATCCTAATAATAGATTATTACAAAAATAGTTGAGGAGGTTTAAACGACCTTGCTCAAATTTTTCAAAACAAAACAAAAATAGAAATTAAAACATGGTGACTAACTCCTTTACATTTTATCTTTGAGATCGCGGATGTCCATCATGAGTTTGAACTGTGTCAATTGGATGATCGCAGATTTCAACTACCTAGTGAACATGGCATTGGTCAGTGCTGGCTCCATTTTCTGCATGGAAGAGGTTCGGCATTGCAGGGTCATCCACTAGCTGTAAGGTTTAACTAAATATTTCCAGTACACTTCCCAGTTTAACCTGGTCATTTGCCTAATTGCTTCCTCTTTTTCTCTTATTCACTGCTTCCAATGTTGTTTGAGCTGTTTGACATTTGGAAGAAAACTTGGTATAAACTCTGCCACTAGGTTTGCGATGTGTAGATTTTCGTTGATGTTTTCAATAACACAATTTGTTGTTGCTACTGTGACTGCCGTTGCCTTTTCTGCTTGCCTAAGTTGAGAATCCTAGTCTGCAAATAAAATTTCTTTATATGACTCCTCCAGTATAGGCAAATCGGCCTTCCTCCCATCCTCTGAATTCTGCCAGGTGACGAAGTTAGAAACTCTTTTCAAGACTTCATCATATTCGAGTCTTATGTCAACGGCTTGACTCGTTAACTTGTCACTAATTTTGCAATAAGGACTCAAATGCGAGACCTTCTGGCATATAATTTCTTTTTGATGCATTCGCTGGGAGTTCAGGCTAAGCACTTCAATTATAAACTGATTAATATTTGGGTTGTCCTTATACTTATATGTTAATTCTTATATTTGAGCTTCCTTTTCTACTAAACTGGCTTGATGTTTTATTTGCATCTGCTCGCATTTTGGCTGGAGCTTGGCTATTTGCTATTCTACTTGTTGGTTAGTTTTTCTTGCTCTAACTGTTGTTCCAACAACATAATTTTATTTTCCTTTTCTATGAGCAACATTTGCACTTCTTTTGCTTTTTCAATAATCGCTGTAGCATAGGCTCCTACAAACTGAGACAATCTAGTAAGTTTTTTAGATGGGTCGATGGGTGAGTCTTTCTAGACAATATCCGTCGGCTCATTATCAAGAGCAGTAGCAGTTGTAGCATCCAACTTCCTCTTCTTTCTCTACCTTTTGACAACAAATTTATGGTTTGGGCTATAGAACACATTTAAAAGAGGAATCTCCTCAATTCTCAAAACAATTTCAGAGGGAGGAGTGGCCGGAATGTGCTCTACCTCTTGAGTACTTATAGTTTTCTTTATTGTAATTTCTTGAGTTGTTTTTTGTTGCAGAGTTTGTGGCTCAGGTTCTTGTTTCTCTATATGGATAGTTTTATTAAGATGCTCCCATTCTTTCTCTAAATCAATCACAGGGGGTTTTGTTGACTAGGTGGAGGTGGAATGAATTTCAACCTATTTTCTAGTTGAGGTTTGATCAACTGTCTTTTCTGTAGATTGGGCTGTATCATTTTCTGACTCCTTGCTTTTGCTTCCCCTATTCTGTGACTATTGCTCTGATCTCTCTAACTCTCTAGTAGATTTCTCTTAGGATTCTGCTTGGGAATCATCTTTAGAATTTTCTTTGGAGCTTCCTTCTAGGCTTACACTGGGAGTTGGCTCCCTTATTGGTTCAATTAGTAATTGGTCCAATGGGACCTTTAACAATCTCCTTTCTCTGTATTGATGAAAGGCTTCAAGCTCTTTTGGGTCAAAAAGTAGTGATGACATGTGCTTCACTTCTGTGAATGTTTTTTTTTGTAGGAAGATGTCATCAAATTCATCTTCCTCATGACTGAATACCTTCAATTTTACCATGGTGGTGAAGTCTTTGGCAGTTCCATTTAGGTCATACTGCCTTTCTGAGAATTTAGGTACTTTTAAAGACTGCATGATCTCTGCTTCTTTGAATGCATGGCCTAGATCGTGTAGTGCAAATGCTCCACACTATAACAAAAATGTAGGCCAAATGGCCTTTTTCGCTTCCTTTAATCCTTTTCTCAGCCCACCCTCATGTAGGTTTTAACCCCGTATAGAAATTACCTGCATACGAATTCTAAAACACAGATTATAAACGATGCAAGAGCATAGCACATAAAGCACATATACATAGGGATTTCCCCTGGATCCCAAAACCAGGACTACCAGCTTTATTTTTCATTATGATCCTTTCAATTTTACAATACATATTTACACATGCCGAAGCATCCAATACCATGGACTGAAAACCATCGCATCCAAAACCATGGACCGAAAACCATCGCGTCGAAAACCATGTGCGAAAATCATGCACAAAACCATAGGTAGGTTTGCCCAACCTAATATAGGTTCCAAAAAAACCAAATTTTCTAGGGCGCTGCCCCAGACCCCATAGAGGGGGGTTACCTGCACCCCTCAAACCCCTTGTGACCCCCCCCCCCCCTATGCAATCGGCACAATGAAGGGGGGGCTCTGCCACCCCTCTAACCCCTCGGTTAACTACGTGGGCTAGTCATGGAAAGAATATAACACAAACCAACATTCTCCCACTTGTTTTTTTTTCCACAGGCAGCCACAAGAGAGCTTAGTAATTTATCCATCCTTGCAATTCCCATTGTTTCTCTACACCAAGACAACTTCTCAGAGCTCACAGATTTTGTCAATGATTCTATAGTATTCTTCAAAGTGTCCACCTTTACCAGTAACACCTTTTTTTCTTCTATCATATCCCTCACAAAGTGATACTGAACATCAATGTGATTTATCTTTGAATGATATGCAGGGTTCTTTGTCAATAAATTGAACTTTGGTTGTCACAGTCTATCCTTATAGCTCTCTTTACTAACCCCATACTTGAACACAAGCTTTGCAACCAAACTGCTTCCTTGCTTGCATGAGCGGCTGCAATGTATTCTACCTTTGTAGTTGATTGTGCCACTACAAATTGTTTCTTACTCATCCAACTGACTGCACCTCCAAATAGGTTAAACACATACCCACTTGTATATCTTCTCTGATCTAGATCTCCAGCCCAGTCTGCATCAACAATGCCACGAATATCCAACACTCTTTCTAATCATGGTCTTCCTTGGTAGCACAAAATATAATCACTAGTGCCATGCAAATACCTAAAAACCTGCTTCACTATTGTCCAATGCTCCTTCCTTTGTTTTGACATAAACCTACTCAATACTCCCACTGCATGTGCAATGTCTGGTCTAGTACATACCATTGCATACATTAGGCTATCGACTGCACTTGCATATGGAACACAAGACATGTCCTCTTCCTCTTCTTGTGTCTTGGGACACTGTTCAACATATAACCTCACACCTATAGGAATAAGAACCTTCACTGGTTTACTATCCTGCATATTAAACCTCTGCAGTATTGTCTTGACTTAAGTCCTCTGGTTTAACCAGATCTTCCTCTTTTCCTGGTCTCTTTTAATTTCCATGCCCAATATATAGTTTGCAACACCATGATATTTCATGTCGAATTTGGAGGACAACTGGGTCTTCAAATCCTGGATAATTTCTTTGTCATTTCCAACCAACAACATATCATCCACATACAAGACTAGATAAATAACACGGTCACCAATTAATTTAAAATACACACAGTGATCTGCTTTGCTTCTGGTGAAGCCAAGTCCCTATATAAATGTATCAAATTTCTGATACCACATCCTTGGTGATTGTTTTAATCCATACAAAAACTTCTTTAACTTGCATACCGTTTCTTTTTTACCCTTCACCACAAAACCTTTAGGTTGCTTCATGTAGATCTCCTCTTCCAGATCCCCGTGAAGAAATCTTGTCTTCACATCCATCTGTTCTACCTCAAAATCAAAAGCAACAAAAACAAATAAAAGTAATCTAATAGAAGCTACCTTGGCAACAGGAGAAAAAATATCACCAAAATCAATTCCTAGCACCTAGGAATAACCTTTTGCTACCAACCGAGCTTTGTATTTCTCCACCTTTCCTTCTGCATTTGTCTTCTTCTTGAACACCCATTTGCTGCCAATGGGTTTCCTTCTAGCCGACAACTTCACCAGATCCCAAGCCTCATTTTTGTGCAAAGATGCCATTTCATCAACCATGGCCTCTTTCCAGAGTTTTCCATCCTCTGAATCTATTGCTTCCTTCATAGTTCTGGGATCATCATCAGTAACAGATAAAGAAAAATTTGAACAGAAAGCAGATGGACTATACCTTTCTCGCTGCCTTCTTTCTTGAATCGATCTTCTCACACCTAGAGTTTGTGGCTCTCCGTCTTATGATTCATCGTCTGCTGTAGACTCTAATTCTTCCTCCTTAAGATCAAACTCTATCTTCTAAGGTTTATTTGGTTGGAATTCATGTTTAATAACATCTTTCACCTCTCTGAACACCACATCTCAGCTGTACATAACCTTCCTTGTTACTGGGTTCCAAAGCTTATAACCCTTTAAACCATCCTTATACCCAATAAAAATCCACTTTTCAGATTTACTATCCAACTTGTTTCTTTTCTCCTTTGGAACATGTACATATGCATCACATCCAAATACCCTCAGATGTGAAAGAGAGGGTTTCTTACCAATCCATACCTCTTGTGGAGTCTTATCCTCCAACGCTGATGAAGGTGATCTGTTGATCAGGTAACATGTTGTCTCCACCGCCGCTGCCCAGAATTCCTATCCTAACCTGGCACTACTAAGCATTCTTCTTGCCCTTTCCATCAACGCCTTGTTCATTCTTTTTGCAACTCCATTTTGCTCAGGTGTGTATGGAGTAGTCGTTTTCCGTGTTATACCACACTTCTTACAGAATTCTTCAAATTCCTTACTGCAAAACTCTCCACTATTATCTGTCCTAAACACCTTTATCTTCTTTTCTGTTTGGTTTTCCACCAGAGCCTTAAATTATTTAAACCTATCAAAGACTTCAGATTTCTTCTTAAGGAAATATATCCATGTATTCCTTGAGAAGTCATCTATAAATGATACATCATACATAGAATTACCCAGTGATGGAACCTTCACAGGTCCAAACACATCACTGTGCACAAGCTCTAATATTTGTTTCACCCTTTTACCACCAGAGGGGAAACTCACCCAATTTTTCTTCCCATATACACAATTTTCATAGAAATCAAAATCCAGAGAACTATTACTCATACCTTCTACCATACCTTTACCATGAAGTATTTGAAGGTCCTTCTCTCTAATATGTCCAAGCCTTTGATGCCACAACATGGTCTTCTCTCCAAAGACCACTAGATTTTCTGCTCCTCTTTCAGGAACCACAAAACTGTTACACCCATCAACAACAATGCTACCTCGTAGCTTGTACAGAGTTCCAATCTGAACTCCCCGCATCAATACTAGTGCTCCCCGTACCATCTTGCAGGTATCCTTCTTGAACACTATTTTTACACCTGCATTATCCAGCTTGCTTGTGGAAATCAAATTTCTGGCCAATGCAAGAATATGCAGAACACCCGGAAGTGTTCTAACCCTTCCACCTTGCAACTTCAACTTTACTTTTCTGCGACCAACGATTCTAGTCTTCCTGTCATCCCCCAAAAAGACATCATCACCATCATATTTCTCATACTCGTAGAACCACTCTCTATGGGGAGTGAAGTGAAAGGATGCACCTAAGTCAATCAACCATGCCTCATGATCTACATGTGTACTTGAAGAAGCCAAGTACACATCCCCACCTTCATCTGAGGTGGTTTTCGCCTCTACCAAAGGAGCATCATTAGATCCATTTCCTTTGTCAAGAGCTTTAGATTTACAGTCCCTTTTGTAGTGCACTTCCTTTCCACATTTCCAGCAAACCACATTTATAGGTTTTCCTAGAGATTTAGATATCCCTCTAGATTTAGATCTCCCACTCGATGACTTATTTTTGTTTCTATTCTGGGACCATCCTCGTATAGACAAGGTATCACCATTCTGGATCTCCATATTTTTTTGTCCCATCTCCTCCATCAACAAGGATGAGACTATTTCATCAAACTGCAAGGTAGTTTCATTGCTATCTATTGCAATAACTAGACCATCCCACGAATCTGGTAGAGAACACAACAAATTGATGCACTTATCTTCATATGAAATTTTAATGTCAATAGATAATAACTGACTTACCACAGTATTAAATGCGTTTAGATGCTCTGTCACTGAGTCTCCATCTTTCATCCTCAAGTTATACAAATTTTTCCTTAGGAATAGTTTATTCACCAGAGACTTAGATTGGTACAAAGTCCCTAACTTATCCCACAAAGCCTTCACCGTAGCTTCCCCTGATACATTCAACAATACTGAATCTGAGACACAAAATCGTATTGTGCTCTTTGCCTTCGGATCCAACTTCTTCCATTCTTCATCGGACACTCCTGTTGGTTTAGTACACGGATCTACCGCGATCCATTGATCTTTATCCACCAACAGATCCTCGAGTTTCCACAACTCAAAACTCTGACCATTAAATTTCTCTATCTCTATCTTTCCACTGCTCATCGTCCTCTTTCACCACTAGAATCGATCTCGTAGATCTCCCACTGAACAGGGTCTACCACATGCCCGAATGAAACCCCTCAGCAACAAAGGCGTCCCCTTGAAGCAAAAACAACTCTGATTCCAAATGTTAGTTTTAACCCGATACAGAAATTACTTGCATACAAATTCTAAAACACATAAAATAAACAATGCGAGAGCATAACACATAAAACACATATACACAAATATTTTCCCCTGGATCCCAAAACTGGGACTACCAGCTTGATTTTTCATTATGTTCATTTCAATGTTACAATACATATTTATACATGCCGAAGCATCCAATACCATGGACTGAAAACCATCGTGTCCAATACCATGGACCGAAAACCATCGCATCCAAAACCATGTGCGAAAATCATGCACAAAACCATAGGTAGGTCCTCCCAACCTAATATAGGGTCCAAAAAAACAAAATTTTCTAGGGCGCTGCCCTGGTCCCCATAGAGAGGGGTTACCTGCACCCCTCAAACCACCTGTGACCCACCATCTATGCAAATGGCGTAATGAAGGGGGGGCTCCATCCCCCCTCTAACCCCCCGGTTAACTACGTGGGTTAGTCGTGGAAAGAATATAACACAACCCAACACCTCACTAGCTATTTGATAGGCTATCTCTCTAGCCATTAATTTGTCTGGATCATAGTATGGGAGGACATGAGGTGAGGTGATGCTCCCAAAAACCATGATATATGTGAATGTTTCCTCTCCAAACCATCCGGTCACTGGGAGAATATCTACCTTAGCTTCCTTAGAAAACCTAGGGGCATCTCAGTTGTAAACCTGTTTGTGGATAGGCAGCATGACCCCATGACAAATTTTGTAAAAATGCAGGTGAAACTGAGACTCCCACATGTCCTTATGATATATATGAATGGGAAGTGGATCTTTCACAATCCACTTCGATCCCATGATAGGAACTTTTGAACCAAAAAAAATAGCATCCATCACATAGGCACTCATAAAAAATGGAGGGTAAACCCTCGTTGAGACACTCCTTTTCCTCCTATAATCGATTATTGCCTTTGCTAAATTATTAGACAAAATTTGGGCCCAATTCATTATGGTTGCGTTTACGACTGCATCTATTAATGACAACCATTCTGGGGAAAATTTAGTGCTATCGGGCTTGCCAAACATCCTACATAGCATGGCTGCTGCAAAACTATGGGGAGGAGAAATAGATGTAGTAGAGTACATACCCACTTTGTCCTTTTTGATCTTGCCCTCATTTTTCGACCAGGTCTAGGTGACATTTTCTGGGTCCTCGTTCTCTTTGGCAAACTTCTCAAGGAATTGTTTGTTGTAGATGGTTTGTGGCTTTGGTAGGTGGTACATAAGTTGTAGGTTATATAGAGAAAAAGATCCCATAACCTCTTGGATTCTATTCTTAAATTCTCTATTTGAGATATCGACCTGATCAGTAATCCACTTGACCGTATTTGTGTAAGGGATTATCTTTGGGTACGCAGCTATGCGATGTAGAAATGAGCATGCCATCTCAAAAATGGTGGCATCTAAGGGAGAACGACCTTCAGCTATGACCTTTGTTTCCAAAGGTCTTGGTTGCTCTTCTTCTAATAAATCATACATGGTTTCCCACGTAGAGGTCCCTCCTTCTTTGTTGCATGTAGTATCTGTGAATAAAGGAGTCATTTCTGATTTCTCAGATGCAATTGCCTTGCCCTTCTTTGCCATTGCTCCCAAAGACTCCTTCTGTGGATTTTCCCTGAAAATGGAGAAAAATAGCAACTATCGGATATACAAAGATAAGAATGAATGTAAGCTGGGATAATACAGATAACTTGAAAAGGTGATAAGAAAGGAGTTTTATTTGAACGCAAGTGAGAAGATATCATATCACCTTGGATGGCTTTTCACACATAAATGCCATTAAATTTTACTAAATGCCCACTAATGGTTCGTTATCTCTTAGCTTTAATGCCCATTAATTTCCACACCGTAAGTTGGGAAGAAAGCTTCTAGGGTGATGAGCCTTTAAATTGCGAAAATGGCGATTTTGCTATTTGTGAAGCAATCTCGTAAATCACATTATCGCATTATGTTTGTATACTTTCCTTATTGTTTCTGCGAGATGTGAGATGCAGGTTGCTTAATATTGTTTGCGGGACATAGCTCATTTGTTAGGTTTTCTTGTGTAAAGCACTTTTTATTAAGCAACGAACCTAAATACTTGTCTGTGACGTATCTCGGGAGTGGGTCCAGGTCTCAATCGCATTTCGCAATCTCGACGGATGGTAAGTTTGCGGTGTTCTTTTAAATGTTCGAAATGTGATGCAGTAAGGGAAATGTTGTTATCGCAATTTTGCATCTCACACATTTTAAGGTAACTCATTAAGGTGCGCTTTATAAAAATAGAGATATGTGATGCATGCCTTAGTTTTAATAAGAAATGCCTTAGGACTTAGTTTATATAAGAAACATACTAGTTTCAAATTATTAAAGCACGAAGTCCTCTTTTGATCGATTTTCACTAGATTTGGTGGATTAGCAAGGCTTTCAATCATGCTTGATCGTGCGATATGCGGGAAAGGGAGACATTTAATAGTTTTTTTTAAAGGTGTTTGATTGATATCTTGTTTTTATTCCAAAATTTAATAGAGAAAATTCCTAAATGCTAAACTTATTTTTGGAAGGATTTTTTAAAGGGTTCCCATTTATTAATGTAATATTGACTACTACTATTAACAAATGGGGGGTTGTTGAATAGCATAAAAATACCATATTCAACTCCTTTATTCGACATCCAGTTGCAAATCCGATTTTATCCATGGAAAACTGTTATGATTTGTAATTTGTGCCTTATGTATTTTGATTGGCTTGTTAATAGCCCAATTTGTAATTCCAATATCTATATAAACTCAGAGATCGCATGGAGAAAACATACATGCACGAAAGGAATGCGTAGAAGGAAGAGGGGAAGAGCTAGCCCCAATGTAGCATTACGGAGGCATCGTGAGTCTATGGGTCACTCCCTCCATTTTCTAGAGTCTAATCTTTGCTTACACAATGTAAGGACTATGATTTCAAAGATTAATCAAGTCATTTCAAGCTATGTTTTATTTAATCATTTTATGCGTTTTATGATTTTAATCTCTATGTGAACTAGGCTGTTGATAAAGGGTGCGAGCTAGATGGGTTGGCCTCCAGGCCAGCTTGATACCGCTCTGAATCTTTCAGGATTAAGTTGGATTGCATTTAAATTTTCATTTGTTGTGTGGGAAACGTGTGGAAGATCAGATTATAATATTTAATTATTTTCAGTCTCTTTCCTTCTTTAAAATTGATGTCATTTGATTTGCTGCGTGAATACGATATTGGAAGAATTGTTCTTGCAATTTAGAAAGGGTTTTTTTGATATCAAATACTAGATCATATTGCGTGTCATGATATGTCCCTCCAGTTGTTATGTATTCATAAGGTCATCTTATGCGTTGATACCCTACCTCTATGAGTTTTTAACGTGCAATTCGAATTCTTTAAATTGGTCTAGATCCAATAGGTTCATGCTCCTAAATATGAGATCAATTTCCCCCTTTTTGAGTAATTATGGTTTTGGAGGTATCAAAGTATTTATCAAATATTAAATGACTATGCTTACAGAGGCCACATATTACTCAGAAGCAGAGACCTCATATACATTTTTGTCATTCAAAAATGTGATTCTTGTATATTGCAGAATCGACATTGATGAAAGGAAACTACATTATGTTTGAAATAAACAATGTTTCTCCCCCATTGTAGTTTCCTTTAGTCTTCTGGTTAGCTTCCCAAGGTTTATTTTTAGGGACAAATAATGTGAGACAATCTATATGGGATCAATTTCTTTCATAGATTTGTTTACACAGTGAATTTACTTGCCAAGGTTTGCTGATGCTTTTAGGTTGTAATTTCTTGAAATGGATTTTTGTTACACAAAGATAGATGCGACAAAATTAGTGCAGACTTGTTATTGCTTTGCACAAAGAATGGTTTTGAATTTCTCTTGAATTTATTCCAGCATTTACAGTCTTCCTTTTTCAAGTTGTCCCAACATTGCTTGGTTTCTAGTTAATATTTACCTTCTATTTTCCCATAATTAGGATATAATAGCCCTAACAAAAATTCCATGTAAAAATATATAAATACCACGGATGATGGGACATGTATTCCAAGTTGAATGGTGAGAAAGACATCCTAGGGGGTGTTCATTTGGTTGTTTATGGCTAAGGAAATCGGCAAAGGCGATGTCTAAGGCATTAAAGAGGTAAAAATGTATTTTTGAACATTTATTTATGAAAATAATGGAAATTAGGAGACAAGGAAGGTGAAAGGTCACATATTGCATGTGAGGAGGAAATTGAAGGAAAATAATGGAAAATGAAGAAAATAGAGGCCTCATTAATAAAAAGGCTTCTGAGGATTAATTGGCAAGACTTGTTCAGTTCAGTTTTGGAGCTCCCTCATTATTCTCTCTCTCTCATACTCTTGGGCACTTATAGATTCCTTGGAGCACTTTGGCATTGGATCAAGAAAGGAAGAGAAGGCAAGTTCAAGCAGCTACAACAAGCTTCATTATAGGTATCAACTTGCATGTGTATTTTCCTTGCTAGATTTGGGATGCATGGGATTGCATGTGTTTCTTTTCTACCGTGGCATGGGTTTTTCCAGGTGTGATAGTATTTTCAGCCTAGCCTTGCCATTTCTTGATAGCTTTGATGAGATGGGTTCTCTCATGTGTTTTGTGGGGGATGGCCGAATTGGATTCAAAGCTGAGTGGGGTGGATCTCTGAATTGAAAAACACATGGTGGTAGTGGTCCCTGAACCAGACTAAGGATGCACGAAGCCACTGGCCTAGTAACCCCTGAACCAGACTGTGGGTTGTGGTAAAGCCAGATTGTGTTCCTCAGTGGGCCTAGGAATCCTTGCCAGTGAATGGAAAGATATACGGTAAAGCTAAGAGGTGGATTTTATCTCCATTGGGCCTAGTGATTCCAGGATGGAATGCACGGTAAATCCTAGAGAGCATGTCTTAGTGTAGGGCCTAGTGATACCTAGATTAGCCTGCGGATGCACAGTAAAGCCTGAGAGACTAGGAGGCACTCAAATTCCTCACGGTGTAGGCAGAGAACTACAGTGGCATCCACATTGATTGGTGATTTTGATGTGTTCTATGAGCCCACATTCATGGTTGGAATATGGCATGGGAGTGGTTAGTTGAAGAGAGACTTGGCTCAGCCAATCTATGGTCGGGTGGAATGTGGTAGTCCCATCACCAGTTGGTTCATTGCATTTAATAATGAAAAATTCATTCCCTTTATTTTCATGTGGAAATGTACTGATGTATATATGGATTTTGATGGCTGATATGTTTATTGTATTTATTGCTATTATGTTGGTTTATATGCACATTTACTTTGGAGGGTGTTACAAAGTGGTATCATAGCTTCCAAGTTCAAACACTTGGACTGGATGGGCTCTATCATAGGTGAAATGAAGAACAAGGGTTAAATTTTAGACCTTTCTGTCATATCCGTTATAAATTTTCTTCTATGGCATATTAGAAGTTGAATTTTTTTCCATATTGAAGGTAAATCCCATTGATAATGTGGTAAAAATTTCAGATATTGGTTCACAAGACTTTAGGAATTATGATCTACAGAAGATGACCTTCCTGAATGCACCTTTAAACAGGTCATGTTGGAATTTCTGCAATAACTCATCTTATGTAGGTTTTCAGACTCTGAAAAATTGTCCACAATGAGGGGACATACCATGGATTATGTGGTAGAAATTTTAGATACTAGATCATAATATTGTAGGAGATATGAGTAGAGGGCGTCGAGCCTTCTGAATGCTCCTAAAATCAGACCTCAAATAGGTCACGTTGATATTTTTGTTATAACTTTTCTTCTGGGAACTATCAAGAGTTGAATTTTTTTCCACAATGAGGGGAAATCCCACTGATATTGTGATAAAAATATAAGATCTTTATTCCCTATATTTTACGATATATGACTAGTGGAAGTCAATATTTATGCATACTCCTAGAATTGTGCACCAAAGATGATTGTGTTTGTATCTGTGTTATAACTTTTCATCTATGAAATCTCATAAGTTGAAACTTGAACCATAGTGAGGGATAATGCCACTGATCATATGGTTTAGTTTCCATAACCTGTTCTACTACATTTTAGGATATATGCATTGAATCATTCACTATATTAGTTTGCATGGAAAGTGTTTGATGAAATGCTTAAATGGTTCAATGATTAATTGCATAGAAACTGTTTGATAAAATGCCCCAATGAGTATGTTGGTTGTGGCTAGGGATAGTATTGATGTGTAATCATATTTTTGTAGTTGATATATGCTTACTTGTATGCAAACAATTTGCTATATTAGTTTTCATGTAAAGTATTTGAAGAAATTCTTACATGCAAATGTAATAGTATTGTAGTTGTTTGAAGAAAAATGTAAAAGTATGGTAATTATATGAAGAAAATGTTAATTTTTTTTTGAAGGGATAGTATTGTAGTGTAATGATATGGATGTCATTGATCTATGCCTATTTTCATGCAAATTATTGAAGAGTTTCATGTAGGGAATTTGAAAGGTTGCATGCAAGGAATTTGAAAAGTTGCATGTAAGGAAATGGAAAAGTGGCATGTTTTTAGTTATGATGTTACAAGTGGAATAAGTGAAATTTTTTGACTTAATATCATACAAAATGTATGAGAAATGAAAATAAATTTATTTTCAAGTGTTGTTAAATTTAGTAGAGCTTTGGAGATCCCATTTCCATAATTGGACATTGGGGATCGGGCCATTATAGTAGCTTCCTCCTTCTACCTTAGTGTGGACCATGGATAGTAAGGGGGTATGCTTATATGTTATTAGTACTAGTGAATGTTGATTTCAATTAATAGACACGATGTCTCGATTTTTGGAACATGCGACTGACTATGTATGGATTATATGTCACTTACATGTTGATTTTATGATACTTACTTACATCCTTGTATGTTAGGCTATATTTTTTAATATTTTTATTACATGTATCTATCTTGTAGGTTGATTACAAGAATTGATCGCTTATGTTCGACTACATGCTTTTATGCATAGGTGTAGTTGATTTGGCATTGCTTATGCATAATGTTGGTTGCATGTGGCAATGTGTACATTATGGAGTAATGGTTGGTGTCATGCATGAAGTCATGGTTTGTGTAGTTGATTTGGTCATGCATTGATGACCAGACTCTAGCTAGAATGATGTGTGTATGGTTTGGTACTCAGTTTTTTATGTGTTTATATGTAGTTTTTATGCATGTATGGTCTTGGTTATGATTATGCATGTATAGTAGGTAAAACATGCCTTGTGAAGTCATTGTATGCAATTTAGGTCATCATGGTGCTATTGGTTGTTATGATGCTAATGAGTTGGCTAAGATAAAGCAATAGATTCAGATAATCAAACTAAAGTTGTAGCATTGGACCTCGAGGCAAAAGAAGATCATCATACAGGTATTACATGTGGGCATGCATGTATGTAAGTTAAGGATTTCTATATGCATTAGGATTATATACATTAGGTTTATGTACATGAATTTGATGTTATCGTTACCCTCATGATAAATGTTAGATGATTAGTGTAGTTATATGCATATGTGTCAGATAGTCATGAGTGATAGTAACATGTGATTGTTATGCATGAATGACAAATGCGTATTATCTTATGACGTGAACATGATAGTTTGTTATTGTTAGGGATATCATGATTTATGTTTGAGTTGATATGTTGTGAAGTTGTATCATGCTAACCTAGCTTTATTGTGTATATAAGATAGCCTCCCTTGAGATACATTAAGGTATGAGTTTGCTTATGTCATCTACCTAGTGCTTGACTGTTTGATTATGACATCTATTTGGTGTTTGAGTGTTTGTTGCATATTATGTCACCTGGTTGAATTATCTGACATGGTATATTTATAGTTTGTTGAATGATTGATTTCTTTCATGATATGAGTATGAGTCTATAGAGTGGCATGAAGGATCGATATTGTATTAAGATAATTATGCTAACACTTATGTGTTGAGACAGTTGATATGTACTTGAGTTTAGTAGGTGATAGTTGTAGAATTATGTCTAATGACAATGAGTTGATTATGGATTATAACATGATTGTTAGTATTGGTAATGGTTAATTTCAAATTGATAGATATGATTGTCTTGATATTTGGAACATGTGGTTGACATGTGTGAGCATGATGTAGGGAGTTGCATGGAAAGAGAGACTACCATGAAATCTTGAAGAAGGCTCGGGTTGAGCTTTCCCTGAGAACCATGGGGATTGAGTAATGGTGTCAGTCTTGTGCTTTTGGTATTTTGATCTTGATTTGTGGTTTTTTTTATGTCTGATGCAAGGCCTTGCCACTTTGTTATAGTGTCATACCATTATGGGCTTTCGTGGTCTCCTTCTTGGTTTTTTCTTGTCTTCTCTTTTATTTTTTTGAGTCTTGGGAATTGGTTGGGAAAGAGGAAAGTTGATGGAGCTCGGGGAGAGCTATGTCATAGCCAAAAGGTAATGTACGATTCAAATGAAGCTCGATGCATGAGTAAGTCCAGCAGAAGGTAATTTTATGACAGTCGGTTGGACTGGCTGGGTCCATTGTGGTAAATGGACAGTCGTAGTATAGTCATGAGAAAGGTAACATGAAAAGGTAAAGTAAATGGGTTTGAGGTGTCAAATGCCTTGGCTATGTTGTGAACTATTGTTCTCAATGTTGCGCATGTGTTGCATTAATAAAGGAATTTCTCTTAACCTAGATCTTATGTTATCTCGTAATTATGTTATGATCATGATTATGCTGATGTTTATATATGTTTACATGAATGTATGTATGTCGTTGTCTCACAAGGTGATGATTGTTTTATGGTAACGATTATATATGTATGTATGTATGTATCTATGTCATTGTCTGATAGGGATTTTCAGGGATCATTCTTGTGGAGGAATGAATGCTTATACAGGTGAATGGCATGAAGAGGTTCCTAGTCTCGCGAGGAATAAAGTGGAAGAGTAGTCATGACAAATATACGAGGCCAGTATCATGTGGATATGAATTGATATTGTATACTTTTATTATGCCTTTGTTTATGTTATGATAGGTAATGTTGAAGGACACATAAGCAAAGTGAAAGCACTGTGATCTACGACATGCTAGGGTAAGCATGGATAAGATACCAGAAGCAAGGTTTCTTGGTAAGGACAATGTGGTTTTGGATGTGTGGTACTATTGTTGAGCATATGTTTTATATGTTGTACATTTTGCATCTATGATGTGCGCACTTGTGGTGTTGTGTATACATAGCATGTGTACATGTTATTTATGCAATGTTATGCATAGGATGGTACAAATAGGGTTGTGTGAATATTGCATATGGGGTGTTGTATACATATTGTACTGTCTTCATGATGTATATGTGGTGTGTGTGAATATGGTGCTCCTTCCATGTTGGATATGAAGTGCTGTGTACAGATGTTGCTATGTACATGTCGGATATGCAGTGCTATGTACATGTGGTGTTGCATGCATGTTGTACATATGGTGTTGTGTGCATGATTATACAAGTGGTGTTGTGAGCATGTAGTGTCATGTACATGTTATACATAGGGTGCTATGAGCATGTGGTGCTGTGTACATGTCGTGCATGTGATGATATGTACATATGGTGTCACGTACACATCATGTGTGTGGTATTGTGCACATGTGGTATTGTGTACACATTGTACAATGGTGTAGTGTACATGTGGCATTGCGTACACGTTGTGCAGGTGGCACTATGTACATGTGATTTTGTGCACATGTTGTGTAGGTGGTGTAGTGTACAGGTGGTACTGTGTACATGTTGTACATATGGTACTGGTGTACGTGTCGTATTGTGTGCATGTCGTCAATATTATGTTATGGGCATGTGATATTATGTATGGGCATCATGTATTCATGGTATTGCAGCATGTGTACTTGTTGTGTGGTACTCTGTGTAGGTACATGCATTGGGTGGTATTTCACATTGGGTATAGATGGATGCATTGTATTGTATACACTAGGTGTAGGTGTATGTGTTGTATGTCAGGTGTAGGTGCATGTATTTCATGGTGTTGTGTTTCAGGTGTGGTTATATGTGTGTGATGCACACTATGCGTATGTGCACCTAGTTGGGGAGAAGGCACTGGGTGTTTTCTGGGTGTGGAAATCGATCCAGTGTCTATACAAAAGAACAAAGGCATAAGTAAGGATCAATGAATGACAAGTATTGGTATTGTATTTCAGTTTTATTATACATGTGACTTATGATTCTAGTATTTGATGATTACATGTGAATTATGATTCTAGTTTATGATCTATGATTCTGATATATGGTCTATGATTCTGGTTTACGATGGTTACATGTGATTTATGATTTTGATCTATGATGGTTATGTTTGAGCTAACCTGATTTGATATCTTTATGTATGTTGATTTGGTCAAGTACGCTAATTTGACTTGTTGTGACAGGAAGCGAACAGGATTGAAAATGTACCTTATTGACGAGCTACCAATGAGGTATGATGTGAATTTATTTCAATTTATTTTAAATCTAATGGAAGTTATGTGCTTGGTACAAGAATGCATGAACATGCCCAGTTGAGTGGCCAAAATCGACTGCAAGAATTAGCAACAGTAGCAAAGGAATTGAAACATGCAGCAGTATGTTGGTAAAGCACTTCAGGAGTAGGCCATTATGGGGCACTGGTACCCAATAGTGTCCATTGATTTCCATGAGCATGCTATGACCGGTATGATGTGTTGAGGTAGGTATATGCCTTGGTTTTGTATCTTCCGATGCGAGGAAGCCTTGCCAAGGGATGGACTGCCTGGGATGGGGGTGCCAGTGGAACTTGGAAGGTGAGTGACTGCATGAAAGGGGTGATCGGATTCCCGAGGGACTATGTAGCAGAGAAGGGAAGGTCACAGATGGATTTGTTTTGGTCATTAGCATTGCCATATGGAATCAAATGTACATTGGGAGTGCGCCCTGGAACAATGAGTCAGTAACTGTTCGCTGAGAGGAAAAGTGGTGCATTATTATAGCACTGACATTGGATGCATATTTGACTTTGCAGTGGATTCTAGACTACATAGGAAGGAGGTGAATCTTGGTATTACTTTGAGGGTGGAGGTGTCAGCCTCTAGATTCCCTTGTTGTAGATGCAAGCATCATATTATTTTATTTGCTGGTTAAGAAAATGTGTATATGTGTATATCATTGTAAATACCGTAATGAGCTATGTTATAAAGCTCCAATATGCGGTATGGTTTTTATCTGGTCATGTTGTCATGATGTTTTACTTTTGAGTGGGTCATTCATTGTAAATACTGCAACAGGCTGTGTTATAAAGCTCCATGGGCAATATGTTTTGTTTTCAGTAGTCATGTTGGATATAGGTGTCATTGAACACCGAGGACGGTGTTCCCCCAAAGGGGAGGGTTCTGTAACAGCCCTGGAAAAAATTCCATGTAAAAATATATAAATACCACGGATGATGGGATATGTATTCCAAGATGAATGGTGGGAAAGACATCCTAGGGGGTGTTCATTTGGTTGTTTATGGCTAAGGAAATTGGAAAAGACAATGGCTAAGGCATTAAAGAGGTAAAAAGGTATTTTGGCACATTTATTTATGAAAATAATGGAAATTAGGAGAAAAGGAAGGTGAAAGGTCACATGTTGCATGTGAGGAGGAAATTGAAGGAAAATAATAGAAAATGAAGAAAATAGAGACCTCATTAATAAAAATGCTTTTGAGGATTAGTTGGAAAGACTTGTTCAGTTCAGTTTTGGAGCTCTCTCATTATTATCTCTCTCTCTCATACTCTTGGACACTTAGAGATTTCTTGGAGCACTTTGGCATTGGATTAAGAAAGGCAAAGAAGGTAAGAGGAAGCAAAGATCAAGCAATGAAAGGCAGGATCAAGCAGCTACGACAGGCTTCATTGCAGGTATCATCTTTCATGTGTATTTTCCTTACTATATTTGGCATGCATGGGATTGCATGTGTTTCTTTTCTACCATGGCATGGGTTTTGCTAGGTGTGACAATATTTTCAGCCTAGCCTTGACATTTCCTGATAACTTTGATGAGATGGGTTCTCTCATGTGTTTTGTGGGGGATAGTCAGATTGGATTCAAAGCTGAGTGGGGTGGATCTCTGAATTGACAAACACATGGTGGTAGTGGTCCCTGAACCAGATTGAGGATGCACGAATCCATTGGCGTAGTAACCCCTAAACCAAACTGAGGGTTGTGGTAAAGCCAGATTGTGTGCTTCGGTGGGCCTAGGAATCCTTGCCGGTGAACGGCAGGATATGCAGTAAAGCCAAGAGGTGGATTTTCTTTCCGTTGGGCCTATTGATTCCGAGATGGAATGCACAATAAATCCTAGAGAGTATGTCTTGGTGTAGGGCCTAGTGATCCCTGGATCAAACTACGGATGCATGGTAAAGCTTGAGAGACTAGGAGGCACTCAAATTACTCACGGTGTAGGTGGAGAACTCCGGTGGCATCCACATTGATTGGTTTTTTTATGTGTTCTATGAGTCCCACATTCATGCGTGGAATGTGGCACAAGGGTGATTGGATGAAGAGAGACTTGGCTCAACCAATCTATGGTCAGGTGGAACGTGGTAGTCCCATCACTGGTTGGTTCATTTCATTTATTAATGAAAAATTCATTCCCTTGATTTTCATGTGGAAATGTACTAATGTATATATGGATTTTTATGGTTGATATGTTTATTGTATTTATGTTCCTATTATGTTGGTTTATATTCACATTTAACCCGAAGGGTTTTACATAGGACTTCCTTTCGCAATTGCTAATAGTGCAGTACTGCCTTTTATTTCTCGCATGATTTCAATTGTGAGGATTGGTGTTTTCTCAAATTTCCTTTGAAGTGCAGGATTCCATTTAATTTTTTGAGATTAATGCGCAAGTTAGACTATAATTTTCTTTGCAGGTGGTCAGGGGCTTTCTCTGGAATTTCCAGTGCCGCGCCTCGAAGTTCATGAACTCCTGGATTTACAATTAAATGTTGGTACATTAATATGCCCTATAATTCACCCAACATTTTGGCACCATTTCTGGTGGTGCACTTAGGGGATTGAACTTGGTGATGTGTTGCATTTGGCTTTTTCCTTCACCTAGTTTCTCTTGCAATTTTATGTTCTTTGAATTTATTTATTTCCTGCATATCTTTGTTTCTTTAAGGTTTTTCATTTTCGTTGGTGTTGTAATAACCCCTCCCCACCTACAGATATATATATATATATATATATATATATATATATATATATATATATATATATATATATATATATATATATATATATATATATATATATATATATATATATATATATATATATATATATATATATATATATATATACACTATTCATGTGCTAACAAATGTACCAGTTGGCTTGTTGAAAATAAGAAAATGGTATTTTGAGGAATCATTCAATGAGGAGTTTTGATGCTGCTACAGAGACATACAACTCATCCAATGAAGAATTAACAAGTGCAGAATTTAATATTTTTCTTGAACATAAAAATAATATTATTAAATATTTGATTTTAAAATTGGATGATTTGCAGGAGGAACAGAAGAAGGATGACGAACCACTGCTTATCTTTTGCGCCAACTGTAGAAAGAAACACTTCCTTGGAAAGTGTCCACTTAGTAGCTGAAAAGTTTGCAAAATTTGTGAAGAGGATCATTTAACAGAACGTTTCCCATCACTACCAAGATTACTAAAGGTACTTAGGAAATCAAGTAAGGAATCGAATAAACTACCAAGTATAACTCAAAACCCATCACCATTTGATACTTGGAATAATATTTATTATCCTAAGTAGGTTCCTCAACATGTTTATAATCCTGCAGTTTCATGGAAAAAATTTAGTCCTCCTCCAAATGAATACCTTACTTCATGGCCACAGTGGCCCTCTCCGTGGCCCTCATCCTCGAGCCAGATGTCCCCCTAGCCTCAAGAATGGTTTGGATCCTTCTCTCTAGGGAAATTTCCCATGCAAGTTCAATTACATGAGCATCAACAACAACCAAAATTTCTTTCCAATGCATCACCAAGTCATCCTCCTCCATGGCCCCAACTGCATGTGAAACCTTACCCTAATCCTAGCCCAAACCCTAATCCATACCTTATACATAACCCTAATCCATACTCTAGACCTAATCCTAGCCCATACCCTAATCCATACCCTAGACCTAGCCCTAATCCATACTCTAGACCTAACCTTAGCCCATACCTTAATTCAAAACCTAGACCTAACCCTAGTCCAAAGCCTAATCCTAATCCAAATCCAAATCTTAGTCCAGGCCTTAACCAAAACTGTAGCTCAAACCATATCCTAAACCCTAATCTAAACCATCAGGTTGCACAACAATTTGAAACACCTATTCTTCTTGTTGATTCCCCTATTGACAAAAATGTGACACCTTCCATGTTGGGAAAGGGAATGAATTTGGAAACTTCCCCCATTACCACAAAACATTCACCCTAGGAAGATATAATTCAAAGACCACTAGAGAAGAAATATTTCATTGGAACTTGATCCAAAAATGTTGTTGAAGCTCAAACCCATAGAATTTCCCTTAACCATTCTTGTTAATCTAAAAAGCAAATATTTGAGCCTGAACTTAAGGGATTTATATTTTTTCTTTCACCAGATCCCTTGTGCCTCTAGGAGAGTGACTATCAAACTGTGGAAAGCTGACATCAGTTGGAGAATCATAAATATGTGGATTCCATTGAATCCTAGTTTCAAGCAATCATCAACCCACCTTATTTCCTCATCATTCAGAAACTCTTGGTACCATGTCAATTAAAGCAACTGGTTTCTCATACTTTGGTATGTCTTGAAGTTTATTTTTTAAAACTAAGTGCGAGTATACTCAACATTCTGTTACACACATGGCTACATTGGAAGTAAGCCTACACTTAAAGGTGATATTTCTCTCTTTAAAATAGGGTAGGGTAATATGAGAGTAATGAATAAATATGAGAATAAAACTCGTGAGATTGTGATACCCTAAAAGCACAACTTTTGTAATTTCTATTATTATGCACTCTCGTGGTAAGTCTTGTCAAAATAAATTCACACTTAAATGCCTCATATTTTATAAAGTGAATTTGATTATTGATCAATATGTCAATGAAGGGTGTTGTTATAAGTTACATGTAATATTTTTCTCCTATTCTAACAAATTATCATCTAGAAAACCTTTTTAAGTCCCTCTTCAAAGGGATTGATGAAAAACCTCCTATGGTAGACCATGCCTACAAAACTCTAAAAATATTTCATAAGAACCCTGGCATGACCAACTCAAGAAATCTTTTTAGTTATTATATGAGATGTTTTTCTAAATAAGTCTTTAGGTTAGCACAACCAACCAGTAAAGAGTAGTAATTAAAAAAAATTCACGCCATCTTGCGCTCTTAAGGAGTAGATTTGCTTCCCCACCTATTAATTAACCTATCTGGGGTTAATCATAATAAGATTTTTGTTATAAAAACATTAACGGATTAATTGAGGGATAGGAGGTCTCATTACGAGCCAACCTACTATGATCACAGGTCCTAAGGAGAATGAAATTACCACTACTGGTCACCAAGCCTCGGTAATGACTTTCAGTTGAAAAAGCTGGAAGACAAGAGGTCTCATCACGAGCCGACTTGTTCATTCTTGTTAGTTCTTGTGAATGGCATGTCATTAGCTGGTTACCAAGCCAGGACAATTACCTTCAATTAATTTCTAAAAAATAGAAAAGTAAATTCTCTTAAATGATTTTGAATCTATATCTAATAGGTGGGACACAAGCATTTCATGGGGTTAAAAGGCATCCTTGTCAAGGCTATAGATTCCTGCTAGCAGCAGGGCCATGCTTATGGTATTAAAGTTAATTTTACACTATGATTTACTTGGTTATTTTTGTCTTTCCCATAATTCATTATCATATAACTTTGAGAATGGCTTTAAAATCCTTCTGGTGTTATGCGTTGGAGTTCTACCTTTCTGGAATGACTTTTTATGGATGTGGGACCCTTAGTGTAGGTAATTCATTGTGCCCCAGACAAGAGGAGCTTCAACTATACATGGATAATGGTAAAATGGTCACTATGGGAAGGTATTATTATTTCTACTTTTAACACCATGGCTTTCAAATCATGTCACTCATATTTACAATGAGGATATTAAGTGAAACTTCTGATCAAGGATGCCTTCGAGATATTTTTGGAATTTTTTAAAAGTTAGCTATTTTATTCAAGTAATAACACCATCCTTACAATTTAGTATTCCTATAGTAGCCCTTGTGTTATATCTTATTGAAATCAGTCTAAACAAATAGAAAGTGCAACAGGCACTCTGTTTTTAGAAGAAGCTCTATCTAGCACAGGAAATGTTGATCACACAGAATTGAAAGAACAAATGCCTATAAATGTTTTTAATTTTGTTTTTTTGTAAGGGAGTGACAATAAAACAATTGATTTCCTTGCATGAGGACATTCAAGATGATCAACATGGGGGGATGTTAGGCCTTTGTTTTTTCTTTCTTTATATCACCTTTTACTTGAAATTCCTCATGCTTTTGTTTAGTTTGAATGGTTATTGTCGCAATTACTTACTATTTACCTTGTTTTAATGGAATTTAAACATCATTAATAGTAGTATGTGTGTTTGTAGGTTTAAAACTGAGTTGATCATGTTTTTATACATATGCCAACATGCCTTGGTCTTGCATTCACCTTCCTGTACCATGCAACAGATTCCTGTATTGGGATTCCTGCACCATTTTATGATGGATTCCTGCACTATGAAGAATTCTTGCACCACGCACTGCACATCAAGTATGATCTGAGCATACTCCACCTAAGAGATTCGAGTCTACATAGATAGATGCATATCTAGCGAAAAAAGATATTTTTTATTTCAGAAACTGGATACTAGAATATGGTTGTGAAGAGCTACTTACGCAGGCTTTGTTGGAAGAGGAAGAGGTTTCAAAATGTGATGGACATGAGGGTTGGCCTTGGTGAGTATGCTACAACACTGTTGGATCAGTATATCAACTACTGGGTAATGAATGTAGTTCCCGTCAGTAAACCAAACATGTTGCCTGTGATTTATGACCTTGGACTCATTGGTGTTCTTCATGATTGTTACACAACGTTTTGTCACTGTCCCTGTAATCCCCGTTCCTTGATCCCAGAGGACATCTATAATGACCCTCATGTGTTTCCCTATCATGAAGAACATTTCTATACATCCCTCTTCATCTGTAGAATATTTCCCTCTTACATCATTTCCCAAGAATATTCCTTCAAACTCAGTTTTCAAGACTGACGCTATCACTCAATTTCTTTTCTACGCTAATTTGCAAAGTCTAACACTAGGCCTAGCATCGAATGGCATTGGTAATCCATTCATGACCCAAACTAACCCTATTTTGGAAAGTTTTTAAAAATGGAGTCGAAGCTTCCAAGTCTAGAAGCTTCATGAATGTAAGTCTGGTAAATGGTTGGGCAAGATAGAGCCGAGAGAGACCGTTTGGGTTGTTTTCCCCTATTAAAATGGAACAAACCAAAAGGGATAAGGCATCTCCCATCATAAGAGGATCCATTTTCCCTCTCTCAAGATATATAAACTCCTACTTTTCCAACCTCAGCTAGCGAATGAAAGGGTTGGAATAATCTGCAAATCTTGATAGCCATCTTGAGAGCCTTAACCTTCTAGTTTGTGTTTCTGAAGGGAGAATAAGCTTGTAGTTTTTTTGGTTTGGAGCAAGGGGGAAGAAGCCTTGAACTTCTATTTTTTTGAGGGTGAATCATGAGACGCTAAAAGTAGTGTTGGAACTCGGACACGTTGAAGGAAACTTGCAATGCTAAGGTGAAGGTTGTACTTTCCTTTTTGTCATAATAATACAATTGATATTTTGTTTCCTATATCAATTGCATATGCTATTTGGTAGCTTAAGACTCCTTAGCCTCTTAAGTAGGTTGAATATTTTGTATGCTATCATGTGTGCTTTGGTTTCTTGTCTCATTGTTTCAGGTGCTTGGTTGACACTAAGGAGATGATCCCTGGAACAAAGGCACAAGGACTTCATCAAACAAGGATTAGTGATACAAGAGGTAGGATCTTATCCATTCTCAATCTAAGGGAACTTATATTAGATTTTCTTCTTTGTGGCTAGACCCTCTCCCTCGGGCTAGAGGGATTGTCTTTGTCCGTAAAGAGAATCTTCCTACTCCACAAATTTGTGACTCCACTAGGGATCCATCGCTCTCTTTGGATTTTTTTTTCATTTCATGATTTGTGACAACTTTTCTTGTTTCACCCTTTCTCTTTGGTAATACGTACTTCAAGTCATCTACTGCTTTGATTCTTGAATTTAGAGTGACAGGTTTGGTTTTGGTTTGTGAACAGTTTTATTTTTTCTTTGAATCCCTTGATCAACACTATTAAGTTTCTAATAGTAGCACCAACCAGCGCAAGTTCTATTTGAAAAGTCACGTCACAGCCCCTTCTAGTGCCTGTTTCTAGTTAGACGGTTGCGCTGATCCTTATAGGTTAAAATCAGGGTTTCTCCTAAATCATTGCCAGTGTGTCTTATCCTCATAAATTATGTTTCTAGGCTTGTTTGCTTGCATTCTCCCTGGATAGGATGCTTTGTTAGGTTGATTTGTTTGCTTGAATGGTTTGAGATTTCCTTACTTGATTTTTTGAGTTTTTGGATGGTTTGTGTCCTTAGGGCATCTAGGTCATTGTCCATTCATTTGTTTTTTTTCTCATAGCCGAGTTGTTGGTTTGTTGGTTTGTGCATTTCATTTTTTAGTCCTTGCATCTATCTTTCTTTGGTTTAAATTGAACAAGTGAAAAAAATGTTTTGTTTGCTCTTCTCTTGTTGAACGCCTCTTTTTGGAGCATAGATCACATTGCTCAGTTTGTTTCGGTTGAATCTTTGCATTTGGTTTGAAAGGAGTTATTTTTATTGTGCTTTGCATTTGATTGATGTTTGGGTGTTTGGAAATTTTCATTGAAATGTGTATGTGAAAGATTAATTTTAGCATTCCATTGAAGAAATACATCATTCTAGTTTGACTAATTGATATGTTGCATTGGTTGGCATCATTGAAAGCTAGAATTACATCATCATGAGCATTTGAAATGAAATGAACTTCTTTTACTGTTAAAAGGACTAGTTGAAGTGCATCTGATAGGAAGAGTAGGAAGTGGAAAGAATTTTCATTATTTTGTTTTGAAAAGCGAAGTAGTGAAGACTCATCTTACTTTCAGTTGCTTTTTTGTTGCATTGATTTTTTTTCTGCTCTCTCAATTAGTGTAAGCATTCATCAAATTGAAATGGTTTTGTATCATATAGCTTCACATAAGAGTTTTTCAGGTGACATCGATAGGGCCTAAAAACCGAGACTTAATTTCAAGATAAAACTTTAAAATATATTCAATTAACCTAAGGTGCATTTGAAACTAAACACTCACATTTAGAGGTCTAGGCTAGAGACGTGTTCTGACGTCTTTAAACCTAGCAGCTGTCGTCCACTTCGGCATTAGACAGGGTTAGTACGAAGTTGTGCTCCCCGTACCATTGCGTATATAAAGGGAGACCCCACTAGGTTTGTAATCCTTTATCTGTAGGAAGCAGAGTCTGCCGCCTTGTAAATGTGATAGACCGAACACAACATTCGGGTAGATTGTCTGCCCGTACTTATCGGTTTGCCAGGGGGTATTTTGCAGTTCACGATTACCTGGTAATCCTTTTGCCTAGATTATTATGAGTAGTCATTTTAGTCTTTTTGACTCTTTAAATTTAAAAGATCATCTAGAACTTGTCCTTTTGAGCTCGTTCAAACCGAAAGAGACTAGAGTCATCTTTGCCTTTTTCTCGACTCTTAAAACATGAAAAGGCATCAGTCTGTTTCAGCGTCTTAATTTTTTTTTTCCCACGATCACATCACATTCCTGATAGTCTTATTCTGGACCACATCATGAGTATATCCCTAATATATTTTAAAAGCCTTGAAATTAATTTCTCTTCTCTTTTGTTTGAGACAAAGTCATCATGGTTGAACCATCAGTTTCGCCTCGTTCCTCTTCCTCTCCTTCATCTGGAAGGTCATCCAGAGAAGCTTTCCCTAAACTTCCGCAGTCACTTGAGGATCAAGGTGTTGAACTTGGAATTTTTCTGAGTATTCAACCTTTGTCTTCTTGTCCACCTCCGTCAGATACTAGGTCACCTTATGAATTTGGCCTAGAATCCCCTCATAATCCTATCCAGACTCTTGAGAGTTCATAGATATTTGATAGTCCGCAAGGACTGGTTATAGATCCTTTTGTGGTATCTCCACAACATCCTTATAGTCTATACTATCAACATGGTGTTCTGTTGGAGTTGTCTCCTCGTTCATCTTCGGCTTGTCATCGATTGTTTTCTATGTAGTGAGAAGGTGAAATTCCAGTCTCCTCTCCGAGTCAGTCGGAAGTTCCTGCCACTCACACTGCTCAAATGGGTGATGAGTAGGCATATGAATTTCCTCCGGAAGGTTTCCCTTATACAGGAGCCATCCCATTTAACATTTATCTTTAGTTTAGTGAGCCCTTATTATCGCATGGTTATACCTCTCTAGCTCAGTTGGTGTCAGGCACTCCTAGTGCCTTGTCGTTGTATCAGAATCCTATATTGTCTTCTAGCACCATGCCTACTTCAAGTTTGTTCGTCCAGAACATGACCTCTTGACCAATTGTACGAAATACAATCACTTCAGTTTCGGTTCAACCTACCATTCCATCTCATCTTGTTTCGTCATTTCAACCGACTCTTCCAGTTCAACCGATGCTCTTGGTAAGTAAGGTCTCGGTAAGTTCTTCTACCCCTCCAGTGAGTGGACAGACTGGGCCACCACCTGGGGGCGAAGATTCGAATATATCTATGATGTCAATCCAAACCAATATGAGTGGATCAAAAACTCACATGGTTGGAACAAATAAACCTTTCTACGATGATATTCCTAACCCTGTTGATCCATCCGAGTTGGGTAACGTCCAATACCAATAGCCATACATGGCTCAGGTTCCATTCCAATCAGCTTATGTTCCATATGGTTCACAAGCCTTGGTTACCCTGCCTTAAATTCCTCAAACTGGGCCTTATGTTTAGCCTAGCTAATCCATTGTGCCTGGTGGGTATGGCCAGATTCAATTCAGGAACTATTCAGGAACTATCCAGCTACCTTTGCAGCAACAATGGCAACCTTCATTGTAACAAGGGAAAACATTGAATCAACAAGGAATACTTCTAAAACCACTAGGGAAACCTTTGCAAAAGCCGCAACAACCTTTGCAGTCGCAGACGTAGTTTGTTCAACAATTGTCCCAACCTTTGTCCTTGCAAGGCCAACCTTTGCATTAGAAGGGGTAATCTTTGCAGCAGCCACAAGTTCAGCCTATGCAGTAGCCACAAGGTCAGCCTATGCAGCGGCAAGGCCAACCTTTGGAGCAACCACAAGGTCATCCTTTGCAGGAACAGAGCTAGCCTTTGTAGCAATAGGCCATCTATGCATATCAGCAAAGTTAGCCTGTTCAAGGCCAAGGTCAACCTTTCCAAGGGCAAGGTCAACCCCTACAACAATAAGTTCAAAATCGTTATGTCCATAGATAGCAGGTGAAAAATCTGTATGTTCAGGGTCAACGGTTTCAAAATCCTTACATCCAAGGTCAACAGGCTCAACAACCTTTTAACCCATATGCCTATCAATAGATTATGGCAGGATAATATCAAGTCTGCCCAGGACAAAATCCTCCCTATGGGAAAGATAACCTACAATGTGGGAAAAATCATTCTCCATATGGACAAAATCCTCCACTATGGGGGAAAATTCCTTACCAACAAGGAGGTATTCCATAGTTCGGGTTTGTTCAAAGGCCCAAAGTGCCTTTTAATACGCAATTTTCATTCTTGGCCACGTTGTAACTGTCATATGTTTCAAGGCTCACCAATGATACTATCCTTCATTCGCCTTACTAGCCTCCTGTTCCAATGAAATTTCCAAGCGATTGCCCTAAATTTGAGGGAAAAGAGAAGGAGGATCCACAATCCCATGTAATGACATATCACCTCTGGGGCTCCTCCAATTCGTACGTCGATGATTCTATTCATCTATGATTTTTTCAAAAGAACTCTCACAGGGGTTGCAGCGAAATGGTACATCAAATTTCTTCGAGGTACCTATAGTGACTTCAACACTCTCGCTATGGCTTTCCTCACTCATTTCCAGCTGTCGGTTCATTATGAAATTGGCACCTATCTACTTACGTCACTTAAGCATGACACTATGACCCATATCTCCGATCACATCCACGAATGGAGACGTTTGTGTTGCCTGATCATGTTTGAAATTGCTGATCAGTTGTTGACAGAATGGTTCACAAAATAATTCGTGAGCAAAATTTCTAAGGACATAACTATGTGTGGATGTGTTACTAAGGAGAAAGCCATTGCTCGTGCCTAGTATTTGGACCTAGTCTACTCACAATCTAGCACAATATATGAGATGTTACCCAATGCTCCAAGACCGTCATCCAATCTGACGACATCAAAATCTCTGGCTACACCACTTGTTGATGGAATGATTGGTTCTGTGTCTCAAACTCCCGTGAAATCTTCTTCCAAGCAGAAATCGATCTTGAACACTGGTTCCAATGATCCCTCTCAAAATTCATTTGGTCCTAGTAAAACCTTTGAGATTCATGCTATCCAGTTTACCACAACAGAAAAAACATCTAAGGGTAAAAAGAAGGGAAAAGGCAAGGCCAAATCCGATTCCCCGAAACAGGTCCCTCCTAAGTCGTCTGCTAGCGATGCTTCTCAAAGAAATTTGAAGTATCTGTGCCTCATCTATGAGGAGGATCATTACACTAAGGATTGTCCTCGATGATCTAAAGTTGGTCACTTGATTAAAGGGACCCTGACTCTCTTAAAAGAACCCTTTCCATCCTAGAAGATCCAAATGGTAGAACAACCTCAGTCTTCCACTCCCTTAGGTTTCCAAGTGTTTATGATGAACACGCCTATAAATGTGGCTACCAAATCAAAAGATTATCAAACCCCGATGACAGGGAAAGAGATAGAAAGTACCCCTTCCTCTTTTATCCTATCAATCTTCAGTCCTCTCCATATAGAGCAACCTAATCATGATTCTGCTGTCCGATCACCCTCTCGGGGTGTGCTATGAAAGTCCCCGTATAATCCAAACACTCGTGCCACTCAACACTACAATATTGTTGAGGAATTGGCTCAAGTGCCATCAGCTATGTATGCTCTCGAGGTCCTTGAAAGATTTCCCTCTCAGCGGAAAGCATTACTGTTGGCCATTGAAGGTGTTGATCCATCTAATTCAAATCTCATTTTCTTTGATTGGGAAAACCATGTTCCGTGCTTATGTCATCAAATTTGCTTTCTCATTCAAGCGATCATTAATGAAATGACAATTCACAGGATTGTCATTGATGAAGATGCTTCTACCTGCATCATGTATGTGTCTTGTTGGAAGGAAATCGATTCTCCTACCTGAACCAATCACCTAACACATTGTAAGCCTTTGAGGGACACGATTCTCGGCCATTCGGTGTCCTTCCTAATCTTTCCATTACCTTGGAAGGCAAGACAGTTAATGTCGAAGTAGAAATTGTTGATGCAAATCTTAAGTATAATATTCTACTCAGGTGGAGTTAGACCCATGCTATGCATGTTGTAGCCTCCTCTCTATTCCGCATGCTCCAATTTCCACGTAAAGGGAAAATCATCACGGTTGACTAGTTGTCTTTCTTTGCCTCTTCTTCCTCGGATGGAAATTTTCCTTACATGAAGAATAAAGGTGCCCCGTATGAGAGTGTGCGGGCTTGACTTTTCAAATATCATGCCTTAATGGATATTTTTCCTCTCCCACCTCCACATGTTGCCTCAGTCAACATGATATTGGTTAAGTTTGATCCTTTGGTCATTCCTCCTCATGATCAGGTTGATGCATGGGGTGATGTCATGCCGTTAAGCCCCGTTGAGATTAACTATGTGAAAATTGTTTCGGCTTCAACCTCGGTATCTACTGATCACACTGCTTTGGGTACATCTCTTGACATGTATTCTCACTTTGCTTGGCTTGGTTCTTTGGATTCTTCCGATTCTTTAATTGATACTTTTCCTACTGACGAAAGTATCATGGACATTATGTCTCTTGAGGAAGCACCTGGAATGATACTCTGTTAAGTTATGGTATGTTCTATGCTTATAACAGTTTACTTATTTTTCTTATTATATTCCACAGATTAGTAATCACATATACATAAAGTAAAGTGCAGATAGAACATTAAACGATCAATAGAAAACAAGCCAAGACAAGAGACACAAGATGTGGCAGCTAGCCAGGGACAAACCCCACAATGTGTGGGAAACCCTTTGATCAAATCTTCTTTTATCTTCAATAATTCAGCAGAGAGAAATAGTACAATAAATCTGATTCATATCAGCAGTAGCAAACCCTAGATCAGCAGCATCAGCATTAGTGGCTTTATTATCAAACTAGGGCAGACGATATCTCACAAACTGGCCGTCAGATTGACTTCATTCCACCACCAAACGTTTCAGCTTCCAGAGGAGGTTCAGATGAACCTATAGTGCAGTTCAAATGAGGAGATCTTCTAGGCCACGTAGGTCAATCTTTACTTCTGCAGTTGCAGCTTCAGTTTCAGCAGTTTCCAGCTTCAAACTAGGGTAGTCGATATCTTGCAAACCGTTCGTCAGATTGACTTCATTCCACCACCAAAAGTTGTAGCTTTCAAAGGAGGTTCAGATGAACCTACATTGTAGTTCCAAAGAGAAGATCTTCTAGGCCATGCAAGTCAATTTTTACTTCTGCAGTTGCAGCTTCAAATTCAACAGCTTCCGGCTTCACATGTGTGAGAGAGAGACCCATTTTAGCGCAATAGAGAAGAGACTCATTTCTGTGCAGTAGAGAGAGAGAGAGAGAGAGATGTGATGAGATGAGTGAGTCCAAATGAGGAAAAGTCCTCTTATATTTATACACAACGTTGGTGGGTGAATAGATGTGACTGTTGGGCTTCTTAGCCTACATGAGTTGTAGGTTGGCTTGATAATAATTCCATAATCAAAATAAATTCATATCTCCATGAATACTTATCAGAATCGGATGATCTTTATATCAATCCTACACCTCTCGACGAGAGGAATCTAATAAAAATATTATAAGCCATGAATAAGATGACCCACATGAATTTTTTCCCTGGCTGCCAATTTTAACACTCCCTCTCAACCAGGGATAACTTCATCTGCAATCTGTCTATCTGTCGTTACTATTCATCAATCAATTGCACTACCCTGTACAGCCTGACCCTTGCCCTGCTCTGTTCTATTCTACCTATTCTGATTGTCTTGTTCTGCCCTGTACTAATCGGTACTGTTTTTTTTTCTGTTCTGCTATGCTCTTGCATTGTTCTGTTCTGCTCTGCTTTTGTCCAAATTATGAAGAAGAAGAAATGATCGAGGATGTATCATACTGACTCAAAGTCAATCTCAGAGTATGTACCACTGGTCCCAGACCTGTCTCAACCAACCCAAAGTCAGCGTCATAGTGAGTACAACTCCACTGGTCCTAGACCAGTATCATCCTCCATTGACTCAAAGTTAGTCTCAGAGTGCGTACCACTGGTCCCAGACCAGTCTTAGCCGACCCGAAGTCAGCTTCATAGTAAGTACCACTCCTACCACTAGTCCCAGACCAGTATCGCAGTCTCAGAGAGTGTACCACTGGTCCCAGACCAGTCTCAATCGACCCGAAGTCAGCGTCATAGTATGTACCACTCTCACTGGTCCCAGACCAGTACTGCACTAACACGAAGTCAGTCTCGGAGTATTTACCACTGGTCCCAGACCAGTCTCAACCGACCTGAAGTCAGTGTCATAGTATGGTACAACTCCTACGACTATTCCCAGACCAGTACCATTGATCCCATATCAATGGAGGTCATCCTAGCGTAGGGAGTACGGTAGATACAACGATGCGTCCATCAGTACTAATATGGTCCCTAACTTCATTTCTCCACTCATTGATCAGATGAGAGGTACTTCCCATGAGTCCCAGACTGCATGGGTAGGATGCCTTGATAGGAGAACTAATCAATCTTGTCCTCATAGGAGAAGTAATCATCCTGCTACATAGGAGAGCGAATCATCTTGTTCCACAAGAGATCGAATCATCTTGTCCCACAAGAGAGCGAATCATCTTGTTCCAGTGCGCACCACTAGGGGAGGGTGAGTCACCCTATGGTCGTATGTTGCTCCAGTAATAACTGCAAGCCCTCAGAGCTCCCAGAGCTCAATGTATGCAACATGCAGGACCCTTGTACAAGGGTTTATTTCCGACTCCAAGTAATTTGGAAAAATCACAGATTAGATCTTTCCTCGGGGCTTTGACAAGGTGTATCAACCTGTACATCATCTTAATGTGGTGGAGCCTCCTTGCTCATCAAATTACCATATTCCAGATGATGTCTATCTGCTGGAGCAATCGACGAATACAGGATTCCTCAATAATCAAATCCCACCTCTGGTTGTTATAGACAATCACAGTGGTATCCAATGTAAATCCAAATAGGTCACTGAAGAGCTTTTGCAACCAGACTGCCTCACACAAGGTCATGCTAGCAACCATATATCCTGCTTCGGTGGTGCTCAAAGCCACTGACTTATGCTTCCTGCTCATCTAGGATATCGAAGCAGATCAATAGCACCCGGAAGTGCTCTTACGGTCCACCACATTGCCTGCCCAATCAACATCAGTATATCCAAGTAGTCTCACATCTCTGACAGTGTATCTTAATCCATGAGAGATTGTGTCGTCAAGACATCTTAGAAGATTCCTGGCATCAATGCAGTGAGGCTCAACCAAATATGAGCTCACAGTGCTAATTGCAAAGCATATGTTCGGACAGAGGTTCACCAAGAACATCAATGCGAATGAGTTTTTGAAACTCAGAGGAATTCCCAAGTCTGGTTCGACATCACTACCATATAACTTCTAAAAGTTAAGGTCCTCGAGGTAGTCACAGGCTTGCAGTCCATCATACCAAATCTTTCCAATATCTTTACCACATATTTTCCTTGAGATAGGAAAATTTCCCTTGGCTTCTGCCATACTTCAAGTCCTTGGTCCTTTATTTCAAATTCAGAAGCCAACTCCCTCTAACATTTGTGAATGAGAGGGTCTGCACCTGTTAGAAAGAGGTAATCCACATACAAAACCAGTATGAGAGGCTTGTCATCTTCAACCTTAAAGTAAAGGTTAGGATCGGCTTCACTCCTAGTGAATCCCAACTTCATCAAGTAGCTATCGATCCTCTCATACCATGCTCGGGGTGCTTTCTTCAACCCATAGAGAGCCTTCTTCAATTTGCATACATGAGATTTTCAATCATAAATCTCAAATTCTTCAGGTTGCTCCACATAGACCTCTTCTATGATAGAACCATGCAAGAATGTGGTCTTGACATCCATCTGATGTAGGTTCCATCCTTGTGAAGCCACAAGGGCTATGATCAAGCGGATGGTCGTATATCTGGCAACAGGTGCAAGTATCATAGTCTATACCTTCCTTCTGGAATAAACTACGAGCAACAAAATGAACCTTATACTTTTCCATACTTCCATTTGCTACATGCTTTATCTTGTAAAGCCATTTTGAAGTAACAATTGTCTTGTCCAGGGTCTGGGAACTACTTCCCAGACATCATTCTCCATAATAGACTCATATTCTATGGTCATAGCACCCTTCCATAGTTAATGCTTGATGACATCGAAGAATGATGAAGGCTCATTTTGTATGATCGTGCTCATGGTGGTCAGGTATCCCTGATACCTGTTAAGTTTCTTACTTTGACGGAAGGTTCCTCAGGGTGCAGCATGTCCTTCAGCATCATCAAGTATCCCCCTAAGCCATGAAGGCCTCTTCCTAGAAGAGGAAGGCTCATGTGGATGAGAATCAATTAGATCCTTGGGTTCTTCTACATCAGGCATTGATTCATCATCATTTTCTTTCGGTTCCCTGGTGTCGGCTTCTTGAGAGCTCCTCAAAGTTAGAAAATTGTTCACCTTGTTGAGAGCCATATCTTCGTCAAAGGTGACATCATGACTAATCACAACTTCCCCTTGACTAGTGGTGAACATTTCTTCAGGAGTCTTGGAACCCAATGCTTGATGAGGGCATCGATTTTGTACAATATACGGTGGTGATTGTAGTTTCATCCCATAGAAATTTCGGAAGTCTTTGATCATGTAGCATGGCCCAGATAGCTTCCACAATCGTGCGGTTCTTCCTTCCCGCCACACCATTCTGCTTAGGAGTATGTGGTGTAGTAGTCTCCCTCTTAATGCCAACCTTAGGTATGCCTGAGTGAACCAACTGTAATATATCGGAGGTCTTGCTTTGGCTTGAGGGGAATGGTCCCCTTTTGAGCTTTCCTTCAGCACATCCTAGACATACACCTTCTTTCTCTACTCAGAATTTGGGCATCCCTGTCACCATTTGTCTTACACCGAGTATAGCTTTATAATGAAGGGGGGAAACCTCTAATGCCAAAGTTCGAACTGAAGAGATGTGCCATAAGAAATGACTCCTCCCAGACTTCCATCAACTTGATATAATTAATTAACACTAAACCCAAGAGTAAAGGAATCTTTAACATTATTTTTCCATATACGTACCTTGCCATCACTGAAGGTTACCTTGTAGCCTTTGTCTTCCGTTGCCGAGATGGATACTAAGTTCTTTTTGAGGTCAGGTGCATTTAATACATCCTGGAATTTTTAATGCTTGTCCTCTTCCTTGATTCCCAACTCTCCTCTTACCTTTGCTGTTGAATTTGTCATTCCTTTGATTGCCATCAAAGGGATTTCGATCATCGTCCCGGTGTGAGTCCTTTCTATCAGGGCACTCCCTTGCATAGTGACTTGCTTTATCGCATATGTAACATCGTCATTTTCTTCCAGCCTTAGGTCCAATCTTTCCTTTTGATTTAGTCCCGGAAGAGAAGAAAAGGCAGCAGGAGTACCTTTAGGCATGTGCATTTCTTGCTCTTCTACCCTTGTTTCTTCTTGAATGCATCTAGCCATTAATTCCTTGAAACCAGAAATTACATGATTGTTCAGAAGAGTAGTCATGAACACATACCATTCGGATGGTAATCCTCCAAGAGTCATGAGTGCCATTTCCCTGTTAGTAATAGCCATTCTATCGTAGATTTCCTTGGAGGTGCCCAGTTCAGAGATGTAGGCCACCAAGTGCTTGTCGATAGAGTCCCAGATGATCTTCTACTTTGACTTCTTTAGTTTTCCATTTGTTCCATGCAGCAGCGGATGCATTTGATGGAGGCTCAACAATATTGCCTCTTACATGGTCCAACACTCCTTGATCTTCTAGCATTAGATCGATAGACATCTTCCATCCATGATAGTCAGCTTTCTCACGGAGCTTGTCTTCGGTAGGAAAGAGTGTTGAGGACCCCATAATTCTTTTAGGATAGCCTTGCCAATCTTCTCTTCGGTGATTGCTCTTGCTCTTGCTCGGGCTTTGTCTTCACCTCAGCTCCAATACCATGTTAAGTTATGGTATGTTCTATACTTATAACAGTTTACTTATTTTTATTATTATATTCCACAGATTAGCAATCACATATACATAAAGTAAAGTGCAGATAGAACATTAAACGATCGATAGAAAACAAGCTAAGATAAGAGACACAAGATGTGGCGACTAGCCAGGGACAAACCCCACAATGTGTGGGGAAACCATTTTATCAAATCTTCTTTTATCTTCAATAATTCAGCAGAGAGAAATAGTACAATAAATCTGATTCATATTAGCAGTAACAAACCCTAGATGAGCAGCATCAGCATTAGCGGCTTCATTATCAAACTAGGGTAGACGATATCTCACAAACCGACCGTCAGATTGACTTCATTCCGCCACCAAAAGTTTCAGCTTCTAGAGGAGGTTCAGATGAACCTACAATGCAGTTCAGATGAGGATATCTTCTAGGCCATGCAGGTCAATCTTTACTTCTGCAGTTGCAGCTTCAGTTTCAGCAGTTTCTGGCTTCAAACTAGGGCAGTCGATATCTTGCAAACCGTTCGTCGGATTGACTTCATTCCACCACCAAAAGTTGTGGCTTTCAGAGGAGGTTCAGATGAACCTATAGTGTAGTTCCAAAGAGGATATATTCTATGCCACGCAAGTCAATCTTTACTTCTATAGTTGCAGCTTCAAATTCAACAGCTTCCGGCTTCACATGTGTGAGAGAGAGACCCATTTTAGCGCAATAGAGAAGAGAGTCATTTTTGCGCAGTAGAGAGAGAGATATGTGATGAGATGAGTGAGTCCAAATGAGGAAAAATCCTCTTATATTTATACACAACATTGGTGCGTGAATATATGCGACTATTGGGCTTTTGAGCCTACATGAGTTGTAGGTCGGCTTGATAATAATTCCATAATCAAAATAAATTCATATCTCCATGAATACTTATCGGAATCGGATGATGTTTATATCAATCCTACACCTCTCGATGAGAGGAATCTAATAAAAATATTATCAGCCATGAATAAGATGACCCACATGAATTTTTTCCCTGGTTGCCAATTTTAACATACTCATCATCGTTCCTCATTCTTACCTAGCCAGGGATCAATGTCTACTTGTCTTGAGAAGTTCTCTTCTTGTTTCCTAACCTAACCACTTCAGATTCCTATCTTGACCTATGAAGTTTGGTCGGAATGGAACATGGGTAATATTACCCAAACGATGCCTATTGACATTTTTGTTAAGCCTGGTATTATTGAAAACGTTCATATTGGGGTAAATTATTCTCCTGATGAAATCAAGCTTTATACTCATCTTTTTCAAGAGTTTAGAGATGTTTTTGCATGGTCATATGAAGAAATTCCCATGATTTAACCAAGTATAGTTGTGCACGAAATTCTGACTTATCCTAACGTGAATCCCATTCACCAATGGCTTCATCTTGTGCACCCTAGTAAATGGCTGCCATTAAGGGGAAGTTGAAGAACTTCTTAAAGATCGATTTATTTATCCTATTCCTCTGATAGATTGGGTGTCCAATATTGTACCGGTGACTAAGAAACAAGGCACCATTCAGGTCTGTGTTGACTACCGTGACATTAATTGTGGTTGTCCGAAATACAATTAACCTACTCCTTTTATAGACCAGATAATTGATGAATGTGTTGGGAGTGAGATTTTTCCTTTAAGGATAGTTTTTTTGGTTATAACCAGGTAAACATTGCACCTGCTGATCAACACAAGACTGCCTTTATCTGTCCATGGGGTACTTTTTCATATAAAAATCTCCCTTTTGGCCTTAAGAATACTGGGGTTACTTTCTAACGAGTGATGTCTAATGTTTTTCATGACATTAAAAACATTGTTCAACCTTATTTGGACAATCTTCCTTCTCACTCACGTAAGCACCATGACCATCCCAATAACCTTCTACAAATATTTCTTCATTGTAGACACTGTAACATTCGGCTTAATCTGCATAAGTGTGTCTTCTGCATCGAGTTCGATTGACTTCTTGGTTTTATTGTTTCGAAGGATGGTCTTCACCTTGATCCTCTCAAAGTTGAAGCTATTGTTAATCTACCCGCTCCCTCTTTGTTGCATCTATTATAGAGTCTACAAGGGAAAGAAAATTTCCTTCGTCGCTTTGTGCCTAACTATGCTGAGCTAGCTTCAGGGTTCACCCAGTTTCTTAAGAAAGGAACTCCATTTCGTTGGGATGAGACTACCCAAAAGTATTTTGATGACTTGAAAGTTGTTCTCATTACTGCTCCTTTATTGCACCCTCCAAACTATCATCATGATTATTTCCTATATCTAGTTGCAGCTTCTAGCACTATTGCTATGGTGTTGGTGCAAGACGACGATGAAGGTCATGAACATGTAATTTATTACCTTAGTCACAATCTCCTCGATGCTAAGACCCATTATGCTCATGTCGAGAAGTTTGCTTTGGCTGCTATTCAGGCTATTTAATGCTTTCGGCATTATATTCTCCTCCGCACTACAAACATGATTTCTAATTTCAACCCCATGACTCATATTTTAACTCGTTAGCTACTTGGGGGAAAATATTCCAAGTGGATTGTCATCCTATAGGAATTTGATTTGGTGTTCAGTACTACCAAATCAAAGAAATCACTTGTATTTGATGAGTTTATTTTCTCTTTTCCCTCTGCTTCTCTCCCTACTGGAGCTGATGAGCAGTTACCTGATGAGACTCTTTCTGATTAGCACTCTGGATCCTTGGTATGACAATATCATCGTGTATCTCCAAACTTCTACCTTCCAGTTTGCATTGTCCAAGGATGATCACCAATGCATTCAGCATCAATCCCAACCTTACCACATCATTGGCGATACTTTATATGCATTGGTGTTGATTCAATTCTTTGCCGATGTTTAAATCTCAATGAGGCTGAAAGAGTCTTAAATGACTGCCATTCTGGCACATGTGTTGATCATCTATTTGGCTATGCCATTACTCAAAAGATCCTCTGCACTGGCTATTTTTGGCCCTCCATTTTTAAGGATTGCATTCTCGTTGTTCGCAAATTCCACCACTGCCAAATTTATCAGCGGAAAATGCATGCCCCACCTGCTCTCCTTCACCTCGTTATTACCATTGGTCCCTTTGCCAAATGGGATATTGATTTTATGACATGTAACCCTCACTCAGTTGGGGGTCATGGTTATATTATCGTTGCCGTCGATTACTTCACAAAATCGGCCAAAGAAATGCCTACATATTCAGTTGACGGTCAAACGATGGCTCAATTTCTATTCAATCATGTGATTTCCAGGTTTGGAGTGCCTCAAGCCATTGTCACTGACCATGGCTCCCATTTTCGCGATTATATGATGGTTGAGTTGACTTCAAAATTGGGCTTGCATCATAATAGCACAACTCTGTATTACTCCCAGGCTAATGACCAAGTTGAAGTGGTAAACAAAGTCTTAGTTACTATGCTTCAACGCACCATTGGGATGCACAAAACCAATTGGCATCTCGTTCTTTTTTCAGCTCTATGGGCCTGCCAAACGTCGACTAAAGACGCAACTAGATTCAGAATTTTCTAGCTCGTCTATGGTCTGGAAGCTACCCTACCGATTGAATGTGAAATTCCCTCACTCAAATTGGTTGTCGAATTACTCCTTGAAACCTCACCTCAAGAAGAGTGTCTCCTTTATTTGGAATGACTAGATGAAACCCTCCATCTCGCTGCTTTAGTCATTGAAGCTCAAGAAAAGCAAGTTAAATCCCATATTGATCAGTTGGTCTCTCCTCGTGCTTTTTCTGAGGGAGATTTAGTATTGTTGTATGACTAAGCTAACGTAAGCTAAGGCCAAGAAAATTCTAATCCATGTGGCATGGGCTCTATATTTTCAAGTGTGTATTACAAAAATGGGCCTATGAGCTATTTGATTATGAGGGTAACCCTTTGAGAAAGCCCCGCAATGGGTTGTGTTATCACCCCAAGAAACTCTCCTAGGTTGTATCTCAGAGATGCTCGAGAACATTACAAACTCAAAAAAATGTTGGAGATGGATGAATGGAAGGAATGATTCTTGTCTAAGCCAGATAACCACTTCTACTATGCTTAACTCCAGACATGGGTGAACACCCCCAGACTACAAGGCTTTAGACCACAAATTACTCACTGTTTGAGGATTAGGTGAACATGAAGAACACTGACCACACCATCAGATGCACAAGACCATGTGATGGCCGGCTACAACCAGTAAAGAGGTTTGCAAATCTATTTCCTAATGCACAGACAGGATGACAACTCTCTCGCATTAAGTAAACAGAAACCTGCATAACACATTCAATGGTACATACTAGAATTCAACACAGAGGTGGGATGACAACCCCTCTAATGCTAAATATCAAGAGCACATGAACAAATGCATAACAGGCATAGCCTAGAATAGAGTAGAAATGGAAAGTGAGCAATTAACAACAAAAGAAGCTTGTATTAGCTGAAAATGAAGACCAGACACTGCAAGTATCAAAGTAGTTACAATCTCCAGAAGTTGAACCTTACATCAAAAAAACAACCATCAACCATGATTACATCTGTTTTCTGGATATATATAGGCTGATTACAAAAATTCTCTGTTATTCTATGCATGGAGGGGTCATAATGGACCACCAACCACTTTAACTATCTAAAATGGGTCTCTGCTGCAAACTGCTTGCTTTAATGAACGAATTCGATATTTTCTTCTATTCGGTGGTCCTTCTCTGAGAAGGTGGTATGTAATATGAATGAAACTCCATAACTGTTAAATGCATTTATCTGCTCGAGGCTGTCCTTTTCGTTCTTGGTCATACTGCTCTTGAATGCAGTGGTTGAGGAGTTATTGCACCGAGTACATGAATGCAGGCCACCTTCGTCCTTCGGGAGTCTCGAATGGCTTTGGACGAGGATAGTGTGGATGAACTAAGGGGGAAGATCGGCCATTGGATCACGCAGATCATCGACGGGAATTAGTCGGCAGAGGATATCGGGTGAAAGCAAGAGTGGGCAGTCATGAGCCGTTGGATCTGGACACGGCGGATCCAACGATCATCGAGCAGGAAAGATGCATGGGGGATTAACACGTAGGGAAGGTGGTTTCGGTGCAGGTAGTATTCCCCGCACCGCTTATGGAGGATGGCGGTAATCGTACGCGGGCGTGCGATACCATTCAATGCGTGACACATGGCGGATTGGACGTGGAGAAAACCGCGTTGATCGCGAGTTAACGTGTGGTTAAGTTATGGCAGCGGGGGAAGTGATCGCTGTCCAATCACGGTGTAGTTGATCGGACGGTGGAGGAAATAACAGACAGATCGTTGATTGATGCAGTGGGGGCCGTTAGATCAAGGTGCGACGATCAACGACTGGGATCAAAAGGTAGCGATGGATTGTGGGAGTGCGGGGCCACATGAACATGGTTGTGCGGGGACTTAAGCTTCGCGCTCAGGCTTGAAGAAATAGGGTTTATAAAAAATTTTGGAGGACAAACAAAGGTGGTGGGGGTAATGAGAGTGCGAACGAGGTGAAAGGGAAGAGGAAAAAGGAGAAAATGACCAAACGTGAGCTTTCCTTGAACGACAGCAACAAGGCCAGGCCTGTATTTGACCTTCAATTGTTGAAGGATGTAGCAGAGCTAACAATGGCTCCTTCTAGGGATGAGATCCTCCCTGTGAGGTCTCAAGAACCTATATATCAGTGCCTTTCCTGTGAAAAAAAATTAGCAAAATTTCCTATTGCTCCATTGGGCATGGAGTCAACTGATCCTACACTAAAACTGATAAAATAAAATATTTACAACTTTAAGGCCAAAAGACCTTAAACCACATAAATTTTCAAAAAACGCCCATTAACTAGGCCATCAAAAACTGTCTCCCCTCCCATTCTTTTCAGCATGAAGGTATTATTCCCTTGAATCTGAGAAATGATAAAAGGCCCTATCCAGAAAGCGTCAAACTTCCCATGATTTCCTTTCTTCTCTTTCAGTGCATCACACTTTAGAACCAAGTCTCCAACCTAAAAATTATCTGATTTTGTCTTTTTGTCAAAGGCTTCCTTGATCTTCTTTTGATGTGCTGTATACTTTTCAACCAGTTTTTCCCTGATTTGGTGTACCTCTGCTAAATCAGTGATCCTCTTTGCCATGTATTCTCCCTCATTACATTCATATTGTTGGAACTTTGCTACAAGGAGAGTTAGCTGAATTGGGAATACAACTTCAGTGCCATATACCAGCCTGAATGGAGAATTCCCTGTGGATTTCTTAATGGTCACTCTGTCAGCCCACAGTGCATATTTGAGCTTAGAATCCCAATTCCTTTTGTTGTCCTCCAACAACTTTTTGATTATCCTTATCAAGCTTTTGTTAGAGGATTTTTCTAGACCATTGCCTTGAGGGTAATATTACGTGGAATGAACTAGATTGATGCCCATTGAATCACACATATCGACCAATTCTTTTGCCCTGAAAGATGCTGCATTATCTGTGATTATTTTATGTGGACAACCAAATCTGGTGAAGATATTCTCTGTCAAAAAATTCATGACCACATGGTGATCAACCTTTCTGGTAGGGATTGCTTCAATCCACTTGGTAAAATAATCTGTGGCTACTAATATCCATCTGTGTTGGCCACTGGAATGTGGATTTATTTCTCCAATGAAATCCAAGCCCCACTGCTGAAAAGGTCCTTTTGCATGTATTGGTTTTAAGGGAAAGATTTAACAAATGAAAAGACATTAGAAAATAAGGTGGGCCAATAGTACCCAGCTCAGAGGATCTTGTGGGCTATAGTTTTCCAATAATGGTGTCCTCCACACATGCTGGAATGAAACTATTGCATAACTTCCATTGATTGTTCTTTGTCCAGAAACCTCAAAATCATTCCAGATGGATCCCTCCAATAGAGTAGATTTTCATTAGTACAATATTTAGCTACCCTAAGCTTAATAGTTCTGGCTTGACTTGTGCTTGAGCCTGGAGGGATTTCTAGCTTCAACAAGAATTTAACTGTTGCAGAATACCAATCACAAGAAGCTAGATTTTCTACCACTGACTGATTTCTCTCTGGTTCAGCTACTTTCTCTTCTTCTGTTCGACCATTTTCTGCATTTGTGCTTATGAGATTAATGTCCAATGTTCTGCAATTTTCTTCAGCTAACAATCTGGTAATACCTTTACCTCTGACCAGCTTGGTGGTCTTCAATTCTATATTAAATTCAATTAACTTTGCAATCCATTTGGCCCTTCTTCCATCAGCATCAGGCTGTGTTAGGACATCTTTTATTGAAGTAGAGGGTACATATGCAATTATCTTGGAATGCAGAATATAAACTCTGAATGCTTTCAAAGACTTGATAAGAGCATAAGCTTGCTTCTCCATAATCTCATACCTCAGCTCAACATCCCTTAATGTTTTGATGAAAAATGCCACCGGATGCTCTAAGCCTTCATCATCTGCTTGCAATAAAACTGCTGCAAGGGTGTCATTAGAGGCAAAAGAAAATATATGGAACTCCTTGCTGTAATCTAGACTAATTAAAGTGGGAGCCTCCATAATAGCCTTCTTAACAGACCCAAATTATTTTCTTGCTACATCAGTCCATCTGACCTCTAACCCTTTCTTCAACATGGAGGTAATATGCTTCACCAGTTCTGCAAAGTTTGGTATAAGCCTCCTCACAAAATTAATCTTGCCCAGAAAGGACTGGATATCCTTCTTTGATCTCGAGACAGACAAAGTCTATATTTCTTTTACTCTTTTTGGGTCAATTCGGACACCTGCAGCAGAAACAACATGTCCTAACAGCTTGCCTTCTCCTAAAGCAAATTGTGATTTTTTAGGATCGACTGAAATCCCAAACCTTCTGCACTTCAGAAACACCTTCTTTAAATGCTGCAAATGGTCATGATGGCTGCTGGAGTATACTGTTATATCATCAAGGTAGATAAGGACAAATTTATCCTTCTCTCCCACAAATGATATATCCATAGCTCTCTGAAAGGTGGCTCCAACATTCATCAATCCAAAAGGCATCTTGGAATACATAAAAGTTCCCCAAGGAGTGGTGAACGCAGTCTTCTCTTGGTCATCTGAATGTACAGCGATCTGGTTATAGCTTAAAAATCCATCCAGGAAAGACATACTTTGGCTCCTAAGACCTTTTGTAGCAAATGCTCCATCTTGGGTAGGGGATAATTGTCTTTCTTTAAGCACTTGTTCAAGTTTTTGAAATCAACAAAGAGTCTGATTTCTCCACTTTTCTTCCTCACCACTACTAGGTTGCCTACCCATTTTGAATATCTGAGAGGGACTATGATTTTGGCAGCCAACAGTTTTTTGATTCCCTTTTCAATCAGAGGGAGGAGCAGAGGGTTTATTGGTCTCAGCTTCTACTTGAAAGGAATGGTGTCTTTCTCTAAAGGGATTTTATGCTGAATAATCTTTTTATCATAGGTTTTCAGGTCACTATATTCCTAGGCAAACACATCAGCAAATTGCTTCATTAAATTGCAATATTTAGCATTTTGGGCAGCAAACAGATGGGTGGACAGATTTATATATCGAGGCTGGTCTGGACTCCCTATATTATGTTTACAGACAATAGATTGGTCTTCTTTCTAGGCAGCCTTATAAGGCACATCATTCTGGTCAAACAACCTTTCTAACAGAATTAAACCCTTAGGAATATGATTGCTGGGAAGCTGGACAATGATATCTTTGTCAATTTTGTCTCTAAGCTGGGATTTGGGGCTTTCTTCCAAGGCTTCATTTTCTTAGTCAGTTTGCATTTCATAAAATTCATCAATGACTTGCAAAAACCTGTTTATTTCATCATCATCTTCAAACACTTTCCAATGGTGGACATTATCAGGCAAGGATGGCCTATACTTCATTTGGACTTCAAAAACTAGTCTAGGAGGCATGGGAGGGATAAACATGCTAGCAGACACAGTAAGGGAATCCAAAAGCTGATTTTTGGCTCTAGGGATATATGAAATACAGAAATTGTCAAAGGAATCTTTGAGTCTCCATACCTCGTCTTTGTACGCTTTCAACCTTGGGTGCTTTGCTTGAAATGTTCTGTTTGCTTGCTGAATGATAAGATCAGCATCTCCAAACACCTTTACGTTCATGATTCCTCTGTCCTTTGCTGCGTTAAGGCCCAATATCAGAGCCTCACACTCTACTATATTGTTGGTGACTTGAAAAGCCAGCTTAAAAGACAAATGTGTGCTTTTTTTCTCTTGAGATACTAGCACCACCCCTGCTCCTGCAGTCTCCTTGAACATGCTCCATCAAAGAACATCTCCCAAACCTAACTTCCTTGCTCTTCCTCAACCTGATTTGTTGGTTTCTTGAGCTGCATTGAGGCCTTCTGGGATTCTTCTATTTGGAGGATACATGCTCCAAAATCAGTGTCCACAGCATATATGGGATGATTAATAGGATTCTTCTCATCACTGATGATGTATGCCAACTGTGCTTCCCTGTACAACCTCCTGCTTTCTCCTCCAAAGACTGGGACAGTGGCATAAGATAAGTCATTTTGTAATGTCTCGCCTAATCTCTTAATCCATCCTCTAGACAGCAGCATGCCAAACTTAGGAGGGACATCTGCTACCACAATATCCATCATCATACTCTTCATGGGCAGCTGAGTTAAGGTAATGGCCAGGTCTTTGATTAATCCTAGGCATTTCACTTTCCTTGAATCAAAAGAGAACAAATCATGATATGGTCTAGTGATGTCAAGACCTAACTCTTCCATGACAGCTTTAGGCATCAAATTGTGGTTGGCCCATGTGTTTAGTAGGCAATTGTGGAGGATTTTGTCATGAATGGTCAAGGAGACATAAAATGATGGAGAATTATTATCAGCAGGTTCGATCATAGGGCTAAGCACAACTGCAGGCTTGTCATCTTGCAAATTGACGGAGTCATTGGAGGTTTGTGTGGTTTCCAGCTCAAGAGATTCAAGGATAGGCTTTCTAAACACTTCACTCTTTACCAACTCTACCAGAGGCATAGATATTTTTAACTTCTAGACTTCTGACTCAAAGCTGAAAGAGGAAGGTAACTTATCAGAACCTCTTACCTCTTGAACTGGTGTTTTGAGGATGATTGGACCCACTGCTGGTCTTCTCTGTCTGATATTTTGTGACTCTGTTTGGACAACAGCTCTTTGGGCAAGACTCTCCTTGGAATTTTTTGCATTTGACCTCAGATTATATCTTTGTTGCTCTTCATCTTGTAGGATAGCCTCTCTATCCCACCTTTGACTGTCTTGTTCCTTCAGCAAAGATTCTTCGTATGCAGCCAATGTAAAAAAGGCAGCACTGCCTTTGTCTTCCATGCAATGAATTTCATCCTCATCTTCAATCTGCTCCTCCTCCATGACCACATTTTGAAAAGGAGCTTTAACATTTTGATCCTTGTTAGCTTCTTTACCCTTCTAAAATATTTGCATTTGCTGGTTTGCTCTCTTAAATGGATTTGGGTTTCTTGGAGCAAATGTGTTTGGGAGCTTTGTCTTTCCTGAGTTCTGTTTAACCTTCATCTTAGCTATCTCAGCAGCCAATGACTCTATCATTCTAGTCATTTTGTCTAATTTAGGCTCTAAAGATGAAGCAGAGGAAGAAGAAACCTCACCTCTCTTCCTCCTTCTATCAACATGTGTTTTAAGTTTTTCTGCAGCCATAATATTTGATTCCACCTCCAGCGTTGCATCTTGCATATCAGCTAGAGTGGCACATCTTCTTTCTCTCAAAAGCAGGCAGAAATCAGAGTCAAAAGCATTGGCATAAGTGAGTTTGGCAGAGGTGGGGGTAGGCTTTACCTCAGATGGTATCTTACTATACATGCGGTTAAATCTTTTATTAAAATCAGACAATGATTCCCCATTTTCCCTCTTTAGGTTTCCAAACCCAGTTTGGTAATAGAGCAGATCCTTTCTATCTCCCCATTGCTTTAAGAATGCATCATCCAATGCTTCAATTGCCTGGTATGGACCCATGGGGTAGTTCTCTGAACCACTTCCTAGCCTCACCATCAAGGCTCTGAACAAAAAATCTCATTCACACATCATCTTCACTGATATCTAAGTTATCAGCATAGCTATAAAAAGATCCGAGCTTCTCTTCAGTTGTTACTCCCTCTGTACCAGTGAACTTACGCATGTATTTATGATATTCTCCTGTAGGCATGGAATTCAAAGGAACAGGCAGGACCAGGGGTCCATGCCTAGCAGCAATAATTCTTTCCATCTTCGTAGGTGCTTGTTGTCCTCCCATGACTGGGGTATGTGGAAGGACACTGGCAGATTGAGTAGTGTGAAGCAATGTAATGGATGACAGAGACAACGGGATGTTATGGACTGTATGGGAAGCTTTCTTTGGACTGAGATTCAAAGGGGAACCAAATGGACAAGGTGCTTTATGAATCTTTGCAGGTACTTCTTCACTAGCAACACTAGGCTCTATATCTTCAAATTGTGTATCCTCAACCAAAAACTTCTCATGCAGAGACAAACAAGATTTCCTGGGCTTACCTAATCCTAATGCTCCTTTTTGTGATGTTTTCTTCGGTTTAACAATCTTCTCAGGGTCAGGCACTGGAACAGCTGGTGACTTCTGAGGATTTCTTTGAGTATGTCTCACGAACTAAGTAAGGACTATGATGTGGAGTCGCCAAAGGTTGGTCTTCCTCTAGTGGAGTTGCCAGATAGATGATTACAACCAGAAATGTTCCCAGACTTTGTCTATCATCAAAATCTGGAACTGTGTCGTTTCCCAGGGAAGCCGAGCTTCAATCTCCTCTCCCCGGTAACGGTGCCAATTAATGTTATCACCCCAAGAAACTCTCCTAGGTTGTATCTCAAAGATGCTCGAGAACATTACAAACTCAACAAAATGTTGGAGATGGATGAATGGAAGGAATGATGCTTGTCCAGGCCAGATAACCACTTCTACTATGCTTAACTCCAGACATGGGTGAACACCCCCAGACTACAAGGCTTTAGACCACCAACTACTCACAGTTTGAGGATTAGGTGAACAAGAAGAATACTAACCACACCAACAGATCCACAAGACCATGTGATGGCCGGCTGCAACCAGTAAAGAGGTCTACAAATCTATTTCCTAATACATAGACAAGATGACAACTCTCTAGCATTAAGTAAACAGAAACCTGCATAACACATTAAATGATACATACTAGACTTCAACACAGAGGTGGGATGACAACCCCTCTAATGCTAAATATCAAGAGCACATGAACAAATGCATAACAGGCACAACCTAGAACAGAGTAGAAATGGAAAGTGAGCAATTAACAACAAAAGAAGCTTGTATTAGTTGAAAATGAAGACCAGACGTTGCAAGTATCAAAGTAGTTACAGTCTCCAGAAGTTGAACCTTACATCAAAACAACAACCATCAACCCTAATTACATCTATTTTCTGGATATATATAGAGGTTGATTACAAAATGCTCTGCTATTCTATGCGTGGAGGGGTCATAATGGACCACTAACCACTTTAACTATCTAATATGTGTCTCTACTGCTAACTACTTGCTTTAATGAACGAATTCGATATTTTCTGCTATTCGGCAGTCCTTCTCTGAGTAGGTGGCATGTAATATCAATGAAACTCCATAACTGATAAATGCGTTTATCTGCTTGAGGTTGTCCTTTTCGTTCTTGTTCATACTGCTCTTGAATGCAGTGGTTTAGGAGTTATTGTGCCGAGTACATGAATGCAGGCTGCCTTCGTCCTTCGGGAGTCTAGAATGACTTTGGACAAGGACAGTGTGGATGAACTGAGGGGGAAGATTGGTTGTTGGATCACGTAGATCATCGATGGGAATTAGTCGGCGGAGAATATCGAGCGAAAGCGGGAGCGGGCGGTCGTGAGCCGTTGGATTTGGACGCGGCAGATCCAATGGTCATCAGGTGGGAAAGATGCATGGGGGATTAACGCACGGGAAAGGCGGTTTTGGTGGTAGGTGGTATTCCCCGCACCGCTTACGGAGGATGGCGGCAATCGTATGTGGGCGCGCGATACCATTCAACACATGACACGTGGCAGATGGGACGTGGTGAAAACCGCGTTGATCGTGAGTTAATGCGTGGTTAAGTTATGGCAGTGGGGGAAGCAATCGCCATCCAATCACAGTGGAGGAAATAACGGGCAGACCGTTGATTGACGCAGCGGGGCCATTAGATCAATGTGCGGCAATCGACGACTGGGATCAAAAGGTAGTGATGGATTGTGGGAGCGCGGGGCCACATGAACATGGTTGTGCAGGGACTTAAGCTTTGCACTCAGGCTTGAAGAAATAGGGTTTATACAGAATTTTGGAGGACAAACAGAGGTGGTGGGGGTAATGAGAGTGCGAGCGGGGTGAAAGGGAAGAGGAAAAAGGAGAAAATGACCAAATGCGAGCTTTCCTTTAATGACATCAACATGGTCAGGCATGTATCTGACCTTCAATTGTTGAAGGATGTAGTAGAGCTAACAGGTTGTACCTCAAAAAGTATTATGCATGAGTCATCTCGCATGGTTACCTATGTGCATAAGTGTGTTATTAATTTTTGTATAGTTTGGTTTGGTGTGTTTTTTCAAGTAGCTTTCCTACTTATTATGTCTTCACCTGCTTTGCAGATGTCTATGACTCCTTATCTTGGTTTCGCTAATGGTGCTTTCCGTAGTACCCGAAATCTATCATCCGTAACATGGGCTATTTATGACCCTCATGGTGAGTTGATTGATCTTCAAGGTATTTTTTTGGGTCAAACAACTAATATCATTACTGAATATAACATAGTTATCAAACTCTTGTTAGAAGCCATTACTCTTGACATTCGGGAAATGGTTGTTAACCTTGATTCACAACTTATTGTTCTTCAGCTCAATGGGCAATATTCTGTCAGAAACCCTCAAATATTGAGAATGTATTTGCGTATTCGTCTATTGGAAATAAATTTTTATTATATCACATAACATCACATTCCTAGGCATATGAATACATTAACAGATGCATTGCTTAATTGTGTTTTAGACAAACATTTACGCAATATTTGAAAGAAAAAAAACATTGTATCATAGTAAACATGAAATATAGCATATATATGTCGATAATGTTTAAGTGTAATACATCAACATCCAAAAAATAATATATGTATTCCAAATACATACGTGGATTGCAGGCCTCAAAACTGTGAATGCTAAACTATGGACTACTCTATGTGGTGATCATGATAACATGTTACTACTCATACTACACGAGTTAGTAATCGTTGAATTCGATTAGACACTCTGATTGTGTGCCACCGATAACGGCAAGGAATGTCCTCGATCCAGGCATACTCTGGGATTCCTCTTGTTAGGCCCCCTCGATTTTGGGCAATCTCTTCTTCGTTGTCCACTCCTTCCTGATAAGGAGCGACCTTAAACTATCGAGCCACGCATATAGCTATATGGGACATCCCTGCTAGCCTCTCTAGTCCAACATCTGCAGTTACAAAATAAATATTTCACGAATGCATATATGAAAAACAATAAAAAAACAAAAAACAAAATTGTTTTGCCCACCTCCATCATCATAGTCTTCTCCCTCTAGGAGTGGTATGTCAGGATCACCCCAAAAGTTAGTCTTGCTTTACGACAAATCCTCCACCACAATCAACTATCGTTTGAGCCATACAAAGAAGGTAGGCCCGTAGGATATTTTCTAGCCCCCCCACATCTAGGCATCAACACACTCCATGAGACCATATGTGGATCTCGTGGTACTGGAGGGTTCACCTCCGCCATCCGGTAATGGAACAATGGGATCCGTTCCAAGAAGAAGGTCACTAAGATGGAGCCATATCCAAATTTCCTCAAGTTCCTGGCTTTGCATTTGGATAGCTATTGTTTCATGTTTACCTTCATGGCCTTCCCCCAGTTGAAGACAGTGGGCGCCATGCAATCTACAACATACTGGAACTGAGATTTGTTGGACTCATGTAGTGCTTGAGCCCTAACCAATTGGTTGATGGTTAAGAGTATTACCTTCAATATAATATCGTTTATGGTCATGATGTCGACCTTGCCACTTGTAGATTTCAAGGTTCCCAGGAAATGTTAGGCAAGCAACATGTTTACACTTGCCCCAATAGGCCTACCTCCATACAATTGGACTGGTTCCCCTCTGCGGGACAACTCGGTAATGAAATATATGTCTGAAGTCTCCAACTCCAGCTCTTGGTCATGGATCACAAACACCTCCCGTCCAATGTCCCATAGACTGATCAGGTATTATAGTATCTCAAGTTGAGCCTATAGGCCCCGTGTAAGAAAGAACTTGAGAAGCCCATAGTTCCTCAATGAATCCAGATAGTTTGGATCTTCTAATGCCATTGAATCTATTCTTTCATGGTGATGTTCTTTCCACTTGATCACCATCTTTTTGTGCCTTGATTTTCCTGCAAACATCCCACATTTAACTTAACATCAAATTTTACAAGGGAAATTTATGATTTAAAGCAATGAATTTGGGCAAAAATTGAAAAAATTTAGTTCTCTACACCGATGCGACTATTTTTAAAATAGGTGAGCTGACTGTGCGAGTCCCCATGCTAAAAACCCCCGATTGGCGTGGTCCCATGACTGGATCCCGCACTGAACGGGGGAAATTTGTTTTTACCAAAAATCCCTAAAAAACCTGAAAAGATGGTTAAATTCCCTAAAAAGGGTATTAATGCAAATATTTGGGCCTCGATTCTTACCTGTAATAGACAGTTCGGCGATTGACATCCTGGATCTGCAGAAATCCACTCCTGAAGATTTAGGGCACAAGATTTAGCTTTTCACTCTGCTTTAGGGTTTTAAAAGTATTTTTTGCCATTTTTCCTTAGAAATGGATAATGTGTTTTCTTCTTGTGCAATGACAGGTGATGGTTTACCGGTGGGGATGCTAAACTTGAGTCATATTTAAACTCTTTTCCCAGCTTGTAAAAAATAAAATGAAAAGATTTCTGAGTATTTATTCCTTTTTGACTCATTGAAGAAAATAAAAATGGGGAGTCTGCTTTAAGCCATTTTCCAACTCTCAAAACACGAAAATATTGCCGAGTTCTTGTCATTTTGACCTCTTACATGGTTTCGAAATGTTGTTTATCTAGTATATATTTACCCCTTTTTCAGGTTGGGATAAACTATTTATGAAAATGGTACTCCTTGGGTGACATGGTCAAGAGGTTCTTTCGATTATTGTTTTCTACCCTTTCAGACTTGAAAGACAACTTTACGAAAAAGGACATTTTGGAGTTTTCTTTTCTGTATCTTTTTCAAACTGTCTAAACATGAAAAAGATACCAAGTTTTCCCTTTGTCAAACTCGTTAAAATTTAATGAAATCGGATTTGTCATAATGACGAACCCAAGCTTCTCCTTCCTAGGGCTCGTTAATCTTACTAGGCTAGATCTATCTGAAGGATGGACTTACATTACAAGCATATGCTATCCCCTTCAAGATTGTGATAAAAAATAATTGGGTTACCTGCCAGGAATGGTGGGGGAAAATGGAATTTTTTTTCCAATTGTGTCGGCAGCTTGTCACTCTTGAACATGAAACTCTTATGTTTCATGTTAGGTTGGGATATATTCACTTCATCATTGACCTTCCTGGGTTTGGGTCATCCACATTTTTCCTTTCCATTTGATCTCTACCACATCATCATGAATTCCAATCCTATGGATCCAAAAGATGCCAAACTACAGATTCATGTTGCCGATATGTTCAAGAGTTAATCCTTCTGTAGTTTACACTCATTCCTAATTCTCTGTATCATCCATAATCATTGCATCCCCTTGTCTCGTGTCGATTATGTGGTATACATCATGGCCCTCCTTTGAGAAGGTCAATTCCTATCAACTTCAGCTCACTATTCAGGAATTTGGCTGATAGACTCCCTTCCAATACCTTAGAGCTTGCATTCCCTAATGGCAAGTTCTTCGCACTCGACGACAAGGTCTCATGATTGGCTTTCGATCGAGTGACTTCATGGGTGTTCGACTTTAGTTCCTTATTCACACTTCATGAATTGTGCTTCTGGTACATTGAGAGGCATTGTCATTATTGGTGGTTTATCTCACTCTTGTTAGCAGTTCACATCATTGAATGGTAATCAAGCGATTTTCTAGCATGTTCGACGTCAACACATCTATTCGCATGCTATAATTTCTACTTTGCTCAGGTCGTGTTCGAGCGCAAGATCCTGGGCTCAAATTACAAAAGACGAGGTTGCAGGGCAATGTGACATGATCATTCTTGCATACATGTCTCTTTCAGATGGATGGCTATGACCATACCATGATTTTGTTATATGTGATCCTTCTCATTATTGGATGGTTGCGACCATACCTTGGGTTTGATATGAACCTTCTCACTGGATGGTTGTGCCCATACCTTGGATCCATTTACATGATCTTCTTCTGGATGGCTGCGTCCATACCACGATTCATGTATCAAATATTGCAGTGATATATATGTATCTATCCTTGCTTGCATGTTTTTCGACATCAGTCTTCAGTTCCATGCATATACTCATAAAGCATTTCACCCCTCGCTCTTGTTCGGTCTTCATGATTTAGGGGACATCTGTTACACAACATTTTGTCACTATCCCTGTACTCCCCATTCCTTGATCCTAGAGGACCTCTACAATGACCCTCATGTGATTCCATGTCATGAAGAACAAGTCCTTATATCCCTCTTCATATGTAGAACATTTCCCTCTTACATCATTTCCCAAGAATATTCCTTCAAACTCAGTTTCAAGACCGACACTATCACTTAGTTTCTTCCTTGAGCTGATTTAAAGAGTCTAGCACTGGGCCTAGCGCCGAACGGTGTTCGTAATCCATTCATGACCTACGCCAACCCTCTTTTGGAAAGTTTTTAAAAATGGAGTCAAAGCTTCTAGGTCTAGAAGCTTCGTGAATGGAAGTTTGGTAAATGGTTGGGCAAGATAGAGCCGAGAGAGATTGTTTGGGCTCTTTTCCCCTATTAAAATGGAACAAACCAAAAGGGATAAGGCCTCTCCCATCATAAGAGGATCCATTTCCCCTCTCTCAAGCTATATAAACTCCTCCTTTTCCAATCTCAGTTAGCAAATAAAAGGGTTGGAATAATCTAGAAATCTTAATAACCATCTTGAGAGCCTTAGCCTTCTAGTTTGTGTTTGTGAAGGTAGAATAAGATTGTAGTTTGTTTGGTTTGGAGCAAAGAGGAAGAAGGCTTGAACTTCCATTGCTTTTAGGGTGAATCATGAGATGCTAACAATGGTGTTGGAACCCAGACACATCGAAGGAAACCTGCAACGCTAAGGCGAAGGTTGTACTTTCCTTTTTGTCATAATAATACAACTGATATTTTGTTTCCTATATCAATTGCATATGCTATTTGGTAGCTTAAGACTTCTTATCCTCTTAAGTAGGTTGAATATTTTGTATGCTATCATGTGTGCTTTGGTTTCTTGTTTCATTTTTTTAGGTGCTTGACTGACACTAAGGAGCTTATCGCTGGAACAAAGGCACAAGGACTTCATTAAACAAGGATTAGCTATATAAGAGGTAGGATCTTATCCATTCTCAATCTAAGGGAACTTATATTAGATTGTCTTGTTTGTGGCTATATCCTCTCCCTTGGGCTAGAGGGATTGTCTCTGTCCGCAAAGAGAATCTTCTTACTCCACAATGATTTGTGTAAGGAATTTGATACTTATCCACAGACCTATGATCTTCTTCATGCTTCTGGTCTATTCTCCATGTTGGAATTTCTAAGCCTAACCCGTTAGAAACCCTTCATGTACTTTCTAATTTATTTCTACCTACTTGTTCTGATTAATTAACAAGTTATTTACAATGTAAGTACTGAAAATAAATATAAGTACATTCTCAACGCATTACAGATCATCAACTAAAGGAAACAAAACAAGCACAAAAGTGACACCGCTGTTTTTGAACCAATATCCCCAGAAAAACCCAATGCGGGAAAACTGGTGCAACTATTTGAGGGTTTTATTATTATGTAATTTTTGAATACAATCTGGGTGCAAAAACTAGCTCAACCAACAGAGAATAATCTCAGCAGTAGTAACTCTCATTTAGAAATAGATATTATGGCCAAAACCCTAGATAAACACTTCGATAACTCCCTGCTCCAATCTGCCCCACGAAAACCCCAGTGTCAGCATCTAGGGATTGTGTCAGTCCTTTCTGGCCCAAGGTCTTCCCAACGTCACCCTGGCTTTCCCTGCGTCAGCCTCTGGAGGCCCCGCATCATCCCTTAGATCCTCTGTGTCACCCACGCTAGCTCTCTAAGGCACTGCACAGTTCTTGGCTGCCTCTGCATGAGCCCTGGCTGGATCTGCGTGAACCTCTGGCTGGCTCTACATCCCTCTCTCCTAGCTTCTGTGTTGATCCTCCTAGTACTATCTTTGCCTCTCTAGTTCTGTATTCACTACCCCTCAGCTGCAATCTCTGATCACTCGTTCGACTTCATCGGAAAACTCTGCCCCAGAAAATCAAAATCTTGATCAACTCGGTGTATTCTCCAAGTGACACTCAAGCCTCCTCTTATACTTTTCTCGTTGAAAGTTCAACGACCAAGATTAAGTCCCTAATCAATGGCTAAGATTAACTCTACCTTGATCCATGACTTTTGGACCCTTCTAATATAGTTTTATATTAATTCACACTAATATTTTATTTTCCCTATGTTTAGACTTAGGGACTCCATTAAAAATATTAATTATTTTAATATCTCCCAAACCGTTTAGAATCTACCCAAACCATTTCTGGGTATTGGAGATATCACGTGCTTTAGCCTCTCCACCAATTTTTGGACTAGAGCACATCCGATACTACCCCAAATCAACACTTCCTCTTAGCGAGGAGTGTGCTCTAGTAATACTCCTCACTGAGCATCAGCCTGATCATCTGGCATCAGTCCCTGTGCTAATGCTAGGTCTGCTGCCCAACATCCTCTACATTTTTGCATCATGTACTACTACCCATGGCACTGCCACTACCACTGCTACATCTATACGACATCCCCTCTCATCATGCTGCATCATGTTACTCATGGTACTTCCACTGTTGATTGTTGCACTGCAACTCAGTTACTAAGAAGTAAGTAACTGATCTCCCAAATCTGACATCTCCGTCAGGGTAGAGACACCCATGAAGCTAAAACTCGCTCTGTCACTGACAAGTGCTCCCTCTCTGAAATCTGTGCTACTGCAACAACTTCTTGCATATCGCATTGTTGCACACCTCTCTGTGCCATCCTGTGCAACACTCCCGTGCGTCTCGCACTATTGCAGTCTGTTGGCCTCGCGTTGTTCCAAGAATCCTGCACTATATCTTGCTTTGTCGCTTGATCCTCATCCGCCTCTACTGACATATGCCAGCAGTGCTACTCCTCCTCGGGGCTCCCGTAGCAAGGTATAATCCAAGAGGTTGGGCACCTTAAGGATCCTGCCCCTCATCACTTGTAGTCCATCTGACTATAGCTCGATGTCTCCCCACTTCCGCTCAAGTTGTGTGTGAGCACTCATGGCATAGCCATCATCTCTCTCCAATTCCTTCTCCACCCTTATTGGCACAACCTTGGTCTCAGAAGCCCTTCCTTTTCTCTTCTTCCTCGGACATTGGCTTGCATAGTGACCTAGTTCCCCATAGTTGAAGAGAGAGGTCCTTCTTCTTATGTTTCTCTTTCTTTCCCTCAGATGCTAGGGCAACATCCTCCTCTTCCTCCTTCTTGATTTTGATCCCTTTGCCGCTACTTCCCCCCTTGCTTAGCCTTCTGATATCTTCTTGGCGAAGAGCCGCCCACATTTCCTCCCAATTTGGAAGGGTCTCCCTGTCGAGTATGCTCTGGACAAACACCTCCCAGTCTTCTGAGACTGTGTTTAGGATTATTCTCACCATCAATTCTTGATCCAACATGGCTCCTATGGAAGTCAGTTGATCTCGAATCTCCTTCAATCTACTGAGGAAGGGGTCGATCTGTTTTCCCTGCTGCATCTGATTTTCTAGTAGCATCTTCCTTTGCACTGAAGTACCCTAATACAACTTCTTTAGGGCCTCCCACATCTCATTTGCCACATTCTTCTCAACAATGTGTGGTACTACATGGTCCTCGACCCCGTCAAGGATGATGCTCTTGGCCCTCACCATTGCATCCTTATACTAATCGTTATCAGCTGGGTCAATTGGGACTGCTATTGTCCTCAAGGCAAATTTCTTGAGACATTCCTGTCTAGAATGGATAAGATTATGGCCTTCCAGGCTACAAAGTTTGAGGCTTCATCCATTATGTCTTGGTCTCTTACCCCGTTCACTACCATCTTGTTGCTCGTCTACTTCCCTTCTAAGCCTTGATTTCCCTCCTGGAAACCCCTCTACCAATGTGAGATGCGCCCACTTCGATCCTTAGTGTTGCTGCACCACTGATTCAGATTTCTTGGCTAGAAACCCTCAGTATCAACTCTCTCCTCCTTGGTCTTTCCCTGTTAGGTACTTTTTACTATAGTACCCCACCAACTTCACTCTGCAACTTACCCACAGCCTCCTAAGCCCCAACAAACTGAAGGTTAGAGCTTCTAGGCTCTGCGCAATCCCGACACCAGCAAAATCTACACCTCCTGGCCACGGGCATCAATCCTTCTTAACTGAGAAAGATGACTGGGCACTTCGTAGGTCAAGTTTGCTCCCCTCTGCCACTGTGCTGATCCTCTTACCAACTCAAACTTGATGATGCAGGTACTGCGTCACCCCTTCCTTGCTGCTTCTCTGCTAGGAACAACTTTTGTCACTCAGGACAACTATTTTCTGTTGTTTCTGCTCTACTTGGCTGATGTCCTCAGTTCTCCTATGATCTGCAACCACACTCTGATACCATGTTGGAATTTCTAAGTCTAACCCGTTAGAAACCCTTCATGTACTTTCTGATTTATTTCTGCCTACTTATTCTGATTAATTAACAAGTTATTTACCATGTAAATGCTGAAAATAAATACAAGTACATGCTCAACACATTACAGATCATCAACTGAAGGATACAAAACAAGCACACAAGTGACACCGTTATTTTTGGACCAATGTGCCTGAAAAAACCCAATGCGGGAAAACCAGTGTAGCTGTCTGAGGGTTTTATTATTATGTAGTTTCTAAATACAATATGGGTGCCACAACCGGCTAACCTAACAGCGAATAATCTCGGTAGTAGTACCTCTCATTCAAAGATAGATATTCTGGCTGAAACCTTGGATAAACACTCCGACAGCTCCCAACTCCAATCTGCCCCATGAAAACCCCAACATCAACCTCTAGGGATTGCGTTAGCCCTTTCTGGCCCAACGTCACCCTGGCTTTCCCTGCGTTAGCCTCTGGAGGCCTTGTGTCAGCCCTTAGAGCCTCTATGTCACCCACGCTGGCTCTCTAAGGCACTGCGCAGTTCCTCACTGCCTCTGCGTGAGCCCTAGCTAGCTCTGCGTGAACCTCTGGCTGGCTCTGTGTCCCTCTCTCCCAGTTTCTGTGCTAATCCTCCTGGTACTATCTCTGTCTCTCTGCTTTTGTATTCACTGCCCCTCATTTGCAATCTCTGATCACTCTTTTGACTTCCTCAGCAAACCCTACCCCAAAAAATCGAAATCTTGATTAATTCGGTGTAATCTCCAAGTGACCCTCAAGCCTCCTCTTATACTTTTCTCGTTGACAATTCAACGGCCGAGATTAAGTCCCTAATCAATGGCTAAGATTAACTCTACCTTGATCTGTGACTTTTGGACCCTTCTAACACAGTTTTATATTAACTCACATTAATATTTTATTTTCCCTAAATTTAGACTTACGGACTCCATTAAAAATATTAGTTATTTTAATATCTTCCAAAATATTTAGAATTTGCCCAAGCCATTTCTGGGTATTGGAGATCTCATGTGCTTTATATTCTAAACCAATTTTCATGGCTATTTCACATCCGATGCTACCTGAAATCAACACTCCACTGAGCATAAAATATGTAACATATTAAACATTTTGTTAGAGATGGATGAAATTTTGCATCTTGGTGGTTATGCATATATTTGAGGACTAAAATTTTACAGCATCTTCATCATCGAGATGTGTCTAATAGTGCAAATTCACTAAATCCAAACATATGGGCGTTGTGGTGGGAGGTCCTGATTTATATGATCAATTCACTAATGCGATATCTGATTACCAACATCTGGGGCCAACAACGTACATGAATGTTGGGTTTTTGGGCGCCCTTGTTGTTCTCGTCCACTGGAATGCGTGGTGATAAAGCATAGTATGAAATGAATCACAGTCCTACACTACACATCAAGTTCTTACACCATACTTACGTTCCTGCACTGGAGTCAAGGAGTGCATAGACTACTCAAATCTAGAGGACATTACTTGGCTGACAATTTGAATCACAGGGAAGCAATTGATTGGTCAATATCACACTTGGTCCACCAACAACCTCATACCAAGAAAAGAGGAATGATTTACCAAAATAGTCCCTTATGTACCAGATTCAACTCCTTTATTCGACATTCAGTTGCAAATCCAATTTTATCCATGGAAAATTGTTATGATTTGTAATTTGTCCCTTCTATATTTTGATTGGCTTGTTAATAGCCCAATTTGTAATTCCAATATCTATATAAACTCAGAGATTTCCTAGAGAAAACATACATGCACAAAAGGAATGCATGGAAGGAAGAGGGGAGGAGGCGGTCCCAATGTAGCATTATGCAGGCATTGTTAGTCTATGGGTCGCTCCCTGCGTTTGCTGGAGTCTAATATTTTCTTGCACGATGTAAATATTGCGATTTCAAAGATTAATCAAGGCCTTTCAAGCTATGTTTTGTTTAACAATTTTATGCATTTTATGATTTTAATCTATGTGTGAACCCGGTCATTAATATAGGGTACGAGCTGGCTGGGTTTGCCTCTAGACCAACTCAATAACGCTCTAAATCTTTCAGGATTAGGTTGGATAGCATTTAGATTGTCATTTTTTTGTGGTAAATGTGTGCAATATCAAATTATAATATTTGATTTTTTTTAGTCCCTTTCCTTGTTTAAAATTGATGTCATTTGATTTGTTGCGTGAATACGATATTGGAAAAATTGTTCTTACAATTTAGAATTTTTTTTGATATCGAATACTAGATCAGATTGTGTGTCATGGTATGTCCCTCTAGTTGTTATGTATTCATAAGTTTGTCTTATCTGTTGATACCCTGCCTCTATGAGTTTTTAATGCACAATTCAAATTCTTTAAATTGGTCCAGATCCAACAGGTTCATGCTCTTGAATATGAGATTGATTTACCCCTTTTTGAGTAATTATGGTTTTGGAGGTATCAAAGTATTTATTAAATCTTAAATGGGTATGCTTACAGAGGACACATATTACTCAGAAGCAGATACCACATATAGATTTTTTATCATTCGAAATTGTGATTCCTGTATATTGCAGAGCCGACATTGATGAAAGGAAACCACATTATGTTTGAAATCAACAATGTTTCTCTGCCATTGTAGTGGCCTTTAGACTTCTGGTCAACTTCCCAAGGTTTATTTTTAGGGAAAAAGAAGGCGAGATAATTTATATGGGATCAATTTCTTTCATAGATTTGTTTACACAGTAAATTTACTTGCCAAGTTTTGTTGATGGTTTCAGGTTGTAATTTCTTGAAGAGGATTTTCGTACACAGAGATAGATGCGGCATAATTAGTGCAAACTTGTTATTTTTCTTTGAAAAAAGAATGGTTTCAAATTGATCTTAGATTTATTCCAACATTTACAATCTTCCTTTTTATGTTGTTATGACATTTCTTGGTTTCAGTTAGGATTTACCTTATGTTTGCCCATAATTAAGATTTTTTTTTTTCGCAATTGCTAATAGTACAGGATTGCCTTACATTTTTCGCATGATTTCAATTGTCAGGATTGGTTTTTTCTCAAATTTCATTTGAAGTTCAAGATTCCATTTAATTTGTTGATATTAATGTGCAAGTTAGACTAGAATTTGCTTTGAAGGTTGCCAGGGGCTCTCTCTAGCATTTCTAGTGCTACGCCTTGAAGTTCACGAACTCCCGGATTGAAAATTAAATGTTGGTACATTAATATTCCATATACTACACCCAACAAAGATAATGGTGGAGAATATGTGTTGAATGAATTCAAGAAATTTTATGCATTAGAAGGCATTCGACGAGAGTTAATATCACCTCATAACCCACAAAAAAATGGGGTGGTTGAAAGGAAAAACTAAAGTATTATGGGAGCTGCATGGGTGATGTTACATATTATGGCCCAACATTGCACATGTGGGCTAAAGCATGCAACACATCTATTTATTTGCAGAACATAAGCCCCCATCGAATTATCGGGATGAGTACATGAGAAGAATATTTTTCATGTAAGAAACTAGATGTAGCACATTTCAGTGTCTTTGGTTCATCAGTATACTTTCATTCTACCAAGGATGAACAAAAAAAGCTAGAGCCAATAGCTGAGCTGGGAATATTTATGGGGTACACTGATACACCTCACAAGTATTAGGTGTACCTTCCATCCAACAAGATAACAATGGTTCATAGATATGTGATGTTCGATGAAGAGAAGGCCATGAGATGTTCCCTTGAGAGGGAGCTTCAGTTACATGTAGATGAGGAGAGTTTAGCTCCAAAGGAGGAACCTTAAGATGATCTGGAGCAACCACATGCAGAGGTGCAAAAAGTGGAATCACCCACTCATGTAGAGATGTCTAGAGATGGAAGCAAGCACACCATAGAGGCTAACATACTAATGCATGATGCTAGAGAGAATGCGGGAGTACCCACATCACAACGCAGGCAAAGGAGGTCACCAAATCAGTACACTGGATACATGTTTATGATGAGTGAGAGTGTAGAGGTTGAGCCATCCTAATTTGAGGAACAAGTATAGAAACTAGTATGGGTTGATGCCATGGTTGAGGAGTATGAATCCATTATCAAAAACAGTGTTTGGGAAGTGGTCCCAAGACCAACAGACAAGTGAGTGGTGAGTTCCAGATGGATTTACAAGGTAAAGCAAGCATAAGATGGGAGTGTGGAGAAACAAAAGGCCAGATTTATGGCTAGAGGATTATTTGAGGTAGAGGGAATTGATTACGATGAGAGCTTTACTCCAGTAGCAAGGTACTCTTCAATCATATCTATTCTATCACTGTCAATGTAGATGGGATGGAAGATACATTAGATGTATGTGAAGACAACATTCCTCAATGGTATGATTGAGGAAGAGCTGTATATTGAGCATCCAGAAGGATTTGAGACCTTTAAAAGAGATTAGAATGTGTGCAGACTCAAGCGAGCGCTATATGGACTAAAACAAGCACCCATGCTTTGTACACTAGGATTGACAACTGTTTCACCAGGTTGGGCTTGACCAAAAGTGAAGCAGTTGCGAACCTTTACCATATTGTGGTTGAAGGTAAATTGTTGATTATAGTATTGTATGTCAATTATTTGATTCTAACAGGTGATGAGAAGCTACTAAAATATTGCAAAGAGTATCTTGCAAGCGAATTTCAGATGAAGGACCCAGGGCTCATGCATTACTTTCTTGGTATGAAAGTATGGCAAGGAGATGGGTAACTATTTTTCACTCAGGGCAAGTATGTCAATGAGATACTCAAGAAGTTCCACATGGAGAGTAGCAAACCCATGGGGACTCTAGCAGGTAATTGGAGGAAGGAAGATGCCATTTCAAGGGAAGTAGTGAAGGCTACTATTTATAGACAAATTGTGGGTTCACTTATGTATTTGGTGAGCATACGACCAAACATGTGTTTTGTAGTTAAACAACTTAGTCAATCCATGGTAAAGCCAACCAAACCTTATTGGAAGGCAACTAAAAATGTGTTGAGATACCTTAGAGGCACCAATCAGTTTGGCCTTTGGTGAAAATAGATAGAGGGAGTGAGGCTTCAAGGCTTCACAGATGCAGATTGGGAAGGGAGTCCATCCGACAGGAAGATCACATCAAGGGAATCTTCAGTATTGGTTCAACAATAGTTTCTCAGTACAAAAAAAACAGAGATCAGTTGCTCTCAATTTAGCAGAAGCGGAGTACATGGTTTCTATTCAAGCAACTTGTGAGTCTATCCAGATGAGGAAGATCATTTTTGGGTTATTTGGTTAGTAGATGGATCCTACAATGATTTACTGTGGCAATTAGAGTTGTATGAAACTCTCTCAGAATTGTTTTTTTCATGATCATTCCAAGCATATTGACATCTGGTATCACGATCTACGAGATTGTGCAAAGGAGAATCATGTTGTTGGAGTACATTCCTACAGAGGAGTGGGATACAGATATTTGGATAAAGGAATTGTCAAGATGAAAATTCGAGTTTCAATGAGGCAAGATCGAGGTAGTAGATAATCCATTTCTTGTGGAGACGGAGCGTTGAAAATGCAACAAGAAAATCATAATTAATTTTTTCTTTGAATTAAATTAGGAATTCAATTGTAATTCCATATCTCATGACAACTTGTAATATTTAACTAAGTTAATTTGACATAGTTAACTTAGTTAATTCAACTTGAGGGTCTAACAAAGTCATGTAGAGTGTCTCCTACAACTAAGAGCACTAGTTGAGTTTATTTTGAGTTGTAATTATTTAATTCATTCTAATTGAGTTAAATTAAGTTAAACTAATTCCAACTGATGGAGGAATTATTGGGAGATTAGAAATAATGGGGTGTAACCAACACCAGTGGGGTGTAACTTACTATAGTCGGATGTGACCTACGATAGTGGGGTTTAACCTACAATAATGGGGTGTAACCAACATTGATTAGTAAACAGAAGATTCACTCATAATTAACTCATGTATGTCAGATCAAAGAAAGACCCAGTTGAGATTTGAGCTCAGGGAGACTGTACTATCAGTTTTATAATCATCTAAATTGTACAGGTGGTGCATGAAATCAGAGGAAGGCCTATTAGGATTGTGCAATTAATAATTGTGGTATTTCCCAATTAAACATGGGCTAATTCCCAAGGGAATTGTGCAAGGAAATAGGATATTGGCAAACATTAGAATTAGCTAAGTATTGGCTTGATCTTGTCTGGGAAGCATTGATATATATAAAGATAATGCAGAGGTTGCTCAGGCTTGAGAAAAACATTGTAATCTTCTCATATTTTCTGATTAATGCAATATACAAATAGCAAGAGTTTTTAGCTATGGCTTTCCCTAGAAAATTATTGTGTTATGTGTGATTGAATTATTTCTATTTTATGGTTCATGATTTCATCAATCATTATTTTTTGTGCTAATGAGTAGAGTAAATTCAAGTCAATTGTTTTAGCATATTACAATCTGCAGTTTGATTCTATAAGGAATTTCTACAAGGGTTTGAAAGAAACCCTAGTTTATGGAAGGATATGAGATATGAAATCTAGCATGGTCAATGTGAAGATGCTCAAGCACTTGTGACAGATTTGATGAATTCCTATATGGGATAGTCTCTAGTAGGCCTGGTTGTTGATAAAATTGGTTGAAATATTGAAGGCAACATTGTTATATGGACAATGAACAGTGTTGGACCTTAAAGGTTGGTTCAAGAGGGAGATGATCACCTCTCATTGAAGATACATATATCTTGACTTATTATGCTCCTTTCTGTCTTTAATTTGGTTAGACTTATAGATATGGTTATTGTTTTGATCATTACATATACTTATTGCATGTATATTTGAGAATTGGATGTTTCTAACCTCCTTGATGAGATGTAATAAGCGGATCCTTCATGAGGATAATTTGAGATGTAGGAAAGAAAAGCTAGAGCTGGAAAATGTAAAGAGGCACCTGATGTAAATATGACTAAGTTCTACATGTTTCCTATGTCAAATAAAAGGATGCACAAGTATTTGAATACTACAAGGTATACATGGTATATTGTTTCAATGTTATGGCAAGGTAAGTCCTAAGGTATGATGAGAATGTCTCCTTCTCAAATGGTTCATGCATGCATATGAAAGTGATTTGAATTCATGATTATTATGATGAAATGGTTCACTCGATGTTGAACAAGTATCTTACATAATGAACTTCTTGATTTTATGATGCTACTTAATATTGATCTTTGATATATTGGTATTCTTTATCATCTATCATTTTTGGATATCTTGATCCCATAAAAGGATAGTACCTTGATTCTAGTAGATGGTAACTTGGTACTATTGATATTGCTTGTGAAAAGAATTGTATCCATGAGGATAGAAGTGTAATAATAACATTGATATTCATGATCTTTTGTTGATCATGGTTGTGCTTTGATGTGCTTAGTAATTATGGCATATGGTAAAATTGAATGCTCTGACTTGATGGATTGGGTTACATGACAAAGAAGTAATGTTGTGATCATGAATCTTGAAGTATGCTCATATTAGATATTTGACACTAACCCTTGATGAAAGATTGATGTCATTATGTAATGGTGAAGTAGCTAATGCTAACATAAATGACAATGATGAATGTGTCTAACTTTATGATCTAACAAATTTGCTCATGTATGACAATATTATAGACATGTTGATGGCATGAATGAAAATGACTGAAGTGGATTCCCATTCAGAGGGAGAATCTTTCCATAAGATCTCTTATCCTATTTCCATTTACATTATATGTATATTCTTTACTATTGAAGTATGATTTATGGGCATGAATAGATAAATACCTAACATTTTTTATCTACAACAAAGTTCTGATCTGAGAAGAGAGTGCTTTCCCTTTATCTGAACCTCAAATGCACAGAAGCAATTTTACAGATGTGACCATAGCCTCTCAGCTGCATGGAAGTAAGGTCAAGGGTGCGACTGTAATCTTCCAACCCATGCAGGTAAGACCTATGGGTGTGACTATGCCTACTAGACAAAAAAATGAAGTTTTGTGCATGAAATAAGATGTTCACCTGAAGGATGTCAGTCCTACTCTTAAAATTGGCAACTAGGGCCAAACTTCATGTGGGTCATCTTATTCATGGCTAATAATATTTTTATTAGATTCCTCTCATCAAGAGGTGTAGGATTGATATAAATATCATATGATTCCGATAAGTATTCATGAAGATATGAATTTATTTTGATTATGGAATTATTATCAAGCCGACCTACAACTCATGTAGGCTAAGAAGCCCAACAGTCGCATCTATTCAAACACCAACATTGTGTATAAATACAAGAGTAATTTTCCTCATTTGAACTCACTCATCTCATCACATCTCTCTCTCTCTACTATGCAGAAAAGAGTCTCTTCTCTACTGCGCAGAAAAGGGTCTCTCCCTCACACATGTGAAGCTAGAAGCTGCTGAAACTGAAGCTGCAACTACAGAAGTAAAGATTGACCTACGTGGATTAGAAGATATCCTCATTAGAAATACACTATAGGTTCATTTGAATCTCTCTAAAATCCACAAATTTTGGTGGTGGAATCAAGTCAATCCGACGGACGGTTTGCAAGATATCGACTGCCCTAGTTTGAAGCCAAAAGCTGTCGAAACTGAAGCTGCAACTACAAAAGTAAAGTTTGACCTGCACGGACTAGAATATCTCCTCATCTAAATTGCATTATAGGTTCATCTGAACCTCCTCTAGAAGCCGCAACTTTTGGTGGTGGAATCAATTCAATCCGACGAACGGTTTGCAAGATATTGACTGCCCTGGTTTGAAGCTGGAAGTTGCCGAAACTGAAGCTGCAACTGCAGAAGTAAAGTTTGACCTGCGTGGAATAGAATATCTCCTCATCTGAATTTCGTTGTAGGTTCATCTGAACCTCCTCTGGAAGCCGCAACTTTTGGTGGTGGAATCAAACCGATCCGATGGTCAGTTTGTGAGATATCGTCTGCCCTAGTTTGATGATGAAGCTGCTAATGTTGATGTTGCTGATCTAGGGTTTGCTATTGCTGATATAAATCGGATTTATTGTATTATTTCTCTCTGTTGAATTATTGATGATAAAAGAAGATTTGATCAAAGGGTTTCCCCACATATTGTGGGGTTTGTCCCTGGCTAGCGGCCACATCTTGTGTCTCTTGTCTTGGCTTGTTTTCTGTCGATCGTTTAATGCTCTATCTGCACTTTGCTTTATGTACATGTGATTGCTAATATATGGAATATAATAAGAAAAAGTAAACTGTTATAAGCATAGAACATACCATAACTTAACATGGTATCAGAGCTGAGGTGAAGACAAAGCCCGAGCAAGAGCAAGAGCAATCACCAAAGAGAAGATTGGCAAGGCTATCCTAAAAGAATGATGGGGTCCTCAACATTCTTTCCTGCCGAAGACAAGCTACGTGAGAAAGTTGACTATCACGGATGGAAGATGTCTATCGATCTAACCCTTGAGGATCAAGGAGTGTTGGATCATGTGAGAGGAAATATTGTTGAGCCTCCATCAAATGCACCTCCTGCTGCCAGGAACAAATGGAAGAATGGAGAAATTAAAGCGAAGAAGATCATCCGGGACTCTGTCAACAAGCGCTTGGTGGCCTACATCTCTGAACTAGACACCTCCAAGGAAATCTATGATAGACTGGTGAGTTTATTTAAAGTTAATGATGCAAATCAAGTTTTGTTTCTTAGAAATAAGTTGAGGGAAATCAAGAAGGGTAAAGATGAGAGTATGTAAGCATACTTCTTAAGAGTCATCGAGATCAAGAACGATCTCCTATCTATTGGGGAGACTATTACTAACAGGGAAATGGCACTCACGACTCTTGGAGGATTACCATCTGAATGGTATGTGTTCAAGACTACTCGTCTGAACTATAATGTAATTCCTGGTTTCGAGGAATTAATGGATAGATGCATTCAGAAAGAAACAAGGGTAGAAGAGCGAGAAATTCCCTTGCCTAAAGGTCCTCTTGCTTCTTTTTCTTCTCATGCTAAGAAAAGAAATAATTCCTAGTTTAAATCGAAAACAAGGTTGGACTTAAGGGTGGAAGAAAAGGATAATGTTGCAATAAAGCAGGTCACTATGCAAGGGAATGCCCTGATAGAAAGGACTCTCACCGTGACGATGATCAAAATCCCTCTCATGGTAATCGAAGGAATGGAAAATTCAATAGCAAAGGTAAAAGGAATGCTGGAAATCAAGGAAGAGGACAACCATTCAAGAAGGCTAGAAATTCCAGGATGTATTAAATGCACCTGACCTCCGAAAGAACCTGGTGTCCATCTCAGCAATGGAAGACAAAGGCTACAAGGTAACCTTTAGCGATGGTAAGGTACGTATATGGAAAAATAATGTTAAAGATGCCTTTACTCTTGGGTTTCATGTTAATTCATTATATCAGGTCGATTGAAGTCCACTAGGTGTCATATCTTATGACACATCTCTTCTGTCCGAACTTTGGCATCAGAGGTTTGCCCACCTTCATTACAAAGCTCTACCCGATGTAAGATAGATGGTAATAGGGGTGCCCGAATTCCAAGTAGAGAAAGAAGGTGTATGTCTGGGATGTGCCGAAGGAAAGCTCAAAAGGGGACCATTCCCCTCAAGTCAAAGAAAGACCTACGATATATTACAGTTGGTTCACTCAGGCATATCTGAGGCTAGCATTAAGAGGGAGACTACTACACCACATACTCTGAGCAGAATGGTGTGGTGGCAAGGAAGAACTGTACGATTGTGGAAGCTGTCTCTATGGGTAGACGATGTAACAATGCCTAATGTGAAGGTACCCATGGATCCTATTTATCCACCTGAGCCTCCCTCTTCTATGAAGAGGCCTCCATGGCTTAGGGGGATACTTGATGATGCTGAAGGACATGTTGTACCGCGAGGAACCTTCCGTGAAAGTAAGAAACCTAACAGGTATCAGGGATACCTGACCATCATGAGCATGATTATACAAAATGAGCCTTCATCATTCTCAGATGTTGTCAAGCATCAAGTATGGAAGGATGCTATGACGATTATGGAGAATGATGTTTGGGAAGTAGTTCCCAGATCCCAGGACAAGACAATTGTTACTTTAAAATGGCTTTACAAGATAAAGTTGCAGCAGATGGAAGTACAAAATAGTATAAGGCTTGTTTTGTTTCTCGTGATTTCTCCCGGAAGGAAGGTATACTCTATGATGTGATATTTTCACTTGTTGCCAGATATATGACCATCCACTTGATCATAGCCCTTGTGGCTTCACAAGGATGGAACCTACATCAAATGGATGTCAAGACCGAATTCTTGCACGGTTTGATCAAAGAAGAGGTCTATGTGGAGCAACCCGAAGGATTTGAGATTTATGATTGAAAATCTCATGTATGCAGGTTGAAGAAGGCTCCCTAGGGGCTGAAGCAAGCACCTCGAGCATGGTATGAGAGGATCGATAGCTACTTGATGACGATGGGATTCACTAGGAGCGAATTCAATCCTAACCTTTACTTTAAGGTTGAAGATGACAAGCCTCTCATACTGGTGCTATATGTAGATGACCTCTTTCTAATAGGTGCACACCCTCTCATTCAAAAATGTAAGAGGGAGTTGGCTTCTGAATTTGAAATGAAGGACCAAGGACTTGAAGTGTGGAAAAAGCCAAGGGAAATTTTCCTATCTCAAGGAAAATATGTGGTGAAGATTTTGGAAAGATTTGGTATGGTGGACTGCAAGCCTGTGACTACCTCGAGGATCTTAACTTTTATAACTTATATGGTAGTGATGTCGGACCAGATTTGGGAAATGCCTCTGAGTCTCAAAAACTCATTCGCGTTGATGTTCTTGGTGAACCTCCATCCAAACATATGTTTTGTAGTTATCATTGTGAGCTCATATTTGGCTGAGCCTCACTAGATTGGTGTCAAGGATCTTCTGAGATGTATTCAAGACACAATCCCTCATGATTGAGATACATTGCCAAAAATATGAAATTGCATGGTCTTTTGAATGCTAATTAGGCAGGCAATGTGGAGGATCACTGGAGCACTTTTTAGTGCTATTTCTCTTTGGATTCTGCTTCGATATAATGAATGAGAAAGAAGCAGAAGTCAGTTGCCATAAGCATCATCGAGACCAGATACAAATCTACGAGTATGATCTCGTTTGAAGCTGCCTGGTTGAGGAAGCTCTTCAGCGAGCTGTTTGAACACATACCACTGTGATTCCCTATAACAACCAGAGGTGGGATTCAATTATTGAGGAATCCCATATTCGTCGATTGCTCCAGCAGATAGACATCATTTGGGTTATGGTAAGTCAATGAGCAAGGAGGCTCCATCGCATTAAGATGATGTACAAGTTGATACACCTTGTCAAAGTCTCGAGGAAAGATCTAATTTTTTATTTTCCCAAACGACTTGGAGTCCTTAAGAAACTCTTGTAAAAAGGTCCTGCATGTTGCATACATTGAGCTCTGGGAGCTCTGAGGGCTTGCGATTCCTACTGGAGCAATATATGACCACAGGATGACTCACCCTCCCCTGGTGGCATGCACTAGAAAAAGATGATTCGTTCTCTTGTGGGACAAGATGATTCGCTCTCTTGTGGAACAAGATCATTCACTTTCCTGTGTAGCCGGATGATTAGTTCTCTTGTGAGGCCTGGATTGATGTGTTCTCCATGGTGATTGTAGTAGGATTGATGTGTTCTCCTATGAGGCCTGGATTGATGTGTTCTCCATGGCGATTGTAGCAGGATTTATGTGTTCTCCTGTGAGGCTTGGATTGATGTGTTCTCCATGGCGGCCTGGATTGATGTGTTCTCCATGGCGATTGTAGCAGGATTGATGTGTTCTCCTGTGAGGATAGGATTGATTAGTTCTCCTATCGAGGCATCCTACCCATGCAGTCTGGGACTCATGGTAAGTACCTCTCATCTGATCAATGAGTAGGGAAATGAAATTAGGGACCATAGTAGTACTGATGGATGCATCATTGTATCTACCATACTCCCTACGCTAGGATGACCTCCATTGATCTCGGATCAATGATACTGGTCTGGGACCAGTGGTAGGAGTTGTACCATACTATGACGCTAACTTCAGGTCAGTTGAGACTAGTCTAGGACCAGTGGTACATACTCTGAGATTGACTTTGTGTCAGTTCAGTACTGGTCTGGGACCAGTGGGAGTGGTACATACTATGACGTTGACTTCGAGTCAGTTGAGACTAGTCTAGGACCAGTGGTACACTCTCTGAGACTGTGATACTGGTCTAGGACCAGTGGTAGGAGTGGTACCTACTATGAAGCTGACTTCGGGTTGGTTGAGACTAGTCTAGGACCAGTGGTATGCACTCTGAGAATGACTTTGAGTCAGTGGAGGATGATATTGGTCTGGGACCAGTGGAGTTGTATCATACTATGATGCTAACTTCGAGTTGGTTGAGACTAGTCTGGGACCAGTGGTACATACTCTGAGACTGACTTTGAGTCAGTATGATAAATCCTCGATCATTTATTCTTCTTCATAATTCAAACAAAAGCAGAGCAAAACAGATCAATGCAAGAGCAGAGTAGAACAGAGTAGATCAATACAGATCAGTACAGGGCAAAAGAAGACAAAGTAGAACAGGAAGAATAGAGCAGAGTAGGGAAAGGTTCAGGATGTACAGGGCAATGCAATTGATGGATGAATAGTAGCGACCGACAGACAGATTGCAAATGAAGTTCTCCCTAGTTGAGAGGGAGTGTTAAAATTGGCAACTAGGGCAAAATTCATGTGGGTCATCTTATTCATGGATGATAATATTTTTATTGGATTCCTCTTGTCAAGAGGTGTAGGATTGATATAAAGATCATCCAATTCCGATAAGTATTCATGGAGATATGAATTTATTTTGATTATGGAATTATTATCAAGCCAACCTACAACTCATGTAGGCTCAAAAGCCCAACAGTCACATCTATTAAAACACCAACGTTGTGTATAAATATAGGAGGACTTTTCCTCATTTGGACTCACTCATCTCATCACATCTCTCTCTCTACTGTGCAGAAAAGAGTCTCTTCTCTACTGCACAGAAAAGTGTCTCTCCCTCACACATGTGAAGCTGGAAGCTGCTAAAACTGAAGCTGCAACAACAGAAGTAAAGATTGACCTACGTGGACTAGAATATCTCCTCATCTGAACTATGTTGTAGGTTCATCTGAACCTCCTCTGAAAGTCGCAACTTTTGGTGGTGGAATCAATTCCATCCGACAGATGGTTTGCAAGATATCGACTGCCCTAGTTTGAAGCCAGAAGTTGCTGAAACTGAAGTTGAAACTGTAGAAGTAAAGTTTGACCTATGTGGACTAGAATATCTCCTTATTTGAATGCATTGTAGGTTCATCTGAACCTTCTCTACAAGCCACAACTTTTGTTGGTGGAATCAAGTCAATCCGACGGACGGTTTGCAAGATATCGACTACCCTAGTTTGAAGCCAAAAGCTGCTGAAACTGAAGCTGCAACTGCAGAAGTAAAGTTTGACCTACGTGGACTAGAAGATCTCCTCATCTGAACTGTATTGTAGGTTCCTCTGAACCTCCTCTATAAGCCGCAATTTTTGGTGGTGGAATCAAGCCAATCCGACAGTCGGTTTGTGAGATATCGTCTGCCCTAGTTTGATGATGAAGCCACTAATGTTGATGTTGTTGATCTAGGGTTTGCTAATGCTGATATAAATCAGATTTATTGTACTATTTCTCTCTACTGAATTATTGAAGATAAAAGAATATTTGATCAAAGGGTTTCCCCACACATTATGGGGTTTGTCCCTGGCTAGCTGCCACATCTTGTGTCTCTTGTCTTAGCTTGTTTTCTGTCCATAGTTTAATGTTCTATCTGCACTTTACTTTATGTACATGTGATTGCTAATCTATGGAATATAATAATAAAAAGAAGTAAACTATTATAAGCATAGAACATACCATAAATTAACACCTACGGATGTGGATTATACATCAGAAAGAATTGTGAGCTGGAAAGTTTGAATGTTTACTATAATGTGAATATATAGACTGATCTTGTGTTTGTAGGTGACCGATACATGCATATATATATATGTCATTGTTTAAAGTTTGTTCTATAAGAGTTTGACATGATTTGGTTGATTTTTATAGATGAGAAGTGTTTGGAGTTTTGACATGATGTTTGATAATGACTTAGAACTTTGACTTGACGTTGAGATATGTTCTAGACTATAGATCTCTCTATGATAGAAAATTTGGGATTTGACCTCATGTCTGATGATTTGATTTGATGACTTATGATTTTCCTTGATGAGAATTATAGATGAACTTCTAATGACTGATATTGGCATTCGATAATGGTTTTGTATTGGTGTTTTAATTATGGGCCTTGACCCAGGTTCAGCGTTAGTCATCCAAACAAATCCCTACACTACTGACCCTTTCGGCATCAGTCTGCAGAGCGTGGACTGAAGTCTCACCTGAAGCAATATGGGGGGATGTTGGAACCAAGTTTCTGCACCCTCAGATGGTTGTGGTGTCAGTTTATACCTCTTGCCCCTGATTTCATGTAGGTCGCTAAGGCTTAGGGCTCAATCAATTTACCCTTTATTCCGCCCTTTAGTACCTTCATGAAGGTGTACGGTTGACCTTCGCGAAGGTGTATGATTGACCTTCACGCAGTCCTAACCCATAGTTCAATTACTTTCGCGTAGCTATGTCAATGTATTGTATAGGTTCCCAAGTTATCTCAAGTGTTTTACTTATCATACCAATCATTTACAGTTAGCATCATGTAAACTGATATCTTTACTTGCGTTCAATTAAAAAATATAATCACATAAATTCGCACATTAAATAAACATTGTAAAATAAACCCAAAACATAATATAATCAGATACATTAACAAAGACTAAATACACAGTAATTGCAGAATACTTCTCTTTATTGATATCTTCTAGTTTAATACAAACTCTATCCACCCTGTGCACACAGATGCAAGGGACTGCACACTTAGCTGCGGACTTCCACCCTAGGCCTCTGCCCACTCAACTGTAGAGCCTCTTCCTACATAAGACCCGAAACACTTAGACTTCTCTACCAAAACTTCCAAAGCTTAATTTTTCTCTCTGCCTAGAGCTTACTTACTTAGCCCCTCTTTATACAATCCCATGGTTCGCGGACCATGGGTAGATATTTACAGCCAACTTGAAACTTTACAAAATAAGGGAGGAAAACCCTTTATGACTCTTGGCACCTTCACACTCCGCGACCACAAAATGAAGAGACTTTACAATTTTATTACAAAATTGTCCCAAAACATGGGCTTTTAGCCCCAAAACTGTTCTTGGGGGAACCCGTTCCCAACAGTCCCCCAACACAAACATGGTGACTCACCCTTGAGTTACTCTACGGGTGCGAATATCTTGGTGTGAAGACCCCCCAGTTCGACCTGTATGATGGAAACCTTGGCGGTGCACTATGCGGCTGCTTGCTTCACTTCTTCAACCAATTTCTCTGTCACTGGTCCTGAACTGTTAGCCTGAAGCTTCTACTGAGTCTCTTACAGACTAGCAAGCTTTCCTTCAATGGAGGTCGTGACTGAATAAGCTTCGTCCAACCAAGGATTCAAGCATGCCTTCAGCGTTGCCTCTTTGTGCTATGTTTCATCTACCTGTTCCTTCAATGTTTTGGCCTCCTATAGCTCGTCTCTGTGTGAGAGCGATGGTGTGCACTATTGCTTTTACCTCGTCATAGTGATGAGCCCCAAAAATGGATAATTATTTGGGCTCATTCAACCTCCTAATTCGACTTAATCCACCATTCTCATTAGTTTATTGCATGTTTTTTATTATATTTATGCTAATAGAGTGAATTGGGTTAGTCATTATGCCAACAAGTCTAATGTGTGCTTTGTGTAGCCTTTTTGGTCAATTTGGAGACAAAATTGAAGGTTTTAATGAGCACTTGGCAGCCAAATTCGTGGGAGAACAAGGGAGAGGATTTCTAGGAAGGTGTCCCCTTCATTTACGGGCCCTTACCTCGAATTCTCCACCATCAGCTCGGAGTTCAAGGGCCACCAAATCAATTAGCACAAGGGCAGCCAAGCAAGTCAAGTAGGACTGCTGTTAACTACAAGTTTTGGGCAGCCGAGTCCCTAAAGTTTAGGAGGACTGTTGGGGTCCTCAGTTTGTATAAATAAGAAGGCTTAGGGCCTCATTTTGGTTAGCTAGTGGTTAGTCAATTTGTAGCTAGTAGTTAGTCATTTTGGGTAGCCAATGGTTAGTCATTTTGTAGGCAGAAGTTAGCTAGTTTGTATTTCGATTTTTAGGCAATAGATTAGCTTTGCTTTCAGCTCATTTTCAAGTTCTCCTTGTGGATAGTTTTGATGTAACTCTTCTTTTCTTGTTCAATAAAGATGAATCCAGCTTTGCACCAGCTCTAAATCTCTCTTTGGAGGCTATAGCTCTTGGGGTTGGGCCCATCTCAAGCACCCAATACCTCCTTTGATTATCCTTATGTGTTTTTGCTGCATTCTTAGAATAAACTCTTCTATTTAGATCTAAATCTTGTTTTGTTATTTAGTTTGTTTTTTGATGAGTAAAATAGCTCTTCATGCTCAGATTTAGTTGATAGGTTGTTAACAGAAAAAGACTCAAGAAAAGGGCCAACAAACATCTGTGGTTTCAACTCTCCCTCAGTGGGGTCAGGAGCTGTGATTAGGATGACTTTGCTGCCCACAAAAACACTGAATTTGCTTTGCCATGCAATCATTAGTGTTTGGTTTTCATTTTCAGAAGTTGGTTACATGTTCAGATCTTTGAATGCTTCATTGCATAGTTAATATACATGGTTTCCTTGCAAATAAAGCTGTTGTCCATTCTTTTTACTGTTAGCTAGATCATATTAGGGTAGCATAACTAGATCTTTGTTTTCTTGCATGTCTTTGTTGGTTTAGTTGGAAACACAAATTGCAGAGCACCTATACCACTTCTCTATCTTCCCAGACTCCCTCAAACCAATCTTCTCCATCTCCTAACTTGGTTTCTTACCTCACGTTGCCACATTGCCCTCATAACCCTACCTTTTGTGCAGCATTATTCCAGCCTTCTTGGAACAAGTCCAGCCATCTACACCTTCTCCTCAACTCCATCCTCCAAGTCTTGAACTCCCATACACCCCTATTTCACCTCCATACTCATTCCTCCACCTTTTTCCCTCCATCCATGCTCCAAAATTCCATTACTAAACATCCTGTAGAAAAATTACAGAACATCCTGTAGAAATACCAGAACATCCTGTAGAACCCTTGCAGACTTCCTGTAGAAGCTCACGAATGAGGTTTCTTGATAGCCAAACTCTGTGAAACTCTCTGGAAGGGTGCTAGGGACCCCTTAGGCCCTGTCTATACCTTCCCAACCTTTTCCAAGCATTTCTCCTCCTTGATCCATCTCTGCACAATAAAAAATAGTTAAAAGCACATGCATGATAACTCTAACAACTTATTCAAAAATACAAAAAGATGTTTTCTTCAGATAGAGGTAGTCTAGACACATGTATTTTACCTTCATAGAAGTAATGGCATCTCTGTTAGTAGTTTTCATGCTCTCCTTTACGTTAGTAGGACTAGCTTGTAGAATTAGGGTTTGCTAGGGTTTGCGTTTCTTTTTGGCTTTCATTTTCTTTCCGCAAGTAGATTAGCTTCCTTTGAGTTAGCTTCCATCCATCAGTTAAAAAGCTTCTTCTAAGAGCTCATAGAAGTTGGCTTAAGCTCCTAGCGGACTTGTGCCAGCTGACCAAGTGACAGCTGCGGCAAGAGCTAGTACTTGTGCATACAGCACCGTCGCTTCCAAGTTTGTTACAAACTACCGGGTTGATAAAATTAAAGAAGGGAGTTCTAGGAGTTGCGGCATTATTGCTGCAATACTGGAGCCCACCATCTTTTTGGCGCCGTTGCCAGGGAAGCGTCAGAGTATTGGTGATTGCTGCTTTTTTTCTATTTTCTACTACAACCTTTTGCTAAGTAGTTTATTTCATTTCCATTATGCAATTTCGTTTCTGCAAAAGTAGATTAGTATTTCCCGCTTTTGTAGATTAGCATTTCTCGCTTTCATAGATTAGCATTTCAATTCCACAATTTCATTTCTGCAAGCGTAGATTAGCATTTCAATTCTGCAAGCGTAGCCTAGCATTTCATTCCTGCAATTTCATTTGAGCAAAATAGATTAGTCATTTCCTGATTTCATTTCAATTCCGCATTTTCATTTCAACAAGATAGTTAGTTGCAGTTCAATCTATTTTAGTTTTTGTAGGTACAAGTAGAAAAAAGAAAAAACAACCAAAAAAATTTCCTTTCATGCCTTGTAGGAGTAGAGATAATTTAGAAAAATATTTGCACAACACCCCCCACTGCTTCACACAGCCAACCTTCTCTCTTCTTCGATGGTTGTGATTAAGAAGAAGCCCTAGGTGGACATCAAGGCATCTTTAAAGAACCTCTAAGGGAGAAGAAGAAGAAAACATTCCTCTGGAGTAAATGGCTACAAGCAGAAATGTTGGGAGCAGTACCTTATCCAAAAATGAATTTGCAAATCAGATTGAAGATTTCAAGAGTGATATGAGGCAGTTTCTTGCCATGCAACTGGATACCTTGCGGATCCAAAAGAAGCAAGAAGAAGCCAAGAGGGCTTTGGCCATCTTTTTTCCCAGGTGCACTAGAAAGCATCCTAGGAATGAATGTCCATTGTACTCCATAGAAGTGTGTTTTGCTTGTGAAGAATACCATCCTATAGATCAATGCCCTTCCTTACCCAGAATCAAAGTTGCATATCAGAGAGCAAAAGGAGCCACTGAATCACTCTACTATATGAACCAAAGGAGGCCACATGAACCTAGATCTTATCAGCAGGAACTGCAAGGGACATCCGAGACCTATTATGACCCCTATCAAGCCACTATCATGCCTTCTTGGGGTCCCCCTGCTCACCCTTCCTGGTTCACACCTCCTCCTTGTTCCTTCACAGATCCATATTATGCCCAACCAGCTGCTTATTCGTTTCACTCTTATGCTCAGCCATAGCCTCAGTGGAATGCACCTCATCAGGGGTGGAGGCCCCAATACAACACTCCTCCCGCTTCTTTTCCTCCACCACCTGCTCATCCACAACCATCGCCTCCTGCTCCACCAAGGCAACCCCAAATGCCTACCCAACCACAACCCCATCTGCATCCATCTCAAATACACACCTCCACTCAACTACCCGTACCACCATTTCCAAAACCATACCATGGAGCAGCTCAACCCAATTGCAATGCTGGGACACAACATGTCCAAATGACTCCTCTTGAGCTCAATGATCTTCACCATAGCTCAGGAAGAGTATTGCAAAAAAGAGACTATATTGAAAGCATTGAAGGATCACATCAGGCAAAAGAAGATTCAGAAGAGGAAATCAAAGAGCCATGGGCTTTACTTGATGAAGAGAAGACATCAGAAGCAAAGATAAAGAAAGATCCCTCATGGTTACCATCAAATATTCCATTTATTCAAGAGAAAGATCAGCAAAAAGAGGAAGATGAGAAAGTCATGTTAGAAGGTGACATGAACCATGATCTAGATCAGCAAAAGAACCAAGGATATCGGAGCTATATTGAGATATGGTTTCAGACGGTCACTAAGTTGCAGCAGTACTCTCTTCTTCAGCTATGTTTGATCCCTTCAAAGTCAAATCATTTGGTCTCTGAGATCTGGATAGCTGTCAAAGCATGCATTTCAAGCCTCCACATCAGTTTATCTCTAATCTCGATGTGCACATGGCTCCATTGGAAGTATTCTTATACTTGAGAATGATTTTGTTTTTCAAGTAGGGTAGGGTAGAAAAAAGAAAAATGAAAAAATGAAAAAAGAGAAAAAAGAAAAAGAAAAAAACGAAAAAAGAGGGAAATATAAATCTAAGGTGAAAACCTCCTCGGAGGCGCCTTAGATTGGCTCATTGATTGAAAACCTCCATGAGGCGATCAATGGGTTGGGAAAAAAAGAGAGAAAAGAGAATAAGATCTCTGGGTGAAAACCTCCCTTGGAGGCGCCCAGGGCAGGCAATTAGGGTGAAAACCTCCATGAGGCGCCCTAGTTGTTTTTCAAAAAAAAAAAGAGAAAAAGAAAAATAAAAATAAATCTAATTTCCATTGAATAATTTCAGGTTGCAGCAATGACATTGCAGGGTAGGAGGATCACTCAAAACAAAGACAAAGGAGTTTTTGTGCCTTCTAGAGGAAGTTCTATATTTCTACAAGAAACATCCTGTAGAACCTTCAAGCGAGCCAGATTCGATTTTGGAAGGGGATCTAAAGCTTGGAATCCATTGGTTATGCCTGCAAGCATCCATGTTCCCATTCCTCACCCTTTTCCATCATCTTTTCCACCTCATTGTGCTTCTTCATTGTGCTTCTACAGGAAGTTCCTGTAGAAATTGTAGGAAGCTAGAAATGGATTTCAAAAAGGTGGTTTGGCGAACATGGTAGCTTCCTCAAGGGTTTAGAAGTCCTCCTGCACTTTTCAAACTCCTCCTCCATCATCTCCATGCCTGCATTACAACCCAAGCTCAATTTTTCATACCATGCGACAAAACTGCAAAATGCCTTGAAGCAAAAATACCTAGAACAGAATTTGTTTCTTCCATAACTTGAAAACCATGCATCCATTTGAAAAACCATTTTACGGGGAATTGTACTGGGGTGATGGCAACATGCTTGAGCAGTTTCAGCCAATTCTGGTGCACAGTTTCCAAGAAATCAGCCTCCATCACCATCAGCCATTTTTGCATTTTCTCCATATCCGTGCATCCGTTTCAAAACCTGTTTCATGGGGAGATGCATATGGGTGATAGTAACCTACCCAAGCAGTTTCAGCAGATTCCAATACACGGTTTCTGAGAAATTGATCTCTGAAATCTTCAGCCATTTTCGATTTTTCTCGAAATTTGTGCATCCATTGATCACGATTTTGCTATGGGAGGTGCATCATGATGATAGGAACATGCTCAACAATTTTCAGATCGATCCGGTTTACCATTTGGGAGCAATGGCGAAAACAAGTTCTGGTCCTGTGAAAATTCAGCAGCAGCAGCTTGAAGTTGTAGATTTGAACGTGGAAACAAATGCTTGTAGCTTAGATCTGGTCAAAGGACACCTACATAAGGAGAACAACCAAAAACATCAGCAGCCAAGCCACATGCAATCGCAAAAACCAGTGCATGCAGCAAATGACAGGCCACAGCACCTCACAACAGCCATTGGACTTCTAGGTACGTGACTGAAACTCATTCCTCTGGTTGCATGAATGTAATTTAGAAACTGCATGAGCAATGAGATGGTCGGGATTAAAAAAATCAGTGGCCAGCTAACTGACCACTGTCATCCAGTTCAATAGCGCTCGGTGGGTGAATGAGACACGTGCGCTCAGCCATCTCAGGAGGGAATTAGAAAACAGGTAGTGATGGACAGTTAAACTTCAGCGTGATTGATGGACGAAATTACAGGCAAAGAAAAAATATTTAAGCACTAAAGGGGACCAACAGTTTGCATGGGCCAACTCACGTCTCTGCCACCTCACCACAAATCACGCCACAATTAAAAATGCTCGGCTGACTCTCACGATCCGCTGATTAATTTGCACTTGCAACATTCTTAGCTGAAGTATGCGTCCTCTGCTCCCACAATTGGTTAACCTATCGTCCTCCACTGAGCTTTGCGGCCTGGTTCGAATTTCTCTAGTGTATCGGGCTCACTCAAAGGCAGAATAACATTCTACAGGAAACGGGAGGGGTCTTCTACAGGAAGTACGTTATATCCTTCTGAAGCAGAGGAGCCTGAGTTTTTCTTCATCAAGTTTGGAGCTTGAAGAAAGGTAGGCTCAAAAACACCATTCCCATGCATGATATTTCGAAAGGTGGTGAACTAGCTTGGTTGAAGTGGGGACAATTAAAACCAGTCTGCCTGTGGGTCACGAATGGTGGTTTGCTTGTGGGATACACGAAATTTTTTTCAAATAGCGCTGCATCACATTCTCTTCCAAGGTTCCTGTTAACAAATGCTCCATATGATAATGATAAACCACTGTAAGGCTTACTTGTGCATAAAAAAATTTGTGACTGTTATGTGGTTGGAATAAAAAACAAGCTCTGCGCCCTGTCTAAGAGAGCCTAATTCCCTTTTGTCAGTCGAATTTGGGCAGCAGCAACATTCTAAATGGGGATTTGGTGCAAATGAAAATACAAAAAAATTGAGGGAAACTCCTGAGGTGGTAGACCTGTTTACCCATGCCAATTGGATGACCTTATGTGAAAGAATCCAAGGCTATGATGATGAGGTAACCGAAGAATTCCTAATATCCCTACAGCCTAAATCCAAAATACTGGCCACTGTAAATTTCAGAGGGTTGACCCTAAAACTGACCCCACAACTCATTAGCCGAGTCATTGAGCTACCATTGGGGACATCATGGAGTAAAGAGGAGAGGTCATTGGGCCAAAAAGCCAAAAAGGAATTTTTTCTACCAGAAGAAGAGTTTTCAGAGGATAAGAATGGGGTCCGGAGAGCCAGCCTTCAGCCATTTTGGAGTGAGGTCAGCCTTCAAGTTATGAAGTATATTACCTGTGAGGGGCGATTCAGCATCGTATATGGTTATCATTTCTGTTTACTAACAAAACTGAGGCATCAAATGGATCTGCCCTCAGAACAAAACTTGACCATCCCCTACTTCCTCCTGCAATCCTTGATGGAATGTGCCACAAAGCTAAGGGAGGGGACACCAGACCACTTGGCCCATCAGGGGCTTATCAAGCTCCTCATGGAAGATGCACTCCATACTTACACTGTCCCTCTCTCTTGGGGAATTTTTCGGAATATGTCTAAGGATGATGACGTCCGAATTTTGGCCGAAGAACTCACTTCCTCTAGCAGCGAGGAAAAGGAGAAAATTGAGGCAGAGAAACTAGCTAAGGGCAAGGAAACGTAGGGCAGACCATCACCAGAAAGGTCGCCAGAAAAGAAAGAGGAAAAGCAGGAGAAAAAATAGTATGTTGAGGCCAAAACAATGGGTGGTAAAATAACACAAACATCCAGGGAGAAAAGACTGCAGAGTAGGATAGAGAGGACTGAGAAAGCCCAGGCCAGTGAAGGCACCCCTAAGGCAGCATCAGCCAAGCTAAAGGAAAAATCACCCTCAGCCAAGCAGGCTAAGACAGTGCCAATTGCTTCTACAGGAAGCCAGAAACCAGCCACTACAGGCATTTCTACAGGAAGTCTGAAGAAAGGGCAGCAGAAGGAGAAATTGGCTGGGATTTTAGCTAAGAAGGCAGCAGTTGTGTTGGCCACCCTAAGCACATCCCCCAAGCAGAAGGAGAAGCAAAAGAGGGAGCCCTCACTGTATTTTAAGGCAAGAAGAAGTGTAAGAATTAAAACTGGCAGACCTCAACCACCGTCCAAAGAACCAATCACCATTGTTGACACCCCTACCACACCAAAGGAGGAGTCTCTTTCAAGGATGTCCATCACCTATGAATGAGGAAGCCAAAAACCTTCACTTGGAGAGAGAGAATTCAGATAATGGACTCAAAGACAGTTCTACAAGATGCTGAGATAGTTCTACAGGAAGTTGAGAATTCTCTAGGAAAAGAAGCACAGGCAGTGGGAAGGAGCAGAGAGAAAAGCACGGTTTCATGGCTGAGAAGAGGACATCACTTCAAAAGCTTGGCATGACAGGGAGGCCACCAGGGCCATCAAAGATGAGGAGATAAATTGGTTGCTCAGAGGATGAGCAACATTTTCAGTAGGGGGGTGATGATGAGCCCCAAAAATGGATAATTATTTGGGATCATTCAACCTCCTAATTCGACTTAATCCACCATTCTCATTAGTTTATTGCATGTTTTTTATTATATTTATGCTAATAGAGTGAATTGGGTTAGTCATTATGCCAACAAGTCTAATGTGTGCTTTGTGTAGCCTTTTTGGTCAATTTGGAGACAAAATTGAAGGTTTTAATGAGCACTTGGCAGCCAAATTCGTGGGAGAACAAGGGAGAGGATTTCTAGGAAGGTCTCCCCTTCATTTACGGGCCCTTACCTCAAATTCTCCACCATCAGCTCGGAGTTCAAGGGCCACCAAATCAATTAGCACAAGGGCAGCCAATCAAGTCAAGTAGGACCGCTGTTAACTACAAGTTTTGGGCAGCTGAGTCCCTAAAGTTTAGGAGGACTGTTGGGGTCCTCAGTTTGTATAAATAAGAAGGCTTAGGGCCTCATTTTGGTTAGCTAGTGGTTAGTCAATTTGTAGCTAGTAGTTAGTCATTTTGGGTAGCCAATGGTTAGTCATTTTGTAGGCAGAAGTTAGCTAGTTTGTATTTCGATTTTTAGGCAATAGATTAGCTTTGCTTTCAACTCATTTTCAAGTTCTCCTTGTGGAAAGTTTTGATGTAACTCTTCTTTTCTTGCTCAATAAAGATGAATCCAGCTTTGCACCAGCTCTAAATCTCTCTTTGGAGGCTATAGCTCTTGGGGTTGGGCCCATCTCAAGTGCCCAATACCTCCTTTGATTATCTTTATGTGTTTTTGCTGCATTCTTAGAATAAAATCTGCTATTTAGATCTAAATCTTGTTTTGTTATTTAGTTTGTTTTTTTATGAGTAAAATAGCTCTTCATGCTCAGATTTAGTTGATAGGTTGTTAAAAGAAAAATATTCAAGAAAAGGGCCAACAAACATCTGTGGTTTCACCTCTCCCTCAGTGGGATCAGGAGCTGTGACTAGGATGACTTTGCTGCCCACAAAAACACTGACTTTGCTTTGCCATGCAATCATTAGTGTTTGGTTTTCATTTGCAGAAGTTGGTTACATGTTCAGATCTTTGAATGCTTCATTTCATAGTTAATATACATGGTTTCCTTGCAAATAAAGCTGTTGTCCATTCTTGTTACTGTTAGCTAGATCATATTAGGGTAGCATAACTAGATCTTTGTTTTCTTGCATGCCTTTGTTGGTTCAGTTGGAAACACAAATTGCAAAGCACCTATACCACTATCTGCCCAGACTCCCTCAAACCCATCTTCTCCATCTCCTAACTTGGTTTCTTGCCTCACGTTACCACATTGCCCTCATAACCCTACCTTTTGTGCAACATTATTCCAGCCTTCTTGGAACAAGTCCAGCCATCTACACCTTCTCCTCAACTCCATCCTCCAAGTCTTGAACTCCCCTACACCCCTATTTCACCTCCATACTCATTCCTCCACCTTTTTCCCTCCATCCATGCTCCAAAATTCCATTACTAAACATCCTGTAGAAAAATTACAGAACATCCTGTAGAAATCCCAGAACATCCTATAGAACCCCTGCAGACTTCCTGTAGAAGCTCACGAATGAGGTTTCTTGATAGCCAAACTCTGTGAAACTCTCTGGAAGGGTGCTAGGGACCCCTTAGGCCCTCTCTGTACCTTCCCAACCTTTTCCAAGCATTTCTCCTCCTTGATCCACCTCTGCACAGTAAAAAATAGTTAAAAGCACATGCATGATAACTCTAACAACTTATTCAAAAATACAAAAAGATGTTTTCTTCAGATAGAGGTAGTCTAGACACATGTATTTTACCTTCATAGAAGTAATGGCATCTCTGTCAGTAGTTTGCATGCTCTCCTTTACGTTAGTAGGACTAGCTTGTAGAATTAGGGTTTGCTAGGGTTTGCATTTCTTTTTGGCTTTCAGTTTCTTTCCGCAAGTAGATTAGCTTCCTTTGAGTTAGCTTCCATCCATCAGTTAAAAAGCTTCTTCTAAGAGCTCATAGAAGTTGGCTTAAGCTCCTAGCGGACTTGTGCCAGCTAACCAAGTGACAGCTGTGGCAAGAGCTAGTACTTGTGCATACAGCACCGTCGCTTCCAAGTTTGTTACGAACTACTGAGTTGATAAAGTTAAAGAAGGGAGTTCCAGGAGTTGTAGCATTATTGCTGCAATACTGGAGCCCACCACATAGCACTATTGCATTTCTCGCGCCTATGTCTCCAGCCGTTGTACATTAGGATCCTCCTGCAGAGTGGTAAGGACCTCAAACGACTGTTCAAACAGTTGTGTGTATTCTGCTACTACATTTTCTACTGCTGCTATCTCTTTTGTGACAGTAGTTACGCGTTGATCCTTTATTTCCAGCGGAGTTGAAGGGTGGGTCTTCAACTGCAAATCTAAAGTATATAGGATAAGCTCCAGCTGAAACTTATCCAACTCTGTGCGAGCATCGCACACTCTTGTAGCAAGTGTTTAGACCTGTTCATCTGCCTTTGCATCCTCAGGAATGGCCAATTCGGGGACCATTCAGCAAGCTTCAGTCACGACCTTAATCATGCGCTGATATGTGTTAGTAAGTTCCACCATGAAAGTGAGGGCAGTATCTTGCTGTAAGGCCATCTGCACATTTTTTATCTTCTGTTCACTGATCACTTGCAAATAATGTTATTCGTGGGCCCTCAACTCTTTGATCACTCCATCCTGGAGTAGGTGGAATGCCTCGCCAGAAAGCATTGCCAAGTTCAGCCTTACTCCCTTGAAGGTGCTGACGATAGGCATGTCATCTTCATTTTCTCTTGTGAGTGCTCCATCTGGCAGCACTATCGCTTGGGAATCCTTCGCATGAAACATCGCGATGGCTTTTGAAGTACCAATGGTGAGGTTGGTGGACACTGCGCCAACGTGTGATGTGCAGATCTATAGCTCATGCAAACCCATCTAGATGGCCCCCAATACTTGTTGTTGTTGCTGCTCGAACTGTTGCAGTACCTTCGCGTGAAATCCTGCATCGTGTCTCTAATGGCATTCAAATCTCCCTCTGTTAGGGTGATTGGGTCTAGCAATGTCTTACTGGCCTTTGATTTCTTTCACTAACCAACTTTTTCCTATCCCCTTGGATGCTTGATATGGTACGACATCGTCTGCGGGTTCGCTTCATGCTACTCTGTCTGCTCGTTTGTTTCTTCCTCTATTTCGGGTGAGGGCAACCTTGCACCTTTGTCAGAGCCGCTTTTTGTTTCACATGTCTGCTTTTCTACTTGTTGTGCGACATCATGCTCTGCCTGGGCCTTGTCAGCGGCCTCCTTCTTCCTCTTCTCAGCCAGCTGCGTCATCTTGAGCTTGGCCTCCTCCTTTTTGTGCTACGTGGTGCACTTGCTCGACCACGCCGCCAGGTCTGAGGCAGTGCACCATTTTTCTAGCCAACGATCAAGAACTGCATCAATTGCGTCATTGGTTACCAAGTAAGGCAATTCATGCCACTTCTGCTGAGGGTTATTTTGTGCCCTAATCGATATGCGCTAAAAGTCTACCTTGAACTCCACATATTCCTGCAATTTGGCAAACACAGTAGGTGACAATTGTGGCTTGTGATTGATAGCTGTGTGCATATTCATTTCCATCAAGATCCAAAAGATCTTGATATCCTTGATGTGCTGAGCATCCTTGGTCACCCATAGCGAAGCGTACTTCCCTGCTTCTAGCAGGTCCGGTGGGACCGAGGGAATTGACTGTCTTCAGGAAGCTCCCAAGCTACCAGCACAATGGATAGCAAGAGCCACACATAGTGGAAGGTATTGTTGAGCTCCTGTGCCTTCCGGCAGTTCACAAGAAACTCACTGTAGAGGTAGCGCACCTAATTAAACTAGAATCCTTTGGTGCATTGGGCCACTAGAGCGACGACAGGTGTCGACACTTCATCTGCGCGACACTTCCTCATAACTTATTCCTATCAAAATCTACATGGCCACCTTAGCTGTAGGATCGTAAATTCTCGAGATAGCATAGCTTTGCGGCTTCTTCATGAGCTTGAATTTATCCTTCACGACCTCTGTGAGAACCTGCTCGCCACCTTTTCTGCCAAACATCATGGTCAAATTTTCCCCTATATTGGGCAGTCGTGTGATCCTATGGATCAACCTGTCGGTGATGGGTATTGGCTCCTCCAGCCATAGACACCCATCGTGCACCAAACATAACAGTTTCTTGATGACCAATACTATAATGGGTGTGCAATTGTAGTGCGGCACACATAGCAAGTTGAGCATACCTACCTTGTCTACACCCTCGAGCCACTTCTGCAGTTCCAACGCAGCCATCCCAGTGGTTATATGAACAACGTGGTACATTATATGTTCTATCACAAAATGAGGGAACTTCCCAGTGTCAGCTAAGTCCCAATATTCCAGTTTCAACAGTGGAACCTGCCCCAAGCGTGGTCCTTCAAAGACAATCTCGTCCAGTAGCAGAGGAATGTGCAAGGTGACCTTGCTTTCATCAATGTCCTTTGGTACCTTGGTCTTGCCCTTGTGCAGAGGGACGTATTTAGGCAACTTAGTGATAGGGTTAGAACCCTCGACTTAAATTTTCTCCGCTTCCACCCCCAAATCCTCATCATCCATTGGGATGTACTCAATCTCTTTTTCCTCCGGCTCCAAGTTAATAGTTTTTCCCTTTTCTTGTGCGGTGGGCTTGTCCTTCAGTGGGTTTCTTCTAGGCGATGTGCACACCAGTATCACAGCATGCTTGCCCTTCTTATCCTTCACACTCTCCTTGGTCGGGGCAGGCTTTGGTCTAGGCATCTGTGGTGACTTGAGGACTTCAGCTAGTACCTCTACAACCTCTAGAGAAGCTCCCTCTACCTCCATAAAAACCTCTGACACAACCCCATTGGCTGTCACTACTTTGATGTCCATAGCTTCGGATCTTGGGATAAAATCACGAATTAAATTGTAGTTGGACTCTAGAAATTGATCAAACACTGGGTAGTCAAGTAATTCTTCGAAGAATGTGTAGATCATGCACGTCTGAGAGCTCACAAACTTAATGCTCAAAATGCCAACTGTTTTTTGTTGGGCCTCCACATGTAATTTATAGGCCATTTTGAATTCAAATCTGACCATTCCCCCAAAATTTGGTTCATTAATGCCATATTGGCGGCAAATTTTCAAGGATCTTACCCATAAATTTTGTCTTAAACGCCGGCCGCCCACTCCATTTGACTACATTCTCATGGTAAAATCATGAACAATGACTTTAACGGTCACTTTCCAGCTGACCTGTGTGATTTCTCCCTAGGTAGCGTAACTCTCTCCACGTTGTCGTGAACCCTGTGACATCTTTGTGTTCCACACAATCCTCCAATCGTACAGTTCCCCAACTCGGGCGATGTAGTTTATAGTCCTGCGCCTCCTTTTAGCTGCCTAGAGCACTAAGAATATGCTACCCTCATATAGTCACCTAGCTAGATCACGGTGTATGGCTTCAATTAGCTGCCATTCACCCTTCCTGGGTAGGGATATCTGTTCAATTTAATCAACTGAACTGCTCCACCGTTGGTAATTTCCTTAATGATATAGGGCCCTAGCCAGTGCATCCTGAATTTCCCTGGAAATTGATCAAACTTGTTGTCATATAACAAAACCAGATCATTTACCTTAAAGGTGTGCAGTTTATTGTGCCGATCATGCCATGCTTTTTCGCACTACTTTTGGACCTTTTGATGAAATCCAGCCAGAAACCTTTCTTCCTCAGGCTCACTAAGTTGCATGAGCCTCTCCACCAAGGCTCCACGATCTGTCATACCCATGAGTGCTACTATGCGTAGACTAGGAAATATGTATTCCATGGGAATCATTGCCTCAACACCATATACAAGCCTGAAGGGTGTCTACCCAGTCAACTTTTTGCATGTCGTTCGATAGGCCCATAGTACTGCGGGTATGCACAGGTCCCAATCACTTCGTTGAGTGTTGCAAACCTTGGTCAGCACGTTCTCTAGTACCTAATTGAATGCTTCCACTGTCCCATTAAATTTTGGGTGATAAGGCATGCTTTTCTCGTGATATACCTGAAATTCCTCCATCAGCACACTAATCATTTCGTTCAGAAAGTGCGTACCGCAATCACTCATCAAAATCTTTGGACACCCAAATTGTGTTAGTACATACTCAAAGAGAAATTTCACAGCATTCACGCCTGTGCAGTCCTTCATAGGTTGTGCCTCCACCCATCGAGTCAAATACTTAGTCATGGTGATAATGTACCGCGCTCCTGTCTTCTTTCCTTGGGGATGAATGGGTCCCACAAAATCTATCACCCATTTATCGAAAGGTTGTAGCATCATCTGTGGGTTCAGAGGCAGCTCATCTCTTCGTGATGGCCTGCTAGTCCTTTGACACACATCGCATGCATTACAGTAAGCTTTTGAATCTTGATGGAGGGTTGGCCACCACAACCCTGCACGTAGGATCTTCTGTGTGGTTGCCCTTCTTGTGTAATGCCCTCCCGTGGTGCCCCCATGAGTGTCCGCAAGGATACTGCTCCTTTCAAACTCCGGTACATATCATTGTAATACTTCATCAAACCCCATTTTGTACAGATGTCTGGCAATGATAGAAAATTTTGCCGCGTGCACCACTAACACCTTTTTCTGCTGGGTGGTGTAGCCTTCCAGGGCAGTTCCTATCATTAGGAAGTGTATGATGTCTTTAAAGTGACCATCCACGATGCGCACTGCAAAGAACTACACGCCAGGTAATCCCTCCTCCAAATTAGTGGGCTCTTCCCCCATTTCGATGCACGATAGATGGTCTGGTCTCGCGTTCAGTCATGAAGGCTTCACAATAACTTCAAAATCATACTCCTGGAAAAATAACAACCACCTATAGATTCTCTCCCCCAACACAGGCTTATTGACCAGGGATTTCAATGCAAAATGATCCGTATACATCTTAAAATGTCCACCCAGCAAATAGTGTCTAAAATTTTGGAGCGCATATACCATGGTTAATCCTTCACGCTCAATGGTGGAATAGTTCTTCTTAGCCTTGGATAACCTCTTGCTTGTGAATGCTATAGTATGGTCCAATTCTCCTACGTCAACCTGGGTCAGCACTACTCCCAGTGCTATACATGATGCATCTACATGTACATGAAACTCCTTCTTCCAATCTGGGAAGACTAAAATCGGCGCGATGTCCATCCCTTTAGCACATCCAAGATTTTCTGACAGTCCTCATTCCAATAGAATGTGACATCCTTTTTCAACAACTTCTCCATAGGTGTGGTGATCTGGGCATAGCCCTTGATAAATTTCCTATAGTACCTAATATGTCCCAAGGTTTCATGTAGTTTTTTCACACTCCTTGATGCCTCCAGGTTAATTATCACTGCAATCTTCATGGGATCTACCATCAATCCATGTTTGCGTACCACATGACCCAGCAAAGTCCCAAAGGGGACAAAAAACAAGCATTTCTTCAGATTGAGCAAAATCTGGTACCTTCAACAAATATCTAGAATTAAGCGCAAACTTGCCACATGATGTTTTATCAACCCAAACAAAGTCCAGTCATCAAAGTACACCTCTAGAAACTTATGAATGAAGTCTTTGAATGCAGCAATGAATATGTGCGAAAAATTTTAGGCACATTCTTTAATCTGAAAGGCATCACGATGTACTGAAAACATCCCCATTCAATTGCGAAGGTTGTCTTGCTTCTATCTTCAGGCGTGATTTTGCTTTGATGGTACCCAGAAAACCCATCAGTGAAGGAGTACACTTCCTAGCCACCCACATTATCCAATACCTCATCAGTTAACGAGGTCGAGAAAGGATCATGCACATAAGTGTCATTCAACTTCCTGAGATCTACGCATAACCTTATTTCATCCTTCTGATTCTTTTCCTATACCACAATTGGGCTTACCCAATTAGATTCTTCTATGGGCTCAATGATGCCTGTCGCGAGCATCTTATTTAACTCTAAGAGGTCCTTCTCTTTATACTTCAGATTGAGATGGTAAGGTCTTTGCTTAACTGGCTTTGCGTCAAGTTTTAACATGATAATCATAATGCCCATGTCTCCTATTATCCCCTTTAACTCCGTAAACTTGGTAGGGAACAAATCCTAGTATTCATGGAGTGATTCTGCGACCTTATCTACCATCGCATCATCCTAGTAATCTCCAATCTTTGCGAATTTGGGCTCCGTCTCTATACCAATATTTATCTGTTTAGTCCTCAACGATGTGGTTATATCAGGATTCTTGATTGGTGTTCCCTCGACCTCGCAATGACCCTCGGTTTCAGGAATATTAATCTTTCATGGGTCCTCATCTTCTTCTTCAGCAGTCACATTATAGCATTCTAGTGTGTGTCTCATCTGAGTAGTCCAATCGGGTTGAATCAAATATATAGGATCCTGTGGTATCCTAAAGATCATTGCTTTAACCTGTTGTAGCGCTTCTTTAATATAGTCAAACCTGTCTTCGAAGCTGAATGTCATTATGAACCCTTCGCCTAGAATATCCCATTCACCTGTGCCATGGCAGAGCTCTGTCTCCAAGTACCAGTTCATCGGGATGACATCCAGGGTGTGACAGAACAAGTGCACCCATTCGGGTTGGGGCTTCGCTCCATAGGCCTTAGCCCATTTGGCCAAGTGTGGACACAGATCATCCTTCCCATCATACTTTTTTGTAACTCATACCTTCAGCTTCCCAAAGCATGTTCTCATCATCCTCCTACACTCGTGCCAATCATCAAAACTACCCTTGTGCCTACCCCACCATCTCGCGGGCGTATCACGCAGTGCCCAGTCCAAAGCTTGGAAGTGTTGCTTCTTTGGCACTTCCCTCTCAAATGAATCCAAAAACACATCCACATCATTCAAGCCATCATAAGTGGGCATATTTATTACCTCTAATGACACACAACGCAATGACCGAGTCATCATGCTACAACTCAGCGTGGTTACTTCATGTAGTCGATTCTTCCAGTGCTCTAATTCTTCGTCTGAGTCTGAGTTGCAGGAACTCTCGTGATCCCATGTAATTCATCCATCTGCTATCAGATTCACCCAATATTGGTCTCGCGCTGTTATCTTATATATGCAGTCCAAATCGTCATTGCTTTCATAATCACAGACTGGTTCAGTATAGCGAAATCCTTCAACATGATTTAGGGGTACTATTATGTGAAGTGATTTATTTTCAAATATCATCTTTCGCTTCTTTAGGTTGATTACCCCATTCATTTCAGTATCCTAATCAATGCCAAGGAGCGCAGGGTAGGGGTTGTTGTCATCCATAATTTCTATTACTTCAAAATCAGCCAATGCGCTCGTGCCTTCAATATCTATAGTTACTCCTTGCAGCCGTCCCCTGGGGATGATCTTATGCTGATTTTCCATCCTTAACTGAATCAAATACCATTGCAGCGTGGGTCTCCCCATCTGCTCCTAATTCTGCTTCGGAAAAACGTTTGTGTCTGACTCCAGATCCAGATGTTGTAGCTCCGATCTAAAAATATATGAGAATAGAAAATAACCCAAGAAAGAACAAGATCGAAATATTGTCAAAACCCTTACGGTAGGGCACACCATACATTCACTCCTTAAGGAAGGAGAACACTCCACAAGCCATATGCCTGTTCATACAGTAAAACTTCTCTATCTTCCAAGTGGAGTCTCTAGCCTCTATATAGGCCTCATACATACAATACCATGGGTCATTACCATGGTTCCCTCATACCATCAAACTAATACCATGGGCCCATTACATTATTATTAACTACTTGTGGTCCCTTACATGACATGGGTTAACCACCTTATTTATTACTATGGCCCATCCCATTATTACATTATTACCTTGGGTACCTCCCTTGGTACCCCATATTATCCCCCCCTAGGTATATAACATTCCACCCCCCTAAGCATGTTTCGTCCACGAAACATGGGAAGAACACAAATAATAAGATCTACTCAAAAGAGTAGTCCACTGATACCATGCACGTGCATCTAGCCATCCAAGAGAAAGGTGAACCCTCGATCTCGCTGGTGCCTCGCTCGCTTGAGATGGAAGTTGACCGTGGCAGCTCTTCTGTGTTGATGTGTAGTAGGTGGATCTTCTCTCCTAGCTATCCATCATGTGACTACTTGGTTTCCATCTTGATGGTTGTCTTGTGGGGTGACGTCGGTGATGATATGTTGAAGTTTTAACCCACGATGTCTTTTTCTTTAATTCACCCTGCTGTGGTGCTTGTTGTGGTGTCTTCTTTTCCAATATGACTTCAACCAGTGAACCCTCATCAGATGTGTCAGTACCTGTAACCTGTTCTGCTTCAGCCTCTGTTTGTGTTTGATTGTCGACCATCAACTGCTCATCATCTAATATGTCATTCCCTGGAACATCTTCTGTGTCAACCTCCTTGGACTCTACCTGCTTATTAATGGAAATATCCTGTAATGTAATTTTCTTCTTTTTATACCATAGCTTCAGGAATTTCTTGTGCACATTAATATTGATTGTACCCGCAGATTCCATCCAAGGATATCCCAAAACCACATCCATATTATCCATCTCTGAAGCATAAAAATCATCATGCAACACATACTTATCCATAGAAAGCTTCAAATCCTTATAAATTTGAACAACCTCATCATCAACCTGTGTACTTTCAATTTGTTTAGCTGGAACTTGCAATTTGTTTGCCAAATTAACATTGATGAAATTATGCTTGCAACTAGGATTTATAGAAACAATGATTTTCTCTTTCTGAATCAATCCATGAACCTGCAATAAGGATATACTAGTAAGAAATAACCCCACATGTATCCCCTTATCTTGTTTTCTAGTCTGAGACCATTTGTCCATAAGGAGTTTTTCCATTTCTTCATTCGAGATTTTGGTCAAGGCTATATAGCCCAGTGAGTTCCACCATATGGCGGCCTCTTATGTCAAAAAAAGTGGTACCATAAACTTCCATGTCTCCTCAAATATTTTCTTTAGGTTTTGTATGAATTCTTCAATAGTAGGGCTATCATCTTTTCCCGTAAAACTTTCCATGAAGAGGGTTTGAACAAAATTCACTTACTTTGGAGAAAATTTGAAATTGTCACAGTTTTGTCAATATTGCTCAGAATCTCTATTATAACCTGTTTTTAGAAATGGAAAAATCATTCTGCATCTGCCCATGTAGTAGAAATCTTGATCCAGGCACTTGAAATTTCAGATCTGTGCTGCTACTCTCCCGCCGTCACCAAAATTTCTGCAAAAAAGAGCTGATTTTAAATCAGCGATATCTCCCTCATCTGGACTCCGATTCGACTGATTGTTTTTTTGAAATTGGGTATTTTTTCCAAAAGAATCCAGATCTGCAATTATATTTTGCAGATCTTGTACCAAGACATCTAGATCGGCGCCGCAAAATCGCTGCCCTGAAAATTGTCTGCAACCCCACTGATTTTTAGATCAGTGATATCTCCTTCATCCGGACTCCGATTCAACTGATTTTTTTTTGAATTCAACTATTTTTGCACAAAGAATCCAGATCTGTAATTATATTTTACAGATCTTGCACCAAAATGTACAGATCTGACCTGCAAAGTCGCCGCCCCCGAAACCCTGCAAAAAATAAAAAAAATCTCCACTTTTGTGCCCAAGAAAGTGCTCTGATACCACTTGTTGTAGCTCCGATCTAAAAATATATGAGAATAGAAAATAACCCAAGAAAGAACAAGATTGAAATATTGTCAAAACCCTTACGGTAGGGCAACACCATACATTCACTCCTTAAGGAAGGAGAACACTCCACAAGCCATATGTCTTTTCATACAATAATACTTCTCTATCTTCCAAGTGGAGTCTCTAGCCTCTACATAGGCCTCATACATACAATACCATGGGTCATTACCATGGTTCCCTCATACCATCAAACTAATACCATGGGCCCATTACATTATTATTAACTACTTGTGGTCCCTTACATGAAATGGGTTAACCACATTATTTATTACTATGGCCCATCCCATTATTACATTATTACCTTGGGTACCTCCCTTGGTACCCCATATTATCCCCCCTAGGTATATAACACCAGAATAACCGGATCCATTTTGTATTCTCCTATCTTCTAGTGAGTCTCATTCTTTGTCCTGTCCTTGCCTTATGCCTACTGATCTTATGTACCATGCGTAGTTCACCCAGAGTGTTTCCGACACATCTATTTATAAGTTCCTATAACCCCTTCACAGCCTTGTTATCGTGCAGTAGCTTCATGCAGGTCTCTAGGAAGGTTGTAAGCATAGAAGGGTCCATTTCATGAACAGGTTTATCCCAGCTCCTAGAGGTAGAGGCCTCAGCGAAGCTCGTCTTTGCTTCCATGAACATTTCGCGTGCACACTCCAAATCAAATTTAGCCTCCTTATTTGGAGCTTTGTGAACCCACACATCATCTTCAAGTTGTTTCCCCTTATCGTTTCCTGTTGCAATTCCACTTCAGAGCACTATATTCACATTTGAATCCTCTTCACAAGGCTCAACCCTCATCATCTGCAGGTTTTGAGTCGGTTGTGGTGGTAGCACCCCTTTTTCATGTATCTTTTCTATCAGTGTAAGACAGTCCTCAGTCTCATGATTAAAATGAGTACAATATTTGCACAACAGACACGTTGGGTTAGTGCATTCACAGGCATGGTGTCCTGGTCCTCCACAATTGTAACAAATTAGCTATCCCTAAGCTCTGCCAGGTCCTCCTCCACCTCAGCCTCAATCGCACCCCTGAAATTCTGTTCATGCCATCCTAGCACTCTAGTCAGGAGGCTGTGTTTCTACCTGGACTCTATAGGTGGGTGTTTTGTCCATCATCAATTCATAACTTCAGCACTTGCGCTCATCATGCCCTACTGACCTGCAGAAGTTGTAGAACGGTTGTTGCGGTGTTTGTACAAACTTCTGCATCAAATGACAATTATTAGTCATATGTTTCCCTACTACTTGACATATAGCGCACCACAACGCAGGCCCCGCACTCGGTCATGCTTGGGCTTCTGGCCTCAAAGGCAACGGTCCTCCTCCTACAATATAGTTCACAAAGACTAGGGAGTGGTCTTTGTCATGCCCTTGACCTTTACATTTCAGGCACCATATCTCTTCGCACGCCTCCAGTCGAATCATTTTGTCCTGCTTCAAACTTTGCATTTCAAGGCAAAGGTTTGACAACTATGCATGGTTCTATTGAACCCCCAGATTCAGGTCTTGCATCAGTGTTTCCTACAATCTTATTGCAATCTCCAAGGCCTCTACTTCAGTCGTATTCTTCTATTGTGACAGTGCAACCCTTAGGTGAGGCAGGAGCGAAGCCACGAACCACTCGCGTGTTGTCCATCTGTTAAGTTCATGCTAGCTTCATGGATTTTACACTTCAATCTCTAAACCAATTCCCAATGTGTGTCACCTGGTTTCATCACAATTTCCTTGAACCCCACAATCACCTGCACCTCGGATTTAGGCCTATTTAACTCTTTATTCAACATGGTCTAGATCTTTGCCAACCTAGCATTTGGGTTATTGTTATATTACTTGATGTACCAAGTTAGCATGCTATCTTGCAAAGCACTAACCAATGTTGCCTTCTTCATGTGATCGTCTGTGACGCCCTGAGCTTCCCATACAAGATTTACGACGAACCAGAACTGGTACGGGTCCTCATTTCCCAAGCCCTTAAATAATGGTAGCTTCATTGAATTCACCATGTTGAACTGGGGTGGAGGTGGTGGTGGTGTGGGTGAAGTCACAGGTGACGGTGGTGAAGGTGGAGGTGGTGTGGGTGGAGGTGGTAGTCGCGGGAACCCTTGTTTTATCAACTGAAGTGCACTTCACGGAGAAGCTTGTGCTACTCCCTCTTCGTCACCCAAAGGAGGTGAAACCAGTGGGCTATATTCAAGACCCTTTCTTCCCTCATTCCTGTAAGTCTTTCCACCTCACGTAGCTCTGAACATCAAGGTAGCTGCATAACCTGTTTTTCACACAATAACATCTCATTCCAATTATTTAAAGACTTCAAGTACTTACCTTGCAAACCTTTCAAAAAGCATCACTCCACCTCACTGTAACTGATTGAGGTATCGACCACAAATTCTATCACAAACCATCCTATGATACGATCGATCCAATGATCAATAGCATGGGCAATCTTATCCTCAGAGGCTTTTAGTCTATGTACTAACTCCGGGGTCCAGACAATAGAACTGTTGAGGCTCTTGGCTATCTGCTAGCTCCGTGATCCACTCGTATAACTCAACTGGAAAGGAACAGAAAAAAATCTTGTGGATTTCTATATACAGGTATCTGTCTAGCCACTATTCCTTTGTCAGCCACAAATTTTTGTTCTCTTGTGCTGCAAATTTGTGGACCTTCCTATCCAACCAGTCCTCGATCTCTTTCTTAGTTGGATTCCAGTGATACGACATCACACATGTTATGACACCAACTCACAAAAAGATAGAAAAGATAGATCAACACCTTATAATTTGGCCTCTTCGAGGGGGCAACCTCCTTTATATTACACAAATGAATGATTCTTTGATGATTCAAATGACAAAACCTCCTTTCTATATATAGGAGTCCAAGGAGTCACAATATAACCCAGCGAACCTAACAATAATAATATAAAGGCACAAAAATAACAATAGAGGGATTCTATGGGGCACAATAATAACAATATGGGGACAATAGGGGCACAGCAATATTAATAAGGGATACAACTACAATAATAATGGGGTAATCACTAGTATTATAGGGACCTAACAACACATCTCTCATGCAGATTCTGGGTCCTGACAATAGAACCATTTGTTGGCTTTGTGGGCCCTGACCCAGGTTCAACGTTAGTCAGCCAAACAAATCCCTACACTACTGACCCTTTTAGAATCAACTCGCAGAGCACAGGTTGAAGTCTCTCCCGAAGCAGTATGGGGGGATGTTGGAGCCAAGTTTTTGCACCCTATGATGGTCGTGATGTCGGTTTATACCTCCTACCCCTACTTTCATGCAGGTCACTAAGCCTTAGGGCTCAATCAATCTACCCTTTATTCCTCCCTTTAGTACCTCCGCGAAGGTGTACGATTGGCCTTCACGTAGTCCTAACCCATAGTTCAAGTGTTTTCGCGTAGCTATGTCAAGTATTGTATAGGTTCCCAAGTTATCTCAAGTGTTTTACTTATCTTACCAATCAATTACAATTAGCTTCGTGTAAACTAATATGTTTACTCACATTCAATTAATAGATTAATCACATACATTCACGCATCAAATAAATGTTGTAAAATAAACCTAGAACGTAATATAATCAGATGCATTAACAGATACTAAATACACAGTAATCGCAGAATAATACTCTTTATTGATATCTTCTAGTTTAATATAGACTCTATCCACCCTACGCACATAGCTATAGGGGTCCTTGCACTCAGTTGTGGACTTCCACCCTAGGCCTCTATGCACTCAGTTGTAGAGCCTCTACCTATGCTAAGACTCGAAACACTTAGACTTCTCTAACCAAACTTCCAAATCTTAATTGTTCTCTCTGCCTATATCTTACTTAATTAACTCCTTTTTATGCAATCCCATGGTCCGTGGACCATGGGTAGATCTTTACAACTGACTTGACACTTTACAAACTAAGGGCGGACAACCCTTTATGACTCTTGACACCTTTGCGCTCCGCGACTACAAAATGCATAGAATTTACAATTTTATTACAAAATTGTCCCAAAACAGGGCTTTTAGCCCCAACACTCCTCTTGGGGGAACCCGTTCCCAACAATTGGCATCCTCATTCGTGGCACATTGGTTGAAGTATTGACAGTTGTGGTTCATTATGAAGTTATCTCCATGAACGGTTGGAACCTGCATGACTTATCCTTGTTGTATGCATTTGCATCTAGTGACCTATATTATGACCATGAGGGTGACTTGATGAAATTTGGATTGATATTTATTATGAAAACTTGTTGGTATGATAATAGATGAAGTCATGACTTGATGAGAGATCTACCTATCACCTGGTCTAAAGAATCTCATGCTATGATATGTGATGATCTTGATATTGGTTGTGATCTATCATCTAAACTTTGATAACTTGACTTAGTTTATTTGATTTTACAATATTGTGAGTCTAAGAATATTGGTTTGGAAAAGTATTATGTTTGCAGACAACACTATATGAAGTAAGCTCCTCGATCCAAATATGTCTGCATTGAAAGTTATCTAGTGAAGCCAAGATGATGTGTTGATTCAAACCTCTACTTCAGAAATGTTCCAAGATACATTTTTGGTTTTGAATTTAGTTTTATATACTGATGGTATACTATTGATAGGTAATGAGACTTTGATGATCTAAGCAAGAGGGATGTGGATTTTAAAGCTCGAAATACTAAATCATGACATGATGAATCGATTTCTGAAGTTGGGAAAAGAAAATATATATGTGAAGCTATTGAAGAAGTATTGGAAAGTGGAAATGAAAATCCTTGGACACTTCGACTGAATTTCAAGAAGAGATATTATTGAACTTCACTTGCAAACCGACAATTGATTTGAGCATTGATGTTTCATTTTGAAAATCCATCTGTATATATACGTGATGTGCATAGAACCTAAGTCGATTGATGATTGATCCGCTTCATTCACATTGAGTATTTTCTTAGCATCCTTGAAATTGCATTGGACGATCCTCCTATGATATGTGACTACTTGGGTGTAGTGATGATAACTAGGATGATTATTGATGATATGAGAACATTTGGATGCTACCTTAGTATGATATATTTCATGATATCTTGGATGAGAGGGCCATAGCATGACCAAGGTTGAGTACAATGTTACTAGCATGACTAGCCATGTGGCTGGATGAAGAAGATCCTTGGAGAGTTGTCTAAGAAAGACCTGGAAATGACATGGATACATTATGATGACAAAAAGTGGGAACTGATTGACATAGAATCCTATACATAGCAGGGAATGAGATATCTTCATATATTGAGACAATGTTGTTGTACGAGACAAACTCATGCTTGTGATTAACACCTCCTTAAGAGGAAGGATGAATATGGTATCCTTTTTGTGATATACATGATTATTTATGTTCTAATATGATATTTAATTTGATATCCTATATGAACAAGAGAAAAATGCTATTGAGACATGATGATTAACATATATGAACACGATGATATGTTTTTGATCTACAGAGAGGAGGATTGATCAAGAACATTGAGCCAACTCTTCCTCCCCCATCTAAGCTCCCAAGGTGTTGAATTGAGATAGAATGCTTTGGGGTTAAGGGAACTCTAGAAAATTGGGTATCACTCCTATCTGTTACCCATAGGGTTGGAGTAGTATCTCACCCAATCTTGGTCTTTCAAGAGTATACCCCAGTTGGAATCATACTCACAAGATAGGCTTGTTGGGATTGTCCCTCCCTATCTGGCCAACGGCTTAAGGAGGATCAGAGGAATGTTATCCTTACCTCTTAGTAAGTTAGGTATCTCATCTAAGTTTGGATTATGATGCAGGTGTTCTACCACATGAATATTGAGGGTCATTATTGGGAAGATCAGTAGGAAATAGGATGGATTGAGTAGTAGCTCCCTTATATCACCTATTGCTTGATATGGAGTCGTAGTAGTAGCTCCCCCAAGAGATTTTGGGTTGAGTAGTAGCTCCCTGATGTGGTTCCAGTGTGAGATATGATCCTTGATGATATTCTCTCCAATGATGATGTAGGTTGTAGATATGAATCCTTGCCAATATTTCTGGCTAGTAGTCTGTTAACAGAGATTCCGGGTAGTAGCCCAATGAATATAGGGTGGTAGCTTAGGCTCCCCTCCAATGAAAATTTATTCTTCTTTTAGTATCTATAATGATCAACATATGAGTAGGGATAATCAAGAGATAAGAAGGAATGATCCTGAGATGAATTGAGATTATTAGTGATGATATGTGATGATGAGATACTTGAGGTTGGATATGGTTTGATGATAGGATAGACATGACAAGACATAGGTGGAATTCTACCTCGTTGAGAGGGAGTGTTAAAAATATGCAACTACATTCAAATTCCACTTTTTACAGCTCAACCGATGGAGATAATTATTGCATTGCATTCCTCTTTTCGAGAGGGCCAAAATCGACCTAAATATCACTCAAATGAGATAAGGGGAAGTGTACTTATGAAGAAAAGCCCACATGTGCACATTCATCAAGGTCAATGCTAAATCAAAGTGGACCACCTTGAAAAGTGCCCTCTACCTCATTTGGACACAACAATGAGACACTCTTCTATCTATTTTTTGGCTTTCATAGTTTTGAGGCTTGTCCGTAGAGGATCAAGTTCACTCTAAGGTGAAATTACAGGTTCCAAGGCTCACGTCTCTGATTTAGGGTTTTGGGCCCCAGCTGTAGGCACAAAATAGGAAGGATTTGATTGTAGTCGCATGCATAAAAGCTTATCCATGCAATTGGATCCTTCCAGTCGCATAGATAACTCTCCATCCATGCAATTGAGGGTTTAGGTTTTCTACAGTCCAGATCTAACACCAATTGCTCACATGCTAGGATTAAGGGAGTGACTCAGAAAGCTATAGTCGCTCACATAACACCTCCTCCATGCGATCGGGACCTTAAATATGAAATATAATCGTTCTGAAAAGTTCACTCAGTTACCGTAGGATTCGATAGTTGACTGCAGTCAATGACAGTTTAGTATAGACTTCAAAATCAATATTTTGAGTATAAAGTGGTTTTGACACCACTATGAGGAGTATTGAAGGCCGAGTTTACGGTACAATTGTAGCTGGAACATATGCCCTAAAAGAGGTCAGGAAAACTTAGAGAAATGAACAACATACTGACTCTAAGATGGTACAACAAGATGTATTAGGGAACGATGGTTGATTTGGCTCTCGTGATTGATCCAATGCCAAGTGATGGAGGATTGTCCTGAATAATTCATGAAAAAGTTTGTATGCCATAGATTAGGGAAATTCTAGTGATACCACAACCATGTTTCTATATCAAATAGTCTGAGTGTTTGGAGCCTTGGTTCAGATCTAGAAGGTAGGGATGAGACCCTAAAGGAGAAGCTTGTTTTGCTGGTGTGTCCCTAAGATCAAGGTCGGTGGAGCATGCACAAGTCTTGTGTATGTGTTGATCCTTTGTGAGGCAAAAACATCTTCAAATTTGAACTAAAGAAGAGGAAAACAAACATAGAATAGGGTTGTTAGATTAGGTGGAAATATTTGGTTTTGAAGGGTTTTCAGTGTGTGTTCTAACAACAATAATTATGATGCAAAAGAATAGTGACTTTGAAGATTCAAATCATTTTTAGTTGGATGCATGAAGAAGCCTTAGATGAGGGCAGTTTTATGGGTCTGAGATATGAGAAATTTGAGGGAAAAATTGAAGTGAAAATGGTAGAATCTATGGCCCTAGATTATTCAATATTTTGACTAAAGATGGGAAGATCTGAAAGCCCTAAGGAGAGTGACAAGAGTAGTTTATTTTTCAAAGGGTTAGGGGAGTTTTGGTAGCCCTAGGATTAAAATTATGAAGTGACAAGATGAATGGCGATTCTAATAGATCTAGTTGGACAATCCATGTATAATTGGAAAGTTGCTAGGTGACTGTCAAAAGATCCCTAAGTCCAACAATTGAGAAGGACAACAGGTCTAGTAGAAGGGTAGGTGTATTGGGGCTAAGGACGTCTAGAATTTGAAGGACTAAGTGGTATTCAAGTGGGATAACCAAGAAGCCCTAGACTAATGGAGATGCAAAGGTGTTCTTCAATGAGAGTGGTAAGAATCCAAGCCCTAGAATTGCCATCATTATAGCAACAGAAGAAGGAAGAAATGGGAAAACCATGGAGGTGTTAACAAATGGAGTGGTGAGCAGTTGATTGAAAGCTCTATGTGTTGATGACTTGAAGCAAAAATGAGCAACTAGAGGGAAAATTTTGGTGGGCCGAGTTCAATGAGCTAAATGACCAAAGTTCACTATTAGAGGTAGATTGAGGAGCTATAGATTAGGATTCAAAGGACAACCAATTGTGTTTAGGACACGTGGAATGAAAGGGCTAAGCGTGGCCACCATCAACAAGTAGGTAAATTTTTTTCTTGTTCAGGGTAGATTGGTTGTTGAAGTGACTGACACCAAACCCTAATTCTATTATTTTATCAAGTTTATTGTATGAAGGTTATGATCCCTAGTACAAGAGCCCTAATACTATTTCATTATAGTTTTTAATATAACGAAGAAGGATTTGAAAAAGTTAAAAATGGTCATGTGCACTGGTTGATTCATTTATATGTGTTTATTATGTTATGCAAAGAATGATTGTTGTGGAATTTGGGTGTGTTTGTGTCAAAGAATTTAAGGCAAAACCAAAATTCTCATGTGCCAAGGAAAATTCAACATGGTATTAGAGCTACTTTGAAGGGATGGTGGATCAAAGTGTGCATAGTGGAAGAAGGTTGAGCCAGTGGAGATTGTGTAGGTCCAAAGGGAGTAACCCTATGGAATGTTGAGATGTTTGGGTTCTGATGAGGTAGAGACACTATCAATATAGCGTGATCCATTCTATAGGTTATGATTTAGTGATGGGTGCTAGATGGGCTAGTCTCATTAGTGATCATGGTTACTTCCAAATAGTGGTAGTAACTCCCTAACTAAGAAGGAGTGTTGGATAGTGTAGCTCGGGAGGTATTCCAAAAAACCCTAGGAGTTGGGTTTGTGTGAATTTTCATCCCAAAATAATCTATGTGCAAAGAAATCAAACAAAGGTGTTTTAGACCCATGATAGGGTTTAAAATCTATAGAAGAAATTAAAAAGAAAAATTAATTCCTATGTCTAGAAGGATCAAAATCCCTAAAATATAGAGGGTTCCTAAGAGGCTAAGGAATATCTATTTAAAGAGTCATGTTGATGTTGGTGTGCTTATGCTATTTTTGTTTGGAGTAGACAGAAAGTTATGACTAGTTGTAGCTATCTAGTTGTGTGAGGGAGAAGTGTGATTTGGTTTGGAGTGAAGCCTAAAGGGAATAGCCTTAAAACTATTGTTGCTTGAGGCCATCATGGAATGCTAGCAGAAGTGTGTGGGAACCTGGTCTTGTCAAAGGAGGACTACAATGTCAAGGCAAATGGTTGTAATTTATCTTTGATATTAATATATGCAACTATCAATTGATTTCCTACATGTTTTTTTATATTATACATTCATGGCTTAATGTTTCTTGAATTTTTAAGTAGGTTGAATTGCAATTTGTCTATTGTCATGTTTGTTGTTTGTTGTTGTTTACTTGTTTCAGGTGCTTGAAGAAGGAAGCGAGAGATAGTTGGAGTGAGTGAGCAAAGACATCATCAAACATGATAAGTGGACCAAGAGGTATCCCTCTTGATTGATTCTAACTTAAGGAAATCTTCCATAGAATGTTTCTGTTGTGGCTAGACCCATCATCGGTCTAGAGGAATTCGTTCGTGTTTGCACTTATAATTTTACTTCACCACAAATTGGCGGCTCTGCTAGGGATCCCAATCCTTTTGTTTGTCTTGGATTTCATGATTTTTTGAGAACTTTTATAGTTCCACTTTTTCCCTTTGGTTATGTTTCTTTCTCCTGCTTACTGGTCTGAGTCTAAAATTCGTAGTAGCAAATCTGGTCCCTATTTCAAAAAAAAAATAAAATTCCTTAGCTCCCTAGATCAGCGCGCTTAATCTGCTAACAATCACATTAACCAAGGTGAGTTGCTGAGAAACAATCGTGCCGACCAACCTCTGGCGCTTGTTGTCAGTTAAGCGGTCGCACCAATCCCTGTAGGTGAATATTAGGGCTTGACCCCAATCTTGGCCAGTCTATTATGCTCTTGTGGTTTTGACCCCATAAGCCTTTTGCACCATTTTCTCCCTGATTAGAAAGCTACTTTTCATTTGGTTTTGTTTGCTTGTTGGCTTATCATATTTCTGCTTGATTGATTAAGTCATTGAGTGGCCAGTGACACTAGGGTATCTAGTCAGTCGTCCATTCAACTATTTACGAACTTAGTAATTCGGGATGTAGGTGTACTTACTCTTTGCATTTTGTTTTTTGGCCCTTTTACGACTTTGACCTCCTTTACACAAGTTTGAAAAGTTTTCGTTTGCTTGCCTAAACGTTTCTTTTCTGACATAGATTACATTGTTGGTCTTGTGATTGGTAAAGTTGGTATTTCATTAGTCTGAATGAGCTTCTCTTTTCACGTGTTCATTTGCTTGAAGAGCTTCTTGTCTCGAGAAATTTTTCACTAAAAGATTGCATGTGTAAAGTTTGTTTCGTTGTTTCATGAAAAAGTATGAAATTCTAGTTTGTTGCATTATTACGTTACGATAACTTGCATCATTGAAAGACTAGAAGTGCATCAACATTTGAAAAAGAAAGAGAACTTGTTTGCTTTTGAAAGGACTAATAGATAAGTGCTTATCAGGAAATTAGGAATTGGAATGCATTTTTCATCAGTTTGTTTATTGAAAATTAAGGTAGTGAAATATCATTTCATTTTCAGTTGCTTGATTGTTTGCATTTGATTGAGTAGTTTCTACCCTATCTAGTGGAGACATTTCATTGAATTGAAAGGGTCTTGTCTCATTTAGTTTCATTTAAGGTTTTTTCAAGTTTCATCGCTACGACCTAAAAACTGAAACATAACTCAAGATTAACTTTAAAATGAATTCAATTAACCTAAGGCGCATTTGAAATTAATGATCACATCTAGATGTTCTAGGCTAGAGACATGTTTCGGCGTCCTTAAACCTAGTAGATGTCATTAGCTTTGGAATTAGATAGTGCTAGTACAGATTTGTGCTCCCCATACTGTCGAGTATATATCGAGAGACCCCACTAGGCTGCAATCCTTTTATCCTTAGGAAGCTGAGTCAGCCACCTTGCAAACATGATACACCAAACACAGCATTCGTGGAGATTTCCTACTCGTACATCTTCGTTCACCGGGAGGTTTTTTGCAGTTCATGGTTGCCTAGTAATCCTGTTTACCTAGATCATCCAGAGCAGTCATTTGATCTTTTTGACTCATTAAACTTAAAATATCATTCAATCACTTTCCCTTTCGAGCTCGTTTCCAATCAAAAGCGATAGAGCCATCTTTTTTTCTTTCTCGACTCTTAAAAAATGAAAGAGAACCAATCTTTTATGCGTCTTAATAATTGATTTCCCACGATCCAAAAACACCCTGTTAGTCTTTTCTGATACCAAATTGTAAGTTTCCCTTAAAAGAAAATTTTAAAGCCTTGAAGTTAATTGTTCTATCGATTAAGACAAGGTCATCGTGGCTGACCACCTGGTTCACCCAATTCCTCTTCCTCTCCTCCATCTGAAAGATTGTCTAAGAAGCCATTTCCTGAGTTACCATAGTCACTTGAGGACCAAGATGTTGAACTTGAAATTGTTCTAAGCATCCAACCCTTGTCATCTCATCCTCAGCCTACTTTCGATAGTGGGTCATCTACTGATCTTGGCACGAAATCTCCGAACAATCTCATTCAGACTCCAGAGAACTCGCCGACCACTGACGATTGGCTTGGACTGGTTATCTACCCTCTGAACCCTCTGTTTGACCCTATTTTGATATCACCACAGTGTCCTTACAGTCTGTACGACCAGTCAGGTGTTCCTTTGGAACTGTCCCCTCGTACTTGTTCGGCCATTTGTCATCATTTGTTTTGAGACATGGAACCTAAAGGCGATGCTCCAGTCACATCTCCAGATGAGTTCGAAGTTTCTACTCCACACACTATTGAGGGGGAAGAATTGCAATTTTGGTTTCCTCCTGAGGGTTTCCCTTTTTCAGAAGGTATTCCCACCAGTTTCCCACCCAACTATGTGTCTTTGGCGCAGTTGGTTTCAGGTACACCTAGTGCCTCATCACTTTACCATAACCCTGTATGGGCGTCAAGCGCTAAGCCTACATCAAGTTTGTTCGTCACGAATGCTACTTCCCAACAGGCTATTACTTCAGTCCCGGTGCAACCCACCATTCCGAATAACCTTGTAAAATCAATCATAGTTACCCGCCAGGCACAACCAGAAGTTTCAAAGATTGTCTTTGTCAATTCCTCCATCCCGCTAGTGAGTGGCTAGGTTGTGCCACCACCTGGGGAGCAGAACTTGAATGTTTCTATGGTGTCAGGTGCCACTAATGTGAGTGGCTCACAAGCTCAAATTCTTGGTATAAATCAGCCTTCTTCTGGTATTATTTGTAACCCTGCTAATCCTACTGGGTCAAACAATGTCCAGTACCAACAAGTTCATAATCTCATTGGTCCATCTGGATTGAGCAATGTTCAGTATCAGTAGTCCTATGGGGCTCAGGTCCAATACCAAAATTCTTACGTTCCATATGGTTCTCAAAGAATGGTTAATCAACCTTACACCCTCCAATCTGGGCAGTACATCCAGCTTCGCCATGGCCAGATTGAGTTCGGTAATTTCCCGGGCATTATTTAAGTACCCTTTCGACAACAAGGACAACCTCTGCAACAACAAGGGAAACCTTTGTTGCCACAAGGGAAACCTTTGTTGCAGCAAGGGATCTTTGTGCAACATCAAGGTCAAATGATCGAGCAACAAGGTCAACTACAACAACTGCAAGTTCAACCCTTGTAACACTTGCAACAGGCCATGCAGTAGTAGATGCAATATGCTCTGCACACCTTTCAACCCATGTCCTCACAGGGCCAACCTCTGTAGCCCCAGGGACAAATTTTGTAACCGCAAGGCCAACCCTTGCAACACCAAAACCAACCAGGGCAGCAACAATCCTTGTATACATGTCAACAAGGTCAACCCTTCCAGGGGCATGGTCAAGGTCAAGTCCTGCAGCAGTAGGCTCAAAATCCTCATGTCCTAGGTCAACAGGTTTAGAATCTTATGTCCAAGGGCAACAAGTGTATCAACCTTATGCCCAAGGACTAAAAGTCCCAAACCCTCTTGTTCAAGGACAACAAGTTCATCAGTCGTATGCTCAAGGACAATAGGTCCCATATCCATATGTCCAAGGTCAACAAGCTCAACAGCCTTTTAACTTGTACGTTGCTTATCAGCAACCTATGGCTAGACAGTTCCAAGGTATTCAAGGTCAAAATCCTCCCTATGGTCAAGGTAAATGGGGGCAGCCTCAGATGCCATATGGCTAGAAACCCCCACTATGGGGCCAAAATCCTTACCAGAAGGGATGGGCTCCTCCCTATGGGTCCACTTATCGACCTCCCATGCCTTTTAACACCAAATTGCCTTTCTCAGCTACACTTGAGTTGCCAGATGTATCTCGTCTTATGAATGATCCGATCCTTCATTCATTGTACTAGCCTCCGATGTCGTCCAAGATACCAAGTGATTGCCCTAAGTTCAATGGGAAAGCTAAAGAAGATCCTCAGGCCCATGTTATGACATATCACCTCTCGTGCTTATTGAACTTGCATGTGGATGATTCCATTCATCTCTGTCTTTTCCAATGAACCCTCAAAAGTGCTGCAGCGAAGTGGTACATCGAGCTACCTCAAAGTAATTACCATGACTTTAATTGTTTAGCCATGGCTTTCCTCATTCATTTTTAGCTGTCGATTCGCTATGAAACTAGCACCTATTTGCTCACATCACTTAAGCAAGATACTGTGAAACACATCATTGATCATATCCATGAATGGAGACGTAGATGTCGCCTGATCAAATTCCAGATAGTTGATTAGTTTCTCACTGAATGGTTTACCAAATCATTCGTAGCCCCAATTTCTCACGATATAACTATGGGTGGATGCGTCACTAAAGAGTAGGTTATTTCTCATGCCCAATAATTGGATCTAGTTTACTCTCAGTCTGGCACTTTGTACGAGTTACTACCTAATGCTCCATGGCCATCATCCGATCCCGCAGCATCAAAGTCATTAGCTGCTCCTCCCATCGATGGAGTTATTAGTTTAGTTTCCCAGACCCCTGCTAAAAATTCTTCTAAACAGAAGTCGGTGATGAGCCCCAAATTTTGGTAACAATTTGGGCTCATTTGGCCTACTTACCTTGCTCAACCCTTCATTTTTATCACTTATGCATCATTTCTTAGTATATTCGTGTTATTTGTAGGAAGAAGGGCAGTCATTATGCCTATGTGGCTAATACATGATGATTTCAGGTTTTTTGACATTAAATGGAGCAAAGACCACCCAAATGAAGACAAGGAGACAGCCAAGGTGGCATTGCGGGTTTATAGGGAGGTTGTCCACAGCCTTGAATGACCTTCCTCGTGATCGCCACCCCAACTCCGAGCTCCAACAGCTATCACCACCGAGCTAGAAGGCAGCCAACGGATTCTACAGGAACAACAGTTTACTTTTAGTTGGACAGCCAAGCCCCACTAATTGAGGAGGCCAGCTTGGCCCTCATCATGTATAAATATTGAGGCTGTAGCCTTCGATGAGACTCTTGAACTTTTGTTGTAGATTTTGAACCACGAGTTGTAGCTCTGTTTTTGCTCTTTGTAAGCCAATTTTGGCATGTTGTTAGACTCATGATTATGATCTTTTAATAAAAGGCAGGCAGATTTGGATTCAATTCTGAGTTCTTAGAGGAGCTATAGCTCTCAGGTTAGGGCCCAACCTGAGAGAAATAGACCTCCTTTTCTTTGTATTGTTACTTGTCTTTCTTTTATCATTGCATTTCTTTCCTTTACATGCACTTGAAAAATACAGTTTGCTGAGTTGACTGTTTCGGTTTGGTTATGTAGGTTAGTTTCATGAATGCAGTTGTTTCAGTAGTTCAGAATTAGCGTAGGGAGATTGAAGTTACGTTGAAGTTCAAAAAAAAGGTTGAATGCATGCTCACTTTCACCTCTGTTTGGGGACCGGAAGTGTAGACCGTGCCAACTGCCAAAAACACTGTTTTAACATTCGCATGCAAGTATTGATGTAATGTTTTCGGTTGCAGAATTGTCCATACGATTATATCTTGAGTAATGACTCTTTGGTTCAGCATCATGCACGAATTCCCTTCAACTTACATTGCTGTTCTTTGATTCCTAATAAAACAGTTAGAATAGGTTGGTGAACTTTCGTTTACATGCAAGATAAGGGTGATTTGTTTCACTTACACTGCGCAGCACCACTTCATCGTGTTCTTATCCTTTTGAACCGTGCCTAAGCCACCTACGCACCCTCTGTTCAGCTCATTTGCCTTCCAACCCTTCTATTATCCACGTTGCCTAAACTTTTCGGCCTTCCATTGCCTCTACCCTTCTATCGACCAACCAGCTCTATCCTCTCTCTCTCCATCTCATCTATCTATCCATAGGCCATCTCAAGCTCCTCTTTCATCTTACCCATCCATCCATACAGCTCCTTCACTCCTCCATCACCCAAAACTCCGACTGCAGAACATCCTGTAGAAGTTAGCAGACTTCCTGTAGAAATCCCGAGCTTCCTGTAGGATCCCCTGCAGACATCCTGTAGAAGCCTGCAAACACGGTTGCCAAGCACCTGAACATTGTGGACTTCTGTGGAATGATGTGAGGGATCCCCTGGAACCTCTCAGAGTCCTCCTGACCGTTCCCAAGCCTTCCTTCCCTTTGAACTACCCCTGCACAGTCAAGACCCAGTAAGAAGCACAATCATAATAACTCCACCCACTTGAGAAAAAATACAAAAACGTGTTCTCTTCAATGGAAGTAGTTTAAATTCATGCATCTCATCTCACTAGAAGTAATGGCATCATTTCTAGAAGTTGCATTCCCACCATTGCATCATAAGGATTAAGCTAGTCAGATTAGGGTTTACTAGGGTTTCCATGTTTGGTTGGCTTTCAGTTCATTCTTGCAAAGTAGGTTAATTTCCTTTGAGATAGCCTTCGTTCATCATTTAGAAAGCTTCTTCTGAGAACATATAGAAGTTGGCTTGAGCCCTAGCGGACTTGTGTCAGCTGACCAAGTGACAGCTGCGACAAGAGCTAGTACTTGTGCATACAGCACCGTCGCTTCCAAGTTTGTTACGAACTACTGGGTTGATAAAATTAGAGAAGGAAGCTCCAGGAGTTGTAGCATTATTGCTGCAATACTGGAGCCCACCATCTTTTTGGCGCCATTGTCGGGGAAGCATCAGAGTATTAGTAATTGTTGCTTTTCTTCTATTTTCCTACTCTTGCCTTCTGCCAAGTAGTTTATTTCATTTCCATTCTGCAAAAGTAGCATAGACATTTCCTGCTTTCATAGATTAGCATTTCAATTCCGCAATTTCAATTTTGCAAGCACAGATTAGCATTTCAATTTTGCAAGCGTAGACTAGCATTTCCATTCCCGCAATTCCATTTGAGTAGAGTAGATTAGTCCTTTCCTACTTTCATTTCAATTCTACATTTTTATTTCAGCAAGATAGTTAGTTGTAGATCAATCTGTTTCAGTTTTGCAGGTACCAAAAAGAAAAAAAAGAAAAAAAGCAAAAGCAATCAAAAAGTCTTTCCATTTCATGCCTCGTAGGAATCGAGATAAAACAGGCAAATTCCTACCCAACACCCCCACCACATCACTGAGTCACCTTTCTCTCTTCTTCGGTGACAGTGATCCAAAAGAACCTATAGGTGAACCTCCTGAGATATACGAAGATCCTATAGCAGAAGAAGAATTAGAGACCATCCCATCTGAAGCTATGGCTGACAATAGAGGAGAAGATGAGAGAATAGAAGGTGCCTTCCCCATCCGAGAAACCAATGGAGACATGAAAATGAAAAACATTAGCCCCTCTGCTCTGCCTCATTTCCATGGACTGACTACTGAAGACCCTGATACCTTCCTGTTTGAGTTTGTTGTCCTTTGAAGAACCTATGACTATACTGAAGATGAGCAGAAGCTGAAACTCTTCCCTTCAACTCTTAAGGATGCAGCATTACGCTGGTTCATGGGCTTACCTGGGAATAGTATCACCACTTGGGCTCAGATGCAACAAGCTTTCAATACCAAGTACCGGGACTACTGTAGGTCCAAGGAAACCAAGGGAGAAATCTTTCGGATGACCATGGGAAATGACGAGTCCTTAGAGGATTATGAGGAGAGGTTCCAACTTAGCTATAAGCGGGCCAGGTGCACACTTGACCCTGAATCCCTCAAGTTGGTCCTGCTCCGAGGAGTCCCTGAAGACCTTTTAGATACCCTTCACATGTTAGCTGGGGGAGATATTTACCAGCTGCCTTATGAGGACATCAAGACTGTGTTCAGAAACCACTCTAGGGCAGCCCGGAAACGAGGTAGAGGAAACCTTCTCTCAGCTGGTATTCCTTTCTCCAAGCATGAGTTTGCAAATCAATTAGAAGATCTTAAGAGTGAGGTGAGACAGACCATCGCCATGCAACTGGACACATTCAGGATCCAGCAGAAGAAGGAAGAAGCTGAGAGGGCCTTGGCTATCTTCTGCCCTAGATGTACAAGGAGACACCCTAAGAACGAATGCCCATTGCATTCAGTCGAAGTGTGCTTCGTTTGTGAGGAGGACCATCCCACAAATCAATGCCCAACCCTACCTGGACTTAAAGCTATGTACCAAGGGACAGAATCTCCCACTGAACCTCTCTATTTCCTCAACCAAAGGAGGCCACAAGGACCTAGACCTTACCAGCAGGGGATGCAAGGGGCACCTCAAGCTTATTACAGCCCCAACCAATCGACTCCTATGCCTTCCTGGGGTCCCCCTGCTCATCCTTCCTGGTCTATGCCTCCTCCATGGTCTTATCCACCTCAGTACCCTACTCAACCCACTACTCATTCATATCATTCACATGCCCAGCCACAGCCTCAGTGGAATGCACCTCAGTCGGGGTGGAGGCCCCAGTACAACACTCTTCCCGCCATTTTGCCTCCACCACCAGTTCAACCTCAACCATTACCTCCTGCTCCTCCAAGGCAACCTCAAATGCCTGTTCAACCGAACCCAAACCCCAACAATAGACAGGCCCAGCAGGTATACACTGGGGAAACATCATGTCCTACCTATGTTGTGGAGATCCAGGAGATCAATCTTCGATCTGGAAAGACTCTTCCGGATCGCCAACCTCCTCCCCCAGAGGACGAGGAGGACAAACAAGAAAGTGAACCAAAGGCTATTCCACCCTTTCCTGAGAGACTAACAGCCACCACACAACCCAACCCAGAGGAGGATGAGCTTCTGGGAGAGCTCAAACAGTTGTGTGTGAAAATACCACTTCTCCAAGCCATCAAGGATGTGCCAATATACAACAAACTGGTTAAGGAAAAGTGTTTCAAACAACCAGGCAGGCGAAAGAGAGATGCTTCAACCATCAATGTCTTAGGACAACTGTCTGACGTTATGTTAGGACAAGTCATCTGCCCAAAGTACCTAGATCCTGGGAGTCCTGTAGTAGATGTTCACATCAATGGCACCATCATACCTCACACCTTGATTGATCTGGGGGCTGCCATTAATGTGTTAACCAGGGATACCATGCTCAAACTCAATCTTCAGGGTTCTTTGAGGAAGACCTCGACAGTACTGCAACTAGCAGATCGCTCCACTGTGACTCCCGAAGGGATTTTGGAGGATGTCTTGGTCTCTGTCGACTCTTGGGAATAACCTGCAGATTTCTTGGTTCTGCAACCAAAGGCAAAGCTTACTGGATATCCTCTCATTTTGGGAAGGCCTTGGTTAGCCACTGCAGATGCTTACATAAGTTGTTGTGCAGGAAACATGACCATAAAAAACGGTCCTATGTCCAAGCAGCTAGTCCTATACCCTCCTGCCCAACCCTCCTTAGAGCATGACTTACCACTGTGGTTGGAGGAAGGAGAAGAGGATGAGGTGTACTCAGCACCTTTGTGCACCCTAGATACCACTAGAAGAGACCCCCCAACCGAGGATGACTTGATTGAAACTTTGATCCAGAATCCACCTTCCAGTGCACTATCCTTAGAGAAATTGGTGGAGGACGCCCAAGCCAGCACCTTAGTGGACCTTTGTGCCACCAACCCTGTCACTCCCAGAGTCAAGAATGTGGAGTTCGGCCCTGAGAGAACGTTAAAGATCAGCTCCTTCCTATCTCCTTCCCAGGAAAAGGAGCTGTGTAGCCTGTTGGCCAGCCATCTAGATGCTTTTGCTTGGAGCTATAAGGAGATGAAAGGAGTCCATCCCTCGGTCTGTACCCATCACATATACACCAAAGAGGGTTGTAAACCGGTTAGGCAACCTCAGAGGCGAATGAATCCAGCCCTTAAGGACATTGTCAAGGAAGAATTGCAAAAATTGTTGGATGCCGGATTCATTTACCCCATCTCAGATAGTGAATGGGTGTCCCCTCTGGTGTTGGTTCCCAAGAAAAATGGGAAGTGGAGAATCTGTGTGGACTACCGAGAACTGAACAAAGCTACCAAGAAAGACCATTTCCCTCTACCTTTCATAGATCAAGTGTTGGATGGACTAGCAGGAAAGAAGTTTTTCTCTTTCCTGTATGGGTTTAGCGGGTATAACCAAATCCAAATCAGCCCGGAAGACCAAGATAAGACCACCTTCACTTGTCCTTGGGGTACCTTTTCCTACCGAGTTCTTCCCTTTGGGCTATGCAATGCTCCTGCTACCTTCCAGAGAGCTGTCTTGAGCATCTTCTCGGAGTTGGTCCATGATGCGGTGGAAATCTATATGGATGACTTCACTCCTTATGGGTCCAACTTCCAGGAAGCATTGTCCAATCTGGGAAAGGTCCTAACCAAATGCATTGAGATGAACCTGTCCCTTAGTCCTGAAAAATGTGAATTCCTGATGACTGAAGGGACCGTGCTAGGCCATACCATTTCTTGCCAAGGGTTACAAGTGGATCTTAACAAAATTGCTCTCATCAAGAAGGTTCCACCACCCCAAAAGGTAAGGGATGTCCGGAGTTTCTTAGGGTTAGCAGGGTATTACAGGAGATTCATTAAAGACTTCAGCAATCTAGCCTCGCCATTGTTTGGCCTGTTGGCAAAAGATGTGGAGTTTAAATGGACTGACGATTGTCAGAGGGCTTTGAATGAATTAAAGGACAAGTTGGTGTCAGCCCCAATCTTGAGAGGTCCAAACTGGGCCCTACCTTTCCACATCCACACTGATGCCTCGAACAAAGCCATAGGGGCAGCTTTAGGACAAGTTGAACAAAAACTTCCATATGCCATTTACTTTGTTAGCAAAAACTTGTCCAAAGCCGAGCTGAATTACACTGTAACCGAGAAAAAATTCTTGGCTGTGGTCCATGCACTGAACAAGTTCCGACACTATATTACTGGCTATCAAACCTTTGTACATACGGATCATGCTGCAATTAGATATTTAATGAATAAACCAGATGTGAATGCTCGTATTATTAGATGGTTACTTTTGTTGCAGCAGTTTGATTTGACCATTGTTGACAAACCAGGTAAAGAAAATGTTGTTGCTGACTTTTTATCTAGATTGGATTTGTCTGCAGATGAGGATGGAACAGTGGATGACCAGATGCCCGATGAACATCTGTTTGCTATCTCAGTACTCTCTCCATGGTTTGCTGATATAGCAAACTACCTTGTTTCAGCACAGTTCCCTCCGCACCTATCTTCAAGAGAGAAGAGCAGAATCATCAGAAAAAGTGCCTCATTTACTTGGATCGGGAGCAATCTGTTCAAGCTTGGCCCTGATCAGATCTTAAGGCGTTGTGTAAGGGAGGAGGAAGTCTTTGATATCCTCCTCACCTGTCATGATGGGCCTTGTGGAGGACATTTTGCAGCAAAGAGGACTGCCTTCAAAATCCTGCAGGCAGGCTACTATTGGCCCACACTTCATCAAGATGTCAGAAGATATATCAGCCAATGTGACCGATGCCAAAGAATGGGGAAACCGACTCCAAGGGATGAGATGCCTCTCCAACCTCAAGTGACTCTTGAGCCATTTGAGAAGTGGGGTATGGATTTTGTGGGTCCAATCAACCCTCCTTCGAGGCAAAGGTCTTACATCATTGTGTGCACTGACTACCTGACAAAGTGGGTAGAGACTAAAGCAATCAAGGCAGCAACAGAAGAGAAGGTGGCCGAGTTCTTAAGAGAAAACATCTTCTACAAATTTGGCTACCCAAGAGAGCTGGTCACTGATCAAGGGAGCCAGTTCACATCCAACCTGATTGAAGACCTGCTAGCTCACCACAAAATCAAGCATAGGACTTCCACCCCCTATCATCCACAGGCAAATGGGCAAGTGGAAGTCACCAACAGAGCATTGGAAGGGATTTTGATTAAGGTGGTGAGCAACAGTAGGAAAGATTGGGCAGATCGCCTGGTTGAGGCCACATGGGCTTACAACACCACCTGGAAGACCACCACCGGCTTCACACCTTATGAGCTGGTCTATGGGAAGAAAGCTTTGATGTCCATTGAGTTTGAGTACAACACTTTGAGGATGGCAGCTCAGCTAGATCTAGATCTCAGCCATGCACAACAAGAAAGGTTATTGCAGCTGAATGGACTGGACGAGCACCGGATGCAGGCCCTCCTTCACTCAGAATTGGTTCAATTTCAGAGAAAGGTGTGGCATGACCAACACCTCCATGACAAACAATTCCAGCCGGGAGATTGGGCCTTTTTGTATGACTCCAGGTACAAAGATTTCAAGGGGAAGCTGAGAACCAGATGGCTAGGACCATATGCAGTGGAAAAATGCCATGACAATGGATCTGTTCTTATTCCAACCATTGATGAGGAAGCCATCCCCATGCTTGTCAATGGGCATCGATTGAAGATCTATAGGAAACCTCTCTCAAGACAAGAGTTCATCAAAACTATGGAGAAATCAGTGTTGGTCATAGAGAAGGGTTCTGCCTCTGCTTTGGGCATACCCTGAAAGATTTAAAATAATAATAATAATAATAATAATAAATAATAAAGATCCTTGGGTGAAAACCTTTCTGAGGCTCCCAAGGCAGGTGGTAGGGGTGAAAACCTCATTGAGGCGCCCCTATTGTCTTTAAAAAAAAAAAGGAGATTTGAAAAAGATCCTTGAGTGAAAACCTCTCTGAGGCGCTTAAGGCAGATGGCAAGGGTGAAAACCTCATTGAGGCGCCCCTGCTATTTTTCAAAAAAAAAAAAAAGAGAGAAAAAAAGAAAAGAGAAAAGAAGACAATAAGAAAAAAGATAGGGACAACAAGTTTATAATGTGAAAATGCATGCAGATTGCAGGTGTTCTATGAAGGAGAGGAGGTCTTTTAATGCAAAGCCAGAGATCCTTATCATGCTGCCAGGAGACCTCACCAGCACCTCCTCCAAGAATACTCATTTTCTCCAAGGTATGTGCACAATTTCATCTCGGCTTGAGTCTTCTACAGGAAGATGCAGACTTTCTACAGGAAGGTGTAGACTTTCTACAGGAAACGCAAACCTTCTACAGGAAGTTCTGTATTTCTACAGGAAACTTCCTGTAGAAGTTCGGGACGGCCCAGAATTCATTTTATGAGGAGATCTAACGACCAAGGAGCGGTTTGGACGCATGCAAGCTACTGTTGTCACCCTTATACACTGCTGTCACCTCTTTCTACCATCCCTGTCGACATGCAATGAAGTTACCTGCACCATCAAAGCAGATCATTGAGTTATCAAGAGAAAAGAAATTTTTGAGATGGAAAATCACTGAGAGGTCATACCATATCCATCCCAGCCATCCATGAGCTCTGTGAGCGTGATCGTGAGGCCAGTGCCTTCGTCGTGCAGCATGCACCCGAGGAGGAAAAACTGTTACAAGACATCCTGGAGGAGTCCTGTAACAGTTGAGCCCGCTAGAGTGTACACTATTGATAGTGCTTGCCACATGCAATGAACACACAGGCACATGCAGCCGCATCATAAGATCCATCGTCGGCGGCCTATGAATGTGAACCTCCGGGCCTGTGCAAATAAGCGGCAGCAACCAAATCCACTCATCGTCGTCCAAGAGCCTGAACAATCGTGTTGCGGCCGCACAGGTAAGTGCCTCGACCCTTTCTTCCGTCGAATTGCATGAATTTTACTTTGAAAATGTTTTCAAGTGTGAAGTGGATGGGTTGAGTGGTTGTATGGTCAATCGATTGGCCACGTCGACCAGTCAGCTGGTCGAGCCGGATGTGTGAATGGTGGCCGTGGAAAAAATGGGTAGTGGACACGTGAGAACCGTCCACTCGGGGAGAAACGAGTTCTAACGAGAATGGCGACGACGGATCTGCGGGGAATGATGCGGCAGTAAGGGAACTTGCAGAAGAATGATGGTGTGACGTTGCCCAACGATCCGGCAGGGACAGCTCACCCCCGCGCCATGGATTCCGCCGATTCAAATCTAATCGGCTAGATTGCCACCCCATGCATTTATCATTCACCGTTTGAGACTCGAGTGATCATCCGGATCCCTCTGCAGTTCGATACTCCGAGTCTTTGGCCATCAGAACGCCTATGAAGCAACACCAAGAGCGCAGACCCACTGCAGTATTCCCCAGAAATCACGCGCTGCTCCTACAGGAAAGTTGTTTCTACAGGAATTCGGGTTCCTCACGTCAAAAGGTGGCGGATTAGAAAGGTAAGCCTGAACTCTCCATGCAATTGGTTTTTGAAGGTGGCAGAATCGTCGTCTACAGTGTGGTCATAGAAAATTGTTGCAAATGTTGTCTGCCGTGCATGAACTGTCGTCCTACAGGATGTCAGTGTAATTAGCTGTGTTAAAGGTTCTCAGGGGATAAGCTGTGTGAATTATGTGCATGACAGAGGCGTAATCCTACGCTCTGTCCCAGTAGACCAAATTTCTTCCGCATTTGCCACCTCCAGCTAATGCAGCAGTTTTCACCATGCCGGGTGGGTTCATCAGAAGGGAGCCCACTGATTCAGCGAAGTTAAGAGAAAATCCTGAGGTAGTGGAGCTCTTCACACGAGCGAAATGGATATCCTTCTGTGACAAATTGCAAGGCTATGACGACGAAGTGGCAAAAGAGTTTTTGCAAGCTCTGAGGCCGAAATCTAAAACATTGGCCACCATTAACTTCAGGGGTTTAAGCCTCAAACTCACCCCACAATTCATCAGCCGAGTTACGGAGCTCCCAATGGGATTACCATGGGATAAAGAAGAAAGGAAATTGGGCCAACAAGCTAAGAAAGAATTCTTTCCACCAGAGGAGAAATTCTCAGAAGACAAAAATGGGGTTCGTAGAACCAGTTTACTGCCACCGTGGAATGAAGTTAGCCTGCAAATTATGAAGTACATCACCTGCGAAGGCCATTTTAGCATTGTATACGGGTATCATTTTCGGTTACTCACTGAATTACGGCACTAGATGGATCTACCTGTAGAAAACAAACTCAGTCTCCCTTACTTTCTACTACAGTCTCTGATTGAGTGTGCAACCAAGTTAAAAGAAGGCACACCAGACCAGTTAGCCCACCATGGACTCATCAAACTCCTTGTGGAGGATGCGCTCCACACATACAAGGTTCCTCTCTCATGGGAAGCCTTCAGAAACTTGACAAAGGATGGGGACATAAAGATGCTAACCGAAGAGCTCGGTTCATCTAGCAGTGAGGAGAAAGAGTCTGTGCCCGCAGTGAAGAAAGAAAAAGGCCAAAAGACCCTGACCACAGAGCAGAAGAAAAAGCAAGAAAAGAAACAAGAGAAAAAGGGTGACAAGGAGAAAGATGACACACCCATCTTGACAGCAAGAGAGAAAAGGTTGCAAGGCAGAGTGGACAAGGCTGAGAAGGTCCACATCAGCAAGAGTGCCTCGACAGCGACCGCAACCAAGTCAAAAAGAAAAACTCATGCAGCAAAGCAAACCAAGGCGGTGACACCTGTTTCTACAGGAAAGCCGAAATCGGCTTCTACAGGAAGCCCGAAATAAACTGAAAAAGGGTCTTCTACAGGAAGCCCGAAATCGACTAAAACAGGGTCTTCTACTGGAAGCCCCGAAAAAGTGAAACCCAAGGAGAAGAAAGATGACATTCGTGAAAGTGAGGTAGCAGCTGTGCTGGCCGCTCTCAGCACACCTCCTAAGCCAAAGGAGAAGAGAAAGAGGGAGACCCATCTATACTTTAAAGCTCGAAGAAGCGTGAGAATAAAGACGAGCAAGCCACAGCCTCCGTCCAGCAGCCCGATCATCATTGAAGATGCCCCTACTTCGCCCAAGGAAAGGTCCCCCTCAAGGATATCAGTCACCTATGAGAGGGGAAGCCCGAAGAAAACTACGTGGCAAGGAAAGTTAGACCAATTGACTGAAAAAGCTCGGCTACAGGATGCTGAAAATGCTCTACAGGAAACCTTAGCCAGGCTTAAAGAAACTGAGAAAATGGAAGGAGAAGCACCCTTATCACCACCAAGGGAGGGTGAAGTAGAGCCACCAAAGGAAGTGGAGAAAGAGCATATACCAGAGCCCAGCCCTCAGCCAAGTCTGAGTTCATATTACAACTTTTTAGAGGCTGGCAAGATTATACCTCAGAAATTTACTGTGCCACTATTTTTTGCATTAGAGGAAGAAAGAGTCCATACACACACGTGGATGAAAATAGCCAAGTCAAAGGGTGTGGCGGACATAGGTCCCTTACAGGAGCAGCTCAAGGAGGCCAGAAGTGAATTTTCCATGGCCAAACACGTGGCAAATTGCCAACGCGTGTTCCTACAGGAAGAAAACCAGAAGCTGAGATTGCAGCTACAGGAGCTGAGGGAAGGGACAGGTACATCCTCCAAGGACACCACAGAGGAACAGCAAGGCAAAAAGGAACTGAACACCGGCCTTGGGGAGCCAACCACACTTCTACAGGAAGCAGAACAGCAAGCACAAATTGAGGTGCAAGCTCTCAGAGAACAGCTGCAGCAGAAAGAAGCACAATTGGCCTGCATGGACAGCTGGGCCATGGATGCTATCCAATGCAGACAACCAGTCAAATCCTATGGCTTGTACTTGAAAGACCAATGGCTGCAATTTCAGATCAATACCTTGGCACAAAGAGGTATCTCTCAGCTCCAAGACCCGCAACAATTAACTGAAGTTTGCAGTACTAGCTCATCAGAGGATAGGGCCAAATTAGCGGAGTTCTACCTCCATAATCTGGCCCTGCCTAATGTAGTTTCATGGGATCCCAATACGGCCTTGGGAGATATGCAATTATTGGCATTTGCCTCATGGTTGAACCATGAGGACAAAAGAGCAGCAGAAGCCAAAGCAATCATGAACCGAGTGCTAAACGAGCCATTGCTCATCAGACCAGAACCAGGAGATCCAGTTGCACTAATCTCGGCACACCAACATTTGTCCACTGACCCTCAAGCTTCATTGAGATATATGGATCAACAGGCCCAAGCCATAGCTCATTTTGAGGACATGGAGAGACTGTTAGGAGACAATGTTGTCCAACCATGCACACGCAGATGGAATACATTGGCACACAGTCTGAAAGTCCGAGAGTACCATACCCCAACTTGGATGAGGGAAGCTCTGGTACAGGTAACCCTCTATAAGATATCCATGCAAAACCTCCAGGCCAGCTGGATTGGCCTTAAACTCAGCGCACCACTGCTGCTAGGCTTGATGGAAGGCAGCATAGAGACAGATGATAATGAACAATGGGAAGAGGTAAACAGAAGGGCTGGGTTTCATATCAGCAAGGAGGACACTACTACAGAGGCTTGGGATGTAAGGGTAGCAGTAAAGGCAATGAAGGATGAAGAGTTGGACTAGTTTCTCAAGGATGAGCAAATATTTTAGCTGGGGGGTGATGATGAGCCCCAAATTTTCGTAACAATTTGGGCTCATTTGGCCTACTTACCTTGCTCAACCCTTCATTTTTATCACTTATGCATCATTTCTTAGTATATTCGTGTTATTTGTAGGAAGAAGGGCAGTCATTATGCCTATGTGGCTAATACATGATGATTTCAGGTTTTTTGACATTAAATGGAGCAAAGACCACGCAAATGAAGACAAGGAGACAGCCAAGGTGGCATTGCGGGTTTATAGGGAGGTTGTCCACAGCCTTGAATGACCTTCCTCGTGATCTCCACCCCAACTCCGAGCTCCAACAGCTATCACCACCGAGCTAGAAGGCAGCCAACGGATTCTACAGGAACAACAGTTTACTTTTAGTTGGACAGCCAAGCCCCACTAATTGAGGAGGCCAGCTTGGCCCTCATCATGTATAAATATTGAGGCTGTAGCCTTCGATGAGACTCTTGAACTTTTGTTGTAGATTTTGAACCACGAGTTGTAGCTCTGTTTTTGCTCTTTGTAAGCCAATTTTGGCATGTTGTTAGACTCATGATTATGATCTTTTAATAAAAGGTAGGCAGATTTGGATTCAATTCTGAGTTCTTAGAGGAGCTATAGCTCTCAGGTTAGGGCCCAACCTGAGAGCAATAGACCTCCTTTTCTTTGTATTGTTACTTGTCTTTCTTTTATCATTGCATTTCTTTCCTTTACATGCACTTGAAAAATACAGTTTGCTGAGTTGACTGTTTTGGTTTGGTTATGTAGGTTAGTTTCATGAATGCAGTTGTTTCAGTAGTTCAGAATTAGCGTAGGGAGATTGAAGTTACGTTGAAGTTCAAAAAAAAGGTTGAATGCATGCTCACTTTCACCTCTGTTTGGGGACCGGAAGTGTAGACCGTGCCAACTGCCAAAAACACTGTTTTAACATTCGCATGCAAGTATTGATGTAATGTTTTCGGTTGCAGAATTGTCCATACGATTATATCTTGAGTAATGACTCTTTGGTTCAGCATCATGCATGAATTCCCTTCAACTTACATTGCTGTTCTTTGATTCCTAATAAAACAGTTAGAATAGGTTGGTGAACTTTCGTTTACATGCAAGATAAGGGTGATTTGTTTCACTTACACTGCGCAGCACCACTTCATCGTGTTCTTATCCTTCTAAACCATGCCTAAGCCACCTACGCACCCTCTGTTCAGCTCATTTGCCTTCCAACCCTTCTATTATCCACGTTGCCTCAACTTTTCGGCCTTCCATTGCCTCTACCCTTCTATCGACCAACCAGCTCTATCCTCTCTCTCTCCATCTCATCTCTCTGTCCATAGGCCATCTCAAGCTCCTCTTTCATCTTACCCATCCATCCATACAGCTCCTTCACTCCTCCATCACCCAAAACTCCGACTGCAGAACATCTTGTAGAAGTTAGCAGACTTCCTGTAGAAATCCCGAGCTTCCTGCAGACATCCTGTAGAAGCCTGCAAACATGGTTGCCAAGCACCTGAACGTTGTGGACTTCTGTGGAATGATGTGAGGGATCCCTTGGAACCTCTCAGAGTCCTCCTGACCGTTCCCAAGCCTTCCTTCCCTTTGAACTACCCCTGCACAGTCAAGACCCAGTAAGAAGCACAATCATAATAACTCCACCCACTTGAGAAAAAATACAAAAACGTGTTCTCTTCAATGGAAGTAGTTTAAATTCATGCATCTCATCTCACTAGAAGTAATGGCATCATTTCTAGAAGTTGCATTCCCACCATTGCATCATAAGGATTAATCTAGTCAGATTAGGGTTTATTGGGGTTTCCATGTTTGGTTGGCTTTCAGTTCATTCTTGCAAAGTAGGTTAATTTCCTTTGAGATAGCCTTCGTTCATCATTTAGAAAGCTTCTTCTGAGAACATACAAAAGTTGGCTTGAGCCCTAGCGGACTTGTGCCAGCTGACCAAGTGACAGCTGCGACAAGAGCTAGTACTTGTGCATACAGCACCGTCGCTTCCAAGTTTGTTACGAACTACCGGGTTGATAAAATTATAGAAGGAAGCTCCAGGAGTTGTAGCATTATTGCGACAATACTGGAGCCCACCAGTCGGTCTCAAATATTGTTCCTAATATTTCATCTCAGAATCCACTTGGCCCTAGTAAAACCTCAGATGTCCACATTGTCCAGTCTACCACAGTGAACAAATCCTCGAAAGGAAAAAGAAAGACAAAGGAAAAGCTAGAGCCGATGCCCCAAAACAAGGTCCTCCCAAATTGTCTGTAGGAGAATTGTTACACAGTAATTTGTCACCATTGGTCACCGTCCCTGTTACCCCTATTTCCGTACATTGGAGGACGCATTTCGGGACCTGTGAACAGTGACATAACCTAAAAACACTTGCATTATGTTCCCCTGAGTATGTGCTTCATGTTCCCTGAAGACACCTTCTGCAAAATATCCCTGAAAAATGCCCTTTTCCCATTAGCGCGGGTCCACAATGTCTTACCCGCGCCAATCACTGAAATCCTCAAAAGGGGGTGCGACCATTGGCGCTCTGTCTCAGAACAATACCCACGCCAACCAAGTTTGGTAACGATTTTTGACAAACACGCGCCCAGATGTTTTTTCCCTTCAGATCACGAAGTCTTTTGAGGATAAAGTTTATCTGGTAGAGGTCGAGAGTCATCATCTATCCTTGACATCTGTCCATAGCGGCTTTTCAGAGATAATGCCAATCCACGATGGGTGTCCTTATGCATTATATCTTCCTCCCTTCTCCATCTATAAAAGTCTGTCCTCATGCATTAGACATGCTAGTTTTTGAGTAATGCTAGTTGTGATTATGCTTGTCTTGAGTGATAGTAAGAGTCTTGAAGCATAGGGAGGTTATGCTGCCGGAAGTCTGAGAGAGAGAAGGTCTATTGCAAGATATACATAGCTGCTCGCCCAGCCAGAGGAGAGGTTCAACGTCAGAACCTTGGTTGTATCTTTCTCTGTTGATTATTCATTAATAAACGACTACTGTTATGGTTCCAATCTCATTGTTCATCATGATAATGTTTGGTTTATTTCCCTTCTGACTGAAATATAGTTGTATTTTAGTGGATTTTATGCTTGTATTCGCTTCGTTCTTTGCATGTGCAGGTATCCATACGCGGGGATCGCAAGGATTGTGACCTGCCGAAGCAAGGGAACGGGAGTATCAACTCTTCTTCGACATTAGCGTTGGACTCCAGGTTGGTTCTCGTCATCCACTTTCAGTATGCAACTAGGAACTTGCATAGTAGCGTGATTTGATTATTGCTAGACCCATTTTGGGCTAGTGGGATCACCTCTGTCTGCAGAGGGGATTTACCTCTCCAACAATTTGGCGACTCCACTGGGGAACGAACCCAGAATCTCTGGTTTCGCAGAATCATTCGATCGGAGGCCAATGATGAAAACCTCACGTCGAACACGAAGAACCTGCCACTGAGGCATGCAGGCTCCAAGGCACCGGAAGGGAGTCTCTAGATCAACTTCCTGGATAATGAGCTGAAGTCGACAGGAAGTGACCTTGATCGAAGGTGGGCCATAATGTTTCCCACATCATCGACACGAGACAGAGAGATAATGTTGTGAATCAAGATTGTGCGGGCTATCAGAGGGAGGTTGTTTCTTTGCAGAGGTCAACTTATCTTGAATATATCGGCGGCACGACAGTGGAATTGGCAGTATTTGACATCAATGTATCAGAGGTCATGGTGACGAGGCAACGAGCAGATGAGCGGTCAAACAAGATTACCTAAATCCACGGAGGCAAGTGAAAAAATGAGATGAGATATCCCCACCTAGACACGAAAGCAGAGAAGTGCCATGTTCAAGAGCGACATACTGCCGACACGACGGTAATTATGGTTCCTTTTTTCCCCCGCCATTTCTGGCGAGTACCCCAATTATTTTTAACAAGCTTGATGGGGATAGCATATGCTTGTAGTGCGTCATTTTGATAAAATCCGATGTCATCAGGTTTTAACGAGTCTGACAAAGGAAGAACTCGGCGTCTTTTTATGTTTAGAGAGTTTGAAAAGACAGCAGAAAAGGAAACTCCAGGGGTGCCCTTTTTCGTAAAGTTGTGTCTCTCGAGCCCGAAAAAGTATAAAACAATGCTCGAAAGAACCGCCCGACCATTACCATCGAGGAGTACTTTTCATAAATAGTGATTTCGACCTGAAAAAGTAAAAAAGCGATCAAAACCACGTCGTTTCGTAACCATTAACGAGTCTGAAACGACAAAAACCCGGTAATTTTTTTATGTTTTAACGGTCGACAAAAAGAACTTAAAACGACCGCCCCTTATTAACGTTTTAACGAGTCAAGAGGAGTAACTCGGCAATCTTTTCCTCTTTAAACGGTCAGAAAAGAGCTGAAAGAAGACCTTAAAAATGACCTTTTCACATGTTTCACTGAGCCTGGAAAAGTAAAAAAAGGAGCTCATTTCATTGCTTGAGTTGCACCAATCCCTGTCATCATACAAAAAACAGCGTAAAACCCACTTCGACATAAATATATTTCAAAAAATATCATTTTTAATGTATTTTTAGGTCAAAAAATGCTATAAATAGTGAAATGGTAAAAAATAGATTTACTTTTCACTTTTTACCTTGTGAGTTTACCATTGGAGGGTTTTGGGTGCAAACTTCAACTGCTGATTGCGATCAATCCAGGAGATCGTTCGAGCCGCCGTCTGAAGCAGGTAAGAGGCCTCATCCTTAGCTTTGTTTTCATTCCATTCTTTCAGTTTTTCATCCATAGATTAGTCTGTCCTCATGCATTAGACAAGCTAGTTTTTGAGTAATGCTAGTCGTGATTATGCTTGTCTTGAGTGATAGTAAGAGTCTTGAAGCATAGGGAGGTTATGCTACCGGAAGTTTGAGAGAGAGAAGGTCTATTGCAAGATATACATAGCTGCTCGCCCAGCCAGAGGAGAGGTTCAACGTTAGAACCTTGGTTGTATCTTTCTCTGTTGATTATTCATTAATAAACGACTATTGTTATGGTTCCAATCTCATTGTTCATCATGATAATGTTTGGTTTATTTCCTTTCTCACTGAAATATAGTTGTATTTTAGTGGATTTTATGCTTGTATTCGCTTCGTTCTTTGCATGTGTAGGTATCCATACGCGGGGATCGCAAGGATTGTGACCTGTCGGAGCAAGGGAATGGGAGTATCAACTCTTCTTCGACATTAGGGTTGGACTCCAGGTTGGTTCTCGTAATCCACTTTCAGTATGCAACTAGGAACTTGCATAGTAGCGTGATTTGATTGTTGCTAGACCCATTTTGGGCTAGTGGGATCGCCTCTGTCCGCAGAGGGGATTTACCTCTCCATCAAGAATCTTCGCAACAGAAACCTAAGTATCCATGCCTCATTTGCAAGGAAGATCACTACACTAAGGATTGTCCCTGATGATCTAAAGTTAGTCGCCTGCTCAAAGGGACCCCTACTATCCACAAAGAGCCATTTCCGTCTCAGCAGACCCACATGGTAGACCAACCCCAATCTGCTTTCTCCAGATCTCAAGTATTCATGATGAGTATGCCTATTAATGTGGCTACTAGGTCGAAATACTATCAAACTCCTGCTCTAGCAGCTGGGAAAGATAAAGAAGTTTCACCTTCTTCTTCTACCCCGAGTTCTGGCCCTTTGTATATTGAGCGGCCTAACCCTGATTCCGCTATGCGGCCACCCTCTCAAGGTGTACTGTGGAAATCATCATATAATCCCAATGCCCAAGTTTCTAAACAGTACAATATTGTTGAGGATTTGGCTCAAGTGCCATCATCCATGTTGGCTCTTTGGGTACTCCAAAGCTACCCATCACAGTGGAAATCTTTGCTGTCAGCTATCGAGGGCATTGATCCCAACGATTCCAATTTGATATGTTTTGATCTAAAGAACCATGTTCTGCAGCTCCCTCATCAGATTGCCTTTCTTATTCAAGTAATCATCAATGAGAAGACCATCCACCAAACTGTCATCGATGAAGGTGCTTCCACCCGCATCATGTTGACTACATGCTGGAAGGCTATTGGTTCTCCTGCATTGAACCAATCTCCGAACACTTTGGAAGCTTTTTATGGGCACGATTCACAACCCTTAAGTGTCTTACCCAACCTTGCCATCACCCTAGAAGGCAAGACAGTGAAATTTGAAGTAGAAATTGTTGACACCAATCTTAATTATAATCTTCTACTCGGCCAAAGTTTGACTCATGCCATGCATGCTGTGGTCTCTTCTTTATTTTGCGTGATTCATTTTCACCATCAAGGGAAGATTGTCACTGTCGACCAACTATATTTCTTTGCCTCTTCCTCCTCAGATGGCAATGTTCCATATGTCAAGCACTTTGGTGCTCCCTATGAGAGTGTCGGGGAAGGTCTCTTCAAAGATTCTGCCTTAATGGGAATTTTTCCACTCCCACCTCCTCATGTTGCCTCTGTCAACATGATCTCGGTCAAATCTGATCCTTCGGTCATACTTGCACTAGATCTTGTTGATACATGGGGTGAGGTTATGCCACTTAGTCCTGCCGAAGTCAATTACATGGAAATTGTTTCGGCTTCGAACTCTGCATCCTCTGATTTTTTCATGTTGAAGACCTCTTTCGATATGTACTCTCAATTCTCGTAGCTTGGCACTTTGGAATTGCCTGATCCCTTAGCTAAGACCTTCCTTGTTGATGAAGGTATCATGGAATTCATTTCTCTCGAGGAACCCCCATGGATCGATACTCATCATCGCTCCTCTATCCTCCCTCGCCCGGTGGTCATGTCTACTACTTTCGAAAGGTCCTCTTATCCATTTCCACCACCAATTATTACTCATGAAGTATGTTCGAAAGGAAATCTGGGTAATTTTACCGAAACGATGCCGATTGACATCTCTATCAAACCCAGTATCGTTGAACACGTTCATATTGGGTATCTTGTTCTCCGGATGAGATCAATACATATACTTGTCTATTTCAGGAATTATGTGATGTGTTTGCATGGTCCAATGAAGAAATGGCTGGCATTGATCCTAGCATTGTGGTGCACGAAATACCAACGTATCCACATGCAAAGCCTGTTCGCCAACGGCTTTGCCCAGTGCACCTAGGAAGGTCACCGCTATTAAGGGTGAAGTGGAAAAGCTTCTCAAAGCTGGGTTCATCTATCCCATCCCCCTTACAGACTGGGTGACCAATATTGTCCCGGTGACTAAAAAATAGGGCACGGTCTACGTTTACATGGATTATTGAGAACTTAGTCGTGCCTGTCCTAAAGATAACTATCCTACTCCCTTCATTGATCAAGTCTTTGATGAATGTGCCAAGAGCGAGATATTTTACTTTATGGATGGTTTTTCTGGTTATAACCAAATCAACATCGCACCAACCGATCAAGAAAAGACAACCTTTATCTGTCCATGGGGTACATTTGCGTACAAGAAGCTCCCTTTTGGCCTCAAAAATGCTGGAGCCACGTTTCAACAGGCAATGTCCTATGCGTTTTATGACATTCACAACATTGTCCAACCTTACCTGGATGACCTTCCTGCTCATTCTTGTAAGCGTCGAGAGCAGCTAGACCATCTTCAGTAGATTTTTCTGTGTTGTAGACACTATAACATTCATTTAAAACTACACAAATGTATTTTTTGCTTAGAATCACGAAGACTCTTTAGCTTCATCGTTTCCAAGGATAGTATTCACCTAGATCCGCTAAAAGTCGAGGCCATTGTAAATTTACCCCCTCCATCCTCACTGCACCACTCCAGAGCTTGCAAGGAAAGGCCAACTTTATCCATCATTTTATACCCAACTATATCGGGCTAGCCACAGGATTTACCTAGTTGCTCAAATAAGGAACGCCCTTTGTATGGGATGAGGTGGCCCAAAAATCCTTTGACGATATCAAAGTCATCCTCATAAATGCTCGTCTATTGCATCCGCTATGAGATTACTTCCTTTACCTAGACGCGGCCCATAGCACCATTGCTATGGTTTTGGTTCAAGACGACTATGAAGGCAACGAACATGTAATCTACTACCTTAGTCAGAATTTCCTTGAGACTGAAATCAAGTGAATTTCTAGCACGTTCGACATCAACACATCTATTCACATGTTATAATTTTTACTTTGATCGGGTCGTGTTAGAGCGCAAGACCCTAGACTTAGATCACACAAATCGAGGTTGCAAAATGGTGTGACATGGTTATGATGATATGCATGTCCCTTTTAGATGGCTAGCTGTGACCAGACCATGAGTTATCATATGTGATCCTTTTCATTATTAGATGGTTGTGATCATACCTTGGTTTTGTTATGATCCTCTTTAATGGATGGTTGTGCCCATACTTGGATCCATTGACATGATCATTCTTTGGATGGTTGTGTCCATGCCACGATTCATGTATCATTTGACAAAGATCTCAGTTTATGTATATGTATCTATACTTTCTTGCAAGTTTTCTGACGGAATACCGGTTCCCCACACTAATTTATAAATCATTTCATCCCTCACTCCAACTCGGCCTTCATGCTTTAGGGGGCATCTATTACACAAAATTTTGTCATTGTCCATGTACTCCCCGTTCCTTGATCCTAGAGGACCTCTACTGTGAACCCTGCATGCTTTGCCTTCATGAAGAAACTCCCATTATGTCCCTCTTCATGAGCAAATCAATTCCCTTTTTCGCCATTTCCCCTGCAACTTATTTTTTCCTAGTTTACAAGACTGGCGCTAATGACCTTCTTCCCCCCACTGATGTGCAGAGATTAGCATTATCCCTCGCACCGACCAGTGCGACTGAGCTGTGTTCCAGTCGCATTGGTCCTGTTTTGGAAAGTTTTTTAAATTTGGAGCTGAAGCTTCTAGCTCTAAAAAATTTGTAACGGAATTCTGGTAAATGGTTTGGCTGGATGGGGTCGAGGATGTCATTTTGGGCTCCATTCCCCTATAATGATGGAACTACCTCAAGGGATAAGTCCTTTTCCCATGAGAGGAGTGTTATAGACATATTTGGCCACTTCAACCCAAAAATTATATGTCGATAAACTAGGGCTCATCAACCCCTAAAAGAGTTGTTTCATACCCCAAAAGAACATGGTCATCTGATTACATTATTCCCCAATAGTTCCACCTAAAAGACCATCCAGAAATGGCCTAAACTGAACCATACTGACTACTACACTGGCTAGGTGTGATGCATACTAAGTGATACATTGCTCAGGTGTGATTCATATTGATTAGGACCTCTATATGGTGTGATGAGTGAGGATGGACAAATGTCCAGGACAGTTTGCTAAGTGGATGCTCATAGAATCTTCTAGAAACCCCTCTGCCACTTACCTCTCTGAATTCACCCAAGGATGAGTAAGGAATCTAAACTTCAGTTCTCTCTTCTCTTATGGAACCAAATATAACAAGTAGAATGACACTAATCAAACCCCATAGATGACTCACACCCTTGCACACATCTAAAAATGGATCCCTCATCTAAGAGATCCAGGGCTGGAATGTCGTGAATTGCAAGTAAGTGCTTATAGTTTGTAATTGAGGAAAGAGCATTGTATTGTCAGTGTGATCTTGTTATTTCATGAGGTGAAGAGGGCTTGATTATGGGAGTATGATGTTGGATCAGAAAACTGGGTTGTAATTCTCCATTCTATTTAATAAAGTTCTTCAAGTTTTCTTCCATATGATTGTGCAATTGTGAATGCTATTATATGTTCATTATATATCTGATTCTGTAATGTGTATGTTGTAATAGATCAATATGCTTTGATGGTTCTTTGTTAATGTGTTTCTATTGGTACTCTCCAAGTGGGATAAGTATGAGGAGGAGTTGCAAGCTCTATCAAGGGGGAGATAGATCAAGGAAAGGATTAAGCGGAAGTTCCAGGTTGGTCCCATTATCTTTCTCTTATCCATTACACATAGAAGAAATCGTTGAATTGCTTTAAACTATTGTTTCTTTGGAAGAAACAAGAATTTTGGCTAATGATCCATATTGACTACTTTTTCTTTAGAGAGGATTCCACTGATGTAGCCTCAGAACATTTCACTGATATTTCCAGATCCGAGGGAACCACGGATGTAAAGATGGGTTGATCTTATGGCCAGACATGCTAGCCAGTCACAAATTTCCTTCTCTGATGCCTTTTTCAAGTGGTTCAACTACCAGGAGATGGTATTTTCGGAGTATCCATACGTTGGGATGGATTTCCAAGGTGACCTGGATTTGGCATTACCAGCCGGCGAGCAGTGGAGTCGCCAATTTTTTTCTGGGAAAACTAGTGTCCTTTCGAGTGACTAGCCCTCTAGGTTTGGCAGCTACCCTAGAAACAACAGTTTAAAGAAATTCAACAATTTCTTCTATGTGTAATGGATAAGAGAAAGATAATGGGACCAACCTGGAACTTCTGCTTAATCCTTTGCTTGATCTCTCTCCCCCTTGACAGAGCTTGCAACTCCTCCCCGTACTTATCTCACTTGGAGAGTACCTGTAGAAACACAGTAACAAAGAACCGTCAAAGAATCTTGATCTATTACAACATACACATTACAGAATCAGATATATAATGAACATATAATAGCATTCACAATTGATAATATTCACAATTGCACAATCATATGGAAGAAAACTTGAAGAACTTTATTAAATAGAAGGGAGAATTACAACCCAGTTGTCTGATCCAGCATCATCCTCCCAGCATCAAGCCCTCTTCACCTCATGAAATAGCAAGATCACACCAACAATACAATGCTCTTTCCTCAATTACAAACTATCAACACTTACTTGCAATTCACAACATTCCAACCTCTAGATATCTTAGATGGGGGATCCATTTATAGATGTGTGCAAGGGTGTGAGTCATCTCTAGGCTTTGATTAGTTTCATTCCACTTGTTAAATTTGGTTCCACAAAAGGAGATATAATTTAAGTTTAGATCTCTTACTCATCCTTGGGTGAATTCAGAGAGGCAAGTGGCAGAGGGGGAGTTTCTAGAATATTCTATGAGCATCCACTTAGCAAACTGTCCTAGACATTTTTCCATCCTCGCTCATCACACCTTATAAAAGGCCTAATCAGTATGCATTTCACCTGATCAGTGTATCACTCAGTATGCATTGCACCTGGCCAGTGTAGCAGTCAGTATGGTTCAGTTTAGGCCATTTCTGGATGGTTTTTCAGGTGGAACTTTTGGGGAATGATGTAATCATATGACCATGTTCTTTTAGGGTATGAAACAACTCTTTAGGGGTTGATGAACCCTAGTTTATTGACATATAATGTTGGGGGTTGAAGTGCCCAAATATGTATATAATAGTTGCCCCCTAAAGCATGAAGTCATAAATCTTGACGTCGGGTGAAATGCTTTATCATGAGGATCCAAGGTTTCGAAACTGGAAGGTGACCTGCATAAGTTACAATACAATGTGTTATCATAATATAACTTTTCATGATCTAGTTGAGGCGGGCACTCCCATGCTAAGCTTTATAAATTCATTTCATGTACATAGATCAAATAGTCATCAGCAAATGCAGACTGGTGATTCTTCAGATGTAGAGTCATCATCCTTGGTTCAGATGACCATCTGTGTAGCATCTTTGTACATTTGATGTTTTTATATCCCTGAATATATCACAGCCCGAATGGATGAAACTAGATCTAGGGTCTTCAAACTTGTTCAATCTTCACCTGATGTACAAGTCGATCCATGTGAAAAGATGTTCTGAAGTCGAACATGGAAAGACATCGCCTGATTACCAGCCAATAATGTGAGTTGTTAACAAACACAAGAGGAATCACCGCTAAAGATGATGACCCTCAAGGTACTACAGTACAATTCACGTGGTGTGAATATATGATCCGATGTTGAACACTAGGCAAAATCTTTCGGTCAAAGGCCATTGATGTCAACCTGTCGCGAGAAGTGAGAAACTTCCCATTGAGGCATGCAAGCTTCAAAGCACTGAAAGGGTTGTTTCTAAGTCAACTTCTTGGATAATGAGCTAATGTCAACAAGAAGTGACTCATGGTAGGAGGGCCTTGATGTATCCCACATCTATGACATGAAACAAAGCAAATTATTTTCTAGAGGTGAAAACGATCTGACGACACAAGGTTCAGGAATGGTGGTCATGAAAATTGAAGGTTGAAGGTATTGCAGTGGATGAGACATTAACTGGATTGTGGTTTCTCAACAGAATGAATTCTCTTGAACATGTCGGCAACACTAATATGTATTGGTAGCGTTAGCCCCAAAAGACGGATGGTGCAAAAGACTAATGGTGAGATGACCGGTGAACGGAATAACCCAAGCCGACTCAATAATGGTGATGGAGTGAAAGTGTCATGTTCAAGAGCGACCTGTTACCATAAAGTTTTCAGTTTTTCTTCCCTTTTTCCCCAGTCATTGCTGACTAGTACCTCTTTATTTTTGTCAAGCTTGAGGAGGATAACATATGCTTGTTCTATAATTTTCCCTTCAGGAAAACCTGTCGCTATGTTTTAACGAGTCTAGCGACAGTGAAACTCATTCTTGTCTAGAATGGACAAGTTTGTCGCTATTGTTTTAATGAGTTTAATAACAAGGATAACTCAATCATTTTCATGTTTAGAGAGTTTGAAAAGGGATGAAAAGAAAACTCCAGAAGTTATTTTTCATAGAATAATCTCTTAGGTCCGAAAAAGGATAAAATAATACAAAAGGGATGACTTTTATAATCACTTTAACGAGCCGAAAAAGACAAGCGCTCGAACTTTTTCATGAGATAATCCCTCAGGTCCGAAAAAGATTAAAATATACAGGAGGGATGACACTTCCGATCACTTTAACGAGTTGGAAAGGTCAATTGCTCAACAATATTTTCATATTTAATGAGTTTGAAAAGGGTTTAAAGGAGACTCGATTTTGAGGAACGAGTGGTGTCTAGGGTAGCAACTGGATTCGAGTAAGCTTGGAACTTCTCAAAAAATGGTGATTTCTGTGAAGAGGTTGGCTAACAAGACCACTCATTGCAATTGTTCCTTAAAAAGGGTAAACAACCAAGTGGAAGCATATGATCGGCCAAAAGAATGGAGGTGATGGGAGGTACCCAACCAAGGCTCAAAAGGCTGATAGCATGGCAATTACAAAGGTTAATTACCCGAAGGTGGGTTCATTTTTTAACGAGCTTGAACCATGGGGGAACTATGCTCAGTTTTCAAAGATGTTTGATTTACTGTTTAGCACATCAGATTCTTTCATCAGTCGTTCGACCTGCTCAAAAATTCCATGAAATTGAATAGAAATACATATATATGGACGAAAAAATGAACTAAAACTAACATTTTACTTGAAGCACATGAATAGTAACCATAAAAAGTAGTTTTACCTTTCACTTTCATCATTTCATTTCAAATTTGGGATATCGGAGCTCTGGAGCGGTTTTCCCCCTCAAATTTCACCAATCAATTTCGGGAGATCTTGTGGACCATTTTCCGTACCGTCAGGACCAGGTAGGAGCTATCCTTGAGCTCTTCATTTTCATTCCATCTTTTCTTGATTCTGAGCCAGTTTTTCCATTTTTCTAGGCCCCTGGGTTTTGAATATCTCGTTCCCCAATCATCGCACCTATCCTGTATCAAAAAGTGTGATTCACACTGAGCTGCCAATAGGCCAGTCAGTATGCATTCCACCTTGCTCAAAGGCAGGGTGTGATGGGCGCAAAAAGGAAACTTTACACAGTGATTTTTCATCAAATGTTTGCCTGTTTTTGCCCAAATTTGGACCCTAACTCATCTTTTGTCTACATTTTAGATATTTGTTGGATTAATATGGTTGTCACATGGCGTGAACGAGAACATGAAGAAGAGGATATGATTGCTTTACATGACTAGGGCACAGTGGATGCATTAAGAAACTGTGGCTTGCTAAAATTCTTCCACATATCCAGCATGAGGCAACAGATCAGTTTGTTGCAGTATTTTCTCAATGCTTGGGATCCTATTGACCAGGTATTCTAGATGAGAGGTAAATCCATTCCTCTCACAGTCGAGGATATCTACTTTCTGATGGGGTTGTTGAGGTGTGGTGCCCCTCTTTCACTATCAGGATTTGCTCGTGGGGGTGATTCTGTGAAAGATTACATTCGTCAATTCTGTAGGGATGGATTTCAGCCCTGTCGAGATGGTAAGATTAACATTCAGGACGTCACTAATCAACCTTTGAGGACCATTTTATTTACCTTTGCTAGATTGGCTGGTAGTGCGACCTTACATTTGGCGAATAGATATTACATGCAGTATGCCCTTGAATGCCTGGAACCGAAGGTGTTCAATTGGTGTGAGGCAATACTTCCTGTCATAAAAGAACAACTCTCCAAAGTAAAGAATGGAAGAACCAAGAATTTTGGATATGGATCCATATTGAATACTTTTTCTTTGGAGAGGATTCCACTGATGCAGCGTCAGAACATTTCACTGGGATTTGCCAGTGCCGAGGGAACCACAGATGCAAACATGGGTTTATCTTATGGGCCAGACATGCCAGCCAGTCACAGATTTCCTTATCTGATGCCTTTTCCAAGTGGTTCAACTGCCAGGAGATGGTATTTGCGGAGTATCCATACGTTGGGATGGATTTCCAAGGCGACCCAGATTTGGCATTACTAGCCGGCGAGCAGTGGAGTGCCATGGGTAAAATGATTCGACCACATCTTTGTTTTTTAGCTTCTATAATATTTTTGTGTTTTTGATGTTACCAAGACTAATCAAAATTATATGTGTGTGCAGATATTGGACCAGTACGACCATGAGCACACCCACGGGCGGCAGATGACACTCCAGCAGGAGAGGTTGTAGGGAGGGCCATCCTTCGGGATATGGACATATCGAAGACCCTGGCAGTGATGCAGTATCAGATCGAGGGCCTCACTCTTGGTATTTAGGATGTCAGGACCGATGAGTTACCTTTGAGGTTACAGCACCATACTATTGGCGTGTCGAGACGATGGACTAGTCTCTTGTGCATGATCACACAAGCGGTAACATGTTATCACCAGCATCACTAGTTTAGGATGTTTAGAATGGTGATGGAGTGAAAGTGTCATGTTCAAGAATGCCCTGCTACCATAAAGTTTTCAAGTTTTCTTCCCTTTTTCCCTAGTCATTGCTAACCAGTACCTCTTTATTTTTGTCAAGCTTGAGGAGGATAGCATATGCTTGTTCTATAATTTGACCTTCGGGCAAACCTGTTGCTATGTTTAACGAGTCTAGCACCTGTGAAATTCGTTCTTCTCTAGAATGGACAAGTTTGTCGCTATTGTTTTAACAAGTTTAATGAAAAGGACAACTCGGTCCTTCTCGTGTTTAGAGAGTTTGAAAAGGGATGAAAAGAAAACTCCAGAAGTTTTTTTTGTAGAATAATCCCTTAGGTCTGAAAAAGGATAAAATAATACGAAAAGGATGACTTTTCTGATCACTTTAACGAGCCAAAAAAGACAAGCGCTTGAACTTTTTGTGAGATAATCCATCATGCCTGAAAAATATTAAAATATACAGGAGGGATGACACTTTCGATCACTTTAACGAGCTGGAAAGGTCAATTGCTCGACAATATTTTCATATTTAACGAGTCTAAAAATGATTTAAAGGAGAATCGGTTTTGAGGAACGAGTGGTTTCTATGATAGCAATTGGTTCCGGGTAAGCTTGGAACTTCTAAAAAAATGGTGATTTTTGTGAAGAGGTTGGCTAACAAGACCACTCATTGCAACTATTCCTCAAAAAGGGTAAACAACCAAGTGGAAGCATATGATCGGCCAAAAGAATGGAGGTTATAGGAGGTACCCAACCAAGGCTCAAAAGGCTGATAGCATGGCAATTACAAAGGTTAATTACCCGAAGGTGGGTTCATTTTTTAACAAGCTTGAACCATGGGGGAACTATGCTTGGTTTTCAAAGATGTTTGATTTACTATTTAGCACATCACATTCTTTCATCAGGCATTCGACTTGTTCAAAAACTCCATGAAAATGATTAGAAATACATATATATGGACGAAAAATGAACTAAAACTAACATTTTACTTGAAGCACACGAATAGTAACCATAAAAAGTAGTTTTACCTTTCACTTTCATCATTTCATTTCAAATTTCGGATATTGGAGCTCTGGAGCGGTTTTCCCCCTCAAATTTCACCAATCGATTTTGGGAGATCATGTGGACCATTTTCCCTGCCGTCGTGACCGAGTAGGAGCTATCCTTGAGCTCTTCATTTTCATTCCATCTTTTCTTGATTCTGAGCCAGTTTTTCCACTTTTTTGAGCCCCTGGGGTTTGAAGATCTTGTTCCCCAATCATCGCACCTATCCTGTCTCGAAAGGTGCGATTCATACTGAGCTGTCAACAGGCCATTCAGTATACATCCCACCTTGCTCAAAGGTAGGGTGCGATGGGCACAGAAAGGCAACTTTACATAGTGATTTTTCATCAAATTTTTGCCTGTTTTTGCCCAAATTTGGACCCTAACTCATCTTTTGTCTACATTTCAGATATTTGTTGGATCAAGATGGTTGTCACATGTCATGAATGAGAACATGAAGAAGAGGATATGATTTCTTTACATGACCAAGGCACATTGGATGCATTAAGAAACTGTGGCTTGTTGAAATTCTTCTGCATATCCAGCATGAGGCAACAGATCAATTTGTTGTAGTATTTTCTTGATGCTTTGGATCCTATTGACCAGGTATTCTAGATCAGAGGTAAATCCATTCCTCTCACGGTTGAGGATATCTACTTTTTGACAGGGTTGTCGAGGCATGGTGCCCCTCTTTCACTATCAGGATTTGCTCATGGGGGAAAATCTGTGAAAGATTACACCTGTCAGTTCTACCGGGATGGATCTTAACCCAGTCGAGATGGTAATATTAACATCCGAGACATCACTAATCGACCTTTGAGGACCATTTTATTTACCTTTGCTAGGTGAATAGATCTTACATGCAGTATGCCCTGGAATGCCTGGAACCAAAGGTGTTCAATTGGTGTGAGGGGATACTTCCTGTCATAAAAGAACAACTCTCCAAAGTAAAGAATGGAAGAATCAAGAATTTTGGCTATGGATCCATATTGACTATTTTTTCTTTGGAGAGGATTCCACTGATGCAGCCTCAGAACATTTCACTGGGATTGCCAGCACCGAGAGAACCACAGATGAAGAGATGGGTTGATCTTATGGCCAAACATGCCGGTTAGTCACAAATTTCCTTCTCTGATGCCTTTTTTGAGTGGTTCAACTGCCAAGAGATGGTATTTGCGGAGTATCCATACGTTGGGATGGATTTTCAAGGTGACCCAGATTTGGCATTACCATTCGGCGAGCAGTGGAGTAGCCAATTTGTTTCTAGGAAAACTAGTGTCTTTTCGAGTGACTAGCCCTCTACGTTTGGCAGCTACCCTAGAAACAACAGTTTAAAGCAATTCAACAATTTCTTCTATGTGTAATGGATAAGAGAAAGATAATGGGACCAACCTAGAACTTCCACTTAATCTTTTTCTTGATCTCTCTCCCCCTTGACAGAGCTTGCAACTCCTCCCCGTACTTATCCCGCTTGGAGAGTACCTGTAGAAACACAGTAACAAAGAACCGTAAAATCATCTTGATCTATTACAACATACACATTACAGAATCAGATATATAATGAACATATAATAGCATTCACAAATGATAATATTCACAATTGCACAATCATATGGAAGAAAACTTAAAGAATTTTATTAAATAGAAGGGAGAATTACAACCCAGTTGTCTAATCCAGCATCATCCTCCCAGCATCAAGCCCTCTTCACCTCATGGAATAGCAAGATCACACCAACAATACAATTCTCTTTCCTCAATTACAAACTATCAACACTTACTTGAAATTCACAACATTCCAACCTCTGGATCTCTTAGATGGGGGATCCATTTATAAATGTGTGAAAGGGTGTGAGTCATCTCTAGGTTTTGATTAGTGTCATTCCACTTGTTACATTTCGTTCCACAAGAGGAGAGATAACTGAAGTTTAGATCTCTTACTCATCCTTGGGCGAATTAAGAGAGGCAAGTGGCAGAGGGGAAGTTTCTAGAAGATTTTATGAGCATCCACTTAGCAAACTGTCCTGGAAATTTGTCCATCCTCACTCATCGCCCCTTTAAAATTCCTAATCAGTATGCATTGCACCTGAGTAGTGTATCACTTAGTATGCATCGCACCTGGCCAGTGTATTAGTTAGTATGGTTCAATTTAGGCCATTGTTGGATGGTTTTTCAGATGGATCTTTTGGGGAATGATGTAATCAGATGACCATGTTCTTTTAGGGTATGAAACAACCCTTTTAGGGTTTGATGAGCCCTAGTTTATCAACATATAAGTTTTGGGGTTGAAGTGCCCAAATATGTCTATAACAAGGAGGATCCATCTCCGATCCATTTTTTCCTATAAAAACCTCCCTTCTTCCCAAGCACAAGCTAGTGATGATGTTGGTGTGCTTATGTTATTTTTGTATGGAGTAGACAGCAAGCTATTACCAGTTGTAGCTATCTAATGGTGTGAGGGAGAAGTGTGATATGGTTTGGAGTGAAACCTAAAAGGAAGAGCCTTAAAACTATTGTTGCTTGAGGCCATCATGGAATGCTAGCAGAAGTGTGTGGGAACCGGGTCTTGTCAAAGGAAGACTACAACGTCAAGGAAAATGGTTGTAATCTCTCTTTGATATTAATATATGCAGCTATCAATTGATTTCCTAGATGTTTTGTTATATTATACATTCATGGCTTAATTTTTCTTGACTTTTTAAGTAGGTTGAATTGCAATTTACCTATTTCCATGTTTGTTGTTTGTTGTTGTTTACTTGTTTCAAGTGCTTGAAGAAGGAATTGAGAGATAGAGGACATCATCAAAGAGGATAAGCAGACCAAGAGGTAGGCCCTCTTGATTGATTCTAACCTAAGGAAATCTTCCATAGAATGTATCTGTTGTGGCTAGACCCATCATTGGGCTAAAGGAATTCGTTCACGTCCGCACTTATAATTTTACTTCACCACAATAGGTGTGGAATTAATTGTTGTAAACCCATGGACTATCACCTTCTAGATCATTCTTCTACAGTTTCCCTGAAGTGAAGACGTTTTTTCCCGAAGAATGGAACTTTTATGTTGTTGATGATAATTTGTCATCTTTTTTTTATAGTGTTTCATTGATATGGGAGATACGAAAACATAAGACCTAGAGGACATATTGGAATCTCATAGTATCAATCTCACATGATATTTATGTCAAATATGAATTCATTGGGGGGATTCCTTTCCAATTTTTACGAGACGAAGCTGACAAAGGAGAATGTTTGGATGTTGGGAAGGTGGGCATGAATGATGGTTTGAAGAATGTGGTTGGAGAAGGAAAAATATTTCACAATTGTTGGTGCCATCATATAGTAAAGAATTATGATGATGGGCTTCTGCCCTAAAAGAAACCTACTCCTCCACACAAAAATGTTCAGGCAATACTTCTCATTTGGCTAATTGTTTCTCGATGATTGATATTTGCTTGGTTCTAGCTTGGTTTAGATTTTTTTAGTATACTTTGGATGGGGCATGAGACTGGTTTAAATTGGTTGGCCCTAAAGGCTACTATTTTTCGGGAACTAGTTGTGCTCTCTAGCCTATTGGGTTCTCTCCAATGAATTTGGCTTTTGTGTCCTCCTCTAATCAATTAGGTGGGTTTGTCTCCTCAAACATCCTTGTATGTTTTATTTGTTTTTCTTTTGAGGCAAAGAGATCCTAACCTTCCTTTGAATGCTTGGGGACGTATTCTCACCAGACCTGTGCTTAAACCACAAGCTCCTAAGGGACACGGGACCTACTTGTGGTCTTGGTGGTTTGGTAATAATTAGTATTATGATTTCTCTTTGATTTTCAAGATAAGTATGTCATGCTAATGTATGTGGGGGCCTCAAGGGAAAAGTGGTAGTATCCAGCAAAGTTGGTCACTTGCTAAGTTGCAGGCATAAGAGGCGATATATAGATATCATGTTGCAACTTCTGATAGTATGAGGCAAGAAACACACTTATTGGAACATCATGTTTGTCAAGAAAAACATTCATTTTCAGATTTTGAAACTCTTGCTGAGATTTCTCATTGTTTACCTAACCTTGGTTACATTAGGGGCAGGAAGAGCCAATATATGCATTCTGTAAACTAGCAGGTTAAAACTTTACTAGGACAAGAGTTAAAATAAAACCATGACGATATGAATGATATTAATTTCTTCGTGAACTACATCTAGTGTAATCAGTGGAAGATGTGGGACTCTTTAGATAGGATGGAAGCACAAATAACACACATGAAGAAGGACATCTGATGTGAATTTAATCCCCAAAGCCCCCCTGGTACGAGTGCAAAAGACCTAACTTCAATGGCATCTTTAGACCATTGATATGGATACCATGTACCGAATCTCTTACAATAATGGCATCTTTAGACCACCGATATGGATAATATGTACTGAATCTCTTACAATAGTTTACCTTATGTTCTTTGGCTTGTATATTTAATGGACTTTGGTGAAATTTGATTAAAATTTAGCACTATCATATACATGCCAATACATCTGGTTTTTGTATGTTAGAGTGAGGCTAGTATTTTTTGACACCATGCTTATTAGTGATATATCTAAAGTTTTGATGAGAATATATTTTACCCAAAAAAATATGAGGCTTGAAAATTTTATTAATGTTGAAAATTAAAACATAAGAATTCTAAATCTAATAATATTATTAATCATAATATTAATATTAAGTTTAACAAATTAGTATTGTTTTATTTTTCACCATTAATATGAAAATTATACATGAAATATTTCATCGGTTTGTTATTAAGAGCATTAGAAAATTGGAAGACTTAATTTATGGGGATATGAATATAAAATTGATATTTTCATGCATGTTTTTAATGGAGTCGAGATGCTCATTCTATAGCCCAGTATGATGTGTAACATTGTCTGTCTATCATCAAAGTTGAAATTTTGTTCATGTTGACCAAAATAAAATAAAATAAAAATAAAAATAAAAACTATACAAAACATTTAAATAATATCGACACATGAAAAAAATTGCACTTGAAGAAATTGGATCCCTCTCCGCTCATGTTAGATCCGTATTTAAGATGGATCTATACTAGTTTTTTAACCAATTGTACTTGCAAAAATTATTTTTATGTAGTTGTGTGTAAGAGTTTGTGGATTATTTGTAATATATTATGTAAATACCAGTTCCTTAAACTACGAAAATTAGTGTGCATAAGCAAAATTATTTATAATACCCTGCAAAATCATGGAAATAAATTTGAAAAGTGGAAATATAGATCATTTTAATCCATTTAAATACCACAACAACTTAAAATCCTCAATCAAACATACATGGAAATGTAACATTTAAAAACAAAACTAAAGAACAAGTTTTGATTCATAGCAATATATGTCTCGATTATAGTCTTACCTGAGATTGGTAGATTGTGTTGTAATATTTTTGTCATATGTAATCATTTTACACATTTGTCTCCTTTATAATCATATAAAATTAAAGTAATATCCTTTGATATATTTATTAATGTTTATTTTAACCTTATCTTCCTCGGACGTAAGGAAACAATTTAACGACCCAAGACCCAGAGGCATTTGAAAGCAGTGAAAGCCTGCCCCCTTATGGACCACCAATGGGTTATTCCAGGTGGCGTGGTTTTCCTTGATTAACGGTGATGAGTGAGCCTGCATTCGTAGTTAGCATCCAGAGATGGTTGTCCTCACTGTTGGTTTGACAACTGAGTTATGATAGGTTTTCCCACTTGTGAAAAAAAAGAATGTGGTATTGATATCTAAAAATGTTAGTTTACTAGTTTGCTAAAAAGAGTTGGTGAAATTTTGATCCTAGTATATGTTTTCTGGAATTTTTTTGAGAATATATTTTTATTTGAAATATATTTTATATGGTATTGATGGTAAATTTTATTTAGTAAATTAATTTATAGTTATAAAACTTGTATTTTTTAAATTTTAATAAGTGATTATGTAATTATGACAATCATTTATTGGTGTAATATAGCCATCTTTAAGGTTGAGCACTAAACCATGTTATTATCTAATTAGAATTTTGGTCACATAACATTCTAGTTAGGCTACAATATTAGTCGCAAATGCCAGATTATTAACAAAAAATATAGCAATATTGGTCATAAATGTCAAAAACTTACCTAAAAATGTTCATTCCTCAAAATCTAGTTGCTTTCCTTAGTGACCTCCTTGTTCCTAGTTTCTTTAGTTGTTGGCTAATTTGATCATTTCTAAGTGTTGATGTTTATGTTTTACTTTTTTTCCTTGGAAAAATCCAGTAGGTTTATTTATATAAATAGATCACATTTGCATATGCTTGTAGCATTCCGTAAGCTATTATGGCCCTTTTTTTAGATGACCAGTTGCTATCAATTTTTCATTGTTTATACAAAAATTGCATATAATCTTCTATTGATAATCATCAAGAGGTTCATCCCTTCTTTCTTTACATGTCAATATAGTATCTAAGGAAATTTCTTAAAGTTTTCACAAAAAGAAGTAAAATAGTGGATTGTCCCATGACTTGCATATAGTATTTATTTTTAGATTGCTATCAAAATGCAATCATCTCTTATATGGTAGGAAGAAAAACTGCCCAATGAGCTCTTTGTATATTCCCAAAATATTTGAAAAGGGAAATGATCTTTGAAATATCACTCATTTCCAAATGCTTATAAAATGTTCAGTGATGTGGTCATTCTTGTGTTCGAGAGCTTTGCATTAGCCTCATCCTTTTCCAATCCACTCTTTGGTCCCTGTACTTTGATTTATATCCTTGTAAATATGTTTAAATGTAATATGAGTGAAGTGCATAACATTTAATGTGTAGTTTCTTAGTATAGATGTGTCATTCATCTATTCAATGACTACTTTGGAGTCACCATAGATATTTATGGAGGAGATGTTTTGTTCCTTTGAAATTCTCAAAGTGATGTTCAAGGGAAAATGTTATGCATAATTGTTGGTGGTTGAGCCTATGTTCCCATAGATGAACCTTAGTTTCAGGTTCAGAATGTTGATCTTCAAGTCAACATGGATGGGATATATTCGGAAAATTCATTACAACAAGCTACCAATCCTAGAAATCTAAAATCTGAACAGAATAGTAATGTGAATTATTTATGAATATTTGGCCTTCCACTCCACCCTTTGACAGGGAATATTGAGAAACCACATCAAAAAACACCCATATATTATCTTGCATTTGATATTTTTAGAGATAGGATGAGATGGTGTTTTCTTGAGAGGAAGAGGTATTTCTCCTTGAATACCTAGGCTTTGAAGTGCAACTGGGAGGAAATACTGACCTTGAATTTTGAAGATAACATGATTCTATTCGAACCATATTCCCCATGTTACAGTCAATCAGAGGGATTTTAGAGAAGACTAATATTTGGCATCAATCTAAGCTCTTAGAAAGTCCTCAATGCTGACCCCATTCCATAATGGATTAGAACCCTCATGATCACAAATGTATTTCCAGACTACTTGGGTGAAAGGAAAAAAGATGAAAATATGTGCAATGGTTTTTATATCATTTTTATATAGCACATGTTGGTTGGGTCTCGTGAATTGTATTTCTTGAAGATTGTCCTAGGTAGGTCATTTTTTCCTTAGAATTAGACACATGAACAACTTATATTTTGGTAGATAACACATTTTTTATATTTTTCTCCCCCAACGTGGAGGATCACAAGGTTCATTCAGTTAGGCTAGATGAAGGTATCCATGTTTTGAAGAGTAGTCTCCGAAAGGGTTGGGAGATGAGATTAAACTATTGTATTCTTGATTTAATATAGCCATGGATATGTAAAGAGAGCCTATACATCTCTCCCATTTTGTTGCTAATGCCCCTTCTATATTTAAAGTAGTCGGGGAGAACCAATCTTGTTGGGAAGGAAAATGGTGCCTAACAACAATTCAATTTAGGGGGAAATCACCTTTATCATGCAATGTTTGAATCAATTGGTCTGATAGGTTGTGCTCATTTTGAGATCCTATTCATGACTCTTTCCCAATTGGAATTTGTTGTCCCGACCCAATTTTCCACCTAAGCCATTCTCCAATTATAGAAAAATATTGAACAATTTCCCTCCAAATAATAAATCATCCTTGTGGGTTGTCAATTTTTTTACCCTATCCAATGTAGTGGAAGGGTCTATATACTTGTTATACATAAAATTTTCCCATAATCTTGTGCCATGTAGGATTATCTAAATTCCCTTTGTTGCAAGGGATTCTGAGAACTAGATCAAACTTTTTAGTCCCCATCCTCCTAGATATTTTGGAGTGGCAATAAAAGACCACATTGTAAGAGAAAAAGGTATTTTTTCATGGTTCCTTGTATAGAGATAACACATGGAAATATCTTTTATTTTGTGAAGGATACCAAGAGGTATCCACGATAAAGAAGCCCAATAAGTTTGAGATAGCTTCAATCACCACCTTGCAAAGGATGAGTCGACTAGCTCTAGAGATCCATTTGTTACACCATACATGGATTATTTTTTCAGTATGAATCAAAAGTTAATTCTAGTCAACTTTGGAATAGTTTTTGGACTTTAAAAAGAAACCCATTTATTTGAAGGAAGAGCCAATTTTCTCCACGTGAAAGAAATTGTTGAAGATTTTGAATTTTTTATCATATGATAGACCATTTTCAAAGAGAGAGGATTGTGAAAGGTTAACCACCATCCATGTTGCTTCATAGAAGTGATCCAAGATCTATTTTAGAGTATTGAATTCCTTTAGGGCATCATTTGAGAAAATGATGATGTCATATACAAAAAGAAGAGTGAGAAACCATTGTTCACCACCTTGATTCCATAGAGAAGCTTCCTCCTTTTAACATCCTTTAAAGATATGTTGAACGCTTCCACTACCAGAGAAAAAAAAATTAAGGTGAGATAAGGGGAAACCTTGCCTAAAACCCCTTTTAGGATTGAAGAAGGGTGAAGTGGCTTTGTTTATAAGGACCATATAGGAGGTGCTAATATAATTATGAATCCATGAGGCAAAGAAGTAGTCAAAACCAAGATGTATGAGGAGAATGTGAATAAAGATCCAACTGACTTGGTTGAAAGCTTTGGTAAGGTTGACTTTGAAAATGAGGTATTTTTGTTTTAGAACATGAGTGGATTGGATTCCTTCCTGAGTAAGACCAATGGGTTCATGAATTTTCCTACTCTCCAAGAAACCAAATTTTTCCTAATAAATATGATTTGAAAGGATAAAATTTAGGTGAAAGGAAATGATCTTTGTAATGATTTTGTAAATATAATTTCATAAGGAGATAGGATCAAATAGGTCAAAAGAGGAGGGAGATTCCGCTTCCAATATGAAAGAAAGAAAACTAGAGTTAAATGGAACCAATATTTTGTTAGATGTTCTTGAATGCTCCACTACTCATATAATATCATCTCCATTAAAGTCAAAACAACTTAGGTAGAATTTGATGGGAATTCCATCCGAATTGGGGATTTTATCTTTTTGAAAGCTATGAAGTACAAATTCCAATTATCTCTTTGTAATATCTCCCATCAGCTCCTCATTCTCCTATAGGGAGATAATGTATGAATTTCTATGCACTCGAGGTCTAGTCTATGCCTTAGCTAAGAACACAAACACATTGAAGATACCCAACAAAAAAAATTGCACAATGGAATATAACAACAATGGGATCAATAATAGTACACAATATTTATGGCCCAAAACATGTTCCTTATTATTCCTTCTGTTAGCTACCTATACCAATAGGTTTCATATTTCATGATTGGCAAGGAGAGGTCCAAATATGCTCTGGTTTGATGATGCAAAGATCACATATTTCCAAAAGAATACAATCTGTGCTTATAGCTTGATGTGGACTCAATTTTGATGGATGGTCCAACAGTCTAATCTGGATCATGCCATGTTTTAAATTTTCAGTTGTAGAATAGAGAAAGAAGTCTATCCAAACTGTGTAATCTTGGCAGACAAGTAGTTTAGGTAGAGAAGAAAGGCTCCCAACTGCTTAATCTAGGACCTTGGAGGAAATAAGGGTAGAAGTAGATAGAAAAACAAAAGAAAAAAGCCAAAGAAAAGAAAAGGCAGATAAGGGTCTGCAAGTCCAAGTGCACCCTCCAAGAAGAAACAAAAAATGCTAGGCATGTAGATGGGTAGGCAGTTGGGGTTGCAGAAGTGTCACTCCTTACAATTGAAGGTATGTTAGCCTGGTTCACAAAGCAAAATCAATGAAGTGAGAAGGTGTTCTTCTCCATCAGGTTGCAGCAAGCAAAGAAGCATGTCTAACTTCCCAATTTTCCCCTCTCCATTCATTACTAACATCCCCTCATCAGTTGATATTCATGAAAGAATTGGTGGTTTTTAGTGGTTCTTAGTCCTATTAGAAGCCACATTTCTTGTCTAAAACTCTTTTCATTTTGATCTACTCCCTAAGCTAAGTTATTTTCAAATAAACTTAGTGTTATCTCCCCTCATCCACTCCTTTCATCCATATTAACCCTAACTCTATTATATAATTCCCCTATGATTCCCTTTCCCCTAGTATTATAAACACCATGGTGTATAAACCCCAAGCATTGTATAAATATCCCTCCCCTTGGCATTATAGCCAATAAATCCTCTGTCAGGGATCAAATTGGCATCTGGTCACTTTGATGAACCTAAGTCTAACCCCCTCCCCTCTTCTGAATTCATTTGGCCCCTTAAAACCTTCATTTGCTAAAGAAAACCTTATAAAAGACCTTGTTCTACCTATACCCGCTTTAATTTGCAAAAATAAACAAAAAACCCACTTTTCTCATTTATCCAAAGTATGGGCGTCGGGTTATTTTTATATTGAATGGGAATTGGAAAACCTTTATAAACCCGCCATATCCCAAGAGTTTCCGCCAAGCACTGATCCCGAAAATAAATATTTAAATAATCTCGTCCCCTTCCATATTGTCCGAGCACCTCACTGATCCGACAGCCGTCGGATCGGTCCTCTTTGATCCAACGGTCCTCATCCATATTGGACCGGCCCCAACGTCCGACAGATACCTTTCGATATCTGTCAGAAGGTGACGTCAGGCCTCCGCCACGCGTCATCCCCACAGCTCATCGGAGGTACGCCTGACAATTCCCCTTCCGTATCAAAAGCGGTGCGATGAGAAACCGCTAACCGCTCCCGGTTTTTGGTCAATCCGCCCGGCCAACGTCACCACCACGTCATACCCACGTCAGTGCCACCCCGCCGTCGCGTCAGCCCCTTCGTCCACCCCCATGCTGATATGTCTGCCACTTCATCATATCCGTGGACCAATCACAGCCTGCCACCTCACCCGATGACGTCATGATGACGTCATCCGACCTTGACCCCACCTGATGACGTCATGTCGACGTCATCCAAAAAACGCGCCAATATGCCAAAAATCCATATTTAGGCCAATTTTCGCGTTTTTTTATACTTTTTGCCGCAAGAGCTGTTGCTTTCTCTGCATGATTTTACGTCCAAATTTGCACCACCTTTGCTGAAATCAATTCGGGGACCTCCGGCGTGCCATTTCTACAGTCATTCGTGACCACTGCTCGCTGTTTACCAGGTATTTTCCCTTATAAATCCCTCATACGCCTACTTTGTCTGTGAATTCCCTCAAAAGAGCTTAGAAGACAAAGAACTTGCAAATTTACCGGCAAAATCTTTGTGCCTAGCCCCCATTTACAACTGTAAGCTCGAAAAGCACCAGCTGAGCCTTGTTTGCCCACATTTTCATAAAAAACTGTACTCTGTTCATGAAATTGCGAAACAACTTACTCAAACTGTACCTACCTGATAAAAAAGCCAGATTGAGACCACACATTGGTCTTATTTGCACTTCAAGCAGTATTTCAATTGCAGCAGCTGTTTCACTCACCCTCTGTTCCATACAATTCACATTTTTCCGTTGAAGAAAACTCTTTTGTGTTGCTCTGCATAGCAACTCCATCCATAATCTTAGGAGAAATCGTGGATCCACCAGTAGCTCCTATAGCGTTGAACGTTGCTCCATTGAATGCCCCTCAGAGGCAATTGGAATGGCAGTCTCTGGCAGACATGGACTATCAGATTTCAGAGGAAATGCTGATGAGGACTAAGTTCCACATCCACCTGCTCAATGAATTGAAGGCCAAGCATGAGGCTGGAACAGATGTGTTGGGCATATGGGACTCATTCCTCCCTATTTTTAAGCTCCCTCAGGTTAGACAATTCCCTGATTTGATCCATCTGTGTGCTAAAAACTATGACCCCACTCAGAGGGCAGTTCTTGACCCTTCAGGATCAGCTGTGTTTTATGTCACCCCATAAGCTATCAAGGATATGCTCTGCTTCAGGACTGAGAAGAAACTGGTCCCTCTATCACTTGTAGACCTGATAAATCAAGGAGCCAGAATGACAGATGCTCAGGTCACCAAATTAAACCAGCTATACATTGACTCTGACTCTGTGAAGTATCCTCCTATCAATCAAGTATACCTCAACCAACTGGGCAGAGATCTGGCAGACATGATTAGTCCCATTTTGGGCTACAACTCAATTGAGTTTGTTGATCAAACTGTGCTGGTAATCATGCTCATGTTTGCTCCTGGCAAGTCTCCCATCTGCTATGACTATGCCACCTATATAGCAGACAAAATACATGAGCAACTAATGAACCTGGCAAGAGAAAGAGTGTTCAGATATACCTCTTACATTTACCATTTGATCTTATATCATCAACATCAGAAATTCTCTTTTCCAATCAAAAGAGAGGATGCCCAAGGCAATCCAAGATCAGTGGTCTATTGGTCCTCTGTTTTCCACTGTAGATTTGAGTCTCCTTATACTTATTGTGAGTTCATAGATCAATTCATCCACCCAGCTATGTAAATGATGATGGGCTCACCTCCTCCGAGACTCACAGATGAAATGCAAAGGATCCTGCAGTTATCCAAATCATACAGCATTGGGGACTGGTACTTTTACCAGAACCACACCGTCATCAGGATATATGGGTGTGAATTGCCTCCCTACAGACTACCCAAATATGTGCCTATGAGGCTATTTGCCCTAGAATACTTCAGGCAGTTTGGCAATGTTGATGTGCTTCACTTTTCGGGCAAAGGCAAGAAAGCACAGTTGAAAGTCAGGAACCAACTTGGCCACTTTGTCTATAACCATAGGGAGGAAGGTTGGAGAGAAGCAGACAGGATGCTTGAGTCCCTTGGCCTTCAAACCAGTTTCCTCTGGAAACCTTATGACCCCAACCACTTCATCACTTTGAGAAGGCTCAAATATAAGCTATCTGGCTATGATCATGTAAAGATCCCTCACATTGAAAAACATGCAAACCAAGCAAAAATGGAGGAGAGGAACCCTAGAAGAGCCGGTTACACAAGAGGAGCTGAATCAAAGAGCGGTGAGGAATCTAAAAAAGATGGCTGACCTTGAATTTTGTTCACAGGTGTTCTCCCTTCCAAGCACACAAGTGGGAGGAGTTGCATCCTCCTCGACTGCAAATCAGCAAGCTCCCAAAGCCACTGAAGATATATCTAGCAAGGGCAAGGAAAAGGAAATGGAGACTGAACAGCCACCTCATGACAAGGTGCAGCAACAGCAGCAGCAGGTAGAACAACAACAACAACAGGAATTGCAGCAAGAAGAAGGGCAGCATGACAAAGAGCAGCCCCCACAGCAAGAAGGGGCAGTTGAGGCCCCAATTTTCACAGAACAGCAGGCACAAAATACGGTGCCTCCTACGCAAGAAACATCAGTTGATGCATCAATCCTCCAAACTCCACAAAAGGAGGATACTAGCAGAAAAAGGGACAGAGAGACTCCCTTGACCACATCAGAAAGTCATGGTGAGAAAAGACAGAGATTGAACCCTTTCTCTGATGAGGAAATGCCAACAGGGCAGTCTCTGGGCATGGGCCCACCTAGCAGGGAAGCATCTGCAAGTTCCTTCCAAGAGGAACGTAACCGAACTATGGGAGGAGAAGTCAGCTCCTCTAGCCAGCAGAGGGAGGGTGAACTGAGCATTAAACAGCAATTCATAGACATAAAGAAAAGGAACGAGCCCATAAAAATACAGCTCTACAATCATTTGCTAAAGATGGCTCCCACTAACCAGCAAAGACTGATGTCTGCTTTTGATGTTAGTGAAGGCAAGATGATCATGAGTCATTTCTTGCCAGCTATAGCACAGCCCCAGTCCCCTGCAGATTATATAAGGACCAATCTTGAGGTCCTTGCCGAGGACATCCACCCGATGGATAAAATTGAGCTACACAAACAAACGGGTGAGATGGTGTATGCCTCCTTGGCAGACAAAACATTGGACAATTATAGGCTGGAAAATAGCCTTAATAATACAGCTGCCCAACTTGAGTTGGAAAGGGCATCCTCACAAGCTAAGGACAACAGAATAAGGTCCTTAGAAGATATAATCATTGAGATTGGGCATGATCCCAAAGATATCAAGGGCATACAGGAGATATTGAAGTTAAGGGATGCAGACATGGCCGCTTTGAAGAAAAAGATCAAAATGCCAGCCACAATTCACCCTCAAACAGATGAGGTTGCCCAGCAGAGGCATGATCAAGAGGCCTCAACCTTGCTGGTGTCTCTATATAAGCAGTTAATCCAGACACAAGAAAAGCTGGGAGAATCAGAGGCTGCACATGCAGCATTACAGGCAGCTTTGAAGCAAAGAGAAGAAGGTCAGACCTCCCAGCCTCCTCCTGAAGTAATAAACCTTGAGGAGACTGCTCCAACTACTGTTCCTCCTCCTCAACAAACAGAACAGGCAGCAACATCCACCTCAGCAGCACCACCAGCAACAGAGCAGGCCCCAAGCCTGGACATGCAAAAGCTGAGGAATGAGATCCAGGCCCTGGAAGCTCAAATGACAGAGCTGAATGAGACCAGGGATAAATTGGCCAAAGTGAATGATAGATATGACAAATCCAAGCAGTCTGTGGCAGAAAAGGGCAGGGAGATAAAAGCCCTCAAAGACAGGATCAAAGAGCTAGAGAATGAGCTCAAATTAGATAAGGTTGTGGCTGAGCTTAAAATAGTGCTGTGGGCTAACATTGGCCAATCTATTAATGACCAATGGCAATATATTGAAACAATCCATGAGCAGTTAGAGCTCATTCCAAAAGCACAGACTGAAATTCAGAGGTCAAGAGCTGCTCTAAGCAATATGCCTGAAATTGCCACCAAGATGATTAATGTGCTTAACAATAGAACAAGTACTCAGTTGGCTGCCATGGGAATTTCAAACAGAACTGAGCACATTCAGTTAATCAAGAGGGTTCTCACACTGAGAAACTTGGTGCAGACTTTAGAGAGAAGAACCCAGGACATGCAGACTGAGGTAAACAGGTTTTTAGAGAAATTTAAGGTATTAGAAAGCAGAGGGCTCCCTGGCTTACTGAACAGCGCAGGGAGACTGTTTACTCATGAGCAGTATGCTAAAAGGGTTAATGCATTTGCCACAAGTCAGATCAATGAGAAGCCCAGCACCTCAGAGGAAACAGGGCCAGCCACAGGACAGACTCTCTACAATAGAGTAGAAAGTTTATTTTTTATAATGAATGAAATTAAACACCTGTTTGAGGTGCCTCCCAATTTTTACAAATACACAGAGGCAGAGGAGACTATGGATGCAATTCTCAGGCATCAACTACCTACACTAGAATGGTGGACTAAGGCCATACAGATGATTTTATAAATAGGAAGCCATTCAATAAATTTTGTTCATGAAAAATGCAAATTGTCATACACATGACAGTTTTGAAGGAATCAGCATGCATGAAAGATAAAAGCTGAGCCAACTCAGCAGAAGTCCTGGCCAGCAAGTCAAGACGGACAGCTACAGGTGATAGGGCCGAAAATTTACAGCGGAGCAGCCACATCAGCGCATTTTCCAGCATTAACGCAAATCACTCCAACCGACTCAGTGGCCTCCAAAGGCCAAAATATCTTCTGACAAACATAAAGATGCATTTACTTTGTATTCAATGATATAATAACTTTCTTATCAAATATCTTGAAAAGTTGGTGAATGTATTCATTTCTGAGATAACTTAGCACTCAGATATTTTGTACAACGGATTGTATATATTTGCCCCTCGCACAAGCTTGCAGGGGTTGTTGTTGATTTCTCTTGAAGAATTTCTTATGATGTAATCCTTTCAGAGTTTAATAAAGAAAGTGATGGAATTTCTCGGAGTTCTGAAGCGTTGAATGCGTTCTGGTGTCTGTTGAAAACTGCAGGATTCCTGTGTACTTCACAATACAATAAGTTTCTGTAACTCTCCTTGTTATGTGTCTCAATCTTTTACAATCCATATATGTTTCTAACTACAAAGTGTTTAGCAACAAAGAAAAAGAATAACCTTCAGGACTTATTCATGCAATACCCTGAGTTCAATCTATGTTGTTAATAAATGTTTTCTTTAGCTATAATCTTGATAAGTGTAATTCTTAATTGCTATGCTTTCAGAATATATCTTTCACAGTGACCTTTGTTTCAGGAATTCAAGTTTGCTCCTGAGCAACATGTTTCACTTTCACATCACCAGCTTAATGGAGAATTCTTAATTGCTTTCTGTTGGCTGACCATACATCACCATTTAAGTTTAAATTTTGTTTGTTTGAGATACTCAATAGGCCCTGCAGTCTGAACATCATCACTCCAGCATTTCAAAACATTTCACAGCTCTAGACTCCATTGCCCAATGATATACTACTACCTGAACACTACATCTTAAGCACTGAAAGAAGTCCTTCAACCAAAACACAAACCAAAAACCTGAGCCTAATAGCTAGCCTAAAATACTATCAGAACAGAGACAAATTATAAAGAGAGAGCCCTCTCTGATTACAGTTTGGCTAGAAACTGTGATCCAAAGATTGGTTAGTGGTTACCCTGGTCGTATTCCCTTGGGAGTCATAGGGAACAACCTGGGTGTTAACATAATTGGCGACTCCGCTGGGGAGTTCCTCAAGATTTTCTAATTTCTGTTTATCTCTTGAAAGCTGCTCATTCCCTTTGCTGCTAGCTTTGGAAAATATACATTAAGTTCAAAATCTTGTCTGGCCTCGGTAGACACAAAAATATCCTGAAAAATACCAAAAAGAAGTTTAGAAACTGGCTCCTAGAAGGGAAACCATACACACTAGGTCAAACCCTGACCCAAACCCACAAGCTGTTTTTGAAAATCCTAATATAATCCCTAGAATAATTAGGAAGCAGCACAGGCAGGAAAATCCTAGTGATTCGAGTCCTGAGACAGCCCACCCTGAACCGGTTCCTACCCCTATTAAGGTTCTATTTCGCTCTACCCCTGTCTCCCCCAGTTCACCATCTACATCTCAAAGCCCTTCCGGCACACCTTCACCCACTGCACATATCCCCTTGACCAACACTCCAGGTGCTGCCACACCTGTTACACCTGTGATACACACCTTTCCTTTTATCCCAGTTACTTCTGTAAATCCCCCAAACCTTGTGAATATGGCTAACAGATATGCACCCTTGCAAATACCAGCTAATGCTGCAGCTCTACCCCAAGATTACCAAACCAAAATCTCATATTTTGACTCCAATGGCCCTTTGACAGCTGTCCAGCATGCCAAAAGGATGCAAGACCATTTTGAGACCTATGAAATAGATGATGACATTGTGAGGATGAGGATGTTTGTCCAAAGTCTGATTGGGGATGTAAGAACTTGGTTTAGATCCCTGAATGCGAATTCCATCACAATTCCTGATGAACTGTATCAAGCCTTTACTAGCAGATGGGAAAAGAAGAAGGATCCTCTGCACATACTTGGGGAATATGACACTATCAAAAGAGGTCCCCAAGAGACTGTTTTGGAGTATTGTGCAAGATTCAACAATGTTTATAACGCAATCCCACAAAATTTAAGACCCCCTCCTGATTTAGCTTTGTACAAATTCCCTGATGGTTTTGACCCTGACATGGCCTATCAGTTAAAGGAAAGAGACCCTCAAACCCTTGCAGAGGCCCAAAGGGTTGCTGTCACAGTGGAAGCTAACCTGATTGCCAAAAGAAACAGAGCAAGGTTGGAAAAGAGAACTGTTTTCAAAGAGGAACCCTCTGCTTTTGATCAAAAGCTAGATTCAATACTCACTGGAATGAAAAGATTGGGTGATAGAGTGGAATCGGTTGAGAGAAAATCATCATGGGAAGCACCACAAAACAACCCTCCTAGGAATCCAAATTTTAGGAGAACTCAAAACCCAGGCATTGGCAAGGCCAGTGCTGACCAAGACATAAGACCTCCTTTCCAAGAAAACTATGCTGAAACTTCCACATCAACCGAACCCAATGAAGATCCTCAGATTAATTTAATGGGTCTAGATGGTGAAAGTCAAGTTTTTTTAACACAAGAAGATCATGAGGATGATGAAATCAAACTGTTCCAAACTAAATCAGGTGAATCCTTTGACTTTAAACAAGGCTATGACACTGCTGTTTATGAAGTCCATAAGCAATACAAGCTAAGGAGCAGAACGGTGAATGTAAATCAGCCTGAAAAGATAAAGGATAATCAGCAGCCTAAAGGAGCCATAGTCACAGAGCCTAATGACAAAACAAATTCACCTGCAGAAGAAGTAATTATTGAAGAGATTACTGAACCATTGTCCTCAAAACAGCAGCCTATGGCTACTTCATCCTCTCACCCTAATTTAAATGTTACTCCTCAAGACATGAGTAAAAAAGACAAGTCCCAAAATCAAGATAAGAACCAAGAAGAAGATTTAGGGAACAAGGAAAGGATTGTCATCCATAACCCTAAGACCCAATCTGAAAAACCCTTTGACCTGGAAACTGAAATTGGCAAACTGAAGATAGCAATTCCTCTCTTAGAACTAGCCAAGCATGACATCTATAAACAACAGATTAAGAAGTCCCTTCAACTCACTAGCAACAAAGATGATGTCAATGTATTGGATGATACCCCAGAATTACTGTTTGGCCCAGAAGTGGATGGAAAAACAGTAGTCACAGGGGTATTACCTTTTTATGTCAGCTTACATATTCATGATAAAATATTACATAATGCAATGTTTGACTCAGGTGCCTCTCACAATCTCATGCCAAAAGCAGTCATGGAGAGATTGAATCTAGATATAACAAGACCTCACAAGGACCTATTTTCCTTTGACTCCAGCCAAGTCAAGTGTTTAGGTCTCATAAAAGATTTATGTGTGTCTTTGGTTCAATACCCAAACAAAACAATTCTAATGGATGTTGTAGTTGCTGATATCCCACCTAAGTATGGTATGTTGTTATCAAGATCATGGGGAGCTAAACTCCAGGGTTCCCTACAATTAGACATGTCATATGCCACCATCTCTGTTTTTGGGCAACCAAAAAGACTATACAGAGAAACACTCATGAAATACATGGTCAGCAGTGAAGAAAAGCCTCAAAACTTTCCCATATATGTTGTCCATTCAGACATAGATTCATACATTCTTTTCAATGACAGCACAACTCCCTCAAAAAATGATGTTGAAACCAAGATACTCATACAAGAGGAAGACACTAATGAAAGAACTACCACCAATGAAACAGCAGTCAATCAATTACTAGACACTGCTGTTGCCCTAGTTGTCAAGAATATCCAATCAAATGATGAGACTGTCCTAGAAGACAAGCCAGAGGAAAAACCAGAACTTCAACTTACATTGCCAGCCCATGAACAGATCATTAAATCTCCTTCACGACAAGATATTTATGGTTCCTTGAATTTGATGGCTCAATCAAAAAATTAGGGGCAGGAGCTAGAGTTTGGGTACACAATAAAGAAAACAGTCATGCAGAAGGCAGAGCCTATAGATTAAACTTCAGATGTACTAATAACATGGCAGAATATGAAGCTATTTTACTAGGCCTCAAGTTAGTAAAGTTCTTGCAAGCTGCCAGGGTTTCAATCATGGGTGATTCAGATTTAGTTATCCAACAAGTAAAGGGAAATTTTGTTACCAATGACAAAAGACTAAGGTCTTATAGGTCTGTTGTTGCTGAGGTACTAAACTTTTTCTCTGAATTCCAAATCACTAAAATTCCTAGAACCCATAATCTACATGCTCATAGTTTGGCCACATTTGCTAGTACTTGCAAATTACCATTGGAACCTAACAATTGTTTCACAGCTGAGATAAAACACAGACCCTCCATTCCAAACAATGTTAAAGATTGGCAAGTATTTGAGGATGATATGCAAATAAACAATTTTTTAACGCTGCAACAAGAGTTTGCAGGATTAAATATTGACACTGACAAAGCAAGTCAATCACAAATACCTGACAAAGCAAGTCAATCACAAATACTTGACAAAGCAAGTCAATCACAAATACTTGACAAAGCAAGTCAATCACAAATACTTGAAGGAGCAAGTCCATCACAAATACAGCTTCAACAGATTACTCACCCAATATCACCTAGAACAGCAAAACAGATGCTAAATCCAACTATTTTCAACAAGGAAAACATTCAGCAAATTCAACCAATCAGTTGTGAAGAAGTGGCCAATGCTGAAACTGACATCATAGAGCTGAAAGACAATTTTTTACCAACAGGCCTAACTCCACTAGAGGACATCTTTGATTCCAATGTGATTCCCAGAAAACCAAAAATGCAGCCCTTAAATGCAGCTATTGAAGAATGCAACATTGGTACCATTGACAAACCCAAAATAATAAAATTGTCTGCATCTCTACCTCCTGATCAAAAGCCTAAATACATTGACCTCTTTAAACAGTTCCAGGATGTTTTTGCATGGAGTTATGAGGACCTAAAGTCCTATGACACCTCTGTTATCCAGCACACTATCCCTCTCAAGCCTGATCAAAAACCCTTTAAACAAAAATTAAGGAGGATCAATCCTATGCTTCTCCCAGCAATGGAACAAGAGGTATAGAAAATGTTCAAGGCAGGCATCATAGCACCTATCAGATTCTCTGAATGGATTTCAAACTTAGTTCCCACAAGAAAGAAAACTGGAGAAATAAGGCTTTGTGTGGATCTTAGGAACTTGAACCAAGTATCCCTCAAAGATAATTATCCCTTACCTAAGATGGATCACATCCTCCAAAGAGTGGTAGGTGCCTCAAGGATCTCATTACTTGATGGATTCTCAGGATTTAATCAAATCTTAGTACACCCTGATGATCAAGACAAAACTGCATTCACAACCCCATGGGGAACGTTCAAATATGTAAAAATGCCTTTTGGGCTGAAAAATGCAGGGGCTACTTTTCAAAGAGCAATGGATATTGCTTTTGCAAAAGAGATTCATGACTTTTTAGTCATTTACTTAGATGACCTCACCCCTTTTTCAAAATCTGACCAAGAACATTTAAAACATTTGAGACAGATTTTCCTAACATGCAGGAAATATGGAATTTCATTGAATCCCAAGAAATCCCTGTTTGGTTTAGAGGAAGGCAAATTATTGGGCCACATCATTTCTAAAGATGGCATTAGGATTGATCCAGACATGATACAAGCTATCTTACAAATTCCCCACCCAAGAAATATCAAAGAATTGCAGGGATTTTTGGGAAAAATCAATTTTTTGAGAAGGTTTATCCCAAACTTAGCAGAACTAATCAGATTACTAAATAACATGCTAAAGAAAGATTCAAAAGTAAAATGGACAGTTGAGGCAAATCAAGCCTTTGAAGGTATAAAGCTGGCCCTTACCCAAACCCCGGTCTTGACCAATCCTCAATTTGACAGAGAATTTATCATTTTCTCTTTTGCCTCCCAGCATACTATTGCTGCTGTTTTGTTACAGAAAGATGACCAAGGAAATGAGAAGCCAATTGCTTTCTTTAGCAGAGCTCTTAGAGATGCACCTTTAAAATATCAAATCATGGAAAAACAAGCTTATGCTTTGGTTAAAGCCATTAAGGACTTTAGGGTTTACATCCTTTATTCACATGTTATAGCTTATGTACCAAGTCCTATTGTCAAAGACATTCTCACCCAAGAAAATTTAGAGGGCAGAAGAGGAAAGTGGATTGCCAACATTTTGGAATTTGATATTGAGATAAAACCTACAAAACTAATAAAAGGGCAAGGTTTGGCCAAACTAATGACAGAAGCAAATTTCCAAGCCTTAGACATCAACCAGCTGGACAGTGAACCGGAGCTGGCGACTCCAAAGATCAATGTAGCCTTTGAACAATCCCCTTGGTACTCTGATGTATGTTATGTATTGCAAAACCTGTGTGCTCCCCCAGGATTGTCCAGAACTAAATGTAGGTTCTTAAAAATGAAAGCTTCTAAATTCTGTGTTATGGATGGGAATTTATTCTGGAAAAACCATGAAGGGATACTGCTAAACTGCCGAATTGAGAATGAAACTGACAATATCATAAAAGAATTTCATGCAGGTGACTGTGGTGGACACTTGTACTGGAAGTCCACTGTGGATAAAATACTAAGGGCTGGTTACTACTGGCCAACCATGTTCTCTGATGTCAAGAAATTCACCACCTCATGTCATAAATGTCAAGTATTTGAGGGAAAGAGACAGTTACTGCCACTTCCCTTAAGGCCTATTGCAACAGAGAGACCTTTTCAACAATGGGGCCTGGATTTCATTGGGGAAATTCATCCCTCATCCTCAGGCCAACATAGATGGATCTTAACAGCCACAGACTACTTCACTAAGTGGATTGAAGCTGTTCCATGCAGACAAGCAAATGATTCAACAATCATTCAGTTCTTGGAGAACAACATATTGGCTAGATTTGGTTGTCCTGACAAAATAATAACAGACAATGCTGCTGCTTTTAGATCCAAGAAAATGGTGAATTTCTGCCACAAATTTCACATTACATTGGGCCATTCTACTGCATACTATCCCCAAGGAAATGGCCTTGCTGAGTCATCAAATAAAAGCCTGGTAAACATTATAAAGAAAGTGCTAGAAGAGAACAAAAAGAATTGGCATAAGAAGCTTGTGAATGCTCTATGGGCAGATAGACTAACAACCAAGAGATCAATTGGGACCAGCCCATATGAGTTGGTTTATGGATTAGAAGCCAAATTCCCTTCATCACTAGGGGTGCCTGTTATGAAACTTCTTCAAGAAAGCCAAGCTGAACCAAATGATATGCAAAGAAGGATCAATCAAATAATATGTTTACAGCAAACTAGAGACCAAGTTTTCAGCAGATTTCAAGTTCTACAAGAAAAATTAAAGAAGGCCTTTGATAGGAGATCTAAGGCAGAAGATTTCAACATTGGTGACAAAGTCCTCAAGTGGGATGCAATAAGAGAGGATAAGGGAAAACATGGAAAATTTGATTCCCTTTGGAGAGGACCATTTGCTGTCCAAGCAGTACAAGGAAACAACACTTATTTCCTTAAAAGTCTTAATGAAACTGATTTGAATGAAGGTCCTGTGAATGGCAGGATGCTGAAGCACTATTTTGACAACTACCCATGAGTGCAGCATGAGTTTCCATTGTACATATCCAGATGTATATATTACTTTCTGTTGAGATGTAAAAATGCAATTTCTCAAGTTTTCTTAACTATCAGCAAAAGGCAAATAGGTTCAGAGGTCTACCAAGAAGGGAAGTACACAATTTTGGCATTTCAAAGCAGCAAACTTCAAAATTTTGATAAAGGCAGTCAAGGGGTCAAGGCAATCTGACCTGCTGTTCTTGGTCTTTCAAATGAAAAACCATCCCCATGTGGAGCCACTGTTAGCTACCTATACCAATAGGTTTCATATTTCATGATTGGCAAGGAGAGGTCCAAATATGCTCTGCTTTGATGATGCAAAGATCACATATTTCCAAAAGAATACAATCTGTGCTTATAGCTTGATGTGGACTCAATTTTGATGGATGGTCCAACAGTCTAATCTGGATCATGCCATGTTTTAAACTTTCAGTTGTAGGATAGAGAAAGAAGTCTGTCCAAACTGTGTAATCTTGGCAGACAAGTAGTTTAGGTAGAGAAGAAAGGCTCCCAACTGCTTAATCTGGGACCTTGGAGGAAATAAGGGTAGAAGTAGATAGAAAAACAAAAGAAAAAAGCCAAAGAAAAGAAAAGGCAGATAAGGGTCTGCAAGTCCAAGTGCACCCTCCAAGAAGAAACAAAAAATGCTAGGCATGTAGATGGGTAGGCAGTTGGGGTTGCAGAAATGTCACTCCTTACAATTGAAGGTATGTTAGCCTTGTTCACAAAGCAAAATCAATGAAGTGAGAAGGTGTTCTTCTCCATCAGGTTGCAGCAAGCAAAGAAGCATGTCTAACTTCCCAATTTTCCCCTCTCCATTCATTACTAACATCCCCTCATCAGTTGATATTCATGAAAGAATTGGTGGTTTTTAGTGGTTCTTAGTCCTATTAGAAGCCACATTTCTTGTCTAAAACTCTTTTCATTTTGATCTACTCCCTAAGCTAAGTTATTTTCAAATAAAATTAGTGTTATCTCCCCTCATCCACTCCTTTCATCCATATTAACCCTAACTCTATTATATAATTCCCCTATGATTCCCTTTCCCCTAGTATTATAACACCATGGTGTATAAACCCCAAGCATTGTATAAATATCCCTCCCCTTGGCATTATAGCCAATAAATCCTCTGTCAGGGATCAAATTGGCATCTGGTCACTTTGATGAACCTAAGTCTAACCCCCTCCCCTCTTCTAAAATCATTTGGCCCCTTAAAACCTTTATTTGCTAAAGAAAACCTTATAAAAGACCTTGTTCTACCTATACCCGCTTTAATTTGCAAAAATAAACAAAAAACCCACTTTTCTCATTTATCCAAAGTATGGGCGCCGGGTTATTTTTATATTGAATGGGCATTGAAAAACCTTTATAAACCCGCCATATCCCAAGAGTTTCCGCCAAGCACTGATCCCGAAAATAAATATTTAAATAATCCCGTCCCCTTCCGTATTGTCCGAGCACCTCACTGATCCGACAGCCGTCGGATCGGTCCTCTTTGATCCAACGGTCCTCATCCATATCGGACCGGCCCCGACGTCCGACAGATACCTTCCGATATCTGTCAGAAGGTGACGTCAGGCCTCCGCCACGCGTCATCCCCACAGCTCATCGGAGGTACGCCTGACAATTCCCCTTCCGTATCAAAAGCGGTGCGATGAGAAACCGCTAACCGCTCCCAGTTTTTGGTCAATCCGCCCGGCCAACGTCACCACCACATCATACCCACGTCAGTGCCACCCCGCCGTCGCGTCAGCCCCTTCGTCCGCCCCCATGCTGATATGTCTGCCACTTCATCATATCCGTGGACCAATCACAGCCTGCCACCTCACCCGATGACGTCATGCTGACGTCATCCGACCTTGACCCCACCTGATGACGTCATGCTGACGTCATCCAAAAAACGCGCCAATATGCCAAAAATCCATATTTAGGCCAATTTTCGCGTTTTTTTATACTTTTTGCCGCAAGAGTTGTTGCTTTCTCTGCATGATTTTATGTCCAAATTTGCACCACCTTTGCTGAAATCAATTCGGGGACCTCCGGCGCGCCATTTCTACAGTCATTCGTGACCACTGCTCGCTGTTTACCAGGTATTTTCCCTTATAAATCCTTCATACGCCTACTTTGTCTGTGAATTCCCTCAAAAGAGCTTAGAAGACAAAAAACTTGCAAATTCACCGGCAAAATCTCTGTGCCTAGCCCCCATTTACAACTGTAAGCTCGAAAAGCACCAGCTGAGCCTTGTTTGCCCACATTTTCATAAAAAACTGTACTCTGTTCGCGCAATCGCGAAACAACTTACTCAAACTGTACCTACCTGATAAAAAAGACAGATTGAGACCACAAATTGGTCTTATTTGCACTTCAAGCAGTATTTCAATTGCTGCAACTATTTCACTCACCCTCTGTTCCATACAATTCACATTTTTCCATTGAAGAAAACTCTTTTGTGTTGCTCTGCATAGCAACTCCATCCATAATCTTAGGAGAAATCATGGATCCACCAGTAGCTCCTATAGCGTTGAACGTTGCTCCATTGAATGCCCCTCAGAGGCAATTGGAATGGCAGTCTCTGGCAGACATGGACTATCAGATTTCAGAGGAAATGCTGATGAGGACTAAGTTCCACATCCACCTGCTCAATGAATTGAAGGCCAAGCATGAGGCTGGAACAGATGTGCTGGGCATATGGGACTCATTCCTCCCTATTTTTAAGCTCCCTCAGGTTAGACAATTCCCTGATTTGATCTATCTGTGTGCTGAAAACTATGACCCCACTCAGAGGGCAGTTCTTGACCCTTCAGGATCAGCTGTGTTTTATGTCACCCCAGAAGCTATCAAGGATATGCTATGCTTCAGGACTGAGAAGAAAATGGTCCCTCTATCACTTGTAGACCTGATAAATCAAGGAGCCAGAATGACAGATGCTCAGGTCACCAAATTAAACCAGCTATACATTGACTCTGACTCTGTGAAGTATCCTCCTATCAATCAAGTATACCTCAACCAACTGGGCAGAGATCTGGCAGACATGATTAGTCCCATTTTGGGCTACAACTCAATTGAGTTTGTTGATCAAACTGTGCTGGTAATCATGCTCATGTTTGCTCCTGGCAAGTCTCCCATCTGCTATGACTATGCCACCTATATAGCAGACAAAATACATGAGCAACTAATGAACCTGGCAAGAGAAAGAGTGTTCAGATATACCTCTTACATTTACCATTTTATCTTATATCATCAACATCAGAAATTCTCTTTTCCAATCAAAAGAGAGGATGCCCAAGTCAATCCAAGATCAGTGGTCTATTGGTCCTCTGTTTTCCACTGTAGATTTGAGTGTCCTTATACTTATTGTGAGTTCATAGATTAGTTCATCCACCCAGCTATGTCAATGATGATGGGCTCACCTACTCCGAGGCTCACAGATGAAATGCAAAGGATCCTGCAGTTATCCAAATCATACAGCTTTGGGGACTGGTACTTTTACCAAAACCACACCGTCATTAGGATATATGGGTGTGAATTGCCTCCCTACAGACTACCCAAATATGTGCCTATGAGGTTATTTGCCCTAGAATACTTCAGGCAGTTTGGCAATGTTGATGTGCTTCACTTTTCGGGCAAAGGCAAGAAAGCACAGTTGAAAGTCAGGAACCAACTTGGCCACTTTGTCTATAACCAGAGGGAGGAAGGTTGGAGAGAAGCAGACAGGATGCTTGAGTCCCTTGGCCTTCAAACCAGTTTCCTCTGGAAACCTTATGACCCCAACCACTTCATCACTTTGAGAAGGCTCAAATATAAGCTATCTGGCTATGATCATGTAAAGATCCCTCACATTGAAAAACATGCAAACCAAGCAAAATGGAGGAGAGGAACCCTAGAAGAGCCGGTTACACAAGAGGAGCTGAATCAAAGAGCGGTGAGGAATCTAAAAAAGATGGCTGACCTTGAATTTTGTTCACAGGTGTTCTCCCTTCCAAGCACACAAGTGGGAGCAGTTGCATCCTCCTCGACTGCAAATCAGCAAGCTCCCAAAGCCACTGAAGATATATCTAGCAAGGGCAAGGAAAAGGAAATGGAGACTGAACAGCCACCTCATGACAAGGTGCAGCAACAGCAGCAGCAGGTAGAACAACAACAACAACAGGAATTGCAGCAAGAAGAAGGGCAGCATGACAAAGAGCAGCCCCCACAGCAAGAAGGGGCAGTTGAGGCCCCAATTTTCACAGAACAGCAGGCACAAAATACGGTGCCTCCTAGGCAAGAAACATCAGTTGATGCATCAATCCTCCAAACTCCACAAAAGGAGGATACTAGCAGAAAAAGGGACAGAGAGACTCCCTTGACCACATCAGAAAGTCATGGTGAGAAAAGACAGAGATTGAACCCTTTCTCTGATGAGGAAATGCCAACAGGGCAGTCTCTGGGCATGGGCCCACCTAGCAGGGAAGCATCTGCAAGTTCCTTCCAAGAGGAACAGAACCGAACTGTGGGAGGAGAAGTCAGCTCCTCTAGCCAGCAGAGGGAGGGTGAACTGAGCATTAAACAGCAGTTCATAGACATAAAGAAAAGGAATGAGCCCATAAAAATACAGCTCTACAATCATTTGCTAAAGATGGCTCCCACTAACCAGCAAAGACTGATGTCTGCTTTTGATGTTAGTGAAGGCAAGATGATCATGAGTCATTTCTTGCCAGCTGTAGCACAGCCCCAGTCCCCTGCAGATTATATAAGGACCAATCTTGAGGTCCTTGCCAAGGACATCCACCCGATGGATAAAATTGAGCTACACAAACAAACGGGTGAGATGGTGTATGCCTCCTTGGCAGACAAAACATTGGACAATTATAGGCTGGAAAATAGCCTTAATAATACAGCTGCCCAACTTGAGTTGGAAAGGGCATCCTCACAAGCTAAGGACAACAGAATAAGGTCCTTAGAAGATATAATCATTGAGATTGGGCATGATCCCAAAGATATCAAGGGCATACAGGAGATATTGAAGTTAAGGGATGCAGACATGGCCGCTTTGAAGAAAAAGCTCAAAATTCCAGCCACAATTCACCCTCAAACAGATGAGGTTGCCCAGCAGAGGCATGATTAAGAGGCCTCAACCCTGCTGGTGTCTCTATATAAGCAGTTAATCCAGACACAAGAAAAGCTGGGAGAATCAGAGGCTGCACATGCAGCATTACAGGCAGCTTTGAAGCAAAGAGAAGAAGGTCAGACCTCCCAGCCTCCTCCTGAAGTAATAAACCTTGAGGAGACTGCTCCAACTACTGTTCCTCCTCCTCAACAAACAGAACAGGCAGCAACATCCACCTCAGCAGCACCACTAGCAACAGAGCAGGCCCCAAGCCTGGACATGCAAAAGCTGAGGAATGAGATCCAGGCCCTGGAAGCTCAAATGACAGAGCTGAATGAGACCAGGGATAAATTGGCCAAAGTGAATGATAGATATGACAAATCCAAGCAGTCTGTAGCAGAAAAGGGCAGGGAGATAAAGGCCCTCAAAGACAGGATCAAAGAGCTAGAGAATGAGCTCAAATTAGATAAGGTTGTGGCTGAGCTTAAAATAGTGTTGTGGGCTAACATTGGCCAATCTATTAATGACCAATGGCAATATATTGAAACAATCCATGAGCAGTTAGAGCTCATTCCAAAAGCACAGACTGAAATTCAGAGGTCAAGAGCTGCTCTAAGCAATATGCCTGAAATTGCCACTAGGATGATTAATGTGCTTAACAATAGAACAAGTACTCAGTTGGCTGCCATGGGAATTTCAAACAGAACTGAGCACATTCAGTTAATCAAGAGGGTTCTCACACTGAGAAACTTGGTGCAGACTTTAGAGAGAAGAACCCAGGACATGCAGACTGAGGTAAACAGGTTTTTAGAGAAATTTCAGGTATTAGAAAACAGAGGGCTCCCTGGCTTACTGAACAGCGCAGGGAGACTGTTTACTCATGAGCAGTATGCTAAAAGGGTTAATGCATTTGCCACAAGTCAGATCAATGAGAAGCCCAGCACCTCAGAGGAAACAGGGCCAGCCACAGGACAGACTCTCTACAATAGAGTAGAAAGTTTATTTTTTATAATGAATGAAATTAAACACCTGTTTGAGGTGCCTCCCAATTTTTACAAATACACAGAGGCAGAGGAGACTATGGATGCAATTCTCATGCATCAACTACCTACACTAGAATGGTGGACTAAGGCCATACAGATGATTTTATAAATAGGAAGCCATTCAATAAATTTTGTTCATGAAAAATGCAAATTGTCATACACAGGACAGTTTTGAAGGAATCAGCATGCATGAAAGATAAAAGCTGAGCCAACTCAGCAGAAGTCCTGGCCAGCAAGTCAAGATGGACAGCTACAGGTGACAGGGCCGAAAATTTACAGCGGAGCAGCCACATCAGTGCATTTTCCAGCATTAACGCAAATCACTCCAACCGACTCAGTGGCCTCCAAAGGCCAAAATATCTTCTGACAAACATAAAGATGCATTTACTTTGTATTCAATGATGTAATAACTTTCTTATCAAATATCTTGAACAGTTGGTGAATGTATTCATTTCTGAGATAACTTAGCACTCAGATATTTTGTACAACGGATTGTATATATTTGCCCCTCGCACAAGCTTGCAGGGGTTGTTGTTGATTTCTCTTGAAGAATTTCTTATGCTGTAATCCTTTCAGAGTTTAATAAAGAAAGTGATGGAATTTCTCGGAGTTCTGAAGTGTTGAATGTGTTCTGGTGTCTGTTGAAAACTACAGGATTCTTGTGTACTTCACAATACAATAAGTTTCTGTAACTCTCTTTGTTATGTGTTTCAATCTTTTACAATCCATATATGTTTCTAACTACAAAGTGTTTAGCAACAAAGAAAAAGAATAACCTTCAGGACTTATTCATGCAATACCCTGAGTTCAATCTATGTTGTTAATAAATGTTTTCTCTAGCTATAATCTTGATAAGTGTAATTCTTAATTGCTATGCTTTCAGAATATATCTTTCACAGTGACCTTTGTTTCAGGAATTCAAGTTTGCTCCTGAGCAACATGTTTCACTTTCACATCACCAGCTTAATGGAGAATTCTTAATTGCTTTCTGTTGGCTGACCATACATCACCATTTAAGTTTAAATTTTGTTTGTTTGAGATACTCAATAGGCCCTGCAGTCTGAACATCATCACTCCAACATTTCAAAACATTTCACAGCTCTAAACTCCATTGCCGAATGATATACTACTACCCGAACACTACATCTTAAGCACTGAAAGAAGTCCTTCAACCAAAACACAAACCAAAAACCTGAGCCTAATAGCTAGCCTAAAATACTATCAGAACAGAGACAAATTATAAAGAGAGAGCCCTCTCTGATTACAGTTTGGCTAGAAACTGTGATCCAAAGATTGGTTAGTGGTTACCCCGGCCGTATTCCCTTGGGAGTCATAGGGAACAACCTGGGTGTTAACACCTTCAATAAGAAAACCTTAGGGCTCTCGTACTAGGTATCGTGGCCCTTTAGAATCCCTAATATAATGACAAGATACAACTTTTTCCTTTGACTAATAAAATTAGGGGTGAGGCCTAGTCCATCATGTTGTCATCTTCCCACATACAAATACAAAATAATGAAAAATAGTTACACCTATTTACTCCCATCAAATTGTTGTCCTAGGGCTTAATCAACCACTTTAATCAACTTTCCTTTCACATTAATTTCTTCTAGTTGATGTGACATCCCTCAAATTATCATTATCTTGTTCCATTAGGTTCTTAGCGAGTCCTTTTTCTACCTAGAAACCTTATTGTACCTTTTCCCATACTTTGGCCTTATCATTTAGGCCCTCATTTTTCCTACTCCAAGCTCTGTTAGTTCCTGTGACAATTACTAGACCCTTTTCCCTCTATTAGTCCCTTAATCAGGCTATTCTAGCCCTAGAAAACCCTTGATCCTCTACTACAATACCTTGGCCTACTAATTTGGTTCTCGTCCAGGCCTACCAACCTTGTATTCATCACTATCTATTGTTATTGGCCTTGTCTAGCTCTCCCATCCCTTTGGTCAACATTGTTTATTGTTCTAGGCCTTGTTCAAGTTTCTCAACCATGCACCCAACCTTAAATAGGGTTGTGACTGCCCTTATATAGTTTTCTAACCCTCTGTTATGGCTTGATCCTCCTCTTGTTAGTTGCATCCCTACTATTGGATATCCAAAAATCCCTTCAACCCTCCTCCAAAGATCAAACCCCTTACCTCATCCTCTTTTCCACTCAAAAATTGCAGCTAGGTGTTAGAGTCGGTCTTTACATCCCTCCGTCAGAGATCATTTCTCTTATTGCATTTCATTTTTAGGTGTCTCGCTCGATTCACTCAGTTGCATTCTGCTAGGGGCATGTCATAATCTGATGGGAGGGTATTGTTATTCATTACACCTCATGCCTTATACCTGCTGGCTCAGGTTTGTTCGTCAAAATCAAATTTTAAAGTCACTTACAGTTCTGTTTTAGTCTTTTGATCAGCAAAGTCATTTCAGTTACTAGGTCTAGGGTTTCACAAATTGTGTCATCAAAGTGTCCAATAATTCTAGCAGACCCATGAGGGAGGTCCTTAATAAGTTTTCATTTCCAATATTTTCATCATCATATGCTCGACTATGACTTTTCTTGAAAACTCTGTTTTGAAGAAAATTCGTCATTTCGTTTTGTAATAAATTGCCATGTAATTTTCAAAAGTTTTTCAGTTGTTGAATTCTTCAGATGCAGCCCTGGTCTTCCTTTGTCAAGACATGCCATTATCCCTGCAAAAATAGCCAAAAAGATTCATCATTCAAGCCAAAAAAAAAGGAAATTTGAAAAACAGAGTTATATTAAATGTGAAAAAGTGCCAAACTAAACATTACAAAGATGGGTTTATGAGAAAAAAAAATCAAATTCATGTCTTTATGAAGATATTTCCATGAGATCAAAGTAATTTTCACTCAAGAAGATCAGAAAAAGTTGAAGTTTGTGGTGAGAGGGCGATTTTCAAAACCCAAAACTGTGTTTAGAGTGCGTGCGATGGGTAAACGCGCGACGCACACACACTGCGTGATGCATTAGGCCTCCTGCCACAATGCTTTTTTTCCATTGGCGCAGTGCATCCATGAGTCGCGGCGCACAAAGCCTACAGGCCAGTTTCATGCCACTTCGGTCATCAAAACTCACAATTTCTTCTGCTCCAAGTAAGTTCAAGAGCTCTTCTAGTGAATTTAACTTGTGTGGGGTGTTGTTTAGAGGGAAGATTTAAAGGTTTAAGGTGTGAGAATATAAACCAGATATATTAAGAGTTGCTCCTTTGGTGTTGAGAAATTGGTGTTTTCAAATTATAATTTTGGTGCCAAGTTTATTTTCCCACTTGTGATCCCTTCCCTTTTCATAATCTTGTCATTGTAATTAATCCCTTATCCTCTAACCTCCCATCCCTGCTTCCCATTTTCCATATCCTAAGATCCTATCATTCCCAATCATTCTCCCTTTCCCATATCACTTTCAAAATCCCTGAATTCCCACATCCCACAAAGTGCACATCTTAGAGAGATCATCCAGGAGCAGCAAACAGAGATCAAAGCCTTATCCCTTGACTTGAAGAGGGCTAAGTGGACTATGAAATACTTGGAGCAAAGGAACAAATAGCTTGAATATTAGCAACCAATCATGGAGTTACAAAACATTCGCGAGAATCACCAAGCTGCACAAAGGAGGAGGATTGAGCTCACTTCATTGGAGCAAGAGATTAATGAGGATCGGGAATCTTGGCTCGAAAGAATCAACATCCACTTGGAGAGACTGCTAGACAAGGCCGATAGATATAAAGCATTGTTGAGACACATGGTTTTCCATTACAGGGCACAACATATGAGTTCCAAGGCATGAATAAGGAATCTAAAGGCAAAATTGAAGAAGGTGACAAAGAAGCAAAAGAGGCAAAAGGAGCATGATCGACTCCAAATTTTGGCTGAAGCTTATTTAGCTGAGCATGGTACTTGATTGCGGACCTACAGCCCAAATTTCAAGAAATTTGGAGAAAATTTTGTCAATTTTGAACTTTTTGGCTTTAAAACAGGTTTTTATGCCTAACGCGTAGCGCCACTTGGCACGCGCTTATAATTGGGAGGTCCTCTAAAGGAAAAATTTGTTAATCTGAATTTTTCATCAAAATTTATGTATGCTCATGGATTACCTAAGGATTTCATCAAGTTACGGGTTGCCTAAAGGGTCAAAAACACCCTAAAAATGACCTCATTGCCCCTATTTTGACACACACGAAGAAGTCTTGGGAGATTGAGGTTTTGGAGGGGCAAATGACATCCAAGAAATTCCACTTGGGTTGGAAACTAGACAGGCAGGGCTTTCCAACAAGCACACTTGGGCTCAATTTCGACTTCATGAAGTGCCTCAAAATCAGATCCAAAGTGGCATGACGCATAGAGAATCAGGCGCGGCGCATAGCAAATTTTTGCCTATTTTTCACTGTACATCTCATAAATTCGCCCAGTTTTGACCAGTTTTGCTTTTTTATGTTACTCTTGATATTTCATGATGTAATTTGATAACCATGATGTAGTATTGGCACATTTTTACTTTTTGTTACAGGGAAAAGTTTCTATGCAGAACTGCTAATCCCACTAAGGCTGGTAGCTACCTTAGAAACAAACAAAGTAAAACTACTTTCGTTTTCCTTTATGAAAGATAGATGAGAGAAGAATAAAGGAGACCAAGCTTTGCCTTGCACTTGGTTCCTTGCTGGATTCCTCTCCCTTCTGATAGTCCTTTGCTACTTGCTTTCTTGCATACCCAACTTCACAGAGTACCTGTAGAATCAAAGCAGCATAACACTATATGAGAACATGGATCTATTATCATAAAAATTCTAGGATCAGATGTAAATTGACCATACAAATGCATAAAACATGAATCACACAAGAGTATGGAGGAAAACTTGAATAGCTTTATTGATAATCAAGAAAGAGCCAAGAGAGTTACAACCAATTGCTCTGACCCAGCATCATCCTCTCAGCAAGAAGCCCTTCTTCACCTCATGAAAAGCTTAGATCACCCAACACTATGATGTTGCCTCAAGAAACCAACAGCAATTCCTTACAAGATGCAAAATTCCAGCCTCTTGGATCTCTGGGATGAGGGATCCATATATATATGTCTGCAAGGGAGATGAGTCAGCCTGTGATTTGATTAGTGTCTTCCCTCTGATAGTTCTTGATTCCACTTGGAGATTGATGATCTCTTACTCATCCCTGGTCGAATTCAGAGAGGCAAGTGTCACAGGAGAATTTTCTGGAAGATTCCATGCTTCTCCACCTCGCGGATTGACACTGCCATTTGTCCCTTCTCGCCCATCGCACCCCATAGAAGGGATTTTTGAAGTGCAGTGCACCTACTGTGTGTATTTAGGTGAGATGCAACGCACTTTGCTTATGGAGCAGGTGAAATAGTCCAGTTTTGACCAGTTCTGAGCAAATTTTCATGGAGAACTTCTGGGAGAAGCTGTAATCAGTTGACCTTGTTCTTTTAGGGGTTGGAACAAAACTTTTAGGGACTTATGAGCCCTTAGTTTATGGACATTTATGCTTGGGGTTGCAGTGCCCAAAAATGTCTATAACAGTTGCCCCCTAAAGCATGAGGTCGTTAATCTTTTTTGATGTCGGGTGAAATGCTTTATCATGAGGATCCGAAGTTATTTCAAGCTAGAAGGAGACTTGTAATAAGATACAATACAATACATTATCTTCATAATATTTTCATGATCTAGCTGAGGCGGGCATTCCCATGCTCAACTTTATAAATTCATTTTCATGTACATAGGACAGACAATCGTCTGAGTGTAGACTGATGATTCTGGTAGAACCATCATCCCTTAGGTTGGATGATTATCTGTGCAGCAATGATGTACATTTGATGTCTTTATTTTCCTGAATATATATCGCAGCCTGGATGGATGAAACTAGATCCGGGGTCTTCAATCTCGTTCCATCTTCACTCAAAGTACAATTCGATCCATGTGAGATATGTTTTGGAGTCGAACATGGAAAGACATCACCTGATTACCAGCCAATGATGTAAGTTGTTAACAGGCGCGAGAGGAATCACCGATAATGATAATGATCCTCAAGGTACTGCAGTACAATTCACGTGGTGTGAAAAAGGGACTTGGCGTCGAACACCACGCAAAATCTTTTGGTCAAAGGCCATTGATGTAAACCTGTCGCCGGAAGTGAGAAACTTGCCATTGAGGCATGCAAGCTTCAAAGTACTGAAATGGGTGTTCCTAGATCAACTTCTTGGATAATGAGCTGATGTCGACAAGAAGCAATCCGTCATAGGAGGGCCTTAATGAATCCCACATCAATGACATGGAACGGAGAAAATGATTTTAATGGAGGTGAAAACGATCTGGTGATATAAGGTTCAGGGTGGCGGTCATGAAAGAATGGAGCGTAAATGTATTGCAGCGGGTGAGACACAGGTGAATTCTCTGGGTGACTTCTCTTGAACATATCGGTGACACTGACATGATGGATTGGTAGCATTAACCCAAAATGTGGATGGTGTGATGTGACCATGGTGATGTGACCGGTGAATGAAACAACCCAACCTGACTTGGATGCGGAGTTAAAGTGTCATGTTCAAGAGCGACTTGCTACCAACAAAGTTTCTTCAAGTTTTCTTCCCAATTTTTCCCCAATCATTGCTAACCAGTACCTCTTTATTTTTTTCAAGCTTGAGGAGGATAACATATGCTTGTTCTATAATTTTCCCTTTGGGCAAACCCATCGCTATGTTTTAACGAGCCTAGCGATAGTGAAACTCGTTCTTGTCTGTTATGGACAAGTTTGTCGCTATTAGGTTTTAACGAGTTTAACGACAAAGATAACTCGGTCCTTTTCAATTTTAGAGAGTCTAAAAAGGGACGTAAAGGAAACTCCAAAAATCGTTTTTCGTCATCTAATCCCTTAGGTCTGATAAAGTATAAAACAATACAGAAGGGATGAATTTTCCGTACTTTTAACGAGCCGAACAAAATAAGCGCTCGATCTTTTTGTGTAATAATCCCTCATGTCCAAAAAGATTAAAATATAAAGGAGGGATAGCACTTCTGGTCACTTTAACGAGCTGGAGAGGCCAATGGCTCAGCAATCTTCTCATATTTTACGAGTCAGCCGAAAAGAGCTTAAAGGAGACTCATTTTTTGAGGAACGAGTGATAAATTCGGGTAGCAGCTGATTCCAGGTAAGGTTTGGAATTTCCCAATCACGGCAGCGTTACAAGGATGGCTAATAGAATCACTCTTCGCAGCTGTTCCTCAAAAGGGGTAAACAATCAAGTGGAGGTGCATGATCGGCCAATACAAAGTGGAGGTGATGATGAGAACACGACCAAGGCTTCAAAGGCTGAAGTACTACATTCACGATGGTTATTTACCAGAAATTGGTTCATTTTTTAATGAGCTTAAACGTTGGGGGAAACATCTGCTCATTGCTTATGTTTATTTTTTAACGAGCATGAAGTCCGCGTTAAAACTGCTCGATTAATCCAGTCGTATAGTAAGAATGTCTCATATATAAAAACGACATTATTTCAAAGCTTTGCCCCACATCCTTTCTTTATGCAAGTTAGGAAACGACCAATCGTACGAGTTTAAAGGGTTAGAGGACCTACAAATTTAAAAAAATAAATGGTCGCTCTTCACTTGCATGCCAAAAGGTTTGCATGCCCCCAGGTATAGAGACATAGAGTTTCAAGGTTACCCCGCAATTTCGCAGACAAAACATTTGTTTTGCCAAAAATGCCTACCACTTTTCAGGTTACGAAAGACTGTTCTATTCACACCGCAAACAAAACACTTCTTCGGCGATTTATATCAAAATAGACAAAGGTGAATGGCGTAGACGCCTCCACTCACATAACTTTGATGAGGGAATCTTGTTCCAGGCCAACCCCCTTTTCCAGTTTCGGACGGGAGTGTCAGACTAGTCATATATCTCTCGCAGGAACCTATGCTATACCTGAAGTTTTCCTGCCGAAGCAGACTAGGGTGCATGCCCCCTGGGTTTTAGTCATGTCCCCCGAATTACTCACGCTCATCAGGTGGATGGACTGGGGATTGATGAGACATTCATTGCATGAAAAGACCATTCAGGGATGGTATATGACTATTTGCTATGCGTGAACCGGGGAATGAAATCTGGTCTACGAGCTTGACCACTCTTCCTTCATGCGGAAAACACATTATTCTAAAGAGTGATGAGACAATGGCTCCCATGCAATAAATATAGTCTCGCCCAAGGAGTAGATTATAATCCAGGGGTCCTTGGACTACCATTACATTCATGTGAACGGTTTTCCCTCTCAATGTTATGGGCACAATTGGAAGGATCCCTAATGGTCGACTGGTTCCTTTGTCAAAGCCTGTTAGATTTCTCATCTCAGGCAAAAGCGATGGCGAACCAAGTGCTTTCCAAGCAGTGGAGGAAAGGATACTCACAGAAGCCCCTTCATCTATGATATTACCAGCCATAACCATTCTATATATTTGAGCAATGATTCAGAATGGTATACTAGCCGGTAAACAGGGTCTGCCTAGTAGGTTCCAGTCAAAGGGAACAACTAGGTTGCTTGGAGGTGGGACTGAATAGACGGCCGGGTACGACTCTGACGAACTTCCTTCCTGCGGTAAAGTAATGGGTAAATTGCCCCCATGTTCATCGGATTCTGTGCTTACGAAAAGAATTTGGACGGTGTCATCCTTGTTCTCTTCGGTGACTGTATCATCTGAAGATGGAACCTCTGAAGACAAGACCGGGTCAACTGCCGCCTCGACCTTTTGACTTTCGTCTGGTATGGATTCAAGTGGTTTTTCTTCAGTGATAGATACTTCGGCCGACCACCTGGGCAGGTCAGCCGGATTTTCAACTAGTGACGGACTCGGCAAGAGTTTCTTATATCCAGGAGGGAGCCGTAACGCTGAAACTGGACGATCGTCCAAAACTATTTTAGCCTCGTCTAAGAAGGGACAAGGATGGATGGTGTGATCGCCTTCACACAGTTTACAAGGAAATTTGCTTTTTCCTTTTTGTCCAGGGGCTTCACTTTCACTAGTCGATGGTGTATTTTCAACATGCTCATCATAGGTTGACGACACTGGGTTGTGCAAACGAGGAGACCAGTCCCTTAAGATCCGAGGGATGCAAGGACAATCTCTATGATAGTGGTCTCCTTTGCAAATGACACATGGCAATTTAGGCCTGGTCAGTGCAGTGTGTGGATTTTCGCTAGACGACGCTTGGTTACCCTTTTTCGCCTTTGGCTCCTTCTTCTTCTTCTCTTTCTTCTTCTTTTCCTTCTTCTTCTCAGGTACTTGATTTTTGGCTTTACCAGCCCCATAAAGCAAAGAGAAAGGAGGAGAGGAAGAATTGGACGAAGTAGAGGGTTGGGGGGTAACTCTGGAATTGTCTAGTTGCTGACTCGATTGTTCATGAATCGTGGTGTTCTGAATGACGGAGGTTGAGAAAAGCCATACGGGCAAACCGATTGTCAATCCTAGAAGCGATAATGTGGCCATATCGGGTGCACCAACATCTCCCCAAGAGGAGAAGGGACTAGGATTTCCTCCAAGGGGAACTCCTTGGTTGGTGGACTCCATTTTCCTCAACCTAAGACCAACGTAGGAAAGGTGATGATTATTTCGTTTAAAATAAATTTTAGACACTTTGACACAACTAGTTTTTTCAATTTTAAAGAGTCGAGAAAAAACAAAAGATGACTCTAGTCGCCTTCGATTTTTAATGAGCCTGAAGTGACAAGTGCTCAGACGGACCTTTTCCGTTAAGGAGTCTGAAAAGGAATGAAAGGGACTGCTCTGGAAATCTAGGCAGAGGGTGTGGAGCGATAAAAAGGTGTCTTGTGAACCCCTAATTACCTCACATTAATTATCAACCCAGGGACGACTTTTTATTTCAAGAGTGTACTCTGTCTGAGGCGGCTATTTACTTAAGAGTAATGTTTTGCAGTATAGTGCTTAAAACCCAAAAGTAAATGAATGCTTGAAACAAAATCTAATTGGAACAGCAAGAAACTGAAATGTTCTAAACTAAATCATCCATTCAAACAACCATCAATCGAGGATATAGTAGCAATAACTCAGTCCTCTAGAAATTGATGCAAAAGGAATTAGAGCATGGACCATGGATCAGGGAGCGTGGTAGCATTTGCTGAGGCTCACGACAGCCTTGGACCTTCTCTCACACCAGAGCAATAAATACAAGTAAAAGGAATGGCAAAAAGCAGCATGAAACAAAATGGACAGCAGTAAATGAAACAGCAATTAAAAGAACTAAATCTCGCGAGTTAGAACTGAATTCTCATTCTGCAATCAAATAACAATCGGCAAAAGCAATTCCAATGATCTTTACTTTACAAGAAGATATTTACAAATGAATTATGGAACAGCAGTTCATTATAAAACAGGAACGTCAATCATATATACATTCAACACACTAATGGAACAGCAATCCTCAACCGTATGTACACGTTCTCTACTACTACAGCAATCTGAGAGTAATGGATGATATGACTATGTTTCTGAACGAAGTAATATTGCTTTCAAGTCTTACAAATACTATTTCACATGGATCTGATAACAATAACATTCATACCAACATTCCGCTACAGAAATAGCTGAAAGATGCAATTCGAATAAATGCAGAGACATGAGATAAAGAACTCATTCAGATATCAGTTATAACGAAGCATAGCATATCACATAAAAGATGTATCAGATTACTACGTAATAAAGATAAACAATCCACACGCAGATCACCGTATAATGATACAAAGGCAAGTGTCCTTCGGAGCCGGGCCCTTGGCTGCCAATGGAACACTGCCTTAAGTTACTCCAGATGCAGCGACGGAATGAACACCAAGTCTTCTATATTAATCGCATCCACAAAAGTATAACAAAATCAGGTCTCAATGAGACTCAACGATCAAAGTTTATTCTGAAACTGTAAAATTACAAAAACAATCCTCTCTCCTCTGATCTTTGGTTTCATTTAAATAGAGAAGGATCAGAGCATAGATAATTACAATCATGATTTCTTTTACAAATTTAGGTTGATTCTAACCAGATGATCAACAAGAAAATATGTTTCCCTTTATCTCTTCAACAAAAGCAAGATGAATTTGGGTTTGCAGCTGAGATTTGGAGGACGGCCGCAACTGCAAATCTGAGAAAATTGTGCTCAAAGAACCCTGCGTTTCTCCCTGTACAAGCCGAATTTGGGCAAACCGTTCTTTAATAAAGTTAATTGGGCCCGTTCTGGACAAAACCCATGTTCCGGATTTCTCAAATTCGTCTTCATTTGCTCAGAATCTCAACCGCAAAACTGTCACTCCTTAAACCAGCGAATTTCTGAGTTGGCAGATTTAAAAATCAAATCTTTAATCTGGAAGTTACCTTGGAGGCTAAAAATGGTGAATAATGTTATAACCAACTTATTAGAACTATCATTGGTAAAATAATGCATAATCATCAATTTATTAGAAATAAAGGAGAATAAATAATGTAAGAGCATAAATCATCATAAAATGGATTTATATAATAAATTATAATAAATGACATGATGAAGAATGGTAGAAATGGGTGGAATAAACGTTCACAAGTGACAATAACAATGGCATATTAACGACCCAACAGAGGGATTACCAAACCAATCGCAAAACTGCAGAATACTTTTTACGGTATGGTAGTCAATCCTCTCGAATGCTGTGTTCAGTGCATTGCGATCGATAGGGCAGCAGACACGGCTTCCTATGGATAAAGGATTAAGCCTATTGCGGTCTCCAAAATATACTCGATGGTACGTGGGAGCACAAGTCTGTACTGGCACTTATCGTTTCAAAGTGGAGAAATCACCTAACCAACAGTGAAAACAACGGCTACCAGGCTTTACGACGTCGGAATACGTCTCTAGCCTAGACTTCTAGATGTTGTGTGTTAGGTTCCAAAGTGTTGTTAGATTCATTAAATTTATTTTATAGTTGATCTTGCTCAAGAAATTTGCCTTTCAGGTTCATTGCGTGATGTAGATGTACAATTCCTAAAATGCAATCTAAGATGATAAACAGTCGTTTTATCTTCTTTGTGCAATGAAAATCCTAGCTACTAAGGAAAGAGAAATGGCGTTCTTTCAGCAAAGAGCATAGAGCACACACTATATGCACTGTCCTAAATCAAACCAATCAAACAGTCTAAATGCAAATGCACATGCATGTATTTGTTTTCAGCCTTCTTAATATGTGAATGATAAAAAGAAATCTAATGCGCAAATCTGAATTATTTTTCAAATCGACAATTACTAACAAGTTTCTTTTCAAAATCAAAATGAAGACAATGACAACACTTTGCGATTTGGAAATGAAACTTGCTTTCGACACTAGAAAAACTACTAATTTAGATCGAATACAATAGTAACAGGGTAATCGACTATAAAGAACAACCAGATTCTCTTCTATGACTGAAAACGACATTTGCGACACTTTCAAATCAAGAAAGGACAGTACAATTATGTTACTTCTTTGTAAAGTAGAACTGAAAATGACTCAAAAAATACATAAAAACATTTACACTTCTTTGCACAATGGAGGCGGAATAACAGCAAGGAAAGGGGTTTCAAACAGAGGTGTACTGACTACAGGTAGCAAAATTCTTGAATAGATCTGAAAAGAGTGAACACAGAAACCAAAATTTAGGAACAATGCCTAGTCTGATCAGCGCACCTGTAACACAGTGAAACTGAAATGCAACGCACCTACTACACTCGGGAAGTGCGCTGAATTTGAGATTCACAGAACAGACAGTGCGTTGGACCAGGGATGAGACTTTGATTGGGTTCCGGGTCACAGTTTGAAGTTCAGTTCAGGGATTTTGGCCGAGCAAGTGGTAATCAGTAAATCAATCACATGGGTAGATCTAAGGAGGTTACAAGAGCCACCACGAGGGCAATTAGAAAGCTTGTAAATCAATTGTTTAATTCATAAACAAAACTCAGAGATTGACTGAAGCAGCGTTGATCTACTTTGTACTTGCATAGCAAATGCAGTTCGAAGGCTAGCTGGCTTGACTTCAGGCTCCGTCTGTAAGTTTATAAAGTAAACAAATGTAGATAAACAATCAATCTATTCGTTCCCCAGTGGAGTCGCCATTTTGTTACAGGGAAAAGTGTCTATGTAGAACTGCTAATCCCAATAAGGCTGGTAGCTACCTTAGAAACAAACAAAGTAAAACTACTTTCATTTTCCTTTATGAAAGATAGATGAGAGAAGAATAAAGGAGACCAACCTCTGTCTTGCGCTTGGTTCCTTGCTTAATTCCTCTCTCTTCTGATAGTCCTTTGCTACTTTCTTTCTTGTATACCCAGCTTCACAGAGTACCTATAGAATCAAAGCAGCATAACACTATACGAGAACATGGATCTATTATGATAAACAATCTAGGATCAGATGTAAATTGACCATACAAATGCATAAAACATGAATCACACAATAGTATGGAGGAAAACTTGAATAGCTTTATTGATAATCAAGAAAGAGCCAAGAGAGTTACAACCAATCGTTCAGACCCAGCATCATCCTCTCAGCAAGAATCCCTTCTTCACCTCATGAAAAGCTTAGATCACCCAACACTATGATGTTGCCTCAAGAAACCAGCAGCAATTCCTTACAAGATGCAAAATTCCAGCCTCTTGGATCTCTGGGATGAGGGATCCATATATAGATGTCTGCAAGGGAGATGAGTCAGCTTGTGATTTCATTAGTGTCTTCCCTCTGATAGTTCTTGATTCCACTTGGATATTGATGATCTCTTACTCATCCCTGGTCGAATTCAGAGAGGCAAGTGTCACAGGAAAAGTTTCTGGAAGATTCCATGCTTCTCCACCTCGCGGATTGACACTGACATTTGTCCCTTCTCGCCCATCGCACCCCATAGAAGGGCTTTTTGAAATGAAACACACCTACTGTGTGTATTTAGGTGAGATGCAATGCACTTTGCCTATGGAGCAGGTGAAATGGTCCAGTTTTGACCAGTTCTGAGCAATTTTTCATGGAGAACTTCTGGGAGAAGTTGTAATCAGTTGACCTTGTTCTTTTAGGGGTTGGAACAACACTTTTAGGGACTTAGGAGCCCTTAGTTTATGGACATTTATGCTTGGGGTTGCAGTGCCCAAAAATGTCTATAACATTTTTCTAGAGGATTCATTCACTAAAAGGTGAAAATTAAATGAATGAATCAGTTTCCTAGCATAGAGGGGTAAGTTGTTTGACTACCTAGATTTCAGTTCCTTGTTTAGAATTGGTTTAGATATCTCCTAGAATGATGAGCTTGACCCCTAGAGGCATGGGAAGGAGTTAGGCTTGTCTATATCATGTAATTTCTCAGTCATTTTCAGGGTTGGATACTTGGGATTTCTTGGCACTCTATTGTACATTTCATTTCTGCAATTTTGGCAAAGGAAAGACTAGGGTTTTGCAGCACTTGTTGGGATCCATGTGGCTCTATGTTTTGATGGTGTTTTTCTCTATGTATTTGTACGTTCATTGATGTTTATGTGTATCATTTTTCCTTCTCTTTTCTTCTACAATTAAACAAATGAGTGATTGAGGTAGAATTCATTGGACTGCTCTGCTCTGCCTTGAAATTTTGTTTAATTTTACATGTTTTCATCTGTTTGAGGAGGAATCTTGAGATCTTCTTGCCCTCCTTAGCCCCTCACTAGTCTGATCCATCCATTCATTCAATCCAAAGCATCAAAATGATTTCCTTCCTTGCCCCAATCAAAACTCTGCAAAAACTAGGCCTCATCCCGAGACCCAAATTTGCTTGTCCCTTTTTTCCAACAAAAACCCTTAAAAACTCAAATCAAATCCTTGCACTTCATACCTAGCCTAAAATTAGTTTATATTTCAGTCATCTCCAACCCCATTAATTATATTTTGCTGAGATTGACCTAGAGAGAGCCCTCTCCTGTCCTCGTAGGGCTAGCTACGAGGCTGAGCATGGTTTGATGTGGACCTAGAACCTTGTCTTTTCAGCCTGAGGTAAATCTAGGCTCTAACATAGTGGCAACCATAATGGGGAAGAAAATGGTTTGCTTGTTGATGTCATTTGTTTTATAAGCTATAGATGGAGCCTGAAGTTATGCCAGGTAGCCTTCGAAATGCTTTTGCTTTGCATTAGCGCAAGTAGATAAACGCTGCTTTAGTCAATCTCCGGTCTAGCTTGTAATCGTGACACTTGACTTGTAAATCGCCCCAGTACATTTGAGAATTCTAAGCTTTTGGATGATAAGTTTAGAATTTGAAAGGCTGAACAAGTTGTTTATGTCCCTTTGATTTCTTGAAAATAACACGCTGGCTTCAAAGAGATATACCAGAGCTAATCCAGATCCAAATCCTCCCCCTTTCTACGAAAATCCCAATCTGATTTCAAGAATTGTTCGTCAAGAGAGCTCTGTGACTCCCATGTTTAAATCTCATTCATGTCCTGCAATTTTTAAGTATCTTGAAGAGCTTGATTTTGATGAAAAGTTTGAATTGTCATTGTTTGAAACCAAATCCGAAAGTGCTCTTGGTTCTATAGTTCCAAATCTTAACTTTGCTGCAGCTCTTGAAGTTGAAAGAAACAATAAATCAATTGAGAATTTTATCTTGAAGCATCTCCAAAGTGAAATTCACGCTTCAAATATCGTTGATTTCCTAGAAGCTGCATCTTCATCCCTCGGATCTTCCATAATGGCATCCACCTCAAAAATTCCTACCAAACCTCCCTCCATTCCCACCCTTCCCCAACAGCCTACTATTTCTGATCAAAATTCTGTTGTAAATTCACCTCCATCTACTCCTTCTACATCCAAAATTGCTACACCTCCGCATACACCTCCTCACAAACCTCACACATCAGCTGCACCCCACTCCTCCAACTTCACCAAGATTGATTGCAAATCCACCAAGAGCAATGGCTGCTCGATTTGCACCTCTCGCGCTGCCTCAAGTTTTGGGTGACATGCCCGTAGATTATCAGAGTAAAATTCCTTTGTTTGATGGCACTCCTCAAAGTACCACGGCTCAGCAACATGTGGACAAAATGATGGATTTCTTCGAGCTTCATGAGATTGATGCAGAAAACATGACCATGAGATTATTCGTGCAGACTTTCGCAGGTGAGGTGAGAAAATGGTTCAGAGCTTTGACAGCTAGAAGTATTCCCACATTAGAAGAGCTTCAAAGACAGTTTTTGGATCGTTGGGAAGTTAGGAAAGATCCTCTTCAAATCACTTCTAAATATACCAAGATCAAGCAGAATGCTGGTGAGTCCGTGCAAGACTATTGTATTAGATTTAATGCGGTTTATATTGCAATTCCTGATGATTTAAGGCCAACTAGAAAGTCAGCTTTGCTAAAGTTCCCAAATGGTTTTGATCCAGACATGGCTTATCAATTAAGAGAGAGAGATCCAACTATCTTAGAAGAAATGCAGAAAATTGTTGTTAGTGTTGAGGCAAATTTGAATGACAAGAGAGCTAGGTTGAAAACCGAGAAGAGAGTCTCAATAAAGGAAGAAACTTCTACCTCAGATCAGGTGCTCCACAAGGTAGAAAAGATGATTGAAAGGTTAGCACTTGATAAGCTTGAACCGCAGATCCAGAATCCTAATTTCCATGGACAGCAGCAACCTCAATTCAGGATCAAACAGTGTGAGCAAAGAGCACAAGAACCGGCATCACAACAGCAGCAAGTAAAGACACCTCTTCAGCAGAATTTTGTTGGTCCCGAATCTGCTGATGAAGACAATGTAATAGGGGAAGAAAATCACTTCTTTACTCCTGATGATATGCCCACCTTTATCACTGAAGATGATGAGTATGCAGAAAGTTCAACTATACAGGAGGATGCAAATTTTATCTTGGAAAATGATACAGCTCTTGAAGAGGAGTCGGATGAGTATCAGAGAGGTTATATGCATGCTTTGTCTGCCCAGCAGCGTCAGTATTCATTAAGAAACATAAATGTCCCCATCAATCCAATCCATAAAAGAAAGGATGTTCCAGCATCTAAGAATGAGCCACCTGTTGTACCAAATAAAGGAAAAGAAGTTGTTTATCCTACTCCTAGCAAATCTCCACCAGCAAATGAAAGAGTCAATCAGCTAATTGTATCAAAAGATAAAGCTGAAAAGAAAGATGTTCCAGCCAAATAAGTAGAAAAAACTTCTACTTTTAGTTTAGAATATGAAATTTATAAATTGAAGGTATCCATTCCCTTGACTGAACTGATGAGGAATAGCAGTTATAGAGGTCAGGTCTCCAAAATTTTGAATTTTGATCCGATGTCTGATATGGTGAGTGTGGAAGATGATCAACTTGAACTGATTTTTGGACCAGAATTGAATGGTGAGTCTCCAAATAGTGATGTGCCTCCTTTTTATATCAGTTTGAGAGTGCATGAGTTTTTGTTGCATAATGCTATGTTTGATTCCGATGCCTCCCACAATCTTATGCCGAAGGCTATCATGGAGAAGTTGGGTTTGGACATCACTAGGAAATATCATGATCTTTATTTTATTTGATTCTAGCAGGGTGAGATGTATTGGGCTTATTAAAGACTTGGTGGTCATTTTGGATCAGATTCCACAAAAAATGTGTTGATGGATGTGGTGGTGCTGGATATACCTCCTAGATTTGGAATGCTTCTTTCCAGATCTTGGGGAGCAAAGATTAAAGGAACAATGCAACTAGATTTCTCATATGCAATGATTCCTGTGTTTGGACAAATGAGAAAACTTTATCGGGAGAAAAAAGTGAAATACATGATTACAAGCAAGGAGAAACCAATTAATCATCCAATTAATTATGTACACACAGATTTAGAGTCTTTTGTTTTGTATGCAGATAGTTTCAATGAGATTGATAGTCAGTTAGTTGCAGCAGATGATATTCCAGAAATAGCAGAGAATTTCAGAGAAGTTTTGAAGAAAGAAAGTCAAGAACAGGACAATACCATTCAGCGATCAGGAAAAGATAATGGACAGCAAGTAGAAAAAATACAGCAAACAGAGTTTCAGCACTTGGAAGAAGAGGAAGATGGCCTGTGGACCATGGATTTCGATGGAGCAGTGGGAAATGATGGTGCTGGAATTGGTATTTGGGTACGCAGTCGTTTTTCTGCTCCGAACAAAGTGCCTTGTAATGTGCGGGTATGTTCTTACAAGCTTACTTTTGATTGCTCAAACAATGAGGCTGAGTACGAAGCTTTGATTGTTGGCCTAAAAATTATAAGAAAGCTGAATGCTAAGAGGATTGTTGTATATGGCGACTCCAAATTGGTGATTAAGCAAGTTAAAGGCAAATATCAAGCAAAGAATCCTCGGATGCGGGCATACCGGAATGTTGTTCTAGACATTTTGAAGTTGTTTTCATATGATACCTTGACGTGTGTGTCTCGTATTCAAAATATTATTGTTGGTGCACTTGCTAAGGCAGCGAGTAATTTGAAGATTCCTATGAAATCAAGTAATAAATTTGAAATCCATGTGAAACATCAGCCGACTGTCCCGGACAATCAGAGATATTGGAAAGTTTTTCAAGATGATGAGGAGATGGATGATTTTCTGCAAAACAAAGGTAAGTTCAAAGATACCTCAATTGATGTAGAACATGATGATGGTAAAGATGATGTGCAGATCAATCAAATGGAAGTGTTGCAACTCAAAGATAATGTGATTCCTAAAGGCTTGATACCTTTAGAAGAACTCTTTGATCATGATGACGTAGCCCGCAAACCAACATTGCAGCCAACAGAGAAGGGAGTCGAAGAGGTGAATACTGGAACAACTGAACATCCGAAGATGGTAAAGTTGTCCAAAACATTGCCATAAAAGATAAAGGCCAAATATATCAGTTTGTTGCCATCCTTTGCAGATGTGTTTGCTTCGGACTATTCCGACTTGAAGACATATGATACCAATATAATTCAGCACACAATTCCTATTAAGCCTAATCAGAAACCTTTCAGATAGAAGTTAAGAAGGCTTAATCCAAAATTGCTGCCATCAATTGAGAAGGAGGTAAACAGGTTGTACAAATCAGGAATCATCGTTCCCATCAGATTTTCTGATTGGATCTCTAATTTGGTGCCCGTGCGAAAGAAGACAGGTGAGATTCGTTTGTGCATTGATTTTAGGAATCTCAACAAAGTTTCATTGAAGGATAATTATCCACTGCCAAAAATGGATCACATACTTCAACGAGTAGCTAGAGGATCTCGTATGTCACTACTCGATGGTTATTCTGGATATAACCAAATTTTGGTCCATGAAGATGACCGAGACAAAACAACATTCACCACTCTGTGGGGGACTTTTCATTATGCTAAAATTCCTTTCGATTTAAAGAACGCAGGTGCCACATTTCAGCAGGCAATGGATATGGATTTCGCAAATGAGAAGGATGTCTTTTTGGTGGTGTACCTTGATTATTTGATGGTGTTTTCTAATTCAGATGAAGAACACATGTATCATTTGAAAACTGTTTTTCAAAAGTGCAGAAAATATGGTGTATGATTGAATCCGAAGAGGATCTTGTTTTCCATGGATGAGGGAAAACTTCTTGGACACATTATATCAAAATATGGCATTCGTATTGATCCAGCACGTGTAGAGGCGATTCAGCAAATATATCTTCCACGGAACAAGAAGGAGATTCAATCTTTTAATGGTAAGATGAATTTTTTACACCACTTTGTGCCTAATCTTGTTGAACACCTAAGAGAGATTACAAATATGCTTAAGAAGGATAGCCAAGTGAAGTGGACAGAAGAGGCTATAAAATCTTTCAATCTAGTAAAATTGGCTCTTTCTTCAGCTCCGGTTTTAATCAGCCCGGATTACACTCAAGATTTTATATTGTTTTCATTTGCTTTGGAGCATACTATGGCAATTGTATTAATGCAGAAAAAAGATGAGCATGAAAGACCAATTGCTTTCTTCAGCCGAACTATAAGAGATGTTTCCTTGAAATACAACATCATTGAAAAGCAATCCCTTGCACTTGTAAAAGCATTGAAATATTTTCGCTTATATATTCTGCAATCCCATATTTTGGCTTATGTTCCTAATGCTGTTGTCAAAGATATTTTGGTACAAACATATCCAGAAGGAAGACGTGGCAAGTGGATTGCAGCTTTGTTGGAGTATGATGTGGAGATAAAGCCTACAAAGCTTGTTAAAGGACAAGGATTGGCAAAGTTAATGGCTGAATCAAATCTGCACGTCTTAAACATAAATCTGATTTCTGCTATATCCGATGAAAATGAGCAAGGTCCGTCAATTCAGGTAGCTGAAATCTTTGTTCTTTCTCCATGGTATTTAGATATTATATATGTGCTTCAAAATTTGTCCTCACCACCTAGTATGGCTAGAAACAAAGCTAGAACTCTTAAATTAAAGGCTGCTAAGTTTTGTATTTTGAATTCTGCACTTTATTGGAAAGATCCTAGTGGCGTTTTGTTAAATTGTTTGGTGGAAGAAGAAGCGAAGTAGGTCATGGAGGATTTCCATAAAGGATATTTTGGCAGTCACCTTTTTAGGAAAACAACAGAAAATAAAATTCTGAGGGCCCGATACTATTGGTCGACATTGTTTGCTGATGTATATAAGACTATCAAAAGCTATCAGAACTGTCAGACTTTTGAAGGAAAGAAGAAATTACAGCCTTTGTCGCTTAAGCCCATTGAGGTGAGTGCCCCTTTTCAATAGTGGGGGTTGGATTTCATTGGCGAAATTCATCCTGCTTCTTCAGGTCAGCATAGATGGATCCTCACGGTGACAGATTATTTCACGAAGTGGATCGAAGCAATTCCCATTAGGCAAGCTACAGATGCGGTAATAATTTCATTCCTTGAGAATAATATTTTGTCTCATTTTGGTTGCCTGAATAAGCTAATCACTGATAACACAGCAGCTTTCAAATCAAAAAAGATGGTTGAGTTTTGTAATAAATATCACATTACTTTGGGGCACTCAACCGCTTATCATCCACAAGGCAATGGATTGGCGGAGTCTTCCAATAAATCTTTGGTCAATATCATTAAAAAGTTGCTGGAAATAAATAATAAAAGTTGGCATAAGAATTTGGTCCATGCACTTTGGGCAGATCGAGTGAGTCAAAAGAAATCCATTGGTATGTCTCCCTTTGAGCTAGTTTATGGAGTTGATATAGTGTTTCCTACCTCTCTCGTAGCTCCAATAGTCAAACTTCTTCAAGAGGCTATAGTGAAGATGATCCAATGCAGAGAAGACTAAATCAAATGATTCATTTGCAGTAGACAAGGGAAGAATTTTTTCAAAACACACTCAAGTTGCAGGAGAGAATTAAGAAGATTTATGATAGAAAAGCAAAGGCGGACAAATTTCAATTGGATGATGTGGTGCTAAAGTGGGATGCAAGGAATGAGGAAAAGGGCAAGCACGATAAGTTCGAGAATCTCTAGAAAGGTCCCTTCAAAATTGCAGCATATCAGGCTCAGAATTCCTTTCTTCTGAAGGAGATGAACGGAGAAGATTGTCCAGGAGGGCCGGTCAATGGTCGACTGCTCAAGCGGTATCATTTCTAAGTTATTTCTGTTGTTTACGTTGTCACTGTAAATACCATTTTATTTCAGTATCATTGCAAGTGTGTGCTGTCATCTTTTCTTCAGTCTGCGGCTCGAAGTGAAGGCTATAATTCTGAAGAGAGATTTTAGTTTAATTTCAGTTTGTCGAGTCATTTTTTCAGTCATTTTAGTTTTATCATCAAGTCATTTTGAGTTAGGTTTCAGTCAATAAATGAGACAAAGTCTTGTGTTGTTTGTCGAAATAATGACTCCATAGCCCAATGGACAAAGGCACTGTCTAGCTCTTCCATAGATCTGCCGTTCTTGGCACCTCCCAGGAGCTACCATCCCCATTAGAGCCAATGTTAGAGTCAGTCTTTACATCCCTCCGTCAGAGATCATTTCTCTTATTGCATTTCATTTTTAGGTGTCTCACTCGATTCACTAAGTTTCATTCTGCTAGGGGCATGTCATAATCTGACGGGAGGGTCTTGTTATTCATTACCCCTCATGCCTTATACCTGTTGGCTCAAGTCTGTTCATCAAAATCAAATTTTAAAGTCACTTGCAGTTCTGTTTTAGTCTTTTGATCAGCAGAGTCATTTCAATTACTACGTCTAGGGTTTCACAAATTGTGTCATCAAAGTGTCCAATAATTCCAGCAGACCCATGAGGGAGGTCCTTAATAAGTTTTCATTTCCAATATTTTCATCATCATATGCTCGACTATGACTTTTCTTCAAAACTCAGTTTTGAAGAAAATTCATCATTTCGTTTTGTAATAAATTGCCATGTAATTTTCAAAAAAAATTCAGTTGTTGAATTCTTCAGATGCAGCCCTGGTCTTCCTTTGTCAAGACATGCCATTATCCTTGCAAAAATAGCCAAAAAGATTCATCATTCAAGCCAAAATTTAAAAAAAAAAAAAGGAAATTTGAAAAACAGAGTTATATTAAATGTGAAAAAGTGTCGAGCTAAACATTACAAAGATGGGTTTATGAGAAACAAAAATCAAAGTCATGTCTTTATGAAGATATTTCCATGAGATCAAAGTCATTTGCATTCAAGAAGATCAGAAAAAGTTGAAGTTTGTGGTGAGAGGGCGATTTTCAAACCCCAAAACTGTGTTCAGAGTGCGCATGGCACATTGGGTAAGCGCACAACGCACACAGGCTGTGTGACACATTGGGCCTCCTGCCACAGTGCTTTTTTCCATTGGCGCGGCGCATCCACGAGTCGTGGTGCACTGAGCTTGTGCGTGGCGCACAGAACCTCCAAAGCAAAACTCATCGGGCTTCAATGAAAATCAAACCTATCACTCCATTAGCCATGTTCATTGCTTGAAACATATTTTGTTGTGCCAAGAGGTCAAAGGATATCAACTTGAGGTTTGGAGGAGCGAGTTTCTTGTTTGAAGAGCCGAGACTGTGCGTTGGAGGAGGTCACGACGCATTGAGTAGGTCACAGCACACATAAGGCGCACGGCGCATTGGGAAAAATTCCACAGTGTAAAATTCCACTGTCACGGCGCATCCAGGAGGCGCAGTGCACTGGGTTTGTGCATGGCACATAGAGCCTATAGGCTCGTTTCATGCCACTTCGGTCATCAAAACTCACAATTTCTTCTGCTCCAAGTAAGTTCAAGAGCTCTTCTAGTGAATTTAACTTGTGTGGGGTGTTGTTTAGAGGGAATATTTAAAGGTTTAAGGTGTGAGAATATAAACCCTATATATTAAAAGTTGATCCTTTAGTGTTGAGAAATTGGTGTTTTCAAATTATAATTTTGGTGCCAAGTTTATTTTCCCACTTGTGATCCCTTCCCTTTTCATAATCCTGTCATTGTAATTAATCCCTTATCCTCTAACCTCCCATCCCTGCTTCCCATTTTCCATATCCTAAGATTCTATCATTCCCAATCATTCTCCCTTTCCCATATCACTTTCAAAATCCCTAGATTCCCACATCCCACAAAGTGCACATCTTAGAGAGATCATCCAGGAGCAGCAAACAGAGATCAAAGCCTTATCCCTTGACTTGGAGAGGGCTAAGTGGACTATGAAATACTTGGAGCAGAGGAACAAATAGCTTGAATATTAGCAAGCAATCATGGAGTTACAAAATATCCGCGAGAATCACCAAGCTGCACAAAGGAGGAGGATTGAGCTCACTTCATTGGAGCAAGAGATTAATGAGGATCGAGAATCTTGGCTCGAAAGAATCAACATCCACTTGGAGATACTACTGGACAAGGTCGATAGAGATAAAGCATTATTGAGACACATGGTTTTCCATTACAGGGCACGAATAAGGAATCTAAAGGCAAAATTGAAGAAGGCAACAAAGAAGAAAAAGAGGCAAAAGGAGCATGATCAACTCCAAATTTTGGCCGAAGCTTCTTTAGCTAAGCATGGTACTTGCTTGCGGACCTACAGCCCAAATTTCAAGAAATTTGGAGAAAATTTTGTCCATTTTGAATTTTTTGGCTTTAAAGTAGGTTTTTCTGCCCAACGTGTAGCGCCACTTGGCGCGCACTTATAATTGGGAGGTCCTCTGGAGGAAAACTTTGTATTTCTGAATTTTTCATCAAAAGTTATTATTCTCATGGATTACCTAAGGATTTCATAGTGTTCTGGGTTGCCTAAAGGGTCAAAAACACCCTAAAAATGACTTCACTGCCCCTATTTTGACACACAGGAAGCAATCCTGGGAGATTGAAGTTTTGGAGGGGCAAATGACATCCAAATTCAGAAATTCCACTTGGGTTGGAAAGTAGACAGGCAGGTCTTTCCAACAAGAACACTTGGGCTCAATTTTTACTTTAGGAAGTGCCTCAAAATCAGATCCAAAGTGGCGCAACACATAGAGAATCAGACGCGTCGCATAGCGGATTTTTGCCTATTTTTCACTGTACAGCTCAGAAATTCGCCCAGTTTTGACTAGTTTCGATTTTTGATGTTACTCTTGATCTTTCATGATGTAATTTGATAACCATGATGTATTATTGGCACATTTTTACTTGTTCTAGAGGATTCATTCACTAAAAGGTGAAAATTAAATGAATGAATCAGTTTCCTAGCATATAGGGGTATGTTGTTTGACTACCTAGATTTCAGTTCCTTGTTTAGAATTGGTTCAAACAGCTCCTAGAATGATGAGCTCAACCCCTAGAGGCATGGTAAGGAGTTAGGCTTGTCTATATCATGTAATTTCTCAGTCATTTTTAGGGTTGGATACTTGGGATTGCTTGGCACTCTATTGTACATTTCATTTCTGCAATTTTGGCAAAGGAAAGACCAGGGTTTTGCAGCATTTGTTGGGATCCATGTGGCTCTATGTTTTTATGGTGTTTTTCTCTATGTATTTGTAATTTCATTGATGTTTATGTGTATCATTTTCCCTTCTCTTTTATTTTGCAATTAAACAAATGAGTGATTGAGGTAGAATTCATTGGACTGCTCTACTCTGCCTTGAAATTTTGTTTAATTTTACATGTTTTCATCTGTTTGAGGAGGACTCTTGAGATCTTCTTTCCCTCCTTAGCCCCTCGCCGGTCTGATCCATCCATTCATTCAATCCAAAGCATCAAAACAATTGCCTTCCTTGCCCCAATCAGAACTCTGCAAAAACTAGACCTCATCCCCGGACCCAAATTTGCCTGTCCCTTTTTCCCAACAAAAACCCTTAAAAACTCAAATCAAATCCTTGCACTTCATACTTAGCCTAAAATTAGTTTATATTTCAATCATCTCCAGCCCCATTGATTATCTTTTGTTGAGATTGACCTAGAGAGAGGCCTCTCCTGTCCTCGTAGGGCTAGCTACGAGGCTGAGCGTGGTTTGATGTGGACCTAGAACCTTGTCTTTTCAGCCTGAGGCAAATCTAGGCTCTAACACTAGGTACCTCCTTTATTTGGCCTCCTTCTCCCTTAACTAGAATATAGAGAAACTCGACTTCTTCCATCTTTTTGCATGTGGCTTTTTTTGTTTCCTTGCGAATAGGTCTCTTTAGCTTCCTTTACTCCATAAGATGAATTCCCTTCTCCACTTGTGATTTCTAGCCTCTCCTTTAGCCTATACTTATGTGTTTCCTTCAGGTGACTTAAAGGTCCTCTTTGTCCTTTAATAGACCCCACTACACCACTCAACAATTAATTACAATATAAAATCACCTTCCTTGGGTTCCAAGCCCACTCCTTTGGGTCAAAACCCCAACTTGGATACTTTGCTCACAAACCCCCAAAGGCTTTTCCACTTGAGAATACCTTTCGAGCTACCAAATTTCAACACTCCCTCTTAATGAGGAAGGTATTTCCACCACTACCTGGAAGTGGCCCTGCCTCTAAATTTGATCCAAAGCCAATTTCTTATGGAAGACCTAGATCTTTGAAGACACCCTACTCCTAGAAATCTCTAGCTCCATGAATTTTCCTTGGATGGCCATGACTTTCCACACAAATGCCACAACTTCTTTTTGCATGATCATGAATTTCCTTGCATGTTTCATGACTATCCTTGTATGCACCATCACTTTCCTTGTACGCACCACAAATTTCCTCACATGGTCTGTGAATTTCCTGCATGGCCTATAAGACTCCACTCTATTGCTTGAATCTAAAGGTTAAAATTCCACTGGGTGGTTGAATCTCCTTCAAAATCTCCCTCCGATCCTATGAAACCTCCCCTTGTCTCACTTTTCTTTCCCTCCCTGAAAGTGTTGCAGCTAAACTTGTGTCTCTTCAAGGTCAGTCTTGATTTATGGTTGAACACTGGGCCTACCCACTCTAGGCCATCACAACTCAACTATGCAAGTGTTTTTATCCTCTCAGGTGAATACCTTATATTCACATGGCTCCACTGTCAGATGTGCAACTCTATAACCCAATGAAGATACTATATCACAATCATCTTGAAATCCATACAAAGCTACTTCATCCATGCCAAAGCACTCCCCGACACAACACATGAACTATCTCAGCATAATTTGACAGGTCAAAGGAAGTCCATCAACAGTGTTAACAATCTACCACACAACATACTATTGTGCACCAAGTTGTCCACCAATCCAATAAACTTCCCACCCTATCTTGTGACCAAACCAATCAAGACCATATCTCCATGTTCTCTACTGAACCTCTTACTCTATGTCTATCCAACTCACTTGGAAACATTGTTTCTTCTTGCAACCGTCTCATAGCCCCCTCCTAAATCTAACACATATTCACACTCTAATATAGCTACCCTTCAAAGTCACTCTGATCCCATGTTGGAATTTCCACGGACCCCATGTCTAGTCTAAGCCTTAGCTAGGAACACAAACACATTGAATATGCCCAACCAAAAAAAACTTTGCACAACAGAATATAACAATAATGATATCTAATAGTACATAATATTTATGGCCCAAAATATACTCCTTATTAGTCCTTAAATAAGAAAATCTTAAGGCTTCTGTACTAGGGATCATGATCCTTTAAAATCGCTAATGAAATGGCATAATACAAGTATCTCCTTTGACTACTAAAACTAGGGATGAGGCCTAGTCCATCAAGTTCTCATCTTCCCACATACAAAACACAAATAATGCAAAGTTCTTTCAGTTGTGTAGCCTCATCAAATTGTTATCCTAGGGCCTAACCAACCCCCTCAATCAACCTTATTATCACATTGATTCCTTCTAGCTGATGTTGAAGCCCTCAAATCATCACTGACATGTTCTTTTAGGTTTGTAGCAAGTCCTTTGCCCACTTGGAAACCTTGTTGTACCCTTTCCTAGACTTTGGCCTAGTCATTTAGGCCCTCGTTCTGCCTGTTCCAAGCTTTGTCGGTTCTTGTGACAATTACCAGACCCTTTACCCTTTGTTAGACCCTCAATCAAGATGTTACAGACTTAACAGACCCTTAGTCCTCCACTACTGGCCCTTGGCCTACTGATATGGGTCTTAGATAAGTATCCCAGCCATGTAGTTATCCCTTTCTACTATTTTAGGCCTTGGCTAGGTCTCCCAACCCTACATCCAGCCATAACTAGGGCTACAATTAACCTTAAGTATTTGGCCAATCCTTTTCTAGGGCTTAACCCTCCTCCTAGTAGTTGTGACCCTGCTATTGGTTGTCCAAATAGCCTTGCGACAATCCTCCAAGGGCCTTTAGTCCTCCTCCACAGATCATATCCCTTAACTTGGCTTGTTTTCCACTCAAACAACTGCGGCTAGGTCTCTCCTTTATCCAAACTCCTTCTCCCTTAACTAAAGCATAAAGAAACTCAACTTCTTCTAGATTTTTTACTATGGATACTTTGTTTCCTTGTGGGTATGTCTCTTTATCCTCCTCTACTCCACAATATGAATTCCCTTCTCCACTTGTGCTTTTTAGCATCTCCTTTGGCTTATACTTATATGTTTCCTTAGGAGCCCTCTTTGTCCTTCAAGAGACCCACTACACGACTCAACAATTAATTAGAATATAAAATCAATTTCCTTGGGTTCCAAGCTTACTCTTTTGGGTCAAACCCCAAACTTGGTTACTTTTCTCATAAAGTCCCCAAATGATTTTCCACGAAATACGTTCCGAGCTACTAAATTTCAATAAATAAAACACATAAAATAACTTGAAATTTTGACAATTCTATCTATGGTTGCCTTGTCACTTTTCTAAAAGAAGTCTTTGAAATACCTACAATCATCCAAATCTATAACATTAAAGGATGAGACTTTCTTGCGACCTCTCTTAGTGATTTCCCATATAGAATTTATAGTCTTCCTATGATTTTTTATTTTGTGAAAACATTTTGTGTTTCCATCCCATATTTGTAGCCAAAGGGCTCTCTTTAAGGCACCATTCCTTGTCTTTGTTAAGAAAGAAGTTTCATTTTTCTCTCTTCTAGGGATGTTATAATTCCTTTTAACTATTCAGTGAAGAGACTCAATCATTTTTTATTAGAAGAGACTCCAATTAAGATTCCAACTTAGCAAGGAGTTTAGTATCAAAATCCTTTTTCCTTTTTGCCCATTTTGAAATTATTTTTTCACTCCCTTCAAATTTTTCTAAAAGTAGATGGGGGGTGATTCCCTAGTATCAAGGTTGTAGGGGATGTAGGAATGTTTTCTATATGTTTTTTTACAGTGTTTCACCCTCCAACATTCAGGGGATCACCCATGTATGAAGTCCCAACTAGACCTCACACCGTTTTGTGTGGGACTCCCATCCGGTATGATGGCTCAATTGCCATTGTCTTAAGGATTTGCCTCAACTCTTGCTTGTCAGCATAGGAGAGTGGTCTACCTTGCGTTCGAGAAGTGAGGTTCACATTCCTGGTGAATTCTAGTGTACTAGTGTCAATGGTTCTTTCACTATGAAATGAGAAGGTGAGAGTGAGTCGCAAGTTGGTTGGGATGGATTCCCAACTCGGCTAGGAACACACAACACAACAGGACATGCATCGCTTCCGGAGAAGCAATCCACATGGATGTCGCAGTCACAATACACATGGTAAGATAACATGTACATCACACAACGGATGAGTCCAAACGAGTGCAACGATTGTTATATCAAGTTTCATGTGAAAGGTCCTTCTAATGTCTGGGGAGATAGCTACCACGGGCGAGACATCATTAACAACATATAAAACACATTTTCATTAACATATTATGTATTATAACAAGTGAAATAGTTCAAGTGTTCAACATAGGTTAAAGCAACATGCATTACAAGTGTTCAAGATTAATCTTACAACAAGTACAATACATGTGTGAAAACATGTTGGCTTGTTATTAGGCTTCTGAATTAAGCAAAATTTCCAAGACACATCATTACACCATACATCACTAACCCTAAGTGTGGGGCATTGGAGCCACTACTTACTCCTCAAAGAAAATATTACAGACTCTCTTTGCTATGTGGGAGGAGCTAAGGTGAAAAGTCCTTTGCATTTACAAATGAGGGGGTGTTTATAGCCAAGGGTGAAACTAACCCTTATGGTTGTTTGACTACCCTCATGACTGTTTGACTTCCATGACTTTTCGACTTTACATGACTCTTTGTACAACAAGTGAGTCTTTTGGACTTCCACATTACATTACATTGATTGATAACATATCCCATAGTAGAGATGTGGGTGATATGACTCATGACATGACTCGACGTGACAGTGATGGTACATTCGTGTTGTGCAGGAGTGCATGTCGAGCTACAGTGCTAGTGGGTGATGGATGTCTTCATGGAGTATCACAACTTCACCTCCGCATCGTGAAGTGTGCATATTATTCGATGGTCTTTGGTTTGCTTGATGAAGCTTTGGCATGTTGTTCCTTACTTGCATGTTGGGAGGCTTGATAGGCTCATCTATTTGTGAAGGCTCATGTTTGTTCGTTCTTCCATTCATGAGTAGCTCTCTTCACATGCATCGTGCGTTCTTTTGTTGGTGAACCTATCCTTCTGCATGTTCTCCCTTTGTTCATCCCTTTCATTGTTGTGTTATGTTTGTTAGTGTACCTATGCCTACAGTCACTCATGATGAGATGACATTAAATCCAAAAACCTCCTAGTCTACCATGACACATGATCATTTCAAATGCAGTTGTTTGGGAGAGGTAGTAAGGTTGTGAAGCGGGATGATGGCTCTAGGCACTACTGATGAAAACTGCGCAAGAGTCACTGAGTGATGAGGATGGGCAATCTAAGTTGACAGTGACTCTCTGCAAGGTCTAGCTCGGTTGGAAGGCAAAATTGCGCAAATTTTGGGAGGGACAGTCTAGGCTGCAGGAAGACAAGGTAGGTAGGATTTGCGTAGTTGCTAGAACTAGTGGGTAGCAGGGGTCGGAAGGTCAAATTTGCACAATTTTTTGGAGGAACAGGTTGGTTTTATAGACATATTTGGGCACTGCAACCCCAATCTTATATGTCGATAAACCAAGGGCTCTTTAACCCCTAAAAGTGTTGTTTCATATCCTAAAATATCATGGTCAACTGATTACATCATTCCCCAAAAGTTCCACCTGAAAAACCACTCAGAACTGGCCAAAACTGGACCATACTGACTGCTCCACTGTCAGGGTGCGATGCATACTGACTTCTACACTAGCCAGGTGTGATGCATACTGAAGAGGCCTTCTGTGGGGTGTGATGAGCGAGGATGGACAAATGTCCGAGACTGTTTGCTAAGTGGATGCTCATGGAATCTTCCAGCAAATTCTCCTATGACACTTGCCTCTCTGAATTCGCCTAGGGATGAGTAAGAGATCCAAAAAATCTCCAAGTGGAACCATGAACAACAAGTGGAATGACACTAATCAAAAACCCAGAGATGGCTCACACCCTTGCAGACATCTATAAATGGATCCCTCATCTGAGAGATCTAAAGGCTGGAATTTGGTAATTTGTAAGGAAGTGCTAATAGTTTGTCTTTGAGAAAGGGCATTGTATTGTTGGGTGATTTTTCTTTTCATGAGGTGAAGAGGGCTTTGATGCTGGGAGGAGGATGCTGGATTAGACAGATGGGTTGTAATTCTCCCTTCTATTTTAATAAAGTTCTTTGAGTTTTCCTCCATACAATCGTGTATTTGTGAATCTTGTTATTTGTGAATGTCATTGTATGTTCAATGTATTTCTGATTCTACATTGTTTATGATATAATAGATCAAGATTCTTTGATGGTGTTTTGTTACTTCGTCTCTACAGGTATTCACTAAGCAAGATAAGTAGGAGAAGAGGTGCAAGCTCTATCAAGGGGGAGAGAAATCAAGTGAGGAGTTAAGCGGAAGATCCAGGTTGGTCCCTTTAGTTCTCTCTTATCTATCATACATAAAGGAAATCGCAAATTGCTTTGATTGTTTGTTTCTAGGATAGCTACCAATCCTAGTGGGACTAGCAGATCGAAAAGACAGTAGATTTCCCAGAAAAAAAATGGTGACTCCATTGGGGATCGAACAGTTTTTTTGTTTGTTGTTGATTTTTTGTTTTATAAACTATAGACGGAGCTTGAAGTTAGCCAGATAGCCTTCGAACTACTCTTGCTCTGCAATTGCAAAGTAGATGAATGCTGCTTCAGTCAATCTCCGATTTAGTTTATGATTTGAACATCTGACTTACAAGAATTCTAGATGCCTTGTTGGTATCTCAATAACCTTCCAAGATCATACCCCTGTACTTTGTTCTTTACTTTCCATAATAGCTCAACTTAACTCACTAAATTCAGCTACAAATTGAGCCAAAACCCACCTCAATTGCGCTCCCTGGCCCATCACACTGTCTATGACTGGAAGCCAGTATGAGTCACACTTCCCGAGTGTAGCAGGTGAGATGCATCCCTATTTCTATGAAGCATAGGTGCGATGACTGAGTAGTCCTATTTCTCTCCTTGAAATTTAGGTTTTTTGTCCTTGTTTTCAACTCTATTCAATTGTTTTGCTGCTTATGAACAGTATCTAATTACTGAAGCCTCCTTGCTTTACATAGTTCAACCTCCATTGATTATGATTAACAAAATTTTTTATGTATTTGTCCATCATTTGCAATCCTTTATCGAAAAGTTTCTTAAATCGAACTATCGTTTTGGTGCAAAAAAGTGTCATAACTGTTGTTTTGTATCACAAAGAGAAGTGTCGTTGAGTCTTCCTTCCTTGGATAGTTGATTGAGCTTTTTGTCATGTATTTGATTTGATTTGTTGATATTTTGAAGTGTCGAAAGCATCTTCTATTCGAAATTGAAAAGTGTTGTTTAAGCTTCCTTTCTATTTTGAAAAAGAAATTGTCGAAATGTCGCTTTGAAGAAAATAATTCAGATCTATACTTAGTTTTCTTTTTTGGCATTTTCACATTAAAGAGAACGAAAAACAAATACATGCATTTGCATTTGCATTTAGACTGTGTGCAAAAAATGATTTAGGAAAAGTACATTTAGTGTGTGCTTTTTGCTCTTTGTTTGAAAGAATCGTAATCTTCTTTCCTTAGTAGCTAGGATTTTCATTGCTAAAAATAAACAACAATTGTTTATCATCTTAGATTGCATATTTAGGAATTTTACATCTACATCACATGGTGAACCTTGAAAGACAAACTTCTAAACAAGATCAACTCTAAAATAAATTTCAATGAACTTAACAACGCTTTGGAACCTAACATAACACATCTAGAGGTCTAGGCTAGAGACGTGTTCCGGCATCATAAAATCTAGTAACTATCATTTTCATTGAAGGTTAGGTGATTCCTCCTCTTTGATACGACAAGTGCTAGCATGGACTTGTGCTCCCCGTACCATCGAGTATATATTTGGAGACCACAATAGGCTTATATCATTTATCCATAAGAAGTTGTGTCTACTGCCCTATCAATCGCAATGCACTAAACACAGCATTTGGGAAGATTGACTGCCGTACATAAGTCCTTGGTAATTTCTCTTTAATTTATCACCAAGGTGTATTTTGCAGTTTTGTGATTGGTTTGGTAATCCCTCTGTTTAGATCTCTAGAGTAGTCACTTTCGTTCCTTTTCGACTCCTTAAAAGAAAAGGTCCATATGAGCGCTTGTTACTTCAGGCTTATTAAAAATGGAAGGGAGCTAGAGTCATCTTTAGCTTTTTCTCGACTCTTAAAAATTGAAAAAGAAAAAGCTGTGACAAAGCGTCATTAAAATTTATTAATTTCATAATAACATCCATGTTCCTTCGTTGGTCTTAGGTTGAGATAATGGAGTCGACCAATTAAGGAATCCTTTTGGAGGGGATTCCTAGTCCTTTTACATCTTGGGGAATATTGGTGCACCTCATATGGCCACTTTGTCCCTTCCGGGACTTACTATTGGCCTACCAGTATGGCCATTCTCAACCTCTGTGATTCAAAATAACGTGATTCCTCAGCAATCAAATCAGCATCCAGTTGATGTTAAAATTGACCCCTTGCCTTCTTCTTCGTTTGTTTCTCCCTCCCCTTCTTCCTCTTCACTTGGTGAAAGTAGTGATGCTAATAACCAAGTGGCTAAGAAGAAGAAGAAAGGTAAGGAGAATAAGAAAATACTAATTCAGCAAGGGGGCAACCAACCAACCATAGATTTGGATGCATCAGCTGATGAAAATCCACACATTAAAGCTCATAAACCCAGATATCCTTGCATAATCTGCAGAGGAGACCATTATCATTGAGATTTTCGTGCATTCCTCGGATCTTGATAGGATGGTCCCCCCATTCGCACCAACCTGTATCATCAACCTCTACTGATCATGTTGATAATACACCATCAACTAGTGATAGGGACGTCCATGGACAGAAAGGAAAAGTCAAAGTTCCATGTGTGTTATGTGAAGGGAACCATATACTTCCCCGTTTTCCCTTTTCGGGTGAGGCCAATAGAGTCTTGCATAACTGTCCTACTTCACTGCAGCAACTTCCACCTAGATACAAGAAAATCTCCACTAGTCCTTTACTAGTTGAAAATACAACTGACTTAACTGAATCGTCGGTTGAAACACCTGTCGTTGAAAGTGAATCTTTTGAGTCCACAAAGGACCAAAGTCAATAGGTCAAAATGGAAATCAACCCAGTTTTGCCTTCAGAAGATCCACCATTAGATGATACCACTCCCAAAGAGAGTAAGAATGATGCTATTCAAATTATTTTTGTTACTTTAGAGTCTGATGAACTTGGGGGAAATCCGCCCATTCCTTTACAACAGGAAGAGAATCTCCCAGTTCCCATGACTCAAGGGGTTAATTCAACTGTTTATTCGGTACCCCCTCCAAGTAGTCTGGTTACTTCCTTTGATTGGAATCGACTAGCAAGATCCCGCCTTCCTTCTAATGTACCATTCCGGATCATAGTACAAGTTTACAAAATGATCGTGTTTGGTACTATCATAGATGAAGGGGTGACTATCCTTTCCTCAACTGCTTGGAAAGCGCATGTTTCACCATTGCTTATGCCTGTTACATAGAATTTGTCAGGCTTTAACGAAGGAACCAGTCGACCATTAGGGATCCTTCCTAAGTTGCCGATAACTTTGAGAAGGAAAATTGTTCACTTGAACGTGATGGTAGTCCAAGGATCGTTAGATTACAATCTACTCCTCCGACGTGACTATGTTTACAACATGGAAGCTATTGTTTCAACACTCTTTCGAGTGATGTGTTTCCTGCATGAAGGCAAAATTGTCACTATTGACCAGCTTTCATTTCCCAGTTCAAACACAACTTCAAGTCAAGCATCATCCCTAAATGGTCCTTTTGCGTCGAGAATGTCTCTTCAACCTTCATTCCATCCACCTAATTACTACGAGTAGTCTGGTGAATGTAACAGAGCTTAGGGGCATGCACCTTGGTCTGCTTAGGCGGACAAACCCAACTGAAAAGATAGGTTTCCCTATAGGTTATGTGATTGGAGGTGTTATCTCACACCATTCACCTTTGTCTATTTGATGGAAAAAGCCAAGGAAGTGTTTCGTCGGCTCTGCTGACAAAAACAATCCTGCTTAACTGCAGTGAATTCCATATGGTTACCTGGAGACTCTCCTTTTCTTGATGCCTAGGGGCATGCAAACCTTTTTATGCAAGCAAAAAACGACCAATTTCATTTCTCATCTTTTTAGTTTTTTTTAGCTTTTTAGCTTTTTATTTTTAACTTCTTAGGTTAGGTGATTGATCCAGCAATGTCTGCGCCACAAACTAAGCAAAGGAAGGGTTTTGTCTAAACTGCTGATGAAACCATCCTACCTAACCTCAATAGTTCCTTAGATTTTTAGTGTTTATTTTGCTTTGTAGTTTGGTCGTTTCTAGCCTACATAAAAAGGCAATGAGAAATGTTATCGTATGGTTCAAGCTCGTTAAAAAATAATCCTACCACTGAGCATATGTTCCCCCAGAGTTCAAGCTCATTAAAAAATGAGCCCACCTTCGGTAAATAACCTTTGTGATTGCCCTTACATCAACTTTTAAACCTTGGTTGTGTTCCTGCCATCACCTCCATTCTTTTGGCCAATCATATGCTTCCACTTGATTGTTTACCTTTTTGAGGAACAGTTGCAATGAGTGGTCCTGTTAGCCACCCTCTTCACATCACCATGTTTTGAGAAGTTCCAAGCTTACCTGGAACCAGTCGCTACCCTAAACGCCACTTGTTCCTCAAAAACGAGTCCTCTTTAAACCCTTTTCAGACTTGTTAAATATGAAAAGATTGTCAAGCAATTGGCCTCTCCAGCTTGTTAAAGTGATTGGAAGTGCCATCCCTCATGTAGATTTTAAATCTTTTCCAGACCTGAGGGATTATCTCATGAAAAAGTTTGAGCACTTGTCTTTTTCAACTCGCTAAAGTGATCGAAAATTCATCCCTTTTGTATTATTTTAATCTTTTTCGGACCTAAGGGATTATGCTACGAAAAAGAAATACTGTAGTTTTCTTTTCGTTCCTTTTCAAAATCTATAAACATGAAAAGGACCGAGTTATCTTTGTCGTTAAACTCGTTAAAACAATAGCGACAAACTTGTCCACCCAGACAAGAACGAGTTTCACTGTCGCTAGACTCGCTAAAAAATAGCGACAGGTTTGCCCGAAGGGCAAATTATAGAACAATCATATGTTATCCTCCTCAAGCTTGACAAAAATAAAGAGTTATTGGTCAACAATGATTGGGGAGAAAGGGAAGAAAACTTAAAGAATTTTATGGTAGCAAGTCGCTCTTGAACATGACACTTTCACTCCATCACCATGATTGAGTCAGGTTGGGTTATTCCGTTCACCAGTCATATCACCATTGGTCCTCCATACTATCCATCTTTTGGGGTTAATGCTACCAATCCATCTCAGTGTCGCCAATGTGTTCAAGAGAAGTCATTTAGATAATTCACCATCCAGTTAATTCCTCATCCACTGCAATACCTTCACCCTCCATTTTTCATGACCACCATTCCTGAACCTTATATCATCATATCGTTTTCTTTTTTTTTAACATGATCGGGTACTTATATATTATAAAAACTTCTAGGAGCCAAGTCTTGTTACATATGTAAGGAGAAATAGATAAGGAGAAGTCCAAAAAGGGTTCGCAGACCCTGACTTCTTATAGGAAAACTTGAGAAGAACAGATTGAAAAAGAAAACGGTTGTATAGCCTTACAAACAGACCTGCGAGAAGACAAAATTTACAAGTCATTAGGCAGATTGCTAAAGCTGATTGACAGAGTCATCAATCTGAGGTTCTTTCTTAAGACTAGCTCTGGTTGAGGTCTCAGCTTGCATACTCTGAGTGATAGATTTGATATGAGCGATTGCTTCCTCCATGTGGTTACATTTTTCCTTTAGGCTTTCTATCTCTGCTTTTTGTTTTTCCAACTTCTTTCTCTTTGATCTGCTATCTGCTTGAAAGTCCTCTTTGAGCTCATTGAAATGTTTGACGAACCTTGCTATCATAAAGCAATGTGCTTTACATAACGTGCAGCTGCTGTTTGCAATCACTCTGTCTAGAGGATTCTCGGGTTGCTCTCTGTTTTCCGGATTCTCAGCTTGCTCTCTGTTTTCCGGAATCTCAGCCATATCAGGGGAGCTATTGGGGAAGGGGATGCAATGCAGGGACAGGGATAAGGGACTGGGGTAGTAAAGAAGGAGAGGGAGACCGGAAGAAAATGGGGAGAATGCCAAGAAGAGGGAACAGACCAGAGAAGGAACCACGCATAAGAAGAAAGACCGAGCTCTGAGATTTACCAAACGATCGTGCAGATGAAGAACAACCGGGCAGATGACGAACGACCAAGCTTGGAGATTGCTGAAGAAACCCCTGGAAGCTTTAGTAGGTGGTCTCACGACTGTGTTGAACTATTGGCGGCCTCGCTTGCTGCAGAACTTCTTGAGGTGATTACCAAATACAGGACCTTTATTCTCCTGCGAGTATAAGAGCGAGTTTCTGATGTGCTCGTAGAGAGAGAGGTTCATGGATATATAAAGTGGAGAGGTGAGTTGAGCTAGCAGAGAGGACGACGTAAACTCGGTGATCTGGTCGGGTTTGGAATCAGACTTTTGAACTCAAAGTGCCACCTTCTGTTTGTGCCTTTTTCTTCAAGCCTAACATAATTTGCTGCACAGGATTAGATTTGCATCATGTAACTCAATTTACTGCAAAAAATCTTTGTAGCAGTCTATGGAGATTTTGAAAAGACTCCTACCTAAATTCTGCATGAGAGAGTCATGAGAAAACTGGGAGATCGAGATCCTGTGATCGGTCCAAAATGATTGAGTGGCAAACATGGAGAAGGGAGGATCGGAGTCCAAGACATGACAGACTGCGTGCGACTTGACTGAATTTGGCCAGAGAGCACAAGAGGAAGTATGGAGAATGATGAGACATGAGATCGGGAATATACTGATATGACTAGTCAAAGGGTTTGAAAGGCAGCTAAGCCAACTACGGGATCGGTTTTTCATATATGGATTCATTTTCCCTGACTTGACCAATCTGTCTGTTGGATGCCTTAGTGGCATAGTGATCCACTTCTGTATTGTTGTCTCTTAGGACATGTTTGAAGGTCGTGTCCCCCATTTCTCTGATGTTGTCCGCAATCCTGAGCTTTACGTTATTAACGGCCTCTTTTTTAAATTCTATCCCCGACACCATAGCTGCAATAACGATGCCCGAGTCTCCCAGTATGACTGGATTCCTAATTCTCAGCCGATTCAGGATGATGGTACCTAAGTAAAGGTTGTACGCTACTACCATATTATTGGACATTTGGCCCAATCCCCATTCATAGCTTACAAGAATTTTTCCTTGACTGTCCTTTATAATGCCCCCTGCTCTAGCTTCCCCCAGGTTATTTTTAGAGGCACCATCGAAATGCAAAGTGGTGACTTACTTCTTCCTTTGTGCCTCTGAGCTTCCAGTGGATTCTTCTCGTGCATGCTTTGGGGTGAGCTAGATGGTTGTTGTTGTAGTTGAAGCAGAATTTGCTGTACCATTCCATCTCTTCTTTGTGCCAGCTTGATTGATCTGGGGGAGCGACCAAGTTTGCACTTATTGTTTCAGATATGAGCGCTGTAGTTTTTGCCAGTATACGGGCAGGGTTGGGCTTCTTGTTATTGAAAATACAGTTATTCCTAGCTAGCCAGATTTGCCAACTAAGAGTAGCTGGGATGCATTTCCACAAACGGATGATGTTGTTTTTACCTTTCTTAGGAAAAGGGTAACATTTTGCCTAGTTTTTTTGGAGAGAAGATAGCTGATCAAAAGTCTCTTCAATTTCCATTGGTCTGACAATCTGGGTCCAGCAGCTTTGGGCGAGAGGACAGTGGAAGAAAAGATGATGACTACTCTCCTCCTCAGCGTGGCAGAAGCAACATATTGAGGGCCCCAAGATCCCTCTTTTCCTTAGGTTTTCAGCTGTGAGAACCTTTCCTTTGAGGAGAGTCCAATTGAAATGTTTGACCTTTGGTATGCACTCTGATTTCCAAACAGTTGTATAGAGGTTCCATTTGGCTGTTGAAGTGGATGCCTGGAGAAATTTGTAGCCCTCTTTGACAGTGAATTTTCCTCCGCTTGGCTCCCAGATGTACCTATCTTCAGCCCCTATGTTGGTGGGAGCGGCGCCTGTGAGAGAGACCTTGAGATTGGACCATAGATCTCTGAGTTCATTGGGAATTTGAAGGTCCTTCCAGCCCTGCCAGATGTTTTGGTCCCATATTGAAATATCATACAAGGAGATTAAATTTTTAGCTTCCATCCAAATTTGCAGAGGCCTGAGGTTTTGGAGGAGGTTTCTTGGTTTGGCGCCCATGATTCTATCAGTCCAAATATTGACCTCCTTGCCGTTTCCAGGCACTTTGGAAATGTTCTCTCTAAATTGTGGGAGGACTTTTTTAATGAGCTTCCAAACAGGGGTGCAAGATCTTTTAGCTATTGTTTCGGAAAGGAGATTAGAGTTTGGTCCATTAAGATATTTCCTTTTCAAAACCTCCACCCACCAAGAGCCTTTGCCGATGAGGATTCTCCAAATCAGTTTAAAGCCCATAGCACGGTTGGAGAGGCTCGGGATTTTAATGGCTAGTCCACCCTTTTCATAGGGAAGAATAACTTGATCCCATTTGACAAGGCTGAATTTTTTAGACTCTTGCTTTCCCCCCTGCCAGAGGAAGCTTCTCATTAATAGTTCCATGTGCTTATGTATACTGGCGGGAGCCAAGGTGACCACATACTAGTAGATGGGGAGGGCAGAGAGGATAGCCTTTATAAGGATCGTTCTACCAGCCAGATTTAGCCAAGAAACTCCCCAAGTTTGAAGGAGACCTCTCATATTTTCTATATGTTTGGCCCAAATCTCAGCCTTGACTGTTTCTTTGGCTAAAGGCAGACCTAGATAAGAGAAGTAACTTTAATTCCTTTGCACTGGGATGTCCAGTATCAAGGAGATTCTTTGCCTGATTTGGTCAGAGACATTCCAGGTATAAATCTTGCATTTTTTATTATTCAGCATCCCTCCTGAGGCTGCTAGGAAGGCGTCCAAGACTTTCTTGAATCTTTTTGCCATTAGACTTGAGGCTCCCCCAATGAGAAGAGTATCATCCGCAAAGAGCGAATGGTTAATTTCTTTAGTCCCTCTTTCTATACCAATTCCAGTGATCTCTTTTTGCTTGCGGAGATTTTCTAAGTGAATGCTCAAAGTTTCCGCCATAATGATGTATAAGAAGGGAGAGAGAGGGCAGCCTTGCCTCAATCCCCTGGTGCTTCTAAAGTACCTGCTTGGACGGCCATTAATCAGGGGAGTAGTCCAGGGATTGGAGATGCATCCAGTGATGATGCTTGTAAAATTTTCTGAGATCCCGAATTTTTTGAGGACTGCTGTTAGGAAGTTGTGGTCAACTCTATCAAATGCATTTGCCATGTCTAGTTTGATTATCATGCCTTGTTCCTTCCTGCTGATGCTGTTGTGGATTGCCTCTTGAATCAATATGACATTATCTGTGATTTGCCTGTGGGGAACAAATCCCCCTTGGTTCTCTGAGATTAAATGAGGAAGGAGCTTTTTGAGCCTATTGGCAAGAATTTTGGTGACGATCTTGTAAGAGACGTTACAAAGGGAGATTGGCCGGAAGCGGTCAAAGGAACGAGGGTTAACGTCCTTAGGGATGAGAGCAAGGTGTGAGGATTTGGTGTTTTCTCCCATCTTGTGATTTTTAAAGACATTTTTAACCATCCGCACAAAGTCTTTTTTGATTGTATCCCAATGATTTCGGTAAAAGGCCACCGTGAATCCATCAGGGCCCGGGGCCTTATCCTGTTGCATACTGAAAGTTGCCGATCTGATTTCCTCTTCTGTGACATCCTGGTCCAGATCTCTATTTTGAGAATCTGAGATTTTACTCTCTACAGCGCTGAGAAAGTCAGAGCTGTCCGACTGCTGAGGGACTGCTGTAAGAAGAGACTTAAAATGATTGTAAGTTGCCTCTTTAATTTCTTCTTGGACACTGATCTCTTTCCCTTCTGCCTCTATTTTATCTATCTGATTTCCGGCGTGCCTGAGCTTTATGTTGTTATGGAAGAAAGAGGTATTTTTGTCTCCAGCCCTCAACCACAGGCACCTCGATTTCTGCCTTTGTTCCTCTTCCTCAGCTCTATTTTGTCTATATAGCTCCCTGTACATTTCATTTTCGTGGATTATATCTTCATTTGTGAATTGGCTGTTCTCCTTTTCTTTATTCCACTGCTCCATCTGCGTATAAAGATCCGCTTTTTTCCTCTTCTCTGTTGCTGCGTTTTCCTTAGCCCACTATTTGATGACTGCTCTTAGGGATTTTAATTTGGTTTCCCAGATGTAATGAGGCGATCCCAATACTTCCTTGGCCCACTGTTTTTGTATGAGGGAACGAAAATCTTCTTTAAAATCCCAGATTTTGTTGTATTTGAAGGGGAGAGGCCCCAAGTTTCTCCCTTTTTCCAAATTCATCACCACAGGTTTGTGATCAGAGGCCGAAGCTTGAATAATTTTGCTCTTAATAGAAGAGAAGTTTGCTGCGATTCTTTCCTGCACGAGAAATCTATCTAACCTCTCTTTGATATTGTGGCAGCCTGTTCTTTTGTTACTCCATGTATATTTCCCGTTGAAGGGGGGTATGTCAATGAGATTATAGGTCTGGATTATAGCCTCCAGCGCCTCTCTTGAAGGATCCGCATGGAAGTTTCCTCCAAGCTTTTCATCCACATTTCTTATTAGATTCAGGTCTCCTCCCAGAATTATGCTCCTGTCATGAGAGGACTGTAAATCTAAGGATAATGAGTCCCAACAGGTTGCTTTATCCCGATAATGGTTTGGAGCGTAGATGTTGTATATGTTGAAGACTTCTTGAGAGACTTTGTTTTTGAGTTCTGTTCTTATCCACCAATTGCGAGATTGGAGGTTGATGTGGTCCCATTTATTCTTATTCCAGAGTGTTCCTATGCCTCCTGAGGCACCTTCTGAACCTATTGAGTAACCTTCAAAATTTTTGAATCTTTTGACTTGTTTTTGAAATCTTGGTCTGAGATTTTGGTCTCCTGGATAAGGACGAAGTCTGGCTGCTCCTGATTTATTAAGTCACGGACTGCATTTATTTTTGAGGAGGAGCCCATCCCCCTATAGTTCCAAGAGACCAGATTCATCATTTACCAGATTTTGGGTGAGTCCCGCTCCTCTCCTTTGTTTTTTCCCCGCTTCCTTTTTGCCTGTCTAGATAGGAATCCATTGGTTGTTGTGCTCCAGTAGCCATCTCTTTCGCTGCTGCCTCATCTCTGAGTTCTTTATTTGACTTTCTACCTGCCTTTCTTGGGGGATCTGAGGGAAGGCTGGTTTCTTTCAGTTTATTTCTGGTGAGTATTCTCTCTATTGTTGGTGGAGGAGAGGGCAGAGGGATCGAGGGGGAGGAGATGACAGCTAATGAATTGTCGCGGGGGGAAGGGGGAGGGGAAGAGGGGTCTTCAACTTCCAAAGATTCAAAGGGGTTGGAGGTGGAGGGAAAGGAGGGGGTTGAGCTATGGGAGGAAAAGGGGGAGGGGGGAGGGTTTCCTGGGAGGGCTTAGAACTAGGCCCTTGAGAGGGGGAAGGTTTTTTCTTTTTTACTTGTTCCCAGGGGCCGTCCGGAGATTCTTCATTTTCAATGGGTTCATTTAATTTTGACTTGCTACATCTATTTGCGAAATGTCCATATTCATGGCATACCTTGCATTTGAAGGGTAGTTGCTCGTAGTCCAGCTATTGGATGTGCGTCCATTGATCGACCTTGATCTTGATAGCTTCCGGCAGGCCTTTCCCGAGATCTACTTCTACGCAAATCCTGGCGCACGCATGTTCTCCCTTGGCTCAGATCTGTCGATGTATTTGCCAACTACATTCCTATTGCCTTTACTGATTCATCCCCCCAGCAATGGAGCGACAAATGTGGGAGGCGGACCCAGACCGGAACTGCATTTGGGATGTCCATTTCCGGATCGAAGTCTGGTGTCCATCTGTTCAGATAGAGGCCTCTTGAATCCATAAAGTAAGGGTCGTTTCTGAATATGAGATTCCTGTCCTCTTTTGTTTCAAAAAGAAATGTGTAATAGCCCCTTCCACAAAATCTGATGGCTATTTTCCCTTGAGTCATTGCGTTCCAGTTGCGTTCCACCCATTTTTGAACTGATCTTGGAGAAGGCCAAAGACCAGTGAACTGTCCTACGAGACCTCTTTCAGCGAGGGTGATTGTTGATTTCCTTGGCAGGGATGGAGGGAGAGAAACCTCGGGGATTTCATCCAGTTCCTTAACAAACTTAGAGACTGAGGGACGAGTTCTTGAAGAAGCATTATCAGGGATCAACGAAGCGAACAGTTCTTCGTGGTTCTCTGGATCTGGAGGGGGGGGGGCGTTCCCATCCATTCAAGACTGAGAAGCCAGCGCAAAAGGGATGAGAGCAGAGGTATGGGCCCCAGCGCAGGACCGGGCAGGAGGCCCGAGGGTGAAAGCAACGCGCATGGGAGAGAGAAGGGCAAAGGGCTGGCGGCAGCCCTGCCAGGCAGAGCCTGGAGAGGAGAACTAGGCAAGTGCGGGAGGAGTTTTTTGAAAATCGCCTCCAGCCAAGATTGAGAATCAACAAGTCTTCATCCACATAGAAGTTAGTATGGGATCATCATATCGTTTTCACCTCCAAAAAATCATTTGCTTTGTTTCGTGTCATAGGTGTGGGATACATTAAGGCCCTCCTACGATGGGTCACTTCTTGTCGACATCAGCTCATTATCCAAGAAGTTGACTTAGAAACAACCCTTTCAGTAATTTGAAGCTTGCATCCCTCAATGGCAAGTTTCTCACTTCAGGCGGTAGGTTTACATCAATGGCCTTCGACTGAAAGATTTTGTGTGGTGTTCGACATCGGATCATATATTCACACCACGTGAATTGTACTGTAGTACCTTGAGGGCCATTATCATTATCGGTGATTCCTCTCACGCCTATTAACAACTTACATTATTGGTTGGTAATCAGGTGATGTCTTTCCATGTTCGACTTCAAGACATATTTTCACATGGATCAACTTGTACATCAGGCGAAGACTGAACAAGTTTGTAGACCCTAGATCTAGTTTCATCCATCCGGGCTGTGATATATTTAGAGATATAAAGACATCAAATGTACGCATAAGCTGAACAGATAGTCGTCTAAGCCAGGGAAGATGACTCTTCATATGAAGAATCACCAGTCTGCAACTGCAGACGATTATCTATCCTATGTATATGAAAATGAATTTATAAAGTTGAGCATGGGAATGCCCACCTTAGCTAGATCATGAAAATAATATGATGATGATGTATTGTATTGTATCTTATATAGGTCACCTTCCAGTTCGAATACCTTAGATCCTCATGATAAAGCATTTCACCTGACATCAAAAGATTTACGACTTCATGCTTTAAGGGGAAACTCTTATAGACATATTTTGTCACTACAACATCAATCTTATATGTCAATAAACCAAGGGCTCTTTAACCCCTAAAATTTTTGTTTCATACCCTAAAATATCATGGTCAACTAATTACATCATTCCCCAAAAATTCCACCTGAAAAACCACTCAGAACTGGCCAAAACTGGACCATACTGACTGCTCCACTATCAGGGTGCGATGCATACTAACTTCTACACTAGCCAAGAGCGATGGATACTGAAGAAGCCTTCTGTGGGGTGTGATAAGCGAGGATGGACAAATGTCCGAGACAATTTGCTAAGTGAATGCTCATGGAATCTTCCAGAAACTTCTCCTATGACACTTGCCCCTCTGAATTCGCCCAGGGATGAGTAAGAGGTCCAAAACATCTCCAAGTGGAACCAAGAACAACAAGTGGAATGAAACTAATCAAAAACCCAGAGATGACTCACACCCTTGCAGACATCTATAAATGGATCCCTCATCTTAGAGATCTAAAGGCTGGAATTTGGTAATTTGTAAGGAAGTGCTGATAGTTTGTCTTTGAGAAAGGGAATTGTATTGTTGGGTGATTTTGCTTTTCATGAGGTGAAGAGGGCTTTGATGCTGGGAGGATGATGCTGGATCAAATAGCTAGGTTGTAATTCTCCCTTCTATTTTAATAAATTTCTTTTAGTTCTCCTCCATACAATCGTGTATTTGTGAATCTTGTTATTTGTGAATGTCATTGTATGTTCAATGTATTTCAGATTCTGCATTTTTTATGATATAAGTGTTGGCATTATGATTCAAGTATTGTCCTTGATGGCAACTCACTCAGAGGTTGGTACAGATGCTCAGAAGTTGGTACAGGTAATGGCAACTTAATCAGAAGACAAATCCTAGTACAAGGAAGTTCATACACGCAGGTTTGTTAAGCCCAAGTCGCGTGTACACGCAGGTTGGCTTCAGAAAAAGAGCGTGTATGTGGAAAAGTACCTTTGGTCCATGGCGGTTAGTCCTTGGAAGTTGTGCCTATGGTTTCGGACCATTGTGTCTCGACGGGCGTGTCGATCCCTAGTTTTGAAGTTGATGGTATTGTGTTTCTATGGTTTTGGCTCTTGGTATTGAACAAGGCCTAAGGCTATATAAGGAGAAGATCACTAGGCAAAGATAGGTGTGTGGGTGTCTGACGCAGTGAGAGGATCTGGTATTGCTGGTTATCTGTTCGGGACGCTTGGCAAGGGTCGGATCTGACAGCAAAGGCAGAAGTAATCATTTCTAGATCTGCACGCGGGTTGCCTTTGGAGAAAGCGCGTATACACGCGGTTTTGGTACAGTGAAGTAGCGTATGCATGATAACGGTTGATATTTCAGGTTGTTGCTGATTCTGGTGGTTGTTGCAGAGTTCTAGATTCTGGTTTGGGTTCTGTGTTCTTGATGACAGGGTTTCAGTGATTCGGTATTGGGTTGTTTAATGAATTATGATGCAAGTATAAGTTGATGATTGTATTGCGGTAATGTTTGCTTTGTACTCTTGGATCCAGTCTGAAAATTGATGAAACGTGGTCCCTGAAGGTTGTAGGGTCAGCACCTACGTACTAGTAAATGGATCAGCTAGTACAAGAGCTGAGGAGGTTGTAGCTCCCTTCCAGAAGTAGTTGAAAACGAAAGAGAGGGTTGTAGCCCTCTGCAGGTTGTAGCCTGCATACTGGTAAAGGACTGCACCAGTATATTGTAAAAGAAGTTTCTCATTAAAGAAGAAAGAGACGAATTGCAGCAGGTGGTTTTCACCCACATTGGGTTTCCACCTTATATCATGGTGTTCATGTGTGTGGCTCTTGTGTGATGTTCTGTTCTGTTATACTGCACCTGTTTACTGTTAAATTGCTTAATAATGTTCTGATGCATTTACTGAAGATAAGATTAACTGAATCATAAGATATCTGCATATACGCTAGTTGCTTTAGACACAGTCGCGTGTACACGCGGATTCACTTAACTGAAGTCACGTATATGTTTCTGAGTATGAAATTGAAAAGGTTTTATTGATCTGATAATACTGATTCACCCCCCCTCTCAGTATTATTTCCAACAATTGGTATCGGAGCAGGTCCTTCAGAGGAAGCTTGATCGCTTGAAGGAAAAGATCCATCAAAATGGCTAATCCAGAAAGAGAGGCACACATCAGGCCACCAGTCTTTGACGGGAACAATTTTACTCACTGGAAGATAAGAACCACTGCATATCTACAGTCTCTTGGAGCAGAAGTTTGGGGACTCGTAGAAGGAGGATACAAATTCCCATCAGCAACTCCTACAGATCCAGCAGAGAAAAAGCAATATGAGCTCAATGCCAAAGTAGTTAATGTCCTATTGAGTACTTTGACTCAATCAGAATTTATGAAGATCATGCATCTCAAATCAGCTAAGGAAATATGGGACAAAATCGTTACAAGCTACGAAGGAGATGATCAGGTAAAAATAGCGAAGCTTCAAACTCTCAGAATCCGGTATGAAACTCTTAAAATGCGAAGTAATGAAAGCGTAGCTAATTATTTCCTGCGTATGGATGAGATTGTGAATTGTATGAGGGATCTGGGTGAAGAATTTGAGGAAGTTGTCTTAGTTCAAAAGGTTTTGAGATCTCTGTCTACTAAATTTGATTCTAAAGTATCTGCCATAGAAGAAAAGGAGAATGTGCGGAAAATTACCATGTCACAGCTTCACGGGATCTTAACTGCTTTTGAAATGCGACAAGAGGTACCACCAGAGGCCGCATTCGAAGTGTCAGAGGAAGAAGATGAGGTAAATTTTGTCAAGAATCTTGAATGGGGAACTAGACGGTTCAAAGATAAGCTGCCTTTCAAATGTTTTCTATGTGGTAGAGTTGGTCACTATGCTGCTAGATGTCCTCATAACAAAGAAAGGATATATGAAGAAGATGGTAGAAGCTATTATTCCCACATTAAAAGTTCATTAAATGATAGTGAAGATATTAGAAGTCTCATGGCGCACAAGAAGAAGAATGCTTCATCCAATAATAGCGAGGATATTAAAAGTCTCATGGCACATGAAGAGAAGAATGCAGAAACTGAAGAAGCTGCCAAATTAAAAGAACTATTGGAAACAGAAACCAGGGTAAGGGAGAGATTGCAGGATATAGCAAAAGATCAGAGCACAACTATTCAGAGACTTGAATCAAAGATCCTCTCTCTAAAAGAAGATCTTGAAGATCAAGAACATGAAGTGATCAAACTAAAGCGACAAGTGGAAGAAGGGAGAAAAGTTGAAGAAGACCTAAGGAAGCAGTATCTGAAAAAGGAAGAACAACATCAGGTTGAGGTAAATATCTTGAAAGGTAAACTAGAAGAAAAGGATAAGCTCTTACGATTTCAAGATAGTTCTAAAGTCTTGGATGATATTCTTAATAGTCAAAGATCTCCTGCTATCAAGACTGGTCTTGGTTTTCATGAATATGGTGAAGGTGAATCTAGTTCACAAGGTGAGGCAAGAAACTCTAATGAGAAATCTGAAATGCTCAAGGAACAACCAAGGAAAGAAATTCCTCAAGGAAGATCCTTTACTCCTAACTATGGACGTGATAGACGATTATTTCCTCCGCTGAATAATGTTGAATGTTATGTATGTCATAATCTTGGACATGTTGCAGCCAGATGCAGAAGTAGAATGGTTCAAGAAAGATCATCGCATCCCAAGTATTTCAGAGGGTATTGCTTTGCCTGCAATGCATATGGACACAAAGCAATTGATTGTGATAGAAGGAACATGAAAAATATAAGGTGTTATACATGCAACAACTATGGGCATAAAGCAAGGGAATGCAGGAGCAGATTTCAAAATTCAAGACAAGGGGACCATACATCATCACAGTTGCAGGAATTGAAGAAGACAGAGACAGAAAGGTGTGGGACAACTCAGTCAGCTGACATAACAGACACAGGGGAATCTGAAAGTGATGAGATTCAGTATTCCATCCTGCATACGCTGAGATAATGAAGACAAGTCGCGTATATACGCGAGTTACAGGCTGCAAAGTCGCGTATATGGAGAAAGGGCAGCAGAACAGACCCAGGTTCAGTCATGGTTGGCTCAGGCTCAGGGGGAGCAGAACAGACTCAGGAAATGGTTCAGACATGGTTGGCTCACACTCAGGGGGAGAATATTCTTCAAATAATGCATTGTTGGCATTATGGTTAGAAGTTGTTGATAAAGTCTATGAAGCTAAATGATACATCTTACTGTTTAGGAATGGGATTGCAGGCTGATGTCTTTTGGTACAGATCATGATGCTGTTGGTGGCTTTCATAAGTCTTGGTCTAGATATTTCGTCTCTATGTCATGTATCTCTTGTGATATCTCTTTTTATGGTGTCAAGGTCATGTAACGGCCTATGTTGGTTTCCCCACTATGCCTGGGATGAATGATGAATGTATGTTGAGTCTTTTGGTGATAGGAAGGTCTTCTATGGTGTATAAGTCTTGGTTCTTGTTGAAGAACATCTTTTGCAGATCTGGCCTTCGGTCAGGGGGAGCACAAGTCAACACAGTTGGAGATTTCAGCAAGTACTCAGGGGGAGTATGGACAGCAGAAGGTATACCAAAGAAGAGAATATCTTGGTCCGCCCTTTGCCCTTGATGTCAAAGGGGGAGAGTGACTTGGTGTAGTGGTTGCCATCAAGTCCAAAGGGGGAGATTGTTGGCATTATGATTCAAGTATTGTCCTTGATGGCAACTCACTCAGAGGTTGGTACAGATGCTCAGAAGTTGGTACAGGTAATGGCAACTTAATCAGAAGACAAATCCTAGTACAAGGAAGTTCATACACGCAGGTTTGTTAAGCCCAAGTCGCGTGTACACGCAGGTTGGCTTCAGAAAAAGAGCGTGTATGTGGAAAAGTACCTTTGGTCCATGGCGGTTAGTCCTTGGAAGTTGTGCCTATGGTTTCGGACCATTGTGTCTCGACGGGCGTGTCGATCCCTAGTTTTGAAGTTGATGGTATTGTGTTTCTATGGTTTTGGCTCTTGGTATTGAACAAGGCCTAAGGCTATATAAGGAGAAGATCACTAGGCAAAGATAGGTGTGTGGGTGTCTAACGCAGTGAGAGGATCTGGTATTGCTGGTTATCTGTTCGGGACGCTTGGCAAGGGTCGGATCTGACAGCAAAGGCAGAAGTAATCATTTCTAGATCTGCACGCGGGTTGCCTTTGGAGAAAGCGCATATACACGCGGTTTTGGTACAGTGAAGTAGCGTATGCATGATAACGGTTGATATTTCAGGTTGTTGCTGATTCTGGTGGTTGTTGCAGAGTTCTAGATTCTGGTTTGGGTTCTGTGTTCTTGATGACAGGGTTTCAGTGATTCGGTATTGGGTTGTTTAATGAATTATGATGCAAGTATAAGTTGATGATTGTATTGCGGTAATGTTTGCTTTGTACTCTTGGATCCAGTCTGAAAATTGATGAAACGTGGTCCCTGAAGGTTGTAGGGTCAGCACCTACGTACTAGTAAATGGATCAGCTAGTACAAGAGCTGAGGAGGTTGTAGCTCCCTTCCAGAAGTAGTTGAAAACGAAAGAGAGGGTTGTAGCCCTCTGCAGGTTGTAGCCTGCATACTGGTAAAGGACTGCACCAGTATATTGTAAAAGAAGTTTCTCATTAAAGAAGAAAGAGACGAATTGCAGCAGGTGGTTTTCACCCACATTGGGTTTCCACCTTATATCATGGTGTTCATGTGTGTGGCTCTTGTGTGATGTTCTGTTCTGTTATACTGCACCTGTTTACTGTTAAATTGCTTAATAATGTTCTGATGCATTTACTGAAGATAAGATTAACTGAATCATAAGATATCTGCATATACGCTAGTTGCTTTAGACACAGTCGCGTGTACACGCGGATTCACTTAACTGAAGTCGCGTATATGTTTCTGAGTATGAAATTGAAAAGGTTTTATTGATCTGATAATACTGATTCACCCCCCCTCTCAGTATTATTTCCAACAATAAGAGATCAAGATGCTTTAATGGTGTTTTGTTACTTTGTCTCTACATGTATGAGCGAGATAAGTAGGAGAAGAGGCGTAAGCTCTATCAAGGGAGAGAGAAATCAAGTGAGGAGTCAAGCGGAAGATCTAGGTTGGTCCCTTTGTTTCTCTCTTATCTATCATACATAAAGGAAATCGAAAATTTCTTTGATTGTTTGTTTCTAGGATAGCTACCAATCCTAGTGGGACTAGCAGATTGAAAAGACACTAGTTTTCTTGGAAACAGTCGGGTTACAAGGAGGGTCAGCAGGGAGATATTACGCAGTTTTTGGGAGGAACTGCCTGGGATCCTAGAAGCAAAAACTACACAATTTTGAGAGGAACTGGCAGTTGGCTACTGGATCACTGGCACCCAAAATCGCGCAATTCATAGAGGTAACTGGAAGTTGGCTGCTTGGTCATTGGCAGCAGAAACTGTGTAATTCCTGGGAGGAACTGACAGTCTACTGCTTTGAGCTACTGGCGAGGGGAACTGCACTCAGGCTAGCAGGCCAGCCTGCTGATCATCTCTGTGCAATTTATGAGCTGAGTGGACTACTGGGTAGCAGAAATTCTGCTCATGAAAACTCTACAATTTCTTGGATGAGCAACTGGTCTACTGTCAGGATGACTAACTAGGAAAACTATGCAATTTTCTGAGGGAGATAAGGACGGGTTCTTGGTGTCTGTCCAGCCTGTATGTGTAATTTCCTCAGTCATGCGAGCAGGCAAGGTTAGTAGGCTCTACGCAATTTTGGAGGGGAGTCAATCCTGGGATCGTTGTTGGGTCCAACTTTCAAGGTGGCCAGCATGAGATTTGATTGAATTTCTTGTGATCAGTGCATCTTGGAAATAATTTCTTAATGCTTCTATGCTACTTTGGGTGACAGTCGATCGGGTCGATGGCGAGGTGATGGTCCAGCTGTCAGAGGGGAGTCTGGTCATCAGAACTTCATCAAAAATGACTAAGTGTGTGAATGATCGAAAGATGCAGAGGTGATCATGCAAACACACACTCACATGACTCGACGATGAGACGAGTCAAACCATCCAGACACACATGTTCAACATGACTAACCGACGGTGCAAGTGACAAGCATGACACTCATGATTGTTCATTGATCAACCGTGATGGCACTTGTGTGATAGTGAATGTGACTTCGTGTGTGAGTGTGATAGATTCTTTCATAGCGGACATAACAAGTACACATGAAGCGAAGACTTTGATCATAACCAGCACATGGTTGCAAGCATGACTTAGACACCAACATGTTGAAACTTGAATGAAATTCACAAGCAAGGTGGATGCAAAGACTCACATGGGCTCACAGAGTGAACCTGGGGGTGTGTAGTCATCAAGAGAAACTCTCAAGGGAGGCTCATAAATTGGGTGATGGCCAAAATTTTGGAGGGTGGTTCTAGCTGCTACAACACTTGGCGACACACTAGTAGAACTCTAGCTTCTTTGTTTCAGTTCATTGCTAGCACAGGGCCTTGGTATTTCAGGGAGTATTGAATCATTGTGTGGGTTACTTCGGCTTCCCCACTTACCCATGGACATACATGGTTCACCCTTTGCCAAATCAGTCAAACATAATCAGAAGTTCAACTTGATCTCAGTGTTTCAAATTTGGGAAGGGTAGTTTATCTCGCGAGATGAAGATTTTCAGAGTATAAGTTTTCATCTCTGGTGTTGCTCCACTGCCAGCAGGCCTGGACAGTACCTCGCTGGAGTCACACAGTAACACACACATCGCTCCACTGAAAGTGAGCCTGATTAGTACCTCGGTGGAGTTGCATGCTTCACCTCTCTGTGTAGGAAGCCTTTCTCTTCTTTCACCTTTGTATTTTCCAAGAGGACTATGCATAGGCACTTATTTATTTTTGAGGTGGAAGAGGGATCCCGACTTATTGAGAGCAGAAGAAGTTGTTCCTTCAGAAAGGTGTGTAAGACCTATGACATAGGTTTGTTTGTTTATATTTCCCCTTCTCCATTTCTACTAGTTGGATGAGCTTGAACACATAGAGCAGAAGGCTGAGTACAGGCATGGAGCTTCCCATTGTGGACACAGGTTCATGGTTGGACCAAAACTTCCCTTGCATATGATTCATATTTTCCGTCGAGACTTCATTGGCAGAATGTTACAACCAAGCACAGAGAAGATGGACACAAGACTGGACAAGTGCTATAGTGTCACAAATTTCTTCAAATTTCAACCACATACTCTATTCAGAAACTAGAACGTAGTAGTTGGAAGCACTTATTTCCAAAAACAAAAATAGTAATATATCAAACAAACGAAACGAATGTGAACAAAAATAGTAAGCAGAATCAAGCAAAGAAAAACAAAGATAATACGCAAAGGAAACAAGATTTAAACAATAAGAAGCAAACAGACTATGTAAATGGCACGAGTGCGGCCTGACCTATTGAAAATAATGCTTGCGATCTTGGCCGTTGATAAGAAGGTTGTCAATCCTTCCTTTGAGTGAATGAAAGTGATACATGTGTGGTCCAAGCTTCTCGTGGACTATGTACGGACCAATACACAAGGACTGGAACTTTGTATGTTTGCCTTTGTCTTCATTGGGCTTATCCCATTTTAGAACTAAGTCACCAATATCGAAGTTAGATTTCCCTGTAGACTTCTTATCAAACCATCTCTTGATACGATTCTGGTGAATTTTTCTTTTTCTTTCGTCCTTTATTCCTAAAGCTTATGGAGAGCATTCATCCTACACTGAACTAGATGGCAAGGTTTGTCTTGCGATTCTTGGGAAAGCTGAAGTGCAGGCAAGTAGATATTTGGGAGGAGGATGGCTTCTTTACCATTGTTATAGACAATTTTGTGCCTTACAGCAACAAGCATGAATTGTCAATAATCCAAGGGATCCAAAGTTCCCTAAACATGATGTTCCTACCCCTAGAGGAACAAGGTCAGCAAACCAACAGCTCTCAGATCAGTTCTCCACCTGAAAACACTCAAAAACAAGCAATCCTGAAATCAAAGCAGGTGCTCCACTAGGTTTCTGCGCTGAAACTCAGTTGCTCCATGGTGTACCTGCGTTGCAAAGCAAGTAGGACAAAGGCCACCTGCGCTGAGCGAAAAGGGACAAGTGGCACAGTGAGTCATTGCTTTGGAATCTTCCAAAAATGACACTTGGATCAGGTATTTCGCCTTGTGATGAGTCAGAGGCTCTGTTTCTCCAAGTGGAAGCAAAGTTCTCCAAGTGGACTCAAGAACTGAAGATCAACTAAAGATTAACTGAAGAGAGAGAGGACACAAGGCAGCTACACATCAGTTGCAAGCTGACTCATCCTTTCTCAATTCATCTATATATTGAGCTCTCTCCTATGAGCTCAAGAGGCTGGAATTTTGTGCAAAGTAATGATATGCTGTTGGTTTCACTATTGAGTTATTGGGTGATTGTTTGAGAGAGGTGAAGAAGAGCAATTCTTTCTGCTGGGAGGTGTTGCTGGGTTGGAGCCTTCAATGGTTGTAATACTCTCAGAACCTTTATTTCTTCATTAATAAAAGCTATTGAGGTTCTTCTATGTGCTCTTGTTTCAATTATATATTGTGATGATTTCATGTTTGGTTTACACTAATCCATGAACCAGTTAGGATTGCATGCTTCTTGTAGTTTCCTTCTTTGTTATTTTGCAGGATCTCATCGTAGCTGGGCGAGCAGAAGAACAAAGAGCTAGGAGCAAGCGGCCAAAGAGAAGAGTTTGGATTCGACATTAAGCGCAAGGCAACGGTTAGTGCTTTCTCCATTCTCTTTTTGCTTTCATAAAGAAGTAAACCTTAAGTAGTTTGTTTCACAGTTGTTGCTAAGGAACTGTCACCCTTAGAGTGGAATAGGGTCATCCGAGTCGGATACTTTTCCCTACAACAAACTGGCGACTCCGCTGGGGATCGTATCCGTTTGATTGTGTTTGTAGTATTTTGCTATTCATTTCCTGAACAAAAGAGTACCAAATCGAAAAGCTTTTGACTATATCAAAAGCGAAGTAGAGGGCAGCTACTCTTGCTCATTTTCTGAGCAAATTCATGATTTGAAGAGTTGATCTACAAGGATCCTTGTAAGCTCTTAGTGATAGCTTTGCACCTTCTTAATCATCCCTTTGAGTGTGCTTGACTGATTGCTTCTGATTTGAGCAAAAACCGTGCATTTTTGAGAAAATTATGACCCGGAAACTGTGAAAACGCAATTCTCGTTTTCCAAAGCAGGTAGTACACAGGCTACCTGCTTTGCAACGCAGGTCCCGAAGGGGCTACCTGCGCTGAGAGCCAGTTTGGCTGTGCAGAGCCTGCGTTGGCCCAAATTTTCCTAGTGCATTTGGGGTTTCCTCCTTTCTCTTGCCTGTTTTCACTTAGTTTTGCTGCTAGGTGTCAGTCTTGTGCCTGTTTTGAAACCAATATTACTTGCCATCATTCTGCCTCTGTTATATAACGAAATTGTACTTGTTCTTTGTATTTCTTACTCATTTACAATTTCCCATAACGAAAAGTAAACTAGTCATGCTTTTGGCCTCTTAGATCTGAACCTGTGTTAGGCATTTTGCTAGTCTAAAGAGTTAGCTTGTTTGCTGTCCATAGCTGATTAGTCATTTTACTTTCGTTAGTATGGTTTGATTTCATGTATTTCCAGTGATTAAGCAAGTGAATCTTAAGGTGTCTTTTGATTTTGGACAAACTTGTTTACTGTCGCTTTAAATCGAAATCAAAGTTATATGACCACTTTCTTTTTGTAATCCATCCACATTAAGAAAGGGAAAAGAAAATACATGCATTGTGCATTTTGCATTTGAAAAAGTTTGCATGATGATTTAGGAGAAAGTGCTTTAGTGTGTGCTCTATGATCTGTGTGAAAAGATTTGCCTTTCTTTTCCCTCAGTAGTTAAGGTTTTCAAAGTTGAAAGATTGAAAAGTTTGCTTCTCATCTTAGACTGCATTCAGGAATTTGTTACATACATCTCGTGGTGATCCTTAAAGGCAAACTGATAAGCAAGATCAACATTAAAATAAATCCAATTTACATAACAACGCTTTGTAACATAACGCAAACACATAGAGGTCTAGGTAGAGACGTGTTCCGGCGTCGTTAAACATAGTGACTGTCGATCTCTACGAAGGTGGGTGATTCCTCCTGAGAGTCGGTGGCACTAATACGGACTTGTGCTCCCACGTACCGTCGCGTATATATTGGGAGACCCCTATAGGCAATTATCCTTTATCCATAGGAAGCCGTGTCGACCGCCCTACTGATCGCGATGCAGTGAACACAGCATTCACGAAGATCGACCACCCGTACCGTAAAACGTATTCTGTGGTTTCGCGAAAAGTTTGGCACACCCTCTGCCTAGAACTCCAGAGAAGTTTCTTTTGGCCTTTTTCAAACTCTATAACTGAAAAATTCCATCCGAGCATTTGTCACTTCGGGCTCGTTAAAACATCGAAGGCGACTAGAGTCATCTTTAGCTTTTTCTCGACTCTTAAAACATGAAAAAGCAAGTTTGTGTCTAAAAGCGTCGTTAATAAAATTTATTTTAAGCGGAACATAATCACCTGTTATTCCCACGTTGATCTTTCAGTTGAAAAGTATGAAGCCCACCAACCAAGGAAACAACCTTGGTGGAAGTCCAAATCCCTTCTCCTCTTGGGGAGATGTTGGTGCGCCTCATATGGCAACATTGTCACTTCCAGGATTGACAATTGGCCTACCTGTATGGCTCTTTTCAACTAATGTAGTCCAGATCGCCACTAATCCTGAGCAGTCGAATCAACAGTCAGAACAGTCTAGAGCTACCCACCAGCCTTCCACTTCTTACAATTCTTCCTCTGATCCTTCATCTTCACAAGGAAGAGCCGGCAAAAGTCAGCCTCCCATGGAGAAGAAGGAAAAGAAGAAGAGAAAAGAAGCAGAAGGGGCCTATGGCGAAGGCGACTGGGGGCAAGCAAAAGAAAGCTGACAAAAACCCACACACTGCATCAACCGGGCCTAAATCGCCATGTGTCATTTGCAAAGGGGCCCACTTCCGTCGTGATTGTCCCTGTATTCCTCGGATACTAAGGGACTGGTCCCCAAGGTTGGACAATCCGGTAGCATCAACCTCTGGTAGTCATGTTGATTGTAGTCCGTCAACTAGCGAGAGTGAAGGACGAAGAGGGAGACCAAGATCACCCTGTATATTGTGTGAAGGCGATCACGCCATCCACAAATGTCCATTCTTAGATGAGGCAAAGAGAGTTTTGGAAGATCGTCCGGTTTCACCGTTACGACTTCCTCCTGGATACCAAAAACTCGCGCCTAATCCCTCGGTAGTTGAAAATCCAGCCGACCCGCTCAAGTGGTCAGCTGAAGTGTCGGTCATTGAAAATGAACCTACTGGATCCAGAACAGACGAAAGTCTAAAGGTCGAAACGGCAGTCGACCCCGTTCTTCCTTCGGAGGTTTCATCCTCCAATGACCCCGTCATTGAAGACCCATCTTCAAATGACACCCTCACTGAAGAGGATAAGGATGACACCGTCCATATTCTTTTCATCAACACAGACTCTGATGAGCATCAGGGCAATGCGCCCATTCCTTTATCGCAGGAAGGAACATCGTCAGGGTCGTATCCGGCCGTATATTCGGTCCCACCACCAAGCAACCTAGTTGTATCCTTTGATTGGAATCAACTAGGCAGACCCCGGTTACCAGCCAGTATCCCATTCAGAATCATAGTCCAAATCTACAGAATGGTGATGGCTGGAACTATCATTGATGAAGGGGCATCTGTGAGTATCCTTTCCTCTGTTGCTTGGAAAGCACTGGGTTGCCCGGCGCTTTTACCTGAGATGAGAAATCTATCAGGTTTTGATAAAGGAACCAGTCACCCGTTAGGGATTCTCCCCAATGTTCCAGTTACATTGAAAGGGAAGACAGTTCATATGAACATCATGGTCGTCCAGGGACCCTTGGCATATAACTTACTCCTTGGACGAGACTATATATATTGCATGGAGGCAATAGTGTCCTCACTCTTTAGAGTCATGTGTTTTCCGCACGAAGGAAGAATGGTCCAGCTCGTAGATCAACTTTCATTTCCAGGATCACGCATTGCAAATAGTCAAATACCATCCCTTAACGGTCTATTCACTCAAGGAATGCCACCGCCCCCGGTTCTACTTCCTGATGAATGCGAGTAATTCGAGAAGAAAAGAATGGGGACCCAGGGGGCATGCACCCTGGCCTGCCTCGGGCAGAGAAAACCTTAGGTATAAAGTTAATTTCCGCAGAAGAGTGGACTAGTCTGTACCCCGTCCAAAAAGGAAGAGAGGGTTGTTCTAGGATAAAATTCTTTTGTCAAAGTTATGTTGAAGCGGAAGAATCGCTCCCTTTGTCTAAAGATGTGGATTCTTCCTAAGGAGGGGGTCTATTTGTGGCAGCAAGAAGGCACCATCTTTGAATGTCAAGCCTCACCCATTAAAACAATATGTTTTAAAAGAGAAGTAGGGGCAGTCTTCAAAGAAAGAGAGGAAATTGCTGCAACAAGTAGTCACCATCCTTAGCAACCTAATGATAGACATCGCCGAAAAAAGAGTTTAGTTTGCGGCAGCGAACAAAACCATTTTTCGGATAATAAGTAAGAGGACAGAATCTCGAAATTATACTTTATACCTGGGGGCATGCAAACCTTTTGGAGTGCAAGCACGGGACGACTATTTATTTTTTAAATTTTTAGGTCCTCCCTTTAAACCTGTAGGTCTAACCCATTAAACTCGTAGGATTAGCCGTTACCAGCTTGCATAAAGAAAGGATGAAGGGCAAAAGTTAAAACCTGCCAAATTGGAGTAATTAGTGAGGTATCGCTCCTTAAATAAGATTACCTCACCTAAAGCATTCCTTGTATTAAGACTGGTATAATCGAGCAGTTTTAGCAATGTTCATGCTAATTAAAAAATAAACGCAAGAATCGAGCAGTTTTGTACAGAGTTCATGCTCGTTAAAAAATAAACACAAGTTGTGAGCAATCTTTCCCTACAGTTCAAGCTCATCCAGAAAAAATGAACCGGTAAACAACCTCGAGAAATGTAACCTTTGAAAGCCATATTAAAAGCCCTTGGTCGTGTTTATATGCCATCACCTCCATCCGTTCATTTGGCCAATCGTTCACCTCCATATGTTTGTTTACCCATTTTGAGGAACAGCTGCGAAGAGTGATTTCACTTAGCCATCCTTGTGACACTGTCGTGATTGGAGAATTCCAACATGTACCTGGAATCTGCTGCTATCCCTGTTCATCACTCATTCCTCAAAAGACGAGTCTTCTTTGAGCTCTTTTCACTGACTCGTAAAATATGAAAAGTTTGCCGAGTTTTGGCCTTCCAGCTCGTTAAAGGACAAGAAGAGCTATCCCTCCTCTAGATTTTAATCTTTTTGGACCTGAGGGATTATTACACAAAAAGATCGAGCGCTTGTTTTGTTCGGCTCGTTAAAAAAAATCGAAAATTCATCCCTTCTGTATTTTTTTATACCTTTTCGGACTTAAGGGATTAGAAGACGAAAAAGGAATTTTGGAGTTAACTTTTCGTACCTTTTCAGACTCTCTAAAAATGAAAAGGACCGAGTTTTCTTTGTCGTTAGACTCGTTAAAATGATTAAATAGCGACAAACTTGTCTTTAGACGAGAACGAGTTTCCCTATCACTAGGCTCGTTAAAACATAGCGATGGGCTTGCCCGAAGGGCAGGTTATAGAACAAGCATATGTTATCCTCCTCAAGCTTGACAAAAATAAAGAGGTACTGGTCAGCAATGACTGGGGAAAAATTGGGAGAACCTCACAGCATTAATGGTAGCAAGTCGCTCTTGAACATGACACTTTGTCCTCCGTATCACATCGGGTTGGGTTGTTTCATTCACCGGTCTCATAACCATGGTCTTCGCCACACCATCCACAATTGGGGTAATGCTACCAATCCATCACATCAGTGTCGTTATATGTTCAAGAGATGTGGTTCTGTAAAGAGTCAACCATGTTCCACCCACTGCCATACATTATCCTTCATCCACTTCATGACCGCCACCCTGAATCATACATCACAGTTTGTTTTCACCTCATCACAATCACTAGCTCCGTTCCGTGTCACTGATGTGGGATTCATTAAGGCCCTCCTTTGACGGATCGCTCCTTGTCGACATCAGCTCATTATCCAAGGAGTTGATCTAGGAACACCCCCCTCAGTACTTTGAAGCTTGCATGCCTCAATGGCAAGTTTCTCACTTCCGGCGACAGGTATACATCAATGACCTTCGACCAGAAGATTTTGCATGGTGGTCGACGCCAAGTCCTTTATTCCCACCATGTGGATTGTACTGCCGTACCTTGAGGGTCATCATCCTTATCGGTGACTCCTCTCGCGCTTGTTAACGGTTTACATCATTGACCGGTAATCAAGCTATGTCTTTCCATGTTCGACTTCAAGAAATTCTCACATGGATCGACTTGTACATCGAGTGAAGATCGGAAGAGATTGAAGACCCCGGATCTAGTTTCATCCATCCGGGCTGCGATATATATTCAGGACATAAAGACATTTGATATGTACATCATTACAGCAGATGATCATCCTTCTCAAAGGATGATAATTTCAGCAGAGAATTATTAGTCTACAATCAGACGATCGTCTGTTCTATGTACCAAAATGTATTTATAAAGCTGAGCATGGGAATGCCCGCCTCAGCTAGATCATGAAAAATGTATGAAAAATAATGTATTGTATTGTATCTTATTACAGGACACTTCTCAGCAGATTGAATGAACTTCGGATCCTCTCAATAAAGCATTTCACCCGATAAACGACCTCATACTTTAGGGGGCATCTGTTATAGACAATTTTGTGCCTTACAGCAACAAGCATGAATTGTCAATAATCCAAGGGATCCAAAGTTCCCTAAACATGATGTTCCTACCCCTAGAGGAACAAGGTCAGCAAACCAACAGCTCTCAGATCAGTTCTCCACCTGAAAACACTCAAAAACAAGCAATCCTGAAATCAAAGCAGGTGCTCCACTAGGTTTCTGCGCTGAAACTCAGTTGCTCCATGGTGTACCTGCGTTGCAAAGCAAGTAGGACAAAGGCCACCTGCGCTGAGCGAAAAGGGACAAGTGGCACAGTGAGTCATTGCTTTGGAATCTTCCAAAAATGACACTTGGATCAGGTATTTCGCCTTGTGATGAGTCAAAGGCTCTGTTTCTCCAAGTGGAAGCAAAGTTCTCCAAGTGGACTCAAGAACTGAAGATCAACTAAAGATTAACTGAAGAGAGAGAGGACACAAGGCAGCTACACATCAGTTGCAAGCTGACTCATCCTTTCTCAATTCATCTATATATTGAGCTCTCTCCTATGAGCTCAAGAGGCTGGAATTTTGTGCAAAGTAATGATATGCTGTTGGTTTCACTATTGAGTTATTGGGTGATTGTTTGAGAGAGGTGAAGAAGAGCAATTCTTTCTGCTGGGAGGTGTTGCTGGGTTGGAGCCTTCAATGGTTGTAATACTCTCAGAACCTTTATTTCTTCATTAATAAAAGCTATTGAGGTTCTTCTATGTGCTCTTGTTTCAATTATATATTGTGATGATTGCATGTTTGGTTTACACTAATCCATGAACCAGTTATGATTGCATGCTTCTTGTAGTTTCCTTCTTTGTTATTTTGCAGGATCTCATCGTAGCTGGGCGAGCAGAAGAACAAAGAGCTAGGAGCAAGCGGCCAAAGAGAAGAGTTTGGATTCGACATTAAGCGCAAGGCAACGGTTAGTGCTTTCTCCATTCTCTTTTTGCTTTCATAAAGAAGTAAACCTTAAGTAGTTTGTTTCACAGTTGTTGCTAAGGAACTGTCACCCTTAGAGTGGGATAGGGTCATCCGAGTCGGATACTTTTCCCTACAACAACCATAAACTAGGAAGTACGGTGAGGTATTGAGAGAGGTCTTGGGTGTTACATGGTTAGCCCATAATGCATTCGTCAGGGCGGTATGCTAGTTATGTTGCTCAGAGAAAACGATCTTCTTGATTATATGAATGAGGTTTTTATTCGTATACTCTGTTAGACCATTTCCTTGTGGTTAGTAGTTAGATGAACTTTTTAGCACAATACCATTCTATAATGCAAATTCATAGAGTTTCAAACATGAAAAATAAGTTTCATTATAAAAAACAAGTGATATCAAAACAATGAAGCGTGAGATGATGTTCTGCTAGAGGAATCTGATGACCTCCTAGTCGTTCACTTGTTTGAGTGGAATTGCTTCTATCCACCACGTGAAGTAGTCAGTTGTTGTTGGGATATAGCGGTATTGTTTTGACGAATGAGAGAAAATTTCCCTAGTGATGTCTAGGCCCCACTGTTGGAATGGTTCGGTCACTACAAAAAGGTGTAGTGGGGATGTTGATCTTTGTGTTTTGTCGACGCATCACTGACATACCGGGCACTTGCAGGCATAAGCATGTGCATCCTTGAATAATGTGGGCCAGTAAAAAATGCCTCACATGACTTTGTGTGTAGTGATATTTCCTGTAAAGTGACCCCTAGCAGGTCCATCATGTAGATCTTGAAGTACCTTCTCTAATTCATGTGCCTCCAAGTACCTGAGAAAAGCCCCATTACTATGCTTTCTATAAAGCTCTCCATGCACCCATTGATATGCTAAGGCTTTTAGGTGAAATGCCCTCTTTTGTCTGATAGAAAAGGGAGAGGGTATGGTGTCATGTTCAAGGTACTAGCATACATCTGCATACCAAGAGGTTATGTATTCAGTGTGTTTTTATCGCATTATGTCATACATCTCAATCTCTTGCTCTCAATCGACGATCTCTTCTTCGTCCTCCGAAGCATGCACTGCTTCAGCTGCAAGTCTATAGAGCCCATGTCCTTTGATTGTGTGCACTGGTTTCATTTCAAGATCATATTCTTGTAAGCCTGTCGTCCAGTTCGCACGTCGTTCACCTAGTTCTTGTTGTACAAGTAATGTGTGGACTACTGGGTGGGGGACAAAGACTATGCAGTGGTTCTTCACCAAGTAGGGCCTAAAGTGTTTCATCGCCTTGTAGACTGCATAAGGTTATTTGTCAATGGCGGGGTAGTTAAGCTCTGGTCCCTACATTCTTGCAGTCATGAAGGAGATGGGGAATTCATCATTAGCTTTGTCCTTCTCAGTGAGTACTATAGCTAGTGAGTTATCGGAAGCGAAATTGTATAGTAGGAAATCTTTCTTGAAGTCTAAGCTAAAGAAAGCAGATGCCTTTGCAATGGCCTACTTGATCCGAACGAATGCATAATTTTCCTTCTTACTCCAGCTATATACTATATCTTTCTTAATCATGTCCTGCATGGGCTTAACTATCTGCACATAATCTGAGATGAACTTCCGAAGGAAGTTTATTTTACCCAAGAAGGATTTCATGGCTTTCTTGTTGATTGGGTAAGGAATCTGTGTAATGGCTTGGACCCGGTCTGGATCCACCTTGATCCCACTTTTGGCAACAATGTGTCCGAGGAGGTTCCCCTCCGACACTGCGAATACGCTCTTTTTGGGATTCAAGGAAATCCGATATCTCCAGCGTCACTCAAATATTTTCTTAAGGTGGCGTATGTGGTCTTCTCATTTTCTTAAGAAAATAGTCACATCATTGAGGTATACCAACACGCTCTGTCCAATGAGTTCATGAAAGGTGATGTCCATGGTGTGCTAAAATGTTGCACCTGCATTTATAAGCCCAAAAGACATTCATCTATAAGCGAACCTACCCCACTTGGTATGGAAAGTAGTTTTGAGTCTATCAAGTTCTGCTACCAGAACCTGATTGTATCATGAGAAACCGTCAAGGAGAGAGAACATTTGTGCCCCAGATATTGTTTGCAAAATATGGTCCATAGACATCACAGGATAGTTTTCTTTGTCCAAGGCGTGATTTACATTCTGGAAATTGACACACAAGTGTATTTCCCCAGGCTTCTTTCGCACAACAACAATCTTGAAGACCCATGTGGAATGTCAAACTTTGTATATGATCCATGCATATGGCTTAACCCCTTCTTTGATTGGGATGATATGTTGGATGATCCACGTGTCATAAGTTTTCAGATCATCATACATCCATGCGAACAAATCTCGGTACTGTTTGAACAAGCAGATAAAGGCTTTCCGCTCTTGTAGTGTACAACACATACCAAGATTGACAAACTTCAGATCTTGTTCTATTCCCAGGTTTATCAGTTCGTGCCTCATGGTGTGTTGGGATAGGGTCCCATGCAATCAATTTTGGGGAAAAAGCCCAAGTTTTGGGGCACAAAGCCCAATTTTCTATTATGTAAAGTGTAAAGTATCCACAAATTGTGGTCGCAAAGTGCTTAGATGGTAAAGTGTCATAAAGGGTTTTACCCTTCTGTTATGTAAGTTGTGCCGGCTTGTATAGACCTACCCATGGTCTGCGGACCATGGGATTGTATAAAAAGGAGAGTCTTAAAGAGTCTAAGGTAGTTCATGAGTAATGAAGAATGAATGTAATGGGTTAATAGAAGAAAGAACAAAGAATTATTAGAGTAGAAGAGAGGCTCTACAGCTATGTGTGCAGAGGCCTAGATTAGAGTCCGCAACTGAGTGCGCAGGGAAGTCTTGAGTCCGTAAGAAGAACTGAAGTATCAATAAAGAGATTATTCTGGAAATATTTGTGTTTTGTCTATCTATTTTTGTTATGAATGAATGCACTTTTATCTTGTGACGAATGATGGGTTTATGAATTAATACTATATTGATGTGTGATTTTACATGAGTTACATTGTCATATAAACGCAAGTTATAATAACTGTTTACACGAAGAATATCTTGTTGCATGATAATGTTATCAAACACTTAAATCGATCTGGGTAAATATAGAACTAAGGGTAATTACAAAGGCATGTAAGCAGTTGATTCACCTATTTAGGGTCTGCGAAAGACATTCGTAGACCTTCGTGGAGGTATAGAATCTTATTAAGAGAAGTTATATTGATAAGCCCTCGGGGTTATCGATCTACGCAGAGGTAGGTTTAGGGCATAAAACAACATCATGCTCATCTCTGGGTGTGAAAACTTTGTTCCAGTATCCCCCCATACTGCTTCGGGTGAGACTTCAGTCCGCACTCCATGGGTTGTTGCTGAAAGGGCTAGTAGTGTAGGGAACTGTGTGGAAAACTTAACTCTGTACCTGGGTTAGAACCCACTAAGATAACAAATTGTTCTGTTGCAAGGATTGGAATCTACATAAAGAGATGTGTGATGTTGCATCATTGGAATCCAACAAAGAAAGAAATTGAGGAGTGGTTGGATAGAAAGATCCACGAATTCGCAGCGCAAGAAAATAGAAATCTATGATTGAAGAAATAATAGTGGTTGGACAAGTATCTGTACACAGAGATACATGGAATTTTATTTTTTTCCTTCCCAATCGATCTATACGAGTGGATCGCTAAATTGGAAAACGACCAGGGAAAGTGGAGGCTTAACGGTCCAATAGCGTGGACCCCGGAGATAGTGCAAATATTCGAAGCCTCTGAAGATAAGGTTGCACACTATCGATCACTAGCTTGATTGTGTCATCAGAGGGTTTGTGACAGATTTCATGGTTGATACATCAGTCAGCTACAAGGAAGCAGATTGATGCTTCTTCAAGGGACTGCGATGTAAGTATTTAAGATCTTTGAATACTGGGATTAAAATGCTCTTGCATGAAAAGAAGGTTATGAAATTACCTTGATGTTTGGAGCTACGTGAAGTGGAGAGTTATTCAGGGATAGAAGGAGAACAGGTCCTGAATATATCTCATTGATTGAGCCTCCTTTGAGTGACGACAAAGGAGAAGCACAGTCTTCTCTACAAAGCGTTGTCCAGTTAATAAGGCAAGGGTTCCCGTGAATACCCCATCCTCCCACACCACCTCCACCTCTACCACCATTCAATATGGTGAATGCAGTGAAGTTTCCCATTTTCAAAGGTTTGAGGAATGAGGACTCGGACCAATTATGGTTTGTTGCAAAGGCTTTGTGGACAACCCAGAATATTATAGATGATCAAATGAATAAAGAAACATTGGTTACTGCTTTACAGGGTTGTGCGCTAACGTGGTACATTAAGTACTACACCATTAACCCGATAGCTGCATTGGCAAACATTCAAATTACGCTAAATAAAGAATTCAATAGGCCCAAGTCTGAAGTGCAATCAATCATTGGATTCAAGGAAACCATGATGAACCCTAGCGAGACACCCTAGGAGCTAGATCAAAGATTGAAATTCAAGATCCGCGAAGCAAACATGAATCTTACGGATGGGCAGCACCACAAATGGTTTGTGGCTTATCTCTTGCCTCATTTAAGGGTTGCTTTATCATAGAAAAGGATTGGAACCCAGGTGGAAGCCCTAGAGATTGCGATGATATTGCATGAGACACCGATTCAAGATGATGCTTTGGGAGTTCAACAGATTCACGCGGAGTTGCAGAATCTTTTCCTAGAGTTCCAAAGTCTGAAAAAGGATAGAGTGGCTCAACCAGAGGTGAGCGAAGAAGTTTGGTGTCTGAAATGTAAGAGCTAGGGGCATGATAAAGATCACTGCCATGTCTTCACAAATGACATTGTAGGAGGAGGGTTGATGCCTTTGAGGCCGAAAGCTCAAGCAGGGCCAAGTACGGGGCTCACGTTGTGGTGTGCTATCTATTAGGTAGCTAGAAAACATGTGAGAGATAATTGTCACTTGTTGCAAAAATTTGTACCGGCACCACAATAGCTCTTCTGCAACTTTTGTAAATCGGTGGGTCATGATGAGCACAACTACTGTAGTTATGAGTTAACGATGGAAATAATGCCCTTGTATCGAATGCAGATAGAAACTCGACCTCCAGATCAAGGCATTGGGGGAGCACGAGGGGGATATCAAGGGCGAGGATGAGGCTGAGGTGGAAGAGGACCTGCAAGAGGTCGAGGGCAAGTTATTTGCTACAATTGTGGAGGGCCAGGACACCACACATGAGAATGCACAAACCCGACGCACCTGTCATGCCGATACTATACTTAGTTTGACCACACAACAGAAGATTGCCCTGTATTAATAGCTAAGATGCGGGAAAAGAGGATGCAGCCGCAACAACCTACCTAGAACCTGCAGATGATTAGGGTTGAACCCCGCGAAGAGGATTCTAATGTCAATATTACGCTGCATAGTGGAATGACGACTGGCAAGGATAAGGGAAAGCAGCCTGAAGAAAGTGAATGGGTCCGCAAAGCTCCAAAAAAGGAGGTTGGCTTTGATTTAGAGTGCGCGAAAGAAACCTTCATGGAAGTGAAGAAAAGCTTCATTGAGGCTTCTACCTCAGGAAGTCAGGATATGAAGTCTGAAGAAATGGACCCATCCATGCTTATTACCTTTTTGAGACATGTATGAAGCTTCTACGCGACAGTAAGGCCATGAAAGGATTACAAGAGTTGATAAATAAATGTGTTGGAAAAGAAAATGCTCCTAAGGGACCGTTGTTATAGGTCTATTTGGGCACATCACTCCCGACATTCAGATCAGTACTTTTAGGGCTCATCAAACCCTAATTTAGTGGTTACATGCCCTAGAGAAGTCAACTCATTGAATTCTTCCTTCTATGAAATTTCCATGGCCTGAAGCCTTCCTGAAATGCCTCCTTCGGACACCAGCATATCCCAAACCTTAAGACTATGCACTGAGCAGGCAGGCCCACTGCGGCCTACACTGCAGTGCATTTAGGCCCTCTTTAGCCTATGCTGGGAGAGATTGAGTGAAATTTGCATAGGGTTCTGGGAATATTCCTTCATTCTAGGTGACTCTAGAAGGTTCCCATCTCTTATCTCCTCCTATGAGCTCAAAATTGGATAGGCTAAGGATCCATTAACCTCCTATCCTCTCATCCCTTGCTCCATGGAAACTAACTCCAAGATTGGAAAGCCATTCAATACCCTCATTTATGAGAAAACCACCTCCATTTCCTATAAATTGAGCACTCATTATAGTGATCAAGGTGCTAGAGTCTAAAGTTTGTAAGGAAATTCTGTTGGTTTTAGGATTGAGTTTATGTTAAGAAATGTTATGCTGCTAGAGTGTTGTGATTTTGATGTGGCAAGGGTTGAACTGAAGCTGAAAGAGTGGCACAGGATCGAACTATATTGGGTGATACTCTTCCTTCTACATTAATAAAGAGCTTATTCCTTTTCTCATATGATTTTTCATATCTATGATGATTATGTGTTTCATTGTATTTGATTCCATTATTTTATAGTCGATAGTTCATGTATGCTTTGATCGTTTCTTGTTTCTATTTCTCTTGATGCAGGTACATTTTGAGTGGATTTAGTTCAAGTGGGAGTGACAGGAGCGATTCAAAAGAGATTTAGGAAGTGAAAGGTAACAAGTAAGTTCCTCCATCTCATCTATCTTCTATAATAAAAGGTTAAACTACTTTCTTTCTATTGTTATAGGTGTAGTCACCCACCTAGGGAAAATTTGTTTATCCGTATATGCAAATTCCATGTAACAAATTGTCAACCATTAGGGATCCTTCCTCAGTTTCCTATTACTTTGGGAGGGAAAATTGTTTATCCCAATGTGATGGTAGTCCCAGGCCCTTTATATTACAATTTACTTCTTGGGTGTGACTATGTTTATGACATGGGAGCTATTCTTTCAACACTCTTTCAAGTGATGTGTTTCCTTCATGAAGGCGAAATTGTCACCGTTGACCAGCTTTCATTTCCTAGTCCAAATATGGCTTCTAGTCAACCATATTCCCTAACTAGTCCTTTTGTCCCAATGGTATCTTTCCCGCCATGGGTCAATTATGTGGCAACCTGTTCCATGCCTACATCAACTGACGATAAATTCCGTGATGTTGTGCATTATGTACTAGGGGCATTGGAACCAGATCTCTTTAATAGATTCCTTGATACATATCCCTTCCAGATCATTATTCTCCCATCTGATGAGAACCTCTTGGAATTCATGACCTCTTATGGGCTGTGAACAAGGAATTTGAGTTTAGTTCCTTGTCTTGTGTCAAGCTCATTAAAAAATGAAACAAGGAATATGAGGATAGTTCTTTTACCGTGTCAACCTCATTAAAAAATGAAACATGTCCCAAAACATAGTTCCTTGTCTTGTGTCAATCTCATTAAAAAATGAAACAAGGAATCAGAGCACAGTTCCTTATCTTGTGTCAAGCTCGTTGAAAAATGAAACAAGGAAGCAGAGCATAGTTCCTTGTCTTGTGTCAAGCTCGTTAAAAAATGAAACAATAAATCTTAGCAGAGTTCCTTGTCTTGTCTCAAGCTCATTAAAAAATGAAACAAGGTCCCCTGGAGCAAAGTTCCAATTCGAGTCTTTGAATAGATCTCATAAAATCCCAGTCGATTCTTTCACTTGATCTCATAAATGAACCTTCATTCCATCCACCTGATAGCCATGAGTAGTCTACTTAGGTGAATGTAATGAAGCTTAGGGGGTATGCACCTAGAATCAAGTTATCATGCTGGGGGCATGTAAACCAATCTCAAGCATAGTTTTTCATTTCAAGTGTGTGTAAAAATAAAACTGAATCCAAGCATAGTTTTTCGTTTCAAGCTAATGTAAACATGAAACTGAATCCAAGCATAGTTCCCTATGGTTCAAGCTTGTGTAAAAATGAACCCATCTCCATTTTAACCCTCATGATTGCCACTCTATTAGCCTCTTCTGTCATATGAGCCTTGGTTTTTCTCTTTCCATCGTCACTATCTACTTGGTTGATCATATGCTTTCACTTGGTTGTTTTACCCTTTTTGAGGAACAGTTGCAATGAGTGGTCTTATTAGCCAGCCTCTTCACATAAATCAACATGTTTTGAGAAGTTCCAACATCACCGGAACCAGTTGCTATCCTAGACACCACTCGTTCCTCTAAGTGTAGTCCTCTTTAAGCTCTTTTCTGACTCTTTAAACATGAAAATATTGTCAAGCGCTTGTCCTTTTTAGCTGATAAACAGATTGGAAGCGACATATACTCAGTATAAGTTTAACCCTTCTCTGGACTAAGATAGATTACTTACGAAAAAGGAATACGTTGATCGAACATGGTCAATAAGTTCTCCCTTGCATTATTTTATGTTTTTTTGGACTTGAGAGACAAATTTATGAAAAATAATTTTTGGAGTTTCCTTTTTGTCCCTTTTCAAACTCTCTAAACATGAAAAGGACCAAGTTCTCATTGTCATTAAACTCATTAAAACATCAAATAGCGACAAACTTGTCCATCATGGCAAGATCGAGTTTCACCTTCGCTAGACTCGCTAAAACATCACATAGCAATGGATTCACCCGAAGGGTGGAATTATACTACAAGCATATGTTATGCTCCTCAAGTTTGTTAAAAATTAAAGAGGTATTGGTTAGCAATGACTGGGGAAAATGGGAAAAGGGATAAAACACTTTATGGTAGCAAGTTGCTCTTGAACATGACACTTTCACTTCATCTTCGTGACTATTTGGGTTGGGTTATTTGCTTGATGGTTATCATACCTATGGTCTATCACACCATCCATCACTTTGGTTTTGGGTCAATGTTTCCAATTCATTCAATTTCGCCGACATGTTCAAGAGAATTCACTTAGTAAAACTCATCCTTTGCAATATTCATAAACCTTCAATTTCATGACTACCATTCCTGAACCGTGTGTCGTTAGTCACATTCTGTCTCCAAAATAATTACACTCATTTCATGTCGTTGATGTGGGATACATCAAGGCCCTCCTGCGACGAGTCGCTTCTTGTCGACATCAGCACATTATCCAAGAAGTTGACTTAGAAACACCTTTCAGTACCTTGGGGCTCGCATACATCAATGGAAAGTTTCTCTCTTCCGGCGATAGGTTGACATCACTGGCCTTCAACTAAAAGATTTTGTATGGTGTTTGACATCAAAAAATCTATTCACACCATGCAGAATGTACGGCAGTACCTTGAGAATCATTATCATTATCGGTGATCTCTCTCGCATCTGTTAACGGCTTACATCATTGGTTGGTAATCAAACGATGTCTTCCCATGTTTGACTTCAGATCACATATTCACATGGTTAGTCTCGTACTTGAGCGAACGATTGGACGAGATAGAAGACCCTGGATCTAGTTTCATCCATCCAGGCTGTGATTTCAGGAGAGTACTAAATCATCTGTACAATGGCTTTACACTGATGGTCATCCCATCATGGGTCTATATCTATAGACGAATATCTATGTACATGTAATGAAAAGTTTATATGTTGAGTATGGGTATGCCTTCCCTCAGCAATTCATAAAAAATCCAAAATATCATGATGTTATGTATTGTAATTGATGCAGGTCACCATCCGCTTCAGTTCCTCTCTGTCACATCGTAAAGCATATCACTCGACATTATATTTTTTGACTTCATGCTTTAGGGGGGAACTGTTACAGGTATATTTGGGCACATCACTCTCGAAATTCATATCAATACTTTTAGGGCTCATCAAACCCTAATTTAGTTGTTACATGCCCTAGAGAAGTCAACTCATTGAATGCCTCCTTCTATGAAATTTTCATGGCATGAAACCTTCCTGAAATGCCTCCTTGGGACACCAGCGCAGCCCAAGCCTTGAGACAGTGCACTGTAGAGTAGGCAGGCCCATTGTGGCCTGCACTGCAGTGCACTTAGGCCCTCTTTAGCCTGCGTTTGGCGAGATTGAGTGAAATTTGCATAGGGTTATGGGAATATTCCTTCATTCTAGATGACTCTAGAAGGTTCCCATATCTTATCTCCTCCTATGATATTGAAATTGGATAGGCTAAGGATCCATTAACCTCATATCCTCTCATCCCTTTCTCCATGGAAACTAACTCCAAGATTGGAAAGCCCTTCAATACCCTCATTTACGAGAAAACCACCTCCATTTCCTATAAATTGAGCACTCATCATAGTGATCAAAGGGATAGAATCTGAAGTTTGTAAGGAAATTATGTTGGTTTGAGGATTGAGTTTATGTTAAGCAATGTTATGCTACTAGATTGTTGTTCTTTTGATAGGATGAGGGTTGAACTGAAGCTGGAGGAGTGGCACAGGATTGAACTATATTGGGTGATACTCTTCCTTCTACATTAATAAAGAGCTTATTCCTTTTCTCATATGATTTTTCACATCTGTGATGATTATGTGTTTCAATGTATTTGATTCCATTGTTTTATAGTCGATATTTCATGTATGCTTTGATCATTTCTTGTTTATGTTTCTCTTGATGCAGGTACCTTTTGAGCAGATTTAGTTCAAGTGGGAGCGAGGAGAGCGATTCAAAAGAGATTTAGGAAGTGAAAGGAAACAAGTAAGTTCCTCCATCTCATCTATCTTCTATAATAAAAGGTTAAACTACTTTCTTTTTGTTGTTCTAGTTGTAATCACCCACCTAGGGAAAAGGTGTTTATCCATAGATGCAAATTCCATGTAACAACTGTGTGTAGTCAGAAAATTGATAAGCATAAGGCCAGAATAGGGTGTAAGATTAGGCTCACCACACAAATAGAAGAGTATGAAATGGACCAAGTTATTTTGGATCTTGGGTCAGATGCAATTTTTTTTCCTAAACAAACATGGGAGAGAATGGGGAGACCTACATTGTAGTGGTCTCTGATTCAATTGAGGATGGCGAATCAGTAAAATATTATCCCCACAGGAAGATTGTAGGAAATGACAGTAGATATTGAAGGCTCGAGTGCTGGCTGATTTCTAAGTGATAGAGATTGTCAATGACAGCAATCCCTACCCCGCACTCTTTGGGATCGACTGGGCTATTGACATGAATAGGGTGATCAATTTGAAGAAGCGGACAATGTCATTTGAGAGGAAATCGCTTCGCGTAGTAGTACCTCTGGACCCTATAGAAGGACCACGCTATACTGAACCAATCTGCGATTATGAAAGTGATGATGATTTGGACCAAATCTACAAAATAATAGCACGAGACCAAGATTGGGTGAATCTGACAGCGGATGGACACATTGCATGGGACCACGAAAGTTCTTGTACATCAGATTTAGATGAAGAGTTAGAACACTGGCAGAATAGGTTGCATGAAGTATCTACGCTGCACTATAACATGATGACTAAATCATTGCACTGTGTATCATCGGAGGTAAGGAGTTTGCCTTATTATGATGGTCTAACTGACGTAGATAAATTTTTGGATGCATTTGAAAGGGAAGTGCCTGAGAAGCATCGCTTCCAAGCACTGGATTTGGCGTTGCACGCTACGCTTGCAAGATGGTGGGGTACGCATAAAGACAATTTTGATGGATGGCATGAATACAAAAGGATGATGAGGGTGTGGTTTGGTCACCCAAAAGTATGATTAACAAATAAATATGATGGGAGGAGTGATCCATGCGATCAATTAGAAAAATGGACTGATGCTTATGGAGCAGAGTCGCAACTGGAGTGGGTGCATTTGTTCTGTCATACTTAGATGTAATACCAATGAATTGGTACCTGGAAACTGAGCTCTTCCACGACACAGACGAATGGGATACCTTGAGACATGGATTCTTAATGACATTCAGATTTGAAGATGGATTCGAGTGCATCGATGAAGAATTGCAAGAGGTCAAGGAAACGATCTTTAGAATACACAGGATCCCTTAGATTTGATTCAACCAGATTGGACCACCCACCTGCGCCATGCACTGGAGTGCTACAATGTGACTGCTAAAGAAGAAGAGGAGGATCCAAGGAACATTAATATCCCAGAGGTAGAATGTCACCGCGAAGTTGAGGGACTGCAAATAGAGAATCCAGATATCATGCGCCGCTGAAAACTAGACAAGTGAACATTGGAACAGAGGTGGAGCCGAAGTTTGTGAAGATAGGGGACTATTGGGATGATGATACAGTCGATAAGGTTGTTGAGTTGCTCCACGAGTACTAGGATTTTTTCCCTACAAAGTTTTCAGACTTGAAGCGGATAATAGGAGATTTAGGAGTGATGAAAATATTGTTGAAACCAGACGTGAAACCTGTTAAGCAGAGGCCATATCGCCTTAATCCAAAGTACAAGGAAAAGGTTTGCTTGGATTTGGACAAGGTTTTGGCCGCAGGATTTATTGAACCAATGGAGGAATCTGATTGGGTGAGTCCAATGGTAGTTTAGGAAAAGAAGCAGAAGGATGCAATCAAGATTTGTGTAGATCTTAGGAAGCTGAACAATGCTTGCATTCATGATCCTTTTCCCACTCCGTTCATAGATGAAGTGCTGGATAATGTTGGCGGGTAGGAGGCCTATTCATTCATCGATGGGTTCTCTAGATACCATCAGATAAAGGTCGTGCCAGAAGACAAGAGTAAGACTACCTTCACAACTGAGTGGGGATGATTTCAGTATACGGTAATGCTTTGGACTTAAGAATGTGCCCGCAATATTTTCACGCGTAGCCATTTCGACATTCAAAGAGTTCATCCACAAGTTTTTAGAGGTATACTTTGACAATTGGATAGTGTTTGGACTGGTAAAGCGCCATGTAGCTAGTTTGCGCTTGATGCTGGATATGTGTCGGAGGTACCAGATCGCGCTAAACTTGAAGAAGTGTTTATTTTGCATCCCTTTCAGAATCTTGATGGGTCATGTAGTGTGCAAACAAGGATTAATGGTGGACCCTGGTAAGATCGCAGTCATAATTAATCTCAAGGCACCGAGTGTTAAATAGTTGTGTGCAATGCTGGGTCATACTGGATACTATCAAAAGTTCATCAAGAGCTATGCCCAGATCACCATGCCAATGGAAAAATTGTTGAAGAAGGATGCTACATTCTGTTGGAATGAAGAATGTCAGCGGAGCCTGGATGTATTGAAGGAAAACATGGTCACTGCGCCAATCCTAGTCATCCCGATTGGAAGAAGGAATTTCATGTGCATGTGGATAAGTCATGTATTGTGCTAGAAGTAGTGCTGACACAGACCATGAAGGAGAATTGGATCACCCGATAGCATTTGCGAGTAGGAAGGTGTCGAAGGCTAAAACAAACTATTCGATGACGGGGCGCGAAGGGTTGGCTATGGTGTAGCTACTCTAGAAGTCCAGGCATTACTTGTTAGGCGGACACTTTAAGATGTACATAGACCATTCTGCATTAAAGTACCTGGTCAACAAGCCTATGTTCGGGTGGAAAATATGCAGATGGCTGCTGCTATTTCAGGAGTACGATTTTGAAGTAATCGTGAAGCCAGGGCGATTGAATGTAGGACCAAATCATTTGTCGCACATTGAGACCGAAGAGGAGCCTACCAACTTAGAGGAGGGGTTGCCTGACATGCAGCTCTTTGTGGTGCACGTGGTAGACAATCATTTTGCAGACATTATCCACTTCCTGACTATGGAAACGGCTCCAGAATGATACACGAGTCAACAGAAGAAGGAATTGTGTGCGCCGAAGATTTTTTTGTTATTGCAAGTCACTTATATAAAATGGGATCGGACGAGATACTGCGACGCTATGTGCCTAATTTTGAATGAAACAATATCCTAGTTGAAGCTCATGGAGGAGCTACGGGAGGCCATTACGCGGGAAAAGCAACAATGCATAAGATTTTACGCGCTGGGTTATGGTAGCCAACATTGCATAAGGATTCCAAAGCATATTGTAGGGTGTGCGATGCATGTCAGTGAATTAGCAGGCCATCGTGGAGGGATGAGCTACCTTTCAATCTGTAGGTATCATTACAGCGATTCAAAAAATGGGCAATTGATTTTGTAGGACCAATTCAACCTCCAGGAAAGAAGACAGGTGTGCGGTACATCATCGCCGCGACCAAGTATTTGACTAGATGGGTGGAGGCGTAGCCTATGAAGGATTTTATAGGGGAAACCACAAAGAAGTTTCTATTTGAGTATGTCTTGACCAAGTTTGGTTTCCCGAAGATTTTAATAAGCGATCGCGATATGCATTTCCTTAATGAAATGATCAATGTGCTGACATAGGAGTTCCGCGTTTATCATCAGAAGAGTATGCCATATCACCCTCAAGACAATGGGAGGGTTGAAGCATTTAATAAGATATTGGAGAACGTGCTGACAAGGGTTTGCAATGCACAGAGGAATGATTGGCACATGCACGTACCAGCTATGTTATGGAACTATAGAACTACTTGTAAGAAGCTTACTAGTCAGACACCATTTAGATTGGTCTATGTCATAGAGGCTGTGATGCCTATGGAGTATATCATGCCTATTCTATGCATAGCAGCATTCACAGGAATAAATGACCGTGGAACTTAGAAGAGTGGCTCGCATAACTGACATATCTTGAGGAAGATAGATTTTTGGTTGGATTCCATCAGTAGGTACAGAAGGAATGCAAAAAGGCATGGAACGATTAGCACATCAAACTGCGCACCTTCAAGGTAAATGATTTAGTTTTATTATATGACATCAAGTTTGATAAATTTCCAGGAAAATTTCATATGCGTTGGCTAGGGCCATATGTGATCAAAGAGATTACCAATGGTGGAGCAATTCAGCTTGTGAAATTGAATCGAGGTCCATTTCTAGGAACGGTAAATAGAAGCTAATTGAAGCCATACACCGGGGATCTGGCTCGATGACTAAATGATGGTAGCACAATCTTAGTGCTCCAATAGCTATAAGGAGGCGCAGGACTGTAAACTACACTGCTTGGGTCGTAGAGCTATGTAATCAGGGGTCTGCGCGAAACAAGAGGGTGTCACAGTACTAGAAGAAGTGCGAAGGGAGTTGCGCTATAAAGGTGGAGACCATGCAGCATAGCTAGAAAGTGATTGTTACCATCATTATTCATGATTTGACTGCCAGAAGACGGTTAGGATGAGCAAGCAACTGACATTTAAGGCATTTAAGGCTGAAATCAAGTGTGAAATATGTCGTCAATATCACATTTATGGATGGATTTTGGGGGGAATGGTCGAATTTGAATTTGAATCCACCTATAAATTACAGGCGGTCATCTAGCAAGAAACACTTTGCATTTTGAGAATTTCTGAGTTTTGTTGTCTGTTGCATAAGAAATATGAGTTCTTTGAGGATTTGCTCGCAAGCCCCGTGTTCGCTCAGTATTCCGAGTCAGACCACAAGCTTATTCAAGACATCATGTTAGGACCAAATCCCACAGAAACTGTAGAGGCACATGTAGTTTCTTTGGCGAATCAATGCGCGAAAGGTGTACAGTTCAAGTGGGTGCGCTACCTGTGTAGCGAGTTCCTCGCGAACAGCAAAGAGGCGCAAAACAAGAGTAAGGATTTTCACTATTCATGGTTGTTGCTCTCAATAGTGTTGGTCGCGTGGGACTTGCCGAAGGATACCCAATTTCCTCCTATGGAGAAGGATTTACCAGAAGCAGTGAAGTTCATGTCACTTTGAGTGACGAAAGATGCTACGTGGGTGACAAAAAGCAGTGTCTTCTGGGTGATGATGGAGGAGAGTATTCGCATGGCCATCAACCAGAAGCCACGGTTGTCACCAAATGTGTTCGAGTAGTTGTCAGGGTACGCGGAGTTCAATGCGGACTTCCACCATGTTTACATCCGGGTGCACAAGGACCCTGACCAAAAATGGTTTGACTTACCCTACTTGGCCATGGATGATGCGATTTCAGAAGTCATCAAGCATTGGCCAGTAGACTGGCACATTCCATCCAATGAGGCTGTCGGGACTAGCAAGTTTGCAGAGAAAAATAAAAAGGAAGCCACCAAACATAAGGTATAGTTGTTGGCTGAAAAGAGGAAGAAAGAGGCTAAGGAGAAGGCCTGAGTAGAAATGGAGTGTGCCAGAAAGGAACAGGCAGAGCAGGAAGAGCACAACTTCGATAGAAGTCAGAAATCTTCTTCACCCCAAACGGAGGAAGAAGAGCGGTTAGAATAGGGCAGTGGAGATCAGCAGGAAAGTACTCCCTTTCGGGTGAAGCAATATAGGGAGCAAGAGAAGGAAGGACCATGCAAGAATACAAAGGTTTCCAAGTTGTTTCTAGATCCCATTACCTTAATAGATGGCAACTTGGACGATATTGGCTATAAGGTGTGGGATACAATGGCAGAACTACTACAATAGTTTGAGAAGCAGCAGAAGCAAGCATTGGTCGCCATACAGTTGGGTCTGCATGACCTGCACATCCAAACAACTAGACTTCAGGCCGGTGCAGGACAGAGCAATGCGACATCCACCAGTTTGGCATTGGGGACCACTCAAGCAGTAGAGTTGGTTCGAACAATGGATCTCTAGGCAGTCGCGCTGCATGATGGAGCTTTGAACAGGGAGGCAATCACTAACAAGGCAATTTTCAACACTTTGAAGAATGTGGGCCTCAACTTGGCCGTGCTCCCCAGTGAATTCCTTCACACCTCGCAAGTAGGTGTAATTAAAGAGCTTAAGGCCTGGGAGAAGCGTGTGCTGAGCATGATCAACGAATATAAGGTTAACAACAAACAAATGTTCATTAAGAAGATAGCAGTGTTGGAGGCATGGAAGAAAGTGTAGGTGTAGAACGAACAGGCTGCAGTCGTGGTGGCAAAGGCATGCAAGGCAGTCCCTAAACTAATATCCCGGAGGAAGCATCGGTGGATGCCAAGATCATAAAGTTGGTTGCAAGTGTGCCCGAAGCAAAAAAAAAGTGGCCAAAGTTCAGTTTGAACTGAACTTGAAGATCACAGAGCTCGAGTTGAAGTCACAACCTTCAACTCCACCAGAGGTCAGAGAACAATGTGAGGCATCTGTAAAGGATGGGGTCACGATAGTAGATGCCACGGTGGAAGCTTGCACCACACTCTTTGATCAGTCCATGGAGGTAGTCACGATGCTCCAAGAAGATCCAAAACTGTAGAGGTTGAATATGGAAGCCCGTGAATTGCAGCAGTGGTATGATGAAGCAAGAGCAACGATGCGCACCATCGCTATATCACAGTGACTGGCCAAGCTGCATGAGGCAAATTAGTTGCTCAAACAGGTGGAGGTAGTGCAACGAAAAGAAGCGCTCCTCAAGGCCAGATTGGGGCCTTGGCTAGATGAGGCCTATGTTATCTCTTCCACCATTGAGGTAAATCTGGAAGTCATATAGAGAACACAACAAAAGATAAAGGAAGACAGTGCAGGACCAACAACAGAGCAGTTGGTGAAGCAGATCAAGCAAGTAGCCATGTAGAGCGCGATTGAGGTAGAAGTGACATAAGTTGAGCTGGGAGATCTCCGTAGTAAGATCTCTGCACCCGCAAAGTCACTTGAGGGCAAGTCACGATATTTGTGTTGGGGGCTTGTTAGGACAGGGTCCCCTGCAGTTAATTTTGGGGAAAAGGCCCAAATTTTAGGGCAGAAAGCCCAAGTTTTTGTCATGTAAAGTGTAAAGTCTCTGGAAGTTGTGGTCGTGGAGCATGTAGATGTTAAAGTGTTGTAAAGGGTTTTACCCTTCTATTAGGTAAGTTGTGTCGGCTTGTATAAACCTACCCATGGTCCGCGAACCATGGGATTGTATAAAAAGGATAGTCTAAGGTAGTTCATGAGTAACAAAGAATGAATGTAATGGGTCAATAGAAGAAAGAAAGAAGAAGACTTAGAGTAGAAGATAGGCTTTGTAGCTGTGTGCACAGAGGCCTAGAGTAGAGTCCGCAGCTGAGTGCGTGGACCCTTGCTGTTGAGTGTGAAGGGAAGTCTTAAGTCTGTAAGAAGAACTGAAGTATCAATAAAGAGATTATTCTAGAAATATTTGTGTTTTGTCTATCTATTTCTATTATGAATGAATGCACTATTATGTTATGAAAAATGATGGGTTTATGAATTAATATTGTATTGATGCACGATTTTACGTGAGTTACATTGTCATATAAATGCAAGTTATAATGTTTACGTGAAGAATATATTGTTGCATGTTAATGTTATCAAAAACTTAAGTCGGTCTGGGTGAATACAGAACTAAGGGTAATTACAGAGGTGCGTAAGTGGTTGACTCACCTGTTTAGGGTCCGCGAAAGACAGTCGTAGACCTTTGCAGAGGTATAGAATCTGATTAAGAGAAGTTATATCGATAAGCCCTTGGGGCTTATTGATCTACACGAAGGTAGGTTTAAGGCATAAAACGACATCACGCTCATCTCTAGGTGTGGAAAATCGGTTCCAGCATCCCCCCATACTTCTTCGAGTGAGACGTAAATCTGTGCTCCGCGGGTTGTTTCTGAAAGGGCCAATAGTGTAGGGATTTGTTTAGCAAACTTAACTTTGAACCTGGGTCAGTACCCACTAAGCCAACATGGTGGAATTGTGGGTCTTGTTGTTCCTTGGCCCATGAAAATGCTCTTGCAAGTCATATAGCTTTTCCAATGTTGCCACACCTTTTGTGATAATGTGGCCTTTCATGTTACTAGCTTTCGCTTGCAAAGAGCACTTGTGCTTGTCATCATCTATCGCTGCATCTTTGAAGATGTCAACGTTGGCCATGAAATGCGGTATCCATTAATCATCATTAAATATGCGCAAGTTAGTTATGTTGTCCAGGATAGAGGATTTGTACAAAATTTCAATAGTAAATCTATCCCTAATCGGTGACATTCTTGAAGCTGCATTTGCAAGTGCATTGGTAGTTGCATTGCACGTGCATGGGACAACAATGATATTAAATGCTTGGAATTTTGAGATTATTCGTCATACCTCTTGTTCGTAACTTTTGAGATGCGATGATAAACAATGAATGGTGTTACGTACCTGTCGTACCACTATCTCTTAGTCACCTACCACTTTGAGTATGGTCACATTGAGGCTGATGGCTTTTTGCAAGCCCAACATGAGTGATTCATATTCTGCTATGTTTTTCGTGCACCCAAACTCCAAGCAACTTGAAACCGGATGCTTCCTATTGCAAGGGTTGATCTAAACACACCCGGCCCCTGATTCGTCTTGTGTCTTTGATCTATCAACGTACATGGATCGCTTGATGTGCTAGTACTGTTGCTACTATTGTCGTTGTTACTACTGCTACTATTGGTACAATGTGTTGTATAAGTTTCATTATCATCAGTTGGACAAGGAAGGAGTCCCAACTGCACATCTGGTGGGGTTGGAGTTGGCCATGTAGGATAACACCCCAATGTTGTCTCAAGGAGGTAGCTATTGAACATGAGTTCTGCAAAGGCCAATGGTTCATTCTCGCCATTGAAGGGAGTGACATTATCATTCATGTACCTCACGGATTCTACCCAGATATGGTTTCACTTTCCCTTATACGGAAGCCACATGTGAGACCGGTCTGTAGCAAAATATCCATCTAGCTTGCTAAACCAGTCTCTGCTGAGTAATAGACCATATGCTTCTAGTATGTCCACAACAACTATGTTGATGCATTGGTGGACTCGATTGTCAGATGATAGTCAGATGACTACATCTCATAGTTCACCAATCGCTAGTACCGATGTTCGATCAAGTTGGACGATTCACACGGATGTCTCACTCCATTGTGAATTGATCTTCTTAGCAATGGAGAGCGGCATGACGTTGGCTGCCATGCTGGAATCAACCAAATAGTTGTGAACATTGTCGTTGAAAACTTCAAATGAAAGTAGGAATGGAGGGCAACCTGAGTTTTTTTCTTCCATTCAGAGTGTATTGAGCACAATAGAAAGTGATCCGGGAGGTGTGCTTGCTCCCTTACTGGTAACAGTTGCGTTGTCTATTCCAATGCATGCATCAGGATATCTCGCTGACTCTAGATCTTAGCCAGCTCGAACAAACTGATGTTCACTCGAGTTTTCTTCATGTCATCAACAATGTTGTAGTCCAGAGGTGGTAGACTTACCAAGGTGTCCGGGGTAGAACGGGTGTTCATGTTGTCTAGCAGAATGTTTTGCAACTTGCTGCTCACAGATGCGCTTTTTTCCACCACTGTCTTCCCGGACTTTCTTTGAGTTTTCTTCTTCAGGCGACCGATGGATCAGCCTTCCTTATCAGTAGTCTAATCTTTTCTTGCATCTCCCCAATTGTTGGGGGAGCCCCTTTACTTCTAAGATTGTAATGGTCAGTTTGCTTTCGGGGCTACTTCTTGGCGTTCATCTTTGACGTCATTTGCGAGCACTGATACACGTTCACCACATGCCTAGAGCTTGATGGCTCATCATGTGCAACCTCTTCGTCATCATCAGTATCTTTCGGCTGCTCCTGCATATTGCTTCCCACATCAAGTGTATAACTGCAGAAAGCATGTGTGACTCGCTTCCAGTCAAAACAAGAGTTATCGGGTTGATGTTCCTCATGGAAGGAACAAAACTTAAATCTGCACACTATTTGAGTTGGAACACAGGCTTCTGCGTAGTTTTTGAAACAAACTGTATGGTGCTTGATGAGTTGCTTGCTTGTCTCTGCCTGGGCTGGTGACTGCTTGCAAATGTTTCCATTTTATGTTGTTTGAGTTGGGACACTTCAGTGGTCAAGCTCTTGACAAGACGAGTGAGGGTCTCAATATCGGTCACTTCCTTGTCTCTACCCTCTACTTGGGGGACTTACTGCTTGCATCCTTGGAGTTTTTTGTTGATTTTTCATCCTTAATGACTCCAACATAATGTAGTTCTTTCTCAACAGCAATGGCGTCTTCACAGTTTTCCAACAGTGTTGGTTTCACAGCTCGCTTGACGAACTACAAAATGATGGTCGACAGTGCAGACGTGTTGTAATCAATGGTGATGGAGTAATGAGGTTTAGTGTCTGCTGCGAACTTATTCAATATACATGTAAACCTCTGATTGAAATCTTTCACTTTCTCTTTTCCCTCCATCTTGAGGCTTCCCAATTGTTTGAGTAGCATGGTTGGTGTCTTGTCATCATCGAACTTCTCAAGGAACATGTGCTTGAATGCAACCCAGTTCTGTATAGAGTTCGGTGGGAGGCTGTGATACCAAGTAGTTGCATGACCATCCAAGGTACATGGGAACAATCTACATGCTACATCGTCATAACGTACCTCAAGGGTCTGCGGCTATAGGTAGAAGTTGTCTAAGTGGTCTTCTTCCTTCACCATGCTGTCAAGGTCGAACTTGATGTTCATTCTCTCTGCTCACCTTGACATCTTATGTAGAATGACCGGGAGAGCGAATGGTCCCTGAGTCATCCATTCAAGATTTGGGTCAACCATCTCTTCTTCTTCATCATCCTCTTACTCTCTTTTGAAGTCTGATGGTTCTGACTCTGAGTCTATTGGTTCATCTCAGCCTCCACCTCCTCTGCTACCTTCCCCTCTACCTCCTATACTGGAGTTCGATCCCAAAATCACATGAGGGTCTTGTTCACCTTGCCAGAAGATTTGAGGTTCCTCTCCATCTTCAATATCTTCTTCTAGACCTTCAAGTGTGGCAAGGACCGCTTCTTCCACTGATGATACAAAAAATCTTGTGGGAGTGGATTTTGACTTCTTTGATGCATATGGAAGATGTTGCACGCTTGGGATCAGTCCAACTGCTTTCGCGAACTGGCGAGTGGTGGGACAGATGGAGCAAAGGTGTTGATATGGAATATCGTGTTCAATTTTGGGGGGTGAGGAGTAACCAACTGCAGAGTCGTGTGTAGGTGAGAGGGAGTGCAAGTTACTACCTTGACTAGATGGTTGATGAATGAGTATCAGGGGAATTTCAGCCATATACAACTGGCTTCCCTCCTTCTAGCGCTAGAAATGTTGATGGTGCTAGACCCAACAACATTCAAGGGATCACCCCGGTATGAAGTCCCAACTAGACCTCACAATGTTTGGTGTGGGAGTCCCATCTGGTATGATGGCTCGGTTGCCATTGTCTTAAGAATTTGCCTCAACTCTTGCTTGTCAGCATAGGAGAGTGGTCTGCTTTGCCTTTGAGAAGTGAGGTTCATGTGCTTGGTGAATGCTAGTGTACTCGTGTTAATGGTTCTTTCACTGTGAAGGGAGTGGGTGAGAGTGAGTCCCAGTTTGGTTGGGATGAAGTCCCAACTCGGCTAGGAACACACAACACAACAAGACATGCACAGCTTCCGAAGGAGCAGTCCACACAGATGCGGAAGTCACAATACACAAGGTAAGATAACTTGTAAAACACTTAACAGATGTTTCTGAACGATTGCAACGATTTTTATAGAAAGTTTCATGTGAAAGATTTGTCTAATGTCCAAGGAGATAGCTACCACGGGTGAGACAACATTAACAACATATACAATACATTTCTATTAACAGATTATGTATTATAACAAGTGAAATAGTTCAAGTGTTCAACACAGGTTAAAGCAACATGCATTACAAGTGTTCAGGATTAGTCTTACAACAAGTACAATACATGTGTGAAAACGTGTTGGCCTATTAACAAGCTTCTAAATTAAGCGAAAGTTCCGAGACACATCGTTAAACCATACATCACTAACCCCGAGTGCGGGCCATTGGAGCCACTACTTACTCCTCAAAGAAAATATTACAAACTTTCTTGGCTATGTGGAAGGAGCTTAGGTGAAAAGTCCTTTTCATGTACAAGTGAGGGGGTATTTATAGCCAAGGGTGAAACTGAACCTTGTGGCTATTAGACTACCTGTGGGTCTCTTGGACTTCCACAATACATTACATTGATTAACAACATAGCCCATAGTAGTTATGTGGGTGACATGACTCATGAAATGACTCGACATGAGAGTGTTGGTACATTCATGCTTCTGCTGGAGTGCATGTCGAGCTACAGTGCTACGGGGTGATGGATGTCTTCATGGTGTATCACAACTTCACCTCCACATGAAAAAGTGTGCAGAGTCTTCAATGGTCTTTGGCTCACTTGATGAAGCTTTGGCATGTTGTTCCTTGCTTGCATGTTGGGAGGCCTGACAAGCTCATTTGTTTGCAAAGGTGCATGTTCGTTTGTTCGTCTGTTCGCGAACACCTTCCTTTGTATGCATCGTTTGTTCATTCGTTGGTGAACCTATCCTTCTACAAGTGCTCCCTTCGTTGAACCCTTTCGATGTCGCGCCATGTTTGTTAGTGTACCTGTGCCTGTAGTCACTCATGATGAGATGACATTAAATCCAAAAACCTCATAGTATACCATGACACATGATCATTTCAGATGCAGGTGACCAGGAGAGGTAGCAAGGTTGTGAAGCGGGATGATGGCTCTAGGCACTGCTGATGAAAACTGCACAAGAGTCACTGGGTGATGAAGATGGGCAATCCAAGTTGATAGTGACTATCTGTGAGGTCTAGCTCGGTTGGAAGGAAAATTTGCGCAAATTTTGGGAGGGACAGTCTGGGATGTAGGAAGGCAAGGTAAGCAGGATCTGCACAATTTCCGAAATGAGCGGGCAACAGGGATGTAAGGCCAAATTTGTGCAATTTTATGGAGGAACAGGTTGGGCTGCAAGGAGGGTTAGCAGACAAATATTGCGCAGTTTTTGGGAGGAACTACCAAGAGCCCGACAACTAAAACTATGCAATTCCCAGAGGAAACTAGCAGTTGGTTGTTGGATCACTGGCAACCAAAATTACGCAATTCCTAGAGGGAACTGGCAGTCGGCTACTTGGTCAATGGCAACAGAAACTGTGCAATTCCTGAGAGGAACTGGTAGTCTGCTGCTAGGAGCTGATGGCAAGGGGAAATGCACTGAGGCTGGGAGGGTGGCCTGCTAATCATCTCTACACACTTTTTGAGTTGAGCAGATTTCTAGGTAGCAGAAGGTTTGCTCATGAAAACTGCGCAATTTCTTGGATGGGCAGTCGGTCGACTGTCGGGATGAATGACTGGGAAAATTGCGCAATTTTATGAGGGAGACAGGGACAGGCACTTGGTGTCTGTTCAGCCTGTCTGCACAATTTCCTTAGTCAACTAAGTGGCCAAGGTCACTAGCCTCTGCGCAATTTTGGAGGGGAGTCAGTCCTGGGGTGGCTGTCGGGTCCAACTATCCAGGTGGGCAGCATGAGATATGATTGAATTCCTTGCAATCAATGTAGCTTGGAAAGACTTTCTTAATGCTTCTACTGCTCTGGGTGACAGTCAATCGGGTCGATGGTGAGGTGATGTTCCAACTGTCAGAGGGGAGTCTGGTCATCAGAACTTCAGCAAAAATGACTAAATATGTGAATGATCGAAAGATGCATAGGTGATCATGCAAACACACACTCACATGACTTGACGACAATGAGACTCAAACCATCCAGAGACACATGTTCAACATGACTGAATGACAGTGCAAGCAACAAGTGTGACACTCATGATTGATCGTTGATTGACCATGATGACACTTGTGTGACAGTGAATGTGACTCCGTGTGTGAGTGCGAAAGATGGTTTCATAGCAAACACGACAAGCACACACAAAGCGAAGACTTCGAGCATAACCAGAACATGGTTGCAACCATGAATTAGACACCAACATGCTGAAACTTCAATGAAATTCACAAGCAAGGTGGATGCAAAGACTCACATGGGCTCATAGAGTGAACTTGGGGGTGTGTAGTCACCAAGCGAAACTCTCAAGGGAGGCTCCGAAATTGGGTACATGTCAAAATTTTGGAGGGTGGTTGTAGCTACTACAACAATGTTATGAGTGATTGATCTTACAACCAATGAGTATTTAGGTTGAATGAACCCATATGTGTTTTGGAGGAGGTATCCACTTCTAAAAAAATAGGGAAATTGTTTGAATCTCCACCCAAGTTGACCCAATATTGGATTCCAAAAATTTTCTCCGAAAGATCTTCAAATATCAGAAAATGATCTAGTCTTTTAGCAGTTCAGGACTCCCCTATTCTATTATTGCTCCATATAGGAAGTAAATTGATAAGTAGAAAATCTACCAAGCTAGCTTGATCTAAAGCTTCTATAAAAAATCCGCTAGGTTATCCACATGCTATGAGGCACCCCAAATTTCTAAGTAACCTAGAGTGAAATTGAGATCACCTCCTATAATCAATTTTTTTCCTTGAAACATGGGAGATTTAGTGTACTAATCCAGAAGGGTTTCCTTTCTAAGTAAGATCCATAACCATTTATGCAGGTAAAATTATGATCAGAGTTTACTAAATAAGCCTTAATAACTAAACTTGATCTAATTGACCAAGCTGAGAGACACTTTATTTGTAGGTGATTCCAACTAACAATAAGTCCTCCAAAGTTTCCAATAGCATTTGTATAGGTAAAAGATCATGATGGGAGAGACCTTTTAGGAAGCATGGAAACTTTTGATCCATCCATTATGGTTTCCAAAAGATAGAGGGTTTGAGGGGAGTAGGTGTCCACAAGCCTCCAGATAGTTAATATTTTTTGGGAACTGGCTAGTCTTCTACCGTTGAGAGAGAGGACTTCATTCTGAAACTCTAGTCGAGGCAAATGATACAAGAGCCCCTAAAATTTATTTTGTTTCCCCATCCTTGTTTCTGATTCGCTTACTTCTGGGCTAACGATAGGTTATATTTCTTGCCTTTACCATAGGATTATATGTTGTCCCCTTCCAATATCCCAAGACCTCCTCCTGCATATGGAATCAAGGAGACTGAGGAATCAAGATCATCCATTTGAGCATCACCAAAGTGTGATCGAAGAAGATAAGAGTAACCCATCCGATGGGAGGAATTAAAAAATGATATTTAGGGCAAAAGGATAGTTGCGATAGAGTTGGGGAATCAAAATAAGGGCTTGGCATGGGATTGAATGATAGAAGAGGAGAGGATCGGGGGTGAATCCTATCCACCAGAGAAGGGAGAGAGAAATAATATGGTTCTAGAGAGGATGAAGAAATGTTTACAGAGTCCATAGGGGGGTTTGATAAAGAGGGTGGAATAGTTAAGGAGAGAAGACATTATATAGGAAGAGTAGAATCACCAAAGTAATGAGGTGAAAACATAAACAATATAGGGGATGAGGAAATATGGGGCGTACATGTGAAAGGGGGGCCCTCCTAAATAGGGAGAAGAGATGGGGTCTCTTAAAGTAACATATAACACAGATCAATTTCTGTTGCAGTGAATGTCAATGGGGCTCCAACTGAACTTGCCATCGATTGAGGAAGTTGTGATGCAAGGACTCTAGGCGAAGCAAGCTCTGTATGAGTAGTCAATGTCAATGGAAATCCTGACATAACCAACTTAGAAGGAAGAGAAGTAGTCATTGTAACACCTATTTTCTTAGCCACAGAGGGGGTTTCACATAAAATTTGTTCCTTTAGGGGTTTCTTTATCTATATCAACTTTGTTTTTTCATTTTACAGTCCTTCTCGAGGTGGCCATAGGCATGCTACTAACCACATTTGAAGGGGATGCCTTCATAATCCTGAACATGCCTATGAGAGGTGTTACCTACCTTACTAGTCATAGCATCTGTGAGACCATATGCTAGATTGAATCCCACAAGAATTCTTGTCATTCCCATGTAACCCATGTGGTGGAATGAAAAATCCACCTTGTAAAAAACCCTAAGATATTTTTGATTTCCTTGAATACTTCTTAAGAGTAGAAAATCATAGGTAGACCTAATAGATGAACCCTAATAGGAATAATTATGATTTTTTTTTACCTTGCATCAAAGTCCACCATCCATCATTTGAGAAATAATTCTACGAGCCTCAATTCCAATATATTTTCAGGAAATTTTTTGCATCTTCACTTGAAGATGTGATCCAACCTAGCCAGCCTTTGGCTAGTATCATACACCTTGGTGTGTAGCCAAGAAGAGTTAAAAAATGTTGATTTGTCTAGTTTCTTAGGGCTGCCATGGAGCATATTTTACTCACAAACCTTCCCACCAATGCAAAGTTCCCCATCTTTGAGATGTCGTGCAACATGATGTATGCTCCTAATACAAGACAAGGTTCCTCAACTTTCCTCTTGATGCGGTTTTTTTTTTTTTTTTTTTTTATCTGACACTACCTTTTTTAGAGGAAAATGTGGGCCATTGGATCAGAGTACCACAACTACTCAACATATCAATGGTTAGAAGCCAACTTAGGAAACCAAACTGCAAAGGGAGGAAAGTGGGAGTAAAACAATAGGATGGTGAAGAGGTAGGATCGACAACGGATTTACCATGAATATGCATTGTTTCCAGTGGTGATCAAGGATTAAGGAGCAAATAATGGTAAAAATTTGACAAAGGAAAGGTTAAAAATAGAGAGTTATTGGGGCTTAGGCCTCTCCTTGGGATGGGCAACAAGAAATGAATCGTAACCCTCCATGATTTCCACAGACTAATACTTGCGTAGCCTGTTGAGACGTGACATATAGTGGAGAGGCCTAGATATGGACCCCCTCAAGTGGGTCCTAAGAGTAGTTGAGCACCTCCTTGTCCATGCTGGTTAAAAGAACAAAAAACATAAGAGTATGAGAGAGTGATAGTGCAAAACCTAGGGAGAAAGGAACATGGCAACTTGTAGCTTATGGCTACAGTTGCAAAAACTTAAGCCCAACTAGATGAAACCCTCATGTCCATCCAAAATTATTTCTTTCATTTATATTTTAATTACAATAAAACCTATTTTTTGTTATACTTTTCCATTTTTAATTGAACTCATATTTCAAATATTTACATTAGTATATATACACTATAATATTTCCCTCATACTAAATTATAAAATATCTCTAATTAAAATAATATATATATATATTATAATTTTCCATTTTATAATTAAAAGGCTGAGTTTTCAAACCTATAATATATTAGTTTTTAATTTTATTTTCAAAATTTTAAATTTCACCTGTGTGATTGAAAATTTCAATTTTGAACTTTAACCTTTGTAATTGAAATTTCTAAAAAAACCGATTTTACTTTCCTTTCTCGTCATTCATTTCACTTTCAAGAATTAATTAATTTCTGATATCAACTATGGTCTTTAACTTGCGTCTATGGTTGATTTTTCCACCGCAGTGGAAACTAAGTTACCTATTCCTTTTTTTTAGGATCTCAAATTCGAATACATTCTGTTTGAGTGATGTCTTCAATTCCGTGATTTTCTTTTTTATTTAATTTAGGTAGAGACTTCTAAATACTTCATTTATGCAAGTTTTCATGGATTTTTTTTTATTTAATTTACTTCGAGAATTCTAAATATTTTATTTATGTAATTTTTAGATGGATTTTTACATGATAATTTATTTATTTATTTTTAAGATAATATTATATATGATTAGTTTAGATTTATTTTAATTTCATATATATTAAGTTTTGAGAGATTAAATTTATTGAGATCTAAATTGTTTTTAAAGTGAAAATGATTTGATCTTTCTCTACACTTGGTAGATCCAAGGTTAAGATGGATCTAGACTAGTTTTTATATACACACATATCATATTTAGGCTGGATCCATCTCTCCCTCTCCCTCTCCTCTCTCTCTCTTCCCCCCGCTCTACTCTCTCCATCGCTCTCTTATCACCCCCCTCTCTCCACCTTTCTCTCTTTATGTATTTCTTTCTTTCTCTCTCTCTCTCTCCCCCCTACAACTCCATCTTTCTCTTCCTCCAACTCTCCTCTCTCTTTTCCCTCCATCTCTATCGCTATCTCCCTCTTTATCTCCCTCTTTCTCTCTCCCCCCTACAACTCCATCTCTCTCTTCCTCCATCTCTCCCCTCTCTTTTCCTTCCTCTCTCTCCCTTTCTATCCCACCTCCTTCTCTCTCTCCTCCCCATTACTCTCTCTCTCTTTCCCTCCATCTTTATCGCTATCTCCCTCTTTCTCTCTCTCACCCTACAACTCCATCTCTCTCTTCCTCCAACTCTCCTCTCCCTTTTCCTTCCTCTCTCTCCCTTTCTATCCCACCTCCCTCTCTCTCTCCTCCCCATTACTCTCTCTCTTTTTTCCCTCCATCTCTATCGCTATCTCCCTCTCTCTCTCCCCTTCTGCCCCCCCTCCATCTTCGTGTCTCCCTTTTTCTCTTTCCCTTCTCCCCTTTCTCTCTCCTATCCTTCTCCCTCTCTTCCCTCCTATCCTCTCTCACTCATTCTCTCCATCTCTCCCTTATCACTCCCTCTCTCTCTCCACCTCTATCTTTTTTGTCTTTGTTCTTCCTTCTCTCTCTCTCCCTTTCCAACCCCATGTCTCTCTCCCTCCATCTCTCTCTCTCTCTCCCTTTCCAACCCCATGTCTCTCTCCCTCCATCCTTCTCTCTCTCTCTTCTTTCTTCTCTCTCCCTCTCTCCCACCTCCCTCTATCTCTCCTCCGATATCTCTCTCCCTCTCTACCCTCCAACTCTATCACTATCTCCCTCCCTCTCTCTTTCTCTCTCTCCCACCTCCATCTCTATGTTTCCTGCTCTCTCTCTTCTCCTCTATGTCTTCCCTCCTATCCTCTCTCCCTCTCTCTCCATCTCTCCATTGTCACTCCCTCTCTCTCTACCTCTATCTCTCTATGTATATTCTTCCCTCCCTCTCCCCCCTCCAACTCCATCTCTCTCTCTCTCCCTCTCTCCTCTCCTCCCCCCCCCCCTCTCTCTCCATCCTCTAGCGCTCTCACTATCTCCTTCTCTCTCTCCTCTCTCCCCCTCTTTCCCTGCTCTCTCTCCCCCCTCCATCCATATGATGGAGAATTTTCACTCTATGTAATCAATGCTATATGTAATGTCTAAAATATTTCACATTTTAATTTTTAATTGTGAAATGAGTTATGTTTTTTGGTATGTAGTATTGATAATCCATGGTATTGGCCCATAGTATTGTAGCAAAACCTATTTACAAGTTAATAATATCCATGGTAAAGTGGGGGTGGATATCCATGGTTAAGAAACTTGTTATATTGTAACTATTAAGTTATGCTATTATTAATTAAATTTAAATATGGTTATCTAATCATTATTAGACCGTGCATGGCTTTAACAATCTATTTGTCTATTTATCTATTGATCCCTATTAGTTTAGCATTGACCAATATCAAACATTTGATTGGACCATAAATTGAAGGTCTTATTGCAACATTTGCACAATACAATGTCATGTGGATAACTGCCTTACATATTTTATGTCATAATTAATGGATATGGTTGCAATACTCCTGCATGATTTTTAGATGTTTGTGTAGTGATTTTTTTATTCCTAAGCTTTGCAAGAAAACCATCCAAAAATAAAATACTTGAAAGTAACTTATACCAAGGTAGATAACATATCTACCATCAATTACTTCCCACCATAATTTAAGCAAGTCTTTGCATAAAAAATGGACAGGAATAAGATGTATTAAATATACTTATAGGAGTTACTTCCCACCATTATTTATTTTTTCTTCAAAACTTATTTAGGAGTAAATTGTAAATGTGTGTAGAGTTACTAGTGGTTCTACCCACCAAAATTTATACAAATTCTAAGCAAGCAATTTACTTATCCACTTCACATTGCAATTTATTAGTTACTGCTAAAGAAAGATTATAAGATGATTTAACATTGACAAATGTAACAAATAATTATTTATGCAATTTCTCCCCAGCATAATTTCTAACTTGAGTTGGAGGAGGTAAGTTGCCCTACATAAAATAATTACAATATAACAAATTAAATTTTATTATTTTTATTACTTTTGACTTCTTATTATTTATCAAGTCAAGATTTAAATGTTTACACTACAACATCTTCACTGTATTACTGTTAACCTATTATTAGTATTTTTTAATTGAACCTACATATAAATTCCACTTCAATAAAACCAACGTTGAATTTGTATTTTGTTTATATATAATAATTATATCAATTTTTAACTAGGTGGACATTGACATTAGATTAAGTTTGTTAAACATTAAATTTGTTAGATGTTAAACATGTACGCTTGACATCTACCTCATACTAAATTGTAGAGGTTATTAAATGTTAAACATTTATGCTTGATATCTACCCCATACTAAATTGTAGAGAGCCTCTTGACACAATTACATGAACATCTACTTAAAACTAAACATGTCTTAAACATTTTTATTTTTATATATAACTCTGTATCCTAAAATGAATTGCCTTGGCCAAAACTTTTTAGCAACTTGTTCAAACAATTGGGAAGGGAGGGGACTCATATGTAGGTAATGTGGGATGGAAGCACTTTTCTCATTATACATTACTTGTTCAAACAATTAGGAAGGGAGGGGACTCATATGTAAGTAGTGTGGGATGGAACCATTTTTCTCCAATTATACATTATAATTGGTCTCATGTGCCCATGCCACGACATGATAAAGAGATTGCAACAAATTTAAGAACACCATAATTTTTTCAAAAATTAAATGGGAACCTATGGTTTATACGAAGAAGATAATAAAGTTACAGGAATGTATAATTTTTAGGTTCAGTTGAGTCGTGTTTAACATTTTGATTTGGTGAAAGTAAAATGAAAATAAAATAACCATATGTTAAAATAAAAACAATTTCAAAATAAAAAATCTATGTTGTTATTATTATTTTTATTAATTTTTGTCGTGTGGTTAAGGTAAACTTGACTTGGTCAAGTCACTATGGTTTTTGAGCAACCATGGTATTGACCCATAGTATTCATATGGAATATAGTCTATTTAAAAAAATAAATTAAATACATCTTAATTCGACTCTTACAAGGAGCAAATCTCTTTCAATATGATTTTAATTGGGCTCTTACAAAGATCAAATCTCTTTTAATATGTTTTCTCAACTTTTGATAAATCCAAATTAAAATAAATATAGACTAATTTATATAAATAAATATTAAGAAAAAACAGTGAATGTCACTGTATTAAGTGAATTTTAAGGAATTGGAAAACATTCAATCTAATTTTTCTAATAAACTAGGTAACTATGTTGGAAACCTAATATAATAACGAGCGTCCTCTCTCGTGGGCGGTTGAGTTGACCAGGTAAGCTAGAGGGTGAACTTTGATGAACGGTAGTGGAGTGATCGTGTGAACCAAATTTTTTGTATACTCAGTATTTTTCACGTGCCTGTGGACTTTATAGACCAATAGATGAATGGTACCCACTCCGGATTTCGAGGAAAGACCCTGGCATTTTGTCATGAAAATATGTCTTTGGGCAGCGGACCAGCGATATATTTGTGCACTGCTAGACCCCTTTGCCTGCTACCCTTTGGAAGCCCTCCTTTGTTTTTCTAAGTGCTTGCCCTACCCTGTATTTAGCTTCTTCTTCTGCGCTCCATTAGATCTTCTGTCTCCCCCTCCATCTTCATCTCAAGCAAAGAGGACATCCTCAGGGTGGTTCTTGTTTCTGATTCTGATTCTGATTCATCATCTCCCTGAACTGAATTCACCCCCACCCCATCCCATGGCTGCTGCTGGCACTGCCACCTCGATCTTATCAAAATCATCCTTAGGAAACAACAAAGGCCTGGTTCGATGGGTTCGTTCAAACTCAGAGATCAACAATATAGGCTTAAGACCTGCTACTTGTTTTAACCCTTTAAAGGGTGAGAATTTTGGGGCACAGTTGGCTCCAAAGATGGTGACGACTGAGAGGCAAATCCAGTTTGACAACTCCTCTCTGGTGCGAGTGCGGCCAGAAGCAAAGGTATCAATGTCACTTCGACATCGAGTCAAAGCCAACGCTGCTTCTGCTCAAGGCCCTCCAAGTAAACCCTCCCTCTTCCCCTTCGCTGATTTGGTTCTCAAGGGTTCAATCAGCACTTTATTGATGTAATGAACTACCTAGATGGGTTCGTGTTGACCTCTTCTACTTTTCTTGTCTGTTGCAGGCGGCTCTGTGCAGGAATTACATGTGTATGAGATCAATGAGTTGGACAGAGGGAGCCCTGCTTACCTTCGTCTGAGTCAGAAGCCCGTCAATAATCTGGGAGATCTAGTGCCATTTAGCAACAAGGTATGACAAATTAATTTTGCCTGTGCGTGGTTTGGATTTTTTTAGCATCAGTTGAAATCCATTGATGTTTTTGTTCCTGCTGGGTAAATGCCTGTCATTTCCGACCTCTATTATCCTTGGGTTTTAAAGCTGAAAACCAACAAGTCTCCGGCAATTGGGTGTTTGAAATCGATCGATCTCCATGAATGATGAACTCAAAACCTTGCTTGTTTAGCATGACCTTATGCAATCACCGTTATTTTTCAGTCGAAAACTGAGTTTTTCCCAGTCTTTCTATAAACCCCAGTCTGAACAGTTAGATCCTGCAGGTTGGGGTTTTCTAATCATATGCTAACTAACTAATTTTCTTTCTATGAGGGGGCAGTTGTACAGTGGCAATCTGCAGAAACGTATAGGTATAACAGCTGGGCTCTGTATTCTTATCCAGCATTTTCCTGACAAGAACGGAGATCGTTATGAAGCAATCTACAGCTTTTACTTCGGAGATTATGGCCATATTTCTGTGCAGGTAGATCACTCTGTTTTGCTTTGCTAGTTCCATTCAAAGTTTATATTTCTAATTGTATTGGCTGAAAATGTTATCTGGGTTTAAAGGAATTAATCGACTTAGTTGCTTCCTAGAGGCCTAATGTAATCAGCAATGCGTGCCTGTATCCATTACATTACAGGGGCCTTACCTTACATATGAGGAATCATATCTAGCAATTACTGGGGGCTCTGGCATATTCAGTGGAGTTCGTGGGCAAGTAAAGTTAAAGCAGATTGTGTTTCCTTTCAAGTTATTCTACACTTTTTACTTAGAGGGCATTCCAAGCCTGCCCGAAACTCTGCTGGGTGAGCCTGTATTTCCAACACCGGATGTGGAGCCATCTCCCTCAGCAAAGAATGTAGAAGCTCATGCCTGCTTGCCCAACTATACCCAGTAATTAACTTACTTTACCTGCAATGAATAACAGGCCTGCAACCCTAAATAAATAATATATTCTTAGTAATGTGTTTTTAGATCACCGCTGGTAGTGGTCAGGGTCTAATATCAGCCAAGGTACAAGAAAATAGAGGGCAGGTTCATGGTGCTTGACCTTCACCTTCATCGCTCCTTTCAATATGTACCTTGACTTTGTGAATCTACTATTATGTAAAGATGATGTATCAAATGTTAATTAAACATATATATTTGGAGTAGCACAGCAGGAGCAGAATGGAGTGGTTGTGTCTCATAAATTTACATGTAATAGATTTTGAACAGATAGCGTAATCGTCAATCAGGTCGTGGTTCGGTTTGGTTTCTTTGGAAGGAGATATAAAGAATTTTACTGTCCTGCACCTTCACTGTGTGAAGGTATTATGCTTTTTATATTATTATTATTATTCATAAACTTAGAATGGAAGATATGTGGTTTGAACGATTATCATGTTTTTAAGGTTTTATCTATTTATTTTAGTGTTTTAAATTTTTTATTATTGGTAAAAGCAGATTTACATTACTATTATTATTTTTTGGTGTTTTAAAACTTTTTTTTATTGTTGGTAAGAGTAGAATGGAAGATGTGTGAGTTGAAGGATTGTCATGTTTTCTGAGCTTTTTCTTTTTTTAGACAAAAAAAATACTGATTTATATCTCTCATTTTTTTTTTGGGTTGAAAACCCTTTTTGTTGGTAAAAACATAATGGAAAATGTGTCATAAACATGGTTGACCATGAATCTTATAAAAATGATTATAAACTCTCACACATATGTCATTAAATTATAATGGTAATCATCATCATTTTAAATTAAAATTACTCAAAAATTCTAGCTCAACTTCTTTAATCAACATCTCTTTAAATTAAAATATTCAAAAATTTTACTTCACACTCTTTATATTCTTTATGAATAATGATACACATGTAATGTAAATTTAATTTTTGAAAATTAAAATATTTATATATCTTTTTCAATTTTTAAAAAAAATCATTTTAATATTTGAAAGTTAAAAAGTTCATAGATTTTTTTATTAAATTTTTAGAAACCAGATATTACGATTCTTACCCATAAAACTTAATGGTTAAAACAGGTCTAAAAAGTGAATAATAATAATTATATTAAATTAAAACACAAATTATAAAATGTTGACAAAAAAATTATTAAACTTTTTTAAAACATGGAAATTATTGCTATTGTGATTCTAGGAGTGGGTGCACCGGGACATACGAAGTTAAAAAGTTTATAGATTTTTTTATTAAATTTTTAGAAACCAGATATTACGATTCTTACCCATAAAACTTAATGGTTAAAACAGGTCTAAAAAGTGAATAATAATAATTATATTAAATTAAAACACAAATTATAAAATGTTGACAAAAAAAATTATTAAACTTTTTTAAAACATGGAAATTATTGCTATTGTGATTCTAGGAGTGGGTGCACCGGGACATACGAATTTTGTCCTCACATCTATGTCCAATGAAAGTATGACATTACATTATTATTATTATTATTATTATTATTATTATTATTGGGCTGACATTACATTATTGTTATTATTATTGGGGTAACATTACATTATTGTTATTGTTATTGGGGTGGGGTATGGTTTCCCAAAGTTGTTATTCATATGAATAAGGCAAGGCTTGTGAATTTGCACTTCACTTGCATATTCTCCGCATTTAAAAAATGATGTGCATATTTATTGATTGCGAGAGAGAGAGGGTAGTCTTGGGAGAGATTTAGATGTGTACGACTTTTAACCACATCATCATTGGAATGTTCGAAGCGCGAGTTATGGTTAAAAAAAATAAATATGTTTCACGTGTGAGTTATGTTTAAAAAAAACAATTGTTTCGAGTGTGAGTTGTGAGTTATGGTGTTAAGAGGATATGAGAGAAAAGCCAGTAAAATATATAAATGCTTAAAGACAGTCGTGTTAAGAGTGTTTACTTACGTAAATCTTTACTTATCATAGGAGATTGGAAGTGTGAGTTATGTTAAAGATTATATTAACGAAAAAGAAATATATAAATCATTAAAAAAATTAATTAAAAAAAATATTGAAAAGTTTTGTATGGATAATTTTTTTAAAGATATTGTAAGTATGAGTTATTGATAATATTTTTGGACAATATTTTTTTATAAGATTTTAGATCTTGTTCACTATATGGGGAGGACAATATCCTCCCATTGTCTACCTCAAATAGTGGAGAATAGATTGATTACAAACTTTTTTTATAAAGCTTTAAATAGATGGATTCTTACCCATTAGTTCTTTATAAATAATATTAAATTAATAATTAAGTTGTTAAAAAAAATATATTTAAGTTTATTAATTAATCTTTTATAAATAATATTAAATTAATAACTTAGTGGTTAAAAAGGAAGAGTTCAAAAAAATTAGTAAAAGAAATTAAAGAATTGAATTAATTAAACATAACTAGAATTTTAATTTAATTAAAAATAAAAAATTTCAAGCTATAATAATAAGGAGAAAATTAGGGAGAAGGGGACTTTTTTAATGGTTATGAGAATGTTTAAATTATAATAAATAAATAATAAAAAGAGTATAAATTAAGAATGAAAGAGATGAAAATTAAGCATACTAGTAAAGAATATAAATAAATGAATTTGAATATTATTAATTTAATTTTATTGATTTAAGTAAATTTAATTTAAATATTATTGTTTTAAATTAATTTAAGAATTAAGAAATTTAAGAATACAAAAGGAAAAAAGGGGAGAAGTAGAAAGGAGGGGGTGAGGCAAGAGAGCAGATTACTGTATCACGAGGTTCCAAGAATGATTAAGACCAATGTAGATCCATCTTAACTCTGGATCTATCAAGCACCGAGAGGGATCAAATCTCTCGAGGTGCAAATCCTCAAGTTTTGCAGTCAAAAAAGAGATTTCAAGATTGAACTTGAGGAGAGGTTTGCATGTCGAGAGATTTGATCATTCTTGACGCTTAATACATCCAACGTTAAGATGGAGCTAACTTCGAGGTATCTAAGGGAAACCATCCAAAGTGATATACTCTAATTGCCTGACAAAAGTACTCAAAAAGGGATGTCATGGTGTAATTGCACAATTATGCTAATTAGATATTCAAACATCTATATGCTCTACTAAAATGGATCTCCAAAAAATTATCAACAATCATTACAAGGTATTCAGAGAGATGCATAAGGGTATTCCACATGTTAATATCATCACCATGCTAGTCATTCACAACACATAATTGTACCACCTAACATTAGACCTTATAGGTACCTATATGCATATAAGAGTGAGATTGAGCATATAATTCAATAAATGTTAGAGGTTGACATCATTCAACCTAGCCAAAGTGCTTTGTCTTCACCAGTGACGATGGAAACAAAAAATTGTTCATGGCATATGGGTCCAAATAAATTAACATTGAGGTATTATTGCCCTTATTATAATGGGTTGTATAAGATTTAGAAGTATGGATTACAAACTAGACTTCTTTACATCTTCACGTGTACATCCGATATTCCATGTTTCTTACTTAAATAAGGTAATAAATAACAATTCCAGGGTAGACTATTTTACCAAATATTAATGAAGAAGGGAAAATCATAATAGAACTGGAAAAAAAATCTTTGTAACAAGGATTATATAGTTGAGAAATCAAACAATTATTGAGTACCTTATCAAATGGAAGAGCATGCCAATGGATTAGGTGTCATGGGAAGATGAGTTATTCATACAGGAACACCTACAATTAGTCAAGTATTGAAGACAACACTTGTTTGAAGGGAAGGGGCATGTAAAACCCTATAAAACCCCATGTTAAGCTTAAAACCTCCTATTCATCCCTATATATTGAGTTATTACATTTCTATTGTTCTATGTTATATATACTATAACCTATATATGTATACCAAGGAGACCTAGCCTTAGGATCATCATATCTTGCCTTGTATTGTATTCATTGTAAAAAGGAGGTTCCACCCTCAAAGTGGATTGTATTCATTGACTTCTTAATTTTTTTTAAGATATGTGGTTCATAACACTTTAGACCTTTGAATTGTTTTAAATGATGTTTTGATTGCAAAATTGAGGTTGGTTTGTATATTAGGTGTAAGTTTGAGAGGTGAACTTACATTTGAAATGGGGGAAAGAATTCATATTTGAACATATTCAAATTGGGTAAAAAGGGAATTATGTTAAATCATGAAATTGAAAGATTAGCAAGAATATAAATGCTTAATTAAAGGGCTAGGGAAAACTTAAAAACTAAGATTTGGGAGGAGTATTTTGATGGAAAAGGTATGAAACTACACATTTGATTACAAATAAGAAGTGAGCACAATCAAGAGTGTTAGGTGTGGAGTCTCATTATCTTTTTTATTTAGAGGTATTTCCATGTTGGACCCCAGTTCGTAAAGGGGCAGAAACACTGCCCATTTGATCTCTGTCAGGGGGTCCAAGGTGGGGCGAGGTGACGACGATTTTATGACCCCCCCCCTTCCGTGGCAGGGTTTCGGGGGCAACGCCCCCAAAGCTAAAAATAGATGTAAAATTGCCTTGTAAAATATTGTAATTTCATAGTTAATCTAAGCCGTTCATTAGGTGGATGATCTAACAATAGAAATTATTTTAATTTAAGGAATTTTTCCCTAGAAGGCAACCCCTCGCTATATATGAGGAAATTTTATTGCGATTATGGATATGTGTATTCTGAGCAAGAAAGAGAGAGGAGATTGTGTGAGAGCGAGGAAGAAATTACATCAAATCTGCTCTAGGTTGTATCTCTTCATTTTGATGAATAATATAAAGGAAGAACTGGCTGCTTCTCCATGGATGTAGCTTAAATTTTGTGAAACACGTATATCTGTGTCTCTCTTGTTTTATGCGTTTTTTGTGTTTGTGTTTCTGCAATATTTTGTGTTACATTGCTCTGTAATAGATAATTTTATAACAACTAGTATTAGAGTCGAAGGTCTATTTAGCTGATAAACTTGCAGGAGAGAAGGGTCCCTAGTTCGAGTGGAATAAATGGCAGAAGATGGTAGGTTTAGGGTTGAGAAATTTAATGACCAAAACTACTAGTTGTGGAAGATTATTTGTATTAGAAAGATTTGTACCTACCATTGAGCGGAAAAACAAAGAAGCTGACAAGTATGAAAAACACAGAATGGGAGATTCTCGACTGAAAGACACTTACAATAATACAGTTGTGCCTAGCGGCGTTGGTAGCCTTGATTATTTCAAAGGAAACGACAACAAAGGGTTTAATGTCGGCATTAACCAAACTATATGAAAAACCATCAGCCTCAAATAAGGCATTTCTTATGAAGCGTTTATTTAATATGAATATGTTAGAAGGTGGATTTGTTGCTAATCATTTAAATGAATTTAATACGGTTACCAGTCAGTTAAGTTCTGTAGGGGTAAATTTTGATGATGAAGGTAGGGCTCTGTTATTTCTATGCTTATTGCCAAAAAGTTGGAATGGTTTAGTTATGACTATTAGTAACTCTGTCTCTGGATGGATCTAGTACTTTAAAGTTTGGTGATGTTGTCGGTGCAATCCTTACTAAGGAAATGCGAAGGAAAAGCTCTGGTGAGACATCAGGTAATGCTTTGACTACAAAGACTAGGGGAAGAAAAATGGAAAGAGGAAAGAGCCCAGGATATCATAGTAAGTCAAAGAAAGGTAGATCCAAGTCCAGATCGGGATAATGTGCTGGAAATGCGAGAATAAAGGATACCTGAAGAAATATTGTAATTCTCTGTAGGGAAAATAAGGAGACACACAATAAGAAAACAATCATGAAGCGAATGTGGCAGGTGATATATTGCAATATGCTTTGATTCTTTCATTAGAAAATATTATTGAAGCCTGGGTGGTAGATTCAAGGGCCTCATTCCATGCCACACTTGATAGGAAACATTTTCATGATTATGTGCAAGGAGATTTTGGACAGGTTCGTTTGGGGGATGATAAACCCTGTAAAATCATTGGAATGGGTAAAGTTTTCATAAAACAGCAGAATGTAAACCAATGACTATTGAAGGAGGTAAGGCATGTTCCAGATCTGAAGTCAAATCTAATTTCAACAAGGCAGGTGGGAGGTGAGAGATCTGTAACTACTTTTATAGATAAAACTTAGAAGGTCACTAAAGGAGCCCTGGTAATAGAAAAACGAGAGAATGTTGGTACATTGTATTTATGCAATGGTATTTTTAATTCTGTTAATGATTTAACCTCCATAGGAGCATATACAACATTGTGGCATCATATGCTCGGGCACATGAGTGAGAAGGGGATGTAGATTCTTCACTCAAAAAATTTGTTGTTAGGTTTGAAGCATGTTGATTTGGATTTCTATGAGAATTGTGTTATGGAAAATAGAAGAAATTAAAATTCCTCAGAATTATAAAATAAAATGAGCGAAAAATTAGAGCTTGTGGATACATATGTATGGGGACCTGCTTAGGTATCATCTTCTGGTGGCTCTCGTTATTATGTTACTTTCACTGATGATGCAATCGAAAAAACCTAGACTTATTGTATTCGAAATAAATATGATGTATTTTATACTTTCAAGAAATGGAAAGCTTTGGTTGAGAATGAGACAGGAAACAAGTTGAAGTGTCTCAGATCAGACAATGGAGGTGACTATTGTAGCAAAGAATTGGATAAATATTGTTCAGAGCACATAATTCGCAAAGAGAAGATAGTTCTAGGAACACCACAGGAAAATGGTGTGTCAGAAAGGATGAACAGGACAATCATGGAGTGTGCAAGGTGCATGAGATTGCATGCATGATTGCCTTTACAATTTTGGGAAGATGTTGTAGACACAGTTGTTTATCTAATAAATAGAGGGCCTTCAAGTTCCTTGGATGGTGGTATTCCAGAGGAGGCATGGACATGTAAAAAGGTAAACTCCTCATTTTTAAAGACTTTCGGTTGTGAAGCCTTTGTCCACATTAATAAAGAAAACAGAACAAATCTTGAGGCAAAATCAAGGAAATGTACCTTTATTGGATATGGTGTTAATGATTTTGGTTATTGCTTTTATGATTATGAAAATCACAAAATCATTAGGAGTAGAGATGTCATATTCAATGAAAGGGTTTTGTATAAGGATCAAATGTAGGAAAAGAAACAAGAAAAAGAAAACAAATAATACACAGTGCTTGATGAGATCACAAAAAAAAGTAAAAGGTGTCTGAAAATCATAATGATCAACAACCACAAAAACAACAACAACCACAACAACAACAGGCACCTCAAACATCTGAAAGTGGTGTTAGAAGCTCTACCAGGATAAGTAGACCCCCTGAATGATACTCTCCTTCATTATATTATGTATTGTTGGCTGATTCTGATGAACCATAATGTTATGAGGAAACAATGCAAGTAGAAACTAGGAAGAAGTTGGAGCTAGCCATGAAAGAAGAGATGGAATTCTTGGTACATAACTAGACTTGGGACTTAGTGAAGTTGCATGTAGGTAAAGCAACATTATAGAATAAAATGGGTTTATAGGCTGAAGGAATAAGATGGAGGTAGAAAAATGTATAAAGCTAGACTTGTGGTGAGGGGTTTGCATAGAATAAAGGTATAGACTTTGATGAAATATTTTCTCCTGTTGTTAAAATGACTTCAATCAGGACTAGTTTAAGTCTAGTAGCAACATAAGGTTTGCATCTTGAGCAGTTAGATGTAAATATGACTTTTCTCCATGGGGATTTGGAGGAAGAGATATATTTGCAACAACCACAAGGATATGAGGTCAAAAGGAAGGAGAAACTAGTGTGTAGGTTGAAGAAGAGCTTGTATGGCTTAAAATAGGCTTCAAGGTAGTGGTATCTAAAATTTGATAGGTTTATGTCTGAACAAGGTTATACTAGATGTCACTCTGATCATTGTGTTTATTTCAAAAGGAAAAATGATGGAAACTATATTATATTGTTATTGTATGTAGATGACATGCTTGTTGCAAGGTCTAACATGCAAGAAATAAATGCACTGAAAGAAAGATTGGAAAATTTAATTGCAATGAAATATTTGGGTGCTGAAAAATAAATCCTTGGTATGAGAATAAATACAAACAGGAAAAATCACAAATTAACATTATCTCAAAGTGAGTACATACAAAAGGCGTCGAAAAGATTTAATATGCAAAATGAAAAACCAGTTTGTACACCTTTGGGTAGCCATTTAAAACTAAGTAAGGAGGTGTCCCATGATCCAAGAAGAGATAAATTATATGTCTAAAGTTCCATATGCATCAACAGTTGGAAGCTTAATGTATGCAATGGTTTGCACAAGGCCTAATATTGCACATGTAGTGGGAATTGTAAGCAAGTACATGAACAATCCAGGAAAAGAACATTTGATGGCAATGAAGTGAATTCTCAGGTATTTGAGAGGTACCACAAATAAAAGATTATTCTTTGGTGGTTCAAACATCACTCTACAGGGATATGTTGATGCTTATATGGTAGGTGATAGAGATAACATAAGGAGCACCACAGGGTATGTGTTTAATGTAGGTGAAACAACTGTAAGTTGGGTTTCAAATATGCAAAGTGTTGTTTCACTTTCAATGACAAAAGTAGAGTATGTTGCTGCTACAGAGGCTAGTAAAGAAATGATTTGGTTGCAAAGGTTTATGAATGAATTGGGTAAGAAGTAAGAGATGGGCAGGTTATACAATGACAAGAAGAGTGCCATTCGTCTTGCAAAGAACTCAACATTTCATTCCAAGAATAAACATATAGAAATCAAGTACCATTTCATACAGTTAATGTTGGAAGATGGACAATTAAAGTTGGAAAATATACACACTAGCCAGAATCTTATAGATATGTTAATAAAAGTTATAACCAAGGATAAAATGAGATTATGATCAGTTTCAATTGGTCTTCAAGTATGATGATGAAGATGAGAAACAACCAGGTCCAAAGTGGAAGCATTGTCCAACAAATCAAACAACCGTGGAGTTTCTATAATCAGTCTCCAAGTGGGAGATTGTTGTGTGGTCATTTTTATTCAAAGCTATCACCGTGTTAGACGCCAGTTCTTAATGGGGTGGCAACGTTCCCCATTTGATCATCACCAGGGGGTGACAACGATTTTATGAGCCACCCCTTAGAAGGGGTTCGAGGGCAGCACCCCCGAGGCTAAAAATAGATGTAAAATTTCCTTGTAAAATATTGTAATTTTCTAGTCAATTTGAGTCGTTCATTAGGTAGATGATCTGACAAGAGAAGTTATGTTTAATTTAGGGTATTTTTCCCTAGAAGACAATCCCTCGTTATATATGAGGGAATTGTATTGCGGCTATGGATATGTGTATTTTGAGCGAGAAAGAGAGAGGAGATTGTGTGAAAGCGAAGAGGAAATTACAACGGATCTGGTGTAGGTTGTATATCTTCGTTTTGCTAGATAATATAAAGGAAGGATTGGATGTTTCTCCGTGGATGTAGCCCAAATTGGGTGAACCATATATATCTGTGTCTCTCTTGTTTTATGCATTTTTTGTGTTTGTGTTTCTGCAATATTTTATGTGTTCCATTTCTCTGTAATATATAATTTTCCAACAAAGAGATTAAGATTGATTTCAAAATCAAGGGTGAAGCAAAATTAGTGAGGGTTTGATTTCAAAGTTAGGCTTGAGCATCGAATTAGGATAAAGGAACAATTTGAATGGGTGAAAAAGGGTCCTATTTGAAAATTGGGTATGATCAAGCAAGTACATTGAAGGTAAAGCTTTAATTAGGCTTGATTTGGAAATTGGGCCTATCAAATAATCAGACGAAAGAAAAGTTTGAACAAGTGAATGAGAACGAAATTTTGAAATCTAGCATGACCAAGGAATTAGTTGGCTAAAGAAAAAGTTCAAAGAAGTGAATGAGAGATTTATTTGGAAATTGATCTGAATCAGAGAATCATGTCAAAGATAATGTTTAAACAACTGAAAGGAGGGTCTCATTTGGAAATCTAATCGAATTTGGGAATTGGGTCAAAGAAAAAGTTTGAAGAAGTAAAATGAGGGTCAAATTTGAAAATCACTACAAGGAAAACACCTTCTAGTGAAATTTATAAAAAAGGTTTTTAGTGTTATAAAATTGGAAAATTGTCACAAAAATATTTGCTAAAATATGTGTTTGCAATAGTGGATGTTTTAGCAAAGATTTTAATGGAACTTCATCACAACTGAAAAAATATGGACTGCCAGAGGTTTTGTTTTTTGTTTTTTTGTTTTTTTTTTTTTTTCTGTTTTGTTTTGTTTGTTTGTTTTTTGTTTTGTTTTGTTTTTTTTATCGGTGCACTTCATGGAACAAGTAGCACATGTGTGCTACATATATAAATGTGTTGAAAAATGTAACTATAAAGTCTCAATTTGAGTTTTCCTCAGTCAAATTGAGAAAATTTGAATTTTCACATCAACATACAACTTGGAGGCTGTTAACTTATGTGACATGGATTAGCTTAGTAAATTAAATTTATGGGGCTTGGAGTTTAGTTAAGCATGTGTGATTGCTAAATTTTAGTAATCTAGTTTAGTTGTTTCTAATTGAGTTCAGTTAAACTAGTTTTAACAGTTGGAGGAACTAGTGGAAGGTTAGTTGTGTAGTAAGACAACAATATAACTCAGTAATCATCCAATTAACTAATAAATCAACCCAAAATAGTTAGTGCATGCAAAGAATTCGAGTTCCCCAGTTGTGGTGGAGATTCCAAGGTAGTGTGACATTAATTGTAGATTAGTCTTGAGTGTATAGGTGTTGCATGCAGTTATATGATCAACCTTGAGAATTGTGCAATCAATTGGAGGAAAATTCCTAAATAATAGGGGCCTAATTCCTCATGATTTACGCAAGGAAACAGGGGCTCCATATGAGGCAAAAATGGACTAAGTCTGGGTCAAAGCTTCTCATTGTGCAGATAGATAGGTTATTCACTTGCAGGTTGAGCTCAAACAGAGCTAGAAATTGTAATACATCATTATTTATTTGATTTAATGCAAGCAGGCTTAAGGGGATTTTAGTAGTTTCTTTCCCCTAGAAAAATGCTCTGCATGTCTGTTATTTCTTATTGCATGTCTAATATTGTTCTTCTAAATTTTGAATTACTATCCGCAGAACAATAGAGTAGAATTGTGTCTCTTGATTTAGAATAAAATTCCTTGAGCAGTTGCAATTCTACATCATATTTCTACATGGTGTTAGAGCATGATTGACATTAGAACATGAAGTTTGAAGTTGTTTCTTAGGAGGTTCGAATTTGTTGCTTCAGTGCAGTAGGATCTCTTCAGAGTTGGGAAGATGACCTTTAAAAATATGAGATTAGAGTACGCCTTGGAAGACAACTCAAATTTAATTATATGGAAGGATCACATGGAGGCGGTGTTGGATGACAATGGATTGTTAGAATATGTCAAGACAAATATTATAAAACCAAAGGCATATGATGCACAAAACCTAGCCCAATGGAAGAAAGATGTAGCAAAGGCGAGGAGAATAATCCTGGAGGGAGTGTGAAACCAGATTGTCTCAAATCTCCATGGGAAAGAAACTCCTTTCACAACATTGAAGGAACTAATAGAGTTGTTTGAGAATAACAATGATCATAGGAAACTGGCCCTCAAAGACAAACTTCAAAATATCAAGATGCATAAGAATGGCACTATTCCGTAGTATCTCAGTAGATTTACCCAAATTCGTGATGAGCTTAGAGTGGTTGGTGTGAATGTCGCGGAAGATGACCTGGTGGGTTTATCTCTTCTAGGCCTTCCCAAAAATTGGCATAGCCACCAGGACTCGGTGAACAAGAGATTACCAAATTGGGAACACTTATGGTATGGTTTGGTACAAGAAGAGATTAGGCAGAATATCAGAGATGGAACTTCATCCAAGGGTGAGGATGAAGATAATTTTTCATTGGTTGGAAAGGGAAAGAAGGGAAAAGGGAAGAGATACCAAACCTAACTAAAATCTAGCCAAGGGGTCAAGAAGAGAGACTTGTCCAAAGTAAAATGCTTCAATTGTCATGAATTCAGGCACTATGCTACAAAGTGTCCACAAAAAAAGTATGGCAAGAAGAACTCAGGAGGAGCAACAAGTGAGGCATTGGCTTCACAGTTTGAGCTAGACTTCACCCTTATTAGATGCATGGCCAACACTATGATGGGAAGTGTTTGGTACTTGGACTCAGGTGCCTCGTTCCACTTGAAAATTTGTAGAGAGTTTTTCAGTGATCTAGAGGAGAAATATCTCCACATGCATATTGAGCTTGGAGACGACAGAAGGTACAATGTTATCTGGATTGGTACAATAACCTTTTATAGGGAGTCGATATCTCCTCTTCACCTCAAAGATGTCATGTTTGTTGCAGGCCGAAAGAAGAATCTCATATTTGTAGCAATTTTAGAAGACCGTAGTTATGATGTGATCTTCAACTAAGGGAAAGAATTCTTTGTAGGTTTTAACCCCGTACAAAAATTACCTGCATACAAATTCTAAAACACATAAAATAAATGATGCGAGAGCATAACACATAAAACACATATACACAGAGATTTTCCCCTAGATCCCAAAACCGGGACTACCAGCTTGATTTTTCATTATTTTCCTTTCAATGTTATAATACATATTTTTACATGCTGAAGCATCCAATACCATGGGTTGAAAACCATTGCATCCAATACCATGGACTGAAAACCATAGCGTCCAAAAACATGTGTGAAAATCATGCACAAAACCATAAGTGGGTTCGCCCATCCTAACATAGGGTCCAAAACCAAAATTTTTCGGGGCACTGCATTGGACCCCATAAAGTGGGGTTACGGATATGCCTCAAACCCCTTGTGACCCCCCCCACTACATAATCGGCGCAATGAAGGGGGGCTCCACCCCCCCTCTAACCCCCTGGTTAACTACGTGGGCTAGTCGTATAAAGAATATAACACAACCCAACATTCTCCCACTTGTTGTTTTCTTTCTACAGGGGGCCACAAGAGAGCTTAGTCATTTTTCCAACCCTAAAACACCCATTGTCTCTCTACATGAAGAGAACTTCTCAGATCTCACAGATTTTGTCAATGCATCTGTAGTATTCTTCGAAGTGTCCACCTTTACCAGCAAACCTTTTTGTCTTCTATCATATCCCTCACAAAGTGATACTGAACATCAATGTGCTTTGTCTTTGAATGATATGCGAGGTTCTTTGCCAAGAAAATTACACTTTTGCTATCACAGTCTATCCTTATAGCTCCCTGTACTAACCCCATACTTGAACACAATCTCTGCAACCAAAATACTTCCTTGCTTGCATGAGTGGCTTCCATGTATTCTTCCTTTGTAGTTGGTAGTGCCACTACAGATAGTTTCTTACTCATCCAACTGACTGCACCTCCAAATAGGTTAAACACATACCCACTTGTAGATCTTCTCTAATCCAAATCTCTAGCCTAGTCTACATCAAACAAGCCACGAATATCCAACATTTTGTCCAATCCTGGTCTTCCTTGGTAGCACAAACCATAATCACTAGTGCCACGCAAATACCTGAAAACCCGCTTCACTGGTGTCTAGTGCTCCTTCCCTGGTTTTGACATAAACCTGCTCAATACTCCCACTGCATGTGCAATGTATGGTCTAGTACATACCATTGCATACATCAAGCTACCGACTGCACTTGCATATGGAACACGAGACATGTCCTCTTCCTCTTCTTATGTCTTGGGACACTGTTCAACATATAACCTCACACCTACAGGAATAGAAACCTTCACCGGTTTACTATGTTGCATATTAAACCTCTGCAGTACTGTCTCAACATACTTCCTCTAGTTTAACTAGAGCTTCCTCTTTTCCCGATCTCTTTTAATTTCCATGCCCAAAATATAGTTTGCAGCACCAAGATCTTTCATGTCGAATTTGGAGGACAATTGGGTCTTCAAATCCTAGATAATTTCTTTGTCATTTCCAACCAGCAACATATCATCCACATACAAGACCAAATAAATAACACGGTCACAAATTAATTTAAAATACACATAATGATCTTCTTTGCTTCTGGTGAAGCCAAGTCCCCGTATAAATGTATCAAATTTCTGATACCACATCCTTGGTGATTGTTTTAACCCATATAGAGACTTCTTTAACTTGCATACCAATTCTTTCTTACCCTTCATCGCAAAGCCTTCAGGTTGCTTCATGTAGATCTCCTCTTCTATATCCCTATGAAGAAATGTTGTCTTCACATCCATCTGTTCTACCTCAAAATCAAAAGCAGCAACAACAGATAAAAGTGACCTAATAGAAGTTACTTTGGCAACAGGAGAAAATATATAACCAAAATCAATTCCCGGCACCTGGGAATAACCTTTTGCTACCAACCAAGATTTGTATTTCTCCACCTTTCCTTCTACATTTGTCTTCTTATTGAACACCCATTTGTTGCCAATGGGTTTCCTTCCAGCCAACAACTCCACCAGATCCCAAGTGTCATTTTTGTGCAAAGATGCCATTTCATCAACCATGGCCTCTTTCCAAAGTTTTCCATTCTCAGAATCTACTGCTTCCTTCACAGTTCTGGGATCATCGTAAGTAATAGATAAAGCAAAATTTGAACAGAAAGCAAATGGACTATACCTTTCTGGCTGCCTTCTTTCTCGAACTGATCTTCTCACACTCGAAGTTTGAGGCTCTTCATCTTTTGATTCCTCCTTTGCTGTAGAGTCTGATTGTTCCTCCTTTAGCTCAAACTCTATCTTCTCAGGTTCCTTTGGTTGGACTTCATGTTTAAAAACATATTTCACCTCTCTGAACACCACATCTCAGTTGTACACAACATTTCGTATCACTGGGTTCCAAAGCTTATAACCCTTTAAACCATCCTTATACCTAATAAAGATGAACTTTTCAAATTTACTATCCAACTTGGTTCATTTCTCCTTTGGAACATGTACATATGCATCACATCCAAATACCCTCAGATGTGAAAGAGAGGGTTTTTTACCAGTCCATACCTCTTGTGGAGTCTTATCCTCCAACATTGATGAAGGTGACCTGTTGACCAGGTAACATGCAATATCCACTGCCTTTGCCCAGAATTCATCTCCTAACCCGGCACCACTGAGCATGATTCTTGCCCTTTCCATCAACGTATTATTCATTCTTTCTGCAACTCCATTTTGCTGAGGTGTATATGGAGTAGTCTTCTGTTGTGTTGTACCACACTTCTTACAGAATTCTTCAAATTCCTTGTTGCAAAACTCTCGACCATTATCTGTCCTCAGCACCTTTATCTTCTTCTCTGTCTGATTTTCCACGAGAGCTTTAAATTCTTTAAACCTATCAAAGGATTCAGATTTCTTCTTAAGGAAATATATCCATATATTTCTTGAGAAGTCATCTATAAATGATACATAGTACACAAACTTACCCAGTGATGGAACCGTCATAGGTCCAAACACATCACTGTGCACAAGTTCTAATATTTGTTTCGCCCTCTTACTACCAGAGGGGAAACTCACTCGATTCTGCTTCCCATATACAAAATTTTCACATAAACCAAAATCTAGAGAGCTATTACTCATACTTTCTACCATACCTTTACCATGAAGTATTCGAAGGCCCTTCTCTCCAATATTTCCAAGCCTTTGATGCCACAACATGGTCTTCTCCATAGACCACTAGATTTTCTGCTCCACTTTCAAGAACCACAGAACTGTTGCACACATCAATAACAATGCTACCTTGCAGCTTGTACAGAGTTCCAATTCGAACTCCTGGCATCAATACCAGTGCTCCCCAAACCATTTTGCAGGTATCCTTCTCAAACACTGTTTTTACACCTGCATCATCCAACTTGCTTACAGAAATCAGATTTTTGGCTAATGCAGGAATATGCAGAACACCCGGAAGTGTTCTAACCCTTCCACCTTACAACTTCAACTTTACTTTTACACAACCAATGATTCTAGCCTTCCTATCATCCCCTAAGAAGACATCACCACCATCGTATTTCTCATACTCGCAGAACCACTCTCTATGGGGAGTGAAGTGAAAGGATGCACCTGAGTCAATCAACCATGCCTCATGATCTACATGTGTACTTGAAGAAGCCAAGTGCACATCCCCACCTTCATCTGAGGTGGTTTTCGCCTCTACTGAAGGAGCATCATTAGATCCATTTCCTTTATCAGGAGCTTTAGATTTACAGTCCCTTTTGAAGTGCCCTTCCTTTCCGCATTTCCAGCACACCACCTTTACAGGTTTTCCTGGAGATTTAGATCTCCCTCTAGATTTAGATTTCCCACTCGATGACTTATTTTTGTTTCTGTTCTGGGACCGTCCTCGTATAGACAAGGCATCACCATTCTGGCTCTCCATATTTTTCCGTCTCATCTCCCCCATCAGTAAGGCTGAGACTATTTCATCAAACTGCAAGGTAGTTGCATTGCTACCTATTGCAATAACCAAACTATCCCATGAATCTGGTAGAGAACATAATAAACTGATGTACTTATCTTCATCTGAAATTTTAATATCAATAGATGTTAATTGACTTACCATAGTATTAAATGTGTTCAGATGCTCTGTCACCGAGTCTCCATCTTTCATCCTTAGGTTATACAACTTTTTCCGAAGGAATAATTTATTCACTAGAGACTTAGATTGGTACAAAGTCCCTAACTTGTCCCGCAAAGCCTTCGTCGTAGCATCCCCTGATACATTCAACAATATTGAATCTGAGACACATAATCGTATTGTTCTCTTTGCCTTCCGATCCAACTTTTTCCATTCTTCATCGAACACTCCCGTTGGTTTAGTACCCGGATCTACCGCGATCAACTAATCTTTATCCACCAACAGATCCTCCATCTTGAGTTTCCACAACTCAAAACTCTGACCATTAAATTTCTCGATCTCTATCTTTCCACTGCTCGCCATATTTTTCACCAACAGAATCGATCTCGTAGATCTCCCACTGAACAGGGTCTACCATAGGCTCGAGCGAAACCCCTCAGCAACAAAGGTGTCACCTTGAAGCCAAAAACAGCTCTGATACCAAATGTAGGTTTTAACCCCGCACAGAAATTACCTGCATATGAATTCTAAAACACATAAAATAAACAATGTGAAAGCATAACACATAAAACACATATACACAGAGATTTTCCCCTAGATCCCAAAAGCAGGACTACCAGCTTGATTTTTCATTATGTTCCTTTCAATGTTATAATACATATTTATACACGCCGAAGCAACCAATACCATGGACTGAAAACCATCGCATCCAATACCATGGACCAAAAACCATCGCGTCCAAAAACATGTGCGAAAATCATGCACAAAACCATAGGTGGGTCCACCCATCCTAACATAGGGTCCAAAACCAAAATTTTTTGGGGCACTACCCCAAACCCCCTGTGACCGCCCCCCGCTACACAATTGACGCAACGAAAGGGGGCTCCGTCCCCCCTCTAACCCCCCGGTTAACTATGTGGGCTAGTCGTCGAAAGAATATAACACAACCCAACATTCTTGAGACACATAGCCAATAGACATATGAAGTAGATCGAGGTTCTAGTGAAGAATTTGTACAAGTTGGATGGGGAAGATTGTGCTGCATTAAGAAGTAAGGTAGAGAAAGTACAAAGCTGCGATGTCAGTGAAATTTGACACAAGAGATTGGGCCATTTGCATCATGGTGCTCTTAAAATTATGCAACAAATAACCACTGGCCTCCCTAAAGGAGAACTTAAGCAGCATGATGTTTGCCAAGTTTGTACCTTAGGGAAGTATGTCAAATCCACATTCCATGAGAGAGACAACAAAGCACATGCAATCTTGGAAAGAGTCAACTCTGATGTTTTTGGACCTTTCTCAACAACCTCCACTGCTAGACACAAATATTTTGTTATTTTTATTGGTTCTTTCTCAAGGAAGTGCCAAATCTTCTTCATGCGGAAGAAGGATAAGACATTCTCAAAGTTTGTAGAATTTAAGGCATTAGTTGAGAAAGAGACTGATAAGAAGTTGAAGGCTCTTAGGAGCGGCAATGGAGGTGAGTATGTTTCGAATGACTTCAAAGAGTTCTATGTGAAAGAAGGCATGCGAAGAGAGCTAACAACACCTCACACCCCACAACAGAATGGGGTAGTTGAGAAAAAGAACCAGAGCATTATGTGAGCTACGAGAACTATGTTGCATGACCAAGGCCTACCACTACATTTGTGGGGAGAGGCATGTGACACAACAATATGCTTGCAGAACCAAAGTCCTCATCGGATTCTTGGTATGATTACACCAGAGGAGGATTTCTTAGGGAGAAATACGAATGTGTCTAAATTCAGGATCTTTAGAGCCTCTATTTACTGCCATGTCTCCAAAGATTCAAGGAAGAATCTTGAGTCGACAACAAAGTTGGGAATTTTTGTGGGTCACATCGAAATTCCATAGTTACCATGTGTATTTACCTTCCCTCAGAATGACAGTTGTGTGAAGGGATGTAAAGTTTGATGAGGATAAAGTGATGTGGGGCTCTCTTGAGAGGGAGCTTCGGATCCCGCCAAACGAGGAGCTTTTAGCTCCAAAGAGGAGCCTTAGGAAGTTGTGGAGCAACCAAAAATTGAGGAGCAGAGAATGGAGACATCCCCTCATATAGAACCATCTAGAGAAGGAATAAAAAGAACTAGGGAAGCTGATAGATTAGTGCAATATGCGAGGGAGAATGTGGGAGCTCCTTCAAATTTTCACAGGAAAAGGAGGTCACCTGAGAGGTACATTGGCTACATGGCTCTAATGACTGAGCTTATAGAGACCGAGCCATCCTCTTTTGAGGAAGCAGTTGAGAAACAAGTTTGGGTTGATGTAATGGTGGAAGAATATGAATCCATCATGAAGAACAATGTTTGGGAAGTGGTCCCAAGACTGACAAATAAATCAGTTGTGGTTTTGAGATGGATCTTCAAGGTTAAGCATGCAACATATGGAAGAATATAGAAAAGGCCAAATTTGTTGCCAAAGGATTCTCTCAAGTTGAGGGAATTGACTATGAGGAAACCTTTGCTTCTGTAGCAAGGTATTCATCCATTAGATCAATTCTTGCATTAGTTGCACAGATGGGGTGGGAGATCCACTAGATGGATGTAAACAAAACATTTCTCAATGGGGTTATTGAGGAGGAGGTGTACACATAAAAACTAGAAGGTTTTGATACATTTGATTGGGAGTCTCATGTGTGCAGACTCAAGCGAGTGTTGTATAGTATCAAACAAGCACCCCATGCTTGGTACACTAGGATCGTCAATTATCTCACTGTTTTGGGCTTCACCAAAAGTGAAGTGGATGTAAACCTCTATCATATTTTGGTAGAAGGTAAATTTCCTATCATTCTTTTATGTGTTGATGATTCACTATTAACTGGTTATGAGGAGCTAATCATCTCTTGCAAGGAGGACCTTGCAAGGGAATTTGAAATGAAGGACATGGGTCTCATGCACTACATCATTGGGTTGGAAGTATGGCAATGCGATGGGGAATTGTTTGTGTCTCAAGGTAAGTATGCAAATGAGATACTGCTAAGATTCCACATGGAGAGTTGTAAACCCATGGAGACACCTCTAGTGACCAACTGGAGTAAGGAGACTACCACTTCAGCTGAAGAGGTGGATGTTACCATTTACTGTCAGTTAGTGGGTTCACGGATGTATCTTGTGAACATATGACCAAATATGTGTCATGTAGTTAACTAGTTGAGCCAAGCTATGTTTAGGCCGACCAAATTGTATTGGAAGGGAGGGAAGCATGTTTTATAGTACCTCAGAGGCACTACCCGATATGGATTATGGTAAAAATGGACAAAGGGAGTGAAACTATGTGGCTTCATAGATGTGGATTAGGCAGGGAGTCCATCCAACTGAAAGAGTACATCAAGTGGAATTTTCAATATTGGGTCCAGCAGTTTCTTGGTACAACAAGAAGTAAAGATATATGGTGCTTAGCTCTGCAGAAGCATAATACATGGCTGCAAGTCAAGAATCATGTGAGGCAGTCTATATTAGAAAGATACTTGTAGGATTGTTTGGTTAGATGATGGATCCAATTGTGATTTATTGTGATAATCAGAGTTGCATTAAGCTCTCAGATAATCTGATATTTCATGATTGATCCAAGCATATAGATATATGATATCATCATTTATGGGACCATGTGCAAAGGCAAATAATGTTGCTACAATACACTCTGACAGAGGAACAAGGTGCTGACATCTTGACAAAGGCTTTGTCAAGAGGTAAGTTCGAGTTCCATAGGTGCAAGATAGGGGTGGTTGATAATCCATTTCTTGCTGAGAGGGAAAGTTGAAAAATGTAGCAAGAAAGTCTCAATTTGACTTTGCCTTAGTCAAATTGAGAAAATTCAAATTTCCACATCGCAGATAACTTGGAGGCAGTTAACTTGTGTCACATGGATCTTATCACTCAATTAGCTTAGTAAATTCGAGTTAGAGGACTTGGAGTTTAGTTAAGCATGTGTGATTGCTAAATTTTAGTAATCCAATTTAGTTATATCCAATTGAGTTCAATTAAACTAGTTACGTCAGTTGGAGGAACTAGTGGAAGGTCAATTGTGTAGTGGGACAACAATCTAACTCAATGATCATCTAGTTAACTGATTAATCAAGCAAAAATAGTTAGTGCATGTAGAGACTTAGAGTTCCCCAGATGTGGTGGATATTCCAAGGTAGTGTAATAATAGTTGCATGCTAGTCTTGTAGGTTTTAACCCCGTACAAAAATTACCTGCATACGAATTCTAAAACACAGAAAATAAACAATGCGAGAGCATAACACATAAAACACATACACACAAAGATTTTTACCTGGATCCCAAAACCAAGACTACCATCTTGATTTTTCATTATATTCCTTTCAATGTTACAATACATATTTATACATGTCGAAGCATCCAATACCATGGACCGAAAAACCATCACGTCCAAAACCATGGACTGAAAACCATCGCGTCCAAAACCATGTGCGAAAATCATGCACAAAACCATAGGTAGGTCCAAAAACAAAATTTTCCAGGGCACTGCCTTGGACCCCATAGAGGGGGGTTACTTGCACCCGTCAAACCCCCTGTGACCCCCTAGCTACGCAATCGACGCAACAAAGGGTGGGCTCCGCCCCCCTAACCCCCCCGGTTAACTATGTAGGCTAGTCGTGGAAAGAATATAACACAACCCAACATCCTCCCACTTGTTGTTTTCTTTCCATATGGGGCCACAAGAGAGCTTAGTCATTTATCCAACCCTGCAACGTCCATTGCTTCTCTACACCAAGAGAACTTCTCAAGGCTCACATATTTTGTCAATGCATCTACAGTATTCTTTAAAGTGTCCACCTTTACCAGCAACACCTTTTTGTCTTCTATCATATCCCTCACAAAGTGATACTGAACATCAATGTGATTTGTCTTTGAATGATATGCAGGGTTCTTTGCCAAGAAAATTGCATTTTGGTTGTCACAGTCTATCCTTATAGCTTCCTGTTCTAACCCCATACTTGAACACAATCTCTACAACCAAACTACTTCTTTGCTTGCATGAGTGTCTACCATGTATTCTGCCTCTGTAGTTGATAGTGCCACTACAGATTGTTTCTTACTCATCCAATTGACTGCACCTACAAATAGATTAAACACATACCCACTTGTAGATCTTCTCTGATCCATATCTCCAACTCAATCTACATCAACAAAGCCACAAATATCCAACACTCTGTCCAATCCTAGTCTTCCTTTGTAGCACAAACCATAATCACTAGTGCCACGCAAATACCTGAAAACTTGCTTCATTGTTGTCCAGTGCTCCTTCCCTGGTTTTGACATAAACATGATCAATACTCCCACTGCATGTGCAATGTCTGGTCTAGTACAAACCATTGCATACATCAGGCTACCGACTTCACTTGCATATGGAACACGAGACATGTCCTCTTCCTCTTCTTGTGTCTTGGGACACTGTTCAATAGATAACCTCACCCCTACAGGAATATGAACCTTCACCGGTTTACTATCCCACATATTAAACCTCTGCATTTTTGTCTCGACATATTTCCTCTAGTTTAACCAGAGCTTCCTTTTTGCCCGATCTCTTTCAGTTTCCATGCCCAAAATATAGTTTGCAACACCAAGATCTTTCATGTCGAATTTGGAGGAAAATTGGGTCTTCAAATCCTAGATAATTTCTTTGTCATTTCCAACCAGCAACATATCATCCACATACAAGACCAAATAAATAACATGATCACCAATTAATTTAAAATACACACAGTGATCTGCTTTGCTTTTGGTGAAGCCAAGTCCCCGTATAAATGTATCAAATTTATGGTATTACATCCTTGGTGACTATTTTAATCCATACAGAGACTTCTTTAACTTGCATACGAATTCTTTCTTACCCATCACCGCAAAGCCTTCAAGTTGCTTCATGTAGATTTCCTCTTCCAGATCCCCATGAAGAAATGTTGTCTTCACATCCATCTGTTCCACCTCAAAATCGAAAGCAGCAACATCATATAAAAGTAATCTAATAGATGTTACCTTGGCAACAGGAGAAAAAATATCACCAAAATCAATTCCCAGCACCTAGGAATAACCTTTTTCTACCAAACGAGCTTTGTATTTCTCCACCTTTCCTTCTACATTTGTCTTCTTCTTGAACACCCATTTGTTGCCAATGGGTTTCCTTCCAGTCGACAACTCCACTAGATCCCAAGCCTCATTTTTGTGCAAAGATGCCATTTCATCAACCATGGCCTCTTTCCAGAGTTTGCCATCCTATGAATCTACTGCTTCCTTCACAGTTTTGGGATCATCATCAGTAACAAATAAGGAAAAATTTGAACAAAAAGAAGAGGGGAAACTCACCCGATTCTGCTTCCCATATATACAATTTTCACAGAAATCAAAATACAGAGAACTATTACTCATACCTTCTACCATACATTTACCATGAAGTATTCAAAGGCCCTTCTCTCCTATATGTCCAAGCCTTTGAGGCCACAACATGGTCTTCTCTCCAAAGACCACTAGATTTTCTAGTCCACTTTCAGGAACCACAGAGCTTTTGCACCCATCAACAACAGTGCTACCTTGTAGCTTGTACAGAGTTCCAATTCAAACTCCCTGCATCAATACCAGTGCCCCCCGAACCATCTTGTAGGTATCCTTCTCGAACAATGTTTTTACACCTGCATCATCTAGTTTGCTTAAAGAAATCAAATTTCTGGCTAATGCATGAATATGCAGAACACCTGGAAGTGTTCTAACCCTTCCACATTGCAACTTAAACTTTACTTTTTTGTGACCAACGATTCTAGCCTTCCTATCATCCCCTAAGAAGACATCACCACCATCGTATTTCGCATACTCGCAGAACCACTCTCTATGGGGATTGAAGTGAAAGGATGCACCTGAATCAATCAACCATGCCTCATGATCTACATGTGTACTTGAAGAATCCAAGTACACATCCCCACCTTCATCTGAGGTGATTTTCACCTCTACAGAAGGAGCATCATCAGATCCCTTTCCTTTATCAGGAGCTTTATATTTACAGTCCCTTTTGTAGTGCCCTTCCTTTCCGCATTTCCAGCACACCACCTTTATAGGTTTTCCTGGAGATTTAGATCTCCCTCTAGATTTAGATCTCCCACTCGATGACTTATTTCTGTTTCTATTCTGGGACCATCCTCGTACAGAAAAGGTATCACCATTCTGGCTCTCCACATTTTTCCATCTCATCTCCTCCATCAACAAGGATGATACTATTTCATCAAACTACAAGGTAGTTGTATTGGTACCTATTGCAATAACCAAACTATCCCACGAATCTGGTAGAGAACACACCAAACTGATGCACTTATCTTCATCTGAAATTTTAATATCAATAGATAATAACTGACTTACCACAATATTAAATGCGCTCTGTTACCAAGTCTCCATCTTTCATCCTCAGGTTATACAACTTTTTCCGTAGGAACAATATAATCACCAGAGATTTAGATTGGTACAAAGTCCGTAACTTGTCCTACAAAGCCTTCACCGTAGCTTCCCCTCATACATTTAGCATTACTGAATTTGAGACACACAATCGTATTGTGCTCTTTGCCTTTCGATCCTACTTCTTCCATTCTTCATCGGACACTCCCATTGGTTTAGTACCCGAATCTACCGCGATCCACTGATCTTTATCCACCAACAGATCCTCCTTCTTGAGTTTCCACAACTCAAAAATCTTACCATTAAATTTCTCGATCTCTATCTTTCCACTGCTCGCCATCTTCTTTCACCACCAAAATCGATCTCGCAAATCTCCCACTAAACAGGGTCTACCATAGACCCGAGTGAAACCCCTCAACAACAAAGGCATCCCCTTGAAGCCAAAACAACTCTGATACCAAATGTAGGTTTTAACCCCGTACAGAAACTACCTGCATACAAATTCTAAAATACAGAAAATAAACAATGCGAGAGCATAACACATAAAACACATATACACAGAGATTTTCCCCTCGATCCCAAAACCAGGACTACCAGCTTGATTTTTCATTATATTCCTTTCAATGTTACAATACATATTTCTACATGTTGAAGCATCCAATACCATGGACCGAAAAACCATTGCGTCCAAAACCATGGACCAAAAACCATCGCGTCCAAAACCATGTGTGAAAATCATGCACAAAACCATAGGTAGGTTCGCCCAACCTAATATAGGTTCTAAAAAACAATATTTTTTGGGGCGCTGCACCAAACCCCATAGAGTGTGGTTACCTGTACCCCTCAAACCCCCTATGGCCCCTCCGCTACATAATCAGTGAAACAAAGGGTGGGCTCCACCCCCCCTCTAACCCCTAGGTTAACTATGTGGCTAGTCGAGGAAAGAATATAACACAACCCAACAAGTCTTGAGTGTATATGTGTTGCATTAAGTGAGATGATCAACCTTGGGAATTGCAGAATCAATTGGAGGGAAATTCCTAAATAATAGGGGCCTAATTCTTGAGGATTTGCGCAAGGAAATAGGGGCTCAAGCTGAGGCATAAATTGATCATAGAGATAAGTTATTCACTTGTAGGTTGAGCTCAAACATAGCTAGAAATTGCAATACATCTCTATTCCTTCGATTTAATGCAAGCACGCTTAAGGGGTTTTTAGCAATTGCTTTCCCCTAGAAAAATACTATGCATGTGTGTTATTTCTTATTGCATGCCTGAGATTGTTTTTATAAATTGTGAATTAATGTCCACAAAACAATAAAGTAGAATTATGTCTCTTGATTTAGATTAAAATTTCTTGGGAAGTTACAATTCTACATCATATTTATATAAAATGCACCAGGATGCATACATAAATAAAAGCACCAAGGTGTTGAATCATCCATCTAGATATTGGTGAGCACCATCCTATTCCACCTAGACACCCCAGTCAGTTTCATCTCTTTCCTTGTTCATTTCAACATTTACTATTTTTAGTAGTTTTTCGGGTCCTAAACTACTAGAGCAGTTTTGACCCCTTAAACAACGTTTTTTTGGGGTCCGTGGCAAGCCCATTGTCATAGGAAAGGGCATGCAGTGAAACTTGTAGCACTCGGAGAGACCTTTCCAACAAGCTAACATACACGCCAAACAGAGATAATATGACCAATTTATGACCCTGAGAAGTTGGTTGCCCAACTAACCCCAACGGGGCCCACAAACTCTTGGTGTTACATCTCTAGGGGTTAGGGTTTTGGTTGTTTAGGGTTTTCTCATGTTTTCCAATAATAAATAGGCCCTTGAGCCTCATTGTAACACAGTTCAGAGGCATCTAGCCACCACATCTCTTCTCAGAGATAAGCTACCATCGCCCGAGCTAGTCTTATTTCCATTCTGTTTGTAAGCATATTTTAGTATTTGATATTAATGAAATGAAGTGTTATTTATGCCGCATATCTATATTTATGGTTATATTTGTAATCTATTGCGTTCTTGTTTAAATCCAGATCAATGCTATCAGAGCGATATGCTTTTTCTCTGTTTTTCTTTGACATTTCCATATTTGAGGGTCAGATAGATGTAGAAGTTGTAGATAAATTGGTAAAATATGCTAGAAGGATATCTTTTGTTCATGATTTTTCCAGTCGGGAAAAGATCACTTTTGCACTTCTCAAAGTTTCCCCCCACACCAAGGACTGATGGGAAACATATTGTAAGTAGAAGGATGAGAGGGAACCCTCATTTTTCTTAGCTGCACCCACTTGGAATTCATTCTAGGATGCCATCAAGGAGTAGTACTACCCTGTCGGGAGCTATGAGGATAAATACATAAAGTGGACCACACTGTGACAGGGAAGGGACCAAGACGTGCCAAAGTTTACAAATATTTTTCATACCCTTTGCACGAAGTTGGGTATCAAGGATTCTGAGCAGCATTTGGTACTCAAATACCACGGCTTCCTACACAGGTACATCCACGATGAGACGGAGTTCCTAGACATATCCTCGCTTGGCACGATGTACCGATATGTTGTCAAGATTGAGAAAAATTTTAAACAGAAAAAGAGAGACTTTGGATCTGCAAATCCGAAGCATGGGAAAGTATCCCCCAAACCACAGGGCGAAGGACAGGGCCAAGGCTAGGCAACCCATGATAACCTGCTAAAGCAACAAGAAAAGAAAAACACCACGAAGTCAAAGAATGACGTAGGAAAATGGTGTGAGTACCATAAGAACCCCACTCACAACATTAGTGAGTGTCGGGCCAAGCAGTCGTTGGTGGCCGAATTGAAGGCTTCAAAATCAGATGCATGTTATGACTCTAAGTCAGAACCCAACAAGAGGAATGAGAAAGGAAAATAGATTATTGATGCGAAGCCCAATGCCATTGTTGCCACCACCATGATCCAGAAGAATGAGCCCTAAAATCTAGAGGAGGGGGAGCGTCTCTTCCACTCACATACGTGGGTGAAGGGTTCACCACTACAATTCATTATTGACAGCGGTAGCCAAAAGAACCTCATTTCAGTAGAGTCTGTAAAGTGGTTGGGCCTACCAACTACACCACACCCACAACTATACAGTATCATGTGGCTTCACCAAGGATGAGATATTCGAGTCAACCAGCAGTGTCGCCTTCCCTACAACATCAAGCCCTTCACAAATGAGGTATTGTGTGATGTTGCCCTCTTGAAATTTGTGATGTATTATTAGGAAAACCATGCTTATGGAAGCGACATGCTGTATATGAGTCTATACCTTGCTCTATGATTATTTCTTTGGGTAATACGTTATACAAGATACTGAAGGTAGCCTCGCCTACCACCACCTATTCGATCTCTGCTAAGAAATGCAGTAAGATCATCTCCCAGACTAGGAAATTTATTTTCTTTCTGGTTCAATCTCAAAGTAAGGGGAAGATTGTAGCCACATCCATGGCCCCTGGGAAGTGTTCCTCCACAAAACAGAAGTAAGTGGATATGGTCATTAAAGAATACAGTGACATCTTCTCCTCACCCATAGGGGTACCATTGCACTATCAGGGTAAGCATTCGTTTGATCTAACTCCTGGAGCACCTCTACCCAAAGGGTCGATATATCATCGATCCATTGTGTAAAATTCCAAGTACATGCAATGACATGATCAACATCGAGTGCCACACAAGCTTTAAGTGGGCGATAAAGTTTGGTTGCATTTGTAGAAAGAACGCCTTACCAGAGCCCATCGAAAGCTCAAACCACTCCTATATTGTCCTTACACCATTACCAAGGCTGTGGGAGACAATGCTTTAGAGCGCAGCATTCCCCCATTCCTTGGCTTGCACCCAATGTTCAATGTGGACTTCCTTCAACCATGCTTCCCACCATTACTGGACACATC